>CM073568.1:17709166-19160000 GCA_037074615.1 Leucaena leucocephala
ATACACTTTAATTTACCCAAATTAGTCAATTAACTCTTATATTGATTATAATTAACTGATTTATTTGGCTTCATAGATTTATCTAAAAAAATTAAATAACTCTTATAATTAAGACTAGAGATAGTAAATAAGTTAATTATAATTGATATAAGAGCTAGTTGATTAATTTGGGTAGATTGATAAATATATAATATGAATTTATCTTGAAAAATTAGATTTAGTTATAATTAATTTATTGATTTAGCTTATTAAATCTTTTTAAGAAGATCAACTGGCTCTTATAATTAAGACGAGGGGGAATAATTAACTATGAATAAGAGTAAAGTTAACTACTCTATTTGTGAGGTATATTACCTCCTCGGACAATACAAATAATGAAGTATAGTGTAGCAACAAGAATACTTACGGAACAAATAACTTTAAAAAAAAAACTTATTTCAAGCTAAAATCCTACTAGGAGTATGATCTCATAGAAATAATAGAAATATTAGTATCAACGTACGCCAGACAACTATAACCTGGCAAGAAATCAGGGTAACAAATTTCCAGGTGAAGAAAAAAAAAGTTCAAATCTACCCCAAGAAAAAACAAAAGCAGCAAGCAAAGCAAAGAATATAATGTCGCATTATCCACCATAATTGTTTCTTTCCTAGTTATATGGCCAAAACTCAAGCCTTTAGCGTCTTCATTAGAATAACATAGGACTCAACTCTAGTTACATGTATATTGTTAATTATGCTCTTTATGTGCTATATAGCACCTCTTCCCATGGGGAAAATTAATAGGACAAATTCATTAAACCCTCAAACGACGTCGCTGAGGAGGTATAACATATTGTAATCTTGAAAAGGTTACATAAGGTTGGACATGGAATACGTGTGCGTAATAATGAAATTTGATACTAAATCTAGTGTTGAATAATTTTCCATTTACCATTTTAATTCATTGATTTCTGGAATTAATTAGTTTATCATGAAGAACAATGCCGAGTTGAAGAATAGTCAAGGATCTAATCTAAATATGTGTTTAATTAATTAGTTTCACGTTAAAAATCACGTAAGCCATAATTTTTATGGTTTTGAACATAAGATCAAATATGTACTGAAATAACTAAATGATGAACATCTTAACCTATTGGAACTTAAGGCATGATATAAGGGTAAAATTCAGCTTCTCTCCCGTAGTATTTAGAGATTAACAAGTGTTTTATGAAAGCTGTTAAAATTTTAAAAATAATCAAATTTAAACCGTTAAAATTTGAAGAAGAAAAAGGAAAGAAATAAAATAGAGAAAAGCAGGATTGCACACACTACTAAGTACTAACTCTTTAATAAGTGTATGCTTTTTTTACACAACAAATCATCTACAGACCTGTGTTTCTTCTGTCTCGCTCTATACAAATGGAAAGAAAGTATAATATTTTAGTTTCAAATATAAATCTAAATACAAGAGTTATAGTCTAATTAACAATATGCGAAGGATCTAATTTGTAGATTTTGATGTGATCTCTCTCAAAACACTAATTCCAGCCTCATTCAAAGATATTGATTCAATGAGTTGGTCAAATTGCTGTAAGCAATTATCCATATCAACACATCAAGATAGAATTATGAGCCAAAAAAAAAAAGAATGAAAAAAAATATTTATTTTTTTTCAAAAAATACGAATCAAAAGCGCAGGTTCTTTCTCATTTAATAATTCTCGCAAGGGAACGTTCAGAAACCCGTATCAACCATACAAAACAGTAAAGAAAAACCATTGACATGCTCATCATGTTTTTGGAATATCAATATATATATATATATATATATATATATATATATATATATATATAGCTTGCATATAAGTCGAGAACAAGTGAACCAGATATATCGAAAAGGGAAAGAGTAATACTAAATTATGTCCCTCAGGAATATAAGTCGAGAACAAGTAATTAAATTAAACAAGCATATATCGAAAAGGCTTGAGATAACCAAATTATTACCCTCCGGAATATAAATCTTAGAACAGCTAATTAAGTTACAAGTTTAAGGCATTTTGTCCTCTTCTTCATCATCTTCTTCAACAGAAGGAAGCTCGTTGAGGTCAAACAGGAACTTCATACGTTTCTCTGCAGCATCAGAAGACTCGGCTTTCTCTTCATGTTTTTCTTCGGCAGTTTCAATAATGGCCTCCTTATTCTTATCAGTAGAAGGCAGCAGCTCTTGTACATTCTTTTCCTCAGCAGCAGTTTCAAAAATAACCTCCTTGCATTTTCCTCCATTATCAGCACCACCACCAGCATCAGCAGAAGGTTCATCTTCATTCTTTTCTTCAGCAGATTCAAAAGCCTCCATTACTTTGTTTAACTCACTAGTAACAGCATCATCATCAGAAGAGTCGTCCTCTTCATTCTTTTCTTCAACAGCTTCAAATGATTCAATATCTTCAGCAACAACGATATCAGCCTCTTCATTCTTTTCTTCAACAGAAGCTTCATTTCCCCCCTTCTCAGAGACAACAGCAGCAGCAGCAGCAGAAGGCTCCATTATTATTTGAGAATTTTCTTGAGCAGCAACAACATCATCAGAAGACTGCTTCTTCACAGCATCATCATCCCCTGCACATATATATTCCATTCTCCATTTCCATTAGTAACAAATAATATAGTTCATTAACAATGCCAATATTAATTCCTCTTGACAGATGACTCAGTGCTGTCAATTTTCAGCCCCTTCAAGAAGTTTTTCTCTCACTTTTATCAAGATGACTCAGGAAATTCTGTCAGAGACTCATCATTACCCAGACAAAACAAAAATTTTAGAAAATATTAAACCATTATTGATACACTGCTTTGAGGGCTAGAAATGCATACACAAAGAATTAGAGAGAACATTGATACCGGAATACGACAAATACACAGCGATATAAAATGATGTGTATATATATCATATGTCTCATACCAGAAGCAGATGACTCATCATTATATGGAGCTTCTTGTTGAACATGAGATTTTGTAGGAGAAACAGCTTGTGGTTGGGCTATGACCTGCGAATGCTTCCGTTTGTGACTAACCAATAACCTCCCTGATGATTCCTCGCTTCGATTTGGATCCTCTGGCTTCTTCACCTGATCACCCACTGGTACTCCAGTGCTGCTACAGCCACCACCGGCGCCAGTAAGTTCCAAGACTTGCCAGGGGATTCTGATATTGTCACCGGTGGGTCTTCCCCTCCCTCTGGTGGTTTGAGGGGTAGGCCTAGGAGAGGAGGGCTTGGAGGAGGAATCTCCAGCAGAGAGGTCTTGCATGGTTTCTGAGAGAAAATAAATGAATATGGAAGAGGTTTGTGAAAAGGAGTGAGGAAAAATGAAGAAAAAGAAGAATAAGGGAGGAGGGGCGGGTAGGGTTTGGAAAGCAAGGGATGAATAATGAGGAGGAACGTCCCTGACATTAATGCTCGTAAATGTTTGTCCTTTTCTGCGAGATGTACCAATCAAGACGTAGGTAGTAACAAGTGTGTGAGGATTTCTTCGTTGACTTCCTGCGTGTCATGTCCAAACCCTGGATTCAAACAAATTTGGGCCCTACCTCAGTGGGCCTCCTCCTAGGTTTCTTTTGTCAGGAATATTGCTGTTGTTATTACCAGGGGTTGGTCCGAGTGGTAAGCGACTCGGTATCGCTTAAATAAGGTCTCGAGTTTGAGCCTTAGCGTACGCAAAAAATCCCAGTTGGGAGACTCACCCACCATAGCCAGGTGCGCGACGCGGGTCGGATCCGGATGTAGTCGGGGCAAAACTCCGGTGAACCGGGTGGACAACAAAAAAAAATTGCTGTTATTTTTAAATCAACCTCCCATTTGTATTTTTAAATCTGCTCTAACGGTATATTAAATATGATCATAAGAGTAAAAAAGATAAATTACTATGGTTGGGTTTAACGTAAAATATTAACAAAATTATGTTTAATGAAAATGACTAGCTTATCATAAAATGATAAACTAATATTTAAATCTTATTAAGATATATATTTATATTTAATATCATAGTATCTCGAACATAATTATTTTTTATGAGTACCATATTGTGAGAATTACCTTCAAAAAGAGAGACATTATATGAGGTTTGAGGAACGACTAATGTTTGTTGTATGAGTCTCTCAAAGATTTGTGCTCATGGGCATTATATGCAATGCGATAATGCCTAAGATAAAATTACTTCCCATTATAATATATATGTACACATTTGTATTAGCAAAAAATTATTTTTTTAAAATATAAATAGATATATATGACTTGTTTTAGATGGCATGCTTTATTTTTGTATTTGCTTTTTGAAAAGTTTATTTTATTGTTCGTGTATCAAATCTCATGTTTATGAGATATAAATCACAAAAATCAGCATTTAATTAAGACAAGCCAATGGACTAATAAATATATATATCAGCATTTATATTCACATTTCACACGCATACACACACACACATATATCATCTAGTTTTAAATATAATGAACAAATCATTATCTCACCAATATTGAGAAAAATGGTTATCCTTTTCACATGAGTCGCAAATTGGAAAATTTTCCCTTAAATAAATGCTCCCAATTAAATATTTAAACTACTATGTTAAATATTCTTAATTTAATAATGGGTGTAATTAACTAGAATGATACCCCCTGCATTCATATTTATAAGATCATACTCATTAATTCTTAATATAAGATGACGTACAAAATTGAATAAAACATCCATGCCTACGTTTTCAAAAAATACTATTGTCCATTTCACTATTGGCTTTTTCATCCTCCCTATTTATCTCCCCGAATTAACTTCATCAGTCAAACGGTTGTTTTGAAAAATTGTTACGTAAAATTTTTATATTTAACTGTTTTTAACTAATCTATCCAATATCGTAAAATTTGTTAATAGGGTCTTACAAAACCAGAGCAGAGTTAATATAATTAATGCGCCACACATAATAAGTTTTCTGTTTCTTATAATATGCCAAAACAAGTATCAAAATGCACTCATATTCAAAACATGAGGGATCATACAATTTCTTTCACTAATTTTTTATATTAAATAATAAATATATTTTTAGCGTTCTTTAAATCTCGAGACATACCTGACCCTAGTGAATCCCTGATGTCCAACTCACATAAGCTTTTCCTTTACCCAAAAAAAATATGTTTTTTAGTTATTAGAATTAGAAAGGATGTTTGGCCAAAAAAAGAAGAAAAGAAAGGATGCATGATTTAATTGGTAAAAATTAATAAAGTAAAATATTATATTCATTCCAGTTTTTCCTTTCTGTTCATGATTTATTTTTTTTTCCAAATAGGACAGAAATATAAGGATAGATTTAATTGCCAAGGAATTGCTTGAAATAAGCGAATTTATATAATTACTCAGAGAAATTATTTAAAGATAAAACGTGTGAATTAGTGTGATGACAAAAGTGTAATTAAAGGGCAGCTGTATAACGGCTGTCCGTAATAGAATAATGAATTCTCATACAATATACTTATTATTGACTCGTATACATTTTATTTCAAAAAATATTGAAAAATTTTATTTTTAAAATAATATAAAATACATGCCTCATTTTGAGCCAGTTGCCCAGTTGAGAGTGGGGCTGACGTATGAGGCTATGAGCAGTGACCAAATTAAAGTTCAAAGCATTCTAATTCTAAAATAATTAGAAGGGTTAAAGTGCATAAAAAAAAATATTTTAGGGTGCTTCTTGCCCATAAAAAAGGATCAATTTCACCTTATTTTAGCCTGCCACAGATGTCCGTTAGGGGGAGACTGGACTATGCCGTTCTCTCTCTTCTTCCTTGCACACTCACCCTCTCATATTACACTTTGATTCATTTGGGAAGCTATATTCTACTTTCTCCTTCCACTCTCATTCTTAGATCGCCGCCCTCGTGGCTACCACCGGCGTCAGGACTGGCCGGAGCATCAGCCATTGTCATATGTATGAGGCCAATTTGCAAGGGAGGAAGCAAGTTGGAGAGAGATCAAGTGCATTGACAATCTGAAGAATTGGAAAAGCGCCGGAGCACGACCCCAAGTACCAAAAACATTTACTAAGAGCTCGCACGACTTTGGCAGCCACCATTTCCAAAGCTAACCACTGAACTTGAAGTACCGAATTTCATAAAGAACCAAACCCAAGAGAGAAGCAGAAAGAAAAAACGTTCAAAGAGAGTTATGAAAAGAAGGTATAGAGAGTATAGAAGCAGTCAATTATTTTTGTTATTCCCCACTCGGTTCACCGGAGCTTTGCCCTAATTATATCCGGATCCAACCCTCGTCGAGTACCTGGCTATGGTGGATGAGTCTCCCAACGAAAATTTTCTGCGTCCGCCAAGGCTCAAATTTGAGACTTCGTTTAATCAATACCGAGTCGTTTAATCAATACTGCGTCTACCTACACCCACGTCTCCGCTAATTTGGATACATTTCTGGTTTATATGTATCGGCTACTGACCTGAGTTCCCCAAAAGCCGTTCAATTGCTGCATAAACATTGCCTGATGTGGAAGTAAGGGCCCTTATGTTTTCTTGCGTATCCAAGAAACCCATTTCTTGAAGCTGCGAAAGCTGGCTTGCATACAATTGTTCTGGTGGCTCTGAGAAGGCAGACAAGTCAGCGAAAGAGCAACTCAGAGTCTATAAAGACAAGTTTAAAGTTACAAGACAACAATGCTAACCATCAGATCTGTTTGGAGCAGCTGGGCTACCAGTTCCAATTCCAAGTCCACTAAACATATTTGACAACATCTCCAACCACGCGCTGTTTATTCCCCCTGCTGCTAATAGAGACATTTTCACAGTAATTAGGAAATAATCCTTATGCTTTCTGCCAGAAATTAAATGGTACTTGCATCATATGAGTACGGTGGTGCTTCAAGATTCTTTTTTGAACATGATACTCTACTATGTCGTAACATGTTCAACTGATTTCCACAAAATTATAAATTATAAATATGGATGGAAGATCCTAGGAATTGATCAAGTAATTTGAATTGACAAGGCAAAGTCATTCAAACAAAACATTTCAAGCAGACAAACAGTGAATAGCTTCTATGTACATACAAGAATTCAGTGTGTCTTGCATCCCGGTACCTCTGCCAGTTTGACCTGATTCCCTGAAAGTGTATAACATATTAATAGAAAATCAAGCCAGAAACAAGCAGGACAAAAACCTCAGAATCATAAATACTTTTGGCAGCCAACATCCAACTACTTTAATTCAATAAGGATTTTGGACAAAAATCCAAAATCTTGGCTTTCAAGTGGAGGATCTGATAACCATAAGCACCAAAAGTATAACTGATTATGAATAACTTTCTTGAAAAGCAATCAAAGAGGAGAAAACGTGGAACAAAAAGATGAGAATAGTTTTTTTTTGGCAAAAAAAAAATGTGAATAGTTAATAACAGGATTCCATCCTGTAAGATAGAAACAAAAAATGGGAAAAAAATTAAAGTTATTGTATCTTTTCTTAGAAAATGAAAAAAAAATGCCATGCTAGAATACGAATGTCAAGACTGTGCCATTACTTACTGTGTTGATTGTTCCTGACCACGCTGAGACAAACGCACTCGCTGAAAAGTCAAGAGATGCTGCCCGTGTCGCATAGATAGAGGTGAGAGAAGATTAATACTAAACAAAGAGGTTCCACAAAGAATCAGATTTTCTACTGCAAATAAAGCATCAAAATAGAAGAGCACAAAATGACAGTCACATTTTTATATGTTTAGATGAAGAGCTATTACCTAATCATTAGCTAGACCTGTTGTGCCCTCAACTCAACGAAGTCTGATACAATGATCGTTTCTTTCATATTAAACAAAAGGGGGTGGGGGGCGTAATTAATTTATCCATGAAAGATAACATTCAAAATTGCCATTGTCCATAGATGTTTGTACAGATTCCACTGCTATATGCTAATTTGGACATTGATAATTGGACCACATAATAAAATTGCCATAGGGATAAAAACAACCATATTCTCAAAATAGAGCACAGTGAAACTTGTAACAGATGCAAAATTTAAAATTGTCTACCTGATATGTCTCTGGTGAAGACACAAAGCGAAGGAACTCTGGGTTTTGCATCATTTGTCTAAGATGAGAGGTTAAATCAGGCATGCCACGCTGCTCTGCATTGACACCAAGGATCTAAAAGTAAAATGAATGTCAGAGATCAACACATGCACATTTCATCTAGTATCAAGAATGGGAAGTAGATACCTGACTCACAGCCTGCGGGTTGGAAAGGATCCTTTGCATCATTTGCGAAATATTTGGGTTCTGCATTAACTGGGTGAACAAAGTGGGATCCAGTGTAGTACCCGCCAAACTTGCAGGGTCTGGCAGATCAAGTCCAAAGCCAGGGGGTGCCTGAGCATTCCCTCCACTAGTTGACCTAGTGGTGTTATTTTGGGTACCTCCAGCTGCAGTAATTTATTATCAACTAGCACTGTATTAGTCATAAGCAACTAAAAAATATAGCCAGCGGATTTAGGATAGACAGACAGATAAGATGAGGGGGAAACCAGTTTGAATCAATTGAGGATAAAGAAGTGCTAAGCTACTATTCAAAGGATGTGAAAAGATGCCTAAACTTACCTCTCGTAGAGGTCCAAGGATTAGGAAGTGGACTAGTATTGGGAGATGAGCAACCAGCAATTGCTTCAGTACTAGTACTTGAGGAATTAGTTGATCGATTGCTGGCTTGGCCACCTTGAGTTCCAGATAGCGATGCAAACAGGTTAGAGCCGTCATTTCCAGCGCTTGCCATCATAGTGGCATTTAAGAATGGTTCCTGAATATTTTCGTACATACGCCTCAGCATGTTAAATCCTTCGGGAGAAGATTCAATGTTGCTCATTGCTCTGTCTGTATTTCTCATCATTTCACGCATGATCTCAGGGTTTCTTGCAGCTTCAAGAGTCTGGCGAAGAGTGCTGGGATCATTAAGTACGTGTGCTAACTCAGGGTTTCGATCCATGATCTCTCGCATCTGTGGGTTACTCATTATAAGATTCCGCACTGTGTCAGGATTATTTATCAGAGGTGTGTTCATTAGGTCTCTCATCAAATTGGGATTTAAAATAAATGGTTGTTGCATTTGTTCGAGGTTAGAGAGGTCTGATTCAAACAAGCCATTCATGCCACTTCTTGCACTATTTGTTGTGCCATTGGCCCTACCAGTGGTATTGGGTGTAGAAGCAGATGCATATCCACGAACCAAATGAACAATGTGATCATCCTCCAAACCTATCAACCACAAGTAGAAAAATTTGTTACACTAGTTCATCAATAGCGGACGATTGCATGACCAAAATAGTGTTGGAGATTGTGCCCTAGGGGCCAATCATTATCTTATGAACATTGTTGATTTATGAATTTCTTAATAAAGTTATCATATTATTTGCATGTTTACTATGATGACAATCCTTGGATAACTCGTGATCTTATCCTAAATGTCCCTGGTCGGTCATCTATGCGGGAGCAGAGATGAAATAAGACCAGTATGACTTTGAAGATATATAGAGATATAAATCAAAGTCATAGGCACATGTAAGAGTACAGGGTGCTGGACCGACCCGCAATGAGAGAGCTGCATGGGTCAAGTCATAAGCTTCTCTCATGTACAAGCCATGTCACTATGCCCTTTGACCTGAGATCATCATGGATTCCTACATGACAAACGCTCAGCTTTGACCTAGTCAAAAGTCACTTTTGACCGAGTGATCATAAAGGCTATGCTCGGGCTTAGTGGTTTTTCATGCGGAGGAATGTGAATGGTCAAGATGGAATTTGTCCCTCACATTCGTAGAGAGATATTACTGGGCCCCTCGATGAGTGAGTCTGAGAAATGTATGGCCATACTGGAATGGAAGGGTAGTTCCATTTCTATATTCAGACTACTCAGGGATCGAGAAAGTAACGGTCAGGAACAGGAGGATGACGTTCACCATGCCTCATCCTTGACCGAAATATCGTGTGACAAAAGGGACGTGATATGGTTGTATGAAAGGTTACATCGTTTATCGATCCTCATATGTTTTGGGTAGTCGTAATGCCTTGCTAGAGACCGCTTACGACTTGTGGGTCAGTATAGTAACTGGGCCACTGCCAACTTCATATGGGCCTACAGGGTCGCACACAAAACAGCCCAATGCGAGCTATGATGTCCAGATTCATTGAATCTAAGAGATGTCTAGATTCAATGAATAATCTAGGGTGGATATATATTTTATATATATATATAAATTAGTTTATATATATATTATATATATAATATAAGAGATATTTGTAAGATTTAATTTATAAGGATAAATTAAATCTCTATCATTTTGAATTTGAATTTAAATGGATATGATCTATTTGAATTTGAAATTCAAATTGATAAGATATCTCAAATTTGATTTATGAGAATAAATCAAATATAATTCTATCTTTTAAATTAAATAAATAGGTGAATTAAATCTGTGGGACGGATTTAATATAAACCATATTTATTTAATCAGTTTCTTATTAAATTATGCAATATATGATATTGTATTAATTCAGAATTAATATAAGATTAATTCTGAAGCCCGGCCCTATTAGAAGCCCGATAGCTTCCTATATATTTGACATTAGGAGCTAGGGTTCTACACACAATAGATCTCTTCACACACATTCAGTCGTGAGAAAAGGGGGCAGGGAGAGTGCAAAAGGTTTGCATATAAGAAACTGCCGAAATAGAGACGGTGAGGACGGAATCTCCAGAAAGCCTTAGAGGGACAAGAGGCGCTAGCACGTCGTTCGCAATTGGAACGCTGTTCGTGTGGATACCGGTAGAGGAAGCCGATCTGAGCTGTCGACTTCTACGATACGGCCAGACACGAAGAAAGGTCGCGACCAGAACACACTTAGGTCGCGACCAAACGGGCATCTGAACGTCAGAAATCCGAAAAGAGGAGACAGGTCGCGACGTGAAGTTGAAGAGATCGCGACTAAAAGCTCCAGAGGCGACAGGTCGCGACTAGAAGCATAGTAGGTCGCGACTACAAACTCCAGAGGCGACAGGTCGCGACTAGAAGCTGAGGAGGTCGCGACTGAAAGTTCCAGAGGCGAGGAGTCGCGACTAGTGGACACTGAGGTCGCGACCAAAGCTTGAAACCGAAGGTAACACTTCTTTCTCCTTGACTTAAACACATTCGGTAGATCCTAGCTGGGAATGGAAAAATTTTTAAAGTTAATTTCCGCTGCGTGTCTTCCAATTCCCTTCAGTGGTATCAGAGCCATGCCGTTTTGTGTTTAAGTTAGGTTTGATTGTTGATACATGTGATGTATGTTAGACTTCTTAGCTGATTATATGATAACATGCGAGATATGTATGACATATATGGAATCTGTTTATGTATGACATATACGGAATCTAAAAGGAAACTGAAATCGGTGGTGTATGTTAATTGATTTGATCAATTAATATTGATGGGGTCTAAGGAAAAAGAATTAAGATTCTTGATTATTTATCAAAAAAAAAAAAAAAAAATTCTATTGGGGCGCTGCCCCACACCCTGCCCGCTAACCGGCTAGCGGGACCGCCGTGGCTATTTAATCGTAGCGCAACATAATCGTAATATGTATTGACTTTCTTGATATATGAATGTTTTGAAACATTTATTGCCCTTCAAATAGCATGAATTTTGATTCTTGAATGTTTGGGTATGGTGAACAATATGGCTCTAGATTACAAGTGTTGTAATTTTTCTAAATACGGCCTGCGTGTCGTGCCTTCCTCTAATGACTCTCGTTGTACATTCTCTTCTCATCTCACTCCCCTCGAATGTTAAAACGAGGTTTCCTTATGTACTTTTCCTATTCTAATTAGAGAGCTCCTCTCATTGGCTTGAGGGGACTTAGGATAGGTGAGCCATATTGTGTCACGTTTAAGATTATGCATCTTTTGATTAGATCACTGCATGTATGTTTTAATATGCATAATACTTGTATGAGATACAACCGCGATACATGCATCTTATAAACCAGATAATTAATTAAACCCTCTAAAAGAAATCTTAAGTCATATGCCGTCAATTAATGGACACTTGTCAAAACCTCGATCGCTCATTTGTAGGTCCACCAAAGTGGGTGCATTTGAGTTATCTTGGGGAGATAAGCAAGAGTAATGGTGCTGCTCTTATGTTTGTTATTGTTTGACTTAATTGAGATTATCAAAACGGTTTTGGGTCTCAAGGCATTAGATGGGATTAAAACATGCCGGATCATATGATGATTGAATCCCATAAATATCTAAGAATTACATTTGATATAATTGGTAAAGTTGTTACCTACCTAAATAACTTAAAGTTGAGCGTCCAGCCAAAGCGGACTCAAGTTTAAGCCAAATATGGATCTTAGCCCACTAATTATTACATTGAGGGTTGTTTTATTCAGTGGGAGATTGCTAATTCGCTTGCATATTTTAATTGTAGAATCATGACGACTAGTAATACTGCTACATTATCGTTGCGATCTGTCCTTGAGAAGGACAAACTCAATGGGACAAACTTTCTTGACTGGTTCAGGAACTTGAGAATTGTTCTCAAGCAGGAAAGAAAGGCATATGTCCTAGATCAACCCATTCCTGAGGAGCCAGCAGCCAATGCTCCTAGAGCTCAGAGAGATTCTTATGCGAAGCATAAGGAAGACTCTGTTGATGTGGGATGCTTGATGCTTGCCACCATGGTTCTGGAGCTCCAAAGAGATTTGGAACACATGGAGGCTTATGAGATGATTGTGCATCTTAAGGAAATGTTCCAGCAACAAGCAAGGCAAGAGAGGTATGAGACCACTAAGGCCTTACATTCCTGCAAGATGGCTGAAGGTGCATCAGTGAGTACTCATGTCTTAAAGATGAAAGGGTACATAGATCACCTTGAGAGGCTTAGATTTCCCATGAGCCAGGAGTTAGCTACAGATTTGATCTTGAACTCACTCCCGGAAAGTTATGACCAGGTTGTCATGAACTACAACATGAACAACATGGAGAAATCTATTTCTGAACTGCATGGGATGCTTAAAACTGCTGAGCCGACTGTTAAGAAGAAGCCCAGTACTGTTTTGATGGTTCAGAAAGGAAAGGGTATGAAAAGGAAAGGCAAGGGCAAGGGGAAGGGTCATGGCTCATCTGGTAAGACCAAAGAGTCAGGCAAGCCCGAAACCAAGCCTGCACCAAAGAAGGCAAAGCCTCCAAAGGAAGGAGTTTGCTTCTTCTGCAATGAACCGGGTCATTGGAAGAGGAATTGCAAACTCTACCTTGAAGATCTGAGAAAGAACAAGAAGGATAGCGGGGCTATCGCTTCAGGTATTTATGTTATAGACATTCATCTCTCTACTTCCACTACATGGGTATTAGATACTGCATGTGGTTCTCACATTTGTACAAATGTGCAGGGCCTAAAGGACAGTAGAAAGCTGAAGAAGGGCGAAGTTGACCTACGAGTTGGAAACAGAGCAAAGATTGCTGCTCTAGCTGTAGGCACTTATGAATTAGTTCTGCCCACTGGGCTTTTGTTAGTTTTGAACAATTGCTATTATGTTCCTGCTTTGAGTAGTAACATTGTTTCTCTTTCTTATTTGGATAAGGAAGGTTACACTTCCATTTCTGGGAATGGTAAATGTTCCATTTATCGTAATGATATTTTCTATGCTCATGGTGATTTGCATGTTGATCATTACATATTAAACTTGGAACAACCCAATCATGGAAATATCTATAACATAACCGCCAAAAGGATCAAACCAAATGATTTGAATCCGACGTACCTCTGGCACTGTCGTCTAGGCCACATAAATGAGAAACGCATTTCTAAACTCCATCAAGATGGATTTCTCAACTCATTTGATTTTGAATCATATGATACTTGCGAATCTTGTTTGTTAGGAAAGATGACAAAGTCGCCTTTCACTGGGCACAGTGAGAGGGCGACTGATTTGTTGGGCCTCATACATACAGATGTGTGTGGACCGATGAATACAAATGCCAGAAGAGGTTATTCGTACTTCATTACATTCATAGATGATTTCAGTAGATATGGCTATGTCTATCTAATGAAACATAAATCCGAATCTTTTGAAATGTTCAAGATATTTCAAAATGAAGTACAAAACTAGCTTGGCAAAACAATTAAAGCCCTTCGATCTGATCGAGGTGGTGAATATTTGAGCCAAGAGTTTATCGATCATCTTAGGAATTGTGGAATAGTCTCACAATTGACTCCTCCAGGAACACCACAATGGAATGGGGTTTCTGAACGGAGGAATCGAACACTATTGGATATGGTTCGATACATGATGAGTCGAACAGATCTTCCACCATCCTTTTGGGGCCACGCCCTAGAGACAGCTGCGTTCACACTGAATCGTGTTCCATCTAAGGCAGTTGAAAAGACTCCGTATGAGATATGGACTGGGAAGAAACCTAGGTTGTCTTTTCTCAAGATTTGGGGATGTGAGGTCTATGTTAAGCAACAAGCCTCAGATAAGTTAGCGCCCAAATCTTCAAAGTGCCTTTTTGTGGGATATCCTAAGGAAACCAAGGGATATTATGTCTACAACCCCACTGATAACAAAGTGTTTGTTGTCAGAAATGGTATCTTTCTAGAACGAGAATTTATCTCTAAAAGAACCACTGGGAGCAAGGTACACCTCGAAGAAGTTCGAGAGCCACAAGACGCCACAGAACTAGAGATGGAAAGTAGAGAAGACTCACAAGAAGTTGTTGAGACTCCTCAAGTCACGCAAGGCCCAAGGCGATCTAATAGGGCACGACTTCAGCCTCAGAGATATGGATTTCTGATTTCTGATAGTCGTGATGTGTTGCTCATTGAGCATAATGAGCCCACTACCTATCAAGAAGCTATAGTGGGACCAAACTCTGAGAAATGGCTTAATGCCATGAAGTCTGAGATGCAATCCATGTACGACAATAAGGTATGGACCTTAGTCGACCCGCCTGAAGGTATAAAAACCGTCGGGTGCAAGTGGGTTTTTAAAGAGAAAACTGACATGGATGGCAATGTAAATGTCTTCAAGGCACGACTGGTTGCAAAAGGATTTACTCAAACTCATGGTGTGGACTATGATGAGACCTTTTCCCCAGTTGCAATGGCCAAATCAATCAGAATCCTCCTTGCCATTGCAGCATATTATGACTATGAAATATGGCAGATGGACGTCAAGACAGCCTTCCTTAATGGAAAGCTCCTTGAGGATGTGTACATGACACAACCTGAAGGTTTTGTGCGTTCTGAGGACTCTGGTAAGGTGTGCAAGCTTCAAAGGTCCATTTATGGACTGAAGCAAGCATCTCGGAGTTGGAATCATCGTTTTGATGAAGTAGTCAAAGAGTTTGGATTTCTTCAAAATATTGATGAACCTTGTGTGTACAAGAAGGTTAGTGGGAGCACAGTTGTATTTTTGGTACTCTATGTCGATGACATCCTACTCATTGGGAATGACATTCCTACCTTGCAGATTGTCAAGTCTTGGTTAGGAAAATCTTTCTCGATGAAAGACTTGGGTGAAGCCACCTACATCCTAGGAATTAGGATCTATAGAGATAGATCTAAAAGGCTTCTAGGACTGAGTCAGAGCACATATATAGACAAGATACTGCATAGGTTCAGTATGCAGGAATCAAAAAGGGGTTTCATACCCATGTCTCATGGTATTCACCTCAGCAAGGATTTGTGTCCTAGTACACCAGATCAGCGAGGTCGCATGAGTAAGATTCCATATGCCTCGGCCATAGGATCTATCATGTACGCCATGTTATGTACTCGACCGGATGTCTCGTTTGCCTTAAGTATGACTACCAGATATCAACAGGACCCTGGTGAGGGCCATTGGACTGCTGTCAAGAATATCCTTAAGTACTTAAGAAGGACTAAGGACTTATTCTTGGTCTATGGTGGATTGGTAGACGAGCTCTATGTAACTGGTTACACAGATGCAAGTTTCCAAACTGACCAGGATGACCAGAAATCGCAATCTGGATACATATTCCTCCTGAATAATGGAGCAGTAAGCTGGAAGAGCTCTAAGCAGAGCACTGTAGCAGATTCTGCAACGGAAGCTGAGTACATAGCAGCATCTGATGCAGCTAAGGAGGCCGTTTGGATCAGGAAGTTCATTACAGAACTAGGGGTGGTACCTACCATCTCAGATCCAATAACTTTGTTCTGTGACAATAGTGGTGCCATTGCACAGGCCAAAGAGCCTAGGTCACATCACAGGACCAAGCATATACTCAGGCGATTTCATCTCATCAGAGAAATCAATGATAGAGGTGATATAAAAATATGCAAGGTAGCAGGGGAAGACAATGTTGCTGATCCTCTAACAAAGCCGCTTGTGCAAGCAAAACATGAGTGTCATGTTAGGTCAATGGGAATTAGGCAAATTAATGATTGTACCTAGTGCAAGTGGGAGGATGTTGGAGATTGTGCCCTAGGGGCCAATCATTATCTTATGAACATTGTTGATTTATGAATTTCTTAATAAAGTTATCATATTATTTGCATGTTTACTATGATGACAATCCTTGGATAACTCGTGATCTTATCCTAAATGTCCCTGGTCGGTCATCTATGCGGGAGCAGAGATGAAATAAGACCAGTATGACTTTGAAGATATATAGAGATATAAATCAAAGTCATAGGCACATGTAAGAGTACAGGGTGCTGGACCGACCCGCAATGAGAGAGCTGCATGGGTCAAGTCATAAGCTTCTCTCATGTACAAGCCATGTCACTATGCCCTTTGACCTGAGATCATCATGGATTCCTACATGACAAACGCTCAGCTTTGACCTAGTCAAAAGTCACTTTTGACCGAGTGATCATAAAGGCTATGCTCGGGCTTAGTGGTTTTTCATGCGGAGGAATGTGAATGGTCAAGATGGAATTTGTCCCTCACATTCGTAGAGAGATATTACTGGGCCCCTCGATGAGTGAATCTGAGAAATGTATGGCCATACTGGAATGGAAGGGTAGTTCCATTTCTATATTCAGACTACTCAGGGATCGAGAAAGTAACGGTCAGGAACAGGAGGATGACGTTCACCATGCCTCATCCTTGACCGAAATATCGTGTGACAAAAGGGACGTGATATGGTTGTATGAAAGGTTACATCGTTTATCGATCCTCATATGTTTTGGGTAGTCGTAATGCCTTGCTAGAGACCGCTTACGACTTGTGGGTCAGTATAGTAACTGGGCCACTGCCAACTTCATATGGGCCTACAGGGTCGCACACAAAACAGCCCAATGCGAGCTATGATGTCCAGATTCATTGAATCTAAGAGATGTCTAGATTCAATGAATAATCTAGGGTGGATATATATTTTATATATATATATAAATTAGTTTATATATATATTATATATATAATATAAGAGATATTTGTAAGATTTAATTTATAAGGATAAATTAAATCTCTATCATTTTGAATTTGAATTTAAATGGATATGATCTATTTGAATTTGAAATTCAAATTGATAAGATATCTCAAATTTGATTTATGAGAATAAATCAAATATAATTCTATCTTTTAAATTAAATAAATAGGTGAATTAAATCTGTGGGACGGATTTAATATAAACCATATTTATTTAATCAGTTTCTTATTAAATTATGCAATATATGATATTGTATTAATTCAGAATTAATATAAGATTAATTCTGAAGCCCGGCCCTATTAGAAGCCCGATAGCTTCCTATATATTTGACATTAGGAGCTAGGGTTCTACACACAATAGATCTCTTCACACACATTCAGTCGTGAGAAAAGGGGGCAGGGAGAGTGCAAAAGGTTTGCATATAAGAAACTGCCGAAATAGAGACGGTGAGGACGGAATCTCCAGAAAGCCTTAGAGGGACAAGAGGCGCTAGCACGTCGTTCGCAATTGGAACGCTGTTCGTGTGGATACCGGTAGAGGAAGCCGATCTGAGCTGTCGACTTCTACGATACGGCCAGACACGAAGAAAGGTCGCGACCAGAACACACTTAGGTCGCGACCAAACGGGCATCTGAACGTCAGAAATCCGAAAAGAGGAGACAGGTCGCGACGTGAAGTTGAAGAGATCGCGACTAAAAGCTCCAGAGGCGACAGGTCGCGACTAGAAGCATAGTAGGTCGCGACTACAAACTCCAGAGGCGACAGGTCGCGACTAGAAGCTGAGGAGGTCGCGACTGAAAGTTCCAGAGGCGAGGAGTCGCGACTAGTGGACACTGAGGTCGCGACCAAAGCTTGAAACCGAAGGTAACACTTCTTTCTCCTTGACTTAAACACATTCGGTAGATCCTAGCTGGGAATGGAAAAATTTTTAAAGTTAATTTCCGCTGCGTGTCTTCCAATTCCCTTCAAATAGTGGACGATTGATCCGATTCAAAGAATTGGAAATAAAATTCAAACGTCATAAGAATAAAGAAATAAATAAAATTTCCACTAACAAGATAGTGGCATGGCATTGCTAATTTTACATTCACAATCTTCCACAAGTACAGGCACCCTTCCCCTTTCAATTCTAACTCTCCGTCTTTAATTGAGAATCATTAAAGACCATAAGCATTCGTCCACGACCCTAATGAAGCATGACCAGGGATCATTTTCTTGGACATGCCAAGTGCATATTGATAATATGATAATCTGTCTACATTACAATTAACACCTCAGCTATATCACAGAATCATTTGAATCTGGAATAAATCGTTGCCAAAGACGAAAAACCCATCAGCAGACTAAAACAAAAGCAAAGTTCACCCCATATCTACCCAGCTATCAATTAACTCGTAATATCTCCGTTTTGCCTAACAAGATTGGATATACCGTAGCTTTGCAGGGTTTGATCGTCCTTCAAGATCCGACCCTTATGAATCAGCCGCTGTTGATCGGATGAGATATCGCACTTTTGAGCGATAGCTTCCTTGAATGATTTGATGGTGGAGTCAAGACTAATCTGAACCAAAAATTTAGAGCCATTGGAGCAACGAATGTTGATGTTCACTTCGTCACCTACCATAGTGTTCCCGTCCCAAGCACGGGAGGCGCCTAGAGTACTTCTGTAACAGGAAACCGAAGACAGAAACTCAGATAGAATGAAGGGACTAGGGACCCCAACCCTGGAGTGATCGGAAACAAACTCTGCTCGAAGTCGAAGATGGAGAAGAAGACGAGAGGAAAAGTTCGAGAAGGAAATGAAACTTATATATCAACGACGAAAAAAGATACACAATACATGATAATATTACTGGTATAAAAAATATTAAAATAAATAAACAAATTACTGTAGGCAAGATGAGATGAAATTCTAGTTTTGGTTTTTTAAAAGATTAATAAAAATAAATAAATAATATATTTAAATTAATATATTAATTTATAAGTGAGATAAATTAATATAAAAAATAAATATTAATATTTTAAATTAATTGATTTAGTGTTTTTTTCTAAACAAATTGACTTATTCTTATAATAATAAGAAAGAGTGTTAATTTTATATGAAAAGCATTTTTCAAACTAAATATGAAAAAAATTTATTAATTTAAAATTTACTAAATGGAGATTTTCCTTTGTTTTAATTTTGAAGCAAATTTACCGAAGGAAGTTCGGGATACAAGAGTTTAGAGAGAGGTCTTAAATAGAAAGACCTTTGACTTTTTTGTAAAGTGGCAGGGGCAAGGAGTCACCTCGTCAACTTGAATTTTTTATGCAATTATCTTTTTAATGAAATTTGATCTTTTTATAAAAAAAATCCACATAAATTTTTTGTGAACGGTGGCATAAAATAAAAGTAAAAAATTTATACAATAAATCATATTCTTATTATTTATAAACTTGTAATTAAATGTTGGATAGACTCCACATATCCTATGAGATGTGCCTGTGTAGCCCCTACTTTAGAAAGACTTAAATTTATACTTATAAGATTGTTTATTAAGTGAACTTTTATAATAATAGCAAAAATTAAATTCATATTTTTATTAGATATGGACATATATTTTTATTATTTGTGATAATTTTTATTGGCGGGCCCACCTATTATTAATTGGGGAATAAACTGCATCTTGGTCCTCTGCGGACAAAAAGCCCAATGTCAAAATTTCAATACAAATAAAAAGAAAATTTTATACTTTATTTTAAAAAGGAAAGAAGGAAAGTTTTATAGTTAAGTTGATTGAAATTATGGTAAAAATATGTCAGGGATATAATAAGGCCAACATACTAACCTATTTAAGCATTATTTAATTGGAGGTTTTTGAAAGGTGGATAAAGGAGGGAAGGTATAAATGTATTTAATTAGAAAAAATAGAGAGGATATGAAGTTTAAAATTTGAGAGGATATGAGGTTCAAAATTAGGGATTTTTTTAGGGGTGAAATTTTTTTGTTATAATTTTAACAAAAATACCTATAATATATTTTTATTATTTTAGTGTTATCTCTTTTGATTTAAAATTATTTTTTTTACATACTACTATTAGCATTACCTTTTTTTTTGTATTTTTTGTTATTGTCTAGGAAGATTGTTGTATTGGATATATATTCTAGATTATTTATCTAGATTAGGAATATCTTTTGCGTGTGTGTAAATTTGTATAAAATTAATAAAGAATAATTTATTTAATAAATAGGTCAAGAGAGAGGTCTATTTGAAAATCTATTAGTTTAAATATGTTAGATTTTTTTCTTTTCTAAGGCCTAACTTATAAATTTTTTATTTATAAATATATAAATTTTAAAATTTATTAAAACTTATTTATGATCTTTAAGACTTAAAATATAAAATATTTTAAAAGTTTATTTAGCTAAAATTTAATCTAATATGACCTATTTTTATTATTAATTTTAATATATTTTGGGCTAATTGACTGTTTTTAATAAATTAAAAAATTAAATAAATTAGTTAATTATTATTAAATGTAATATGTAAATATAAATTTATATTATATACTCCTTAAATTAATTAATTAATTATTATATTAATTATATTTAATTAATTTATTTATTTTTTTTAATTTATCTAAAAATAATCAATTAAGTGGGATTGGAGGAAATACTTTTTATTTTTTTTTTTCCAATACCGCAAGAAGAGGAATGCACCACCTTCTTCCCAAAACCCCGAATTTTGGCCGCGCTAACGTAAAAAAAATTTCCACCTACGGCGCCGGTGAGCTTTGACGCTATCATGGCGATTCTTCGCAGAATCAACAACAGTAAGCGTTGCTTCCTACCTCATCTGAGATGCTCAATCATCTCACAGGTTGACGCTTCTACAATGTCGTATTATTTGGTTGAGGCATTTGCTCGAACACTCTGTGACATCTCTTTCCCGCTTCTGAATTGTGTCTTGCAGAGGTTTAGCTCAAATATGGCCAAAGGAGTTGTTAAAGACAAGTTATCCACAAAAATGTGCATCGACTCCTCAGCCTGTATAGGTCACTACACTTTTTGTTTTGCTTGTTAATTTTATTTTCCTCAGTTATTCTGAACTTGTATAGGGGTTGTTGTATTATCTCTCAGACCCGACTTCTTACTAAGCAGACGCCATTATATTATTTATGGGTGAAAAGAAACAGCTATGTTTTACTTCTGATTGCTTGTTATGTGACTAATGACATATTTGTGTCTGCATATTCACATGACAAATCTGTTACACTTTTGGCTAAGGATTCAGGCAGCATCGGCAACTCCCGGTGGAAGAAGTTGGATGCAAGGAGACTTGGCATAACTGGTTCTATGATTTCACGCTCGTCTTGGACTGTTCTGAATCTTCTCAGGAGCAGCGGTAAGAGTTTTCTTGTAACTGTCAGGGTTATAATGCGAGTCAGATTATGCACGAGCTTGTAACATATCCTTTCACCCCTCCCCCCAAATTGTTGATATGATAAGAAAAGAGCACTCTTTTCCATGCTATTAGATCTACTGCATGCCTTTATTAAATTACGTTGAGCTCAAGCTCAAGCTCAGAACTCAAATGCAGCAAACAGATAATATGGTTCTGTATTAATTGAAAATTAGATCATGGTTGAGCTGAACAGCAACAAAACTGTGATAAAAATCGAAGAAGAAAAGGCAGGCCTCTTCAGTCTCTACTTCCACATTTTTTGGTACCCTGCCATGTCCACTTCCCTATTCCTTAATACCTTGACACCTACCTTCAATTGTCCCCATTCTGTCCCTCAGCCTCCAATTATTTCCCTGGGTCTCTTGGGCTTGTTTTCCCTTCCTTCTAGCATAGGTCTTAATGGGATCGACCCTTCAAGTATAGGTCCTACCCCATAATCCATTTTGCCCATCAAATTATTTCAGATATAAAACTGTAGGATGCATAACATGTTTTCCGTGCATGTTTGACACATTACCTAGTAGTGATTTTGTCCACTGGTTTGGTCTTAGTGACTGATTACTCCAAACTCTGGATAATGGTCTCTACAAGAATTTGTTTTTCAAGCCATGAGATTGATGAATGATTAGGTTATAGGATATTCCTTTAACTGTTAATCTTAAAAGAAGTGTACTTGGTTGATCTCAGTTGCTCACTGAGAAAAACGCTTGCATAGAAGGTGCTTTATTGAAAATGACATTGATGCCCAATCTGACTTATTCTTTGATTGATTCTGTTTTGTTCTAAATAATGATTGCATTTCTTTAAAACTATTATGTAAATATCTTTCTGGTTAATAATGACACGTATTTATTATTACTTGAATTGCAGGATTTGAGTCATATTTAGTTGGTGGATGTGTGAGAGATTTACTCCTCAATAGGATTCCGAAAGATTTTGATGTCATCACCACAGCAAAGCTTACACAGGTTTTGCAATAATATTCCAATTTTTCAATTGCATACAATGAAATGGTATTTGAAAGAGGGGTGAAAATTGGGCAATGGTTTGAGAGTCGTGAAAATTTCATCTTCAAACCATTGCCCAATTTAATTTTAAAGAAACTAATATCATAAAAGATGCATATCCTTGTGAAATAAATTTTCCCAGACTTGCATGAGTCACATTACCTCCAGTGTTGTTGGCCCCCCCATTTGGATTAAACCGTACTTTCTTCAAATAACCTTATGCCATAAAGCAGCTACCTCTGAAGGAAAACTCTAACCATTTACCTGACAAGGCAATATCATGGACACCAATTATTTTCTCCCAAGCACCCTTCATTCTTAGGCCTTGATTGTATAAATGAAATTTCTTTCAATCCTTCCATTAATGTCTATAAGAATTCTGTTCAGATTATAGTGTGGCAACAGTAACTTCATTTACAATAAAACCAATATTCCTTACAAGACTCCCACCCTCAATTTTTTTTAATTCCTTTTTGGCTTCTGATATGGACAAGCCTCCTACCAAAGATTAGTGCACAACAGTGTCCAAGTTTTCACCTATATAAATTTTATATCGTGCATGTATAATGAGTTTTAAAAGCAATTTGGCAAAAAAATCTTACAGATAAAAAAGCGGTTTCGTCATGCAGTAGTTGTTGGACGGCATTTTCCAATATGCATGGTGCACATGAAAGATTCTGTCATAGAGGTTTGTTCATTCATTTCAGGCATGGTTATAATCATCTATAATATATTAAATCTTCACATTACATGTATGATTTGTTGTGCTTGTCATTTGGCCATTATTTAATGATTATTGTAATTTCGGTTAATTAACTAAAAAATGATTAAATGGGTACTGGACCAGGTATCCAGTTTTGAGACAGTGGCACGGACACATACTGAAGAGCAAGAAAATTTTTTATCCTCCCTAATGCCAAAAGGCTGCAATGAAAAAGACTTAATCCTCTTCAAAAACTCCTTGCAAAGGGACTTTACAATTAACAGGTATTTTTCAGATTTTTGAACCTCTGGATGTCTATCTATCAATCTATATATATATTTATATATATATTTTATAACTAGTTTCAGCATTGAAAATGTCTATTCCCATTTTAGGTTGGGTTATGACGTATGTCATTGAAATAGGAAGTTGGAGTAACAAGTATTACATTTCATCTTCAGTGATTAATTTTGTAAAGATGGTTTATAAATTTATTTCTATTTTTGACAACAGCTTATTTTACGATCCTTTTGCCCATAAAATCTATGACTATGCCAATGGATTGGCTGACTTAAAGTCTATGAAGGTAACTCTTTATTTGATTCACTAATGAATGTTTATTACCACCAAACATGATTGGAATTACACTAGAATATAATAATGCCCTTTTCATATGGACTCAGCTGCAAACTATGATCCCTGCTCAACTATCTTTCAAGGAAGATCCTGGTAGGTTACTTCATTAGCATCTTATAGACTATGATCTGACTGTATATCATCATCCCCAATAATTATTAAGTTACTTGTGGAATTCTGTGCAGGAAGGATTTTGCGTGCCTTGAGAATTGCTGCTCGTCTAGGTTTATCATTATCAAGGGATATTACAGCTGCAATTCGGACATTTTCTTTACTGGTTAAGGGCTTGAACAAGGTACTTTAATTGGAATACAGTCATGATGTTATGCTGTCTAGATTTGGCTTAAAAATATTTATTGTATCTTATGGCCTTTCTGGTATGCTTCTATGCTATTTTCATTCTTGAGCTATGCAGAAACCCTTTTATTGTCGTTTTTATTGCAATTGCAATACTTGGAAATGGTAAAATTGTGTATTGCAAAAGAGGGGGAAACAAGAGAAGAAGCTCATAAATGTCGGTCTTTGGATGTCGAAGTAGTTATTGTTCTCACTTACGTCTTACCTTTTCTGTTCTCTATATATTTCAGGTCAAATTAATGATGGAATTGAATTATATGCTTTCTTATGGAGCTGCTGAACCATCCCTTTCCTTGCTCTGGAAATTCAAACTTCTTGACTTTTTACTTCCTTTGCATGTTAGTGGTTGTTTTACTGACTCGTAGTCATGTGTTTATTTTCTGATTCAGGCTAAGAGTCATAAAGTTCTTACTTGATTGTTTACAGGCAGCATACTTAGATCAACAGGCTATCAAACAAGATGTTCAAGCTTCCAATATGCTTATGGTAAATTAAGTTTCACAAAATACTTGTTAAACAAGATCCCTATAATGTTATATTCTAATCGGAATATTCTATCAGCTCTCTTTTAAAAATGAGATTTTGTAGATTTGTGAACTCAGTTGAGTAATCTTAGAATCATTCACATGGATGACTCACCGAGATTCATTTAGAAATGTTAATGGGAATAGTTAAGAAGAAATATCTTTTCCTTCCCCCTTTCCAAGCATGGTTGTTGATGATGGCTTGATTTTAAGAACTAGAGCTAATTTTGATGAAGAATTAAATTCGTGTTAGGATCAGTACATTAATTTGACGTTGAGAGATTTTATGAAAAAGTTCAGTTCTTTTGTATTCCAAATCAGAATCATGCATAAATTTGATGCTTTAACTTCTTAGTTACTTATAGTTTTAGATTTCTTCAAAAAAACACTTTTTTGGTTTTGTTATTGATATCATAATTGCATAACTTAATTTTGCAGAAATTATTCTTCCATTTGGATAAATTGGTTGCTTGTGATCGACCTTCTGTTTGCACTATATGGTGAGTAATTTCCTTTTTCCTTGCTTCATATACTGCGGGTTTTATTCCTGCCGGTTGCCTGCAGTTGAAGAAAGAAAAGTGTAAAACCAAGTATGTCGGACAAATGTGCCATTGGAATGACACATAGTATTTGAGGAAGGAAGAAGAATGAAATTTTTTACATCAAAGATTGAGGGATGTTTCTTTAAAAACCATTCAATTTATTTTTCAGATCTGGACAAATCACTTTTGATCTTGGAACTGCTTTATTTCCAGGGTTGTCTTATTCTTAGATGATTTGCTTTTACAGTAGCCAGCATATCTGGATACATCATTTACTCATTGCCCCAAGAAAAGAAAAAAAGGATTCGTGTTTTTTACATAAGATCATAACTCTATTATGTCTATGCCCCACCTAAAAGCCTTAAACCTCTGACAAAGAGTATAGAGAGGAAGCATTTAATTTATTTGAAGTACTCTTTTCTGTTGCAGCTGTATTAGACTTGGCTTGAATTAATGTTGATTTGTTATGAATTTAGATTTGTTATGAATTTAAGTCATGGATTTCCATCTGAGATGCTGTTGTTTTTATATGGTACAGGGTCGGATTACTGGCGTTTCACCTGGCTTTAGTGAATAACCCTCAAGATACCCTTGTGGTGTGGGCACTTGCTTCAGTTCTATATCATGGGGAATGGGAAAAGGGTGTTGAATTTGCAAAAGAACAAGCAAAAAGGAATGTTTACTTCTTACCTGAAATAAGGAAGTCCTTCATTTACAAATCTGATGAAGAAATTGTCAGAGCGGTTGCTCAGTTGGCATCTTTGGTTGTGGATTCGATAGCTGATCTCGTTAATGAGAATATTCTTCTTCATTCTGTCTCTAGATGTCGACCTACTTCAAGCTCTGGTTTGGTAAGTATGTTAACGTATGTGTATCTTCTTTGCTAGGATTTCAAACTTTGATCTTCATATTTTTTACTAACTGTTAAATACATGCTACACAATCAAGTTCTGTTTTACTTGTCTTGATTATTCAAACATTCAATAATTAGGGCTTTTTGTGATTCTTCATTGTCACAATGTCCAGAACTCCTGACCTTGTTAACAGTTTTGGGTTTTGAGAATAGAATTTGCTCTGATGCCATTTAAATAAACGACAACATGAAAATTGTATGGTGTTAGAAGTTCGCAACTTTCATTAGTCTGAGCCAACTATTTTGTATGCGTACTATACTATTACACACACACACACACACACCATACTATATCATTCTCATAGTTTAAGGTAATTTCTTCTCCTCTGTAGATCACTGACGTTCAAGTGGACTGAATACTTTTTTTTTCTTAGGTTTTTATATCAAGAAAAACGGGAAAGGATGTGGAACAACTCTTCAAAGTGCTGATCCGTAATGTTGATTCTTACAGGAGTGAAAAAGAGGATTTTAAAATAAACTTTGATTTATTAGGGAGAGGTCACCCTTCAGAGATAAGGTTTGTTTTTGGCAAAGTTGTTCTTGAAACTATGAGTGGCGGAATTGTCGAGGAACAAGAGGTTTTGGAGGCTGAGAGATGTGAAGTCAAGACTGAGGAGGACTCCGATGAAACACGCCATTTTCATCTCCCAGATCCGCTAAACTCTCAACCGGTGGCCAAGAGAGATAAAAGACGAGCTTCATCATCATCATCATCAAATCCAAGACCTGAGAAAAAGAAAATCAAGAAACATGTATTTGTTCAGAGGGGAAGTATTCCGGATCAGAGGACAAGCTTAGAAAAGCATGAATTGTCCGAGATCCACAAGGATGGAGAAAGTGCTAGAAAGCCTCCCAAGTTGTCTACGTTATTTAAGTGATGCAGAAATTTGTTCCAATAGAGAAAAATCGGCATCAACGTCTGATGAACTGATTTAGAGCATATTGATGTTGTCTGCAAAAAGTGTCTGGACGGTGGTAGTCATTTTAAGGCAAGTTGAAAGAAGGCTTAATTTGTAGTCAGAGTACATTATCCATGAATGGTAGCTGACAAATGCAACATTATACGTGGATATGTGGCAGTTTAGAGGTAAAGAGGATGAAGTTTTCAAGGAGAAAGAATGATCACATTTGCTTTAGAGCAAGCAAAGTTAGCCGTAGCTTTCTAGTCTCTTAAGATCTGTAATTACACATGTATTCTTTGAATTCTGTTTATTATTACTATTATTATCAATAGCCAAAGCTAAATCTAACAGTATGCCTTCGGTTTCTTCTTGGCACTTGACATGTAAATGCAAGTTAACAATTGTCTCATCAATTTTGGTTTCTAGGGGAGCAGTTAAGGAGGTATTGTGTATCTCAATTTCAGATTATTGTTTTACATTTGTCTTGTCTCTTTTTGTAAGTTGTATTGTCACAACGCCAAGAGTGATATGTTGTTTTACTTTGGGAAAACTAATCTCCTAGGCTTATAGTTTTCATCGAGTATAACTTAATTCTTAAAATTTAATTTGTAGAACTCAATTTTTATAGTTTTGAATTAGTTAAAAATTAATTATTAAACTTTAACTTGTTTCAATTTAATCTTTATAATTTTAACTATTTATAACTTTTAGTGATAAGCCTCATGAAATATATATTTTATTTTATAAAATATAGAGATTAAGTTGTATCAACTTAAAGTTTAATGATTGAGTGATAAATGAATTAAAATTATATAGATTGAATTATAATGAATTAAAATTTAAAAATAGAGTAGAATGATAAAAAACTTAATCTCCCCTTTTATTTTTTATGTGAAAATAACTGATTTTTTTTTTCTGAGAGTATAGTATAATTCAATTGCAACAAAGGTTTCTTAATCATATTATCTATCATTTACCATTATTAATGTTTGACTCCACTCTACGGTTTCATGCAATGCCATTTCGCCAAAGAAATAATTATAAATTTGTTAAAAAAAATCACAATTGAATAGTGAGAGGCTGACAGCTAATGCTAGACTATTCATGAATGAGCTTCTATTTTGCAGAGCAATTTCTAAACGTGAATGATCGAATAATAAGATACCGACGCATTTATACTAAAACTTTAGCATTAAGGTATTTTTATTGTCGCCCATTTTCTAGAAAAAGAAAATTCTCTAATTGTTTTGAAATACATAACTTTTTTTTTTAATTTTAAAAATATACTCCTCCTGTCGTAAATATAGGGCCTAATTAGGGAGTTGATCTTGATGTTAAATATAAGAGAATGAGAAAATGAGTTAAAAAAGATGATTAAGGTATTTTAAAAAATATATATTATAATAATTAATATTTATGACATAAAAAAAGTACTTTTATTGAGAGGATGTTTTGTGTTAGGAAGTTTTTTATATGAGGAAGTATATTAATCATACCTGTATAAAGAAAAATAATAAAAAGGAACATATATTATTGAGTAACATCTTAACAATAATCAAGATATATTCGATATGGAATAAAAAGAATTTTCCTTTTTTTTTTTTGTTTCTTCCTTTTCCCCTGCATTTTTTGTATTCTTATTCATTGGTTCAATTACAAAAAAGTAATTGAAATAAGTTCTATAAAAAAATCTTGCCAAGAAAAAATTTCCATAAAAAATTATAAGAATTTTGGTGAAAGATATTTATTTTTCTTGGATGATAGCAATGGCAACGACTCTTTGAACTAAGAAAAGAAAAACCATAACCCCATTCTCAGACATGCTAATTTTAAAAAGAATTTGTGAATCTTAAATTGAGTAAAACCTTTTTTTTCGGCTGCGCTCTTTGGCTTGAAAGAGATAAATCCTTTTATTAAATTGAGTAAAAAGAAGGAGTTTAAAAATATATTTATAATAATGAAGGGTATTTCATTAAAAAGAATTAAAATTGGAATAAAATTCAAATTTCAGAAATAAAATCATGGTATAAGTTTAAGAAAACTTCAAAAGTAATACCAATATAATTTATTTCTTAGAAAACCCGACACATCCTAATCTCGGACGAGTCAACATAATCTATTCTAATTGGGTTTTGGATATGGTGCCCATAATTAACTTCCTAAATTAGATTATTATAAGCATTATATTTCATTCCGGGATTAATTAATTATAATAGATTTGAAAATGATCCAACCAAAAAGATTAATTAAAAAAGGAATAAAAGCCCATACAATAAGGGGGAAGAGCGCAGAGGCCAATGATTGGACCTAAAGACTACACATAAAAACAAAACAATGAAACCTCATTTTTGAAATGAGACATGCAATTGCAGGCTGTCTCTCTGCACATTACCGTTATTAAGACAACAAACGTAGAAAGAAAAAAAGCCTGTCTTTGCCTGTCGCTCTCACTCACCCAACGGTCACTAAACCACTAGCCGTTGAGATTTTTTTGAAAAAAAAAAAACGACGCGTCCCCTGAGCCCAGGCAAATATTTACTCCTAATACTCTCTCATTAGTGTTACATTCTCTCATTCCTCAGTGAGGTGTCGTCGTAGGGTTCAATTCTCTATCTTCTGAGGTTTCTGGGTTTCTGAAATTATCAACCGAAAATGGTGATTTCTCATGAGAACAATGCAAACCCCGTGAAACCCTCAAGCTTGCAAGGTCAAATTTTCTTTCTTCTGGGTTTGAATCAAAGTAGCTAGAAAGCTTGAAGATTATAGTGACGTGTTTGTTTCTTCTGTTTGGGTTTCATAATATTACAGGATGCTTGGTCGGCGAGAAACGTAGGGCACTGGGCGCCTTCAATCAGAACCTCGTCCGCGTCGTTAACAAGAAGATAGCCGATCCAGTGCACCGACCAATTACGAGGTGAACCTTCTGTTCTCTCTCTCTCTCTCTCTGATTTGTGAAATACTGAAACCTGAAGGAGTGAGAAAGAAACTGAGACAGAAGAGTAAGAAAGTGAGGATTCAAGAGGGGACATTGAGGGAATCAGTGGTTGAAAATATTTAGTGTAGCTTACTATGGTGTTGCATTTCGGAGTGAGGAGGAAAAAAAGCTTTGTTCTCATCAATGGCGTCTGGAGGAGGAAGAAGTGGGAGGGAAAGAAGAAATACGGTGGGGCCCTCTTACAGGCATGGAGGACTGAGACGAAGAAAAAAACTCATCCTGTTTTTTTGGTTTGAAATTATTTGATAATGACTGATTCGCTATGACCAAATTCAGTCTACTGAAACAAACAAATTGGGGTCAACGGCTGGACAGAAACTTTCAGTTTTTTTTCTGAAATTTGGAAGTTACGTTGAACAGATTAGTCAAACAAGGAAATATAACTCTTATAAGCGTATATGTGTCTGTTTTTTCATTTCCTTCTCAAAATCTTCTTACAAAGGATCTGAGTATTTATAGTTTGAAATAAAGAAGTATGGTTTTAACTTATTTTATGCATTTTATAAATAAAAATGATGTTGCATGCCGTTCTTAGTTTAAAGGATTTGAATTTATGAACATTAATTATTATTAATTATTCTTAGTATAGATTAATGAAACATTTTAATTTACTGCTTTTCAGGAGATTTGCCGCACAAATTGCTCCCACAAAGCAGCCTCTCGCCGAGGTTCTCTCTCTCTCCCTCTCTCCCTCCTCTCTCTCTCTTGCCGAGGTAGTCATTTTAAGATTACTGCTGGGTTGCATCTGAACAGGAAAATAAGAAGTCGAATACATCAAGTTTAAACTCAAATGGATTTGGAGAATGCATATTTGTGGATGAAGAACACAAGTCAGTGAAGGACCACCCAGTACCCATGTCTTTAGAACAATCAGAAGAAGCAATGCAGACTGAAACAGATCAGATGGTATATATATGCCTTTCTCTCTTTGTTTCCCTTCAGATTCAGTGCAATAATTATCAATAATTAACTATTGTTCTTGAACATGCTAGAAGGAAGTTGAGATGGAGGATTTAGTTGAAGATCCTATCATGGACATTGATAGTAGTGATGTGAACAACCATCTTGCAGTTGTGGACTATGTTCAAGAACTTTATTCTTACTACAGAAAAATGGAGGTAAAGCAATATAGTCAATTTTATATTTTATATTGATAGATGATTTATATCAAAATGCAATTTCTTTTTTGAAATAACTAACACCATGAAGCTACTACGTACATGCAGAGTAGTGGCTGCGTCTCACCAAATTATATGTCCCAACAATCTGACATTAACGAAAGGATGAGAGCTATACTAATTGACTGGCTCATTGAGGTATATGAATTAATTAAATATTCCTTATTTACTTTGTTCCTATATATAAGTCACTTGTATCTCGTATACTAATAAATATAATAATTTGATAAATTTTTTTATATTTACCCTTATTAATGAAAGAGTATTGAAAAAAAAAATATTAATTATCTTACCAGTAATTTATATTCAATAGAGATAAATTTAAAAAAAAAAGTCATTAAATCTCCCTACAAGTGACTAACACAGTTACATATAAGAACATAGTAGTTAGCTTTCTGGTTGGAATATAGTTGCCATTAGTTAGAAGTTAAATACTAATGTATGTTTTGTTTGGAAATAAACATTCAGGTGCAAGACAAGTTTGATCTCATGCATGAGACTTTGTTCCTTACAGTGAACCTAATAGATAGGTTTTTGGAGAAGCAATCAGTGGTAAGGAAGAGGCTTCAATTGGTGGGTTTAGTGGCCATGCTTTTGGCATGCAAGTATGAGGAAGTTTCAGTTCCTGTAGTGGAGGATCTGATACTTATATCGGACAAAGCATATACAAGGAAAGAAGTTCTTGAAATGGTAATATTTCTTTTCTTAATGAATTGTTGTTGACTTTTCTTAATGAAGTATTGTTGACTCTTTTTCTTTCGTCTGTCCTTTCTCTAACGATGCAGGAGAAGTTGATGCTTAGCACATTGCAGTTTAACATGACAGTGCCCACACCATATGCGTTTATAAGAAGGTTTCTAAAGGCTGCTCATGCAGATAAAAATGTTAGTACATTCTATTGAATAAAATTTAACAAGCATTTTGTAAATGTTGAGGTTTTTAATTAAAATTACACTTGTTGATGTTGGAAGAGTCAAGCCTACTATTTTATGGGATTAGGAAAAAAAAAGAGCATATGAGTGACTTTGACATAACATTTTTGTTGGGAGATTAAGTAAGAGTGGGCTTAACTTAGTCTTGGTGTGAGGAGAAGTTGCACATCAGATAGAATTGACCAATAGAAGAGGTATATAGGCGGAAGGAAGAACTGTTGGGATGTTAGCCCCTTAAGGGTAAGATTGTTGAGATCTCAGGTAGGTTATAGGGGGTTTGTTAAAATTTTTGAGATTATAAGTATATATTAGGACTGCATTTCAATCAAAATGACTTAAATCAATTTGATAGAAATTCCTTTGACATTATATACTCTTAACCTCTTCTTCAATGTGAAACTATATTCTAACACTCCCTAGATCTATAATCTTCATTTTTTCCTCTTTGCCTGGGCTTGTACTATTTTTTTCAGTCTCAAAGGCATTAGGTCCACAATCTTTATTTTTCTTTATGTCCCAGATCAAAAAGCTCTGATACTATGTTAAATTTTTTAGGATTATAAATATATATTAGGATAGCATTTCAATCAAAATGATTTAAGTCAATTTGATTGAACTCCCTTTGACATTTTCTTTAATTATTCAATATGGGATTATATTCTAACAGGGTCAATGGTGGACTCACAACTAAGGGAGAGATTGTTCTAATGTCATGAGTTATGATATTAAGCCCATCAAATCACAAGGTAGATGTTGACCAAATTTTCTTCAAAAATCTCACACTTGAGGGTGGTGAGATTGTTGGAACCTTGGGTTATAAGGGGTAATGGTGAATTTACAACTGAGGGAGAGATTATTCTAGTATGATGTTAAGTCCACCAAATCACAAGGTAGATGTTGACCAAATTTTCTTCAACAATCTCACACTTGAGGGTGAGATTGTTGAAACCTTGGGTTATAGGGGGTCAATGGTAAATTTACAACTGAGGGAGAGATTGTTCTAGTGTCATGGGTTGTGATATTAAGCCCATAAAATTACAAGGGAGATGTTGGCCAAATCTTCCCCGACATGTCAAACATCTAGTTATAAGGGTTAATAGTGGACTCACGCTTAGGGAAATATTGTTGAGAGGTCAGGCCTCTATTTATAACGATATAACTCTATTTAATGTAGTACTTTTTTCAATTTGATTTACATTTAAATCCCACTATAATTAAACTAAAAATCAATGCACTAAATTTTATAGTCAAATTAGCTACTGCCATTCAATTTTACCCCTACCAACTTTTGTGTACTAAATTCTTTGCTTGCAATTTTCACTATGGAGCAGATGGAGTTGCTAGCTTTCTTCTTGATAGAGCTATCTCTTGTGGAGTATAGGATGTTGAAGTTCCCACCATCTTTGTTAGCTGCATCTGCAGTTTTTACAGCTCAATGCACCACCATCTTTGGTTTCAAGCAATGGAGCAAGACATGTGAATGGCACACAGGCTACTCAGAAGATCAACTCTTGTAAGTAACAAATGATATCAGAGATCGATTTTGCTTGAAATAACCGGAAGTTGAGTTAACTAAACTGCTTAAGCTTTTGAATTAAATTAGTCTTCTATTCTGATTCTATAGAACATGAACTTGCAGGGAATGCTCTAAATTGATGGTTGATTTGCACCAAAAGGCTGAAAAAGGAAAACTAACTGCTGTACATAGGAAGTATTGCACATCTAAACTCAACTATACTTCAAAATGTGAACCAGCAAGTTTTCTTGTGGCGAATCAATTATAGCAAGGCCATGTATAGAAGAACTAACAAAGCGACAAATGACTCTTATAGGCAAATGGATTCTCTTAAGAAGATCCAAATGAGATTGGGGTTAAAAAATGCATGCATAACAGCAACTTGGGGTTAAAGAAACACACCTTCTAATTTGAAGATTCTGTTTCTATTGTTCTCGTTGAATAAAATAATGGAAATCATAGAACAAGCTCACTTGTTCGAGTAGTTTTACATGCCTCTTGAATTTTATAATCTTTATCTTTATGTTCTCTATCCTTTTAAATTTTCAGAAAAAATTTTAATTGTGCCAATAGAGAGATGGATTTTGATTTTTTTCTTTTAAGGAATTCTTGATTCTTGATAAATAAAAAAAAAGTATGACTGATTAAGATTTAAAACAGTACTAGTTACGTTAAAGCTTTCCATTTTGATCAATTTCATTTGTTTTTGGTTACATTTGATCATTCAATGAGAGAATTGCTGATTTTGTTATATTAAAAGCTTACTGAATTTGACGATCGTATTAATTAATATTTATTTCAGGAAAAACTAAGGCAAGCTGAGAAAAAGATAACCAAAAAAGCTCCATTTCCTTGCAATTTTACATACTAGCATGTTTGCTAAGCCAAATTGATTTTATCAATACGAGAGTTTAGAAGTATTCAATGCATCCGCGATTCTTTGGGGATTGGTCTTCCATGCAATAACAAAATAAGCATGGAGAATACAAACTCCATACGCCAACCTTTTCCTCTCCTACGTGGACCATTGCATTCAGTCAACCAGTTAGCATTTCCGAGCTTGGTTTGCGTTAGCTGTTGAAATTTTGAAATATTTATCATGGACTAACCTATTAGACGATCAAATAGTTAATATTTAAATTAAATTAAAGCAGTAAATAATTAGATGCAACTGTTTTAGTTGATTCGGACGATAATTAATCTTTCTTTTTTACCATATCATGAAATCTTCTTATGTATGGGATATAATAAGAGGGAGTAGAATTCTCTTTGAGAAAAGCATCATAGATACTGTTCATATTTTTTTGTGTATGACAAATTTATCATATGTTTTTATTAATAACATTTTTAACTGCTCTGTTTTTCGCTTTTCCGTTTAGTTTAAAAAAAGAAAAAAAAAGGCAATTCAATGGGAAGTGGGATTTGGCTTCTTGCAAGTTGCAACGAATGGAAAAGCAATTTCATTGTGGCGGGTCGTTTTTAATTCCTTGAACCTCGTGCGCCCACCATTGGTAAACTAAGAGACTGACAAAATGAAGTTAACTTAGGCCACCTTAACATAAATATTGTCGTTTAACAGTATATAATTCCCCCAAAAAATTTGGTTTTATTTCAACGTAAATAAAGTCTGGCTTTTTTTTTAAATAGGTGAGGTCGAAATTTATTCAGACCAACCAGGGGTAAGTCCCTTTAAGTCTATTTACCTGTTCTTAACATAAATATTTTATTAAAATTATATTTATTTAAATTAGAGCAGTACGATGTATAAATATCACACGTGTAACATTTACATTTTCTTAATTTAAATAGGGCGGCCACCGGGCCAAGGCCTCACTCGCCTATTTCCACTCACTGCAATTACTTGTTCTTCTTCAACTCTTCCACTAGGTCACCCTTGAAACCCACAGATCCACTGACTCAGCCTCGCATGTATAAATACGACCCTCCTTAGATTCGGATCTTCGTCCCTACGTTTCCCATTCACATATCAAATTCTCTCGAATTTCTCTCTGTTCATTCTCAGATCAATGGCTGCTCTCTCTCTCACTCATCTTCTTCACAATCCTAATCATCATATTCACAACTTCGCCACCCACAACAATCATCCCCTCGTCACCTCGGTACACCCCGCCGCCGCCGTCAGACCTATCTCTATCAAATGCGCTGCCGTGCCGACCACCACCCAAACAAACGACCGTCCGATAGCTCAGACCTCATCCCAAGATCGTGTATTTAACTTCGCCCCTGGGCCTGCCACCTTGCCGGAGACCGTGCTCAAGAAGGCTGAGTTGGAGCTTTACATCTGGCGCGATGCCGGCATGAGCGTGATGGAAATGAGCCATAGGGGCAAGGATTTCCTCTCCATAATCCAGAAGGCAGAATCAGATCTCCGCACCCTTTTGGATATTCCGCCCGAATATCATGTTCTGTTCTTGCAGGGAGGCGCCACCACACAATTCGCCGCCGTGCCGTTGAACATCTGCAAGCCAGGTGATCAGGTTGATTACGTAGTAACTGGATCGTGGGGAGACAAGGCGTTCAAGGAGGCTCAGAAATTCTGTAAACCCAATGTAATCTGGTCTGGTAAGTCCGAGAAGTACACCAAAATTCCAAGCTTCAGCGAATTAGATCAACTCCAGAACCCACACGCAAGGTATTTGCATATATGCACAAACGAGACAATTCATGGTGTTGAGTTCAAGGATTATCCAACCCCAAAGAATCCAAATGGTTTTTTGGTCGCTGATATGTCCTCAAATTTCTGTTCAAAATCTGTGGATGTTTCTCGATTTGGTGTGATCTACGCCGGGGCTCAGAAAAACGTAGGGCCATCTGGGGTGACGATTGTGATCATCAGGAAAGATTTGATCGGAAATTCTCAGGATATCACTCCGGTGATGCTTGATTATAAGACACAAGCTGAGAACAACTCGCTGTACAATACTCCACCTTGTTATGGAATTTACATGTGTGGTCTGGTGTTTGAGGATCTGTTGGAGCAAGGTGGTTTGAAAGAGGTTGAGAAGAAGAACAAGAAGAAGGCTGAGATTCTGTACAATGCCATTGATGAAAGCAATGGGTTTTACAGATGCCCAGTGGAGAAATCAGTGAGGTCATTGATGAATGTGCCATTTACGTTGGAGAAATCAGAGGTAGAAGGAGAGTTCATCAAGGAAGCAGCGAAAGAGAAGATGGTTCAGCTCAAGGGACATAGGTCAGTGGGTGGGATGCGAGCTTCTATATACAATGCAATGCCTTTGGCTGGGGTTGAGAAGCTGGTGGCTTTCATGAAGGATTTCCAGAGCAGGCATGCCTGAAGCAACATTCTGTGATAAATATCTCTGAGAATTTAATTAAGTCTTTGGGATATTTTGGCTTCTTGTGTATACACAGGTGTTTTACTTTGTAGTGCGATGCTTTATTACTGGGCGGGTTAGGTGAGGGTGGGGTGTGAATAATGATGAGTTTGATCACTTCAGAGTTGATTTCAATTTAAAGGAAAACTGAGCTAGTTTGATAAAATCATTTTAGTGTGCAACAAAGAATCTTATACATTTTTTTTGTTTTTTTTATTATATATTCCAAAGCCGCCTGATTTAAATCTTGTGACAGATATATTAATTTTATGTTAAAAAATATATTGAAATAATGATCAATTTAATGAAAATCTTGTCATTTATTTGAAATAGGTAAAATAAAGTTAAAAAAATAAGATTTTATAATGAACAGGAAAATGATATTATATTTAATAAAAATATATAGATTTTATAAGTTGTGCCCTTTATCTATTTTCAAGCCAGATACTGTTATCTTTTATAAACAGTTATATTTAATAAACCGTTGAAGATATCTTTCACTTTTAGAAGAATCTGGCTCTCACCGGTTCTGTAGCCTTTTAAGGGCTGCTCGGTCTCTTCTTGCTGTCAAACGTAAATCTTCAACATCCTTATTTCCTTAATATCATTTTGTCTTAATACCAAAAAAAATCTTGAAAACCTAGAACGCGTCCACCTTCTTCCATGGCGAGAAGATCAGTATCCCTCTTTAAACAGCTTTTCACGACATCGCAATCATTCATTTCCTCCCGATCTGTCACTTACATGCCTCGACCTGGGGATGGTGCTCCACGCGCGGTGACCCTCATTCCTGGCGATGGAATTGGACCTCTTGTTACGGGTGCTGTTGAGCAAGTGATGGAGACAATGCACGCGCCGGTTTACTTCGAGAAGTATGAAGTCCACGGTGACATGCCAAGAGTGCCGCAGGAGGTGATCGATTCGATAAAGAAGAACAAGGTTTGCTTGAAGGGTGGATTGGCTACACCCATGGGCGGTGGTGTAAGCTCGTTGAACGTGCAGCTCAGGAGAGAGCTTGATCTGTATGCTTCGCTCGTGAATTGCTTTAATCTTCCTGGCCTGGTGACGAGGCACGAGAATGTTGATATTGTCGTGATTAGGGAGAATACGGAGGGAGAGTATGCTGGACTAGAACATGAGGTTGTTCCCGGAGTCGTTGAAAGCCTTAAGGTATGTGATAAATTAGGTTGCTACCCTCTGCTGAACTTTCTGAATGGTAGAGTAATTCAAGATGTAGGCTACTGTTTGTTGAACTTATAGCTCTCCTTATTCTAATGTGTTTAGACAAGCTGAAATTTATTGATTGAATTCCTTTAACTTTTTTTTTTTTGGTAAAAACGGGGGCTCAAAGCCCCAGGTAAGAGAAGAAGATGAGATGAGATTTACGAACTGATAGGGAGTTGCATCTAATTTTTCATGAACATGGTGGATGGTTCTCTTGTAAATTGTAATTCATGGATGGTGGAGAACTTCAAAGATGTTAATAAGTGATCCGTGAAGTTGATTCTACATGGGTATTTATTCAAAATATTTCTAGTTCTTCAAACTGGCTGTTTTGATTTGTCAGGGTTTTGGAGGGGTCGGGTGAAAACTTAGCGGTGCCTACCTTCATGATGACCTTGTTTGATAAAATTGGTTTAAGAAGATGTTTAATAAGTTTATCAACTGACCTTTGGCTGATAATGAGATAAATTTTTGTTTTTCTTTTGTGTGAATTGTCTACATTCTGCCACACTCCTGATGCCTTTTCTAGTCTTTATCTGAGTGTTCAGTGTTCTATATATATAGTGATTACCATCCGGATATGTTCTGATTTATACTTTATCATGAAGTTGGGACCCTCATACTAGTTTTCTGCTAGGTAATCACAAAGTTCTGCTCAGAGCGTATTGCTAAATATGCTTTTGAGTATGCTTATCTGAACAACAGAAAGAAAGTAACTGCTGTGCACAAAGCAAATATTATGAAGCTAGCAGATGGTTTATTCTTGGAATCTTGTCGAGAGGTTGCCACAAAGTATCCTGGAATCAAGTATAATGAAATTATTGTGGATAACTGCTGCATGCAGCTTGTTTCAAAGCCTGAGCAGTTTGATGTCATGGTATGTGAATGTACTGTTATATTGTTTGTTTATAAACTTGGATCTATCTGATTTTTTGTCTGTTAGCTGACTCTTTAATTGATTGCCATCTGATATTCATTTTTATTTGGGAGATTTGAGCCATTGGTTTTGCAATTCTTTTAATGTAGCTTTTAGTGGAAAAGTTGCCTGAGAAATGAGTGGTAGTCTGAAATTGAAAAGAACGTGGAAGAGAAGTATTAGCGGAAAAGCTAAGATGGTTATGATTAGTCTTTACCCTTTTCTTTTTTCTATATTCTTATTGATATTTATGTTTATCGTTGAATCTAGTTTTTTCGTGGGACTATTAAGGCTATTAAGATTAATTGGTTATCAATTATTGGTCTCGGTAGAAGGATAAATATGAATTGTTATAATGAATGATGTAGCACACCCTATGGAGATGATATTAATATTATTGGGAAACATAAATTTTGCCTACTTTATCTATTGTTTCAGATGAGAATCATTTCATAAGTTTCTGATTGATTTGATTATTCTCTCTTGCACGTTGCAATTCACTGACTTTCCTTCTGGCGTTCATTTATCCCTGTTTCTTATGCCAACTGAATATGTTCTAAAGTTCATGGATACTGTTTCAACTTGCTAGGTAACCCCAAATCTTTATGGAAATCTAGTTGCAAATACAGCAGCAGGTATTGCTGGAAGCACTGGAGTGATGCCAGGAGGTATGGTTTTTATTACTTATAAAATTTCTTTCCGTAGCTTATTCAATGCTGTCTTTTGGCACTTGGCCAAAAAAAAATGCTTATTGAATGCTGTCCATTCAGTTATACCGTGTTCTTCTACTTGTCACTACAGTATAGAACTTTTGAGTCAAAGATGAGAGAATTAATTGTGTGCTTCTTTCTAACTGGCCCCTCCCCTAAACCCACAGACGGATCATTCTAACTGGTACTAATTTTGGAACAATTATTATGGGGAGCATTTCTTTGCATTGATAATTATCAGATAAAAATGTCCAATTAGTTCCCGCCATTTGATAGTATGAGAATCAAGCTTGAACTTTGTTTTGTATGTCAAAATGCGCCAAGCGGTAGTGAAGGCAGTTGTCATTGTGGATATAATGTTATTGGTCATGGTTGTAATAGCGGCAATATCAAGGTGGTAAGGGTTGTGTTGGACTGGTGGTGCTGATGCTAGGTTTGGATGGAGATGGGTGTATTGAGGACAGCAAATGGATTGATGCGCAGAAGTGAAGTGGTGATTGCATTAACATAGAAGTGGTTGCCGAGAAGAAGAAGAAATTAATTCTATAATTAACCTGTTTGCTTCACCCCTGTGGAAAGGAATTGCTTTTCCTTTGCACATAGAACAAGATTTATAATATTTATTATACCTATATAATCATTAGTTATCTCTTATAGTTTAGGGAGATAAGTGTCTTTTTCTATAAACAGAATTACTTTTTTCATCTTACTTTTTCTTCAATACAATTTCATCCCGTGTGCTAAACTGAATATTATTGCATGAAAGTCACTAAGAATGGGTGTTACCCTTACAGGAAATGTTGGGGCTGATCATGCTGTGTTTGAGCAAGGTGCTTCAGCAGGAAATGTTGGTAATGATAAATTATTGGAACAAAAGACAGCGAACCCAGTAGCACTGCTTCTCTCGTCAGCCATGATGCTCAGACATCTTCAGTTTCCTGCATTTGCCGACCGATTGGAAACTGCTGTGAAACGAGTCATTCTTGAGGGCGAACACCGGACAAAAGACCTCGGAGGGCAAAGCACCACCCAAGAGGTTGTTGATGCAGTGTTGAATGCTTTAGACTGATACAGCATATTTCTGCTGATTTGCTGCACAAAGGAAGCCTCGTACGTTCCATACTAAGCCTCATAGCTGAAATTATCCATTCTTGGCCTTGAACAATGTCAATCCAATACAGAAAATGATGCCATTTTCTGAAACATTTTATTGAGGAGGTGATCGTAAATGGCGTCACTCCTTTCATGACATTATAAATTTATGCTTCTAGCACTTTTTGGTCATGGCGTTTCACATAGATTGGTGTTAATTTTGTAATGACTTTCCATGTAATAAACAAATTAACTTGATCAGCTATAAATTTATTTATGCTTCTAGCTATCCACTTTTGTCCTTGGTTTTCTTTTAAATCATTAAATATCACATTCACTTGTTAAATTGAGAATATTGAAAATTCTTCATAATATAAATCATTTGTATTTTTAAAATTTATATAGTGTTTTTTGACATCAAAACATCTCCATCTTTATTTTTCATTTGCATTTTCACCGGCGTGAAAACAAAACACCTTAATAAAATCTTCATGGGATAAATTGATCAACGAATTCCTTCATGTTTAGTTGGGTTTATACAGAGATGGGATGGTATCAATTAACACTATGTTTAGATCCTCCTAAACCTCTCGGGTTCGATCTTTAGAAGATAGAAATAAAACTGACGTGTTTGGGAGGGTCGTCTTTATAACTAAGTTTTTGTAGTACTAAGAAGATTTGTCTCTCACCTATCAAGTGGGGGGATACTCTGGTATAAAAAAAAAAAAAGATACTTCTATTAATAAAGATTAGGTTTAGTTAATGTCTGATAGTGTTTTAAACAGGATTAATCTTGTTTAAGGATTGACTCAGTTTAAACAAGTGTATTATGAGATGGGATAATTATTGAGGTTTTGAATAATGAAGATCTCTAGAGATGTAGACGAAGGATGAAGGGATTGATCAAGGAGCCATAACAGATGAAATTTGCGATCTTAATGCCACTTGCAACCGAAGACAACTCTCTGTCATTGTAATGAGTCATTGCTTTTCCTTCCAAATCCACACAAACAAGTCCCCCACTTGTCTCTACAATCTCTGCCATCATTGGTTGTCTTTATTTTTTTTTATACAAAGAAAGTTTAGGTAAGTTTAATATCGATCTTCTACTAAGGTTAGAGTACAACTTCAGGGTTCAGAGAACGCTTACAGAAAAATTATGAGATCGTTTATCAAAGGAGCCATTACGATGGCAATAGAAATCGAATCGAATTCGCCTACTAAAAGAACCCGATAATGTATTCCAATAATCCTGCGTCAGATTCGAAGGCGGACCCTCACGCTTTTGTTTGTCCACAACACCGTCCACATAATTCTTACTAGAATAACTAAGTTGTGAAATGTTGTAGCTTTAATAAATAGGCCTTGTCTTTAGTGAAAGGAGCTATGATGAGTATTAGGCTTTGGGGAGTGCTATAAATAAAGCCATTATAAACTAACGAGTTCGAGATTATTAATTACCGTGACCACGCCGATCCAATATAATGAATGTTATCAGGCAAACCGGGTAGATCTTCAATGAAATTTTCAATTCTTCCCTTCTAAGAGCCCTTTATATAATATTTTCTGCAGATTCTCCTGCATAGTTGCTAATTATTCCATTTACCAGGGACTAAATTTACACAATTATTTTTATTGGAAGTTGTTTTTGTGCGCGCGCGCGTGTCGCACCTAGGGGTTTCACGGAAGAGCAGAGATTGTTGATCTGGTGAGACTGCAACTCCATTGGCGAAGTAGAGATTGGCAGCCAAAAGTGTTGTTTGGTTGGTCGAAGGATCATAGCTTACGAGTCTGCCACGAGGCTTCCCTTCCATTAAGTCAAACACGAAATCACTGAGATTGTATTTGGAGGAAGCATCTGTGAAATAAGTGGTGCCATCTTCTGCAACATCCACTCCATCTGTTAACTTGGACTTTACTCCCTCAACCTCATCTGTCAACAGCTCAACCTTCCCTTCTCTTGTCACTCTCACCAATCCCTGCATTATTCATTCAAATTATATATATATTGAAAGTTCATGCATATACGTATGAAAAAAGTATAAAGCTAAATGTGGAAGGAAGAAAATGAACTTGTATGCATCAGCGACTAAGATATCACCATTGGAGCCCAGGCAAGACAGAGAGGTCTTCCTCTGGTGTTGACCCAGTTATGGACCACCATGTCGGCCACCGAATCGTTCACCGTGACTCTCTTGATCCACCCATCGCAACACCCTGTATATATCACACCTCCGCCAATTGGGTCATAAAGCAAGTCTTCGGGTTCCTTCATTTGTTCCGTCCCCATAGCCTCCCATTGCTAGCATGGAACCGTAGCCCCCACCATAGAGAACATGATGGTAAAGACCACAGCCAAATGCCTTGCCTATATGGCATTAATAAGAGTTTATCTTTATTTTAAATATAATTTTTTTTTATTTTTTTTTAAATTATCTCTATTAATACTCACTCACCAATAATAAGAGAATAAAGAAAAAAGTTAACGATGATTATAGTGTTTCAAAACAAAATATAGCATACTTTTTTAATATAATTAAATATATCATATATCAAGGATAAAAGTATCAATTGTCATTATAGTGACGCATGACATTGATTTAAAATTTTACATGTTATATATATCTTATCAAAACATACGACTATTTAGAGTACTTAAAAAAACATTCTAATTCTTGGTTCTAAATTTATGTTGAGTAATTGACAACTCTTTCACTTAGGAAGAAGAGACTTCACATTCCCTTAAATGTATACCCAACCCCTTTCTACAAATTTTTTATTTTTGTATAAAAAAAATTTACATGTTCTGTTGTTGTCTTAACTGTGATAACGATACGTATTAGGCATCTGAAGCTTACAAGTATGCCTTACCGCTTCTACATGTGCGGTTGTTAGGCCCTTCACATGTGCAGCGTATGACAACGCTTTTGAATAAATCCTTTAAAATTGGACGATGTATGAACTAATGCTGGTAACAAAAAGAAATATATGTTCATATAACACCAGAAAGAAAAAGAAATATATGTTTACATATGCTGAAAAACTAGCTATTGAAAGGAGAACATCCTAATTGTGAAACTTAATAACCCCACATCTTAAATTCACTGTTGATATTGCACAGTTACATCCATTGACAAACTCTAGCTGCATTCTGCCTTCATCTTGCAAGGCGATGCCTGATTACTCCTCGCTCCTCATCCAGTACAAAATTGGCTCTTGCAAAGTGAGTGCTACTAAAAAAGGGTTTAAGATCATAAATTTCATGCTCTTGTGCCTGCACAAAGTAAAACAAACACGAATACCGGTCACTATTATCCAGTTTGAAAATAACAATATCTTGTCTGTCTGTTTCTTTCTTGGGCATGAATGTTACCTTGTTGGAGAGATCATCTACTCTGACCTCAATATGCGTGAGGTTAGAAGTAGATCCAGTAACAATTTTCTCAAAATTCAATGCATTCTTTACAAGCTCACGAAGCAAGTACAGGAGCAATTCATTGTAGTCCTTCTTGAAAGTCATATACTTCCTAAAGCTCTGCAAAAGTCCACTTTCAAGATTAAGGACATGGGCTGAATATTATCACTAAGAGCAATTTAAATTCCCATGGCCAGAAAAAAAAAATACAATCGTTTTTCCACAACTACTATGGCATGGTAGTCTGCATGCATCACTGTATATTTAACATAATAAACAATAGATGCAAACAACAGCAAAACAGGTATTCAGTGATGGTACATTATGCTAATTGAAAGTGTAAATGAGGTGAATCCAAGAAATTTAACCTTCTGCAGGGCTTTCTGCACCCCAAATTTCTGGGTTGAAATGAATGAATCAAGGAGAACACGAATTGCCATGTCCACATCTTCTTGCGTGATATGCTGCCTGAGATGCATTCTAGCATGGGCTTCGGACATCCTTATCATTGATTCTATGTGCCTTACAGCAATGGGAACCCCTTGTCCATGCTATATAAAAGATAATGAGCGCAGCAAGTAAAGCTGGTATAAATAATGATCACTAGCAGTAAATTGGAATGCAGAAATAAGGCATTACTGAAGATTCTCTCCGTAGTTCAGCATAAACATGTGTCAGTTTATCCATATCAGCATCATGTAACCTCGGAACCACGTTCATCTTGGCATATGTGATATACTTTTTCAGCAAGTCTTGAGGAAGTATCTGCAGACAGAATTTAAAAATATAATAGATGTAGAAGCCACAGACTAATTATCCAAAGTAAAACTACTGACAGTATTTGGTAATGACCTCAGGATCAGCAGGCATGGAAGCTTCATAAGCCTCTTCATGTTCATGTAAGGAATCCATGTTAGCACCCTTAGGCTGTGACTTGAAGTGACTGTCAACTACAAACTTGGCAAGCATTTCATCAGTGACTGGATCAACAACATCCTGAATAATCAAGAGTCCCCTCTGTTAATATAATAAAATAAAGTGTTTCTGGAAGAAACAGTGAAAACGATCATAACCTTCACAACACAGAGGATGTCAAAACGAGAAATGATAGGATCCGTCAATTCAACATTTTGAGAAAATGTTTTCGAGGAGTCATATCTGCCAAACAATCACATACTTCAAGTTAAGAGTAGTTCATGAGTGAAAGGGTTGGAAAATGCAACAAAACCTTCTGAAATAACCCAGTAGTACATCTCTTGTACTTTATGTATTGCATATTTGTCTACATTACGAAGGTACTTACACCCATTTAGCACAATTCCACTTCAAGTTAACTGCTTACCTTCCTCCAATAGGATTGGCAGCAGCAATGACAGAGCAACGCGCCTGAAGAGATGTGACAATACCCGCTTTTGATATGCTTATACTCTGTTGTTCCATAGCTTCATGGATACTCACCCTGGTATTGCATGAATATCTTTAAGCTAGAAAAGCATGTGCTTACCTTCTCCCTTCCTCTAGTGAAGTTGAGAGTTAGCAGCGTAAATTGGAAACCACAAGATTACAAGAATAGTATATATTTTTGTTACCTGTCCTGATCATTCATCTTGTCAAACTCATCAATAAGACAAATTCCTTTGTCAGCCAGAACAAGTGCTCCCCCTTCAAGGGTCCACTCTCTTGTGACTGGATCCTTGTGAACTGCTGCAGTGAGCCCTACAGCGGAAGCCCCTTTACCAGTAGTATAAACAGCTCTCTGCCCAGTCTTTTCAACATACCTGGAAAGTGGTTGTTGTGAGATGCAATGCTAGATCACCATTATCATTTTAGAGAAATCTTTAAAATAGAATCGCTAAACTCTTACTTCAAAAATTGTGACTTTGCTGTTCCTGGATCACCAAGAAGAAGAACATTTATGTCTCCTCGTAGGCGGTGCTTTCCTTCAACATTTTTCTCTAGACCTCCAAACATAGCTAAAGCTATTGCAGTTTTAATGTCTTCATGACCATAAATTGAAGGGGCAATAGACTTGATAATCTGAAATCCAATTAACAGCATGTTTCAGAGTAAGTACTTAATGCACCAAAATAACAATATATCATCTACCAGAGAACATACCCTTTCTCCAATTCTGGGGTCTTTGGCCATCTTCTCGATCTCATCTTTATCCTCCTGTGTAAGTTTGTAGGAAGAAAAGAGATCTTGCTTCTTTGAAATATAATTTGCCTCAACCACAGTGGCAAATACTGGAAAACCATTCTTTGTGTTCAGAGACAAGTCAAAGTTGTTCGTATAGATACCTGTGACCTCCTGCGAGTTTTATAGTATGGAAAGCAAAATGAGGAAATCATTCAGTAACACACGAGACTAACTAACTAGTCTGACTAAAGGTAATACAATCTCTTCTCCAGGTCGCGCACAATCAATCAGATCATTCAGTAGTATCACTTCTTTGTATCTTGGAAGTCGACCTGCGGGAACTGTTCCTGGACTTTCTTGGAGAGTAAGTTTCTGGTAGTTCCTATAAATTGTCTACAAACATGAAAACAACATTTTATTGGCCTCCAGAAACAATGGTTGCTCTTGAATTTTGTAAAAAAGAATACATAAAGTTATATCATATGGGAATAAAAAACAAGATAAACAGGCCCTATACAGCCGTCTAGCCAAGTTGAAGCAAGGATAGTGACAAGTCCACAACATAGTTTCTGTCATCAAAATTTTCATTTGATATCCTTGCTCTAAACATAGCAGAAAAGAGAACTATAAAAGAGAACTATGTAAGGATTTGGGAAGTAGCACCTGCTCAATATTGACAGTGAATGGTCCTTTTGATTGACACTCGGGGCAAGATCCAACTTTCACTTCTGAATAAGAATTCTGGAAAAATGGTCCCAGAATTGATCCACATTTGTTACAGTCATATTTTACTTGTTGCAATTGGGGGAAGACACCAGAACGCCTGGTTACAACTCCCCCAATCCGGATCATGGTGTTCAAGTGGATCTGCCTGCTCCCAAAAAAATTTAAAAGGATAAGGCTTTATCCTTTATCAAATTCAGGTAAGGGGAGAAAGGTGGAATAACACTTCAGTATGACTTTTTTGGTTGCAGTACCTTATATTTCGAATTTGATCATAAACTGGCAAGTTGGTTATGCGAACATAGATCTTTTGATGTATGTTTCTGTAGTTGGGATGTAATTGAAACACAACCTTTTGGGCAACATCTTCCATTACTTCTAAAACAGACTGAGGCGCATCAGCCAGCCAGATGGCAATATTGGGATGAACATATATAAATTGCTTGTAATCAATCTCCAAACTGCACTTATTAGCTGCATGTTAACACCACATGGTTAATTTGATGGATGTGAAAAACTAATCCATACTTCATCAGAGATCAGCAAGCAAAACGCAGGCGCTAGCATTAATTGTGACAATTCAATCAATCTAAGTTTAGGCATGATAGATATACCTGAGACCATTTCATTTATCAGCTGCACATATTCAAATTCACCGTGTTCATTCTTTGAATTAACGTATGTAAGTAAGAAATCCTTGAATTTTTTGGCAATAAAGCGGCGCACTTCATCTCTTGTCACCCACTCTCTTAGTGTTCCTTGAACACGATACATTTCGTATTCACTGTCATCACCATATTCATCCTACAAGTATCCTTGTTAACTGTCAAATGACTCAAAACAATTTATCCCCAAGATATAAAATGCGAAGAGTCAAAATGTATATTACGTCATATCGATCATCTTCTGTTTGATCAGTCATTGGAATGTCCTCTCTTGAGTGCCCTTGGGACCTTCCAGGTGAACTTTGTGTCCCATCAATATTGTCATTACCTCCACCACGTGGAGGCCTGAAATCAGCTCGAGCCCGTTTTGAAGGCCTATAGCTGTCATCATCAGTATCTGCAATACAAGCAAGAATAAATAAAAATAGACCATCAGGCCATGCTTCAATGCTTCATAATATTGATGCTCCACTCCTTGATCAATTAAGCCAATAATGAGGTTCAAGCAAGGATCTCCTATCACCAATTCACCTTAATAACGCCATAATTCCAAGAACCAATCCCATTCTACACGTTTAATTTTAAACCACCAGTAGCAATTTGCAAATAAACGACCTCCAGCTGATATAGTAATTTACATATCAAAAAATAGAGGCAAGGGATTTCGTTTAATCTGTTCAAGTCGAAAATCCATGAAAGTAGATACAGATATCATGATATGGAGAGTTCAAGGGAATGGGCCCTGTATCGGCTTTTAACATCAAAGGATTTAAGATAAAAGTAAGAAATAAAATGGCATTACCCTGGTCGAAAAGAAGCTGAGGGAGCTTGTTGCGAATGGGAAGGCGACCATCACGGGCTTCGAGCTCCATCTCAGCAGCCCTTCGGTCCTCCATGATCTGATCAAAATCCCTATCATCCTCCAAGGAGTCATCTACTCCAACTGATTCGTACTGGTCATTTTCCTCCATCCCCCGATAGTCACTAAAATTAAATTAAATATCAAGTTAGAGAATAGCAGTAAAAATTGGATACGTTTTCTAAGAAAATTACAAACAGGACTTACTCCATGAAATTGTCATTGTAAAGATCCTCCCCATCTTCCTCTTCCTCAACTTCTTCAGGTTCATCCCGTACAATCTCTGGATCAACAGAAGCCTCAGCGTCATCATCGGAGGCACGGCTGGTGTAAGGAAGTTGATCGGTGTTGAAGCCAACCGAAGGAGAGGTCGGCGAATCCGGCGTTGATGACGGATCCCCTGGAGTTGACGCTTCTCCGGCCATACTTGTCTACGCTGATTCTTCCAATCCAGAAGGGATACTGTCTCTTCCTCAGTTAGGGCAAAACATAGATGATAAACCCCAAGGCGTTGGCGGGGGGCGCTCTATGGCGGGAAAGATTCGCGCCAAAATGTCTACTGTATAACCTGTCTGTCACTCGTATATTTTTTTTTTTATAACACGCCCGTATAAATTATGATTATATATCTTTTATTTCTTCGTTAGTATCTACTTCAGTTTTGTTTTTAAAATTATTACATCTTTAACTGCAAATATATATATGTATTGTTTTTAAAATAAATACAAAAATAAAGCAAAAATTACACTCAGAAATTATCACAATCAAATCTATAAAATTATTAAATTGATATAAAATTTTTAAAAAACTTATTTATTAAAATTGTAAAATGATAAATTTAGCATCACGGATACATGCCATGTCATGGAAGTGAATAAATTGCATGGCATCATTCAACATATCAACCTCGTGGACAAAGTCACAAAGCTATACCGGACCAAATTACTGGAGGTACCCTTTCTTTTGTTTCGTTCGGCTTGACATGCGACATATTTGGGTTCTAATTCCTAAAACCGTAACTCTAAAGGCATGTTTAGTAAGAGAGATTTGAAGGGTAGGTTGTACCAACAAAAATATAATGCAAAGATTATTGTAACTTCAATCCTCTATTGATTATTGTTAAACCAAACAAAAAAAAACTCACCATTCCCTCATTCCCCAGTTATTGTGCACTGACTTACCTCAGTGGCTGCTATTACTTACTCCTTATAATTCATCTTTGAAGATGTCAAACATGTCATTTCCAATTACCCTTCAGTAAATAGAACAAAAGAGGAGGGTAGAGAGAGAGAGGTACGTAAGTCTTTGATTACAAGCAGGAAGAATCCTGCAAACCAAATCCCCTTCTTAACAAATTAAACTATAAACAAAGTTACATGATAATATCATGCATGATGTTGTTTGGTTGTGGGGATGGCAGGATGCTTGTTGAGATCCAAACATATGATGGAAGGATAGTGGAGGCAACTTGAGATGAGTGAGAAGTCAGCATCATAGCAATGTGCAACTGGTTTCCCTTCCAAGTCAACGGCAAAAACTCCTCCTCCATTCTTCTCCATCTGTGGCCTTCTTGCATACTTCACCAACATTGCCATTGCCTTCCGAATCACTGGGTATCTCAGTGCTAATTCCCAAGAATACGTGGGAGACTGCCATTGATAAGATTAAAAATTCAGTACATTGTGAAGCGTATCTAGCAAACCATTCAGGTCCCTCCACGTGTCCCTCAGCCACAGCCTCCGATCCGAGACATGCATGTGACGGCGAAGAAAATGAAAATGCGTTCTAGCTGGTAGGGAAGAAGGGCAAGAAGAAAGTGTAGGTACTATTAATCAGTATTATGGGACCCCCTTGACGCGGAGTTTGAAATATCGTACGTGCATCGGAATAATTGTGGTTATATATACATCGGCGATGAGCATTCGGTGCTCCCATGAGCTTGGAGTATTACTTTAGATTGGTGTAACGCTTTGAAATATTTTATAGTTTATATTTTTTTCAGCTGCATCGTTGTTGAATTTTTCCTCCAAATTCTTCCCTTAACAGCTTGGTAGCAAGACACTTGAAGCTTTTCATATTTGTGAGCCTACACTCTCCTCCTGCGCTACTGTTATTGAAAATCTTGCCTCTTTATTTATTTGATAAAACGGTGTCGTTTTAAATGATGAGCATCGGTGTTTGTCAGGCTAGAGAGCACCGAATGCGGACCCATATACATCGTACCAAAAATTAGTGGGCCCAGTCTGTTAGTGGTCCTATAGTCTAGAGAAAGATGAAAGGGTGTGATTAATTATGAAAACTTTTACCAACGGAGAAAGATGAAAAGTTCGAGTTGAATCTGGATATAATTGGGATAAAATTTCGGTAAATTGGGTGGATAAAAAAAAATTATAAATTTTTTTTAAAAAATTTTGTATAAAAAAGAATTATGAAACCCCTTTGACAGATATAGTGATATATATCTTTCGGAAATTAAGAAAGAAATATATTTTGGAGGTATAACGGATGATGTCACAATGAAGGCCCTTTTTCCACCGTAATATATACAAGAATATCGCAAGCTACTTTCAAGAGGTCAAGCCAATAGAGAACCGCGCTCGCAAGACTCTATTTAGACACTTACAGTTACAGTTGCATCTTACAAATAGAATAGACATTTAGTCAGTCCTATTAAAATATAATAGAAAATATATAATAGATAATTATTATATTACTATTTAATATAAAGTTTAATTTAGAATTGATCTTAATTATAAATAAATATTTTTTATATTTATTAAATATTTTTAAAATTATTTATATTGATAATCCGTTAACACTAATTCTAAAAGATAGAATAAAATGATTAAGAAAGATAATTATGTTATTTTAAAAAATTATCTTATATTAATCACTTTAACTAACTTCCTTAATATGACTAAATTAGTTAAATATGTCATATATTAAGGATTGAAGGAGTCTATAGACACTACATTCAATCTTAATTATAAGAATTATTTAATTTTTTTATACATGTTAATAAAATTAAATAAATCAATTAATTTTAATTAATATAAAAGTTAATTGATTAATTTGGATAAATTGATAAATATATAATATGAATTCATCTTGAGAGAAAATTTAGCTATACTTAAATTATTTATCTGGCTTTCATCATTTATTAAACAAAAGTTAACTAAATTGTTATAATTAGTACAGGAGTATAATATATCCATAAATTTGGTAGGATTCTTTTAGAAGTAGAAATAAACATAGAATTAGGTTATAAATAGATTTTAAAAATTTATTTAGTATGATAAAAATGAGTATAAAATTTATGTATATTTTTTTTTATAATTTGAGGTAAAATGGTCTAAAATATTTTTTTATAAATTGAGAAAAGTTAAAGTTGTCTAAAAATTTTATAACTTAGAGTAAAATAGTTCAAAATATTTTATTTCTACTGCCACTTCAATCATCTAATTTCTCAAATTTTTTATAGAACTGAATAGCCAAAAATATTAGAAGTGCAAGTGGCTTCCATTATACCAAACATCTTCCACTTCCACTTTTTTTTAGTACAAAAATTGTTAGAAAGGAGTTGGACTCACCCACTATTTAAAGACAGTGCCAAGTCTCCTTTATTCCTAAGTGATATTAATATTGGGTAGAATGAGCCATCAATTATTCTCAAGTGTCTAGACACTTAAAAATTAAGATATCTTTCTAAGTATTATGACTAAAACTATAATGTAATAATACTCCATAAAAATCGAGCCCAGCTTTTATATAATATCTCTTAGCCTGATTCTATTCTATGGTCAGCAAGCCCAGAATGAATGGTCCAGCCGAAGGCCCATCACTGAATAAATAAATAAAAAATTGCCGTACCCTCTTCTTCCTCCTTCGCTTTTTTTATTTCGTTTCACTCATCGTGCCTCCATCCTTGCCTAGTTGCCGTCACTTCCTCTCTTCTCCTTCCCCTTCTATCCTCTCTCTCTCATCGCCACGGTCTCCCTCCTCGCCGGCTCCTTCTCATTCTCGTCTTTTATGTTTATCTGAATGAAGGCTATGCTCTCGAAGAATTTCAACTTCATTTGTTCATTTTCGTTCCTCTATGTGTAGAACGGTAATCCGACACTCTTTACTCTCTCTTCTTGTCTGTTTCCTTTGTTAGTTTGCCCTTTTTGTTACTGAAGACCATTTTTTTGGCTTACATATAAGCTGGCAAGTTATCTGTAGCTCGCCCTATTCGCCTAATTGTCATGTATTTGATTAGCGCAAGTCTCTATGTACTGTGTTTTATTAATATCGATAATATGATTCAATTGGGAAGAGATTTGGATGTTTTTGCTGTATGGTTTCGTGTGACTGTAATGCGAAGTTTAATGCTGCGCTATTTGAATTTCCAAATCTCTTGCTATATTTTCGGGACAATTTCATTTCACTTCTTCGAGAAATTCATCCTTTGATATTTTTGGTCTTTAACAAAGTTGCAGCTAACATTTTAGTGTACTGGAATTTAAGATTGCTGCTTAAAAATTGATGACAGTTGTGATTTTCTTGTAAGAACAGTTTTCTTTTATTCCCGTACTCTTTATTTTTTCTTAAAAAAATTCTTTATTCATTTACGTCATTCTGCTTATATAATCACCACACAACACCGCAGGGTCTTCTGAAGGAAGCTATATATATGCAACGTTACTGCTAGCTGCCAACGCAATAAAGTGTCACAGTCAATTGTTCGTTTCGTCCTATTTTGTCATTGCAAAATCTTAAACCTCGAGCATCATAAATCTGCAATACCCTAGTAGAGGTAGAATATTAGGTACCATAAATGGGGAAAATTCCCCCTGCCTTCCGTTCTGCAATTTCAAACCCATTTCTTACAAAGCCATCATCTCTTGTTCCTGCAGAAACTTCACAATCAACTGTTACTCCATCTGGAAAGCCCCGTTATTTACCCAAGAAGACCTTCAATAAAAAACCATCCCTACTTCCTGGAAAAGTGAAAGGAACCGAGGATTCTGACTCTTCAACAAATCAAAAGGCACTAAAACTCTTCAAATCTCCAAGCCTCTCTGATGCCAAGGATGTTTTTGACTCGATCATTAAGAGTTCAAAGACCTTCATTGACCATCGTTTTTATAATTCCCTCTTTCAAGCATATGCCTCAATCTCTACCGTCAATGATTCTGTTGCCTTTCTCCGTCATATGATGAAAAGCAATCCTACTTTCTCACCTGACAGATCAATATACCACATCTTGCTCTCCCAATCCTGTAAAATGCCTGATTCGGGTCTTGCTCCTGTTCATCAAGCCCTGAATTTAATGGTCAGCAATGGTATGAACCCTGACAAAGTTACAACTGATATAGCTGTCCGATCACTATGTTTGGCAGGTCGCTTAGAGCATGCAATTGAATTGGTCAAGGAATTGTCCTTGAAACACTCAGTGCCCGACACTTACACATTCAATTTTCTTGTTAAACATTTGTGTAAATCCAGTACATTGAGCAATGTCTACAATTTTATTGAAGACATGCGGAACTCTTTTAATATAAAGCCTGATCTTGTTACTTATACAATTTTGATTGATAATGTTTGTAATACCAAAAACTTATGCGAGGCTTTGCGATTGGTGAGTGTGCTCAGAGAGGAGGGGTTTAAGCCTGACTGCTTCGTTTACAATACAATAATGAAGGGATACTGTATGCTAAGCAAGGGAAGCGAGGCAATTGAGGTTTATAATAAAATGAAGGAGGAAGGATTGGAGCCTGATCTTGTCACTTACAACACTTTGATTTTTGGGTTATCAAAAGCTGGCCGAGTTAAGGAAGCTAAAAAGTTCTTGGGCATTATGGCAGAAATGGGTCATTTTCCTGATGAGGTTACGTATACCTCACTAATGAATGGATTGTGCAGGGAGGGGAGTGCCTTGGGTGCACTGGCATTGTTGGAGGAAATGGAAGCAAAAGGGTGCAGTCCAAATTCATGCACATATAACACACTGCTACATGGATTGTGTAAATCAAGGATGTTGGATAAGGCCCTTGAGTTGTATGGAGTGATGAATTCAGGTGGTTTGAATCTTGAAACTGCTTCTTATGCTACATTTGTGCGGACTCTGTGTAGGGATGGGAGAATTGCAGAAGCTTATGAAGTGTTTGATTATGCAATTGAGAGCAAGAGTTTGACAGACGTCACTGCTTACTCAACATTAGAGAGCACACTTAAATGGCTGAAGAATGTGAAAGAACAAGGTTACACAATTTGATCGGTATGTCTCAATATCTACTTAAAGTTATGTAACTCATCGTCCTTAAGGCTTGTTGTATTGTTCGTGTTTATACTTTACTATTGTGAGACCATACGAAGAAAATATGTATGCCCGAAGTTTGTTGTACTTGTGAAATATGTTGTTTACAAATAGTCGAATCTATGCTCTTGGGATAGTCCATGCAGACTAACTGGGCATATCGTAGCCTAAGGTAGTTGTCTTGCTCCAGTATTTAGATTATGTTAATTTTCTTGGGTTAAGTGTGATTATAGTTGCTGGAAACCCCTGATTTATTGGTTATGGTTAGAACAAGTTGCTTGTCCTCAAGTTCTGTGATTGGGTTAACCATGGTATTTGTCCACGAAAAACTTGACATTTGACAGATGAAGTTGCGATGTTTTGAACTTTGATATGTTACCGTTTTTTTATGTTCCACGCCCCGTCATGATAAAGTGGCGTCTTTTGTTTTTCTGCATCTTCTTCTTGTTCTTTTTTTTTTTATAAGATTTCTGCATCTTCCATTTGAATAGTTGGAGTTTTTAAGCTATTGGATTTTCTTTCACAAGAGATGCTAACCCAAGTAAATATTTGTCTGTTAGCCTTATTGCCAGCTCTGTGATGCCAGCGCGGGCTGCTTAGAATGGTTCCTTGATGGAATGTGACGAACATCTCTACTAAAATTTAAGGTCGGCTTGACAGCAAAGCTTGGAGCGTGTAAGCTTAACCGTTGTTCATTTAAGAACAAGTTGCAGTGGTGGTACATATGAGATCTCGTTTAGCTGTCACAGGAGTATCTCAGCCATGATCCTTTGCTTTGCACTAGTTTCCAGCAAAATCAGGGTGTAAAGTGATTTAATGCCAGGCGCTGAAACCAATTGAACTCCCTGGCTTTAAGCTTTTTGAGATATGGGGAAGATCTAAGCCGCTAAAACTTCCGATGGGTGAAATTATTTGCCCCTTCATGCAAGATGGCGCCGTCATACACCCTTTCTGGGATCTGCTTATGTTCTTCAAGACCCTAATTTTGTCATCATTTGTTCCTTATTTTGAAAGTACAACGTAAAAACAAAGAAATCAAAATCGTTAATATCTAATTTAAATAATTCATAATTTTAATTTTGCCCCAGTTCAACTAATAATCCTTTCATTTCAATGAAGAGGCAGGCGGTGATAGGTGGTGGCAAAATTTGCCATTGTAAAATCATCAGCTAGATTCTTGTATTTCAAAAAAAAAAAAAAAAGCAGTTCTAAGAAATGGAATACCCAACATAAAATCAGAAAAGTGGTTCTACGATTTGCTTTTTGGGGCAGATTTTGACATTTTGTTATGTTGGGATTCCAAACAAATTTATTTGATTCCACTTGATAGGTTCTTTCAAAAATTCACTATGCCCCAAGCTCCGCCCTTTTACTTTTGTCAAAACCCTTGAAATATGATTCTGTTCAACTTTAGCTTTCTCAACTTTAGTATCCCACTCTGCGTTTTCTTTTACTTATAAAATATCAGAAAGAAACAAAAACAGCGGATTAGTTTGAGAACCCCAGAAGAGCTTCCCTTGAGCTAGCGACTTCGTTTACCTTGATGCCCTTCTGTTTTGTGACGGAGTTTCCTTCAGATCTTATTCATCTTCCAGCCTTTAAGCTGTAAGCATCTTTTTTTATTGCCCCCTTTGGTAGATCTTTCGTCTTTGATTAATTGAGTTGAAGTAAATGTTTTGTTGAATTTTGTGAATACAGGTTGATTCGGCGCCGTTTAACTTGCGCAGTCTCCTTCAGGTAAGCTCCTAGCCACTAACTTTGCTGTAAGTTATGAATTGAAGAAGCTTTTATCTGCCACAATTTGGAAACACCGCCCTATACTTAAATTCTGATCCTCTCCATTTACTACTTGAACTTTTGAACTAAGCCTTTGCATTGAAGATCGGAGAGATTGGATTATATTTTTGCCTATGCTAAGTGTTTTGAGAGTTCAGTTCATAGAAGTCCCTCATTTTGGCCCACTTTAATTACGATTTTTTGAATTATGGTTGGAAATTGATTTGCATGTTCACTATTTGTTTCTCCCTGTCATAGATGAAATAATATTCGACAAAGATCACAGATTTTCAATTAAGGTGCATGCAGTCTTTATCCGTTCTTTTACTGAGCTAGTTATGTTACAAAATTGGTGTTTAAACGGCAGAGTTAATCGTTGGTTAAAACAAGAACAGAGTTAATCTATACGCTGTGTGAATTTTTGTCTCTTACAGTCGCATCTGGGTGCATTACAAATTTGAATTTATGATTGATCTTAATCGCCATAGAGTGTTTAGGTTGGAACGGAATTTAATCCCTGAATCATCCTTAAATTTTACATAACAGTGGTGTATTGCATCTTCAATCTTTTTTTTACACTCCAAAATATGTGTTCTTATTTATTTCATCTTTATTCCTTTTTATTTGTATGAATGCTAGGAAGTGCGAGCGAGTGAATGCATTTGCACAGGTTCTGTTTTGTGCAGATAAAGAAGGGAATGCTGGGTTTCTGTTTCAAGTGTCAATAGCAAACCCAGAAATTATGCCAACTGGGGCAGCTCCTTTCGAAACATTTTCTGCTATGCGGTTGATTATCATCAAGCTAGGGTTTTCAGCCTCATCCATGGGCTTTGCTTCAAGGATGTAGTAGCTACAAGCAAAGATATACATGGAAATGCCTTGCTCCGTATGGCGGCTACACAGGCTCCTGCTGCACTTCTTAACCGCATCTATGGAACAACACTACAAATGCAAAGAGAATTGCAATGGTTCAAGGTTAGAAAAAGAAACATGCATTCATCATTTGGTCACCATATCTGTCTTTGCCATGTTCTTCCTATCTCATATCTTGAGTGAAATATTGAATGTTGAAGAATTATTTGAGGAACTGTAGAGGAAAGTAACAAATCATGTAACCATGTTCTGAAATGAAATGCTTTTTTCTTTTGAAATAAATGCAGGAGGTGGAGAGAATAATACCTCCAACTATTCGAATAGCTCGGTACATAGATAGCTTGGCAATTGAGGAATTATTCAGAAAAAGTCACAAAGAGTTGTTGAAGGAAGGAGAGAAATAGATAAAAGACACAACATCTTCTTGTTCAGTTGTAGGTGGTCTAATTGTTACAATCATGTTTGCTGCAGCTTTTACTCTTCAAGGAGGAGATGGTTAATTTTTATAATGTTTCTATTAATCCTTACCTCTCGCTACTCAGAAGAAAAATTCCTCAAATCCTTACCTACAAAATTGATTTGAGGTTTTCTTTACTTTTTATCTCCATTGTAACCATGGTAATAGCATTTCTTTCTTCCATTGGTCTCATGCTGAAGCATACAAACTACTCATGGGATCTCCTTCCTGTTATTATACTTGCAAACGTCCCAATATTCCTCTTTGCACTGTCTCAATTCCCTCTTCTTCTTTATACTGTATAGGAAAGTGGAGCTGTGGCAATGAGAATGTAATACTACTTAATGTGACTTTAAAAGGTTGTTGGTTGTATTGTTCAGAGACAAAAATTAAGTTGGATTATTCAAGCTAGACAAGATAGCTGGAAAGTGGGTTTGTTGTGGGAAAGTGGGAATGTATCTTCTTGCTATCACTGAGGTTCGAGTTTTTATATGTTGGACTGGAATTTTGCTAAAGGCAGGTTTCAAACATTTGAAGGCTTACTGCAGTAGCACCAAAGTAATCAACTTATGCATCATAGATTATCACAGACATCACCCTTATCAAGATATCATCATCGAAGATACAATTACTCTCCATAGGAACTGGCATGTATCTTTAGACTGTGTATATAGATGCAATTAGCAAAATGCTTATTCTTTAGTTAGGACTTGAAGCTGATTTTTGGGTCTATGATCATCTACCACCTTGTTGTTGGAGGTGGTGAATGATGAGAAATTAGTTCTTTTTTTGGTTGTATTATGTTGTTTGTACTTTTTTTTGAGGAATAAAGCCCATGTTAGTTGTATTGTTTATGACTTACGAATAATGTTAGAGTTTTATTAAATGGATATGTAAAGAAACAGATTAATTACTAACATTATTACCATGATCAAATCCCAATTTACACTGTCGATCAAATTCCAGTCACACTACAAAGTTTATCTTACATTTATCTGTTTAGTTTAAAGAAATGAAGGGGAGGGAAGAGAATAGAATGGGAGGGATTTTAATATTATTTTATTTAGATTTATTAGGGGGCGGGAGAGGGGTTTTAATATTATTTTATTTGGTTTAAGAGGGGAAGGGATAAAAAATAATTTTTATATGGACAATTTTACCCTTATTTTATTTAAGTTTTTTTAAATATAATTGAATGTTTATCGAAATTAAATAATTCAATAAATATAATCATAATACATGATTAACATTAATATATATACACAATAATAATTATAATATACGTATATAATTATACATATTATAATTGTAATTATATATAATATTTTGATTCCATCATATCACTATCTAGTATCTTCTACCTATCGGTAACACTGCCTCAAAATCCTCATTCCTCGCCGTCGATGAGCACCGCATAACAGACCCCCTTATAATTATTCACCCTTGCAGATGGTAGACTTGCATTATTCATCTTAACCCATTCATGGCAACCCACTTCGTGAATAATGATAAGGTGAATAATGAGAGCCCACCTGTGGCTATTGTGAAGAAGATAAGAGTGCTGCCGACTAGTGGATCTTGTGCGAAGGTCGCCGAGGAGGATAGTGTTGCACTGTTGCTGGAAAAATCATCGAGGCCAAGAGGAGAAGGAAGCAAAGAGGCAAAGAGCGAATCTGACTTTCAGATTTTTAATTAAGGATATATTAGTCATAACATAACAAAATATTACCCCTCCCTCCAGATGCCTTCAGTTCTAGAGGGGATTGAAGCCTCTTACAAATTTTGAGGAGCAAAAAAAGGCCCTCCATTTTCCTCAAACCAAACCTAACGTTTTTTTTTTTAAATTATGTATATGCATGTATTCCTTTGAAGGGATAAGTGACGTATAGATTTAAATAATATTCGATGGCTCAAACATTGTATCCCAGAGCTTCCACCGTAGGGCTGGAATCTAGGCTTACATTATGTTTCATAAACCATGTGAAACACAAAACAAAACACAGAAGGAAGAAGATCGTATAATGCATATTATTTCTTCCATTTTTAAATATAAATCCTAATTTTTAGATATAAATAATATTTTTTTAAGAAATGACAGAAAAAAACTTTAGAAAATGATAAATTCAAAATCAGATCTATTATCCATAATAGTTCAAGTATTACTATTTACTAACACTATGCCCTAATTTGATATTTATCATGTTTCAGAGTATTTTTCTAAATTTTTTCTCTCAAAAATATCCCTTCTAAATATAATTAATATTCTTTTCCTAGGTAATTGATCTTTAAAATATTGTGATGTTAAATAGAGTGTACAAAATGAAAAGGAAAAACTAATTTTTACATAATACATAAATTTTGGTACCTCTTTAATTTGTGTGTTTTTCAATATTAGGACTTGTATCTAGGGACAAATGAATAATATAGTATAATAATGTGATTATTATTTATTTTTTAATATTTTTAAATAAGAATTTTTTTCCCGATCTCATTCTATTTTCTTCGCCGGAAGAAACAAGGGCAGCATTAATATAACAGAGTGCAGCGGCCGGGAACACGAACAAAAGGAAAGAGCGATAAATGTTTCATTATGGTTTTGATTAAATGGCTATACTTGTAGGCCTAAGGTCAAGTGGCTACAAAAGAATTGGAAGCATATATAGCATTAAGGAGACAAGGGAGCAACCAAACAGTGATACTTCTTCAACCTGGGAAATTGATGTTAGCATCTGATCAAGACATTACAGCAAATATTGCACCAACTTGGGTTTGCGTGCATTTCAGAATACAAGGCAAGGGGCTATGTATATGAGAAGCTTGATTCTCTCTGCCTCCTATATATGTCTTTTCTGCATAACAACGTTACGTTTCAACATTAATCTCTCTCGCAATCAATCATGGTGCTAAAAATCGAATTCATCATCAATTCAACTGGGTCAACCTAATTATAATTAAGATAATATAATCTAATTAAAATATATAAAAATATTTATATATAATCTTTAATAAGAATAATATTTAAATAAAAATGTATTAGTCCATAAATAAATAAAATATTTATATATAAACTATACATAATATAATAAAACATAATCACTAAAGCACAAATATGATGGTTGCTATTTTTTTTATTTAAAAAGACGTCATTTCAAATTCAATAAAAAAAAATATAAAATTTAATTTGATCAACTCGTCAAAAACTCTTATCTAGGTCGGATAGAGAATAGATCTATTGATTTACTAATGTGAGTGGTTACTCTAAATTTAGATTTCAATATGATTCTTACCATTATATACCCCTCTCTCCCTCTCTCATATTGAATGAAAAGGAAATGAAATGTAAAAATAATAATATTACTTTTAGTCCTTAATATTAGAGTTAGATAAATAATTTAAATATATTAAAAAAATTAATTATGTTAGTTATTCGTAATAAATATAGTTTAATTTTTTTATAATGCTATTTTTTATCATGATTATTTTTATAATCAATAAGAATATTTTAAAAAAAATATAAATTTAAAGAATAAAATAAATTAAAATTTTATATTAAAAATTAAATATAATTCTTAATTAATTCTTATAGGTACATAGAGTTGTAGGTCAGACTAACACATAAAAGAATCTAATTGGTTTAATAATAAATATGTTGGAGAGGTCGGCCGCAAATATTTAGATTTTATTTATTTATATATGGGACACGTACGACTATTATTATTACAATTGGTATTAGTTGGAATAAGGTTTGTTAAATATGGCATCTGTGAGTCTGACATACAAGCTAACACCCAGCACAATACGCGTACGTGTCATATCCTTCACGTACCTACTCAGATATTTTCTGGAGAAACAATCCCGCAAAAGGAAAATTGGTGAGAATCTTCACAGCTCTTTAAATCCAAAACTCTTAATTAAAGCATTGGTCAAACAAAAACGGGAGACGTTAAGAGTACATGCCACTCGTGCGCACACACTAAACAAAGTCTAATTATCTTATCCAACACTCAAATCTTAACCCATTTTTCTTAAAGAAACCAAATCTTAACCCTCCCAAGAACCATTTCTTTATTTCGTTTTGCAGTGTAAGCAAGCAGCTTCAAGAGGAGACAAGAGGGACAGTTCACATGCTTGAGGTTGAAGCACTCTTCACTTTGGTTTATTGGAAATGAGAGACTAACGTGGCACCACAGGAAGCACACTTCGTGATGACTAATGACGTTTTTTGTTTCCCAACACAAGTTATTTTATAACTAAATAATAACATATCTAATTTTTTAAATAATATATAAGAAAATATAAGCTTCCAAATGATCATACAGAGGGAAAGAATTAAAAGAAGAGTAGGTGTGACCCTATTGAAGAGAAAAAATAGAAAATTATAAAGTCATTGAAACATGTATAGAGAAGGGTGCTGGAGGCCCCAGTAAAAAAAAAGCTAATCATACAGTATAGAAACCTTCGGAGGGGTAGAATAAGATTGACGAGAGTGTTTAACAAAGTCCTTGAATAAATTTTTTTTATTAATAATTTATTTAACGATCCTATATAATCTATATAGCTGATCCTATCTAATAAGATAAAATTTATTATTTTCATAATAACTATACATATATACTCCTTTCATTTTTAATATACATAAAACCTAATTAAGAAGTTAATATTAATTATAAATATAAGATATATTTATCATCTTTGTTAATATATTTTTTTTAAATTATTTTTATTGATATTTCTTAAACAATAATTACATAAAAGATGAAAGAAGAAAATTAAGGAATATAGATGGTTATAATATTTTAAAAAAATATGATATATTAATTAATTTTTTTAATTTAATTAAATTAATTAAATATATATTTAAGGATTGTAAGAGTATTAAATAATTGTGGTCATCAATGTTGGGCAGAAATGAGACAATGTCACCAAGCTTGAAGGGAAGCCATGCGGGTACCACATGCTCCTTCACCCTCTCTGCCGTCTCTATTTTTTCCTATAAAATAATATCCCTCGCACTAATATATAAACAGCCATTCCAATACTTGAAATTAAATACAAACATCAATTTTGAGGCCATCCACATAGAGAAAAACATCAACCAGAGAGCAGCCATGGTTATGAAATACCATGCCCGCTCTATCAGTTTACCCTCTAGATCTCACCCCACCACCATTAAAGCAGACGAAGAGCTCAACAAGCTCAAGACCTGGGAAGCAACAACATCCACACCCACATCAGAATCACTTCGTACAGGCTTGTTCTTGCTTGAAGATGTCTACATAAGCTTGGACGAGCTTCTTCACATGTCCTCAATCCAACTGGCGATTTCTCAGCAGCATCAAGCTGATAACTGCGTTGAGGAGCTTTTAGATGGATCAGTTAGGGTTTTGGACATATGTGGCATCACAAGAGACATCTTGTTGCAGATCAAGGAAAACGTTGAAGCCCTTCATTCTGCTGTCAGAAGAAGAAAAGGAGACTCCTCTGTTGAAGAAAGTGTAGCAGAATACAAGTTCTTCACAAAGAAGATGAAGAAGAACGTGAAGACACTGATCACAGGCTTAAAGCAGATGGAAAACAGATTTGGTGCAACCCCACTTCTGAATCTTGACGATCAGACGGCTTCTGTGATAAGAGTAGTCAGGGAAGCCATTTTGATGAACGTTTCAATCTTCCACTCACTTTTAACCTTCTTGGTGATGCCAAAGGAAGCCAAATGGTTTGTGGTTGCTAGCAGGTGGATGCACAAAGGGAACGTGGAAGCATGTGAAGATAACTCAGAAATCGTCAATGAATTGAAGAGTGTAGATTCAGTGTTGAACAGTGTTGTGAGTGAAGGTGGTCTTCGTGTTGAGAAGGTGACGATTGTTCATATGAGATTGGAGGCTTTGGAGATGGCCATTGAAAGCCTTGAGAATGGGCTTGAGGTAGTGTTTAGGAGGTTGGTCAAAACTAGAGCATCTCTTTTGAACATAATCTCTCAATAGAGCATTTAATATTCAAAATCCTGCAAGCCATCCATATTTTAGGGATGAGGATTCAATTTTAAATGCGTATATATATATGTATGTATGTATGTATTTGGATGTTTATACTGTCAAATACAAAACAACAATTTATACTCTATATTTGGGATCTTCTTTCTCTTTCTAGTCTGATTTTGAGGCACTTCAAAATGAATTATAATGATAATCTGGCTTCTTAAAAGAAGATACAGCTTAAAGTAAAAGATCAAATATTCATATTTATCTCTCACTCTTTCTTATATTCATTCCATCTCCACTTAAAGAAAGCCATGTTGGTATAGCAGATACAGAAAACAGAGATTTTTCTTTTTCCCCTCACAAAAAACAGAGATATGAAGTAAAACGACAGTTAAAGTTGGTTATTGATAGCAGTTATGAACCCTTTGCTTCAACTTTTAATTTGACTGGATATAATAGAACAGACCCCAATCTAAAATAATTTATCTTGAAGATCTGCAGTATAGATTTAGATTACGTCAAATACGCGTGGTGTTAAAAATTCGAGTTTGAATTCATCAATGAAATGAAAGAGCCAAATATTCTTTTTGTGGATGGCCGACACCTACCTGCAAGCAACATATGAAAGCATTGAACTTACACTGAATCTTTATAGTAACCTACCAAACAACATGCCACCTGTGCAAAAGTAAGATCTTAAAGATATATTTGTATAAAATTTTCTGGATCATTCTTCAACAACCAAACATATCCAAGAAATTAAAAAAGAAAAGCATAGCGAAAACAGAGAAAGGGACATGGGGATGGAAATGCCTGCTGGTATCAATTGCTTCCAAGAACAGAGCAAATCTTTGAGGCATTTATACAAGACGGATGGATATGGATATGTTCAAAAAATAAATAAATCTTTGACATTTGCAATGCTGGTGGAAGACCACAAAACGCACGACACACAAAATCCTAGAATGAGTCACATTAGCTGTGAACAATCACTAATAATAAATGTGCTTAAAATCAAGTTGAGATATTTCCAAAACATTATTCCAAACATGCACTAAATTAGGATATTTTGACTCTTGTCACTGGTTCTTTTACCGTATAAACAATCAATGTTAACAAAAACCAATGATTCCAAATCCACCAAACTTTGACTTATATAGCTTCCACAAAACTCCCAAGAAATATGACAAATTGAATGATTTATGCCTATAGGTCTTGAGTATTTTCATTATCCAACATAATCTAGCACAAGTATTATGATTATGATTCCTTTCTATATCAACATCAGCCATTTAACACAAAATTTATACTCCATTTACTCTTAATTATAAAAATTAATTGATTTTTTTGAATAGATTAAATAAACTAAATAAATAAATTAATTATAACTAAACTCAACTTTTAAGATAAATTCATATTATATACTCCTTAATTTTTCTAAATTAATCAAATAATTTTTATATTAGTTATGATTAATTGATTTTTTTAATTTACTTAAAAAATTAACAAGCTCTTATAATTAAGATTAAACTCCGGTCATACATAAGACATATTTAAATAATTTAATTAGATTAAAAAAATTAATTAAATTAGTTATTATATTTTTTTTTTAAAATACCATAATTATCTTTATTAACTCCTCCATCATTCTCTTACTTAATTATTGTTAAGAGAATAGAAATAGAAATAATTTGAGAAATAATTAATAAATTTAAAAAATAAATATTATATTTAAAAATAATATAAAATTTTTAATTAAATTATATATTTAAAACTGAGAAGTATTTCTTTTTCTGGCCAACAGTGTTATGCTACTGCTCAAACAATGCATTTTAGGGGAGCAGGTGGGGGGATGGGATGTGGATTATCGATCTCAATTCGCTGAAATATTTATGAAAAAAAAATTAAAAATAAAACAAAAATTCAATTTTTGAGAATAAAAATAATATACACTTTTTAAAAGTAAGAAAATGTTATAAAATAATAATTATAGGTATTTAATAACTTTTCGATCTTAAATATATGAGTTAGTTGATTTTTTTAAATATATTTAAAAAATATAATTAATTATTTAATATAAAAGTTAGTGAATTAATTTAGATATATAATATAAATTTATCTTAAAAAATTAAATTAAATTATAATTAATTATTTCAATTATTTTAATTTTTTTTTAAAATTAATTAATTTTTATATTTAAGATCGACTGACAAATATTATTAATAAAGAATCGGAAAATTTATTTTCAGTTACAAACATGTCCTAACAATTGGCATCGTGGTCAAATTCTGTGCAATCAACCCCCTTCGTGATCCCCGTTGCATAGGATCCTTCACCCCTTATCGCAGCTGCATTGTCCACGTGTCAGATCTCCTAACGGCTAATTTTTCCCATGGAGCCATTACAGCAGAGCGCGAAGGTGGGGCCCATGGGATCTCCTCAAGGGCTCATGAACGAAGAAAAAGACCAACTTTTTAAACTCTCTTTTTTCTTCGACCCGTTACTCTTCTTCCCTTCCTCATAAACCCCAAACCTCACTCTCTGTCTCTCAACCATGACTGTCGCAGACGCAGCCACCGCCCACACCAAGAATCTCATGAAGCTCTTTATCTCTCTTCTCCGCCGAGGCTTCAGCTCCTCCAAATGGTACTTTTTTCTCACACTTCCTCGGTGAAATCAAAATGGGGACAGTTTGGTCCCGTAAAATTTAAAGGAAAATATTTTTCTTCCTTTCCTTCTCTTCCATTTTGCCTCTGTCTGGAAATTTCTAGTTGTGTTTCTCGTTTGATTACGGACTTGAGCAAAACGGAATAAATTGGTGAAAACAGCAAAACGGCGGCAAAGATGGCGGTAGCGAGGATAAAGTTGCTGAGGAACAAGAGAGAGGTGGTGGTGAGGCAGATGAGGCGAGACATTGCGCTACTTCTTCAATCTGGTCAAGATGGCACTGCTCGTATCAGGGTAATGTTCGTTTATCGATCACAATAGCTATATCTGATACATTATTTCTCAAATTTCTTCTCTTGTTTTCTTTTAAAGTTTAAGTGAATATTTTTCACCCTCCAAGCTTCGCCTTCAATGATTGACTAGTTGTTTCAGAACTCCCAATGAATATAATCTGTTATTTCTCATCTTCCCTCTTACTGAGGTTGAGTGTGATGATTCTCAACCTTATTGTGCCTGACGAGATATAGAACTTGAAAGAGATTTGTTGTCATGAAACTAGGATGATGATTGTCACAGATCACACTTTTCTGATTTGGGATGATAACTTTGTGATATCAGCCTAAAGACGTCTCCTTACTTTTCAGGTTGAGCATGTGATGAGAGAGCAAAATGTTTTGTCTGCAAATGAGTTCATTGAGCTCTTTTGTGAATTAGTTGTGGCTAGACTTTCAATCATTGCAAAACAAAGGTGAACAATAGGCGAATTCTTTTGTTTATAATAATGTAAAGTTAGAATTTGTGAAAATTTTGATGCCAATCCAACTTATTTCAGGGCATGCCCTGCAGATCTAAAGGAAGGGATTGCAAGCTTAATATTTGCAGCCCCTAGGTGCTCAGAAATTCCAGAACTATTGGCTCTTAAAGATTTATTTGAGAAGAAGTATGGGAGAGAATTTGTATCTGCTGCCACTGATCTAAGACCAAATTGTGGTGTAAATCGCTTGGTAAGCCTTGTTTTGGTGATTCCAGCTTGGTATATTTCTTCTATGAACTCATTAAGAACTTGCTAATTGCAATGAATATTAGTTAATTGACAAGCTCTCAGTACGAACACCGGCTGGTGAAGTAAAGTTGAAAGTGATGAAGGAAATAGCTAAGGAATATCAGATTGAATGGGATACAACAGAAGCGGAGAAAGAACTTCTCAAGCTTCCAGAAGAGCTAATAGTATGTAATCTGTGTCTCTCTTTCCTTTCTGGTTTTTCCTTATATTCTACTCAAAATTTGATTCTTATATATCTTTCATCTTCAGGAAGGGCCAAATGCTTTTGTCAGCGCTAGCAACTTACCAGTCAAGCCTTCCACAACTGCTCAATTCATGGAGACTAACAACAAGCCCACTTCCAGGTAACACATAAATTTGTGCATTTAATCGTATTGTGTACCTCTGAAATATTTACATTATGTAGTTATTTATTTTCTTTTTGTTATAATATAGTCTCACATTGAATAATTGAAGAAGAGGTCAAGAGTATATAATGTTAAGAGGAGTTCTATCAAATAGACTTAAATCATTTTGATAGAAAGGCAACTCTAATATATACGTGTAATATTAAAATTTAGCATGGTATCAGAGTTTTTTCATTGTCAAAACAAAAATTAAACAAAAAGTTGAAGATTTGAGGCCTCTAAGACTGAAAAAATAGTGCAAGTCCAAGCAAAAGAGAGAATAAAAAATGAAGATTGTAAACCTGAGTCTTTTGAGATTGAAAAAAATAGTATAAGCCCAGGCAAAGAGAAAAAAAAAATGAAGATTATAGGCTGAGGCCTCTGAGAGACTGAGACTCAAAAAAAAAGAAGAAGTACAAACCTAAGTCTAGGAGTAGGGAGAATGTTAGAATATAGTCCCATATTAAATAATTGAATAAGAGGTTAATAGTATATAATGTTAAAGGGAGTTCTATCACTTAAAGTCATTTTGATAGAAAGGTTACTCCAATGTATACTTGTAATCTCAAAATTTGACACTTTTCTTTTTCTGGTAATCCATCAGGTCAGCAGGTGTTAGCGGCAGCCAGGGCTGTAATGTACAATTTGAAGACTCTAAGTCTGCTGCTGAGGCAGCGGCTGAATCAGCCATGAAAGCAATAGCTGCTGCAGAAGTTGCTGCTTATATGGCTAAGAAGGAAGAAGCTAATCAACGATCTATTTATGATGATAAGTTGAATAACTCGGGACTTAATCCGGTGTTCTTTCAATCGAACGATGGTCGTCAGGGGAAAACTCAAGAGACAATGCACAGGTCGCGTAGCCTATCAAGATCTGATCACATGAAGAGTGAGGAGAAAATGCCTACAGACATGTATTCTGAGAAGGTTTATAGGAGATACAGCTACAATCCAAGTTCTGTCCATTCGGATATTAAATTTGATGAATCAGATTGTGATGAAGAGATTGAAATGGAAGAAGAACCCCATGGTGTTCTGCCACCGCCTAACCGGCCTCCACCACCAGTACCTTCATCTCAAGATGGTAATGCAAGTGCTCGAGTTCACCCCAAATTGCCGGACTATGATGAACTCGCCGCACGCTTTGAAGCTCTGAAATTCAAGAAGTCTCAGTTCTAATTTATCAACTATCAGATTACTTGCATACATGTATACCACAAATGTCATTCTATTGGATATTATTATACTTGCATATATGTATTAGATTTGACTTAATGCCGTATATCTAGAGTTTGTCTTGATGAGAAGTATATATAAGTGGAAGAATCCACAACCTTGCTACCTTATATGACGTGGGTTAAGAGGTGTCCACTTATATGCATCTAACCCATTGGATTCTCCCCTTTTCCAGGATCGCACGGTTACTTCTTGACCCATGCCTTGGGATTTTGGGTTGAGATATGACGTGGAACTCACTTATATGCATCCTCTTGTTGATAGTGGGCCTTGTGTGATTCTCTTCTTCACCCATTCTTTGAGATTTTGGGTTAGAATTTGATGTTGAGCCCACTTATATATATCATCTTTTTTTTTATTATCCATCAATTTTTGGAAGGGAATTGGGCTCACTTACGATCCAAGGATAGGACGAAATCTTTCTTCCTCTCAGGCAATACCAATGTCAGGCAATGTGAGCTGTCAATTACCTTCAAATGTAAACTTAGACACTTAGGAGTTATGATATTTTCCTAAGCGCTGTGACTAGAACTACAACAAAGTGATATTCCATAGAAATCGAACACGTTCTAAATAATCATATGTCTCACTCTTTTGTTAGCTAAACTCGTGAGCGATAGGTATATATCATCTTATTAATACCACATCAATTGGATTCTCCTCACCTTGAAGTTTTTGGGTTAAGATATGATGTTGAGCCTACTTATATCCATTCTCCTATTGTTGTAGGATCCAGTTGGATTCTCCCTATAAAGTTTTGGATTAAGATATGATATGGAGCGCAGTTATATGCATTTTCTTATTGTTGTTGGGCGCAGCTTGATTCTCCTCTTAACCCACGGCCCTGAGATTTAGTGTTGAGATATGATCTCGCGTCTAGGATACGCATTAATAGTAGAAATATATGCATGAAAAGGGATGCAAAACATGGGACAGAAACCAGTTTTGTCAATAACTTTCAAATTTTGATCATACATTCAAAAAATTGTAGTCATAATGAAAATGCAGTAGTATTATTCCCTGCATGTTATGCTTTTAGACGATGGACTTTGCCAAACTCTGTTAATTATAAAGAAATTGTTGTCTGCGTTATTCCGATATGCGAGTTCATAACTTATCCCATTTGTGTCTAAGCTTGAAGAAAATATACGAAATACAAAAGTATAAATGATGCAACACTATGTCAATATTCAACATTTTTCCTTCGTGAAGGTTCCACGCGTACATAGAAAAGTCCCAAGGATACGTTGAAAATATACTTAATACATCTAAACTTGAAAATTCTCACCTACCCTCATGTCCCTCCATTCTTTCCCTGATGCTGCGTATGTTGACCAAAAGCAGTTTGTGTAACCAACTCGTCAAACCCAAGAAAATAGTGAGAATTATTCAACACACACTTTTGGGAATAAAATAAATAAATATATTTGTTGATTGAGACCGCTGTCCTTATGGGGTCAGATTCTTTCTCATTTTTTAAACTTTTTTTTTTTTTGTTTTAATATCTTTAGCTGTGTTCTACCAAAAGATACATATATATTTAACGGTGCATGTGTCTGTTTAAGAACTAAGAAGTATGTTTGAACAGAGGTTCCTTGTGTTGACATTATTTTAAAACGGTGAATTCAAAGAGGTTCCATTTATTTAATCATTAATTAGTATTACTTCTGGTTTAGGAAAACAGCTTTATATTGACCACCAAGTACGGAATATGGAATTTAGAAGAGGGGTAGCTGCTCATGTTTAAAGGATTAAATTACATTTTTCTTAAAAAAAATTGTTATAAAATATCAATGTGTTTAAAACTAGACCAATCAGCATGCTTGAGGGAAATATTTGACTTATTTTCATCCATTCTTATGGATTAATCTTAGGATTTTTATTTTTTTAATGAAAAATGTTTTACATGGGAATTAAAGAAAAAGTCAGCTGACTTTTATACATAACCATAACTATAGAAATATAATCCATTCATCTATACATAACATGAGTTGAAAATATTGAATTAAAAGGAAAAGTACAAACTGGCGGTGCTTTCTCATAAAGAAAAACATTGAACTGCAATCCAAATGTCTTGGGCATGTTAAAGATAGTGTTAGGAAGAAATAATTTTTATTTATCTTACTTTTATAAATTAAAATTAGAATAAAAATTATATAATTTATATTTAAATAGATTTTTATTCCAATTGAGTTTTATAAAGTAAGCTTGTGTGAATAATATATACAAAAATAAGTTAAGATGTAAAATAACTAGATATAAATGCTAGGGGGATCCATTACAATTTTTTCTTTTATCATTTCTCTCTCTCATAGAGAAGCAATTTTTTTTGTTCAAAAGCAACCTAAAATTAGTTTTTTCTATAAATAAATTTTTAAAAAACGGTTGGGTTCACATACAATCTAATAGTAAAGTAAAGTCTCCCTTTTTATTAAATGATACTAATATTAGGTAAGATAAGTTGTCAATTACTCTTAAATATAAACTTAAACACATAAGAGTTAGAACACCTCCTTAAACGTTACGACTGGAACTACAATAAAATGATACTATCTAACTATCGAATACATTATAAATAATCATATGTCTCATTCCTTCGTCAATTAAATTTATAAACGATGGGTAACCTAAACCCTAAAGTTAGTTGCTTTAACCGTGATATAGCTTTAAGCTAAGAAGCCCATCAACCATGAAGTTAATCTAAACAACACTCAATTACTTCAAGGTGACTTTTGAACTCAAAACAGGGAGCTTTGGAGGATGCTAAACAGGCACTTAATAAATGCTCACTTTTCAACTAGAAAAAAAATTCAGTGGAAGCTATTTTGATAAAATGATTGGAATTAACTTAAAATATAAGAAATTCTAATTAAATTGACATTTTTTTTAAAGAATCTAAATAACTTCAACTTGATCCATAATTCATGATGTGCAAGGTTGGAACAATCCCACTATATCGTGCGAACATCGTGGACATATGGTTGTGGACGCGCTAATTGACCAATCTCTTCAATTCCCCACATATTATGTATATCCACTTTATTTTAGTTTAATAACAATCATCATCATCTCATCATCATCATCTTGTCTTTATTTGCCTTTTATGTACTTTCTCTTTCTCTGCATTCACCTCTCGAGGTTGTTGAAAGTTGAATGTCTCGTTGCCATGAGGCGCAAAATGCTGACCAAGACTTGTTTTCTCCTAGAAATTGCTCCTTTAACTAGGAAAATGTGCATAAAAGTATTAAAAAGAATAAAATATTCTAACCTTCCCTAAATTTTACCTTATTTATACGAATTACCTCTTTATTTTAAAAATCTATATAAATTTCCCTTAAAGTTAAAATACATGTTATACTAACATCCTTTGTATATTTAATATTCAATTTTCATCTATTAAACTTGACTTTTAAACCTTCTTTTTACCAAAATGTCCCTCTTTATCATAAAAATTAATTAAACATTTATATTTAAAAAATTATACAACCAAAAACTAATTTTAATACATAAATTTTCAAAATTTTTAATATATTATAAAATTTATTAATTTTAAATTTATTTTAAAATTTTATAATTTTAATTTTTCATCATTTTTTAAATATATTATTTTATTTTTTAAATGTCTACAAATATATAAAGAAGGTAAGTTTGAGAGATTGTGTAAGTCATTTAAATTTATAATTTATAAAACACATTTTTTGTGCAAACATTTATAAACACAAATAATCATGTACATATTTATTCAAAGAATTAATTACTTAAGCTTAGATTAAAAACATTAACCAAATAACTATTTGCAAAAATAAGAAAATAAAAATTAAGAAAAAGTAAAGGAAATAAAATATATTTTAATATAAATTTTAGAGATTTATTAGATTGGGGTAAAATAGTAAATAATTTTTTTAAATATAAATTTTAATTAAAAATCAAGTTTTTATAATCTTTTGATAATATTCCTAAAATTGCTAACTATTGAATATGGTTTTAAAGATAGATGGGAATTCCCTGTAATTAAAACATAATTGTATGGTGATTAAAATATTTTATTCTATTAAAAATATATCATTTCTTTTTATTAAAAATAATCATCTTTTTGACTACTCTCCTTAAATGCTTATGGACACAAGTCATTCATTCAATTCTTTTTTTTAATGTTTTCCCACTCAACCGTCAAAACACTTAACTACCACTTACATAAATACTATTATAACATTACATTATTCTCATCCATTCCTGCACTGTTGTAAAACCTTAAAACCTATAAATTCTGGCTTTTATATAATTTTGTTTCCAAGAATTTTAACTAACTCACTATACCATACTAATTAGTTAAGTTTGGTTTTTTACAATAGTATAACTGCTTCTACCAGACCTACAACTAAATAATCCAAAGTTATTCCAAGCTGGACAGGTTAGCAGCCATTGTTGTCCGTGGTCACACTCGTTGTTATAATAACTTATAAATAATTAATATACAGTTCTCCACCAACCAATTAATTTGATTACTTTAATGCCTCTAACTATTTTCACACACTTTCATTAATTGGGGACGCATCTCCCACTATATGCCCACCCACTTGCTTCCCTATCTTCTTCCTTCCACGAAACAAGCTAAGCCATTATATATACACAAACTCAAAACTTCCTCACAAGGGCAGCACTGAGAGAGAAGAAGAAGGTGAACGAAGAAAGCACACAAACAAATAAGAATGGCGGAATCGAAGGAAATATGGTCTGCACCTATAACGCCGAGGACAGCTTCAGTCATGGGGACACCTACTGTGTCATCTCCTCCACCTGTGTCCTGTCCTCCTTCTCAGTTTCACTCCCCCTCTCTCTCTAGGTCACCTCTTCTTCATCCTGAAAATGGAGAAGAAGCACCTCCTCCTCAACCACATGCACGTGATCATCACGTGAGCAAGACCCCTAAAACTCCCAGAACCCCGAGGCTCTCCATCTCTAATCTGACGCCCAGGTTCATCACTCCTCTGGGCAGCCCTATGAGGAAGGCCTTGAGGTTCACCAAGCTCGACCCTCAGGACGCATGGCTTCCCATCACAGAGTCGAGAAATGGGAACAAGTTTTACGCTGCGTTTCATACTCTATGCTCTGGGATTGGTATTCAGGCTCTGGTTTTGCCCGTGGCTTTCACTATTCTGGGCTGGTACGTATGATTAAGTCGTCGCCATCATCATCATGACTTTGGTTTTCTCTAATTTGAAGCTAGTGATTCATTATTAGTGTGCTGATGAACAAGATTTGATGGAAACAGGAGCTGGGGAATAATAAGCTTGACGGTGGCGTTCGTATGGCAGCTTTACACGCTGTGGCTGCTGGTTCATCTTCATGAATCTGTGGAACATGGAGTTCGTTACAGTCGCTACCTTCAACTCGTCTTCGCCACCTTCGGTAATCATACTTTCATAAACCTTTATGTTTAAAAGAACAATAACGATTTCTAAATAATTTACTGAATTTTAGCATGCTTCATAACGGTATAGATCTCATTACAGTTACGAGGATCATATCTTCTTGTTGAGAAGGGAGGAATGACATGTGAATAAACAGTTACTTTCATCGATCCCTTTTTGTGAAAGCCTAACATTTGGACTTGGGTGTGTTACGATGTAGGTGAGAGAATGGGGAAATTGATGGCGTTATTTCCGGTAATGTACTTATCGGCAGGCACGTGTACGACTTTGATCATCATAGGGGGATCAACGGCCAGGACGTTCTATCAGGTGGTGTGTGGGGCCAATTGCACGGCCAACCCCATGAGCACTGTGGAATGGTATCTTGTCTTTACCTGTGCTGCGGTGGTGCTCTCTCAGTTGCCAAACTTGAATTCCATCGCCGGCATCTCTCTCATCGGCGCCGTCACCGCCGTCGTATATATTACCTCCATCTGGGCCGTTTCCGTCTCCAAGGGTAGCCTCCCTGGGGTGTCGTATAATCCAGTGAGGACGGGGAATGATGTTGAGAATGCTTTCAGTGTCCTCAATGCCCTCGGCATCATCGCCTTCGCTTTCAGAGGCCATAATCTTATCCTTGAAATTCAGGTGTGTTGTATTTCTATTCCTTATAGCCCTAATTTTCTGGTTTTACCGCCAAATTTGTAGTTCATGCTAATTGCTCAGGTACCAATTTCGAGTTACTCTGTCGTTTCGTCTTGGTTACGAATCGAAACGTATAATGAGGCTAAATAATTTGAAACTTGATAACGAAGACTTTTAGTTGTAAAACAATTATTTGTAGTTTGTACATAATTTATGGGATTGAGTAGTTGACGTACGTTATTGAAAAGGTCAGAGGATTCATATTACTAATGAACAGAAAAGGCAATAAAGATGGGCTTTGAGAATAGATCAGCATTGAAAGTTAGAAGTTGAGAAACTTCACCAATAAGGAGAGTATGTCAAGCTCATGCTATTAATATCTGCCGATGACTTTTCTTTCTTGTGTTCTCTAAGTCACTAGTGGATTAGACCACAATAACTGCACAGTAGGAAGAAAATCAGAGATATTCTAGGATGTCATCCCAGAGAGAATTGAAATTTTATTATACCAAACAGATGACATGAATCTGTCACTGGTCAATAATGACGTGAATCTGTCCTAATAGTAAAATTTATAAATAAAGTTGTTCTCTGCTCATTTCTTTTGGAATCTTAGATGTTAGAAAGTTCTGTATTCTTTAATTAAATGGCCGATATCTCTTTCAAACTTGCCCACCAGCTTAGTTTAATTTGCAAGTCTCTGTTCCATATTTGTAGGCTACAATGCCCTCAAGCGAGAAGCATCCTTCTCATGTGCCCATGTGGAAAGGAGTCAAGGTTGCTTACACCATCATAGCTGCATGCCTCTTCCCCTTGGCCATTGGTGGCTATTGGGCATATGGTCATCTGGTAATCATCCTCACTTCCAAACCCCACAATTCATGATCAATCTTTTACTTTGAAAATAATCTATGGAACAATTGTGTTGCAATGCTTTGTCCTCCACTGCTGATATTCTTAATTCACTAAAAATGTTACAGATTCCAGCAAATGGAGGAATGCTGACAGCTCTATACCAATTCCATTCTCAAGACGTGTCAAGATTTGTGCTGGGGTTAACAAGTCTATTTGTGGTGGTGAATGGACTGTGCTCATTCCAAATCTATAGCATGCCACTTTTTGACGACATGGAATCGCAGTACACAAGAAGGATGAAGAAGCCATGCCCGTGGTGGCTCAGGGCGGCTTTCAGGGTGTTTTGTGGGTTCCTGTGTTTCTTCATAGGGGTGGCGATTCCATTTTTGTCAAGCTTGGCAGGTCTGGTTGGAGGAGTGGCTCTGCCTGTGACATTGGCGTACCCATGCTTCATGTGGCTCAAGCATAAGAAACCAAACAAGTATAGTGTTATGTGGTGTCTCAATTGGTTCTTGGGAACGTTGGGGATGGCTCTTAGTGGTATTTTTGTTGTTGCTAGTCTCTATGTTATCATAGATACTGGAATTAATGTCAGCTTTTTCAATCCGCGCTAATCTTGATGCTAGAAGATGTACTGTAGGGGAAGGATATGGAGGAGATTACAAAGTGGGTTGGTGAGATTTTGCTTCTTTTTTTTTCTTTTAAGATTCAAATTTTACATTAACTTTTAGTTGTATGCTGATATGTCAAAAAGGAAACAGAGTGTATAAAGAATTTTTATTTTGACTTATTGTAAAATATTTAAGCATTCAAAACATGGCTCATGATCTCACTGCATACACACATTTTTGTTGTAACAACCCCCCCCCCCCCGAGATCGGATTATTTAAGGAGGAACAACATAAACAAACTATTTATTCTATTTTTTATTATAAAAACTAATTAATTAATTTAAAAAATTAAAAAAATAATTTAATTATAGTATATATTAAGTATTATTAAATTATATATCCGTTTAAATAGAACAGATTAATTTAAAAAAATAATAAATATAAATATTTTAAAATAATTTATTTAATTTTTTTTAATTTCTAACTATTCCTGCTATAAGTTTTAGCCTTTGTAATTTTATTTTATTTTAAATTTGACACTTACGAATGAAAATATAGAGCTAAATTATGAGGACCAAAATTATAAGTTATAATTACGAAGACACATAAACGCCATCAATGCCGCTGACCTTGAAAGTTCCGAAATGCTTATTCAGAGTGTTAAATTGTTAAAGGCAAATTCCAATCATATCCAACAAATAATTTCAGTCAAACGTGACATATTGAAATTAATTTGACACATTGATTTAATTAGCGAATCTAATATCAGAATCTCGTCTATTTACCAAATTAACAAATTTAAAACATGCTACTCCTAATTAAAACCAATAAGCTATGTACCAACAAAAACATGCTAATAAATTACCAATATTGCAATCAATTTTTATATAGCCCCAGCTAGCTAGTGGCTTTAGACCCTTTTTACCTAAATTTTAGATAACTAATGCGGCGCTGGATTATATGCATTTTGCAGAATCTATACGCATAATTAGGGGCAAGAAGAATTTGGATCATAAGTGCAGCAGCCATAGGGTGCTGTGCTGCAGTAAAAACGGCGAACAATGGAGGAGAGTGTGTGGAAACACTCAACCAATTTGCGATAGCATTCAACTCTGCAACTCTGAATGTGTTGACCAAGCTAAGCTATGACTTGATGGATTTCAACTACTCATTTGGCAATTCCTTTGCTATGACTTCAGCCGTCTTGCGAAAGCAGTCCGTCTTTGGAATAAAGGAGATGAAGAGGGCATGTTGTCGACAAGGGAAGCTCAACGGAGAGGGTCCTTGCATTAAGTCCAAGAATGCGAGGCTTTGTGGAAAGCGTAATGATTTCTTGTTTTGGGATTGGTTCCATCAAACTGATAAAGCTTCCTGGTTTGGTGCCTCCGCACTCTTTAATGGAGGTTCTGATTTCGTCAATCCCGTCAACTTCCGTCGGCTTGCTCTCATTCATTAGTTTCTCTCACTGGGCCAAAGGAAAGAAGCTCAAATAGAATCATTTGTTTCTTAGTAGTTTTTGTTTTTCGTTTCAAGAACTCTTGCAAATGCGAGGGAATGCATGATCTCATTCTGACGTCATCTACTATCTCATAAATAAAATGATTATGCGACATGTCCATTTAATTGCGGTACATGTAATATATGAGGTGAAATAGGACACAGGCACGAAAAGGGACGGTTTATATTAATGTTGTTTAACTTTACCAAACTGCAACTTGCATTCAACAAAACACATTTACATGACGACGTCACTAACGTTCCTAACCTATCTCTAGACAATAGCCATCCCATCCCGGGCATACTTATTTTAAAGTTTGAACTCAACTACTCTTAGTAGATCGTTAATCTGAACAGTCTAAACTTAATAAGTTTTGGGCACCCAAACTTGTTACACTCTCTAATCCCCAAAACTCATTTTTCACATTGATATCCATAAAGTGAGCATCACACGTTCATCTGGATAAGGGCCAAAGACTGGTTACTGTTGATTTTTTATGGCATTTTCCTACAACTTCCTCTTTTGGTCAAATATCCATTTCTTCTAACTTAGCGATTAAGGCTGTTTCTAAGTGCTGACGAAAAAGAAAGCATGACTTCAAGAGTTAGATGTTGTATTTCCCGAGTAATTTCCCAAACACAGTAAAATAGCCTTAAGTACTTACTTGTGAGCTTCTGGGTTGGAAGTTGGAACCACAGATGTCCATGCAGAGTCAACTCACGAGCGTATCCAAGCCAAATTGGCGCGATCTTCCGTCGGAACTGTGGCCGAAGATCGGCAAATCTCTCCACAATCACATCGACCTTCTCCGATTTCGCAGCTTCTGCAACTCATGGCGATCCTCTCTCCCTAACTCCCCTTTTTTCCCTCTGCAAATCCCACATCCCATCAATCCCTCCATCTTCGTCTTCTCACTCAGTCCACTTTTTATCGAATTGAACCACCCCAACAACCCGCATCTTCTTCTCCAAAAGGCTGGTTAATCAAACTAGACGGAGAATCAAACCCCTCATCAGAATCGCGTCCTCTTCGTCTCCTACACCCACTTTCCGACCGAAAAATCTCGATCCCACTCAGCTCTTCGCCCAGAATCTTGGACCTTCTCGACTATCGGGTGGTGGAATTACACAAATCCTATAGCCTCCAGCAGTTCAGATTCCCTGTAAAGAAAGTCGCGTTCTTCCCGACTTCGTGTTGGTCTGACGTGGAGGATTCTGTGGCTTGCTGTATCTATCAGGAGGGTAAGTTGGCGATGTTCAGACGAGGAGACAACAAATGGACGCTCGTAGATGATAAGAATTTTCACTACGATGATGTTATTGTGTATAAGGGTCAGTTTTATGTGACAGATAGATGGGGCACGATATCATGGATCGACACATCATTGTTCAAATTGATTCAATATTCGCCTCCCTTGTGTGGTTTTGGACACAAGAAGCATCTGGTTGAATCAAGTGGGAATCTTTATGTTGTTGATAGGTACTATGATAGGCCATATTATCAAGCTTGCGTTGTGGATTTGAAGGTTTATAGGATGGATGAAGAGTGGGGGACATGGGTGGATGTGAAGGATTTGGAAGACAGAATGTTTATGTTGGGAGATAGCTGTGCCTTGTCTGTTTCTGCTGATGGTTTTGCTGGGTATACAGGGAACTGCATTTTCTTCACTGATATATTTAACGTTAGAGTGTATAACATGGTTGATGGTAGCATCATGACCTATGAAGTTGATCCATGTGGTTCAAAACTCTTTTGGCCTCCCCCTTGTTGGCTCAGATTCGAAGGACACAGCCAGTACCAGTAGAACAATATCTGACTCATACGGGCACATTATAACTTGATTCTTCTGTTCAACACTGCCTTAAATTCATGATGAATCTAGTTTATCAAATGTCATTGTGTTCGATAATAATTATTAAAAAATAGAGTTATATATGAAACAAATAATGATTTGGGCTAGTGAAACGATTGTTCAATTAAAGAGAAGAAGGGAGTTGCTGATACGCGACGTTTTTGCACGTTGTAGGGGGCCCAATCCGACCAGGTTAAAGTATTTGTGGTTAGAAAATGAAGCTGCAATCTACGGAAAATTAAAGTGCTTGAGGAAAAATAGGCTCAACTTGGCATTATTTCTAATGGCGAGATAAACCGTTAAATATGTTTGATTTTACTACTTTGTACGATTGCATATATATATATAGGAAGCTTTTAACCGTTTCACAAAAATTAAAGAATTTAGGTAATGGTACTAAAAATTGCCAACAACTTGTATGCTTTCTCTAATAAGGAGCATGTAATCCCAATTATCCCATTTTGATGGTGACTTCATGGTACATGGTGCCCGAGGTGTTATTGTCGACTTAGGAATGGTTCTACAAAAATAAAGTAAGATTCTCTTAAAACGCAGATATTTTGGTCAAAGTTGGAGAATGTTGAAAGTTGAAACTTTCTAATTATGCATTAACCTCAATCGTACTACATTTTTGTTTTGGACAGAAATTGTATTTTTCTTTGTTTACCACAGATAAAATGGCTATTAGTAGTACAAGAGAATTAGTTACTATTTTTTGTAGTGAATATCTTAAGATTATCTAACAAATTAAATCTAATGAGCAAAATTAAATATGTCAGGTTGGTCTCTAAACAACAGAATAAAACTTAATATATGATATTAATTCCTAAATATCTATTCACAGGATTTCATTTAAAAATTAAAACAGATGTATAACTTGAGGGGAAAATCTATGTACATGACGTGATTTAAGTATAAACGCCAACAAAAAAATAAAAGAAAATTTGTTCAAGTGAAAATCCTAAAAAAACGCCATCACTTTGTTTTCTACAAACTACTCTTATAAAATAAATAATAAAATATTTTTATAACAATTTCTGATTTAAAATTTTAAAATTTAAATGATACTTTTTTCAGGATTTTTCCAAAGTTCAATCTCCCCACTATTTCTGAGCTGTTCCTAGTTTCTTTCCATTACTTAGTGGGAAGGGCGGGGGAATGATCCTATGAGATGCTCCTCATGGAGTAGGTGGAGACAGGGGATTCGATAGAGGATGGATGGCACACCCTGCGGTGATCGCTCTCCAATCCATAATCCATCATCGGCCGATATTCCAAGTCATCATCGTGATCGTGCACAAACTCTGGTATTTCCACCTCATTCCTCTTCACCTTTTCCCACAGATACGCCAGCCTGCTCACGTACCTCAACTTCCCGTACAACCTACCACACCCGAATAAGATCATAAATATCATTCAACTTGTTTAGATACTGTTTTCACGATTATGTTTAACCAGAAGATCCAATTTGTTGTTAAACGAGTCTAAACGTTAACCAACATAAATGCTTAAGTTAGCAAATATGATCGTACCAAAACTAAGTTGCACCAAACTAAAAAGCTTTTGAAAATCTGAAGAGGCTTACCCTGCATTGAAGAGGAAACGGCCGAACGTGGCGAGGAAAAGCCGTGCCTGGAGGCCTGGGTGCACAAAATACACAGCCTCCATATTTTCCTTCGCCGTCAACGGAATCGCATCGTAGATTGTTCTCAAAGCTGATATTCCAGGAAAATTCTCGCTTCGTTGAACGCCGGTATGAACATACACCACCGAGAATTTCCTCTTCTCCAATTTAGGGAAAATCCTCTCCTCCAAGTACCTTTTCAAAACGTCAACGCTCACCAACCGAGCTGGAACGCAAGGAAATCGATCAAGAAATTGCAACGAAGAGAAAAACGGAAGATAGGATCGAATGATCACGAAGAATACGAAGAACGTCGAATGGATGGGTGAATTTAATTACCTGGGAAGAACTTGCCGATGATGCGAAGGATCTTTCGGCCCTGCTTGTCCCTGCCTTTGATCTTAAATACCTCCGATTTGCGGAGTAACTCTAGTTTCTCGAGTACGGATATGTTATCACTCATTATTTTGTTCATCTGAGTTCCTCTTCAGTTCTGGAAATTGACGGCAATAGAAGAAATTGGGTCGGGAGGTGTTATAGAATACGATTTTGCGTGTAAAAGTGGAGAATTGAAAACGAGAACGTATATGTCGATAAAAAAAAGCGAGAACGGATATTGGATAGATCTCTTGAAAAACGAAAAAAGTGGAGAATTGAAAACGAGAACGTATATATCGATAAAAAGAAGCGAGAACGGATATTGGATAGATCTCTTGAAAAACGAACCGTAAAAAGAATCAAAACTGATATCTTAAATCTTAATCTTAAATAATCACACTTTAATTAAATTTTGTTAAATTATAACAATTATGTATATTTCAATAAATTGAAAATAAATTTTTTAGCCTTGATAATTTCTTTCAATTTGATTTATAATAATGAATTATTAAGTGTCATAATTTAGGGAAAAATTAAGTTAGCCCCTATCATTAGATTTTGTAAGATTTATTAGAGAAGTTCATTGATGAGAATAGCTATACAATATCTTGATACTTTTAATGTGTATGATATATCAAGATGAAAAGAAAAAATGTAGTAAAATATTGATAGGATATAACAATAAGGAGTAGCTTAAAATTTGAGTGAATTTTTATGTTAATAATAAAACGATAAATCAATTCTGATAGAATTTAAGGATACACCAATGTTGGGAGAAGCATGGCTTTGACCGAGATAACAGGGCCATAGAGGCGTGTTCCTACGCATAAATCATAATCTAATTTCATTGGAAGAAAAAAGGAATAGAATAATAGTAATCGGGCACAATTAATTGGGATTAGTTTCGTTAAGTTTTAAGTAATCCAAAGTTCAATAGCGTGCTTCGGTCTTTCGTTTTTGGTCTCCTAACTTGCTTATATGAATTTTGTAATGAGAAATGGGTCCATTCATCTAAGATTAATAAAAAAATTAAATCTATAGCAATCCCCTCTTGTCATTCACTACAGTCACACAGTAAGCTAGTAACCGGTTGATACTTGATAGCCTCCTTATACAAGAGTTTGTTTGTTTGTTTTAAAAAAAAGAGTTTAGATAATCTAAATTATGACCGAAATTAATAGCGATCAAGTTTGTTGTGCCATCGTGATCCTCGTCATTTACCACGCTTTTAAAACCAAATGGAAAAAGTAGTGTTTATATTTAAGTAGCATTTATTTCCTAATTACTTTGAAAACTTTGGGGTGATCGATAAGCCTAACCCAAAAATCTAAAAATGACGAAAAACTTATAAATAGTTAGACTGGAATTCTGAACAAAATGTTAGAAAAGAAAAAAAAAGAATTCTGAACAAAATAATATTAGTTAATATAATACATATTTAACTAATTTAATTAGATTACAAAATTTAGTTAAGTTATTTAGTATGTCATATTTTTTTTAAAATACTCTAATCATCTTCTTTAATTCCTTTCTTACTCTTTTATTTAAGTATTTTTTAGGGATAATCAATAAAAATAATTTAAAAAAAATTGATAACTATGTGACATACTCCCTCTATTCATTTTTTATAAGAGACAATTTCTTGATATACCACGTTCCTTTTTTAAAGATACATTTAGGGTGTGTTTAGTTTAACGGACGGGAAATATTTTAATGGGAAAAATATGAGAGAAAGGAAATAAATATATTTAACATTATCTCAATTAGATTGATGGAATGAGATAGGATGTGAGAGATTTTAATATTATATTGTGTAGTTCAAGATATGAGAAGAGAAAATTTTTTATATAGAATATTGTGATATGTGGAAGGGATATTTTAAAAATATTTTAAAAAAATATTATAGATATAATAGTTAAGAGAAAGTAAAAATTTATTTTTTTTAAATTTTAAAATTTTAAAAAAGAAAGTTAATGATGTTGCTAGAAAAAAAAAAAAAGGAGAGGACAAAATCCCTCCCTGCCTTCTAAATCTCTCATACCAAATACACTCTTTAAAGTTGTCTTAAATCTTTATTGTTAACTTTTCATTTTCCCTCATTTAATATATTTAATTCGCATATCTCCACCACACATTCTTTCTTCTCCATAAATGTAGGTGTTTTTAAGAAAAAAATTTATATTTTTTATAATTAATTTTAATCAACTTTTTTATAGACATGATTTAGTTTATTATCTCTTATAAAAAAAGGATATAATATATTATATTTAAAATTAAGATTAATTATTTAATTAGATTATTATCTATGTAGAAGAGGAGTATAATTTTCTCAATGACGCAGAGACTTGAATGGTTTAAATTCAAAAATTGGGACGATCATTTTCTCGTGCCATTATTTCTCTCTCCATTCTCATATTTACGTCGTATTGAAAAATTATACACGTTTTTCCATGTATTATCCACAGCTTGAAATGAGCTATACTTTTTTATAATTTACAAACAGTGAAACTGGTCATATAGATTAATTTTTCGTTTATTTATTTTATTAAATTCCTGAAATCTTATATCCTATCAATCTTGTAATGCTGAAGAAAACATGTTCAGTATCAATATAAAATACAAATATTATAATGAATTGTATTATTCATAGATCTGAAAAATAAAACTTACTTCAATCTTCATCAGATATATGTAAAGAGGGATTATTTGATTTCACTTATTAAAAAGGAAAAAAAGACGTATTATTGGACAAAAATAAGAGCATTGTTTTTTTTGAGATCTGAATAGTTGTTCTTTCATTAATATATATGTATTATCTTATTAAAGATAATATTATTTAAAATATTATTAAATATTAACTGTAGATATATTTTTTAATAGAGATTTATATATTAATTTATTATATTATCAAATATTAATTATTTTTATTAAATTTAACTCTGTGCTTAGAATGTGGGCAATTAGGGTACGTTTGGTATGCAGCATTGAAGACTTGAGACTGGCATAGGGACAGGGAATGAGCTAAATAAGGTGTTTGGTATGCAGCATTGAGAATGGGTTTGGGATTGTGCAATACCACATAGGTGGGATTGGGCAATCCCACCTTCCCCCATGGGATTGGGCAATACCACATAGGTGGGATTGGGTAATCATAGGATTGGAGTTTATTAAGATAAAAGTATCCCTATAAATATAATTTTTGGACAAAGTTACCCTTGTCTTAGTTTGTTAATATAATATTTTTATAATTTATGGCTAATTATAAAATAAATAAAATCATTCCCTACAAATATTGCTTCATACTAAACGTAATTTTAAAGGCTCATTCTCAGTCCTAGTCCCAATCTCAATCCTAATCCTAATCCCAATCCTAATCCATCAAAATTCAGTGTTATATACCAAACGTGGCCTTAGTGTTAAACAAAGAGGCCAATTTTATCGCCTAATCTCAGGTCCATGATGCATTAAATAATGGGCGAAAATAAAGTAATTGTTTTATATTTAACATTTTACCTAATATTAATATTATTTTAAAAAAATAAAAATTTAACTTACACTTAAATCGTATACTGTTATGAATATTAGAATATAGATGTCCATCTTTATTTTCCTCTACCTCTTCAAATTCCCTAGGTCATTATTCCTTCATTAATTACTAGACTCTTCATTACTCCTCCATTAATTACTAGACTCTTCATTACTCCTCCATTAATTACTAGACTCTTCATTACTCCTCCATTAATTACTAGACTTTTCATCTTCAACTTCTATGCCTATAAATAGGGCATGCCATTTGTATTGTAAAGAAGAAGAAAGAATATAATATATACTTCTCTCATTTTCTTGTCTCCATCTTTTCTCTCTTTCTAATCTTATTGCTAGTTTTATAACACATTATCAGCACGACCGCTCTAGCCAACTGATATTATTGTAAGATATATCATTGGAAGGTGAGTTTCTATATCACTCTCATGTTAAATTGTAGTTTCATATTTGATTATTTTCTAATTACTCAACCTTCTTAATCTAAATCTCCATTCAACTTTTGTTACATTTTATGATAGTATCATCATGTCGAATCTTACAAAATTTGAGTTTGTGGCTCTTGACATTACTGGAAAGAATTATCTCGATTATTTTATAATTCTGCACTATTCAGAATTAGTTCTCAACTGAAACTATGTGGAGAGAAAATTACTGATGATGACATGTTAGAAAGAACATTCTCCACATTTCATGCATCTAATGTGCTCTTGCAATAATAATATCGTGAAAAAGGTTTCAAAAAGTATTCTGAACTGATTTCTTGCGTTTTAGTGGTTGAACAAAATAATGAGCTTTTAATGAGGAATCATGAATCCCGTCCAACTGGCTCTACTGCATTCCCAGAAGTGAATGTAGTAACAAATGAATCATCCCGTGGTTGGGGACATGGACGTGGACGTGGATGCGGCTGAGGCTATATACGAGGCCGTGGTCAATGTGGTTGTGGTCATGGTTCCCACTCGAGGTGGGCAAATAATGATGAAAACCACAAAAAGAAAACTAGTGGGAATGATAATTATATTGAAAATTTATGTCATCGTTATGGTGAAAAAGGTCATTGGGCTCGTACTTGTCGTACACCAAGACATTTGGTTGAATTATATCAAGAATCGCTCAAAAGGAAAAATAAAAAGAAAGGCAAAGAGCCAAAGATAGAAACAAATTTTATTGGGGAAGAAAGCGATTCTGATTATTGCAACATGAATGTGACTCATTTAGATGTTGCTGATTGCTTTGTCGATCCTAACAGAAGAATTGATCACCTAATTGGTGATGGGAGTGTCCAAAAAAAAAATAAGCTAAACTTTTATGAGTATGTGTGTTTTCTTTTTGCTATAATGAAGTTATTTTCTTTTATGATTATATTTGCTAATATATTTTTATTATAGTCATATGTGTTATTTTCTTATATATTGTTTTGGAAATATAAAGATGATTGAGGGGTTTGAAAGAGCAAATATATTGTTACATGGAGGAACACAATTATACATTGATAGTGCATTTTATTCCTCCAAATTTAACAGGAATTTGTTGAGTTTCAAGGATATCCGCAGAAATGGATACCATATTGAAACAACAAATAGAGAAAACCAGGAATATCTCGTTATCACAGATATGATTTCTGGTAAAAAATGCACACTGAAAAAGTTCCCTGCTCTTTCTTCTGGAATGTACTACACATTTATTAGTACAATTGAAACACATGCTATTGCAAACCAGAAGTTTGCAAGTGAGAATAAATTTAATATTTGGCATGACCAGTTAGGCCATCCTGGGACAATAATGATACGAAGAATAATTGAGAATTCATGTGGACATTCGTTGGGAAGAGAATCAATTCCACAATCTCATATTTTCTCATGTGCTGCATGTTCTGAAGGAAAATTAATTATTAAACCCTCATCGATAAAAATAGAAAGTGAGTCTCTCACTTTTCTAGAACGTATACAGGGAGATATTTGTGGGCCGATTTACCCACCATGTGGACCATTTAGATATTGTATGGTTCTAATTGATGCATCAACAAAATGGTCACATGTTTGCTTATTATCTTCTCGTAACCTGGCGTTTACGAGATTACTTGCTCAACTAATTAGATTGAGAGCATATTTTTCAGATTATCCTATTAAGAAAATACGTCTAGATAATGCTGGTGAATTTACTTCACAAGCTTTCAATGAGTATTGTATATCTCTGGGAATCAATGTTGAACATCCTGTAGCACATGTTCATACACAAAATGGTCTTGCAGAATCATTAATTAAATGTTTGCAGTTGATTGCAAGACCATTGCTTATGAAATCAAATCTCCCAATATATACTTGGGGACATGCAAGTGTACATGCAGCGATGTTAATTCGTATCAGGCCAACTAGTTATCTTAAGGTCTCCCCTTTACAAATGGTTTTTGGTCAGGAACCAAATATTTCCCATATAAGGACTTTTGAATGTGCGGTATATGTTCCGATTGCTCCACCACAACGTACTAAAATGGGTCCTCAAAGAAGGATGGGAATATATGTTGGATATGAATCTCCTTCTATAATAAAATATTTAGAGCCAACAACAGGAGATTTATTTACGGCTCGATTTGCTGATTGTCATTTTGACGAATCAAATTTTCCAACATTAGGGGGAGAAAATAAACAGCTGGAAAATAAAGTTAGTTGGAATGAATTATCATTATCTCATCTTGATCCTCGTACAAAACAATGTGAGCTAGAAGTTCAAAAGATAATTCATTTACAGAGTTTAGCTAATCAATTGCCAGACGCATTCACTGACCCCAAGAAAGTGACCAAGTCACATGTTCCAGCTGCGAATGCTCCTATCAGAATTGATGTCCCTATTGGACAATCTAATGGATCAAAAGCACGCTTGAAGCGTGGCAGGCCCATCGGTTCCAAAGATAAAAATCCTCGAAAAAGAAAAGGAGCTATAAATATAGATGGCTAGGTCGAGGATATTCAACAAAATTTAGTGACTCCAGAAGAGTCATTTGACAACACTAATGTCTCAATTTCGAGAGACATTCAGGTACCTGAAATATATGAAAATAATGAGATCTCAATAAATTATGTTGTCAATAGAATACGATGGGATCGAGATAAAGTCAACGTTGACGATATTTTTGCATATAATGTAGCGCTTGATGTAATAAATGATGATGAGGATCATGAACCAAAATCTATTAGCGAATGCAAATAAAGAGATGATTGGTCAAAATGGAAAGATGCAATTGAGGCTGAATTAAAATCATTAGAAAAAACGAAAAGTTTTTGGCCCTGTGGTTCTTACACCTGAAGATGTAAAACCAGTTGGATATAAATGGGTTTTTGTGAGAAAACGAAATGAAAATGGTGAAGTAGTAAGATATAAAGTACGATTTGTTGCTCAAGGATTTACACAAAGACCTGGTATTGATTTTATAGAAACATACTCACCAGTGGTGGATACAACTACTTTTCAATATCTAATTAGTCTGGCAGTAAAAGAAGGCCTCGATTTGCATCTAATGGATGTTGTTACAGCCTATTTGTATGGCTCACTTGACAATGACATTTATATGAGTCTCCCTGATGGATTTGAGTTACCAAAATTATATAATTCAAGTTCTCGAGAACGGTACTCAATTAAGTTAAATAAGTCTTTATATGGATTAAAGCAATCAGGGCGCATGTGGTATAATCGACTTAGTGAATATTTATTGAAAGAAGGATATTAGAATGATCAGATATGTCCATGCATTTTTATAAAAAGATCTGGAAATGAATTTGCTATAATTGCTATTTATGTCGATGACATAAATATCATTGGAACTCCTGAAGAGATTTCTAAAGCGGTGAATTGCTTAAAGAAAGAGTTTGAAATGAAGGACCTGGGAAGAACAAAATTTTGCCTTGGACTAAAAATTGAACATCTGAAAAATGGGATCTTCATGTGTCAAGAAACTTACACGAGAAAAGTATTAAAACGTTTTTATATGGATAAATCACATCCATTATGCACTCCAATGATTGTAAGATCTCTGGAGAAAGATAGAGATCCCTTTAGATCTCAAGAAGGTGATGAAGAACTATTTGGCCCAGAAGTGCCTTATCTTAGTGCAATTGGTGCACTTATGTATCTTGCTAGTCACGCACGACCAAATATATCATTTGCTGTTAACTTATTAGCAAGATATAGTTCTTCACCAACACGAAGACATTGGAATGGGGTTAAGCACATTCTTCGTTACTTGAATGGTACTATGGATATGGGATTATTTTATTCAAATGAACATAAGACTGGCTTTGTCGGATATGCTGATGCTGGATTTCAGTCTGATTCACATGTTGGTAGATAGCAAACAGGCTATTTGTTCACATGTAATAGTGCAGCTATTTCATGGCAATCAATGAAACAAACCATATCAGCCACATCATCTAATCATGCAGAAATAATAGCGATACATGAAGCAAGTCGAGAATGTGTATGGTTAAGATTGATAATACATCATATACGTACTACTTGTGGACTGTCATCTAGTAAAATGATCCCAACAGTTCTATATGAAGATAATACTGCATGTATTACCCAACTAAAAGAAGGGTACATCAAAGGAGACAGGACAAAACATATTTCTCCAAAATTCTTTTTCACACATGATCTTCAAAAGAATGGTGAGATTAATATCCAGCAAATCTGGTCTAAAGAAAATCTAGCAGATTTGTTCACCAAGTCACTTCCAGCAACAATATTTAAGAAGCTCATACATGATATCGGACTTCGCAAATTCAAAGATATCAATTGATGTTACAAAAAGGGGGAGTCGATACACGCTGTACTCTTTTTCCCTTGTCTGAGGTTTTGTCCCACTGGGTTTTCCTAGCAAGGTTTTTAATGAGGCAGCTCTGTAAGTGTATCAATTAATTGTGTACTCTTTTTCTTTTACTAGGTTTTTATCCCACAGGGTTTTTTCTAGTTAAAATTTTTTAATGAGGCACATTATTAAAGAATGGACATCTAAGGGGGAGTGTTATGAATATTAGAATATAGATGTCCATCTTTATCTTCCTCTACCTCTTCAAATTCCCTAGGTCATTATTCCTTCATTAATTACTAGACTCTTCATTACTCCTCCATTAATTACTAGACTCTTCATTACTCCTCCATTAATTACTAGACTCTTCATTACTCCTCCATTAATTACTAGACTTTTCATCTTCAACTTCTATGCCTATAAATAGGGCATGCCATTTGTATTGTAAAGAAGAAGAAAGAATATAATATATACTTCTCTCATTTTCTTGTCTCCATCTTTTCTCTCTTTCTAATCTTATTGCTAGTTTTATAACATATACGAGTTTTTTTTTTAATTTTATAAAAAAAAAATACTCCACATTTCATTGCATTTGAGGTCTTCGTGTGTTTTGGACATCAGTTGCATTTGAGGTCTTGATCTTAGCCGAAAGGCTGAGAAGAAAATATCAAATTGTTATGGGCATAGTAGGGGGAGCGAAACTTTGCCACGTGGATTACGATTAGGAAGAGTTATCCACAACCATCAGTCGCAAATAGCAAGGGTCCGTAGCAGGGGATCACTACTGATTCAAGCTGAGGTGGTGGGTGGGACCCACATTTCTTCCGTTATTTCTTGAAACTTGAAATGGGGCTTATCCACACAAAGGTTTCACGTCATATCCAATGCCTCATCACCCAGCTTAGAGTCATCCCTCTCCCTATGGGGATATTAATTAACACATAACTGTTTTATGTATTTTAAAAATATTTAAGATTTAAACCTCTTCTAACATTATGTTAAGATAAGAATATATTTAATTTCTTAAATTTTATTTCATATTTTATATTTTTTTAACATCACTACAAATATTTGAATGATTTTAACTAGTTAAAATTGGCAACAAAAAAAAATTATGAAAGGGAATCTTAATTTTTTTTAAATTACCTATCTAATTTATCAGAATTTTACTCCGACTACATATATATATCCGACTCGCATTACGCATCTGGCTATGTTGGGTGAGTCTTTCAATAGAAATTTTTTGTATACGCCAAGGCTCAAATTCTAGATCTCGTTTAAATTATACCGAGTCGCTTAACACTCAGATTAACCAGGTGGTAGAATCTTAAAATTAAATAAAATAAAACGAGTAAATTGTATTAATCAGTACATCTTCTGATGACGTGGCATTAAGCCATTGGAGAAGAATGCCGCTCATTCGCGCCCTCATCGTCGTAATAATATAAGGAACCCACTTCTTGGCTTCTGCCGTGCTCTCTTTCTTTCTCATTTTCCTCTGAGCAATTGAAAACCATTCATTTGCACTTCCCTTTCATTCTCAAGCCCTCAGAAACACCACCATCACAAAACCATGGCGACGACGTCGTATCGCATGTCCGGCTTCCTTCTCTCCCCCTCTCTCTGCTCCCCAAAACTTGATCATCATCCAAGGTTACTTAATTCACACAATTTTTATACCATTCTATGTATTGTGTTTCTGTTTTACTTTCTCTTCTTGATGTTCATGATTAATTGCATGCAGAATTTCATTTCTGAAACCGGTGAACTCTCCTCAGGCACGGAGAGTTAGTGTTGTTAAATCCAGCTTTCTAAACTACTGGTGTGTATAATGAACGGGAATCGAATTGAATTGTTGCACTTTCTTTGTGTTAGATTTAATTTTATTTGCGTGTTCATTTGAATTCTCAAGTACAAAAGCTGCTCTGAACGGGAATTTGGAGACCGTCGTAGTTCCGATGTCGGTGCCAGTGCGTGTAGCACACGAGCTGCTTCTTGCTGGACATCGCTTTTTGGATGTGAGGTTAGATAGCACTCATCTGTAACGTACATAGTTCAATAATTTTTTTTTACTATTGGAATTGAAGTTTCCAGAAAATTCCGATTCAATCCGAAATCACTCGTCGTTCCTTGCTTGCTTGATCGCAGAACTCCCGAAGAATTCAAAGCAGGACACGCTCCAGGCGCAATTAACATACCATATATGTACAGAGTTGGATCAGGTTCTCTCGCTTTCTCTCTCTAAGCGAGCAATTATAATGCATGAAACGCAAGAAATTCTCTGCTATATCTCTTTTGAAGTGAAAAATACTAAAAATTTTGCCAAAAAAATACTAAAACTTAATCTAGAGGTTTGGTAGCAACAGTAGCCACTCTGCTATATCTCTTTCTCTCTCTAAGCGAGCAATTATAATGCATGACACCCAATGTCGAAGTTCTCACATTCCATTCATAATTTATTTATTTATTGTCTTCACTCGGCAACAAAGCATAATACTCCAGAGAGAATCATTTTGCAAGTTACCTGGAATTAGATTCCTCTGTCACTGTACTTATTGGTCATAGATCACTTGCTTTTGTTGCGAACTCATTCTCAATTCAGCTAACAGGAGCGATGCCTAGTTTCGACATTTCTTTAGATAATATTTAAGATATTTGATTTGCTTGTAAGGGAATATGGTATACTTTTTCTTGCCTGCGTTCCATGGAAGGTAGAATAAGTTCATTTCATATAGTAAATGCCGAAAAAATACAAGTCCTGACACTGTGTCCTGCCTTAATTCTAAACCTTAGGATGAATATAGTCCCTTACCAGAGTTTCATGATCTCAGGAAAATGGGAATGCTTTCTCTGAATATTAATAATGTCTTCAATTATCCTGATATGGATTTTATGATCATTTATGCAGCAGGTATGACAAAGAATGCCAATTTCGTTGCAGAAGTCTCATCACGTTTTGGAAAAGATGATGAGATTATTGTTGTGAGTGCACAATCTCTTAAATTTTCATTTGCTAGACTCTATATGCTATATTAATGTTCTGAAAAGCTTGGTTCTAATGTTGACGTTATGGTTTTACAGGGTTGTCAACTTGGTAAAAGGTCTATGATGGCTGCTACTGACTTAGTAGCTGCTGTACGTTCCTTCTTCAACACCTTAACCTAATATTTTGGGAATCCTCATTGTTTGGTTGTAGTTGAATTTGGTCGAATGTCAGAATCAGATTTTGTTTTTCCCCCATAGAGGCATCGCTCAGAACTGAATACATACTTATCAACAATTCCACTTACAAGTTACAATACTGATGACAAATTACAAGGTAACTTTTAGTCATCGTAATTATTCTTTTTCGTTGTGCAGGGATTTTCTGGAATTACAGACATAGCTGGTGGATTCGCTGCTTGGACTCAAAATGGACTTCCAACAGAACAGTGAAGTGTCAAGGCGAGACTTACAACTGTTAAAATTTATATAATAAGGTTTCCTTCAGGGAGTTCCATGAATTTGTGATTCAAACACCTAGCCCTAGGGCAGTAATAACTTTGATACTTGTAAAACGTAAATACTGGAATCGTGACGAAGAAGAAAAAATTCATGATAATGTATATCTTTGTTGATAATAACAGATGAATAGATAACTAAAGTACCTTAAATTGTTCAGTCCCAAATAGAAGTGCCTTGGTTGTTCTGGTGCGTTGGACAGTCATTCCTTTGCTTGAGCCATATTTTCTATCTACATTCTCTCATATTTATGTCCTTATTTACCTTCTTCATGAAAAACTACACATATTTTCTCATGAATTATCCACGGAATGAAATAAGCTGCACTTTTTATGAAATAAATAGTGCAATTGGTTATATATTTATTGGTTTTTGTGATGACGTTGAAATTCAATTCTTCAAATTCTATATCCTAACATTCTTGTGTCAATATGAAATATAAAATTTATAATAAAATCTATTATTCATAGATTTGGACAATGTAAAAAAGTATATAGAACAAATCTGGCCACGTGCACGAGGAGTCCTAAGAGTTACCTCAAGACCACGTGAAATGATGTTTGTTTATTTTTGATACAAAACAAAACGAGGCCAAAGTCTAAAACATCTAAAAGCTCATATAAGGGGAATTGCAATTCCATTGTCTTTTTGGGCCCTCATTTATTGAGGTGTCATGTCAAATGAAGCGGTAGTAGCCAAACCTTTCTTGCTACTGCAATTCTCTAAGGATCATTGATAGCAATCTCTTGATTTCCAAGAGTGCAATAGAGCATGTGACCTTAATGATAGGAGAACTAATGACGTGGCATTAAGCCATTAGTTAAAATTCCCTCACCCTTCTCTTATCAAAGTTAATAATATTTCTCAAGTCTTAAATATAATACTTAATTAAAAATATTTTTAATTATAAATATTAGATATTAATTCTCTTTATCTCTTATTTATTATTTTTTTAAAATAATTTATTTTATACATAGATATATAATCTAATATTATATAAGTATTATAAAAGATCATGTCAAATATATTATAATTAAATACTTTATTTAATTTTGTTAGTTTACCTAAATTAAATAAAATGATAAATAACCCTTACATTAGCTTTGTATATATAAGGAACCCACTTATTGGTTTCTCCCGCGCTCTCTTTTCTTTCTCAAGCTCTCAGAAACATTACAATCAGTCAATCACAAAACCATGACCACGACGTCGTTTCGTATCTCCGGCTTCCTTCTCTCTCCTCTCTGCTCCCCAAAGATTCATCATCCAAGGTTACTTAATTCACACAATTTTTATATCATTCTATATATTGTGTTTCTGTTTTACTTTCTCTTCTTGATGTTCATGATTAATTGCCTGCAGAATTTCATTTCCGAAACCGTTGAACTCTCGTCAGGCACGGAGCGTTAGTGTTGTTAAATCCAGCTTCCCAAACTACTGGCGCGTATACTGAACGGGAATTGAAATGAATTGTTGCACTTTCTTTCTGTTAGATTGAATTGTATTTACGTGTTCGTTTGAATTCTTAAGCACGAAAGCTTCTCTCAAAAGGGAATTTGGAGACCGTCGGAGCCTCCGTGGGTAACAGTGCAGGATCAGTTTATATTGACATATAATATAATATAATAATACTTTAAAAAAATATATCATATTTATTATAATTAATTTATTTTATATATTTAATTTATTTAAATTAGTTAGATAAATTTTACAATGAAGACCAGGGTAATTGTAATTTTTTTCCATTGTGCAGGGATTTTTTGCAATTACAAACTTAGTTGGTGGATTCGATGCTTGGGTTGAAAATATGGACTTCCAATAAAACAGTGAGGTGTTATAATTGTTTTTTTATGTTATAAAAAAGTTTATGTAGTTTGATACCGAATCCCTACTAAAATCAAGACATAATTTCAGGATTCAGATAATATTTATAGAAGATTTACGAGATTATTTATTAAAAAAATTCTCATAATAACAATGAGAATTGAATTTATAATTTTATAGAATATGAATATGTTCCTCACTTCTAACTCTAATTGGCAGTTATAATTGTTTTTTTTTTTAAATTGTCTACAATAGGGTTTCTTGCTGGGAGTTTGATAAATTGGTGCTTCAAACTTTGAGTTGGGCTTCAGATCTTCTTCCCACCCTTTTCACCTTTTCTTTTGATTTGGGCCATAGTGAATGTAAGAGTCATAAACCAGGCCATTGTGTAAGCGTCTAAATAAAACAAGGCTTAGATTTAGATGTGCTGCTTTAAATATGTGAGGTTGATTCTCATTGTTATTGTGAGAATTTTTTTAGTAAATAATATCATAATTTTTTTATAAGTACTTTTTCCTGAGACTATTCTCTAGCCTTAGTGGGAGACCGGTGCCGAACTTACCTAAACTTTTATGTATACAAAAAAAAAATGTGTTGCTTTCTAAATGTTAGAAATTGTGCCATAGGGGCCAATAATTGTATTATGAATATTGTTGATTTATGAATTTCTTAATTGTGTTATCATATTATTTGCATGTTTACTGTGATGACCATCATTGGATAACTCATGATCTTATCCTAAATGTCCCTGGCCGGTCATTTATGCGGGAGCAGAGATGAAATAAAATCAGTATGACTTTGAAGATATATAGAGATATAAATCAAAGTCATAGGCACATATAAAAATACAAGGTGTTGGATCGACCTGCTATGAGAGAGCTGCATGGATTAAGTCATAAGCTTCTCTCATATACAAACCATGTCACTATGCCCTTTGACATGAGATCATCATGGATTTCTACATGACAAACGCTCAATTTTGACCTAGTCAAAAGTCACTTTTGACCGAGTGATCATAAAGACTATGCTTAGGCTTAGTGATTTTTCATGCGGAGGAATGTGAATGGTCAAGATGGAATTTGTCCCTCACATTCGTAGAGAGATATTACTGGGCCCCTCGATGAGTGAGTTTGAGAAATGCATGGCCATATTATAATGGAAAAGTAGTTCCATTTCTATAGTCAGACTACTCAGGGATCGAGAAAGTAACGGAGGAATAGGAGGATGACGTTCTCCATGCCTCATCCATGATCAAAATATTGTGTGACAAAAGGGACGTGATATGGTTGTATAAAAGGTTATATCGTTCATCGATCCTCACATGATTTGGGTAGTCATGATGTTTTGCTAGAGACCGCTTACGACTTGTGAGTCAGTATAGTAAATGGCCCACTACCAACTTTATGTGGGCCTACAGGGTCGCACATAAAATAGCCCAACACGAGCTATGATGTCTAGATTTATTGAATCTAAGATGTGTCCAGATTCAATAAATAATCTAGGGTGGACGTATATATATATAAATTTGTATATATATTATATGATATAAGAGATATTTATAAGATTTAATTTATAAGGATAAATTAAATCTCTATCACTTTTGAATTTAAAATTTAAATTGATATGATATATTTGAATTTGAAATTTAAATTGATATGATATAATATCTTAAATTTGATTTATGAGAATAAATTAAATATAATTCTGTCATATCTTTATTTTAAATTAAATGAATAGGTGAATTAAATCTGTGGGACGGATTTAATATAAGAAACTATATTTATTTAATTAATTTCTTATCAGATTATGCAATATATGATATTGTATTAATTTCGGAATTAATTTATGATTAATTCTGAAATCTAATAACCGTCAGAACACCGATAACATCCTACATATTTGACATTAGGGGCTAGGGATTTCGGCGGCTCGACCAAAATAGAGACGGTGAGGACGGATTCTCGAGAAAAACCCTAGAAGGACAAGAGACGCTAGCACGTCGTTTGTGGTTGGAACGCTGTTCGTGTGGATACCAGTAGAGGAAGCCGATCTGAGTCGTCGACTTCTCGCGATCGAAAAGAGAGCATAGGCATCTTGAACGTCAGAATCCCCGAGCCACCAATAATTCGAACACCGAAGGTAACACCTCTTACTATTTGACTTAAATACAATCGGTAAATTCAGGCAGGGATTAAAAAAATTTTAAAATTAATTTTCGCTGCGCGTCTTCCAATTCGCTTCACTGAATACATCTTCTGCAGGTCCATGTGGGTGTTAATCTAATATGCAATATTCTGTTAAAAAATCAGTAAAGGTTGATCCAATACTTCAGTTGACAAAAAATTAATTTATAACCTATAATGTACGGTATTTTATAAATACTTCTGTATACTTTCTTTGAACTTAGAGGTATGCCCTAAAGCTAACGAGCTCCCAAGACTCAACTCATCTAAACTTTGTTATACAAAAAAAATATTCTGTTGAAAAAATATTAAAACAGAACTTTTCACTTGTAGGAAAAAACAACTCGGTTAACCATTTTTGTTTTGGGGAATAGAAACTGCAACTATCATTCAAAAACTGGAACAAACAATAGGGTTTCTAATGTACATTTCCAAACCTATCATCATCCACCAACTCCCTAATGCAAGGTGGTGGTAACTCGGTTAACTTTTCATTTGTATAGTGTTAAAAATATTAAATCAGAGTACAAGAGAATACAAGAAGGATATACATTATACAGTCATCATGATGGATCCAAGTCAGTGATGGCCCCATTTAAGTGCTGAGAGAAAGCCGTGGGACGATTTATCTTTGTGCCGATCACCTTTCTCATCAATAACCTGTTTGAAACATATATAAAATTTTAGAATTGGTTCAGCTTTTTCTACGAGTGTGAGTAGTGTTTTACCTCTTTAGCTATCAGCTGAAGAATCTCTATTATCTCGGAGAATTCTGGTCTATCTTTTGGATCTTGTTGCCAGCAACGTTGGAGAAGTTCAGAAAGTCTTGGGTGAGTGCTCTTGGGGATTGTAGGTCTTAGACCCTAGTTGCAATGATAAAACACAGAATCATCATGCATAGATAAGAAAACTGGTCCGGTAAGATGATCTATGAAGAGAAAAGAATGGAAACCTTTTGCACCACGCCTACTGCTGCTTGTAATGGTGTCAAGTAAGAGTAAGGTAGCTGGTCATAAAAAATAGTAAACATGATGAGAGTAAAATCCAGGACCGTTGTTTGAGATAAGAAAAATAGAAAGGACTTACTTCTCTGGTTAGAAGCTCCCAAACAAAGAGTTATTCCAAAACTAAAGACATCTGCTTTTTGGTCATAAGGTTTGTGTTCAATGACCTTCAAGTAAAAACCAAATCAATGAGAAGGGATTTCGAGTATTACCAAAGTGGAATTGTAATCAAATCAGAAAATTGAAGAAAAGGAAAAAATGACAGATCAATTTAAAAGTTCTCAAAATCATATGTGGCAAGCTATCCAAGAAAATCCGTACCTCTGGAGCCATCCAACGGTAAGTTCCAGTTTCAGCTGTCATCACTCCAGATTGTATCTTCACTCTGGCAACCCCAAAATCAGCAACCTTCACCACCTATTGAAGAAGAATATGATCTTCATTCACATGGCAGTCTTCATAAACCATGTTATAAAGAGAGTGGAAAGACATCGGCTGACCAAATGATGAAATGAAACAGGTAATCAATGTGAACAAATTCAAGGAGTCCTCTTACTTCATTTTCATCCATCAGCAGATTGGCAGTCTTGAGGTCCCTGTGTATGATATTATTTTGGTGCAAATAGTTCATTCCCTTGGAAACATCAATTGCCACTTTTAGCAAAGATGGAAGCTTAAATAAACCTCTGTGTTTGTGCAGAAAGTCATATAGGCTTCCTCTAGACATGAACTCTGATGAAGGCATAGACATAAGCAAAGATTCAAACTGGAATCATGAGGTGACGGAAACAGGAAGCCAAATCATCTTAGAAATAAGATTACATGATACATCATAATCATTCAATTAAAGATTTTATTCAAATTTTCGGAAGTAAAATATCTTCACGCATAAACAGTAGAACTTGATATTTCTACAAAAATGTTCTGTTGACAAAAGCTAACAATATGAAAACACGGCATCATAAGTTCCAGGGATCTCTGTTATTTACCAGTAACAATACACAGATTTGGTGGTCGAGTACATGCTCCCATGAATTGCACAACATTCCTGTGTCGAATCTTCCTGCAAAGCAAATTGTCATAGGCAAAGGAAGAATTCTCAGTCAAAACTTACAAGGATGCCATATCAAAGTGGAGGAAGAAAAAGAGTCTGTCACTAGGAACTATATCTCTATCAATCACATTCAGGTATGTTTATAAACCTCATGATATAAACTTCCTGTGCAAACTCTCTCAACATATCTGTATTTGTGCGCTCAGGTTTGAGGACTTTGATAGCCACAATTTGGCTGCAATATGTGCCTTTGTACCTAAGGAAGATCAAGGAAAGAGGAAAAGAGAGATCAGCCGAGAAGTTACTTAGAGGTCCAATGGATGTCACAAGAGATAACTCACAAATCACCGAATGATCCAGAGCCAACTTTGTTTTCAAATTTCAACAGGTTCGTATTAATTTCCCAGACATCAGTTCCATCAGACGGTATTTCTATGCAAGGAGGAAAAGGTTCCATCCTTTCCTGATGATCGTCATTGGCAGCATAATGTGCGCTCTGTTTTGACAGATATTGCTCCTGTTGGGCCAACAATATATTCCATATATCAGAATGTTCAAATACAAAGAGAAATGAGATTTAGAAGTGATTTGAAACGGTATAAAAGTAATATATCGAAACATGCATAACCCATTCTACTGAAACATCACAAAAAAATATTTAAAATATCTTTCTAGAAAAATCTGGAATTTTAAATATTAAAAAAGATTAACGTGGAATACTTTACCTTAAATTTCAAAATTTCCTTTTCCAATACAGCTTTGAGCTCCTCAGTATCCTATTATTGTTCCAGAAGCAAAGAGAAAGACAAAAAACAGATGAGCGGTTCGATTTCAATGAGTCAACCAAAGAAAAACGTTATATCAATATATACAGCCAAGCATGCAAAACAACACATCTGCAGAAAAAGAGAATTAAACGTTTCAACTTCACGAAATATAAAACAATCAACTGATAAATGACCATAAAAAATTGTTCAGAATAGGAAGAAGAAAGAAAGCTTGTTAACAAATTATGTTATACATCCTGCTAGAAAAAATAATGTTAACATTTAAGTGTTTGGATCAAATCAGATTTGCTTAGCTATTTCCATTTTACCTCATTAGGCCAACCATCAACAACAAATACATCAAGAGAAAAGCCATCGTTGGTGGAAAATGCATGAGCTTCTTGAATGTTCAATCCAATCTCCCCAAGTAATGCGGTTAACTGGAATATAAATAAATAATGAGATTATTGGTAAAGGAGAGAGAAAGCATAGAGCGTGAAATTTAAACGTTTTATTTCATAATTAAAAAGCTTCAGATTTGTTAAAGCTTGACAAGTGAATATTCAATTAAGTTAACCACAGCAAGTAGAATGTAAAATAAACAAGGAAGCAGTCATCTCAGAAACGAAAACTTGTGGGATTCTCCGCACTAGTTATTAGATATAAGATGAGAGCAGGTAATAAGTACAGGTAGAAGTGCACTAATCAAACCAATTTAATCTTAAAAACAACAATTTAAGCTAGTTGAAGGGAATTTTCTTATAAAATAAAAAAAATGATTACCTGACTAAGGAGTTTAAGCTTGTCAATTGTTGAAAAAGTTATCTCATGCATGGGCCTAGAAGTTAGTAAACAATAACATAAAGAACAAGTTAAAATTTGAGTAGCACAAAGAACCAGAAGTAATCTCTTAATAAAACAATGCAGCCACTTGACAAATGTAATTCTTCTTTTAGCAATTCCAACATAGGCATCTCACAAAAGTAATAAAAGAGGAAAGAATCATGGCCTTTCTCAATATTCTTCTAGAAAAATAACAGAAAGTAAGGTGATCAAAATACTTACTGCAAAGAATATGGTATCACATCCGGAGCACTGTCCCCATCTTCAATATTATTTTTACTTCTTTTACGTGAAAGAGCTTCAAGATTAGAGGATGAACCGAAAGTAGGTGGCAGATGAATTCTTTTTTTGGCCACGAGAGAGACAGAAAGATGATATTAGAAAGGAACGGATGACATAAAAAACAATGTGAACAAGAACTAGAATAATAAAAAGGATGGGATGTTCTCTGTCTACTGAGAAGCTGCAAGATTGGAGATTACTAGTAAATGGGATATAATGTATAAACCATACCCTTGTTTAAAAGAATAGTTAAAAGAGTTCTGTGCATCTTCATTCTCAGAGGGATCTGAGTGCATAGAGTCACCATAATTTGCACTATCAAAGGGTTGTACCTGCACTAAGGATGATAGGGGCATTTAGGCGCTTACAAAGATGCTATGAATTTCGAAGATCCAAATTTTGTTCTGCTAAGAGGTAGCAACATTCATTTTTTAATTTTCGCCAAAAATAAAAAGTAAATCACCGCAGAGGAGAGTTGAAAAGTGAAAAAAATGAGCTTCCTAATGTTTGTTTGAGGCATTAAGCATGCCCTGAGAAAGACAAGTTCTGCGCATCCTTAAAAAACTTGAATTCCTGGTATGCAGAGTGATAATTTACCTCAACTCCAAACTCATAGAACTGTACAGCTTCAAGAGTTTTATAGCACAATAATCAGTGGAATTTGAAAGAGCAAGTGACGTGTTTTCCAGTGAGCTAAGAAAACAGTTGTTATACGGATATCAATTAAAACAAAGATTCTAAGATAACAATGATGATGGAATCTCCTCAAGTATAGTTTGCAAATTAAGATATATTTTTAATGAAATGATAATCTAGATAAACCCATTCAATTTTATGTATACAGGGGGAAGATTGAAAAAAGAAAATCAAAACTGTCATGTTACTGAACTTTTGAGACAATTTTGTTGTGGATTGTAAGATAGTTATAAATGTACGAGACTAAGTAAAAATTAATTTAACTCTAACTAAATAATTGTTGTAGGTAACATCTGGAAACCAAGCAAATTTTAGCTGTTTTTACCTGTACTAAGCGAACTTGAACTGCAGGTCGATTAGCAGGGTCCTCTGCCAACTTGAGTAGTCTCATATGAGCAAGAACATCTTCTGCTCTCTCCACGTTCACATCAAATGCATACCTGCATAGTAACGATCAGAACACAATAAAAAAAGTTGCGCAGAGAATAAACGCTTTGGCAATTCCACTTGAATGGCTAAAATGTAGAAGCCAAAGTAAGCCGTTTTCTTTCTTCTCAACTCTTCATGATCCATATATTTCAAATTTTCAAGAGAAAGCTTTTAATGCGTAAAGAAAACATCCAGGCATGAGTATACTCAATTCCTGGTCATAATTGCGAATACTTCTTCGGTTTTTCCATGGTTTTCTCAGCAGGAGCTGTCTCGTGTGAAACGTAGACATGAGCTGAAATATCCAATACCTAGCAGGAAGACGATTAAAATGAAGCCATAGCTGATCATCAAAATCCGGAGTATTGGCCTCCTCATAATTGGACTCTCGAATTCGACGGAGCACCTCATTGTACACTTCCAATTTCTGGCTGTGATGACGGGGATGGGCTTTCTGTGACTGCACGACTCGACTATCGCAGCTCTCAACGTCCTCCTCGATCACCATCAGTGCCAAAGCAAAGCACAATCAGCAACTCTTGCGGATTGCGTTTCTCCACACTCTCACGCAGCAGAGGAGGAAGAAGAAGACGTCCAAGAGATTCAACTCCAATGAAGTAAATGGATCATGCAAGGGCAAAGAAAAGCCAAAAGCACACGAGATTCAACTCTTGAATCGTGAAAGTATCTTTTTCATTTTTCTTTTCTGGTTACGTATTCTACTTCTCTACCAGGCCCTTGATTTTTTTTGTAAAAAAATTACCAACAAGGTAATAGAATTAGGCAATTGGCAGTACCACTGTACTGCAAAAGCAATCAGACGCGGGCCCGCGTTGCGGCATAAATGCGACAGAAAATAGGAAATTAGAGATTTTCTCGTTCCACGTAGGATAATACTATAGATAAATAGATAATCACAAGATTTTTCTGGAATAAATAAACTGAATATTTTTATTAACACATAGTATATTCTTAATTTTTTTACATATTTTAGCAAGGAGTATAAAATTATGCTGATAATAATAAAATTAAAATTTTATTAAGAATATAGAGTTTTTTTTATTACATTAGAAAATTTAAACCCAAAACGCTGCTCATTTTTTTTGCCAGAAAACACTGCTCATTTTTAAAAGTATATATTTTAAAAATTTAAATTATATATGTTCGTATAATCTTGTAATTTTTAAAATTTAATAATATCTTTCAAATTTTAAATTTGAACATATACTTATATTATCACTAGTTAATCTTTTAATTTAGTCCTGGTGGCAAGAAACACATTAATAATAACTAATTTTTAAAGTTTATAGTTTGATAAAAAAATTCTTAATCTCATCGATAAAAAAAAAGATTAATTCGTGGATATGAGTCTGTCAGCACTTATCCTTTCCATCAGACAAAAATGTGGGCCGATATGAATCTTCGCACATTTAATTAATAAAAAAGTAAATATCATGCTTATGTGACCTGAACAAAAAAAGTAAACATCGTGATTAGAATATCCCATTGGTCAGATTATCAAAAAAGAATATCCTATAGGCCAAAAAAAATCCTAATTATAGATTATCAACTTGCCCTCAATGGCTCAATTGTTCAGGCCCAAAAAGAAAGAAAGGAAAAAAAAAACTTACCCAAATAATGGACACATTTTTTATTTCAGAAATAATTATCAGCAATAATTGTACAATTATGTCGGGCAATTGGACCTATCAAAACGTGTCCTCTTCATGCGCCGGCCCGTTGTGTTTGAACGGGAATATCCCCTATTAACAGGGTTAGTCCGAGTAATAAGCGGCTCAATATCATTTAAGTGAGGTCTCGAGTTTGAGCCTTAATATATGCAGAAAATTCTCTTTGAGAGATTCACCCACTATAACCAGGTGTGGGACGTAGGTCGGATTTAGATATATTTGAGAAAAAATTCTAATAAATCGAGTGGGTAACTAAAAATAAATAAATAAATAAAAGGACCACAAACAGATTCTTTTATTTAATGGGATCAAATTTTTAACTAATTAGGGGATTTGTGTTTGAACGGGAATAGAATACTGGTCGGATTGTAAATGTACAACTTAATTAGGAGATAAAATATTAATTCAGTTTATCTCTCTATATTTATTTTTTTAAAATTAATATATCTAATTTATAAATTAATATATAAGTTAATATTGTATAAGAGTATTTTAGAGAAATTAGGTCTAATGTGTTATAATTAAATAATTTATTTAATTTTTTTGTTAATCCATCTAAATTAGATGAATAGTTCTTATATTAAGGATGTGAGGAAAATTATATATGAAACATGTGAGAATAGAAACGATTTTATAAAATAATAAACCATGTCCCTACAAATTTCATTTCACAGTGAATAGGGTGCAGGTACATGCATGTGTATTAATTGGCATTCAATACGGTCTTGTTGAAAGTCAAGAAAGGTTTTAAACGCTAGGTTAAGATTGTAATGGTTTAATTAGTTTAATAAAAAAAAACACTTGGTTCCTTTTTACATGGTTAAATATTATGACTGTGGCAGATATTTAATTTCTATCGGTCAATAGGTCAATTGTCAAGTTGCCAATTTACAATTAATGAGGGTTCTAAATCATTTATTGTCATTAATAACAATTAACTTCCTTGTCCCAAACAAAAAATGAGCCAAAATTTGCAGGAAAATTGCACTATGTACGTACGCAAAGCTTGAATGTTTTCAAAGTCAACGTAATATAATGAAGCGACATTGGATCTCATTCTATTCTATATATACATATGCAAGAACAATGTAAGATCAACAGTCAAAATGCGCTAATTGGATCCATAATTTTAATGCAAGATATGGAACTAGACTACTGCAAAACATTGATCTCTTCAATTCCTACTACCATGCATGAATCGAACATGAACTCAACACTTAAACGAGATGCAAAATAATATATACAAATTCTCTAATTCCAAAACCAGATATATGGAGTCAGGCATGTGTTGGCAAAAACTTCTCATCATCAGCATCGAAATTTAAACTAATGGGAAAGAGATAATGAAACAAAAAGCATCATTCATGATCGATCCAAATCTTCAAGTTCAAGGATACTATGTATCTACACAGATGCAAGATTAACAACAGTCAAATAGAATCAGTACTGTTATGATTCGATCGAATCTCATCAACACGGTCAAATTAAACACGACAAACAAACTTGTCCAAATGTACGACATACGGCTCCTTAATCGGCAGAGACATACTTTGGAGCAAATAGGACTACTATGACATAATATTATCTTTAAAATTCTGTCGTAGCATAGCTAGATGCCAGCTGAATCGCCGCCAGATGTTGGAGCAATATTTTTTGCCTGTTAAAAAATTATATACGACTCAAATAATTATGGTGACATATATTAATTGGCAATTGGAAAATTAATAATTGAAGAATATATAAATATATATACCTACCTTTAGGATGGTGGGTAGGATGGCATCCAATTGGAGTTGGATTCTGTAGTCAATCTCATCTTTCATCCACTGGTGAAGCTGAGCTCTCTCTTCTTCAAACTTCCTTTCCAACTCTTTAGGCTCCTCTTCAAATTTCCTAATAATGTTTTCACGTTCATCTTGAAGCTTCATCTGCATTGATTTCTCCTCTTCTTCCTGCTGCCACATTTCCATTTCTTCATGCGAATCATCAGAGTCAGAAATAGTAGAAAACCATTCAAAATGGCATAATTGCCATCGTTTACTGCAAATCCTTGTAAGAGTAAGAAAAGTGAGGGGTGAGAATTCTGTGAAAAAAGAGAACAAGTTTTGAAAAAGTTACCTTCCCATGCCCCCGTCTGTATATCCGTTGGTTGCGTCATGTTATGCCATGCTTCGGCAAGCAATTTTTTGACAAAACTTTGATGTTCTTCATTTTTGTTCATCATCGACTCTATATGAATCTTTGCTTTTCTGAAATGTTTTATAATAACCATAAGTTACATAATGATATATAAATAGACATGAAAGAAATGACTTAATAACCTAACCATATTTGTAAGAAAATTACATGTACGTAGAACGTAACTCACCCTTTATTCTTCGCAGGAGCCACGCCCTCCACACGAGCTTCAGTACTCGGGCGGATTTCTTCTTTCTCCTTGGCCTCCAGTTTCAAACAATTTCAAATGTAATAGTAAGTATTGGAGAGAAATAATTGATTGAATAATAAATAACATTATATATATATATATATATATATATATATGATATATGATATGAACTCACTCTCATTTTAGCAGCAAGGGTTTCCTTTTCCAATTCTTTGGCTCTAGGTCCAGGACGAATTCCATGTAACGAATACCTTTGTATTTCTTTTAGTGAATGGCATCTTACGTTCGTATATTTATGATAGTAAAACTATGCAACAAAAACAACGTTAATACTAATGCTTAGTGTGTGTGTATATGATAATGGTTTCAGGTGCGCATTTTAACAATTAATAATAATAAAATAATAAATATAATTAGAGAATTTAATTTAATAAATATATAAGCAACTTCACTTAATTTTTTTTCACACACATATATATCCATGCATCATGCGCATGTAAAACATAATACCTTATCAATCACTCCATTTTTTCGAGCCCTTGGCTCACAAATCCATCCTCCAGGCGTTTCAGCTCTCCTCCTCTCTAAGTACAACATAATAGAATAAGTCTATATACATTAACAACCTAGTCATAATGAGTCTGCAAATTGATAAAGGAAGAAGCTCAAGGCGTAGTTTTCTAAAGAATATAAATTTTGTGAAGAAAAGTAATTTGCACATACATACCCTTCTCCCAGAAGAAGTGGATGCGATGATAGCATCATCATTTGGCCGTTTAAATGCCAATGGAAGTGCAACAATGGCTTGCAAGTTTTATTTGGAATCAGGCTGCATTTAAATAGATCAAATGTATATACATTTCGATTAATAAGTCACTATTATTATAGTATACATAATAAGAGAAATCATACTATTAATTAAGATGCTTAGGAAGACATTAAAGTACATTCAAAGCATAACACATTGAGAAAGACCCAAAAACATTATTGCATGCGCAGCTATAACTAAATCTTATAATATAATCTAATAATCAATGTAAACAAAACTTACACGACAACTCAATCGAAATCTTAATTAAAAATTTACAGAACAAAATTTCCTTCCCCAGGTTTATATCTATTTTCAATTTCACTCTTTTGTATATATTCTCACATCAAATAGAAAAAATCGTTGACCTGCAAATAGGTTTAGCTTAGTCAAAAGTCATGTTTGACTAGACTATATATGAGTCTCCTCGACAAAGAGATTCGTTTTCTCCTGGTCACGGCATAGGTTTAGGTCTAAGTGGATAATTAATTAGCAAAATTGACCAACAAACCAAATGATGAATTCAATTCATTTCCAAAATGCCAGAAAGAGAAGATGTACTTCATATTAGTCTAGGATTTCGAGGCTTCATCAGAAAATTAATTTGTGAAAGAATATGATGGCGATTTTCCGTTCTAGTTTTTTTTTTCCAGAATTTTTTTATGAGAAGAGTGGTCAATAAAAAGGGGGAAATTTTGTTTACAGATATTTTCAAGTAAAAGTAGAAAAATATAAAAATAATGCAGAGAAATATCAAGAAAACAAGTGAGGAGTAGATCTAGAAATTAGGCTTAAAGGAGATGAAAATAACAAAGAAAAATAAAAATAAAATACAAATATAAAAGTTCCTTGATGTTTACTACCAGATAATTTCGATCGGTGGAAAATCAATTTATTGTTGCAAATTACTCATTTGAGTTTTAGATCGAAACCATATTTTCTCATCAAATTTTTTAATTGACTATACGTGTGCGAGAGTTATGCATAAGGAGTAACCAAGATTATTCTAAATTTGTTTTAGAAAAGGGCACAAAATATTAAAAAATATGAAAGAGAGGAAAATATATACGCACATGGAAAAAAATGAAGGATTTGGAAGAAAATAGAGTCATCAAATCTTGGGGGAAATGTAAAAGAAAATCAACCACTTTCTCTTTTTCTCGATCGTCAGGAGTACCGTTCGACTGTAGATCTAAAGCAGAACTCATTTCTTTTGACGAAACAGAGAGAAGATGAGTTTAGGGAACATGATTGTTTAGAATTTTAGATCTGTGATAGAATAGATAAAAACGAAGCAATTCTTTAAAATTTAAAAAGACTATGAACGGATGTAGACAAAGTGCGTGTTTGGTATAGCGTTTCAGAATAAATTTTGGGCTAAAATCGCGGTTTGAAATTTTTTTACACAAACAATAATTTTTGTTGAGAATTAATTTTGGGCAAAACCTCGGTTTGAAATCTAAGTTTTGAATAAGCCACTGAAAATAGCTTTTGGTTTGAAACCTAAGTTATGGATTATCCAATTACTATTCTATTCCTACTTTTTCTTATACCATCTCTCTTCTCTCTTCTCTTATCTCCTTTTTTCTCTTTCCTCTCTCTTCTTTTATCTCTCTTTTTCTCTCTCCTCTCTCCTCTCTACACTCTCTTCTCTCTCCTCTTTTTTCTCTATCATCTTTCATCTCTCTTACTTTTAATCATATCATACCCTTTTTGGTAATTTACCAATATAAAAAGTGATTCTACTACTAATCATCCAAATATCTTTATTCCTAAAATTTATTCTTCTCAGAATCTATTCTTCAAAAGCTAATCCAAACACACCCAAAGTAAAGTAACTGACACCATGTCATTTAGTATGGATCGTGTGTATATACATTTCATTCTAGAAGTCTCTATTGATAAAAGTGATTAATATTATTAATAAATTTTGTTTGACAATAAAGTAATACATTATATACATTTTTGACAAAAAATATGCACATTTTAATTATTTACAATTTCAAAATACATTTCCTTCAATGAGGAATATAAAAAAGGTTTCCCCGTTCGTTCTATTAGTTATAGGGTCTGCTTAGATTGTATCTAAATTATAGTTTTAGAAGTTTTTTTGACAAAATTTTAATTTAAAATTTTTTTAAAATAAATAGTCATATTTATCCATAAGTACTTTTAGGTTAAACCATGGTTTAAAATTATAGTTTTAAATAAGTTACTGAAACTAGTTTTTAGAATAGTAAAAGAGCTTATAAACTATCTAATTACTATTTTACCCTTACTTTTTCTTACACTCTCTCCTCTTTTTAATAAAATCATACAATTTTTAATAATTTATTAATACAAAAAATTATTTTAAAAATAATTATCTAAACACTTATTTATTTATAATCATTTTTTTTCTTATAAACTGTTCTTTAAAAATTATTTTCTAAAAATTTATCCAAACACACGCATTAATTTTTAAAATCATCCCCTTTAAAACACAAAACTTAATGACAATTTTTTAAACTTGCTATTATTTAATGACAATGTCAGAAAACTAAAATAAAAATCATAATAATTTGTTGATTCAACGTATCATTCCCCTATCGACAAAATAGAGAAAATGACTTTAGAGAATAAGTTTATTTAAGAGTCTCTTTTAGTGGAAGTGATTATTATGCATAATATTTTGAATAATTTTTGTTTGGCAATAATAATGTAATATATTATATACGTTTTTGATAAAAAAATGCAAATTTTAACGGTTTATTACGTTTTCAATGATTTCAAAATACATATAAAAAATAAAGTTTTATGGTCGTTCTATTAGTGATAATTTTAAAAACCACCACAGTTAAAACACAACTTAATGACATTTTTAAAAAAAAAATTGCTATCATTTAGTGACAATATCAAAAATTAAAGTAACAATCATGATATATTTTTGTATTCTATATTTCCTTCGTTGGTTGGTAAGTCTGAAATGGGACTCATTTCTTTAAAAAAAAAACAGAGAAAATGAATAAAATTGAGCTTATTTAAAATTTTATATATGTGAGAAAATGGATGTGAACGAAGTAGCACCTTAAAATATAAAAATATTATGAATAAAATAAAGTAATCAACATTGCATAATAGATATTGCTTGCATACATTTTATTCTAGAAATCTCTTTTAGTGAAAGTGATTATTATAAATAATATTACGAATAAATTTTGTTTGGCAATAATGTGATATATTGTATACATTTTCGACAAAAAATATGCAAATTTTAATGGTTTATTTTCTCAATGATTTCAAAATACATCTCCTCCTCCATTGATCAATTAAAAAAAAATTACAGTTCTATATATCAGTGATAGTTTTAAAAACCAACACCGTTAAAACACAAACCTTAATATATGAGAGTTTTTTAAAATTGCTAACATCTAGTGACAATTATGAAAAACTAAACTAAGAATCATTATAGTTTTTTTATTCAACATATCCTTCGCCTATAAATCTAAAGTGGAATTCATTTTTTCTTACTGAAGTAAAAAATATGAATTTAAAGAATAAGATTATTTAGAATTTTATATCCGCCAAAAAATGGATAAAAAATGAAGTAGTTCTTTAAAATATAAAGATACGGTAGACAAAATAAAATAACTGGCACTATGTGTCTATGTGATTTAATATGAACTGTGTGCATACATCTCACTCTAAACTAATTTTTTTCTTGAATATATTTAGTTATTTCAATGTAAAATGTCAAATCCATGATATGGATTCATCTGTAACATTTGAGATTAAAAAATTGCAATCAGATCGTTTAATATCAAATAGACATTATTACATTCACAAATGATACGGTAATTGGCTATTTCGAGATAACCAAACACCGGTGAGGCTTTTGGAATTAGACTGCATTTAAACAAATTGAATTTAATAACTAGATTTTGATTGGAGTCCCTCTTATTTTATTGAGATACTTAAAAGAAAATAAAATCATAAACATATTATATACAAAAATTAAAGTTAATTGAAAACATAACAGATAGGGAAAGACCCAAAACCGTTATTGAGCAAACATAAATATTATATAATTTATAACTAAATCTTATAATCTAATATATGTAAACAAATAAATTATGATTAATGCTAATTAAGCAATACGTTTCCCTTTTCTTAGACAGGCAAGAGCTCAATATACCGAATGAAGATTCAATGATTATCTTCTCGAGACATGTCACTAATTAGTCTGAAAAATATGGCAATTGACAAAAAAGAAACATTATTTTTTTATTTGCTTTATTAGCATGACGATGCTTTATAAAAGAATTAATTTGTTGGCACAATTATGGCAAGTGTTGAGCTTTTCTTTTTGTTTCTTCAAGTTCAGATCAATAGTTTTATGTATTTTGTATAAAACCAGCATTGATTTGTCGAAGCCTATCTATTAGTGAGCGAAAGGTCAGGACTTCTTTATGTCACAATCAAGCGATGGATGTTTGTGAATAAACCTTGACTTACCCGAAATTATAAAAACCACAGTTAAAAACAGTTCTGTAATCATAGCTGAAGCATATGATTTAACCATGAATGGCTTATACGTTGAAGTTTAGTTGGTGTTGAGTGAATAGCTAGCTGAGAAAGTCGTGACGGATTGAGGTTGTACGGGACAAAGATGAGATTTACATTTAATACTCCATCACTGTGCAGGGGAAGGAAAGGAAACAAGGGTATATGATGAAATGCTCATTGGAGCAGTTTCAAGGTCTGATTTATCAAGGTTATTGGTCTAAGATTTAATACGATGTTTGCCGAATGTAAATTACTCCTATAGGACTCTAAAAACTCTTGTAATATTTGAAAAATAAGCTATAATTTTACAGAAAACCAATGATAACTTAAAAAAAAATGGCGATAAGTTAAGTTTAGTTTTGATCATCCAAGTTAAATTTTTTTTTTTTTTTTAAATTTTAAAGTTTTTCCAATAAAATCTATTTTATGGAGCTGCAATTTTCCTTCAGACGCACTGAAATATACTCGGAGTAGGTGGAGCATTGCATAGTAGCTCTGCAAAGTTTCGAGAAGTTTAGATATGGAAGGCAATGATTCGGATGATGAAGCACTTCCCAACATGACGACCATTTCTCGGCACAATTTCGGGGATGACCCTGAAAACCCTGACTTGTGCATCTCCGTCATTGAGGTCCTCTTTTCCCCAGACACTCGATTCTCTTCTTAATTTGGAATCTAACCTCACCGTGCTATTTCCATATGTTGTTGGTGACTTGACGCAGAATATGAAGGAAGATTATGGCCTTTTCGTCTGGCCCTGCAGTATAGTTTTGGCGGAGTATGTTTGGCAACAAAGGCAACGGTTTTCTGGAACTAGTGTTGTTGAGGTATGATTTTAGTTCAAGGATTGGCTTATATCCGCAAAATGTTATTCATCCGATTGTTTTCATGCAGCTTGGCGCTGGAACTTCCTTGCCTGGTTTGGTTGCTGCAAAAGTGGGAGCTGATGTCACTCTTACAGATGACTCGAGTAGATTAGAGGTATTCCTTATTATGGATTTGCAGTTTGAGATCTTGGTTCTCATTACTAGGATAATTTCGATTCTTATAGTGAAATACTTTAAATACTCATCTACCGTGGCTGGAACTTCTATATTTGTGAACTGATTGTTTTGGAGCTGCAGGTACTTGACAACATGCGTAAAGTTTGTGACTTGAACAAACTTAAGTGCAATGTGAGATATCACTACAGTTCCTGTCTCAACTATTCCATCTTTGTGCATAAATATGCTCGGACTTAACTATTCCATCTTTTATTTTGTAGGTTATGGGATTGACGTGGGGAGTGTGGGATTCATTCATATTCAGCTTACAGCCCAAAGTTATTCTTGGGGCTGATGTTTTGTATGATTCAAATGGTGAAAAAAAAAGTCATTCTTTTGTTTATCAACTTTCCTATATAGATTGAGCAGGAACATTGATTCTCTTCATATTGTTCAGCCTTTGATGACCTCTTTGCTACTGTGACATTCCTGCTTCAAAAATCTCCTGGATCAGTTTTTATAACTTCATATCATAATCGGAGGTACATTTTAATCTGTACTATGCTTTGTGCTTGAGATACATTGGCTCTCTTCTATATTCTAATTTATCCATCAAATAAATCATGTGCAGTGGGCATCACCTTATTGAGTTTTTAATGGTAAAATGGGGCTTGAAGTGTGTCAAGCTTCTTGATGGGTTTTCTTTCTTGCCACCCTGCAAGGCATCTATGCTAAGTGGTATCATTCAATTGGTAGAAATTACTCTTATCTGAAAAGATCAAGCTTGAGGTAGCTCATAGTTTTCAAATAACATTCAGAATGTTTTTGGTGACACCATGGCATTACTGTTGTCATATTGGTGCTTACTGCTTTTAGGCTCCATGTAATACTCTATAATATCAAGTAGTACAGTTAACCGTGTAAGTCAATGTTTATTTACTCACTAATCACAATTTATATGTAAAAATGAATCAGATAGAGTCCTTCTCTACCTTTTCTTGGAAGTAGTGGGACTTCCTTCTAGATTTTGTTGTTGCTTGCTGTACAAATTGACTGAATATTGAAGTGGTTTCTTTGTAGAGGGAGCCAAGATGCTATATGATCGGAATTCTCTGGCATGGCCATTGCCGTTGTCATTATTTCTAAAACAGAGCTTCTAAAGTACAATTTGGGCTTGTTTTGATCTACTATTGAGAGTTATTAAGCATTCAATTTTGCAAAATTTGCAGAGATGTCAACACATTTGTATCTATGCTACTGTCAAATGGCTCCAAATCTTCTAATTATTTTGAATAGACAACTTTAATTAATTCTTTTTTGCAATACAAATTGGTTCATCTTGTATGATATTTCGGCCTTATTTCCTTATAAACACTCCAACAACAACAACAAAAATAGGCCCTATTATACTAAATGGGGTTTGCTACATGAATTGTATTACGTCATTATGCTCTATCGACAACCAATTCTTTTGGTAAACTGTTCACCATTTTTTCTTAGGAGGGAGGGATGGTGGTGATTATGAAGAAGGAAAAAAGAACATGGACGCTTAAACACCCACCCATCTATAGGTTTATAAATTGTAGTGTTCACTTTCAAGCCATGTTTCCTTAGTTGGACTGGTTTAATTCAGCGGGGGTTATAAAATTTTATGCAGATTACAAAGATTGATTAGATTCTGCAATTTAATAATGCCCTTAGTTCTCTCAGTTCGCAATGAGATCATTTGAATTTTGTTCTCTTGGATTAAGATGCAAATGATATCATCTCTGATAGTTGCATTTGTTGGATGTGCTACTGGCAAGATCGAGTTCGTAATTTTGCGAAGAAACTCACGGCACAGATAAGGAGAGTTCCTAGAGTGTAATTCAAGTGACCGGAAGTGCATATTTTATAACCAATTTATAGATCAGCTCTTAAAGATCTTGAGCTTCATTACAACCAGATAAAAAATCCTTTCTCAGCATTATGAGATAAGCAATTTCTTGACATCTTGCAGGTATGATCTACAGCTGTCATACCTTCAGTATTTTTCAAATTTGTAGCTTATCCTGAATTAGACAGAGCATTAAGATTGATATTTTAGTTGATAAACCTGCAGTTATTCCTAATCTCTTGTCCACCATTGATGCTACTCATTTTGATCATGGAATTGGCAAAAGATTTGAAGAAGGCCTCTTGTGAGGTAGCAAACTTAGACACCAATTCCTTGGTCTTTGGGGTATCTAGCAGAGCTTGATCAGAAGAAAATAAGCTCTTCCCTTGGAGGATTGCCTTGAAATATGTGTTATCGAAAGTAGTAGTTGAAGGGTCCATGGTGGTGCCTGTATTCTTGGCCTGATTTTTGAGCGGACAAATTGACTTCAATTTTCCAGCAAAGGATGGATTTAATGAAGGATCCACGTCGTGTGTAGCATTGAAATTGTGAATTCTGTTCTGGAAGGATGAACAATGAGAGAAACCTAAAGTATGTCCTCCTACATTGAATCAAGAGATGTATTACTCTAAACAATTTTCAGATATATATATTGGAATAGGATATACTTAGATGAAATAATTGGCAATGTGGATTTTTTAGAGTTGCTTACCTGACAACGCGACCAGATCCTCTGTTGACAGACCTCTCTGAGAGAAGGTCTGCTGCAACTGTGATATGCTGAAGGTTGGTGCTGGCAATTGTCTGGTTTCACTGGCCATAGATGTTCTACCATCCTTTCTTCCTTTAGGCACATCCCAAACTGGACCTCCAGACTGTAAAAGTTACAACAAAACATGCATCAGAGAGTTCATCATAGCTGCAAACTCACTGAAACTAACCAAACTTATCAATGCCAGGGACAAAATAGTTATTCAAATCTGCACTGAATTTTGTTTTCATACCAGAAAAACTGCATCCCTTGCTGCTAGTGCTAGGATGTCAGCACACGAGACCACACCAGGGCATGACTTTTCTACTTCACTCTTCACATTGTCGATGACATAGAACGCATGCAAAGAAATATTTGGTGGCCCATCTTTTTCTGCTTTGTTGTTTCCTTTTGAGTTTAGCAGCACTGAGGCATCACATCCCTTTGGAATTAGGGGGAAAATCAGTTCAAGTCAGTTCATGAAGATGTATGAGTGAAAGAAAACAGAGTAGAAGGGAATAAAAAAGCAATACCCTAATGAAACAATCATGGAAGTGCATTCGAAGAAGTGCTGCAGGAACAGTTTTGTCCTTAGAAGTTGATTCCTTTACGACCTTAGCAACAATGAACTCCAGATCAGGGCATGTCTTCTCATAGTAGTTTAAGCTAAGCGAATTACCTAATGGAACCACTGAGAACAAAATCATTGAGCTCATGACTGCAATTATGATAGCCATTTTAACGAGAAGAGTTAATGATCTTCAGCTTTTGGCCGTGGAAATCAAAGATGAATAAAGTGGGTATTTATAGAGGGACAAATAGATTAGTAATGGTCAGGGAACATGTGGCCCCAGTTAATAATCATTTAGTTAAGCAAGCCTGCATATGTAGTAACGTTTAAGCATCCTCATCATCAAAAGAAACTTTCTTTAATACTTTGTAGACTGAAGGTTAAAACCTCCGCTAGTTTGTAGCGTCTTGGTATAGATACTTACTCAAAGGAAAGTGAGGATACTTTTAGAAGCCGGGGGGAAAAAACTCTGGTAGTTTGTAGCGTCTTATGGTTACTGTAGTAATTTGGATCTTTACTCCACTTTCTACTGGCTCTCTGTTGCTCAACTTTAACGGTTTAGATTTGACATCTCAATCATTGTTTTTTCCATATATCACTTATCGTCTGATTTGGATTTTCTACTCATCTTATGCTCCCCAACTTCATAAGTGTTTAGATGAAATTTACACTGTTCTGTGTTTTCGTGGGTGAAATTTCCTTCTTTTTGAGTTTTGACATTCGAATCATTTATTTTTTGAATGATTACATCCGAATCATTGAGATTTGATATAAAAGGCACAAACACAAACACCAAAATGAGGAGTCATTCTGATTGATGCTCTTTTCTTCTTGGGAGATAATCACGCAGCTTACACTTTTAATCTGATGGAGCTGATAACGATATTGACTGGTAAGCTTGTAATATCACGTCTGTTGCAGCATAATAATAAATGAGATTACTTTATGGAATTGTCCTGATTTGAGAAGCGATGAAATGATGAAATGTTAAAGGTTAGTAGTACGATCTTTCTGGGATGGTACTACATTTTGGAGTTGTGTGTAAATGGGGTCTTGAGCTTTAAGATGCATGTGTTTTATTTGATTGAGGTGGAAGGTCACAGATCAGAACCAACCGAATCAAACTTATATTTTGTGCGTTGGATTCTTGTTAGCTAGGAATGTCTTTGGTGGTTAAGGTTGAGCTTTCCAAGTTGTTATTTTTTGTTGCCTGAAACTTAAATTGCAAGTCTTCAACTTTGTTATGACTTAGTCAAGTGAGGTCATTTCAGTTATTACTAATTGTTATTTTCCTTTCCCAGTTGATTATCAAGGTCCCAAATGAAGCTTCCTGTGTGTTTCAGTGAGAAATAGTTATCCAATAAAGGATCCAGAAGTACATAATCCGTTTGCCTGTACTAGAGGAGAAGTATTTCATTTCTATTGTACAAAAAATTGGTTAATTGAGATAAACAATACCAATGTTTATTATAATGACGATTTTTAGTACTCCTTCAACCCTGATGATAGAGATTTTTTTATTTATAAATATAAAATTTTTTATCTCTCTTAACAAGTATATTTTTTAAAATTTAAATATATATATTTTTTCTTTTTGAAATAAAGTTAATTATCACTTCAACCAACAACTTATTAGTAGTAGTATCCAAATTTAAAGCTTACTCTTTTTAATTAGAAAATGATCTTTATTTTACATTTTATGTTTGTTAAAATATAAATATATTAAAGTTTTAGGAATAAAATAAAATAAAATCCGGACCATCTAATGTTACTTTGAATGGTCAAAATAATTTGAATGAACTAGGTTTGATAGGAGTCTCTCCCCTTTCACATCACAAATGTCGTGTTAACCTGATATGACCAGATAACAAACTTATTTTATTTTTTTATTTTATTTTTGTTGCCCACCCGGTTCACCGGAGCTTTGCCCCGACTACATTCGGATCCGACCCGCGTCGCGCACCTGGCTATGGTGGGTGAGTCTCCCAACAGGGATTTTCTGCGTACGCCAAGGCTCGAACTCGAGACCTCGCTTAAGCGATATCGAGCCGCTTACCACTCGGACCAACCCCCGTTGGTATAACAAACTTATTTGACCCGACTTCTTCTTCCCCTAAATTTTGTTTTTGAATTTTCAAAAGCCATGTAACCAGAAAATTATTATCAGAAGACAAAAAAAAAAAAGCTTAGAAATATAACCCGGAATTAGTAAGAAACTAGAATTTCCAAGTTCAAAATTAAGCTAACCAAAGATATCAACGGGTTTTGATACCGTGGTGGGGGAACATAAATTTTTTTCCTACAGAACACAAAAAATGATGTCCAATAAATTAAATGTGCAAAATGAAAGTAGAGAATCCTCTGTAAGATTTATGTGTATGCCAAATACATCATTTACATGCATGATACATGGGGAAAAATTTTGGGAAGCAATAGCATGATGCTTCTCTTTTTCCGTAGCCCAAGTATTTTACCCTACGCTTTGAATAATACAATACTGAATATATAAGAATGTGAAGAGCATTCTCTGAACTAATTTTAAATAAAACTAAAACGGATAGCTGAGAATCTCAATATATATGTAGATGAGAACAAGAGATGGAGAGGTAGAACCTGTAAAACTCACTGTCAAACTCAAGTCTCACCTCTTGCTCTCTTCCTCTTCTCATTTTAGCTGAATTATGACTCAGAATTTGGATTCGACCAGAATGATCAAAAAATGGAAAATACCGGAAAAAGAACCAGTAGAAACGTAACCACAAAAGGTTTGGTCTTGAATGAGGGATTAGGCAGCTGCGGCCTCGAACTTTCAGACTGGTTAATCACGGGTTCAGATTTTGCAGGAGGTGCGGGAGAAATAGCAGGCGAAACAACTGGAGAAACAGCTGGAGAATGTGCGGTGTTTACAGCTGATGATGTACTTGAGACCTCGTCATCATAACCTGAGGGAAACATCTCCTTAGAATATAAGATAATTCTTGATATATATATATATATATATTGGTATATGTATATATGCAAAGATTTGTTGCAGAAGAGCCAAACTATACTCACAGCTGGAATTCTTCCAACCCAGAATCATGTTATCACGATCAAAGACAACATGGTAACCAGTCATGAAATTCTCTGCATGACAATGAAGTAACATGAATAGTATAGCAAACTGGAAACTATTGACTGACATTTAAGGAGTGTGTCAATCAGATACTCACGTCCTATTATATTCACGTTATAACTTCTCACGATGCCAAGGCAAATCACTGTGCTAAAAGTTTCAACCCCCTGGAGCCCACAAGAAGGATTAGGAGACTGAGAAGAGAGATGATACATCATATAATAAAGACCTTCTAACTTAACAAGGAATGCGTATAAACAATTCTTGATATCATGTACTAGTCAGATCTTCCTTACCTCAATAATAATATAAACAAGTGGATACATAACATAATAATCGTCTCCCCCTTTCATTTTCATATTCAAGGAGGGAAATTCCAAACTGGTCTGATTGCTGCAGATCACGCAAAAGTCAGAAAAAATGAAAATTTGAAGAACTGAAGATGAAGAGTTTCTTAAACCAACCTAGTTGTGTTTTCATAACAATACTCAAAGGGCGTTTCAAGATGAGAATCAAATTGATAACGTTTTCCTTTGACCATGGAATTGAACTGCAAATTGACAAAAAGTTTCGCGACTCAGCACAAGAAACAGAATGATGTCATCATAAAAGTGAACATGGATCACTTACACTGCTCGTAATGTTTGTATAAGCAGGATCGTTTAGGTATGTAAATGAAGTTCCAGTGTCAAAAATTGCATTGAACTCAGAGTCCATAGTTTTTTCTCCGACAATAATTTGAGTGATATTGATGTTGTAACTTGGACTGACAAATTAGTTGACAAGGAAAACGGGTATAATTAGTGTGAAAACTAAAAAATAGATGCAAGATTTTCAAGTTTCAATGATGTCCTCTGCATGCAACGAGAGTGTCATCTTCTAATATATCAAAATAACCAAAGAGATTAATTCAGTAAGAATGAACACTTACTGGGATGCTCCAAGGTTGATTCGTGTTTTTCTTTGGTCTGAGATGCCATTATCTCCAAATGTTATTCTTCCAACACCATCATGCCCAAAACACATAGAGAAAGAATTTGAAGTGAGCCCTTCTTTAGCTAATATGCTCGGAACTGATATATTCTCTATACCAAGCCCCAACAATCCATTTGGTGCTGCGCCGGTCAAGAATGAACCTGTTTGAACTTTACCACATCTGCAACAAATTGAACCACAAGCAGCTTTAACAACAAGAATCAAACACAAGACATTGCATAGAAAATAAATTTTCATATCGTCTTAAGAAACCGTGATTTCCATGACTATGCATGGCTTCCATCGTAAAAAAATCATCCCATTTTGAATAAGGTCTTATTAGAAAGTTATTTACCCAAAATTAATACGCGCCTCAACTTCTTTGGTCTGATCATCATCTGTAGTTAAGTGCAAGACATCTTCCACTAGGACTCCAGTTGAAGACGTGTTCCTTGTACCATAGCGAACTTGATATGGACAACTGCTGTTAGATGAAGGACACTGTTTCCTATACCCACATATGGTGCTGTTACATGGAACATTCTTGCTTGTCGAGGATGAAAGAGGATCGTAGATGTTCAGTTTCAGTCTCTGCAAAATGCAAGTATTCAAGAAATCAGTGTCATTTTTGTTTCAGTATTAGGCAAATTGTTAGGTACCTCTCATAGTTGATTATGCCTCTATACTTGGAACTTGTACAAACCTGTCCTTTTGGTGTCCCCAAGGCATGGACGCAATTTATGTTGGTACAGTTGCATGGCAACCAGAACAAGTCACTGCCAGTGTCTAATGCCACAAGAAACCATACTGGTGGTGTCCCAACAGAAACATTGGCGTAATGCAAACTGAATTCCACAACACAGCCAGAAACTATTACTCTTCTGAATTACTCTACATCATTTGCAACAAGTAACTTTTTGATTTTTTTTTATTTCAAAATAAAATTTTGAAAATAATGGAAGAACCCTTAATAAAAGGGGGCCGAAAACGATGTTAGCTTTTCTTTCCCACATCCTCTCTCTATATAAATTATACGTATATATTTGTGTCTATAGTGAATGTAACGTAAGTTAAAAACAAAAACAAAAAAAACTTTTGGCTACAATGTTCTGACTTCTGAGGTCTGAACTCCAAGTTTTATGCAAAACTTGGATTTTCCAACAAATTTCTGCTTACGAACTAAATGCGGGAAATTTCAAAATATAGTAAATAAATAAATAAAATATTTCTTGACTTTTTTTTTTTTTTAATTATAAGAACCTTTTCTACAAAGATATCCAAAAAAAAAATTACACTGACTTGTCTTGAAAATAAATAAAAAACAATTAGACATACTTCCATTATATTCAGTTAATATACTACACAAATTTATTGCGTACTTTTAAAATTTACACGTAAGAATGATATCCTCAATTTTTTAAAGCCAAATTGTCTCTAATATAATGAAAAATAAATCATAAAACGGAGGAATTGAGCAGTAGTTGACGAAGGCATACAATCCCAAGGAGGCAATCCGATAAGTCTCGTTGCCGGAGGCGAACGTCAGAGCCATCGGATCTACACCGGCGAGTGCACGACCTCGGGCAAGGCGGTCTCTGTGAGACATAGCCACATAGTACTCACGACTTCCCCTGGCAGGTAGGTCGTGAATGCCCAGAATTCCCTTAACGGGATCTGAATACCGGTGATGCATAGCGAACCCAAGAGTCCGGAATCCATAACAGCTTCGTGAACCCAAGCTCAAAAGTACGACGAACAGGAACAATCCACGCGCAGAACTGGACGGCAAAGCCATGAACGAGGGAAATTGTTGAAGGAAATGTGTCGAAATGAGGAAGCTTAGGAGGTAGAAAGAAATGAGGAAGCTTACGGTGGTCTGGGAGACGACAATTAAAGAGTGAGAAAAAGAGGGTGAGAAAGAGGGAAATTTCGCAGAGTGTCATAGTCAGAGGGAAGAGTCAAAGCTTCCACGCACTGCGAAGGACGAAGAATTGTGATATGGGGTTATCGCCATTGGCGTGAGTTTAAGGGCAAAATATTTTTGGGACGTTGCGTGAAGAATTTTCTTTTTTTTGGGCCATCAGATTCAGAACAGTACATCTCACCATTAAATGCAAATCTGCAAAATAAACGCCGATGTCATACATTTTTTATAAACGTTTTTTTAATTTTGAGTTTGTATCCTAATTTTAATAAGAACTAAATATCAAATTTATCTAAATTTTATTTGTATCAACAAAAACTTAACGGACATATAACGAAAAACGACGTAGACGAAATGAAGGAAAGCAACAAGACGAATATGGAAACCAAAAAACGAGCTAGAGTGTGGAGCGACGAAGCTGAGCAATATCTGTAGGACCCGCGCGCGAACCAAACGACATGGTTCAGAAGCGAAGGGAAGCCAGACACAGCGGAGATGATGGAGGACGAAAAAAAGAACAGTTATGGGGCTGCTGGTGGGCCCCACGGTTGACGTGTTCAATTTTTCGGGCCATTAAGAAGAGGGTTGAACAAGACCTTTGCAAGTGACAACGATTGACTTCAATTTTCAATTTTCTGACTCCCTGCCCCTACGTCGTATTGTATTTATTTCAAAAGTTGATTTTTATAAGCCTTCCTCTCTTACAAATCACCCCAAATAAATCTCTTTGTAAGCTTTCAACCTCAATGCATATCTTAATTCTTAGCTGGTTAAATACAAAAAATTATTACAACTTTCTAAATAAAAATATTAAAAGTCACATATAAATAAGATTAGACTAATAATTTATTCTTATTTTGATTAATTTTACTACTATTTGTTTAAATTTAAATCATTTTCTGATTGAGTAAAGTTATCCAAACACTTATTAAACCAAAGACTGCATTCGATGCCACAGATCAAGAGACGTTGGTTTTAGATTAATTAATTCTAAATAAAAATTTTCGTAGCACTTATTTAAAGGTCAAAAGAGACATGAATCCCTTTTTAACAAACATTCTCTATGTATCTTTAACTAATGAATTTAAAAATATTAAATTTATATTATTTCAATTAAATAATAACAAAATGAAAAAAAAAAAGTTACTATCATACATACCAGGCATATGTGAAAACAATAGGGAAGCTAAAGTTAACAAGTCGTCAACAAGAGCAGCTTGTTTTGAGTCCTTCATTATTATTCTTAATGTTTTAATTTTTAATTTTTATTCATTTTTAAATTAATTTTTTTGCTATTTAAGCTTTTCCAAACATTCGTTGCAGACTAACAATATGATTCTCCTTTTTGTTGACCCGAAAACAATATGATTCTCACCATAAACCTCCAATGGATCAAACACATGAATGGTAATAGGAACACTACAATGCAAGCTAACCTTACTTTGTTATTTACGTTGGTGCATCGAGCAGATGATGTTTACAAACCTACCGTGAACCTCCAATGGATCAAACAAATGAATGATCATAGAATATGTGATCAAAAAAAGAAAGAAAGAAATCCAAAGCGAGTCAGAAGTGAAGTGCGACTGTAGTGCGAAGGAGATGACGATGCCCTTGACCTCTGAGAATCGGTTCGGGTCTTTGTGGTTGATTTTGGTGCACTGTGGTTGCCATTGCCAAGCCCTGCCGCCACAGCAGGAGGCACGTTATTTGAGTGTGGCTTCGCTGCAACTTGATCCTCAACGTCATAACCTGTTAATGCCAGAGAACAGTCGCTGACAGAAGAAAGTTAACACTTACAATCAGATTTCTTCCAACCCAATATGAGCTTTTCTCGTTCACATACAACTCGGTAGCCCGTCATGAAGTTTTCTGTAATAAACATCAAAACAAGTGAGGGCTAAAATTATGGAGAAAGACTAGTGAGAAAGACAAGTCCCATATTTTGAAACTTCGATCTTGAGTGAGTGGTCTTCACAAGTTAAGCTTGCCCCCAGTTGAACTCAATTTACTTCAACTTCATGGCATAATAAGTCTATATGATCTAAGAATGTAACAAAAAGAAAAGAAAAAAGAAAAAACCAACTTACGTCCGATTATTTTAGTTCAGTACTCTTGACAACTGCTAGGCAATATACAAGTTCACTCTGCCAAAATAATTAGGAAGGGAAGATACAACTTTAGTTTTATCCTAAGCTTAAAGGCATGCTCATGGTAAAGAGGTGTACAGATTTAACAACCATCTGGGTAGAGATGATAATTATTGGATCATAAACAGCAAAATGACTTCCGCCTCTCATGGTTAAACGCATGCTAGGTATCTAGCTTGTATTTGCATCATACCTGTCCATAAGTAAGAATATTTTGCTTTCAGAGGTTATATCTACACACACACACACAATTTATATATATAAGTTGGAATGGTTCTATGACCTCGTATCATAACAAAATTCAAAGGAATTCTTGAATCAGATGGACGCCTACTATCTCGTATCTGGGAATGAAACTGCAAAAATAAAAATTTTGGTAAGGTCCAGTATTAAATGATGTTTAAGCCATATTGAAACGGAATTGATCCCTTTTCTGCGCTTACAGTCTTAGAAAGCCTTGTGTAGGTTGGATCAACCAAGCCTTGTGAGATATGTACAAGCATGAGACTCTATTTTTCACAGAAATACTACTTTGATATCTGAAATCAGCAGCAACAAGTAACAAGGGAATTACCACTTACTGCAATGGGTTCATATTAAATGGGGTCTCTTCTTGATCAGGGCTGCCCTGGTCCCCAAAACTTATCCTTCCAATGCCATCATGTCCGAAACACATGGAGAATGAATCTGCTGTAAAACCTTCTCTGGATAACATGCTAGGAACCGATATCTTCTCCATGCCAAGCCCAAACAAACCATTGGGAGCTGCAACATCTAAGAATGATCCACTTTGAACTTGTCCACAGCTGCACATGTATTCCATTTTATCTCTAGTATGTGTAAGTGACTGAAGAAAAGAAAAGGGAAAGAAAAGCCATAAAGCTAAAAGTACTAGACTGACATATGAACATTGATGAAACAGAGTGTTCAGATCAGTTCGGTAATAGAACAATGAAACTAACCCAAATATGATATATGCCTCCACAAGCTCATTATGATTATCTTCTTTCTTCAGGTTCAAAACATCCTCCACAAGTATTCCAGATGTGGAAGTTTCAACAGAAACATAAGAGACCCTATAAGAGCAGTTGCTGAAAGTCCCAAGGCACTGATTACGGTGTATACACAAACTGTTGGCACAAGTGACCTTTTTGCTGGTTGAAGATCCATTGGGATTGTATATACTAAGGTCAAAATCCTGCCACAACAATATTTCATTTTCAAGAACCAAGCCAAGGCCACAAAATGCCCTGTCTTCTTTTACCAAAAACAAATGCATATCCTCTCTTAATTCACATATCTTTCATAGGCAAGGAAAACTTCTAAAATATTTTTCTGATTGAAACCAAATGGGATGACTTAAAAAGATATCAGGTAAGATTAATAAATATCTGGCAAACAAGACAAGAAATAGGCAACATACATGGAAACAAGAATAATTTGACAATGCAGACAGAAAATTTAAAATGCTAACTTTGTGGTCCGATCACTTCTTCACTATGAAAGAACAAAAACTCCTACGTTTTGCAAATAACACCAACAGCGAAAAAAGGAAAAAAAAGAAAAGAATGAGTAATAGATTACTTCTTTACAAATATCCAGAGTTTCTAGTAGACTAGCACATTATAATCAAATCTTAATAAGCAGAAGGAAACATACTGAAGCAAAAGCTGCGCTATCAGCTGCTGCACATCTGGTACAATCACACGGTACCCAGAACAGGTCATTTCCTGTATCAAGAGCCACCATAAACTTCACTCCCGGTGTCCCCAATTGAACTGTTGTATAATGTAGACTGTATGAATCTCCAGACAAGCACAAGAAAGGAGAAAGTTAAAGAAATGCGGGAGAAACTTCCAAGAACAAGGACTTATTCAAGGGGGAAAATTAGATTAATAATTATTCAATATGTGCGCGCGCGCGCAATTGCATTAAAAAAGAAAAGAAAAGAAACATACAATCCCAGCGAGCTGATCCGAAACGTGGAATTGCCATCAGAGAATGCCAGGGGTACATCTTACGTCATCTTTATCGGAAAGTTTGCGGCCACGGAAAAAACGATCGCGATTGGCCAGCTCCGAGTAGTACTCAAAAGTCCCCTTCTCAGGCCGGGCATCCACCGGAGATAACTTTCCAGCGCTGGTCTCCGACCATTTCTTGCCGGCTCGGAGAAACGGTGGTGCATCGTGAAGGTGAAGATGCGAGCATGGCAGCAAGCATAGAAGCTCCAAAATGAAAGCAAGACGAGGACAGTTCTTCCCAATGTAGCTATTCTTTCGTCAATGAGAGAGCAAAAACCACAGAATGCCTGAAATCGAGATCATAGATCTTGGAAGAGAGCAAATTTAAGTTGAACTAAAGAGAATTAGGATTTGGAGATTAGGAATTCACACAAAAAGAGAGGATCTTGGGATTTTGAGAATGAAGCGGGGGTAAGATCTTGAAGTACTCTACTGTGAAGAAGAGGGAGGGAGTCAAGCTCGCGTTTAGGTAGGTATCTTCAACGCGAACACGTGCGTGGACCCCACAAAGCTTGTCTTTGACAGTTGATAACGGTCGGCGGCATGGCGGGGATTCCCGTACAAGTTATGCTCTGTTTATTCATGTGTCTCACCTGGACTCCCAAAACGTGGTTTTCGCAATAGAAATAAAATAAAATAATAATAATAACGTTTGAGAACCCAAAACGTAAATCCACATCAATCAATGGTATCCAAATATTGATTGTTATGCTATTTAAAATACTATAAAGTACTCAATAATTTGTTATTTTACGAAAGATTAATTATTTTTATTAAATTAAGAGTATGTTTGAAAAAATTTTAAATTATAATTTTAAAAAGATTTTTGGCTCAAATTTTGGTTTGAGAAAATTTTAAAACAAACAGTTATATTTGTACAAAAGGACTTTTAGATTAAACAATGGTTTAAAATCAAGGTTTTGAATAAGCTATTGAGATTAGCTTCTAAAACAGTAAAAAAGTTTATAAACTCTCCAATTACTATTTTATCTTTCCTTTTTCTTACACATTCTCTTATCTTTCTTCTCCACCCTCTCTCCTCTTTTTATTTCTCCTCTCTCTTCTCCACCCTCTCTCATATTTTTAATAAAATTATACTCATTTTGATAATTTATCAATCACAAAAGTCTTTCTGGTAATAATTATCCAAACACTCACTTTTTCAGAATCACTTTTTTTTCTATAAACTTTGCTCTAGAAACTATTTTTTAAAAGTTGTCTAAAAGTCTTTTTCTCCATAAGCCCTTTTTTTACTGTTCCAAAAGTTAGTCTCAGTAGCTTATTCAAAATCTTAATTTTAAACCATGGTTTAGTCCAAAAATCCTTTTGGATAAATATAATTATTTATTTTAAAAAAAAATTAAACTAAAATTTGAGTCAGAAACCCTTTAAAACTGTGGTCGGAAGTTTCCAAACACACAATATACAATAATGCTATTTTTTGGGAAACAATGAATTTTTTTTAGATTAATATTTAGTTGAATGATTAAAGGGAGAATGACGTTCAAAGACCATGAAAAAAAATAAAATACAATAAATGTCCAACAAAAAAGAGTAAGATACATAGACATTTCCTTTATTTTATCTCAGTAAACTTTTAAACTTTTCCAGTAAACAACTCCCCAATTCTACCGTAAATTCATCATCGCCTTCACTGACCCACACACCAATAACCTCCTAGAAACGCGACAACGCTCTACAAATAATCAAACAATGATTTATTCCCCTTAAAATATTTGCAGGAAGTGGTTAATTTCTATTTGAAAAGAAAAAATGAATACTTTTATTCTTTCATATACAGCATTCATTGATCTCGAGAGAAACATGATTCCACACAAAATACATCGAAAAGTCAATTCAGCTCACAGTATATATACATATCGGCCTTCCTCAGGCATCAGATAGACTCCTTATTATTCTCTACAAAAAAACAAAAGCTTCCCTTTCAATTGGTATATGCTTTGCAAGTCACTTCATTCTTCGTAACAACTCTGGTGGATCCCTCATCTTCTTCACAAGGTATGAAAAATGAGCCATATATATATTTCATGCATGGCGTGTAAATAATACAACTTGTTATGTTCAGTATATTAGATATATTGACAGCTGATCAGTTTCCACGGTTGAGAATCAGATAATTAATTGGGGATGGATCAGGCAGAGGTAAATGCAAATTTATCAGAGAGTTTGGAGCGTGAAAATGGAGAAACAGTGTCCATTTGATGAAGAAACTCCACGTCATGAATTAATGGGTTCTCTGTTCTTCGTGGTGGAGACCCTGAGTAACAGGAAGGTAAGCACCCTGTGCTGCACACCAATTCCTTCTCATTTGATGAATTCTGCACAAAAACATGCATTTAATTATGCCCCTAAATCATGCATTAATTCTTATTACCATTTTGATGATTAATCTAATCTAAGCCACAACCTTTTCTGCGATCATGTTAAGAACTCCACTTTCTTCCTTGCCATTTGACTGGCTGCTACAGAAACAAAGCCAAATCAGAAGCATACCCACTGAATGAAACGTAAATCTTAGTACTGAGATATGTGAATAAGGACTTAGTATAAGGAAATTACTATAAAATGCTAAGGAAGGAATTAATTACCAAAAAATCCTCCGCAACATAAAATTCAATTTTTACACTACAACTTATTATTGTTTCTTCCTCAGTTGTTATTAAGACTTCTGGATAATTAAGTCCCTTATTTAGGACCTCATTATAATTCCCTTTATATGTTGGTTAGGAACAAACCTGTGTGTGCTACATCTGAGTGGCTTGAGGAACTCAGGAATTATTGCAGGAGGAAGCTTTCTGGGTTTGGGGCAAAGTGGTTGATCGCATTCATATGCTTTTGATCCGATCTTTTCTTTCTCTGCACTTGAACCGCATAGATTGCTTTTGACTGCTTGACGATGCATTTTATATGTATATGTATGTATATACCTTCCTAGCTAGCTAGCTTAAATACACAAGTTAAAGAAGAAGCTTGCAGAGTATATGATGATCTTCATTAGAGATGAGAGAGACTTGTAATTTATTTATATAAGTGGGGAAGAAGAGAGTGATGTGTTGTTTTCTTGGCTGAGAGTGGATATAGCTTTGCTCTTTGACGACTATGTGGCATTCCTTTCCTTATTCTTCTCCATTTCTCTTGCTTTCCCTTTTCTCTTTTCAACATCTTCTTATCATTTGCCAAATTTAATTCCTTCCGTTATCTGAGTACCGAAAATTTTACTTTTATGATTCCTCTAGTATTATATTTTGTCAATATTTTATATGAAACATGAATTAATTTTACGCTATTGATTATAAGATCCGTGAATGATCACACGCAGAGACTGAGTCAACTAATATTTGCTGTCTTGTGTCCAACCAAGAACATTACGGACCAACTTGTTTATTCACAACCCGGCCCAAACCAAGTTCGTACGGTTCTCGATTGGGCAGAAAAATACAAGCACTATGTTGTATCCCAAAAAATAAATTCGCTTGAGTTCAATTGGCGAAGAGATGAGATATGTGACTATTTAAAATATACTCGATCCTTTAGGAGTACTATTTGAGGAGGCATCCTAATTTTTGGGTGTCTAAGTTTACGTCTAAGCATAATTGACGGCTCGCCCTACCCGACATTGATATCACCTAGGAGGAAAGGAGATTTTGCCCTGCCCTTAGATCGTGGGTGAGCTCAACCCCTTTCCAAAAATTTTCTTATAAAAAAATAAATAAATTTATAAATTTTAATTCTAATTAAACATCTTTTTTATCTCTTAATTCTAGACTTACATGACCCTTCTGTGTAAACCTTTTAATTTAATCCATCACTCTACCATCATAAGGTATATTTTTTAAGTTTTTATATTTTATTTATAAAATTTAATCCAAAATAAAGGAAGTATTCCCTTGCTTTTTTTTATAACTCTCTAGCTCACTTTAGTATATGACACTTTTTCTAAATGCATATGAACAACTGATTAATCCGTATTAGTTATCTAATAGTTCCCGCATTTTGTGATCTAGTCAGTAGTTTACTATTAGATTAAGTACATTTGAATGAAGAAGTACGTACTCCCTTTCCTCCAACCTTACGTATAGGTCAATTGTTGTAAAACGTGAATCCTCTGAGAATTTTCTTTTATAGATTTCCAGAAACATATATACAACCTAACTATGTTGTCTCCCATGAGACACACTTCTTCTCAAAACACGCGAGGGTTGAATAGTCTAGTACACAACACACGCGACACACACTTCATTCACGAGCATTAATATATAAATCACATACCTAAGGGCAAACTCAGTGATAATAATCCCACAATATACTTCACAACTTTTGGTAGCTCTCATCACCGTATATTACTTCACAGTCTTTGCTTCTACGATCTTACGTACTTTCTTCTCATTAGCGTTACCCTAGTCAGAACCAGTAAGCCACAACATGTGGTGCTGATGTATCATCTCCGTTATCTTCATCCGATCCAGTGCTGGTAAACTACCTCGGCCACCTCGAAAGGCTGATCACCGCCGCCATGCTCGTGAATAATCTCCACCGCCTCGACAGGGTGAGCAATACCATGCTGGTGAAGGTTCTCGGCTGCCTCGGTCAGGTGATCACTGTGGTTCCGGTGAATGACCTGGGCCACTGAGATAAGGTGAGCGGTGAATAGGAGACCGACAATAAGAGGAGTCATAACGACGATTAGGGCCACCATGATCACCGGGATAGCCTTATATTTCATCAAGACGAGAGAGTGAGTAAAAATCTTAGAAATTTGAATTCTTCAGAAGAGAAATAATACAGGGGATAGCGAGTTCACCATATTTGACATATACGTACGAGAGTCTCAAACTTACCATAGTCTCCGGAGTTACGTTGTAAAGACTCAAGCTAAAGTCTAGGTTTATCTCTCTGATTGAAATACAATGGAGTGCAATAATCCTTGTATATTACTAACATTAATTGTTCGTTAATGTGGTTAGGTGGTACAGGGTAAGATTATATTCCATCATGCAAATGATAAATAGCTATAAATCAGCTCGGTCTCCACTTCCAATAGATAGCTATAAAATTGATGAGACATTATGATCTCTGACTTACGTACTCTCTCCCTCCCTCTCTCTCTCTCTCTATATATATCAAATAATAACTGTTTTCTAGCAGAAAGTAAAAGAATACGAAGAGCATTCAGTTCAACATATATAGGTATGATTAAATATTACATCCTTGATATATGATTAATTTAGATAGATTAAAGAAATCAAATAAATTAATTAATTATAATTAAATCTAACCCTGGAGATAAATTTATATATATACTCTTCATATCTTTAGTATAAGATATATTTAACTAGTTTGATTAGATTAAAAGAGTTAGCTAATATGATATTATTTTTTTAAAATACTCTAATTATCTTTTTTAACTTTCTTCCTCCCTCTTATATTTGATTATTGTTGAGTGAGTCTTGAGAAAAAATTAATAAATAAATAAAAATATTTTATATTTAAGACTAATATTAACTTTCTAATTAAGTTAGATATTAAATATCGAAGAAATATTCTTTAATCTATAAAACCTAGTCATATTAAAATTCGGAAGGAGTATATATTGAATTTACACGACGAGTTATTGGTGTGATTACGTATGATATATAACAAATAATATCCTTTAGTGAAATTTATATAGGAAGCTGTACTATTTATTTACGAGGAATAAATAATACAACCCATCTAAACTTCATACAAAATATATGACCATATTTAGTTTATATGTGTGTGTGTGTATATATATATATATTGCCAACATACTAGTTTATGTATATAGTTCTGTATGGGAGAGCAAGTTGAAGATGTAATATATATCCAATAATCCAGATAATAATGTGAACATAATTTAATTATATTGACGATGTCCATTGTCCAATGTCGTTGGAAGTTGGGAGTAAATACTGAGGTTGTGAAGTTGTTGAGCAGTGCCTTTCGACTTTGACATTATAAGGGTAAGTTTGGCACTAACATACTTGGGATCCGACTTGGGGCATCTACTTTTAGTAAAGCTCCCATATGATATCACTCTCACTACGGTTGATTTGCTTTCATTAAAAAAGAAAAAAAAATTAAACCATATTATAACGCCTTAAAACAATTTAATTACATACAGAGACAAGAAATGACTTGACGTAGAGATGGAGGGCCAAAAAATATAATGTTACAAACGTGACATTCACCTTTTACTTTTTAAGAAATTAAAGTGACATTAAAATTAAGTAGGTGTCTGATTTAATATATGCCTTTATTTAAGAATAATCAAATGAGTCTCTTCCACGCAATCTAATTATTATCAGGCCGTGTTTGGTTAGATTAATGTTTGTAAAAGTGGCTTTTCATTTCAACACAAGCTTTAATGCAAAAGCAGGAAATTGTCAACAGAGGTTTAAGAATCATTTATGCTAATGGGCAATTTTAAACAAGAAAGAGTTTCATGAAAGTTACATATACCATTCTGTGGAGGCTAGATGCTGACTCATTCCGTGGAGAAAAATGATATATATGGTCCATGGTAGTGGCACTCCCATTTATTGCTGTGATGAGGTTTAAACTGTCTAAATTAAATCTTCGATTACCCATATTTAAAGTTTTCAATTTCTAATTTTTGAATAGTAAATTCATTTTTTCCACACGATAACAGATAAAATATTCTCTTAAAAAAAGAAAATTTAAACCGTAGAAACTCCAAAATAGATTTGGAGCCCCTAGTTCCACCCTGTATACTTTTGTTTTCAACCCTAAAATCATTAGCAATATTTACATGAGAATGTTAAAATAAAAACAATAGTTTTGTCTTCTTTAAATCGAAATATCTTCCAATGTTTTTTTTGTCAACATCGAAATTAAAGTTTATCACGTATGAGTCGACATGACCATTAAAATCCGATCCATGAATGCTCCACCTGCCTTGTCTTGTCGGGATCAGCAATGCTCCGCCTGCCTTATCTCGTCGGGATCAACAAAGTCAATGCCAAGATAAATCCAATCCTTGCCCCGCCCCAGACCTATACCATATTCCTATGGTTTGGGAAACTATCACTGATATGATTTCGAATTTTAACCTATAATCTATAATTAAAAACATTTTATTTTCAAACTAAAATATTAAGTTATACGTAAATATTCTCAACTCAATATTTATAATATAGACAAATAAAATTAAAATTTTTTTCAGGGTATTTCATGATGGAGTAAAACAAACAACCATGGAGTGGTTAAATACCACCAGCATATTTAAATCAGAAAAGAATAAACTATAAAATTTTGGAACAAAAAGTGACAATTTTTTTTTTTGGAAAAAAATATGGTCAATGAAAAACTAGATATTATATCGTCCCATTGTCATCTCTATCTATGAATGACTACCATGTTAGAGATTTAAGCGTAATATTTCGGCCAATAAACTAATTTCTGTCCAGAAAAATAAGAACTTGATCATCCCTCTTTCTTCCTCATTCCTCTCTGCAATTTGCCGGCGGGAGGCAAGGCTGAATCTGAAGCAATCATTTCATTTATGAACATGAACTCGAGAGCACTATGTTATTAGAATATCAGGAATTGTAGGGAAATGAGATCCCATTACTTTGCCGCCAACATCCATAGAAGTCTCATATTCAGGGAAAGGGCTAACCTTCCCATCAGCATCTACTTGTACAGGATACTTAAGGATATGTCCCTGCAATGAAGAAAAGTCCTCTGACGTGTATCTTCTCCAATTCTCTTCCGCAATGGAATTCACCTTACGCACACATTCCAAACTCTCTGATTCTTCAAAATTTGCCTCTAACATCCCAAGATGCTCTGCTCTGCCCACAGTGAAATTCTGTAACCATAAATCTGCAGCCACCAAAACATCAATTCATCCATCTCATGCTATGCAACACAGAACTGATGAAATATGATCATTTGGTATGAGTTATGTGATTTCCAGGTCATTGATGAGACATGCAATTTGTAAATAGTAAAAGAAGGGAAAATATCTCCAATTCAAATATGTGCAGCCAGAAGAAAATATCTTTGCCAAACACAAACCTGACCATAAGGATGTCTTTTCCTGGCAAACCAAGTGTGATGAGGCTGATATGCACCCATAGCTATCTCAGTATCTTTTGTGCCAGCCATAGACCGTTGATTTATATTAGCAGATCCCACGATAACATACTCATCGTCAACAATCATCCCCTTAGCATGCACATAAATCATAAATCGGCGATGTTTTTTGCGAACTGCAGACCTGATAATAAAATTTTAATTACAGCTAGTTCTTGAATAAGGATTTCACCATGTCATGCACCTTTATATAACTAAATAATAGATTCTGAATTCCTTCGCTTGTATAAAACAATTTTAAATTGACAAATACATAGCCAAGAAATTATTTGACAAGTAAGCCAAGGATATAGCTGCAGACAGCAGTAACCAAGCCCATTGAAAACTAGCACATTTATGCAAGGGCTTCTTCTTCATAAAAGCATGAACATAGTAAAAACAAAATCTAGCATCCATCACAGCCAAATTTGAGAAAAGATGCAGGCAGTGTGAATTCACAAGAAGTAAATGCAGTTGTACTCTTTTCATATTGTGTAAACCAAATGACATATATATGGTTAACATACCTAAGAACTTCATCTTCAGGAGAAGCAAGAAAAAGTTGTCATGTGCTTAATGCATTAACTAGATGAACATTGTGGTTGAAATAATTACCGAAGTACAATTTGCACTTGAGTTCTCTTCATGGAATTCTTCCTGGTTACCAAGGCAATAGAAGTTGAGGTAATCTTGTGGGTGCAAATCAACAAGTTGCATTGATTTTAATTCTCTTGCAACAACATCATACATCGTTTGCATTGTCTGGCTCTGAATGCAGAAAAAGGTAGAACTGAGAATAGATCATTGCTATTGCCTATTGCTGTTAATTTTAAGATCTTCAAAGCATTATAAACTTCATGTTTGTATACCATAGAATTCCATCATTGGACAAGTTTCTAAACTTTACACATCATGTAGTCATAGTACCTGCCAAAAGAGGATTTCTTGCATAGCTGCTGAATTAGGATCGCCCCTCTGGCCACATTGGTAAAACAATATACACTGTAAATCTCTCCTCGGCTCTGATTTTACTAGCAATTTTGAGTGCCAGTTCCATTGGAATGAGATTATCGGCTCCTGCACAAAGATGGCAACATATGACTAGGCAACAATTGAAATCAAATAATATGGAAATAAAAAAAATAAACTGCTAGAAATGGTTAAGCTGTATTTTAAAAGAAAGAATCGCCATAGACAGACAACCATTCTACATTTTAAGATTACCTACATCCTTATAAGATGGCCAAGCATATGATGATCCAAGAAAATATTGGTTTTCAATATAGATAAAGTGTGAGCAGATCTGATCGCTTGAATGTATCCTGTTTGAATGCTTTTATCTATTACTAATTTTTTAGCGCAGGTAAGATTCTGCATCAAAATAAACTCATTATAAACTATTATATATGATTCAAATCACTCTAGTACATAATATTTTAAACTTGATATATAGGTTCTTAAACTTGTATACAGGTCTTTATCACAAGCAAGTGATAAAGAGTACTTGAGTAAGACTATTTTCAGTTATCTGCACAATAGGATGAACTTGAAAGGAAAGAAATAGTAGTAATAAATAAACCTGAGACTGAGCAATATCAACACTTTTGGGAAACCCTTTCAGGTATCCTGAATCACTGGAGCGGAATATCTTTAAAATCATATAGCAGAATAAGAATTGGACACAGTGTAAAAAAAACGAAAGATCTCCCAAAATAATTACTGATTAACTTGCTATAGCAATGCCTCGCCGGTACAAGTTCTCTTCCACGGCTATGAACTTCATTTCTATACGAAGAGCGGTGTCTGGCTTGTGAGGCTTACCGGAAGAACCAAGAATGGGGAACCATCCGGCGATAAGAATGGGGAACCATCCGGCGATAAACTCACCGGAAGCAATTCTCTGTGCAGGAATATTGACAGTTCCCACAAGCTGAGCACCAAATACGTCGTCTTCTTTTACTCGAAATTCCAAATGCTCCCCGGGGTGTGCCAAGGGGATACTGAATCGCTCGTTCCACTGAGGGGCCGGCGTGTTCTTTATCACACGCGTGCGGGCAACAGTAGACTGCGGCACCGAGACGGCGACGTATGAGTCGCTAGTGATAATCCTCCGGCGACTTCACCGGAATGGAACTTGATAGTGCCACAGGCGGTGACGCAACGGCGGAAATGCTCATAGACATACATGTTGGCCAAGTTTCGAGCCTCAAAGATGGTAGTCGCCGTGAAGATAGCTTATCCCCGTCTCGCCATTACCGTTCTCCGACGTTGTTCCGGTGCAGTTTGATTCAAACACTGAACCGATTACCGAAAAGAAACCACGTGGGATTATCAATTTCTCAATGCTGACAAAAGCTGTGAATGGGGTTTCTGGGTTCTGGATTACTACATCGCTTACATGTCGCGGGCACGTTGCACCTCGGTGGCGCCATTACTTGATTTTAAAGATTTTTAAAAAACTGCCCTACTTTTTCGATGTACGGTATTTTATTTTATTTTTTAATATTGCATTTTATTTTTGTGAAGAACTAGTGTTTTTTTGTTGCGGCCAAGAAAGAACAAAAATCAAAACTTAGTTAAGGAGTTTATTTGTGTCCGGATAATTTTTTATTTTCTAAATATACTTCTAATTAGATATAAATATTTTTAAAAAATATTTATTAAGGATTGAGAAAAATCATCAAAACCAAAGATATTTAGAAATTTTTTAAAACAATGAAATCTAATAAATAAGTTTATGAACGGTGCAAATTTTTACATATTATTCCCCACGTCTAATGATGAAGAGAAAATTTTAAAGGTTGTAATGTCTCTCCATATAAGGTATTCTACAAAATTTTAGGAGTAATTAGTAATACTTAGAAATTTTCTTAAACAACCTTAAATGATAAAAAAAAAAAAGACTTGCCTATCTGATAAATAAATGAACAGTCTTTCCTATGCAGCTTGGAAAGATGAAGATGATGAGCATTTAGTTCATTAAAGGTATAAGTGAAAATATGAAATCAATTTTCAGATATTAACTAATTTTAACTATTTTTTTTATATATGTAAGTTAAATTATTTAGATAATTTTCAGTATAATTTGATTGATCGGTATTGATAATATCGATTGACCTGTAAATCTAGACCTCTAGATAATCCCTTGTTCGTGCGGCGGATCAAACTTTTTGTTTTTTGGGCCTTTTTTCAGTGTAGAAGACTTGGCTCAAATTCTAATTTACTAAGACATATCACTATTTAAATTGAAAGGTACGCAGAAAATTCTCACGCGGATTCGATTCGGATGTAGTCGGGGCAAAATTCCGATGAACCGAGTAAGCAACTAAAAAAAAAGAAAAAAAAAAAAGGTATTCGATATTTAAAGAGTTTTATTATAATTTTAGTATATTATTCTAATTTTTAGATATTTAAAGATAATTAACATTCTACCTAATATTAGAATAATTTAATACAAAAGTAAAACTTCATTTTTAGATCGTGGCTAAACTCAATACCTTTCCCCAAATTTTTGTATAAAAATAAAATATATATAAGTTTTAAGTTATAATATGTGATTTTAAAACAGTTATATAATTAACTAAAATAATGGTAAGTCCATAAAATAAAATCCACATAAAAAATTTGTCGTGCTAAAAATCACTGTAAACGTATATTTATCAAGTTATTATTTTTTCATTGTGGTTTTTAAAAAAGCAAGACAATTTGCATATAATTTATTTTGGCCAGAAACCACTTCCATATAAAATTTTTTCTCTCCTAAAAGAAAGTTACATCACAATTTAAAAAATACAAAATGTATTTGGTAAATCTTCAACAAAACCCGACTTATAAAGTATAACTACCTCATGTCATAAACGCATAATCCTGATTTCTAAATACTGCCCATTCTTGTCCCAAGGGAGGAAAAAACACTGCACATTCACATCGACGTTCGGCCAACCGAACCTATAGTAAAGATGGGCTAGAAATATAGATAACAAACAGATCTAAATCATTACAAAACAAGGTTCTTCTAGGTGAAACTGACAAATATACAAATATTCAATTTTGTTACATATACAAAACTCATATTCAGCGACAATATTTTAACCTTGCACTGACAATAATTTAGTTATTCAGCGAGTACTAGTACACACTGCTGTCCGTATTCAAATATTTAGGATCAAACAGACAAGTATGTATAGATCGCTTATAGTCAGTAAAAATGTTGTGGTTGCCCAAAAACAAAAATGCCCTGATCAACCGTGATATTTCCCACCAACAAAAGCTAAAGTAACATTATCATGCCCATCTCGTAAGGGTCAAGCTTGACAACATAAGAATGAAACCTTCTCAAAGGACCCAGCAGGGCTTCAGTGTTCAATCCGCTGCCAGTGGCCTAAAGTGGGCTTTTAGCATTGACAATTTGTCGATTCGTCATGATATCTACATTTGACAGCAAATTGACCAATGATAAATAAATAAAAAGCAAAATATCAATATGATAAAATATAAAACCCATTGCATCTCCCATTATTCACATGGGATGGGTTTCACGGATGAACTTCACCTTCGGGTCTGATAAAGGAAATTTTATTCATAACTCAATCAGTCAATCTCGCTTCAATAAAGCTCTCTAAAGCAATTATATACCTCAGCGAGTGCTCCGATCATCCTTGTCACTAGTCTGAGGAGTGTACTGGCTGGTAGATGAAGGCGAGTACCCAGGTTGACTTGGTGAGTAGCCAGTACTGGGACTGCAAAGTATCCCATAAAATCAAGAGTCATAAATCAATCACAGTTAATAATTCTATACACCAGTATGACTGACATTTGAAGAACAACGTACAGAAATGCTCACCTGAATTGAGGAGAACTTGGGCTATAGTCTGGGCTTGCACCAGAGTTATATGGGCTAAAAAAAGGACAAAAATATGCATTGTTAAACACCAGATTTTGAACTAACCAACTCTCGTTTACATGACAGATTAAAGAGGGGTCTCTCACACATCCTTGTTCTCAATGTAGAGACGGAAAGCAGGACAAATAGCAACTTCCTTTACAATATCATAAATGGAGTTGACATACCTGCTGGGGCTGTACGTTGGGCTAGATGGAGAATAAGATGGAGATGTTGGTGAATATGATGGCGACGTGGGACTGGATCAAACAAAAAGTTAGACAAACTTTGGAAAGCTCTAACACAGGATGAATCAACAATTGATTTATATATTTTTTTAAAAAAGTACAGCAATTACAACAACAAAAAATAGGAAAGGAAGGCAAGAAACGAATCAGCCAACTGTCTAACAATTAACCAACTAGAAATCAAGAGAAAAACCAATCATATCGTAGAGTTATCATGATATCCCTACAAGTTCTATTTAAACCATTTAGTATGAAATACTACTTCATAAATCCAAAGATGACTCACCTGTAATTTGGGGATGTAGGACTGTATGGACTTGATGGAGACAGCCTTGGACTGCTCGGAGAATAAGCCAGGGATGGGCTGTACCTTGCTGACTGTGGATTGTAACTAGGGGAAGTTGGGCTATAACTTGGTGAGGTCGGACTGTAACTAGGCGATGTTGGACTGTAGCCAGGAGATGTGGGGCTATATGCTGGTGAAGTAGGGCTATATGACGGGGATGTAGGGCTGTAAGAGGGTGAAGTTGGGCTGTAGGACGGTGATGTTGGACTGTATGATGGAGATGTTGGGCTATAGGAAGGTGATGTTGGGCTATAGGAAGGTGAAGTGGGGCTGTAAGCAGGGGAAGTAGGGCTGTAAGCTGGGGAGGTGGGGCTGTAGGCTGGGGAGGTGGGGCTGTAGCTTGGTGAGGTGGGGCTGTAGCTTGGTGAAGTGGGGCTGTAGCTTGGAGAGGTGGGGCTGTAGCTTGGTGATGTAGGCGAATAAGAAGGGCTTGTAGGTGAATATGCAGGACTAGTTGGACTATATCCTGGTGAGCTAGGACTGTAAGTAGGAGAGGTGGGGCTGTAACCAGGTGATGTGGGACTGTAACCCGGTGATGTGGGACTGTAACCCGGTGAGGACGGACTATAACCTGGTGATGATGGACTGTAACCAGGAGAAGAAGTTGGGGAGAACGCCATTCCACCAACATACGGAGAAAACTGTGCATCAGTAGTAGGTGACAGCCTCAGATTAGGACTCAGCAAATAACTTGGTGACATCATGCCTTCATGATAAGGAGTTCCTGAGAAGGGGGATCTTGCAGGAGTCATGCCAAAATCAAGACCTTCCATGTAACTAGGTAGCTGGAGCTCAATAGCATTCTTCAGCATCTCATCATTGAGATACAAGGCGCAGCTTCCAGTTCCAATGGGGGCAAGCTGACCTAACATAATATTTTCAGTAACACCCCTCAAGTAATCAGACTCGGCGTATACTGCAGCATCAAGGAGAATATCCACCGTCTCTTCAAATGAGCACCTCATCATTGGCCCAGTGTCATTACGGTTAATTCCATGACGAGTTATTGCCATCAAATGGCCCCGATAAGTCATTGTATCACAAAGAATGGCCAGATGCCGGTAATTGACATAAGAGCCATCAAAAGATATAACAACACGTAATTCATCTAGAAGAGCACGACGAACTGCTTCAATACCTAGAACTTCAATGACTTCAATTAAGTGATTGCTTGAGGTCCTTGATGCATCAACATCTTCATGACACATCACAGCTAAAAGGTTGACACCTTCAGTATCAAGCATCCACTCATCGTAAGGCCTGAAACCTAGTGCATCATCAAACTTCTGAATTTTAGTGTTTTTAATAAAAACTTTGTTAATGTCTGGGATGCCTCGTAAGGCCATTTCAGTCAGCATGTTGCTCTCTATTTTCTTCAGAAATACATCATCTTCCGCAGATTCATCCTGAATTTCTCCCTTGGGAGCTTCATCATTCATAATACGGATACGGAGGATAAGTTTTTCAGCATTGTCATCATTAAATATACAAGTCAAATCATCGTCAAACTCAAGGTTGATCTTTTCAGCAATGTCAGCCATACTTAACTTCTTATCCACCATCATTTCACGATTTAATTCTATACGAAGCAACCAAGGAGATATTTTTTCGGGGGAAATTTCTTCATCTGGCATTTCATAGTAAGATTTCACAAAATCAACATCCTCTTCGATAATTGTGCTCATTGGGTCTGGATCATACCATACTTCTGTGGCTTGCGTAACACTCCTAAGAGTAGTATATTCCAAGGCACATTGAACATTCTTTGCCTTCTCTTTAGTCTTATTGACCTCAGGTTTCAAGTAGACAGAGAGAGATGGTGTTTTGATTCTCTTTGCTACATTAATGATTTCCCTCAACCTAGGAACACCAAGAGTAACGTTCTTAGCACTGACACCAGCATAGTGAAAGGTGTTCAGAGTCATTTGAGTGGCTGGCTCACCAATAGATTGAGCTGCAACACAACCAATCATTTCTCCAGGGGCAACAAGTGACTGTAAGAATCGGGACTCAATTTCCCCCACAACCCACTCAAATGCCTCACGAGAAAGCCTGTATTCCGCTAAGACTCTCTTACTAGCAAAAGTGCTACGGAGAAGAATGTTGAACAGAAGAGTTGCATTCTTTTGAGCTTCTTGACTCAATAGATCTTCACCAGGAACAACCTTCAATCTCTCTTGGAGCTTATCAATGGCTTCAACGATTTCCATAGGATGCATATCTGAAGGCCTTCGGAAATCCACCTTAAATGTCTTCTGAGCATTCCAGATCAGTCTCTTCAGATTAACAGGTAGGGGCAAAGAACTATCCCCAGTAGTTGCTATCTCAGTTGCAAGCTGGTGTCTGTCTGTTTCAAGTTTTTGAACTTCAGCCTCAAACACATTCCGGAATTCTCTGATGGTTTTCAAGTCTTCTACAGGTTCTTCAAGCATATAATTAGGTTTCCAGTTTTCATCATCAAACTCATACCTGAAAGACTTGTCAAATTCTGATTTTTTCATTTTTAATGAATCCAACTTCTGTGTTTCTATCCAAACAGAATCCATACCATCTTCTCCATACAGAAATTGAATAACATCTCCCAATGAGTTCCTAACCGTACCATCATATTTAACCATAATATCCTCCATAGCCTTTACAAGTCTCCTCTGGATGTACCCAGTTTCAGAGGTCTTAACTGCAGTATCAATAAGACCTTCCCTACCACCCATGGCATGAAAAAAGAACTCTTGAGGGGTTAGCCCACGAAGGTACGAGTTCTCCACAAAGCCACGACTTTCAGGCCCATAATCATCCTTTGTAAAATGGGGCAAGGTCCGATCGATGAACCCATAGGGTATTCGCTTACCCTCAACATTCTGCTGGCCCACACAAGCAGTCATCTGAGATATGTTAATGAAACTTCCTTTTGAACCAGCTGTAACCATTGCTTTCAGATTATTACTCTCAGACAAACTTTTCTGTGCACTATTTCCAGCATCATCACGAGCTTTATTCAGTGTCTAAGGGTATCCCACAAAAAATTAGAGAACATTAGGATCAAGTAAAGAAGCAAGCAAATTTAATAACGCGGTGCAATCCAATTTGAGCACCTGATTCACTCTATTTTCAAAGGATTCCATCATTGTTCGTCCAGGTTCAGCCTCCAACTTCTTCTCCTGTGCATCCCTAATAAGCCTTTTCACCTCCTCTTTAGCATTTGCAATAGTCTGATTAATAGTCTCCATAGTTCCCGCATCTGCAATAGTGTCACCGATTCCAATGGTAAAACCATTCTGCAAAAGCCAGTAGTTGACAAGCCACTGAGTATGACCAAGGAATTTACGAGCTGCATCAGGGCCAACCTCCTCCCTATATTCAAAGCAGACATTCAGTGAACAGGAGGACGAACACAGGAAGATTTTACTGAAATAACCGTTGAGAACCACACAAACTTCAACATTATTTTTATAAATAATAATCCATGGTACAACCAGCAATCCTATTGGAAGATGGGTTATCATCAACACCCCAAACTCAGAAAAATGTTAGACTTGGGAATTTCACAAAAAAAAAAAATTTCTTATTTCAAAAGAGGTTGTAGCCATAGATATTTGTTGTTGTATTCAGAAAGGACTAAAGGTATAAATGCTATAGCAATGATTATATACAAAAATTACATACCAAATGACATGTACAAGACTTCCAGTAGATGTTCCAAGCGTCTTTTTGCAAAGAGTTCCAGTAAGTAATTCCCCTTTCTCTATTCTGACAACGGTATCACCTGGAGTTACAAACCCAGTTTCACCTTCTTGGTGCCAGCTTGAATATCTAATGAGATTTATTTGTTTCGGTATGATGAGATTAAAAACTTGCTTCCCAGTCCACAATGGTTCTGGCTTCAGTATTGCTGGAGCTGGGACCTTCCCATCAAAATCTTCCCACCACATCAAAATGTTCATAAAAACATCCTACAAAGAATAGCTTTTATCAACTTCCGACTGGATCATACAACAACAATCGAGTAAAATGCAACAATAGAGTTGCGTAGATCAAACCTTTGTGATGAAGGTATCTCTCTTAGTGATTTTTCTGCATCCTAAAAGTGTATCTTGGACAATTCCCATGACTGGCCTATTTGACTGAGGCGACACAATGCACTTAGGCACCATCATGAGCTCCAACACCTCAGCTCTGGTTTCAAATGACTGAGGAACATGCATATTCATTTCATCCCCATCAAAATCAGCATTATAAGGTGATGTAACAGACAAGTTCAACCGGAAAGTAGAATAAGGCATGATTTTGATTCTGTGCCCCATGATAGACATTTTATGAAGACTAGGCTGACGGTTGAATAGGACAAAGTCTCCATCATTCAAATGACGCTCCACCTAAAACCACATCATTGAAAGTTGTAAGAAGACAGTGAGAGCAAGAATTATTTAGAAATTAGCCATAGTTTAAAAACAATGCCTTGTATCCAAGCTCCAAATGGTGATCACTACTTTTCTTCAAATATCGAAGATCAAGCCTCTGTCCATCATCTCGAATGATGTACTTGGCACCAGTTTTCCCAGGCGGAGGATGGGGTCCATATTCCACTAATTCCTTCAACCTGTATTCTTTTTTAATTCCCAATATTTTTAGTTAAGAATTATAAAAGATACATATGTATCAAGCAACAAAAAGCATATCATTTAACCTTTCAATGTTATAAGGAGTCACTGTCTCGGGGTATGTAAGATTCAGACCAATACTCCACGGCACTCCCAATTCATCAATGTTAATTGTTGGATCTGGTGTAATTACAGTCCGTGCGGAAAAATCTACTCTCTTCCCCATCAAGTTACCTCTAATCCGGCCTTCTTTTGCCTTTAGCCTGCTACATATTGATTTGATAGGCCTACCTGATCTTTGTGTAGCCTATAAGAAATCATACATTGAATTTAAAAAAGAATATATCACCCCCATGCATTATAAAATACACCAAAGGTTCAAGTTAGCATAAAATATACCACTAATCAGTATTAAATGCCTATGTATAAACAATTATACCCTTGGCAGCCCAGGCAACTCATTATCAAAATATGTAGCTATGTGAAACTGCAGCAACTGGGCAAACTCAGAAATAATATGCGCAGGCGATCCATTTCTCTCCTGTCTCTTCAAATTCTCATTGTGCCTGATGATCATCGCCAGCTGATGAGTCAAATCATCCTACACAAGACAGAAATAATCAGTATCAACGTATGAAGAAAAAAGATTACAGTTGGCCAGTAAATATCACCAGTAATCACTAAAAGTAGGTAGAAGGAAAAGAAAATCAACAAGAACTGAAAAACAGTGTTACTTTTTTTCTAATTAAAAAAAAGTACTCGCCTCACTCCTAGAGGAAGTGTCCATCATTACAGAAGGCCTCACAGGTGGTGGAGGAATGGGAAGAACTTGTAAAATCATCCAATCAGGACGGGCATACTTAGGATCCAAACCCAACAATAGGCAGTCTTCATCACTAATCCTTTTCAAAACACTTAGAACCTTCAACAGATTCAACAAGTCATTATCAACACATATTTTGTAGCAATCGACATATAAGTTCTATAAGTTCAAATCATTACCCTTTCTGCAGTAAGAGTCTGTTTCCTTTCCACAGGTTCAGGAAGTTGTTCCTGGTCATCACTTTTCTTTCTTTGAGCTTTGTACTCCGCAATCATTTTCATACCCTCAATAGTGAGCTTTGGTTGCTGGGCACCACAGCCACCCCGGCTCTTTTTAACCGGTTTTTCAGAGTCTTGAGCATGAACATCAATATCATCACCACCTTCACATTTGGTTTTGTTTTTACACGCATCCAAAATCTTTTTCAGCCTATTTTTGGGATTCCTTATCCTCAAAGCTTGCTTAAATTTATGATCTTCCTATAGAATGAACAACCAAATTAAAACTTGCAAAATGGTTAACAGTTTTCTGCACTTAAAACAGAGAAGATCAAATAAGTAAAACACAAAACAAAAGCCTGTCACCATGGAGGTAACAAAATCCTATAACAGCAGTTATATTTTTGTGCCATAAACCATCCATGAAGAATCAACCGACCCAACAGAAAGACAAAAGCTTAAACTTCCGCGATCAAGCATGAGAGGAAAATCGCAGATGAAATTGACTTCCTAAGTGTGTGCTTCTCTGAGAGCTTCATACAAAAATGAAGTGTTCGACCGTCAAAATAAATATGTACTTGATGGACATGACTGAGAGCTGACAAACATGGAAACGGTCCCATATGCGTTCATTGATATAAAAGTCTAATTTACTGACATTTTGTGCAGCTAACACTAAATGCAGATCGAAAATCGTTTTATGGAATTCAAATTCCCGTCCTAACATAAAAAGTAGCTGCGCAAAACCCACTTCATCCATCGTGAAGGAAATCAAGTACCTCATCAGCGAGAATCTTAGAGCAGTTAAAGCAAACGCAACGCATAATAGTCAGCACAGTCTTTATGAACCCAATATGAAACATAGGCTTCGCAAGCTCCAGGTGCCCAAAGTGGCCCGGGCACTCGGCCATGTTAGCTGTACAGGTTTCGCACTTCATCTTCCTATCAATGGTGCCAAGCCGAGGGTCACTCAATCCTCCAATCTTCGGCTTGCCCCTCTCCGTTGTCTCTCCATGTTCAATCTGCACTACAGACATTTGTCTCTGCGCAAACCAAACCAAGTAACAATAAGTTCAGAAAACCTTTACAACCACACAAATCAGTAAGAAACTGAAGACTGGTGAAAAATTCTAATTCTCATCTCCATCGGGTTCCAAGAAAACTTAGAGAAGTAGATATGGTAGCGAGAATTACGATCTCATCGGGGCTGAGTATGCCGAACTGAACCAAACGGACTTTGGCGACCTCAGCCGGGGAGTACGGGAACCGTATATCCATGGCGGTGTTGATCGAGAATGGAATCTATCAGTTAGGGTTTGGAAGGAAATGCTTAAAATTAAGCTCAAAACTAAAAAGCACCACCACTTGTTTTTTGGGTTTTTGGATTATTTGTCGTTGTAGTACAAGAAGTTTCCCTCGCTTTCTCAGTTTAATCTTACTTCGAAGGGATCGGCTGGTAATCCTTCCCCGAGAGCAATTCTCCTCAGGACGAAGAGCCAGACGGAATGGCCCTAATGTCTTATTTATAGACTGAAAGCCGCGCAGCCGACCTTTATGCGGGCTATCGTACGCCGGATGCGCGCTTTTCGGCCAACAGGAGTAATTTATTTTTTTTATCAAAATTTTGAGAAATCCATTAATAAATTGCCATAGGGCCTGTTTGAATAGGATTTTAAAAAATAACTTATGAAAAAAAATAGCTTATGGATAGATTATAAAAAAGGGTTTTTAGAGAAAAATTTATGAAAAAAAAGTAGTTTTGAATAAATAAGTATTTGGATAGTTATTTTTAGAATGACTTTTTATATTGGTAAATTATCAAAGAGGGTATGATTTGATTTAAAATAAGAGAGAAGAGATAGGTAGAGAAAAGAGAAGAGAGAGGAGAGAGGGTAGAGAGGAGAGAGGAGAGAGGGTGTAAGAAAAAATAGGGATAAGATAGTAATTGGATAGTCCATAAGCTCTTTTACTGTTGAAAAAGTTAGTTTTAATAGCTTATTCAAAACCATGGTTTTGCCCAAAAGTACTTATGGACAAATATGGCTGTTTGTTTTAAAAAAATTTCAAACCAAAATTTTGCCCAAAAGAACTTCTAAAATCATAGTTTACAACGTTTCCAAACACACCTATAGGGTTCAGTTGGGTATAAATGGCCAAAAAAATGACTATCATATTATTATCATTTTTTTTATTTTTACTTGTTCAAAAGTCAAAACTAAAATTTATTTTTATCTAATTTTATTTTTTATCATATTATATCAAACAAGATTGCAATGTATGTCAGTCTCCCCTTAGTTAAAGAGGAAAACCTATTTGAAGTTAAATTATAACAATTAAAAAAATTATCAACTACTCTATCAATTATTAATAATAATTAAGAAAATCATTATATATATTCTTAAAATAACTTCTTTTTTTCCCTTTTAAAATTTTTTTTAGTTGTCCACCCGATTCATCAGAGTTTTATCTCGACTATATTTAGATCTGACCCGCGTCGCGCACCTAGCTATGATGGGTAAGTATTTCAACGGGAATTTTTTACATAGATAAAAGCTTAAACTCGAGACCTCGTTTAAATGATAGCGAGTCGCTTACTACTCAGACCAATCCTATTAGTCCCTTTTAAAATTTTTAATAGATTGGATCATGTATCATCGTAAGGGCCCAAATCTAAGGAGCAGGCCCTTCTTTCCAAGGCCAGACTGGTCCTTAATACGTTAATTCACGCTTCAGCACTGTCCATGAAAACTACATATCTTAAATTCTCAATCCTTTCTTCTGGCAAAACTCAAGGCCTTCCCGGATTCCCCGTATTCTGCGATCATACTCGGAACATCACAGAGTTTGCCAACAAAACCCAGAACCTATCCCTTGTTACAGTTTCTAATTGTCCCTTATCTCTCCTGCCACTTCTGAAGCTTGGGTTCTCTCCTTCTCCAGACTTTGCCCTTGCTCGCTAGTGATTTTGCAAACAAACAAAAAGCACTGCAGTAGGAAGCTAAAACCACGGTAGCTGGCACGGCACTGCGCACTTGTCACAGTCACTGCACTTGATACGATGATGAAATTCAGTATGTCACAAGGAGAAATTGTTCGCCACTTCCAGTAGTTAGTTGTGGGTTCTGCTGAACCTTTCAGGTTACATTTGGACGAGAAAGAGAGAGGATGAACAAAAGGCCGCCACCGGATCCAGTGGCAGTATTGCGTGGCCACCGTGCTTCTGTGATGGACATTTGTTTTCATCCATTTAAATCCATATTATTCTCCGGGTAAACAATTTGATTTTCATATAGTTATTGATTATTGATATTGATTGTAGTCGATAAGGGTAGCCTATATAACTAGTTTAGCTCGATCAGTGGCTTCATCGTCTTCTCGCTTGCAGTTCTGCTGATGGTGAACTGCGGATTTGGGATACCATTCAACATCGAACTGTGTCATCTGCATGGTATCCATTTCTTCATTTTTTTTTTGTAACATTTAGCCTTTGTAGTCCTTTTGCTTCATAATCCTTGGATTTGTCTTCCGAGTTCACCAACTGCACAAATAATTTAGATGGAATGACAAATGGCAGGATACATAGTGCCGCCCAGGGGATTATTGCTGTTGCCAGTAGCGCATCCCTTGGAACCAATAAATTTCTTAGGTGCTTACCTTCATTCCGCACTTTGCCATTCTATATTTTCAATAAATACTTCGTGGGAGTTCATGTACTCATTTTATCGAGTTTCATTTTGATTGAAGTTATTCTTTGTTCATTTAGCCAGGGTAGGGATGGAACTGTGAAATTTTGGGATATTGGCGATGGTGGTTTGTCCAGGTACACAACCATATCAGTGAAGTTATTCTTTGTTCTTTTGATTTGCTTTTTTTTTTCTTTTGATTGCTTTACATTCTTTGGATTTCGGTTTTAAATTTCATACTTGCTGGCGTGCTACATTATCAGCTGTCAACCTTCTGAATAAACTCTTTTTGACTTTAAGCATGACTCACCCTCTTTTACCCGAATAATAGTAATAATGATAATAAATAAACCAATTACAGAGTTGTTCTTACTTATCATCTTACTCCCTTGTAATTAACTCTCTCCTAGGATTCCATATCTTACAATCAAGACAAACTCTTACCACTTTTGCAAGCTTTCCTTAGTGAAGAAGCCTTTCACTTGGTCTAAATCTAAACAAGAGAATGCATCGAGAGATTGCCTCAGAATGGAGCTAAAGGGAAATTCTGATAGTGAAAATGTGGAGGTTAGAAGAGAAGAGACTCAGTCCAACCAAAGTAGTTCTGAAAGCTTTGAAGGTCAGTAAACTTTAGTTTTTATAAAATTTTCAGACTACTTCATTTTATTTTATTTTTTTGCAGATTTCCCCTCTAGTATTGGATTATTTCTACCGCTTATAATTTGGAATCTGTTGATTTATGAAACCTCATTGTTTCCAGATAAAACATGTCCTGAAGAATATGTGGCTTTATCTGGGGAGCAGTCTTCCGAGGTTGGTGGGCATCTGATTTAAGTATACTAGTTTTTATCTTTGGTGATGTATTCTTGTTGGAAAAATTCTGGGGTCCTTGATGCTTGTTAATTCTATCTGCTTTGAAGGTTGAAATTTGGGACCTCAAGTCGGCAAAGAAGTTTGCACAACTACCTTCAAACATTCCTAGTTGCTCCTCAAATGTCTGCGATAAAAACAGAGGTTCATTTATGCTCTTTATGATGTTTGAGCTTCAGTTTCACAGACACCATCTTGTTTGGAAATTTGTATCGCTCAGGTTATCCAGTAATTTTATATTCATTCAATTCTCACTCTATCACTCAAGTAGACTGTCTATTGCCCATTGCATATTTACTAGTCTTAATAACAGTCAACCACCGAATGAATCTTTATTGATGTGGACATATATTTTCAGTGCTATATTATTTATTAATATTTTTGTCTATGTTTTTTAGTTTCTTATACTCACATCTTCAGTCCTTACACCTGACTAGATTCCTATTCTTTACTTCTCCCTTTTTTTTGCTTTAAAATTAAACACTGTTTTTGCAGGAATGTGCATGGCGCTTCAATTATTTTTACCTTCTGAATCTCAAGGATTTCTAAATGTCTTGGCTGGGTATGGTGGTAATCCTCTTTCTTGTCATCTTCCCCTTTTGTTCCCCATAAAGCTAGGATATGTATTATTGATTTATAAATTTAACAATATTGCCACGCTATTCTATATGTGGAGTATGTTTTGACATATTGATGTCTCACTACATACTACATAATGTGTGCTTTTGGCATTTATCTGTAATCAAGTTCCTGTTGGAGCAGTTATTGTAGCTTATCTGAGTTTTTTTAAACCATTATTTACCAAATATCATACCCGAACTTTACCTTGGCCAGTATTCTATTTATCACTGGGATGTAAAAGCATATGACCTACTATAAACTTGCGTCAATCAGCTATAGATTTGATTCATCCTTGCCAGCTGAAATTATTCCTCAAATTGGTGAATTGCATCTTTAGTCTCATTAGGAACATCTTGTTTTAACTATGCCTATATTTCTTTGATCAATGCCGCAATTCCCTGTGAAAATTGTTAGGATATTAGAATCATGACTACTCTGTTTCTGGTATCTGTAATTTTATAGACCATGTCTTCATCATCTGATTGATTAATTCCTTTTATAGCATGATTGCCTTGTCTAATCTCATATTTTGGATGTGATAGATATGAAGATGGTTCCATGCTTTGGTGGGATGTACGGAACCCTGGAGTTCCTGTAACTTCTGTGAAGTTCCATTCTGAGCCAGGTATTTCCCCTAGCACCGTTAAGTTTTGTGTAATTATTTTGTTGACTAAAATTTGTTAAGTTGCTTGTCTTTTGTGCAGTTCTCAGTGTTTGTATTGATGGGTTTTGCAATGGAGGTATATTGGGAGCGGCAGATGACAAGATTGTGATGTATAGTTTGGAGCATTCTACGGTAATTTTGTTTATCATATAACTTTTATTCCACTGAAACGTCTCCCGTCCTATAATTTTTTTTCTTTCTTATTTGTTATGTATCTGTAAAGTTTGTGTTGAAGAAAGCATGGTACGTGTAACTTTGCCATGCCTTAGTGCTCTCTTTAGATCTGCCCATGAGCCAATGAACATGTTCAGTGATTGGCTTATGAGCATGGTTTAACGATACCAAAATAGCTCTGTTTTACTCTTCTATATCTTTACCATTCAATTAGTTGCTCGCAAAATGTTCTGGCATCAAATAAAATCATTTGTTTGGTATTTTTAGAAGGCTTGTTGTTAGTAGAGTCATGTTAAGAGTGCAATAGACTCCATAGATTGAGATCAGATTGGTGATACTCACTGTTGCCAGGCAAAACCTAGATATTGTTCTAATAAGCACCAGTGGCAAAAAGCACGAGGCATGTTACTTTAATCCAGCCTCAACTTGGATGTCAATTCATTGAAATTTTTAACTCGCCATTTTCTAAGTTCTTATAAAAAACTGTGAGATTGACGGGGATTCAAGATATATCCTGTAAACTACTAATTCAAAATTATGAAATGAGTGGGTATGGTCAATAATGAGTTTTTGTTAAGCTGGGTATGTGAACAAAGAATTACAGAGTGCTTGATTTTATCTTATGATGGTTTTACAGTTTGCAGCTCATAACTTATTAACCATTTTTTCAATATATTGTCTTAAGGGTGCATGTGTGGTCAAGAGAGAAATCAACTTGGAGAGACCTGGAATATCAGGCACCTCAATCAGACCGGACGGAAAAATTGCTGCTACTGCTGGCTGGGACCATAGGTTGTAAATGCGTTACTGGTTTCCAGCTTGTTTTTTCTTCTATTCAACTAATCTATCAGAATTTGGCATGTTTTATTTTGTTTTCTTTTTAATATCCTTGATGGGATGTTTAATTTTACTTCATTCGAGACACTCCTGCTGAAGGTGGATCAGAATAAGTTAGTTTTAATATCCATGCTTGAATTTTCTGATTTGCGAGAAAAATAGATCAAGTTTCATGTGCTGAGTTTGGAAGTTTTTGAGGGAAAAATATATGGTTTGAAGTACAGATTATAGAATTCTTATTTTCGCCGCTATAGAGCGAGGTCTTTAGATTTGCTTGGAAATATGAACATCCGCATGAGGTAAATTACACAAGTTTTGACATCAAACCGAGATGCCTTTCCTACCACCCCTCTCCCCCTTAACCCTGAAAGTAATTTGCATGTGCGTTTGCATAAAATAACTGCCTACATGGTGCAATGTAAGACCCGCTATATAACCTTGCTATCTATTTCATCTTATTGGCAGAGTGAGGATATATAATTATCGCAAAGGAAATGCTTTGGCAATATTGAAGTATCATCGTGCCACGGTATGTTAGTTGTTTCATTCATATATCTGATTTATCTCCTTATACTTTGGCTTGATAGAACTACTTGTCTGCCTTGACATGTGGTTATACATCTTGCAGTGCAATGCGGTCACTTATTCATCTGATTGCAAAACTATGGCCTCTGCATCAGAGGATGCAACAGTGGCACTATGGGAACTTTACCCTCCTCAAAAATAGAAACTAACTAGGGTAGGTTTCGTGTGTTGTACATAATTTAAGCTGTAGTATTCATGAATTGTAAGTTATTTCTCCTGTAGATTTTATAGATTAATATTGATATTGATGATTTGTAAGTTATTTCTCCTTCACTTTTGTTGATGATTTTACCTTGGTCTTAAAACAAGTAGTTCAATGTCAAGGACATGAATGATCTCTGGTTAGTGAGATTGAGTGATGCCTTTCCTCAGTAGTCATCTATTGTTGTAATTTATCCTATTAAGCAATGTTGTTACGGTTGGCCATTTGTTCAATTATCCCCTCCAAAGACTGTGACTCTGACATTATCTATTTTCATTGAAGACCTCCTTCAAAGGTTCAACCCATGACTAGAAAGTAGAAACCATCGTGAGTTGTAATGCATGATTCTAATAGATTTTTAGCTACATAATAATTGTTAAATTAACTCCATTTGCACCTCATTAATATAGAATATCAAATTTATTGTATATCGCACTATTTGCCAAAACCAACCGTTCAATGCTTCGGAAAACATGTTCTTTGTCCATTTTTTAACTCAATATTCTATTGTCTAGTTTAGCCAAATTATAGTACCGTATTATTTTTCTTTTAATTATTTCATTGACATAATATTTTTAGAATACCCTTATAAAATTAGATTATATAATAATTTATGAGTTAGGTAAATTAGTTGAGAAAAATAATTAATATAATAGATAAAGTGAATTAAAATTTTATATTTATAACTAAAATTAACTTACTAATTAGCTAATTTCATTTTTTAAGAAAAAAAATTAACTCATATATCTAGGACAAAAGAAATAATAAATTATTTTAGTATCAGTTGAAATGATATTTACACAAGTCGACAAGTGAACTGCATTATTAAATATACAAGATGCCAGTTATAAAATAGTAAAATACACAATAAGCCAATGAAATAACTTAGTAATCATATAAGATGAAAACACGATTTATGGCTTCACATATATTTCATTTTTTAATACTTCTTTTTCCGACTATTTTCAACTCTGTTTTCCTATTTTACTTGTTTTCTTTAGATTTTATCAATTTTAATTTTTTAATAAATCATATTTCTTTAATTTTCTATTTACTCATATGTCGTGTCAAATAAAAATCTAACTTCCATAAAAGGAAAGAAAGCCGTTGATAAAGCCGGTGCAAATGTGTGCATGAATTATTTCTGCAAAAGAAAAAGAGCTTATGAACTAATTGAATCCTCAAAACATTTCCGCGTGAAGAATAGAATTTCTTTATAGTTTATGTTTGTCCAATTTACCGTTAGTCCGTTACCACCTCAAGCATTGAATAATGATGTTATTGCTATGTCTGCGACTCCCATCCCAAGGAACTTGCTCTTGCTTTATATGGTGATATGTCACTGACTGAGGTATTTAATATTTCCTGTCCTTGTGATTCAGATGATACACACCATTTCCTCTTATATTTGGAGGTGGAACCTTTGAATTTATTATGTCTATAGTGAGATTTTATCCAATATTTTATCGAAATCTCTTCAAAGTTATTCATGGCCCTGTGTATCTCTAAGTACAGTGTACCAGTATTGTAGACAAAGTTTTATGTTTTTGGATATAATAAACTTTTTTTTTTTTAAGAAAAGGAGAGAGAAAAACCGGTTGGAGTATGAAATATTCTGTTATGGAAGAAAAAACTAAAAAGAAAGAGAAGACAGAACTCAAAAGCTTAAACATGTAATATAGCTGTCCAAACCATGCGCATATCTGACAGAACATCATAGAGAAGCCACGGACATAAATCCCATCCCATAAGTTTTGAAGAGACAAGAACGAACCCCTGCGAGCATTCCATTCAAGTACACAACAAAACAAAGTGAAGATAGCACATTGCCAAGAAAATTTCTCTATTTTGAGAGGGCACACCCAATTCTTACCAAGGACCCCAAATGAATACTGAAGCCACCACCCAACAATGTAAAACTAAATTAACAACAGTTTAAGTGCCACACATGCACATGATATATGTTTGGAGATAGGGCCGTCTGCTCTGCAAATCTACAGCACATCTTTAGCAGGAGTCCTATTAGGAACCATTGTCCAGATAAAAAACTAGGCCTTTGTAGGCATCTTTCATAGTTTTCTGTTAATCCCTTGAACCTTATGATTTTTTCAGTTATATTGCTTTCTGTTTGTTTCTACTTTGTTATTAGCTATCGCAAAGCCTTTAATAGCTTAACGTTGAAACATCAAGGAGCAGTTTATGCTGCTTATGGTATCTAGACGTATTTTTGGTGATGCATTCACTGTATCTCATCCATACAATTGTGAGGATATCGTCAATAGAGAAGGAAGAGTAAAAAGAGAAAAAATTGAAGAATTAAATTTATGCTTTCTTTTATCTATTCCTCTTTTGGTTTGTTTGTACAAACCTTCTCAATTTAGTGTGCAAAATGCTCTTCAATTGTTAACAGAGCTATTTTTGGCTTCCAATCTCAGATAACTGACTTTCCTCCTGGAAGAATTCATGTTCAAACATACGCAGTTGAAGGAAATGAAAATGGATATGGGTATGTCTACAAGGTGACAATTCTTAATATCTTGTACTTAATTATTGCTTTCTCATCTTTTCTGGAGGCTGTGTTATTTTCTTACCTTTGTTCCTGGTAACTGATGTACAGTTTAATACTTTAGGCAACTAATGTTTAGTGATAGCCATAGGCTCCGATCTTCTTTTGTATGGCATGTAATCAACATCTCCTCTGTATGCATGATCAGGCACTCATTCCACACCCTGAAAATCGGATGCTTTAATATCGAATCCACTTTTCTTTTCATTTTGATATTTTGGCATGCTCCTGAAACCTAGTGTTCTAGGTGAGAATAATTATGTTTAGCAACATTTTTTTTTTGGAAATGGGAAGAATATGCGAACCCATAATTGTGTTCTTTTAATTTCTCATTTTTGACGACTTAAAATTGTAGAATGCATCAAACTGTTGCTAATCTGATATTACACAAACTGTTCTGCTAACTGGTGGTAAATAATTGAAGTGGCTACTCTAGAATTAAACTGATTCGTAGACATTGGATCCACTGTTGTTTCAGCACAATATATGCAATCTCCATATTGGTCTATGAGAACTTCAATAGAATTTTTCAAGTAGGTTATTGCACTATACCCACCCATGTGTTCACACATGAATCTTCCAATTTTTCACTCTATAGTTGGTGAATCCTGAGCTGAAGTTTTAAGTATAATTGCTTGTAAGATATAAGATGTTGAGTTTAAATAAATAAGTGATTTATAATTTTTATAATTTGGAGTATTTTTATATATGATGATGCAAATTGTTTCATATACGGCAGATGATGATGGATGAGTTGGAAGATGGGGAAAAGTATATCTTGTGTACCCAATTATTGAACTTTCTGAGCAGCTACCACAGCTTCGAGCAGCTTCTGTAGATCTAGAAGTCATATCACAACGGTTTCAAGGATACAACTGTGGTTTGTTACATGGGAAAATGAAAAGTGATGTAAAAGAGGAAGCGTTGAGAAGGTTTAGGACTGGAGAAATACATATCCTGCTTTCCACACAAGTAATTGAGATTGGTGTCGATGTTCCAGATGCATCTATGATGGTTGTTATGAATGCCGAGAGATTTGGACGTGGAGCAAGGAAATCTAAATATGTACTAATAGCATCTGCTGCTGGTGGCCTAAATCGATGGAAAGTACTGGAGCACTCATCAGATGGCTTTCACCTTGCTAAAATGGACCTTTTATACCGGGGACCTGGTGACTTGCGTGGAAAGAAACAATCAGGGCATCTTCCAGAGTTTCCTATTGCTAGAGTGGAAGTTGATGGGAATATCTTACGAGATTCGCACCTTTGCTGCACTGGTAAATTTCTTAAATCTGTCTGCTGCTGATGATTGTGATTTACGATAGCAACAGTTTGACTGAAGATCTAGTAGACTGCTTTATTTGTCCAAATTCCGATTCCTTGCTTAGTAGACCGGATGTTGCATGGTCAGTGCTTAAGTCCATAAGATGGGCCTCACCCTGTTATTTGCACGCAGAAAACTCTAAGTACTTCCCATGATTTGGAGCTGTTCCCTGCGCTTAAACTGGAACTTAGCATGAGACAGCCGCTTTGCTTGCTTGGCGATTGAGTCCCCATTTGGTATCTCGTCTGTGATTACCATGATTCGATTTGATGGGTTCTTCTTTTGTATTTTACAATGATTTAGGCTTTTGCCTTAAGGGTTTAGGCGATGTAGTTTACTTGTAAATTTGAATATTTGATAATGTACTGCCGTACTGGGCTGTGGGTTTGACTTTTGTGTTAGTTTTCATGAGCTCCAGCCCAAAGTCAGACAAGTTTCTCAGGTAATAATCTGAAACTGAACTGCGATAATATGCCAAAGGTGCATCCGTGTATTCTGTTTTGCCCTTTTCTTCAGCCATAGTACATATTTTTGTCTTTAGCAGAATTTGCAGAAGTTAAAATCCGTGAAAGCTAATTTTTACTAAGTTCGACGAGTCTAGGGACATGGGCATTTAGTCGAGTTTTCCATTACCCTATAACATGACTTCGCAGGTCTTTTACTGTTTCAATTTCAATTACAAAACAATAATTGAAAAAGAGTTCAAATACGCACTGAACTTTTTCTTACACTACAGATGCTCACGTATGAAGAGCATCCTGGTTCCTTCAACTTTTACTGCTGCTTCATGGAACAGGAACATGATGGTAAAAAACAGCATACCTGTGTGATGAATCGACATGGAAGGTGAGCTGTCAAAAATTAAATCAGTCTAACAATTTAGTGATTATGTTGGTACTTTATTCATGTATCTTCCATTTTTTATACTATCGAAGAGGAGATATATAATGCATGGGGGTATTATAAAATTGGAATGATACTAAACAATCCTTTTATGCTCTGACAATAAGCATAAAAATTTTGTGCAGTAAAGTCAAGTTATATGATTATGATCATGAAAAGGATAATTTGTATTGAATTGATTCCCTCAAAATGCAAGGTGCTTTCGAAAGAAATTTTATAATATTAAAAAGGGTTGTGTGAATTAAAAGTTATAAAAGAAAGGTAAACTTGACCAGAGAAAGAGAAAGGATGATTACAAGTTAGAACGAGGGAGCAAATGGATGAGAAGGATGATTTTGGAGAGTGAATAGGGGGACAGGGGAGGCGGAAGTTATGTTTGGTGGTCCCCTACCAAGCGGTCAACATAATCACATCACTCTGTATTGTCGCCTTCCCTTCCCCTCATAATCATATCACTCTCCTCCATAAGCATTCCTGCTTTTTCGCTTCTGGAAAAATCTCACCTCTTGTCCTTATAACCTCATCACTGTCAAATTCCTCTCCAGCTGTTTAATTTTAATTCGACTGGTTTTTTCCAACCCAATCAATACTAATCAAGCAAAAGCACTTTTTTAGCCTTAATCCTCTTCCCTGCTTAACCTCAAGATCGAGAGGTACCAACTCATTTTCAAGATAAGGGAAAGTGATTAATATCGCATCATAATTACGGTCACGTAATAATAATAATAATACAAATATAAAATATAAATTGTGGATGGTGTAACCAATTTCATAAGTTTTTTATAATGCATACAAAATGTCCAGACCAGACATGTAAAAGGATATTAAAACAGTCTAATTTATAAAATTGTAAATATAAATTCATTATGCGACCTTAAGAAGGGGCTGCATGGAAGAACCCCACGTTACCTAATATGAAAATGCCAGGTGGAACATTATGATGACTAGAAAATAAATTGTTAACTAGAGACCCTAAAGATTTGGGAATAAGTAATAAAATTTGTATCTTAGATTCTAATATTTTTATTCTTATTGATTATTGATTCAAATCCCTTATTTTACAGAAATCACAACTTATCCTCATTTGTTTATTTTCCCATTAACCCCAAAATGTGATTTATAGTTAACTTGTTTATCAAAGGATATATATATATATATATATATATATATATATATATATAGTTTCAAAAACAATTAAATATATATATTGCATAATTAATAGTAGATTGATTTATAGTTAGCCTGTCGGACAGTAATTGAATATATAACATGACATGATCCGTAGTGTGAAAAACTGAAAAAGGTGATCCTCACTGTATTGTATAGAACCTACCTTTTTTATTTCATGAAACTTCAATTACCAAAAACAGAAATCATAATTTGGGGCGCATGATTCAGGCTTCGATTCCTTTAACAAGTTTGGTCCAAACATAATTAAGTGACGAGTTTTCTTCTCTCTCTTTTTTCTGCCACCAAACAAGAGTTTTGACCTCATTTTGGGATTTTCTTAGATCCAACCAATTGAATACGAAGGTGTTTGAAACTTCATATGCATATTATTATGTACAATTATAAATAGAAGGAAGTGCTATTTTTTTCATCCAAACATGATAGAAAATAATTGTGTTGCCCTAACGTGTTTGGAAAGACTCCAAATTTTAATTTTATAAACCCTTTTAAACAAAGTTTAGATTTAGAAAAATTTTAAAACAAACAGTCATATTTGTCTAAAAATACTTTTAAATCAAACTATGGTTTAAAACTAAAATTTTAGATAGGCTACTGAAACTAACTTCTATAACAGTAAAAGAATTTATGAATATCCAATTATTATTTTACCTTTATTTTTTCCTACTCTTCCTCTTCATCGTCGTTGCTTCTTCTCTGTCAACGCTGGAGGAGTTGGTGTCGTTGCTTCTTCTCTGTCAACGCTGGAGGAGTTGGTCGTCGATGGAGGAGCTGCTGGACGTGGAGGGTGAGAGATGTAGAAGAAGAAAAAAAGAAGAACATGAACTAGAAGTCGCGATTCTGGGAGGAAGGAACTGATGAACATTATCATGAACAGTATGAACAGTCCCAAGAATATAATTAATATTATTTTATCTTATACTTTTTTTAATAATTTAATAATCATAAATTTTTTTCTAATAATAACTATCCAAACACTCATTTTTTAAAATTATTTTTGTTATAAATTTTTATCTAAAAATTATTTTTTAAAAGTTGTCTATAATTTTTTTTTTTTATAAACTTTTTTTAAAATCTGTCCTTACTCTAAAAACGGAAAGTGTTGACAAAAAAAAGGTGGAAAGTGAAAACTGAAAAGCTCGTTATTGTGTAATAGTGGGTTGTTTGGGTGTGGGGGCAAGGAAAGTGGTTGGGGATAGTGAAGGCAGAGACAGAGAGTGGCCTCTTTCAACTCTCAACCTTCTTAATTACTACTACTACTCATTTTAAATTAGCTCCATAGTTGTCAAAAGGGTGCTTTCCGGGAGAAAAAATGCCTTTTAACCTTATATTTAACAAATATAATATATCAAGTATTAATATATGTTTTACCAATATAAAAATAATCAATTTTATAAATATAACAGAAATAGGAGTTTAAAATATGTTTTAATAAATTGTTTTTTCTCAAAGATATTATATTGATCATGTTTATTTTATGAAAAACTTATATATGGGTGAGTTTATTTTTTTTAGTGGACACTGATTCCCTTAATGTAAATAAATTTTGTACTTTTTTGCCTAAAAAATAAGTTTTGTACTGATACAGTATTCACAATTTAATAATATCAATGCATATGATAATAGAGATTTCATAATTGATCTATCGATGGTTTATGGGGCTCTGGTTATTATCTTTTCTGCCACGTGACACCCATCGACGGGTCTCATACTGTTCTTTGACTTTGACTTTGACGACCCCGGTCAGAAACCCTAATTAAAACTCTCCTTAATACTACTAGCATAATTCTTTCGAGTCTCGCTACCTTTTCCATTAAAATTCTCAGGGTTCATTTATAGGCTACTAATTAATTCTTAATTAATGCGTGTCCTCTCTGTCTATTTATTTGACTTTTTTATCTTCTCTTTTTTTATTTCATATATAAGATATGTATGGATCCTCTGCTTACCGCTTTCTTATATATCTATTGGTTCAGATATATGGATGTTATTGTCTCCTTCTGTTCGCTTTACCTTTTCCTCTGCCTTTAGAGAGAGATCTCCTTCTTCTCCAGCACCATCTTTTTCATCCTCTTCACAAGATTTTGCTTTATATATATAAATATATATACGTGAGCTCGATCATCTTCCATGGCGGTTTCACCTAGAAGCACTTCCAGCTTGGAATTGACCATATCTGTCCCTGGCTTTGCTTCTTCTCCTTCTCTTCCTTCGTCTGCAGGTAAACGATTGATCGTCTTTGATTTATGCATACATACTTATCCTCTCTCTCTCTATATATATATTTCTTTAATTTCATGGGGAAGTAGTTTGTTGTCTTTCATCTTTCTTCTGGTTTTTTCATTCACTTTCCACGATCGTTTCACAAGATAGATACCAAGAGGTTCCTTCCCTCAGGATTTTTTTTTTCTTAAGGAAATAAAAGGTACCATCGTATAACGACAACAAGGTTAAATTCTTATATGATTGTTGTTAGAGGTCTCTGGTGCTATGTTTTCTCTCTTTTGGTAGGAGATTATTATTCTTGAAAACTGTTTGTCGTTTGTAGGAAGATCAATCACATCTGAGAGGTTATATTCTTGTATGGTATATTAATATTCCGGTAGACAATCCTTTTGTTTTTTAACTAAAACTTATGGAAGTACGTATATATACGTAGTGAATAAGCAAAAGTAGAAGTTGAAGATATATAAAATTGTGGTGGTGTTAATTTGCAGTGAGAGAGTTAGACATAAACCAAGTACCGTCATCAGAAGAGGAATGGATAACAATGGAAGAAGAAGAAGAAAGCGGTAATGGAGGAGGTCCTCCTCGTAAGAAACTCCGTCTTACCAAGGAACAGTCTCGTCTCCTCGAAGACAGCTTCAGACAAAACCACACTCTCAACCCAGTAACTCTCTCTCTCTCTATATATATATATATATAAGGAAAAATGTTAGTATCACGCTACAAAAAAGTATACGTCTCATCAACTATCAACTATATATTCTTGAATGCGATCCCTAAAAAAATTTGACTTGATATTTTCTGAAGCGAATGTATACTTTTCTGTAGCAATCGTTGGTTTATGAAAGTTAATGTTTGAAAATATACAATATTTCTGATGTTTTCAAGACGCTATCGATCAATTAAGATTTTATTTGCTTTGTCAACACTTAAATTCTGAGGAGAATTTAATCGGAACTGATGATCGATGAGAAAAGCTTATGTTTTGGGGTTGTGCAGAAGCAGAAGGAATCATTGGCAAAGCAGTTGAATCTGCGAGCCAGGCAGGTGGAAGTGTGGTTTCAGAACCGTAGGGCAAGGTATATTATGTAACCCTAACTGATTAATTACCCTAATATATACACACAGTTTTATTAAATTTCATTTTCTTTTTCATGATGGGGGGTATACCTGATAACCTGATCATTTCATCTATAACCATTTGAATAATAGTAATTCCTTGTTGGGAAAGTAGAGAGCTGTTTTTGAAGCATTAGGTCTGCTTGTTTAACACGCATATAGCTAGCTAGCTAAAGTGCTTAAAATTAATAGAGTTGAGAGAGGAAATTAAGAAACAGAAAGTGACTTGACTTGTTAGAGTGTAGTGTGACATTTATTCATCTGCTATAACTATATGCAAAATCAGAATCTGCAGATCGATGGTGTTGTTCTCTCTCTCTCTCTCTCAACTTTAATTGAATGAATCTTGTCTTGACATGAACCATATGTAGAGCAGTTAAGAGTAATGAATGAAGGAGAGAGAGGAGTAATTAGAGGAAGGTGGGGATGGTGGAAGAACAGAATGATGAGGCATGTCGGAAACAAAGACGAAAACAAGCGTAATGATAGCAAAGCAAATACTGCATTTACGTTGTTTTGCTCAACCTCGTGTGCTTTCTCATTATCATCCTGCTTTGACCACTCCCATGTTTCTTTACTACTTACTCTTTACACCTCAATTCCATGCACATATATATTAATACACGTGCATGCATGGTAGTAATTAGTAGTATTGATTAGAAAAGAGTACAAGTTAAGACTCGAGATTAAGAGTACTAGTGCAGGAGCAAGCTGAAGCAGACGGAGATGGAGTGCGAGTACCTCAAGAGATGGTTCGGATCGCTGACAGAGCAGAACAGAAAGCTGCACAAGGAAGTCGTAGAGCTCAGGGCTATGAAGGTGGGTCCCCCCACCGTGATATCGCCCCACAGTTGCCACCCACTTCCGGCGTCAACCCTAACCATGTGTCCTCGCTGCGAGAAGGTCACGACCACCACTGCAGCCGCCGCCGTGGGCCCCACCATGTCCTACCGACATTCTCATTCGCCTCCCGCCCCTTCTTCTTCCCTTCTATGATATTCTATCCCATGCATGTATGTGCTCATTTCCTTTGACTCACAATGCCAAAAAGCAATCACATATTTTGGTTCCTTCTCAAAATTTTTCCACATTATACGGGCTTTATACGCATGCCCAAAAAGCCCGTTTATAGAAAAGGTAGAAGAAACATTACCTCATAGCATTCCAGTCTCTCTCTCTCTCTCGCATATTTTATTTTATTATGTTTATCCATCTTGCAAACGGTAAAGAAATTTTGGATATGGTAGTGTAGCTGTATGTAGCTGCCGGAGTTTTTACGTATGTGTAGTAATAATATGAGATTTCAGCAAGTTAATCTGTTTGAAGCGTTAAAATATGGAAATTAGTACAGACGAATGATAATATATATGGATCTCATTAAACTATCATGGGAGCTTTGTTTTCAAAAGAAGGAAAAATTTGGTCAAAACTTTGACCTCAAACCCGTTCAAACTTTTTCATCGCGACTCATGTAAAAACAAATCAACATTAAAGAAAATTGCGTGTTGACAATTGAATTGACGGAGCAGCGGAGGCTGTCGCCAGGAGAAGACCAAACAAATAAATAAATGACGAGATTCAAAGAAGATGAGAAGAGAAGAGAGAAAGGGTCGGGGGGGAAGCAGCCCAAATGATACTGGGCTCAAAAAAGACATATGGCCCAATATGGCCCAGTTACATAGAAGGAGTAGTCATATCCTTGTCTGAAATGTGTGGGATCAAGTGGCCCACAAGGAATGGAGGATCAGAGGTTGTTTGAAGAAGCAAGAAGGGTAAAAAGAGAACATGATGGGGGAGTCATTGGTGAGATGATTGAAATGGGAAATTTGGAGTGACAAGAGAAACAAAGGGGGCACATAGCCAAGTGAGAGGTTCCCCAATGCACAAAGACCCAACCAGACACACCCTGATCCTGTCCCAGACAGTGATCATCCTCCCCTACTTTCTTCCTTAGCTTATTATTGCTTCTCTATTTGCAATTTCCCTCTCTCTGTTTTTTATTAAGAAAATATTAGTATAGTATGTTTAAGCGCCTTTGCACGCTTCTCTACTGATCAACTTCTCTTATCACCCCATAAACTATCACTAATACTTGAAGCACTAATGTGTTACAGTTGAAGTGTGTATTTCACTTACATTTTGACAATTATTGAAAGGGAACGCAAAAGAGAGAAGCATGGTTATAAAAAGGGGTACCTGGAGAGTGTGGTGGCACATGGGGAAAGGCGTGTGGGTAGTTCCGCAATGATAAATAAGCGCCATACGAATAATGCTGCACTCCCATATGTGTAGCCCACTCTTTAACCTAATTTGTGGCCCTAACCCCCTTCCCCAGCATTCTATTCCCTCTCTCTCTCTCACGTTTAGCTTCATCCCTTCAATTTCTCCATTGTTTACCAAATAATGTTAGATTTAACAGAAGAGACTAGTTCTCACAACGTGACAAACTAAAATGTAAATTTTTACTAGAAGAAATAGTCACATTTAGCATCAGATAATGCCTCAAATATGATTATCTCCAAAAAGATGATACATATGCTTAGCAAAAATAAAAATCCTCACTATTTCATTGATGGGGATTGGATCTAGTAAGAGGATTAATCCCTCATAAATGGTGAAACAAAGTTTGAATCTCTATTAAAAAACATGTTCACATTTAGTACTTAACAATGGTATTGTGACTCGAACATTATTGTCTCTTAGATGATACATGTGCGTTAGGAAAAAAATAAAGAAATTACTCTATCCAATAGATAGACAAGGGGTTTAATTTAGTTTTAAATATAAGATCTCAATGTATTATCTCATCAATTTATATTTTTTTCTTTAAAAGTATCTCTATTAATTATACATATGAATAAGGTTTGGGACATTACATATGCACCCGATTAAATATATATATATCTATAAATATATAATTAATTTAACTAAGCTATTATATTAAATTAAAGATTGGAGGTAATACTAATAGAGAGAGAGAGAAGAAGAAGAAAAGATAAGAAGGTAAGAAGAACACCCCTTCTACCGAACAAGGAGAATAAAATCAGTAAAAGGCAGACGAACAACGTCACATGGGTCTCACACCCTAATAAGCTTTATTCCCAATCAATGGCCATTCATACCTCTCCCAATATGCACCATCCTCATGCAACAATAACACAAACCCAAACCCAAACTTAATTTATTTTGTCACTCAAGAGTTCCCTTCACAACCTAAATCCTTATCCAAACATGTCTCTCACACCCAACTGAATGTGTCTCCAGTTTCGATCCCTCCACAGTGCAGACAGCTCCTGAAACAAACAAAGACGAATAGATCAGAGATTATTATGAGATTTTGGAACATGGCATTTGTTGCTCTTTTCTTTTTGGGAATCGCTCTCTTCCCTTTCCATTGAGAATGAGTCCAAAAGCTACATAACCAAGGGAAAAGATTGCGAACAATAAGAAGGGAAAATGGACAGTGTCCAGACATGAGGACCGAGAATGAGCGAGGGTCTTTATAAGCCACACAATCCAATGTTCCTTCCCATGATTAATATATATACCTTCAATATATATATATATATATATATATTATGAGCGGATTCAGTCGCACCTCCTTCCGGCCCCAGGGGACCATCCCCCCATGCACACGTGTGATTCATCTTCTTATACATACTCCCCATGCTCTCTCTCTCTCTTTTCCTGTTTAATTTTAACCACCAGCTATTACTGCCACTCCTTTAATGCAAACGCTGTAATTGGCATTCTAATTCAGTTCCAACAGACAGAACGCAAGAATAATTTAACAAGTGATCCTGATTGTATCCAAACAGGCACGTATATCTATCTGCCACCTTTTAGATTAATATACTCAATAATCTTATTTAAAACAACCTAATCAGACTACAAACTCCCCCCCCCCCCTCTTCTTTTAATTGCTTTTGTGTAAAGTCATCCATTGAATTCAAAAGTTCTGTTCTAATTAATATACGTGTCTGATGCCCAGCTTACATAAATAAATTATAATTAATCTCAACTACAGTCTTGTCTCTCTGATTCTAATATTCTCCCAACAAGTCATATATGATAAGCTTTATTATGCTTTATATATATGTTCATACTTCCTTTAATAATTTCACATTAATTACTACTAGTGCGAAATATTTAATACTCGGTAATTAGTCATGCCTGTTATTACTCTCATTTAGTAATTGAAAGGGTAAGGTTACGCATCATAGCAGAGATTTTTTTCACTGTGGTAGTTCATCTTCCAGCTGTGACAGAATGGAACGAAAATTCTCGTAAAGGAAAAAGGAAAGCGACGAGGCTGTCCCCGTCACTTCCCCTAGAGAGAAAACCCATGTTGGGTTAACTCAACCATATCGGGTGGTCATTGCCTGACCCAAGTCCAACTTTGTCCCCACACATACAATCCCCCAAACTCAGCTCAAAACAATCCTCACTCTCGTATTTTATTTTCAGATAAATTAATAAATTAAAAAAAAACCTTCGCCCCTCTCTCTCGAGGCCTATATATATTCGGATTATTATACTCTATGCAAGTTAAACCGTTGTAAATTCACTCTCTCCGACACACACCCTCTGACACTTCTCTCTCTAAAGCTTCATCAGCAGCAGAATCAGAGTCACGCATAGCAGTGCACTAGCCAAAATCTTGCAGGGACATAAATCCCTTCCCTTCTAGTTCGTTATCTAACGGTTTTATTTCTTCATTTCCCCATTTTACCCCCTCCTCCCTTCTCTGTTCCTTCTTTCATGCCATCTCACTTTCCTCCCCAGTTCCTAAGCCAGGCAAAGCTTTGATTGCTCTCTCACGGTCTCACGATCAGATCTTTGTTCTTGGCAGTTGATAAGAAAAGATGATTACCTGGAAGGATTTTTACACCGTCATGTCGGCGGTGGTTCCTCTGTACGTGGCGATGATTTTAGCCTATGGCTCCGTCCGATGGTGGAAGATATTCTCGCCTGACCAGTGCTCCGGCATAAACCGCTTCGTCGCCATCTTCGCCGTTCCTCTCCTCTCCTTCCACTTTATATCTACCAACAACCCTTACGCCATGAACTTACGCTTCATCGCCGCCGACACCCTCCAGAAGGTCATCATGCTCGTTGCTCTTGGAATATGGACCAACGTCACCAAGAACGGAAGCCTCGAATGGATGATCACCATTTTCTCTCTCTCGACATTGCCCAACACTCTTGTCATGGGGATTCCTCTGCTGATCGCTATGTACGGCAACAGTCCATATGACTCAGGTAGTCTCATGGTTCAGATAGTAGTGTTGCAGTGCATTATTTGGTACACTCTGTTGCTTTTTCTCTTCGAGTACCGTGGAGCCAAGTTGCTGATCATGGAGCAGTTCCCGGAGACGGCAGCGTCCATTGTGTCGTTTAAGGTTGATTCAGACGTTGTCTCACTCGACGGCCGGGACTTTCTGGAGACGGACGCCGAGGTTGGGGACGATGGGAAGCTCCACGTGACGGTTAGGAAGTCCAACGCCTCGAGACGATCGTTTGCGATGACTCCCCGACCCTCAAACCTCACCGGCGCCGAGATTTACAGCCTGAGCTCCTCCCGGAATCCAACACCACGGGGTTCGAATTTCAACCACGGCGATTTCTACTCCATGATGGGGTTCCCGAGGCATTCGAACTTTGGCCCCGCGGATTTGTACTCTGTTCAGTCATCGCGAGGCCCGACGCCTAGACCATCCAATTTCGAAGAGAACAGTGCTCCTCCTCCAATGGCTCAGGCCATCAGTTCTCCGAGATTCGGATTCTACCCTGCACAGACGGCGCCCGCTCCGGTGTCATATCCAGCTCCGAATCCAGAATTCTCATCAACCTTGAGCAAGGGTGTGAGAAACCAAAACCAGCAGCAACATTCCCAACAGTCACAAGTACAAACTCAGACTCAAGGGAAAGCGAGCCATGACGCTAAGGAACTCCACATGTTCGTGTGGAGCTCAAGCGCATCGCCGGTTTCAGAAGGCGGCGGTCTGCACGTGTTTGGCGGCACCGAGTTCGCAGGATCGGAGCAATCTGGACGGTCCGATCAGGGTGCCAAAGAGATCCGGATGATAGTAGGTGATGATCACCCTCCAAATGGGGAAACCAACAAAGGTATTTCATACATCGAATTTTCGTTGGAAAAAAAAAAGCAAAAATATTCTGTTAAAGTTAATTAGAATGACGATATTTACTAATTTCTGTATTTATGGGCAAAAAATGAAGCCATGACAGAACCGGAGCTTTGCGGGGATGAGTTCAGGTTCCCCGCGAAAGAAGTACCGACAGATCAGGAAGAGAGAGATCAAAAAGAGGGACCCAATGGGCTGAACAAGCTGGGATCGAGTTCTACAGCAGAGCTCCACCTGAAAGCTGCCGGGATTGCTGATGTCGGTGTCGGGAAACAAATGCCTCCGGCGAGTGTGATGACCCGTCTGATACTGATAATGGTGTGGAGGAAGCTCATCCGTAATCCCAACACATACTCTAGCCTCATTGGACTAATTTGGTCCCTCATTGCCTTCAGGTAAATTACATTTTAGAATTTTAATTAATAATAATCTCTCCAATGATCCAATCAAAGTCAATCAAATGTTCCTTGAAAAGCGTACCGCAAAAATTCAACAACCTAAAAGTTAAATGGATAAAATATACTGACACTAATTATGAAGATAGTTATGGATGATGAATTGATGAAAATGTAGGTGGAATGTGCATATGCCGAAAATAATAGAGAAATCAATCTCCATCTTATCAGATGCAGGGCTCGGTATGGCCATGTTCAGCTTAGGTGAGTGGTCGCCACCACATCTCCAAGTTCCTACCGTGTGCTCAATTATTTGCTTCTCTTATTCACTAAACATGACCCATTAATTTCCTCTTCCATGTATAAACCGCAATTTTTCTGTGCCTTTCAGCTCTCACGCACATCTCTGTTTCTCTCATAAATCAACAAAGTAAAACGTTTTAGTAACAATTTCAATCTTTAATTTTGATTTTGAAAGAAATTATGTCAAAATTTTATAAATATGTCTTTGAAAGAAAATGCGTGAATAGCATGAACCAGAAGATTGGAAAGTTGATCTGGTTTTACTTGACCACAATGGGGATTGGATAACCATCCCAAGACGTTCCCGGCATGTGGGGTCTGTTTCATAAACAACGTCGCTTTGTGGTCCAAAAACAGCGGGCTTTCGAGGGCGAGGGTTATTTTATTTTATTTTTCAACACATTTTGGATATAGATTTATAATTGGCAATTAAAAATGGTTGGCAGGTCTGTTTATGGCCCTTCAACCAAAGATCATTGCATGTGGGAACTCGGTTGCAACATTTGCCATGGCTATTCGATTCCTCACCGGCCCCGCTGTCATGGCCGCCGCTTCCATCGCAGTCGGCCTCCGTGGCACCCTCTTGCACATCGCAATCGTTCAGGTATCTAATTCTTTGTCTCGTATGCCTCCATGATGTATCAAAGTCATATCAGAGCTCAATAGACATATAGTTTCATAGTTAACTCATGAAAATGTAATCGTTGAAAAACTGCAGGCAGCACTTCCACAAGGGATTGTTCCATTTGTATTTGCCAAGGAGTATAATGTTCACCCCGCCATTCTTAGCACAGCGTAAGCTACTCGGTGTCTTTATTTCTCTCTCTTGAAAAATTCTAGACACGGGTGAATGAAAATTTATTAGACAGACTTCTATATTCCCTCTTTCTTATTTGTCTCTGGCTATTACTTGCAGGGTTATATTTGGGATGTTGATAGCCCTACCAATTACTCTGGTCTACTACATACTCCTTGGCTTGTAAGCCAACAAAACAGGGACAAAGTGAATGGCAATTTAAAATATTTGTTAAATTTTGGGAGTTAAAATGGATGCTTGCATCATTGAGGCCACATATGCTATTACTAACAGGAAGGAGGATTTTCCTAGGGGGAAATTGTTAAAAAAGTGGCAGTATTCTTAAAACAGAGGAGACCATTTCAATTCTCAACAATTTTTTTTGGGGGATTTAAGAAAGAGTTTGACTGATTGGCCCGGATCCTCATGATTCGGATGCCCTTCCAAAGTGATATGATTTTTAAGAGACCTCAGGGGAAGGAGCTGGAGGAACAAGCTCTCAATATGGGAGACAGCAACAGGGGAAAACAGGGGAAAGCTAGCATGAGCATTAAGTAGAGTCAATGATTTCTAGTAGTAGTTCCATCTCTATCTGCATTGTAAATTTTATATTAAGGGGGGAAAAAGTAAAAAAGAGAGTTTGGTTTGGGTCTTCAAGTGACAGCCGATTTTAATAATTAGGTGGCAGAAATGAATATTAGAATAGAAGGAGAAGACTTGCTTTTTTTTCTTTATCTCACCTTTTGTTTGGTTAATCTTCCTTTCTTTAAAAAAAGTGTTAAGGTGAAATGCGTTTGCCTTTGATTGTTCCCTGATCCTCGAATTATTTGCTTTTGTCGTCTTTCCCTTTTCTCGTCAAAGCCATTTGAGATTTATCCAGAGGAATTCGTTTTAGCTAGTAAAAGGAAGATAATGTCTTTCATGCATCCCTTTATATTCAATTAGAACAATACTTACACTATTAAATCCATGGAACGTAAATCACGTATTTAATTTTTTTTCAAAAGAAAGTTATCATATGATTTGTATCCTTGACCTATTTTTTTCACGAATCATATACTACTAAATAGTTATGGAACCCTAATCTAATCTAATTGAAAAAATAGTGTTGAGAGGAGAGAGGAAAAAAGGGATCAAAAAATCAATTATTCATTCAAGTTTGATTAACATAAAAGTTGGGGAAGGATTTTTTCATTAGGACAAAGACATGTCACATGATTGTCCTTCTAAAACAATTTCTGATGAAAAGAGAGAAGAAGTTTGAAGGCACACTTGGTTGTTTCAAAGTGAGTGGGGGATATGGTATGGTACTTTTCCTTTTAGGCCTACCTTTTGCTGTGAAGTTGAGTTCAGAGAAAGAAAAGAGAGGGTCAAAAAGGGCACAAACCCTTCTTTTACATGCTTTATTAGGCCATGGTTGATGCGGCCACAACCCTAAACAGAGGAGTGTCAGGCTCATGAACCCCTTCTCTTACCCAAGAAAACGATGCCTCCTCAACACTGTCATTTTGGATGCATTCCATTCAATTCATCTCAAGGGGTGGTTCAACCCCTCGATTAGGTTCATCTGGTACCAATACCAACCCCAAAAAAGAAGAGGCTAAGGAATCTAGTCGGTATCGAGGCTTACATAAATTCTTGTGATCAACGAACATTGTTACATTGACAGGGCGTTGAAATGCTCTCTCTTTATTTATGAATGATTATATGAATTCCCACAACAATATTCCCTTCATCATAACGCCATTCTGCCATTCCCTTGATTTGAGGAAACGTGACAATTAACAGTAAAATTTTATTATTGAGGGTGCGAGCCTGCGAGGAGGACTGGGGAGGGTTTTGGGGGAATTGCATTGGGAGTTTATGAAAATGGCAAAATGGGTTTGATATGAACAGAGATCAGGCAATGTCACCTTTTTATTTATATATAAAATAACGAAAAAGAAAAGAGACAAAGGCCACTAAATCAAGCAAACACCAACATGCATGCCCCATTGGCAGCGGAACCGACGTTGCTGTCACAGGTCACGCCCCTTTCTCTCTCCTCTTCTCAGTCTCACCCTACCAGCAGGAACTCTACAAATGTATAATAATTCAAACTAGCTACGCTAATAAACATTAGTACATCCTATATTTTAATTTTCTTTTTCACATATATATATAATTTTATCAATTTTGAAAATCAACATGCAAGTGTTTTCAGATTCAGTTAAAATTATATATAGACATCCCCTCTTTTTTAAAATAAAAAAAAATAAAAATATATCACATAAAATGAAATAAAAAATAATCTAGATCTCTCTTAAATTTTATTGACTTATGTGTGTTCTATTTAAAATATATACAAAGCGTGAATGACCTTATAACTTAATGGCTTAAAAGTTTTAGTAAGTTTAATCTTCCTTATAATTTAATCTCACCACATTTTAAATAAAAAAAGAATATACAAAAGCATATCCTAGAAAGAAAGTAAGAGGGGTCTCAATAATAATATAAGGGAGGGATGGTTGGCAAATGGGGCAAAGTAGGTTGAAGCTCACGTGTGATTAGGATTAGTAATTGCTTTGCCCTTAAATCATGGCCTTGACAACATTTTTCAATTAATTTTCTTTCACCCTGAAAGTGACTCTCCCTCTCCTCCTAATCTAACAGATTTGACCCATTTCCCCCTTGTTAATTAATTCAGTTCTAATATTAATTAGTTTATTTCTCATGCAAGCGTGCGTGCATCTTCTATTTTTTGTTTATGGATCATCAACTCCGGCACCTAGGTCACAAATTCCGCACCCACTACCCTCTACTTTAATCACACCAGCAATCCCTAACTCTTCTCGTGAAGACTTGTAGGGTCAAAGGTCTGGTTGGTTTTCCTTAAGTTTTGGGTTGGCCTCTAACTTGACCAATTTAATTATATGAATTTGAGGTTGACATCTAGACCACTATTTCTGTTTCACGCACTATTATATATGGATGACACTCGTGAACGTAGTTTTTGATTTGTATTAATTAATTATTACTCTTTTTTAATGGACAAAACCCTAGTTAGTATCTCATCATGCAATGTATATCTAGACTAATTGCATTGTGGGGATCATATATATATATATGTATGTATGTATGTATGTATGTAATTGTTGGACCAGTCACAACAACATCCATAATTTGTAATGTGATCATATATACTCATATATGGGAGTCTTCTCTTTTGCCTAATTAATCTTCTTCACATATCCTTATTACCCGATTGAGTTTCGATAATTGATGTATCATGATGACCCTAATGAACTGCTAATATCTAATTGGATGTAATAAGACTTTGAGATTTCTCAAAAGTTGTTTTGTTTTGGGGCGATGAAACTAAGAAACAAAAATGAAAGCAGATATTAGAAAGTAGCAAAAGGCAAGAAAAGAAATAATTATAGCAACAGCAAATCGAGAATGATGGGTAATGAATGTGTGATAATGAAATGAAGAAGTGTACGTGGATGGTGATTTATCAGAGTATGATAATCTTTGAACCAATCATCAATGGCTACACGAAGCAAGTCATTATCCCTTCGCCAAGGACAACTTGTGTGTCGTCCATTTCCATGCATGCCAAAGCCATCTAAACACACACACACACACACACTGATTGTGATCTCTCTATATAATTTCATTTTTAGTATTCTTCTGGTCTGAAATACAGGACAGAAATATCAAACAATATGTGTGTGTGTGTGTGTGTGTCCCTATCTATTTGTCTTCTTGTAATCATAAACTTTCGTATTAAAATGGCCATATATAAATATTCTCGCTAGCTACATTGCTTTCTCCAGCAACCTTCGAAGAAGACACACTTGGGTCTCTCTCTGTCCCTCATTTATTATTCTCCGGCTTTTGGACACACTTTATTTGAGTTTGGGGCCTCTCCGGGCACCTTCCATTACCCTCTATTTATTTACAACTACGTAGTTTTTAATGTTAGATGTTAAAAGAAACACACTTCTCCATTGAGTATGATGGGCTTGTATATTATTTGCTTTTATTTTATTTATTTATTTTCTCTCATGGCGAATTTCCTTTCATTATCAATCACCAACGAATATATATATGGCGAAAAAAAAAATTGAGTTGAAGAGGATGATCATCCTTTAAATCTAAGCTTTGTTGATGTATTTACCCTTTCTTTATACTATCAACTAATATCTAGCATTTTTTCTATATTCTATTATTAAGTATCCGAGCAACTGACTATTCTAGTTTTTCAGTTCGTAAGTACCCCTCCTAGTACAAATATCTCCTATGAGACTCAAACTCAAAACCTAGAGAGATATAACACGATCTTATATTACTAGACCAACGCTGTTTTAGTTAATGTTTACTCTTCTTTTATGTCTTTGGAAAAAAAATGGATATCCTTGAATTGCTTTTCATATATAAAGACGAGGGTTTGTGTTAGGAGAAATAATTAAAGTTCTATCCGAACTAGCTAGCTTGAGAGGTCCAAGTTTTCGGTCGGAACCTCGCTGTCAGTTGAATATATATAATGTATATTAACTGCAAATCTAAGTGCTCCCACACAAAAGCTAGGCATTGGCCAAAGGTTAATCTTTGGTGGAATCTCTTCGACAGAGACAATTATAGAGCAAGTTTACAGATGAATTATTCAGAGACTTATCTATATATATATATATATATATATGATCTAAGAATAAGTCTTGATAGGTATTATTTGGACAAGGGAAATTAAAGGGCATATCATGATGAAGGATAAAAGGGGCCCATGCTCATGTGGTTGCCCATACAGGCTTCATGTGATGGAAACCAAACATGATGTGGTGTGTATCTGCAATATTAATTCATTATTGCATACTTGCAAGGAAAGAGAGAGGAATTCAATTCCAACTAAGGTAGGGTCAAAGAGGTAGAGATATATCGATGAGAATTAAGTTAAAGCAAAACCTTATATATCACAGCCTGTAGTTGTAGTATTGTAAGGCTTTGAATGAAATGAAATGAATCTCATCTCATCTATTAGGCTGTTTGAATACCTCGCTTTATTTCACATGGAACCCTCACAATATTAACATCAACCACCATCACTAGGGTCCTACCACCATTTTAGTCTCAGTTTCTGGATCTCTGAATTCTGCAAAAGGGAAAGAAAGCTATATAGAAGCATCTTACGGATATCTGAATTAAACCCCTTAGATCGATATGTACAAAGTACAACGAGGCTCGCTTGTATTATTCACAGTTTCAGAAACTGTCATGAACTACTTTTTCCCTTGTTGCTTCTGACAGTCATCAGAATATGGATCATCATTCAGATATATCTGTCACTGGAAACGATTCAGATAGATATCATTATTAAGTGACCATTATCATAACTATGTGAAATTATTTGGCTGTATATAATTAATGAGGTTTAACCGTTTAAGCAACTCTTTTTCTCTACTAATGAAGACGGAAATTTGCTTCTACTGCCAACACTTACAAACCGACTAAACAGGTGAGCGAGCGAGCATGCATGTTCCAAAGTTTGTAGCTCTTGTTGTTTGAAAAACTGATGATTGCAAAAAACCAAGTGAGGTGTAACAGGGCGAGAACAGTGGAATGAGTAAGAGAGGTAGTAATAGGGGAAGACATGATACTATTAATAATTCATAAGGGTGGGCATGCCTGAAAATGAAAGGTTAGTCCCATGGAAATATGGCTTAGCCTCGTGTGCGTGGCCTTATCTTGAAGCAGATATGCATTACACACACACACCGAGCCTTCTAATTTCAGTGGCCCTAATGGGAGTACAGAAAGCGATGGATATTAATTATATATATTTGAAGAACTCTTAATCTCAGCATTTAATTTCATCAACCAAGCAACAAGCTAGCAGTTACTGAATACGGATGGGTGACAAAGAATTTATTCAGGTGAAATGAAGAAGAATGTGCAGTGTAACTCAGATCAGTCACAAACTTTCTTCCCTTATTATCAGAAGTAAATAAGATAATTAATGTTGGATTAATAGTGGGAGATAATTGTAATAATATATATTAACATTATTATTGTAACTTAAAAAAAAAAAACTAACACTAGGATTCAAGTAGTACATCTCCCTAATGTCTCCTTTCTACCGTCATTCTTTATTCACAATAAAACTAAGGGATAAAGTAGGCTGGAAGATCTACTCCTCTTATTTCTGAAGACATTAGTTAAGTAAAAAGAATATTTTTTAAATATATACGTATAGATTTTATATTTTTTTTTTATTTTATTATTGTGTTGTTGAGACTTGAGAGTATTGAAATATTTATTTTCCACAGAAAATGTGTGTGTGTGTGTGTGTGTAGAAGGGGTTGTGATTGTAATTTGTAAGGAAGGGGAAAGGTAGTGAGGAGGGAGAGTGGGAACAAAAGAAAATAAAAGCAGAGTGAAGGTGCGTTGTAGGGTGAACCACGGACAGGAGCCAGGTGGGGGTGGTCCATGGCTTTGCCTGGGACCATTTAAGGCCACGCCCTCCCTTCCCACCCTTCGATTACGACAACCAACACACCACAACACCCCCCCCCCCCAATCCATTTTATTTAAAACTTCTTCCTTCTTAATTCTTTTACAACCTACTATTTTCTTCCTTTATATATATATTATAAACAGGGAGAGAAATATTACTATATTTTTTTCTCTTAATTGATATGAATTTGTCCCATGAAAATGGATCCACTGGACACTTGGGGGCTATAAGCTAAGAAGGGGGAAAAGAGAGAGGTGGTGATGAGGGAATTAAATGAGCACCAGAAAACCAGCTGACATGCCTCCCTTCATTCCAATCTCCCTCCTTATATTTTTGTTTGTTACAGAAATTTTATAAAATAGATTGAGCTCATTGGTAAAATTTATATTCTTTTTAAGTGATACTAAAATTAAGTAGGGCGAGCCTTCTATTATCTTCAAATATAAACCTAAGTACTCAGAAGTTAGGTGGCTTCTTTAAGCGTCACGACTAAAACCACAACAAAATAGTACTCCCTAAGAATCAAACACATTCTAAATAGTTGTATGTCTCACCCCTTCCTTTTTTTTGATATAAGAGAGGGATAAACCCAAATTACAATAATACAACTATGGGGAAACAATTCCCAATCTCTCTGTGCTACTAATGCCTCCAAGCTTGGGGGGCAACTTCCCAAAAAACTTGATCTGGACAATCCCTGCTTTGCTAATGCATCAGCAACTTGATTATATTTCCTTGGAATATAATGAATTTGAACATCCCATTCCCGGCTCAGTAAGGACCGAATTTGTAACATCAATAGACTATACCCATGCTTATTCTCAATAAGCGGGATAGAATGTACTATATTTTTTACATCGGACTCTAATATGATCTTCTTGAGACCCAAATCCCATGCCAATGAAAGACCCTTTAATATTGCCCATTGCTCCGCCTCCATGATAGTACAAGGACCAATAGCATGAGTAAATCCCGCTATCCAATTCCCAGCATAGTCCCGAATTACCCCTCCACATCCAGCCTTTGTCTGTGTCCTTACAAGAGATCCATCAACATTGACTTTGAAGTATTCTTTCGGTGATGCTTCCCATTTAAGACCTGGATTAGTTATCACATCCTGTAGAATATGGTCTTGTTGGCATACGAACTTTCTCCAAACCTGTTTTAATACTACTAGAGGTTCTCGAGGCTTAACAAATTCTGCTTCAAACATAGACTTATTTCTCCATTTCCATAAATGCCAAATTCCAACACCCCATACCAGCTTCCAATTATCATACTCCACTAAACCCAGATTATTCTTTAAATTCATTGTAAACCAGTTCCTCAAATCTACTGAGAAGAATTGATTATGAAACTCGGGTTTTATGCACATGCACCATAGTTCTTTGGCATACCCACAGTCCCTTAGAATATGTAAAGTATCTTCTACCCCTTGATTACATTGCTGACAAATTGCTGATGAACTTGACCATTTACTTCTCCAATCATTCGTGGGCAATCGATTGTTGAATGCAATCCACATAAATGTCCTGATACGCTCCGCCCCTTCCCACTTCCATATTTCCTTGAATATTGTGTTCAAGGAACTGGCAGGTGGTTGTTCTATCATATAGTATGCACTTTTAACTGTAAACCTGCCATCATTAGTTGCTGATGAACTTGTTCTATCATATAGTCTCACCCCTTCCTTAGTTAAACTAAGATAATCTCCCTCCTTATTTTGGTCCCCACCTTTCCCCTTCCCCACTCCTCCTGTTCACATTCCATCGTGTTTTCTTCATGTCATTATTATTCTATAAGGACCACGATCCACAAAATCTGATGTAAGAAAATGGACCCATGAGTTGTCTTATTTTCTGGAGGCCCATACACATGAATGAGATGATCATACATTTGAGGATCCATCAACACTGTAATGAATGGGCCAAAATGTTTGCTAATTGGGCTTGGGAGAGAAGAATTTGTGTGAACCTTTCCCTTCCTGGCTATGCTTCTTTTCCTCCCTAATTTCTGCTTTCTTCTTACTGAATCTGTGGCTTTTCTTCCCTCAAGTGATGTGACTGGTATGTTTCTTTATGCCATTCGATTTTGTGTGCTTCCTGATGGGAACAATGAACTCGGGTTTATTTGCTTATTAAAAATATATAAAAGAAGAAGGTGACAGGTGACGAGATTCATCGCATAGGCTTATGAATGAACAGAAAAAAATGAAAAGATGATATCAACAGCGAAATTGGTTGAAAAATGAGTTGCTGGTGATGAAAGGAAAATCGAATCGATGAATGAGTATCAAAGGAGTGATTGTAATGAAAACAGAAGTATATGCTGGTGGGGGGGAAGCTGGGAGTTCGAAATTAGAATTTTGGTAGCAGAAGCAATTCTCCTTAGTAGTGACTCATCAACTTAGTATGAGTGCAAAACAAAAGGACCACTCAGAATCTTTCCTTTTCTTCAATACAGCAACAATCTTAATATTGTGAAACCTTCTGAATTATGCATATTTATGCAGTAACTCAGTTCTTGTTCATTATTTTGATGAGACCTTTGACATAATAATTGGAAATTCTCAACATAAAAGGAAGATACATGCACTCTTATTATCTCCTGCGTTTTCTTTCTTCTCACCAGCTTTCCCAATTATCCACTCTCTCTTCCTCTCTCCTCTGTTTTTTTCCCTCCCCTGCATATAACTACACGCACCACAGAAATCTCATCCACCGAAAACAGAGAAACTCAAATAATTACTGCAAATTAAATACTCTAAACCCTCTTTTCGAAGCTACACAGCTTAATAAATACATCAACTTGTTCAATGAAATTTATATTACACAAGGAGAAAAGTCAAAGACAAAAGGCAGGTGGTGGCGACCATCGTCCCCCTCCATCTCTGCAGACCAGGTGCTTCCGACGACTCATCTGTCTGATGAGGAGGCTTCCTATAGTAGAACGGAAAGTAAGGCAGAATCGGATCGGGAGGTGGAGGGGTCGCACCGGAACCGCCGTTAAAGTCGCCGCCGTAGGGCGGTGGAGGGTTGTAAGGGTAATATCCAGAAGGAGGTGGATACGATGAGACAGACTGAGGCGGCGGCGGGGTGATGGAAGGAGTTGTCGGAGTGGCGCCGCCGATGGGAGGCGGGTAACATGGATATGCGCATGGCTCGTCCGATCTCGTGATGCCCGGAAAACTGAGGAGGATGGTTATGGTGAGGAAGAGCAGGGAAGCGAATTCGGACATGTTTGGGAGGAAGGAAAATGAAGGAAAGTGAAGGAAAATTATGAAGGTGGGGGGAGAGAAAATTCAAGCGGGTCTGTGAATTTTGGACAAGGAAGGCGAGAGGGAGGAGGCTGAGAGTGATTAAATGGTTTGAAAAGTAAGTCGTAGCTACCAATGGATGCTTTTGGGATGTATTGAGCCAGGAATTAAACAACTTTAGTCAACCTGGGCTCACATGCCTCTTCAAGCTTTCATCCTTCTAATTATTATCCTTTTTAAACTCTAATTATAAGAATCATAAGAATAATAATAATAATAACTACAATTCTTTTGCTCTAATTATAAGTTTTTGTTAAAGCAATTAAAGATTACTCAATAGTCCAAGAGTTTATTGTAATTGCAGATATTAAGGGATATATAGGACCTATCAATAAGTGTTTAATCCTGATTAATTAATGCTAATTTTAGTTTAATTTATTTGCTTTAATGGTGAAAAACAAAGCGAAGGTGGAAGAGGAGGCCAGGCCACAGCTGGACATCAAAGCCCTGGATTTGGGCTATTTAAAATTAAATGGAAGTAATAATACAAGAAAATATTAATAGGGTTGTTGCAAAGAATAATAATAATCATTGCACATGACGATGCACCTATGTACTGAGAATAAAATGGTTTATGACAACAACCTAATCCTGTATTCTGTATTACTAATGATCGACTTACTTTCAAAGCAAATCAGACTCTTGGAAGAACACACCAAAGCTCGCTCGTAGGTGCAAAATAAACTTCTCTTCACGAGTTCTATTTATCCGTCTGTTTTTTCATACTTAAATTTTACTGATTTTTAAAACTCATTTTTAAGCACATCATCAAGTCTCTTATCAAATGCCATGAAACTATATCCAATTTCAAGACAAAAGTTATGGAATCAATGATAATAAAAGGGAGATAAAGGAACAGAAAAGGGCACTAAAAGGGGGACTTTCCTTGAGCTTTTCCGACCTGGCATTACTTAATGAACAAGGTATTTTTCTTAATTCCAAGTAAGGCAAAAATGATTGCAGCCAAAAGTGATTGAAGCGGTTTAATTGATGCAAAAACCATTATTGTAGCTTCATGCATGGATAAACGATGATGAAATTATGAAACACGACCGTTCCATCAATATATAAAATTAAAACTATCACAGTTATATATATTTCAAATTCCTGGAATATAATAATTTATAACCTTGAGATCAATCTGAAGGAGCATGCGAGAGTGTTCCCGGAAAGTGATAGAGGTGTGCTTTGAGAGGAGCAAACATCGATTCCCATGATTCGGAGTGATGGGAACTGCTGCTAGTGTTTGATGGAAGAGTGTGTTCTCACAAGAAAAGGATGCTTCACTCACTTCAACGAAAGATACCCAGAATCATCAAGTTTGTGCTTTTCGATCAGTTTTGTTCTATTTGAGAGAATTTGTGCCCTAATTGAGATTTGTTCCGTAATATCCCTGCATCGGGTCTTGCAAGCTATGTGCCCAAGAACATTATACTCTTTTGAGTCAATCAATATATTTATTTCCAAGATTAAAAAGAGATTACAATTTAAAAGAGATCAGAATGTTGCATCATCTAATTAAAGAGTATTTGACGCAACATATTTAAGAGACTAGAATATTCTCAAATCTTATATAAGACACTTTGTTATTCAAAGGTTCCATGAAACCTTTATTGTCAAGTTCTAAGAGACTGTATATGAGATTCCAATTGTAAAAATATGCTCTTATCTTTACTTTCATTGACAAATAGGAGAAATTTCATTGACAATTTAAAGTGAGACGATTGATAAATAGAATATTCTTCGTTGATAAGTGGAGATTCCAATGGACAATCAATTGTTAAACACACCCTTCCACCTATCAATTATTTCACTTTAAGTCGTCAAGGAAAACCTCTCCATTTGTCCATAAAAGTAAAGGTGAGAGTGTCTTTTCACAATTTTACCTACAAATCTCTTGGGATTTAACAATAATTTGGATATTTCATGAGTCCGTTGAGTAATAAATTGTCTTATATAAGATTTGAAAATAATTATCACAAGAAATAATATTTTTAAATAAAGAATCTAATTATACTAGAGTATGAAAACAATTCTTATAATAATAAGAATAGGAAGGTCACAGGTTCAAACCTGTGTTCTGTGTGCGCTGAATATTTGTGTTGTTTTCTAGTCTTATTTTTTGTACTAATTAATTTCCTTTTTCTTTATGGGTTACAATTTCCTATCTCCTGCTATTATTTTTTTTAATAAAAAATTGCTTAATTATAGGCGTGTATGTATATAGAATAGTGCTTAATGATGACGATATGTAAAACTTGTATATGGCAAAGGTAGGTATAGATTTGAGTCGAATGTATGGAGGGAATCAAATGATGGAGGGAGGATCATGTGGAGAAGCTTGCAAGGGAAGGGAACGTCCAAAACATTTGCTGAACTGAGAAGCTTAATTAATTAATTTTTGGACCTCCCAAATCCATTCCATACGCAACCAACCACCACACAGAGACATGAAAGAGACAACTGGGGATAACGATATGCACACAACACATCCACTCATGATTGTGACGAGTGGGCCTAATTCATGTCTAACTCCACACCCCACTTACTTAGCCTCTCTTCGTTTCTAAACCAATCATTCACATCCACACTATCACTATTCATCAAATTAATTGCAAAGTCTTTATAATTATAGTTTTTTCCTTTCTCAAATCTTTATAATTTCACGTGATTTTTAATCAATTTCTTATTATTTTATGTGACTGCTAAAATAATAATAAAAAAAATTACATGAATCTTATTCAAAGTAATATGAAATTAAATTACAAGGACATGATAAAACAACTACACAAACTTGGTTAAAATCAAGTTAACCTATAAGGACCTGATAAAAAATTACAAAAACTTGATTAAAAATGAAATGAAACTATAAGAAGTTAAATATTAATTTTTATCTTTTTAAATGATTTATATTTAAATCTGCAAAAAGTAAATAGAAAACTGACTTACTTGTTGGTTAAGGAGGTGCAAGTTCAAGTATCAGGGAGTATAAAAAATAAAAACTATGTGCGTTCTAAATTTTAAAAGAAATTAAATGTAAAGTTTAAAATGGCTGAGGATACCTTAAACAAATAAAAAAGAAAAAGAGAAAAGGAAAGAGAAAGCAACTTATATTTGGATCGAGGGTGAGTAAGTGAAAACATGGGCACCCCCACATGCGTGTGTTGAAAATCAAAGAATTAAAGGAAGGTTTGGGTAGGTTTAATTAGTTGCAGTAAAATTCATAGTGTCGGTGGAAATTAAAGTGATGTAGTTGGTATCTGTTTTCTTAAGTTGACGTGTGCTAGCCACTGACTATCGATCTTCAACATTTTCAATATGATCTTTAATTGATTTCAATCCCTCAATATTATTATTAGTTAGTTCTTTTTGTTGGCTTCTGTTTGCTTTTATCACTAAGATCTCTAGAATTTTGTTCGGGCGCCACTATTTAGCAATAGATTAAACCTTATATAATAATACAAACTCAAGGATTGATATTAACATTAATAGTATTAATTTTAATATTGAATTGAACTATGCCGAGATAAGAGGGAATTGTACATGTCGATTCTTGGCTGCCCCCTTTCTATACGCGTTGGCTTTTTCAAAGTCAATTATTTATATCCATGTCGGCGGAAAATGAATGATTAAAATGGGAGATTTCCCAAAGGCTGAAGACTCTTCTATGAACATGCTTGCCTTAAACGTGTTTGCACTCTCCTGACGACACCTTGTATTTCTCAACTCTTCCATGCTCACTTAGGCACTCATATATCCCATCTACAATATAACTATTATTGCATATGAATAAAAAATATTAAAAACTCTTAAACATTGTCAAATTGAATTTATATGTTTTACTGATTCAATTTGAGATGAAAAAATTATATTATAAATTGGAGAAGTAAGCAAGAAGAGGGTGGCAGAAAATCAAATAAGAAAAACTTTTAAAATTGCCTTTTTTTTAACATAAGTATCGTCCCATTTGAGATAATAATATTGAAGATAATATCGAATATTAAATATAAAAATCTCGATCAATAAAAAATTTAAATTTTAATTCACTGCATTATGTATTTTTATTCTCGAACTATTCATTCTGGTTTAGAAAAACAAGCGTTAGCTCCACCGAAGAAGAAGTAATGTTGAGGCAAAAAATCAATCCACAAATTAGAAAGCATCAAACCGTAGAGAAAAGAGGAAAGGAAATGAAAATGGAAAAAAAAAAAAAAAAAGGCGTTCTTTCCCAAAATATATGTTGAGGGGGTTCTGTGTAGGACACGTGCCCCACTGAATTTCCCTTGCTAGGTAATTTTTTTATTAAAGAAAAAAATCAACAAGAAACAGTAAAAATATATGGAAAAGAAACGTGGCAATGTGGGTCCCTATAACTAATGACTTGTTTGGGGAATACCGAAGTTGATCTTTCGGGGACACTGACACCTTTATAGTTCCCCATCACAAAAACCATAGAATTCGATTGAACTCTGACGTCACAGTCCAACACAGACCTATAGTTTATTCATTCATTCATTCCTTCATTATATTATATTATATTATTATTATTCCACGTCGACTTTACAAAAATGATAAACATAAAATTCCTCACACCCACACGTCTTGTCTTTTGGACATTACTTTTTGCATTGTTTTATCATCATTCCTGCTAAAATCCCATTTCATCTTGTTCTCTGGATTTTAAATAATCCTACGATCAGATGAAATCACCATGAATTGATCTTCAAATCGCCAATTTTGTTCTGCACCGGCCAATGGCAATTTAGCGTATAACACTTTCCGTGTCATTTTCATAATTAATATTTTAAAATTAATAAAAAATATTTTTTGTTAGGGGTGAAAATCTTTTCACTTCTACATAGTAAGGATACTTTTAACTAAATGAAATAAAAAAAAATATGACGTGTCCCTCATCTATTCGCTCACCCCAAAGTCTTTTTAACTTCTGCTGCAAACAAAATGAGCTAAAAAATTGGTATCGTGCCATCTGTAGTTAGAACTTGAGGAGACGTAGAAAGTAAACGAAGCGGAGTTGGTGGGCATGTGTAAATATCAACACGCTACTACCCCTCACTGAAAGCATTATCAGCACCGAGACGTTGGACCACCCGATTTAAGTATTTATTTATTTTAATTAATGCGCCTTTTCTAAAATCACACGGCACTCATGGAGAACAACAGCTGTCTTTGGGAATTGGGTGGATGATCTATAATATTCATTCATCATCAAATAATTCCCTCATAAATATATATATATATATATATATATACACATCGCCTTCAAACAATTAATTAAATGTATTTTTAAATTCGAGATGTTGAAGAATGCCCCTTTGTCACGTTTCTTAACAAAACGACGCCAAAATATAGAGCGTTGATAATTCCAGAGAAGGGGATCGAATTGAAGCTTCAATTTTTACGCAGAAGCTGCCGAGCTATGAGATTTTTATTCAACATCTTGGGATCACAGAGGGATTAAACAGAGTGATACATAATATATAAATTAAAAACCTGATACAAAATTAATCTGTTTGCCAGTAAAAATTATTTATTTTTTGCCCTTTACCTTTCACAAGCTAATTGACGATCGATCGCTGATCAGTTGATCACCACAAGGCGAGCACGGTTAACAACCCGGCCAAAAGAGGCAAGGCTCCGGTGAAACTCCGGCGGCTCGAGCCGTTGAAATTTTCATCGACGGGATACAAGTTGCCTGGAGGTCCGGTGATGTATAAGATCGACGCGGGAGGTGGAGGACAGTACTGAGATGGTGAATTCTTCTTCGGAGGCGGCGGCGATGAATAAATATATGGAGGTGGTGGCGGTGGATAGTATGGCGGAGGAGGTGGTGGCGATGGATAAATATACGGAGGACTGGGTGGGGGAGAGCTGTTACCGCATGGCGTGCACTTCTCGCCACCGTTTGGGGTGGCAGGGGCGGTGGTTTCGTCAAGTTTCCTAGTTTCCACGGCGGTGACGAGCAGAGGAGCCGTATAAACAACACAAACAATCACAATCAGGGACAAGTTGATAACAGCGGGAAGCTTAATCCGAGGAGGCGTTTGGATTAACATGATGGGTTTGGTGGGAAACGAGGAGTTAAGACTAAAGAGCTTGGGTTGTGTGTGAGAAGAAGAGTTATGGAGAAGAGAGGAGGAGGGAAGGTGAAGGGGAAGGATTTGTTATGTTATTAGGTGCATGGGGACTTTAAGTTGTAGGGTAAATGTAAAAGGCACTTTAGGCATTGGTCCTCTAGAGAGACAAGTTTACCAGAAACACCAGACTCTTTATAAGTCTTAAGGCCACTTTCTACCCCATTGAATAAGGCAGCAGCCCCTAATAGCATGCATGTGCCTTTGTGGGCTCCTCGCTGTATTATATACACTGTATATGGCCTGAATACTCCTTGCTAACACTACATAATTAGATATAAATTAATTGGTTTAGGACTTGGGGGTTTAATGTTTGAATCCAATTTGAGGAGTAAGGAAGGAATTCGATCAGTGGTCCGTCCCCAACAACACATCAGCAAAAGCTGTATGCTGTTCCATACGCTTATAGATGGAGTGAAGCTTTTTTGTATTTTTCCCATATTACGTCTGTCCTAGTATCTATTTGAGAACATTGAAAGGATTATATCGAGATAATAGATGTGTAAATTTGAAAGGTCAAGAGCAGATTGATAGATTAGGTGATGGAGATGAGGATGGTCATCAAAAGGGAATTAAATTAAACGTTAAATAAAGACGGAGGTTGACGGAAGCGAACGCATCAATCGTTGTCAGGATGTAAATAATTGGAACACACAAAATGGACGGGTGTGATGAATGCCAGGTTGCAATAATATTAATGGAACAGCCCACTGCGTATTTGGAATTGGAAGCCTCCTCCCCTCTTCTTCCGTTCACACATCCTATTAAATATTTTTGAATAGGTCACTGTCTTTGACTATTCCGTTTTTCATTCCTTCATCATTTGCCTTTTCCAGCTCATCCTTCCTCACCCTTCTTTTTCTATGTCCATTTAGCCCTTTCTTGAGAACTTCCTGCCCGCTCACTTCACTGTTCACTCACAATTATTAATTCTAACAAACTTTAGACCTCACTTCACTTCGACTCTCTCCAAGACGCGTGTTATTAGATTCATCAGGCTAAAGAAATTTAGGATTGGCCCATAAACGTTGTCCATTTCTAAAGCCCATATATTACAAAGCAAGCACAAAGCCCAATTACATAATCCCCTGGCCCCCTCAAGTTGGTCCTAGCCCTTTTGATCAATCTCTCAGGCCACTCGCCTCGAGTTGGCTGAAGATCCAAAACAAACCCCAAAAATCCTGGCCTCTCCTCGTTTCTAGAGAGAAGAGAACTCACAATTTTACGTGTTACGTCATTAAGAAACAGAACTAATTACTTTGAGCTCCTAACTACAGTAACCACTCATTCCGTTCAAATGAAGCCCTGGCTCGTGAAAAGGTGACCCTAAATTCATCTTCAGGTTTGAGTCCAGACCGGGCCTCTCTGAGCACTGGCTTTCCTCACCCACCGCCGAGGCTCCGAATTGCCATGAAGGATTCTCGAATTCTTGAACCATTTCCATGAGCATGCTCTGCAACTCCTCTATACTATATTCCTTCTCCTGCATCATACATAACCCAGATCAATATCTAGGCGATGCCAAATAAGATGCCCAGGAGACACTTTGTTCTTTTCACATTAATTACTGCTAATTGAATGAATACATCGGCAAAAGTTTACAACCTACATAAGGATTTTGAGAGATGTAACAACTAAATTTAGAAGCCAGTTTAATGTATTCTACGAAAATAAAAAACCGCAGCAGCCTCAACAGTGCCTGGGAAAATCGAGCATCGTTCATATCCTTTAACAGCAACTTGCTACATCAGAGGAGATAAGTGAACAGGGTTAACCAACTATACCTCTCTGCTCACTTGCGTCTTCAGCTCTTCCACGAAGTCATAAAATCCCTGTGATTAACAACAACAACGCACAGATTTTATGGTCAAGCTAAAAGGAAAAGAACTCAAAACATCCATCGAAGGCAACCCAATTCCTGGACAAGCACTTACCTCATCCTCTTCTTCTATGGGATCGTACAAGCCTGCATCGTACATTGTTCTTTTGCTTTTGTCCGATAATACTGTTCAAACAACAAGTCAGGGGAAAGTTTAACAATAGTAAAAATATTCCAACAAAAAAACAAAGCCTAAGTATGCACTTATAAAATATGCAGAATCAGTCACTCAGAGGATCCAAAATCAACAGACCTGAATAGGCTTCCTGAATTTGCTGGAACTTTCGTTTTGCTTCGCCCAGTAGAGAAGGTGTTCTTGTCCACCTATCCGGATGCCATTGCTACATCAGGTTCAGAAAACCCAACTAGATCAGTACCTTTACTATATTTACACTGACCCAAATATCAGCTTACACAATAGCCCAATTAGTATCAACAGATTCAGAACCTATTCATCTGCAGGCTGCAGCTACGCATTTCTTCCACCAAAATTTCTTCTCAAGCAAAGGATTGAATGAAATCCTTTCGATTGGAAGCAGAGATATATAACGTACGCAGTCTAACCGAAAGTTTCAACTTAATTATAAAGAATCGAATCTCTCACAACTAAATCTATGATAGAAAGAGGACGCATCGCAAGATCAAAACATTCAAAAATGTCATGAATTGTAACATATTATCCTAATCTTGGCTTCAAGAAATCAAGTAACACACAGGATTAGAGGAAAAGCACTAATTACCATGGCAAGCTTGCGATAAGCGCGCCTTATTTCTTCAAGAGAAGAATCCGAATCGACACCGAGAATGCTGTAGTAAGATAATGATGATGAATTTACTGTATCAATATCAGCCTCCATGAATGTCGCCGAATGCGATCAACCTCGGACCATCGAACACAAACCCCCCACCAAAATGCAAATAGCATAGAATTACTTCAATCAATATAAAAGATAAGTGCAATCACAAATGCGGGCTCATTGCTCATAACAACGAATGAAGCAAAAGAACCTAAATGCATTTATAAAGGTTGGATGGCGGTCGTGGAAGGTGGGGCTCTAGAAACGCTCAAAATATCTGAGAAAAGGAAAGTTTTGCAAGTTTCGGCAAATGCTGGAAAGTTCGGGAAGAACGGTCGTACGGCGAAACGTGGCGTAGATATTTTCGTTTCGGCGACCAAAAGGATGATTGATTCCCTTGACACGGCTTCCGGGCTTCGGACGAAGATGAAACCTGAGGGCTTGCCACGTGTCATTTGTTCTGTTTTGATTCTAAGGTTTATGGGCAATTGAGCTTATTCTCCCATCATTGAGTTTTTCACCAATCGCCGAGTTCACTATTCAATGAGATTTTTGTGGGCCAAGTTGTCCTGCTCAAACATAATTGCGTGGCCCCTATGTTGTGGATTGTTTTGAACCATTTATTGTTTTTTTAAAACATGTTTCAAATTCGGTGAGATAAAATAGTGAGACATATAATAATTGCAAACATATTCGATATTTGATGAGTATTATTTTATTATAATTCTAGTCACGATATTTAAAAAAGTATCTTAATTTTTAAGTGCCTAAATTTACGACTGAGAGTAATAGACGACTCGTCTTACCCGATATTAGTATCGCCTAAGAGAAAATAAGACTTCGCCTTACTCTTAGATCATGGATGAGCCCAACTCTTTTCTAAAAATTTATATACCAACAAAAAAACATGTTTCAAATCATTTATTTTTTTTTGTTATATAAATTTTTAGAAAGAGGTTGGGCTCACTCACAATCTAAAGGCAGGACGAAGTCTCCCTTCCTCTTAAGCGATACTAATGTTAGGTAGGGCGAACTCTTAATTACTCTAATGTGTAAACCTAGGCATCTAAGAGTTAAGATGTATCTCCAAGTGTTACGACTAAAACTATAATAAAATGATATTTTTTAGAAATTAAATATACTCTAAATAATTATATGTCTTACTCTTTTATCAACTTAAGAGCAGCCCATAGGTCAAATCATTTATTTTTTTACTAAATATGATAATTTCTCTAAAGATTTAAACTTTTGGAACATTTGTGGGTTTATTCATCATATCACATCGGGCGAGGTCTATATTATTGACTGGGTCAAGCCACATGATGGGCTCAAGAAAAATGGATTCCTAGGAGATCCTTATCATCATTCCGATTGTCCAGATTAAAATTTAATTGTCCGTATGTAATAATATTTTGTTCTCGTATTTTTAGCTTCCATAATCCATACCTTTAAATCTTATCCAATACCACATGCTACCTAATGGGCGTGAATCGCATCATCCATGAAGTCTAGTGGTTTCATTTATGTTCTTTTGACCTCTGATCCTAATCTGTGACTCAGAAGCCTGAAAATGCATTCAAGATTTTGAGCATATATCTTCATGTGACCAAATATTCTATTCCTCTTATCTTTAATATATAATATATTTAATTAAATTATTAAATTAAAAAAATTAGTTAAATTAATTAATATAAAATATTTTTTTTTAAAATACTCTAATCATCTTTCTTAACTCCATCTATCTCTTACTAGATTATTATTGTAGGAGTTTCAATCAGAAAAATTTTAAAAAATTAATGAATATAAGAAATATGTCTTATATTTATGATCAAGATTAATTTCTCAATTCAATCATATATTAAGGGTTAGAGGAGTACCTAAAATAATTGTCATGCATAAGTAGGTATGTATACGTATAACGCGCATATATATATACACACACACATATTGTATGACATATATTTAGTGAACTTCCTTTTTTTCTCTATTTCCAATTATCAACCTTCTATATATATATACATACACATATTATAAGTATATTGTATGACGCCTTTCTTAGATATTTGTATAGTGAATGATGAATTAATTGGGTTGTTTCTTTTCAAAGAGAAGCATTGGTTCTTTTTAGGTGGCAAGTAGGTAAGATATTGGGACATCTAAAGGAAGAAAGAGACGTTATAAGGAAAAGAGACTAATTATAAGCCCATGCTACTAGTATGCTTACTTTCAAGTGTTACGTAACTTGGAGCAAATTTTCCCACTAAGAGAAATAACGTAATATAAATATAGGTCAAGAGTAACACCCTGTGTTGGTGTAACCGCTTTGTGTTTGGAACACTGAAGCTGTCACTCCTCACCTAACCACCCTTTCAAACCAAGCAAAAAACTAACACTAGCTATGACTAAAATAATAATAAGACTCTACACTGTGATATATGCAACTGCAATTACTACAGATCGATATTTTTGGCTTTAGTTGAATCAAATGGCTCTTATTACAGGCCTGGTTTCGCTCGTGTTCGATTTTGTTGGTCTTGTCTCAGACAAGATCAATCATCATAAGCAGGCAATTTCAAGTGAATCAGAAGAAGCGCCGAGGTTGCTCGCAGTTGATTGGTGCTGTGTGTGTTTGTCAAGGTTAAAGGAGAAAGACGAGACGAAGGTTCTTCCTTGCTTTCACAGATTCCATAAACTGTGTGTAGATAAATGGCTCAATAAGGGTTGCCACAAAACATGTCCTGTGTGTCGTTTCTCAATGGTAGCAGAGGATCAGAATAAGTCTCTTGCTTCTGCGCAATTCACTGAGGATATGGTAATATGGTTTTCTTCTTTCCATATCGCTGGCATCTGAATCATCTCGTTCTAATCACGAGTTCAAGTCCATAAAAGGGCACTGCTTCATCAAGTTTCGATTTCTGTGAAATTCTATAATGAGTATGATCCAAGTCTGAGCAAAAGCTTAGATGATGAGCCCGTATGTAATTGCAATGTTTTTATGGGTGCCAGTGAATATTAGTAAAGAATTGCTGATAATGAGGAGTGTTAATAATATCAGAATCTACAGCAGTTTATAATCAGAATGGCTACTTTACTTGTTTTAATTTTCTGGGAAGTTATGAATTACAGACCTTTTTTTTTTCTTTTGCAGCTTGATCCTGTTCATATGGAATTTATTTCGCCACCTAACTTGTGCTATTGGTGACCCAGATTCAATTCTTTGGGCTTGATTTTTACGTCATACGTACGTTGATAGCTCTTTATTACACTTATTATTGCGTTTTTTCTTTTAATAATTCAACTCTTTGGGTTAAATGGAATTTTATACACTCATACAATCAAAAAGAAAGCATAAAACAAAGATGTAATAATTGTACTTGAAATTCCTTTTAAATCTATCTTTGTCTGAGTATACAGTGATAGATTCAGTCCAAGATACGTCTCTTGAATCTTTGTTATTGATTAGGTGATTAGGAAGCCATATAAGGGGTTGTCCATATTTCAAGAACCCCATGTTTCTTTTTTCGGTCCACAAGATTGCCCGTCAAAATGAATATTTTAACAATAAATATGTTATTTGAAGAGCTACATCTCTCCTTGAAGGGGTCTGCATTAACATTTTGACCATCTTGGTCCCCAATAGAAAATTTGGCTTCGATCTTTCGCCTTGAAAAAAAATTATTTGCAAAATTACGGCTTAGACTTTAATCTCATACACAATTTCAAATATAAAGATATTATATTATTCCCCATATCCTAATTATAACAATTAGTTGATTTTTTTATATAGATTAATAAATTAAATAAATTAGTTAATTATACCTAATATAAGAGTTAGTGGATTAATTTAGGTAAATTAAATAGTATATAATATGAATTCATATTAAGGTGTTAGATTTGATCATAATTAATTGATTTATTTTGGCTTTCTTAATTTCTAAAAAAAATAATCAACTAGCTCTTATATCTAGAACTGAAGAGTACAATATTAATTTTTTTTATAGAAATCAAGCAGTATCCCTAACCGATAGTTTAGAGACTAATCATCTAAAATTAAAATTTAATCCTGCTTTATCAGCGTTCAACCTCCCGTGGCCCATATATGAAGCCCAATACATATTTTCTAATACCTTGAACCCATGAAGACCATGAAGCCCAGAAGACTTCCTCAACCTCAAGTGGCCCAATGTCATGAAGTCCACGACGAAGATGAAGCCCGCGTTGGATAGGAGTTAGTATTTTTAAATGCTAAATAATTATTATTTTTAAAAGCACTTATCGTGTGATTTAAGCATGAGTGGATTGAGATAAATTTGACAGTAAGTATGTAATCCGGTTTAAGATATTCAAGTTAATCTTTTGATTAAATTATAAATGTTAAAGTATACCCTTCGTATTCCAAGTCAAGGATGTTTATCATTATTCAATCCCAGTTATATTGAGATAAGATTATCCGTTCTAACAAATTTCCGGTCAGGACAAATTTAGGATGGAACAACAATTGCCACGGGACGGGTTGAGGGGGGTCCCTTCTCAGGATATGTAATTTATATATATTTAAATTCTATTACTTTATAATGTATATATCATTTTATAATTATATTTATAATGTGCGTATATATATAACAATTATAAATATTATTATAATATAATAATTATGTCCTTTTAAAAAAAAAAAAATGGGACGGGACAGTAGACTTTCCTTCCCGTCTTATAAACACCCATATTCTAAGTTACATCAATTTTTAATTTTATAAGATATATTTTTAAACCCTTGATATTAACACTGTTAGTGTCATTAATAAAAAAATGTTAGTTCAACTAATTTAAATAGTAACTTTACAATTAAACAGTGACATATTAATATTTAATTTAAAGTTTGTAAATTGAAATGTATTTAAAATAATATATAATAAAGACTGATTTAAACTTTTAACATTAACAACTTATCTTTTAAAGTCTAAAAATATTATGAAAAAGATTTAAATTGTAAACATGTTTTATCAGTGTTCAATTGTAAGATTTGGTTAGTTATTATTTCTCATTAATAAAATTAACAATTTTAATATTAAGGGATTGAGAATGTATTTTATAAATTTGAGGGGTTAAACTGAAAGTTAATAAAAATTTAGAAGAAGAAACGTATATTTTAATGAATTATAAATGGGCAAATAAATGAGCATGATATTTTCAATGAAAACGTACGAATTCTTAAATCTCATTATAAATGAAAGGTATCCATCCACATTAGAGAGTGCATGAGAGTTTTTACTCAAAAAAAAAAAAAGAAAAGAAAAGAAAAGAATTTAGACGCACTTGGTGAGAACATGTATACTATGTCAGAAAAACACCTACTTAATTAAGGATTATTCCCAATATAGACCAACCTTTATAAAGAAGTCCCTTACTTCACCCTAAAGCATTCTGCCGTTGAATTTTGCCTCCTCATACGTATCTTTGGTAAATAACATCATGAAGGCAATTCTTTTTTAAAGTTGTCCAAGTCGTGTTTGTTGACAACTGATCCTAAACTTTGCTTAGGTTAATGAATAGCTGATGTAAAAGATACCCACCCCCACCCACGTACTAATAAAAAGTAGACTTTTTAAAACTTTATTTTTAAACCAGTCATCGCGGAGACTGTTTAAAAAAACTAATCGGTGGTGTTTTTATAAATAAAATGAAATATTTACATCGGTTATAAAATATGATCGGTATAAAAAGTCATGACCGGTAATAGTTTTGTAAATAAGATAAAATATTTACACCGGTTGTAAAATATGACTGGTGTAAAAAGTCATGACCGGTGTAAATATTTCATCTTATTTATAAAAATATCACCGGTCAATTTTTTTTAAACTGGTTCCACAGTAACCGATTTAAAAATAGGGCTTTAAAAAATATATTTTTAAATCAATCTTATCTACATCTGATAGAATTACATCCGGTGTAGAATGTCTTTGCTATTAAAAATCTAACAAAAAACGTTAATTTTTTACGATTCCCTATCTTCACAAATCATATCGTCGTCCATGGAGAAAATTAGAGAAGGGAGAACACACAGTGACAGGAAGCTCTACCTTCGTAACACACCTTCTAAAGCTCACCGAAGAAGACCTAGATATGCGATGACCCTGTGCTCGTCGTTCTCTATTGTTGAAGTCAGTCGTTGTAGCCTCTAAAGCTCGCCAAAGAAGAAGACCAAAATCTGCGATGGTGGGTATCTATTTTTTTGTTCATTTCTTTCTCGATTTTGTTTAAATATATTTCTGTTCACTTTTAACTGGGTAAATCGGAGGAGTTGTGATGATATTCCTGTGATATCTTCAATTAGGTAACGGCGTTTCTAGGTTTTCGTTTCTATGTATATATTTGGGTTTTTGTCTCATTCATTTCCGGGTTCTGTTTAAATATATTTTTGTTTGCTTTTGAGCAGGTAACCCAAAGAAATTATCACGATATTTTTGTGATAGCTTCAATTAGGTGACGACGTTTATGGATTTTCATTTCTGTGCATATATTTGAGTTTTTGTTTCTTTCGTTTCTGGGTTATTTGGCTTTTTTTTTCTTCATCTTTTTTGTTATCTGCTTGTATTTTACAAATACCTATTCTTCTTCATCACTTTCCTCCTCCTTCAGATTTGTGATGAAGAAGGAAATAATTTTGGACCTAGAGTTTTTTTATTATATTTTTTTTTATTTCGACATTACTTTTTAAACTGTTTGTATGGAATAACCAATTTAAAAAAACTGATTGTTTACACCGGTCATATACAACCGGTGTAGAATATTAAACTTTTTATACATGCTATTTTTACACCGGATCAAAATCTAGTATAGAAATATATTTTTAACTAATTTAGAAAATCTATTTTTTATCAGTATTACCTTATTTATTAATATGGGTATATATAGAACCATGACTTCTTCTATGAGATAAAATATGCTATAAAGTTCCTGGTGTTAATTACGTTGAATCTAATGGGGAGAGAGAATCTGATAGAGAGAGAAAAGGAGGGGGGGGGACAAGAGAAAAAGGGCCAATAGGAGATAGTGAAAGAATGAGGGTGGGGGGGTCACATGAGAGTGTTTGATGGAGGCAGGGGAGAATGGAGATAGGGGTGCAGGTTTAGGTTCCCTAGTGGTCAAAGTTGGCATAATCTCTGAATCGAGCCCTCCCATTATTCTTTGCGAGCCCCCCCCCCCCCCCCCTTTCTCTCCCTTCCCCTTCCCCTAAAGCTATTACTACTATCTCTTGCCATAATAGTTCCCACTTGCTTTTGTCAACTTCATTTTTTTATCTTATTTTATATCGTACTTAATCTAATTCACATTCTGCCATTTGATCAGTAAACTGATAAATTAGTTCCCTAATCAATCTGATCAAAGATTTTTTGATAGGTCAATTGGATTAAATTTTTTCCCTCCCTATACTGACTTGAACGTGAAATGACGTTATTTTAAATTAAAAAAATAGTAATTTATTAGATTTGTGTATTAATAACTCTATTTAATTAGACTACGTGTGATTTTATATAAATGTTTCTCACAGATATTAGACTTTTTATTTACATAATACTATTTTAAAGTTATATATAAATATTTTATATATTTTAATTATAATTGGGTTAATCTCAATTTAACCCCAAACAACTCAATGACTGATGTGGTTTCTGAGCACTTGATGTTTTGAACTCAATGATCCGGTTATTAATGTCTCACCATAAAAGCCAACTTTATTAGGACCACTTGCTTTGCGCGCATTCTGTTTATAAAATTGATAGAATAAACTCTTTCATTATATTTAACCCATTAAATCAAATTTATTAATAAATCTAGGTATAAAATATTATATATCAACCAGTTTTTAAGTATTTGGAAATAATATCAATTCAAACCTGTTTGGTAAGTTATCAAACCACGGTTTTAAAATGGCTTTTGGCCCAAATCTCGGTTTGAGAAAATTTTAAAATAAACAGGCTTATTTGTCCATAAGTACTTTTGGACAAAACCATGGTTTTGAATAAGCTATTTAAAATAGCTTTTTCAACAGTAAAAGCACTTATGGATTATCCAATTACTATCTTACCCCTACTTTTTCTTACACCCTCTCTTCTCTCTCCTACTTTTTCTTACACCCTCTCTCCTTTCTCCTCTCTTCCCTCTCTCCTCTCTCTTCTCTTTTCTCTAACTCCCTCCTCTCTCTTACTTTAAATCAAATAATGCCCTTTTTGATAATTTACCACCATAAAAAGTCATTCTAAAAATAACTATCCAAACACCTATTTAGGGCCTGTTTGGTAAGGCCACAAACCGCGGTTTTAAAAGGACTTTTGGCCCAAACCTCGGTTTGGAGAAATTTCAAAATAAACAGGCTTATTTGTCTATAAGTGCTTTTGGACAAAACCATGGTTTAAAACCATGGTTTTTAATAAGCTATTTAAAATAGCTTTTTCAACAGTAAAAGCACTTATGGACTATCCAATTACTATCTTATCCCTACTTTTTCTTACACCCTCTCTCCTCTCTCCTACTTTTTCTTACACCCTCTCTCCTTTATCCTCTCTTCCCTCTCTCCTCTCTCCTCTCTCTTCTCTTTTCTCTAACTCCCCCCTCTCTCTTACTTTAAATCAAATCATATCTTTTTTGGTAATTTACCACCATAAAAAGTCATTCTAAAAATAACTATCCAAACACCTATTTATTCAAAACCACTTTTTTTCCATAAACTCTTTTCCAAAAGTCCTTTTCCATAAGTTGTCCATAAGCCCTTTTTTTTCATAAGCCCTTTTTCAAAATCCTATCCAAACAGGCCCTTACTCAAAACCACTTTTTTTCCATAAACTCTTCTCCAAAAGCCCTTTTTCATAAGTTGTCCATAAGCCCTTTTTTTCCATAAGCCCTTTTTTTCCATAAGCCCTTTTTCAAAATCCTATCCAAACAGGCCCTCAATATATATAAATTACATATACTAAATCTAAGTTTGAAACATTATAAAACCTAAAAGCAGACTGTTGTGAATTCTATATTCAGGATGCAATTTTTAGCCTTAATTAATTCTATCGAGCCCGCCGCATTAAGCAAAAAAGTTTTGCCGACTTTACTAAACTAATAATGTCCCCAGCATTCCAAACATTAAGCAGCTATTAACTTAAATGAGAAAGTGACATTCAATGACTGAATGACACGTGACAAGTCATCTTAGATTAGGGTACTATTATTGTTTTATTCCATTCTTCTTCTTATTCTTGAAAAGAAAACAGACAGAAAGCAAGATACAAGAGCAAGCTGATATTAACAGAAGACTAAACAAAAATTCTTAAAGCTCTCATCGCTAATGATCAAAAGTGTGACATTCAAAATTGGTCTTGTAATGGAATCTGATCCACAAGGCAATCAAAGCAACTTTTGGGAAGGAAAAGAATTTGTGGAATAAATATAAATGCACGCAAAAAAGAGTTCACGATCAAAATAAGAATGCTTATTTTAATTAATTTATAACTAGACCTAGTTTTTTTTTTTGGTATTGCACATAATTTAATAATAATTTTATTATCCTTAACCTACAAATAATGTGATTTATAGTAATTGCAAATTACAATTCTTTGGCAGATATTTCAAAACTCATTGGCATATTATTGATTTTGTTTCTTGTTTTGCAAAATAATTCATTCATATCAAACAAATTGAACGAGTATATATTTTTATTCACAATATTTAAATTTAAAACTTTATTTGATAAAAATGGAGTATTTTCCAACTAGTTATATAAAAAAAAAAGTCTCAGTAAATTGTAAACAAAATCGAAAAGAGGTCGTGGAGAAGAAAAGTGGAAGGGTTGCTTGAACGAGGGTAGAGAGACAAAAAGAGACAGGGTGATGTTCAATTGCACTATGATGGGAAGAGAACAAAGTGTCCCCATCTTTCATCTTATGCTTCAGGACTGGCTTCGTACACTTTTGCTGACCTCCCCCCCTTCCACTCCTCCATCACTCATTTTTTTAGGGGTGTGCATAGTACCTATATGACCCATCTATCCGTTTGAGCCTAGAAAAAAAATTACTTAGTCTAACGTTAAAAAAAGTTACCCTTAGACAAGGTCGAATCAGGCCATGTATTAGGCAAGACGCTGGGTGAGATATCTCTCTCTACCTATTTAGTTCGACTATATATATATATATATTTTATTTTTTTTAGAGTTTTATTTTTTTCTTACCTTCTTCTATTTATAACTCTATTTTTTAAATTTTAAATATAACTCTTATATTTATATAGATATCAAAGTTACTCCCATACTTTACTTGCTAAACATTCGATTATTGGTGTTATAATATCACTACAGATATCTGACCCCGCTACAGATTTTAAGTTTTTTATATATATAATAGACTTAAAGATTATAATTACTATTTTTTATTACCTTATTCTTAGTGAATTATAGATATTATTTAACTCTTGAAGACATAAATATGATATTATTTTATAAATTCATGATTGTAGATTTTTTTTCCTACAAAATGAGCAGGGCATCACAATTTGGACATGCAAGCCCGCCTTGCCCAGCTTAAAATGGTTAAGGTTTTAATCAGATAGGGCTAGGCATCGGGTTGTAAAATACAACCTATACTTTTTTCGGGCAGGACACCAGATAAGGGGATGCCCTACCCTATCCTTCCCATATACACCCCTACTCATTTAATTATTATTTATATATTTAATTTAATAAATTCATCATAATTAATCATAAAATAATATCCCCTCTATCACTAAATATAAGTCTTTATACTTACTTAAAAAAATTATAAGTAACAACTATTTAATTTTTTTAGATAGATTAAAGAATTAAATAAATCAGTTAATTATAACTGATATAGGAGTTATTTGACTAATTTGAGTAGATTAAGGAATACATAATATAAATTTGTCTTGATGAGTTAGTCATAATTATCTAATTTATTTAATTTAATTTATCTACTAAAAATAGTCATCTATCTCTTATATTAATGAGGGAGTAAGCCTTATATAATACTCCTTATATTTTTTAACATAAGAACCAGTTGATTAATTTGAGTATATCAATAAATATATAATATGAATTTGTTTTAAGAGAATAAATTTGATTATAATTAAATACTTTATTTAATTCATTTAATCTATTTAAATTAATGAATTAACTCTTATATTAAAAATTATGGAGAAACGAGGGTTTTAAGTACTCTAGTCTATCAATACAACCCTTTATATAAAATCTAAATTACGTGTCCCACTCCTAGATATTTAAAGATGTACGTTACGTTTTGCTATGAATATTTGATTGAGGGTAACAATGATTAGTAAAAACAAATAAATAGCAACGATTTGTTCTTCAACTAATAAATACACATATATACTAATATTGACTCAAATGATACATTATATGAATAAACCTTTTTCCGTGAAAGCTGATCAATAAGCAATAACGAGTAGCCGAGTACATTAGAACCCCATCATCAAGTTAGTCGTACGGAGTTGAATCCTTCGCAATTGCAGCTAAACTTTTGCAGGCTTCTGTTCAGCCAAATCTGAAAACCACTAATTCCTTAAAAGTAATAATTCAGATTCTCCAACTACTCCATTCTTCTGGCAAAGTCCATTATTATTAGAAGTCTGTGTATGTAAAACGAAAGTAATATTAAACACGAAGTAAACGTGTTTTAAGTTCGAGATGACGTGTTTTAAATATCAAGTTCATTCTCTGGGAAATCCAGATTCATTATATATATGGATGACTTAGATTTGGCCAAACAAAGAAGCTATAAAAATATGGCTGGAGGGAATCCACTCGCAGACACATTCGGATTTGTACAAAAACGAAGGCGGGAACTTGGAAGACTTCTTAAAACGGAGCCGTCAATGTCCGATACAGAGGCTTCTTCAACCTGTATTTGCCTGTTGCAGCAGTAGCTCCATCCAACTACGTACAACAGCAACCAAAATGATAATTAATAATAATTATATTATCTTCTCACGCAGACACACAAGGATTTGTACAAAACGAAGGTTTGAATAATTGAGAAACCTAGCTACCTGTTGGAGCTGTTTCGTGAGGATCGCATTCTCTTCCTTTAAGAGAGCGAGCTTCTGCTCCAACTCGTTCGTGTAAGCCTGCAGAAAGAAACAAGAGAAGTAAAAGTAAAAAACGAAGACAAATCGATCGGGAAAGGAATTAAGTGGAACGAAGTAGAAGAAGCAGTATTTTCCTGCTTTCGAGCTCTAGATCGAGCTGCAGATTCGCGATTCTTGATCATACGCTTGCTTGGCCGGTCGCGATCAGACTCAGAGAGCCTCTTGTGGGAGGAGGAAGGGAAAAACGAAGCAGAGGAAGTAGATGAATCAATGCGAAGGGGTTGGGTGAAGAATTCATGAAGCTTGGAGGCTGGAGGAGGAGGAGGAGGAGGAGAAGAAGCAGATGAAGAAGAGGAAGAAGGAATATAGTGGGTAGTGATGAGAGGAACCTGATTGAGGTCTTTCCAGAATTCTTCCATGGTGCTGTGTTGGATCTTAGACAAGAAGATGGTAATAATAGGGATAGATATATAATGATAATTTGATTGGACAGAGGGAATGTATAATAGAAACGGAGGGAGTGGTTTCGGAGTAGAGTAGGAACAACAATTCCTATATATGTGTATATATATATATATAACTTTATTGTGCTTCGTGCAATTTTGTAAAGCCTTTTCGATGCTCATGCAATCATGTATGGGTTAAACCTAATCATCTCCATAATTTAGATTATCTAAATTCAATTCGAGCTATTTATATTCTGTGATTGAAAAAAAAAAAAAACAGAAGTAACAGAGAATCTGTTTTCCACTTCGTGCGAGGGGTCATATTGAACTCTGCGGCAACATGGGGGGCGCAGCCTTTCCTTGCCAAAAGTTGACAAACAGTGGAACTACGTTTCATGGGGCTTTATTATTATTATTATTACCATCATCCTTATTATTGAATTCCTAATATATGGAAGGACAAAATAAATTTTTCTTCCCTAGCTTTACTTTATACTGCTCTAATTATTTATCTATTTTTTTTAAAAAATAATAAAATTAAATAAATTACTTAATTATAACATACAAACTCTTTAAAATATTTTTATGTAACATATTATATATAATTTATAAATTATATGTTAGTTTATAAAAAAAATAAATATAAGAGATTAGTTGTATTAAGATTATGCATTTAGGACTAAAATCCACTTTTTAATTAGATATTATATTTATGACAAAAAGAATATATAAGAGGGAATCAAACTATTTTTTTTTTAATCCAATTAAATGTGTCTGTGGTGCCGTACCAAGTTCGATGTACCAAAATTTGATAAATGAATTATATTGTTAATAACTTCTGAATAAAATATTTTTCTTATTGATTCATATATATATATATACATAACTTTCAAAACGTAGAAATCTAATTTCGAAGATGCAAAGGCGTTGTTTAATGGACAAATGGGATGGTAGGAGAAAGGAGTGGGGCGAAGGAAGGAAATGGTTTCACTTCTCCTTTAACCCGCCTTTGGGGGCCACGCGTGGCTTTTCGGCATTGGTTCCATCCGATAGACCATGATTAAAAACCTTCAAAATATTTTAATTCAAGACCTTAAAATTTACAGAAAACAAAAAGTAACTTTGATCACATCCTTGAACTAAACTATATTCATTTTCAGATTGTAAACTGATCAAAATTTTCAGATTGTAAATATTTATTTTAAGATGTTTAAAATATTATAATTGTAAGAAAAACTCATTTTTTTTACCACATTCTAAAAGAGAACTAACATAAAATTTAATAAATTTATCTTAAAGTTAGAGTCAAATGTACAATTTTGTGCCTCCCCCTCCCCCCCCCCCCCTCTCTCTCTATATTCCATTAAAAAAGAGGGTAAGTTTTACAAAGGGGGAAAATCTGAAATATCAGCTACCGAACTATACAGCATTTCCTCTCTTCCTACCATTTCATTGGACCATAAAGCGTGTATCATTTATCTCCAACATGAACAGCTCAATTTTCAAACCAAATGCAATGCACAAAGAAACATCTAGTTATGCCAAACAGGATAAATTATTAATGATACTAATCATACTAATAAATCAATATCATTAAATAATGACAAATTAAGGAGGAAAAAAAATAACTAAGGTGGGAATTAAGAAGCATGCAACATCAAAATCTAGATTTGATAAGAACCCCAACATCACCCAGCAACCTGGATAATTAAAGTTTTCATACACCCACTAGGGGCATTTATGCTTTAAAATTCATGCCAGTTCAAATCCAGAAAGTCTAAACACGTGTAAACATCAATGTCATTTTAAATATGATGTTATAGAAAAAAGACTCAACACAATTGTCAGACCAGCTTCATCACCAGAGTCATCTTTACTCCTTTTCTCTTCAGCGGAAACAGGTAGTTACCAAATTGTTTGATCCAAGCATTCAAAACTCACGATCTCACATGTAATGCTGACCCCAAAGATTAAAAAAATCAGCTGAGGGGCAGTTAGGGGAAGCAAAATAAAAATCCCCAGAAGAAGCAGCAAGCATCCCAACATCAAAGAGTATACCCCCCACAAAAACCAGAAGCAATCAATAGAGTCATGCCACTAGCTCCATATATAAATATATATAAAGAGGAAAAGAAAAGTGTCTTTTATGGGGCGATTTACCAGTAGGCCCTTTTCCTTCTCTGTTATCTTTTGCTCCGCCTTCTTAATCTTCCTAAATACCTTGGGAAATATCATATATCCAATTGCTCCTTTAGCAAAGTCATTATCTGCAAAAATTGTGAGATCATTCTTAAATCCCTGTTTCCTAACTCCCTCTGAAGAATATTCTTCTCAAAATTTGTGCTAAAGCACATCTACAGCTAATTTCTTGCATAACCAGATTGATCTGATCCTTGAATTCCATCTTCACTAGTTTCTTCAACAGTGGAAAGCTGCAGCCGGTTATTCAAATCCCCAAATGAAGATTTATTCTGTGAAGTGTCAGATGGAACATCTAATCGTCCCACAGCATCATTGCCAGTTATATGCTCCAAAGAAATATTTTGTACTGCTAACAGCATATCATGACTAAACTTTCCGAGACTTTGGGAGCCTGTAATATCAGGAAGGTGAACAGAAGTAGGCATGATCCATCTTCTCCAATCATTTTGTCTCCTTACTTTGTCACCCTATAGCATGATTACATATTTCAAATTATGTTTTTGTATGTTAATAAGACAATGACAAAGTCTAAATCACATCATCACGAATTGATGCTTGAATCACAAAAGGAGGATCACATTGCACATGGTTCTCAAAATCACCTTGTAAATTTTCTCTCCATTTATCTCATAATTTCCCACGTCTCTGATTTTCCCAAGTCTCTAATTTATTTTAGATCTCATATATATTAAAAAGATTTGGGATATAAATGTCAGGCGATAGAATCGGTAATTTTATGTTGATATTGTAAAATGATTTCTTCAAGTTTATTTAGAGACATAGCTAAGCCCTTGAAAGTTCATGTGTCATGTGACTTCGCCAACCATATGCTCGAGTTTACTTAAATTTACAAGTTACAAATATGGTATGAAGGAACAAAATTATGTCATCAAGTTCTAAAATTATAGTATATAACAAACTTCAAGGCAATCTACAGAAAATACCTGCACTTCAACAACTGATGAAGTTCGAAGAGCCTCTAATATAAGCTGGACATTGTCAGTCAACTGCATGACCTGATAGAGACATAAATGTTATCATCTCATCTGGCAGTGATTAATGCCACAACTTAATCCAATGTAGAAGAATTTTTATATCGTTTGGGGAGATAATTGCAAACTTTGAAAAACAGAACAATGAAAACCAGTTAATGATGATAAACAAGGCCACATAATATACTCAGACATTAGAAGTGGCAGGCCAAACAAATCTGTACCATCAACTAAAGCTGCAGGATAGTTTATATTACATGATGGAGATAGCTGTGCCAGTTAATATTTCAACAAATCATTGATATAGCAAAGGTATATGAGACAATGCCCTACAACTTGAAGGCTCCCTGAGTAGAGTAAAAGAAATGGGCACCAATATGGAAAAACACTAATACAATCATACACATCAAAAATTGATATAGCATGAATTATTTCCTGGAGAGCATGCAAACTTAGAGACATGGACCTCTGCGAATATTTCATGCAGAACATGCAAGCTGGATGCTATTTCGATTGTTAAAATAGTATGTTTAGTCAATGAGGAAATGAAAATGGTAAGGGCCATCCAGGCAACATTTTCCAAATCTGTTTTCTGTTTACAATAGGTTTATAAACAGGACTCAACCAAAAAAAAATACATTTAAGCAGGTACCTTGCCGTCCAAAATCCAAATAAAAAACCTTGACCCTATAGTGCAAAATTGGTCTTTATAACATGCTTTCCACAGATAATATTTGATAGGAACTCTAAAATCATAGGGAAACAACAAATACTACTTTTTGTATACAATCATCACCTAGCAAAGAAGCGTCCAATTCAATCAATAAGTAACTTCCAGTAAGTGATAACAGATGATCCTCAAATAATGTTTAGTCTTCTGAAATTAAAGTAGCCCTTAAAATAAAAGTTAAGAGTCTCTCTAACATTTTATATTAAAAGAAAGGGGTTAAGCAATGAAATACTCCAGACAACTCACTTTCTTGAAGCCTGCTATTAGTTTTATTGGGACCCAACCCTGTTCATCCATGTTCTGCCTCAAGTATGTATCTCTAATTAGATTCTCATCACTGCAATAGTAAAGTCGTGGAATATCTACAGTTAAGCTTCTAAAAAAAGAAAGTTTAAAAAGACAGAAAGAAAACATATGAAAAATAACATCTGGCCAGTGAAAACACTACCTAAAATAGTATTCAATCTGATTGACTATTTTAGTAGGCAACTGAAGATCAGGAGATGGAAAAAACATAGCATGAGGTGGCAATGGTGGTACAAAAGGAACACCTCTAAGAGAATCTGGAAGTGGAGCAGCTACATATACCACTGGAGGTGCTAACTCTGGAAATAAAGAGTCACAGATCATATACATATCCAAAAGGGGAAAAAATCTTGAATTTATAACGCTTACCAGGAAATCCAACAGGGCCACCAAAAGGCCGTACTGGTGGTGGTGGAATAAACTGACCAGAATTAGGTGGAGGTGGTGGTCTCATAAATCTTGGAAAAACTCTTGGAGACATATGAGTGTCTCTACCATTAAATCGATGAGTATTCCAATCTTGATTTACCCGATCTTGTTCACGCCTGCCACCATAATTATGATGGTGATTACCATCTCCACGCTGATGTGGACCACCATTACGATTCCTAAATGAATTCCGCTGTTGCGGGTGATCATGAACATTATGGTTTTGAGACACAAATCCACTTCTTTGTGTATGGTCCTTTGGAGAGGTGATGTGATGACCTGTTGCAGCTATTTGACCTTGAGGTGCAGATTGTTGTGGGTGGCCGCCATTAAACGATGCATTTGGACCATTCCGTTTTACTGATTTCTGGCGAGTTGGCACCACATTGTTTGGGTTTGCATTATCACTAACTTGTCTTTGTGAAGAGGAAGGTGTGATTCCAGCACCCTATAAGTGGCACTTCAAACAATAGGACTACATATGTGCATATATAAACCATATAAAGAGAATAAACACACATACACAAGCACTCACACTCACACACCAGCGATGCGAATGAAGAATGTATTTTGAAACCTATATGGTTGCTAAGACAGCAAAAGACTGTTATATAGCTACCAAAAAGGACAAAAACCAATTTAATCCTAAATCAACATTCATATCATACTAAACCAGAACAGCGACGTCGCTCTCAATTGTTTTTTTTTTTTAAAAAAGGTACACCAACAAGAACGAAACTAAGAAATAATCAGTTTGCCAATTGTTACAACAATTATAGATATATGAGAACAACATTCCTATCTTGCCGTTATTATTATTTCAATTTCAGATCAGAATATAGGAGGCATCAGCCCTACTACTACACTGCTCTCACTGGTTGAAATTTTAAAGTTGATCGAAACTGGAAAGATGACGGTACCTGAAACACTAGCATTTTTCAAGCTCGAAGAAACTAGAATAGAAAAAACCAAACCTGCGATTGGGATCCAGGCGATCCGTCCGCTCCACCTTTCGGCGATTCAGTAGACGACCTCATCATTGCTCTGGTAGACTCCGATAAGGCGGGCCAAGAAACAGCTCCCATGACCGGCTTAGCTTCAGAATCAGCCCCATTGGACGGCTTGTTCCAAGCAGGCCTCTTACCCGTATTGCCATTCGACACGCTACCGTTGTCCGAGCTCTCGCCGACAGAGCTCGAATCGTCCATCGGCAACGGAGGAACGACAGAGGAAGATTCAACCAGCGTTGTCGGAGGCGACGGAGACAAAGGAGCAGCAGCAGTCGGCTCCGATTCACCGCGAACTACCTGGTTCCACGGCGGGGAAACAACGGACCTCACAGCACGCCGTGATTGAGGATTTTCGGGGTTATCGGGGGAATGTCTTGGAGAATGATTGGAACCAGTACCACTCATGCCCATTTTAGGGTTAGCTAGGAAGGATAGCGTCGATGAGATGATCGACGAGGGGAAAATGGAAGATTCTTCGGGAAAAAAATTGATCAGGGGAAGTGTGATTTAGGGTTTGAAACAAACTCGAAATGAATGCCGCAAGGTAGTGTTTCCAAAAATGGAGCGATCAGATCGCTGCTAGGAAGTTTGGCTTGAGAGAGAAGGCGTAGAGAGGAACTGAGGCTCCGGGCTGCTCTCACTTTCTTTCTCTGTCTCTCTCTCTCTAGCCTCTCACTTTTTATTCTCCCTCTTTGGCTACTTGGCATTCTTTTGATTTTTTTGGAGTTTTTTGCTTCGGTGTGGGAATGCTTCTGATGACAGGATTTCCGTGTGGAGGGTTTTACGGAAATGCCCCTCCCTACTGAATGTTGGTCTTCTCGTTTGACAGCGACTCTCCCCTCTCCTCCCTCCTTCGTAGCAATTGAGGGGAAATTTTTTGTGGGGCCCGAGTGGCAAGCGGAAGTTACCGGGGGGGGGGGGGGGCGTGCCATCGAAGAATGTGACTTCACGCGCCAACTAGATATACTGCTACTACGGGACAATTAAAGATTCAAAGATTCCCGCAAAGTATTAATTATTAATTTATGATCTTTAAAAGTGTTAAAAATAAAATTAATTAAAAGAATTAGGAGAGGTTACGTTACTCCTTTTACAAAATGTATATTTAGATAAACTTTTAGAAAAATATTGAATAACTTATAAAAAAAAATTTTAAAGAAGAACTTATAGAAAAAAAATAATTCTGAATAAGTAGATGTTTGGATAATTATTTTTAAAATAATTTTTTATATTGATAAATTATTAAAAATGATATGATTTTATTAAAAAGAGGATAGAGGAGAAAGGGTGAAAAAAAAAGAAATGAGAAGAGAGGAAAGAGGGTGGAAATGAGATGAGAGAGAAGAAAGGAAAGGGTAGAGAAGAGAAAAAGGAGAGGGCATAAGAAAAAGTAAGGATAAAATAGTAATTAGATAGTTAATAAATTTTTTTATTATTTTAAAAACTAATTTCAGTAACTTATTAGTTTTAAACCATGGTTTAGCCTAAAAATACTTATAGATAAATATAACTATTTATTTTAAAATTTTTTTAAATTAAAATTTTACCTAAAATAACTTCTAAAAATATAGTTTGGTTGCTAACTAAACAAGCCCAAAGCTATTTATTCATCATTAGTTATTGAGATAAGTTAGATGATGGAACATATACATGGCAGCACATATATCTCATATAGAAAGTTGTGTTCAAATGATAGAAGTTCTAAAATACTCTTGATTTATCATGATTTATGAGGGGGAAATTGATTAATCGACATGAAGGAGATGCTAGTGTAAAACATGAAGCACATTCTCCAGCGAAAGAGACAGTTAAGTGAAGTGGCTACCGTGGGACAAATGGTGCCCTATGAATTTTGATGTTTGCCTTGCCTTGCATCATTTAATTAAAAGAGGGCATGTGCAACTTTAAGAATAACAAACAAGCATGTGATTCTCAAAGAAAAATGTTCACTTTTTAAAGCTTTATAAAATAATTATTATTGTCGTATATAAATTGTTAAATAAACATGTATTTATCCACATGACACGTCTACATGTCTATGTATTTTTTTTTAAAAAAATATATATAACGAGGCGCTTTGATTCATGATTGTCTGGTTAGCCCAAACAAAAACAACAAAAGAAAAGAGGAAGAGAAGGAGATGTCTTCAGGGAAGTTGCTCTACTAAGACCCGAAAATAACCCAACAATAATCGGATTTGGCCTAATAATAAGAAGTATAATTAAATAACTTGTAAAAACAAAGAGGAAATCGTCCTCTTGTGGTACATACCCCCATTCCCCACTCAGCTTGATTCTTTTCTGCTACTTGCACTACCATATCAGGATCTGACTTAAATTTTTATTACTTTGTGCATGTTTCAATGTATATATACATATATAGGGTCCGAAGGGACACCTTTTGTGCGTACAAAATTTTTTCACACTAAGTAAGTACATTGATTCGAGTCATGAATCTGCTGCATATGCAACTTACAGATCTCTTCTGCATAATGGGCAAGAACCATGCCTGAAGAGCCACTTATCTATACAAGTTAGGTGAAACATGTGATGACAATGAGGCAATTTTCTAACTGTCTCCCCAAGCTGAAAGTCCTGCATGTTTACAATATGATTTCCAAAATGGATAAGCTGAATCAAAACTCTTCATAATATTTAAATTAAATACTTAGAATAGCCAGCCACGTTTTCTGAAAACACGGAAGTCAAGGAAACAAAATAAAGTGAAATGAAAAATACGGAAATTATATTCAGAAACACAGATAATTGTTTTGACCTCATGGATTAGTAATATACAGTAATTAACAGTACAAATTCATCTTATACACACACACACACACACACTTGCGTGTACGTGTGGGAGGGTAGCAGGATAAGCAAACCTGGAGGCAAACTGAACAGGAAACTCTTTCACCACAAGCATCAACACTGTCGTCACCTGTGATTGTTATTATTGGAATTTTTTCAACTAAATCTCCTGATAAACCTTTGGCACTTCCAGTGTCAAAGAGGTTTTGAATCTCATCAAAGCTGGCTTCAACAGCACCCATCTGACAAGGATGGGGAAATGTGTAGATTAGAAGATTCAGTCTTAACACGACAAAATTATGAAGCAACAGTGCTTCAGAAGCAGTGATATATTGTTCAAATACCCATCACATAAGGCAAATCACAATTCAAATTTTATAGGCACCCCAGTAAGGAGAATAACCCCAAAAAAGTTGGCCAGCTGGAAGAACCAACCTAATTAACTATTTCATAAAACTTTCCATATTACTCAATGTGATGCTAAGTAACCCATCCCGTATTATCTTGGTCTCCATCAAAATGGTCGCTTTAGGGAGGAGGTTCTTTCTTTCGTTTTCCTCTTGTAATAAGGTCTATCCGCTCTTTTTCCATTCCAGTAATCTTAATCAGATCCTTGTTTTCATAAATAATAAATGAGTTCCATCAAAATTACATGTCAATGATAGAACTAGGGGTATGCCAGTGTTCATGTTGGTCATATCTTTTAGAGATGTTTCTGTGCTTCTTAGCTTAAAATGGACTCCAAACACAGCAGAATTACCTGGCTTTGGACAGCACTTAGCATGGCTGGACCAATCCTCTCACGGACAAGTCTCCCACTCAGTAGGCTAGTAATAACGTCAATCTGCATATGTAACGCACATGTAACCCAACAAGATTATGCAAATCAGAACGAAACTGATGGTCAAATACCAGCATAAGCTTCTAAATCAACAGAAGATGTCTCAGTTTTGACAAGAAGGTTAAAAAGTTGAGCTACTCACCAAGTACAAGAGACACCCAATCCCAGATTCGTCGGTTTGCCACAGAGCAAGAGAAGATTCAACCACTTCAAGGGAAAACACAGCTCCTGATATGGCTCCTACAGCAGCTCCTCTAATGAAGCCACTCTCTGTCTCTTGGCCTATCAACGCTCCAGTCATAGCTCCCAACAACGTTCCCACTGTCAACAAAGAAAATAAAATCATTACCTTATTCAATTTGCAAGGATATAGGTATTGCGTACTGACACGAAATACAGCAAATTTGGCAAATTTTAAAACTTCAGCGCATGGGTATGATATAAACATACATAGATAAGTCATCACGTGAAAAAGAACAATATAAAAAATTGAGTTTTAAACAAGCATTTCGAGTGTAAAATTGAGTCTTGCTCGTATCATTAACACTCCATAAGCCACATCTATTAGAATATGTTGCATATATTTGCAAAGCACGATACACATATCGTATGACGTATCCAATATGGACACGCTTGCTTCTTTGACGTTTCAGTGTAACATGTACTCAGCTATGGCTTAAAGATACGGAAGTCATCTCCAGAGCTTTTAGATTTATTTTCTTATTGGCCTTTGATGATTTCGAACAGATGCATATGTCACAGAAACAGAGGCATTACATTATTGGACTGTGAAGAATCATAATTTTGGATGAATTTGAAGATGGAAAAAAAAATACAAATACAACAAAACAAATGGGAACACATGCCAATCTAAGCCACAAACCAATGGCACACCGGGTTTCACTTTTCGCTGAAAGTGGATTTCTGCCTCAAACACCTGAATCATTCAATCCTTGTAAAGAAACTCAAAGCCCCAAAAACATGTCTAGGGTTAAACGAACAGAAAAAGCAGAAGCAGATTGAGAATTTGACGAAATGTCCGAGGAAAACACCCAAGAATGCTATCAAAAGAAAGAGGTGAGTCGAATTCGAACCTAATGCAAAGAAAAAGGTCAAGATCGCAGAGAAGATGTTCCCCACGATGGCAGAAATCGCGAGACTGCTAATCTGTTTTGCCCTTTCAACGAAATTCTGGAACGAAAACAGCACAGAGAGAGGCAAAGGACATGGATTTGCCAGAAAATCCATGTGGGTGGCTTAGAAATGGCACGAATTGGAGACCCAGATTATGGTAGAAATCAGGGATTTTGGTTGACGAAAGAATTAAAGTCAGTGAGCGAAGGATATAGCTCAGAGTGTGGGGGAAGAAAGTAGGAAACTGCCATAAACTAACTCGCATTTAAAGCATGGCTTACCGAATTACACGATCCACTATGGTCTATTGCAAGGAAAACAGAAGAGCAACCAGTCCCTACTGTTAGCATTCGTCGGTAAAATCAATATACCTTAGTTAAAAGTTAGATTGATCTATCCAACCACCACCATTCATTCCCCTAGTAGGATTTGTTGGGTATTCACGTGATAGATTACAATTATTGATAAAATTATAAAACAAATGTTTTAGGAAAGTACAAATAAATAAAAGCAAGTAGAAGTAGTTTCAAGTACACTATATTCATCAAATTTTATTATTAAAAAAATTTAACGATTGATATAATATTCATATTAAAATGTATTATTTACAGGTTGTCAATATTATCATTCATTTCCTACGCTATTTATGATGCATTAGGAAGCGTGTCTTTAAAATAAGAAAAATATATTAACTTATTACAATTTATTCCAATGACAATGATTTTTGCACAAAAAAAGTAAATTGACAGGGGAATTAAATAAATTACTACTTTGAATTTTAACTTGTGTTGGTTCGTTGTGTAATAAAAGTGGTTCACGTAAAGACATGTATTTACCAAAAAAAAAAGTGGTTCATGTATTTACCAAAAAAAGAAAAAAAGTGGTTCATGTAAAGACATGTTTGGATAAAAAGGTGAATGCATCTCCCTTCATCAGATGTTTGTTTTTGGGTCAGATAATTTTGTTTATGTGAAACGTGTGTTCATTGGGGACGCGGAGTGAGATTCACCTTCATTGATTTGTTCAATGAACACTGAATTTAAGAATGAATAAAATATTGAATGTGACAGTAATATAGTACAATGAACAGAGAACATCAATAAAGTGATTGCGACTTAAAATATCGGTTGTGGGGGAAAAAACTTAATTAAAATGTGGGCAATTAAGGCCCCTCCTCTGGGAGAGAGGGCAGTGAATCATGAGATTGGAATTGGGCAATCATGGATATCACAAATAAGGGCATTTAACGTATAAAAATTGATCAAATTAATAAAAAAATAATTTATAATTTATAAATTTTTGAGTTAAAATTTTATTATTGATATGAATGTCATGTTAGTAGATAATTTATTAATATTATTTGAGTTTAGAGATATGCTACGATCAATTTTTAATTTTTAAGACCCAACTCATTACTCACTTAAATATTTTTTTATATCTAAAAATAAAATGGTATTGTGAAACTTGTAGTATTGTTTATAAATAATTATGAACAAATCGGACCATTTCATGTTATGACTAGTGACATTGACTTAAATAACAATTAGTAATAAGCTTTATATTTGTAAATTTATAAAAAAATGTAATATTTATAAATTATAAATACTTTAGTGATGGCGATATTGACATAAAATTTTATTATTTATTGTCACAAATTGCAATGTGTGTTCCATACCCTCTATCGTGGATTTAAAGCCCATTGTTGCCATTGAGTTGGTCCATATTTAAGGCCCATGTTTCACGTTACCAAAATTAGTAATATAAAGAAAGAGTGGAGTAATAGATTGTTCCTACCTGATATTAGTATTATCTAAAAATAAAAAAAAACTTTATCTTATTTTTAAATCGTGGATGAACCTAACCTCTTTCTAAAAATTTTTATATAAAAAAAAAAAGAAGTGATCGATCCTGCCGAGCATTTAGATCAACTAGTTGTGAGTTGTTCCAAATTAAACCTCAATTGTGGACCTATATTTTTAGGTATTAGATTAGTCAATTGTTAATAACGTATTAGAGGGAAACTAACAGCTCCGATTTAATGAATTGACATTTGCGCAGCTCCAAATTTTACACCTAACTTTGCCTTACATCAATATTCAAAACTTAATAATTCAGGCAGTTAATAAAATTGACAAATTGAGACGACTTTTTCTTTTGATCTCCAAAACCACCTCAAGCTTTCCTTTTACCCCCGGCGCTCAGATTTGAATTTAACATAAACAATGGCTTTTTTTAAAAATAGTTTCAGACACACTTACTTTATTATGAATATTAGTATATAAATCTTTAAAATATAGCCTTACTTATCACCAGTTTGATTATATATTTTTTAGAAACAGGAGGTATTACCTAACTGATAGTTTAAAGACTAATTATTCTGAGACGTAAAAATTACCAAAATATAACTTGTAGTGAAATTATGAGCTATCAAGATATTTATTTTTAATCTTATGAACAAGTTTATCATGTTCATACGGTTGCAATTTGTGGAAAGGAAAAGCGTGCAGAGACATTTAAGAAAACTCAAGTTAGAAAGTGTTGGAAATATTGTAAAAGAGTGGATTAAATAAAAAAGTGTTTTTCTGACGTGATTATTGAGTTTTGAGGACATGATTAAAATGAGCTTCTTCTTGATAAAGGAGAGAAACAGCAAATGATATATTCATTTTTTGATATTACTTTTATCTTCTGTCACTTCCATTCACCTTTTATCTCATATATTATCTCATACATTTTTACTCAGCCTCCATGATGCAAGATTAACAAATATGTCAAACTTTTATTATAATATTGCTAATATGAATGAAAGCACACCAGGAAAATAGAGGGGGGGGGGGGGGAAACAAAGAGCTGGTCAAGCGATACTATCAAAACTACAAAATGCCGCGTGATGCTGTGAGCTGTTAACAATATTTCCTTCAGAGACTTGTGGAGGGAATAATTGCCAAGTACTTGATCAGGCTCTCAAATGGTACAACATTGGCGCAAATAATTCCAAAGCCTGAAAACCAAATCAGTTTGTGAGAGAGAATGTGAGGGGAAAAGCAACGGTTAGCATATTAAAATTTACATGCAGACATTCCCTGAATTTTATTGAATTCATACAATTTCTCTCTCTATTTTTAAAACTACTACAAATTTCCCGTTTGCTAAAATCATGTAGATTTTACCTCTATTGTTAAAACCTACACATGCTTTTTTGGATCAGAGTAAATCACACAAATCACAAACTTCGCTCGAGTTCAAAAGTAATGCTGAAAACAGGTCCAAGTGAGCCTATCATTCATTTGATCCCGAGAGGATATGTCACTGAAGGCAAAATACATGACAAGACAAAACTGCATGTAAACAATCTACCAGCTTGGATAACACCTCAACTATGAAATACTAATATTTTTCAACAGCGCAAGGATTGGGGAACAATTACCTATATAGTAATCATTTTTAAGCTTTGTATTCATTAACACGCATCCATTTGGTACTTGACCACTTGTTGCCCTTGATTACTGGACAACCACCTGAAGATGATCAACAGAGGAGTTAATCTAATTAGTTTATCTCCACCAAAGGTGAATCTTGTAAGCACATCAAGCAGCACGGTAATAAAAGTATGGGATCTTACCATGTAAACTTGAAGGATCTAAAGATGCATCAGGCTTCATACTCCAGAAGAGTAAAGCATCACCCTGCTTCGGCTTAATCGAAAGTCCTTTCTTTCCACAATCAGAAAGTTCATTCCACCATGGCACAGAGCTGAAGTTTCCCTTTGCAGATGGGAACACGGTCTCACCCCCTTCTTCAACATCTGTACTGTATCATTAAATACAAAAATAATACAAAATGAACCTGTTCATATCCAAAAGGACCAAGAAGAGAAAGATGAGAATAATCAAAGAGGGCACTTGGCGTCACTTACAGGTACATCAGCATAGTTGCTATTCGCTGCCCCCCATTCTTGGTGTTAAACTCATCTTGAAAGTAGTCAAAGTGAGGCTCATACTTCTGTCCAACTTCATAGTGGAGAACTTGAAGTCCTTCACCATGCTCTGTATGTTGTGAGACATATTAAACATATTAATTCCTAGAAATAATATGGATGGGAATGATTGATGTTTCCTAAAAGAATCGTTTGTCCTACATCTACAAAAATACACAAGGGCTCAACAACAGGATCGTGGTTTAGATATACAAATTCAAGAGGCCTTACCTACTGGTATAAAAGTAAAATCAGCAATTCTTTTCTCAATATTCCTCACCATCTTATCACGTCCTCTGGCCAGAAATGTTCCGGAACTTGTGCGTACTCTAAATGCCCAAGCAGTATGGACAGTTAAAATATTCAGTCAAGGAAGGGGCAAGCGCATCTAAATAAAGCAAGTCATTATTTATTTTCTTTCTTTTTTATTGGAAATAGCCAAACCTGCTGTCTTTACTCTTTCCAGTTTCACTATCCACAACTGTTGACTTATGCATGTGTGGCTTGGCTATATCGATGAGGTATTCACATTCCTCCTTTGTCTGCTCAGATTAATAAGTTCAACTTTAGTTTTTTAAAATTGGAGGCCACATAATATGACATAGTAACGCAACAGCAGAGCATGAACCTAGAAGCCCCAATATGACAACGGAATTTTACAAGAACAACCGTTTTACTTCCAGTGCCGCAGTATCCAAACCATCCCCAATATTTTTTTTCCTTTGAGACAACCTAGAAGCCGTTGCTGTACTCAATCATTTCCATAAAAAGCGTTGCCATTACCAAATATTAGGCATTTCTTCTTTCTACGAGATCAGGATAATAATTCAGATAAAATTTTCAATTTTACATAAATAGCATCCTTTTTTGCTAGAAACCTTACATAAATCTCGAGATGGAATTATTAGCTAACCACCTGAATGCATTCCATAAACCTGGATTGCAAGTGACATCAGCAAAAAAAAAAATCTTTTTTTCATTTATCAGACATGCATATGTATTTTGCCAATCAGACAAACTTGAATTTGCAGTTTCCGCTGGACGACGCCCCGCGGATCTTCCACGATGAGTATGGACAGAATAGAAAACAGCAAAAAACTAAGAATGCTGACAAAAAGAAAATCAATAGAACAGCAAAGATTCTTTCTTAAACTCACCAGAAAATTATGATAAACAAAAGCTCTAGGCTCCCACGATATTATTTCAACCCATCGCTCCCCCCTTCCCTCTTCACCCTCACTTCTGCTTAATAACAGCGTCAACAGAAAATTCAAGCCATCAGGAAGAAAAACAAAATCTAAACAGAAGAAAAAGACAACAAAATTGAATTGAATGCGACCTACGGCTATACCTGCCATGAGTGCTACGAATTTTGGAGTTAAGATCGTTGGCGTTGGGCAAATCACGACCACCAGAACTACTGGGAACGGAGAGGATGCCGAGAGCAAGAAGGATGAGAATGAGGAAGGTGAAGATGACGAGCAATGTGAGGATGAGAGTGGACGAAGACGATTTCCGAGGAAGGCGTGAGTACCTGGGCTTCACCATCGTGGATCTCCAGGGATCGAGATTCGAAAGTTGATCTGGAAACTGAACGTAGATCCCAATAAATCAAATCTCGAATGGAATCAAAATATGAACTACAATGCCTCTAACTCTAAGCTCTCACAAGTTACAGAAGCCGGGGGCTCCTCATAATTATTATTTATTATATATTTAACAATCACGACTGCGAATCCTCCTAATATGGACTTTTTATCCTCCCTTTCTCCATAATCAATACGTTTTTCTTAAGAACGATTTATCAATCGCATCACAGCCCCTGGTTTATCAATCAATGTCAGTATATATTACATGATGATAGTAATATATAAAGTCTCGAGATGTAAGAAAAATTCAACTTAAAGCGGGTTACTTATTCATGAAAATAATTCTTTTTTTTGGCCTACTTTTCGCAAAAGTAACACTTACACATCTATAGAAGATAATAATTATTCCAAAAGTACATAAAAATTATTTTTTAAACTATCACAGTTATTATGGCTTGCATTTTTCAAAATTATCATCGATGCTTTTGAAAATGACACTCAGCTAGAAATAGTTTTTTTTTTTTATATATATATTTAAGAGGAGAGCTTTGAAGGAAGTATGAAGGAGAGAGTTGAAAACTTACGTAGCATCCTCTTCCTATAGCAATAAATAAATAAAATTTTAACGTGTTATAAAAATAACGGTATGCCCATGGTTATTAAGCAAGTTATAATATTTTACCATAAATCTGTATATTTAAAAATAAAATTAAAATACACAAAACAGCTTAATTTTAAGTTAGTTGTATACCATTTTAATAAATATTTAAAAATTTAAATCAAAGACCATAAGCTTTTATTATATACCATGTCATTTAAAAAATAACATTTAATACTTGCCATATAATTTTAATTATTTTTTAAATACTTAAAAATTATAAAATATTAAAAAAAATTAAAATATTTCTTTAACCATACCTTTTTGGATAAAAAAAGTATAAAATATTTAAAATTACATCCCAATTGCTAAGTAATTTTTTAAAATGACACAGTATATAATAAAACATATAAAAATAATAATATGTTAAAACAGTTAATTTTAATTGTAATTCTAACAACAAAAAGTTCATAGTGAAAATATAAAAATTTAAGATTCTTGATTTAAATTTTTAAAAATTAGTAAGTAACGTGTAACTAACACAAAATTTAATGAAATTTTATAGATTTTATCTTAAAAATGATGATTTAAACTCGAGCGTAGAAATGTATAACATGTTGAGTGGGAACTAAAATAATGCTATTAATTTAAATATACATAATATTAATATCTAATTTGTTATATTAGGTATGGGGAATGCTTGTGGTTAGTGGTTACTACTTCCTTTTTTTTTTTTTTTACAAGCTTGTGCTTACTTCCTAGCAAACCGGAGGTTATCTCAAGAAGTGGGTATTCATTATTTACTAGACCCACCGAGGGAGTTTCAGGATTTGCTGTATAGGGATCTCATATGAGAAGACTCACGTAATATTGTGAGATTTAGTTGATTTAAAATTCTAAAAATAGATAATATATAATGGCCAAAAAATATGTATAAATAGTAATACAAGGCATCCGCGAGATTGCTACGCCCCTACCAGAACTAAAAGCTCCCTCGAATGGCTGACACCTCGTAATCGCCCAAAAAATAAAACAGATTAACAACATAGTTTAAATTATTCTAGTCTTTAATTGCCTTATTAAAATGTATTCACATCTGTACAAGAAGGATAATAAAAATATTCATGTCTCGTTACGGGGGAATTTCCAGTATTTCATTCCATCATTTCCCCCCATTTTATGAATGGCCCATGTCTGTCATGGTAGTGTCTCGGGCAGGGTCAATGTCTGATCCCTAAAATGTGTCCATGATCTATAGATGGCAGTGAAAGTTAGCAAAGTACCCTTTAAAACTTACTTCCTGGTTTTGGTTCCATAACAACTGCCCACATAGAAGTATTCAGACTAGCACTCTTTACAAGTCTATGACCCTCGTAAGCTGTTTTGCATCGGTTGTTCTGCATTATTAATGAGTTTCCGCGAGCATTTTCCATTTCTTTACCATTCCGGGACTTTGGAGGACTCAGAATGGTTGCACGCACAACAGAAGTTGCATTCTCCTTCTTAAGTAAATTTCTGTCCGTCTCCTCCTCCTCCTCCTCCTCCTCTTCCTCAGCCGCACAAACCCGTTCCCTGTAGTGGAAGCTAGCCAATCAATTCAGAAGACACAAGGAAATCGAACAGCATAGCCACTCGCTAAATCTCAACAATATGGTCAGCATATTACCTGGGCAATGAGGCATATTTCCTATAAAGCAGTGTGCTTCTTTCTCCTCTGCTATTATTTTCCTCAAGATCAGCAAATCGGTGCTTGAAGCCATCAACTCCACTGCGTAAGTGTTCGTCATATGATCAATGCTTTCCATCAGAGAATGGTATAAACAAACAGAGAAGGTACTTGGATACAATTTTGTAGGAGGGAAATCAATGCCCTCAGAAGAGGAAACTACAAGTATGATCAACTTTATAGTTCCTGCCAATGTGGTAACTGACAATTCAGAGTAATCCCACTCCCTAGTGGACATACCTAAAAGATCATCGAATCAAAATGCTGTACCTGGATTCTGGAACTAGTTGAATTTGATGGATCTCGAAGTCCAATACAAAACACTAATATTCTGAACTATATCTAATTATAGGTTTCTTTGCAGGGCAGTTATGTTTATGAACTCAAAATTCAAAAGTTTTCTATGAGAAATAAAACTACAAATTCACCTTATGGTCAGATCTCTCAGGACCTGATGAATTTTGAAGGACTACCAGTCTTGGATGTGAATCACAGAAATTATCAGACTATTTTTTTGAGATCAAGTCATAGTAAAGAAGATTTTCTCCTCTTTGTAAAATTCAGTTACTACGTTTATCAAAAGCAGCTGTTGTATGATGCCTGACCTGGGATACATAAAGCTAGTCTTCCCCGCACCGTGAACATACTCCTGCAGCATCTCTGGATGGTACTCTAAAATCTTCATCCTCAATAAATAAACAAATTAGACATCTAAACCGGGAATGATAAGAAAAAATAAAATACTCAACTTCATGACGGTAACAAGCATCACAATTGGGTTCAATTCATACCTCTCTATATATTAGTTCTCTTGCATCATCTTTGGTCAATTTTCTTCTTTCAAACTCGAACTCAAACTTTGAAATTGGTTTCATGGATGGTTCATCAGCCAAATTTGCCAACCCATGAAAATAGGGATCAGCTAGTGCCTGTAAAAAGGAAATTAGGGATCAGAAGTTTAACCGCATGTGTTTCAGATAAAACAGACTTCTAATTTATCCACAAGAAAAAAAGGGATGAACACGGGTAAGTTTCTTAGGGTTTTCTCAAATGAAAACATATTTACATATTTTAAAACTCAGAACTGAATCCTTGATTCTTTCAAAAGAATAAGAAATTCAGATGTTACAAATTTATTGTAGAAACATGAAAAAAATTACTCCCTCCAATCCTTAATATAAGAACTAGTTGGGAGATTGAATTTGGTCCTAAATATAATACCTCAATCCATTTTGTCCTCCAAATTTAAATTTTTTCCCCAAAATATCCTATTAATTGCATATATGAAGGGGTTTATATCCAAGGGTCATGATGAAAGATGGCATTTTAAGAAAACTAAACTATTTTTGTTACAAATAACTATCATAACTAATTTTCTTAGTCTACCCAAATTAGTTATTAGCTCTTATATTAAGGATCGGAGTAGTATATAATAACAAGAGTGTCCTGAATGTCTGAATCTTACCTCTTCGGCAGACGGACGCTCCATAGGATCAAACGCAAGCAAGCGCTGAAGTAAACGAAGAGCCATTGGGTCTGCATAAGGGAATTTTTGTGATAAAGGAATGGATGGCTTTCTCCCCATGCTATTTAAATACGTTCTAGCTTTTTCATTCCGAATCTGAACAAATTAATTGAAAAGCCAAATGATAAGATCATGCATTTATGACCTGGCTGTGGAGATCATCTGTAGGACAACCATCACAAAAGTATCTATGAAGCATGGAATCTTTAAAAACTGACAGGTGACAAAAACTCATAAGAAAAATGACACAATGACAACAACCTCAAATCTTGCTATGTTAATGTGTTTGTGTACATATCGTATCTCATGAGTCCATGTCAGTGTCTATGCTTCTTAGATTGAAAGTTTTCCTTATGATAAAGTCATAGTAAAAGTAACAAACCCTTGCAATGCATTCAACAGAAGGAGTTCCAAGCAGATCAGTTATGAGATCCAATTGATGCCTCACATTCTTTCCGGGAAATAAAGGCTCCCCAGTTAGCATTTCCGCAAAAATACATCCTATGCTCCAGATATCTATGACAGGGGTGTACTGCATAAGAAATAGTTTTCAGAACATCAGGAAAACATTAAAAAGAAGATCAAAAAACAGAAATCCATATGCTTAATTTTATTGAGCCAAAACTGCAACACTTGCTAGAACGCATTTGAGGAACATAAAAAATAATTGGCAAAGCTGCGTTTGTCTAGGAATGCGAGATTTCTTTTCTTTTGCCTGGACCTAATGAACTGAAGAGCACCTCAGAAGAAACAAAATGGGGGGTCCCATTGCACTTCATATATAATTATTAACTTCTCACAAACAATATATATATATATATATATATTAACTCAGCATGAAAAAGAAGCACAGACCCTCAATCCTTAACAGAGGTTAATGTTATTTTTCTAAAAAAATAAGAGATATAAATGTAAGTTCTGTAGAGTCCAGGGAAGGTTTTTAGTACAAAATAAGATTAGTACCATAGTAACTACCAAGTCACAGCAACTACAGCACTCTTACGGCATCAACACCAGCAAGGGTCATGGTTAGCAAATAAACTTCAGAACATAAATAGTTAATAGAATAATAGACCTGAAAGGAGTTAAAAATAAAAATGTCTTTGCAAGATATTCAGATAATAAATAGAAAGTGTAAAAAAAAAATCATATTAGTTTAAGTCACCTTGGAGGAAAAAGAGCCACATAGTTCAGGAGCACGGTACCATCGAGTCGCAACATAATCCTTGGTAAGTGGAAACAAAGGTGTCAGGACGCAATATGTGCTCAGCAGACTAGCTCTAAATCTAAACTATGCAATAAATCAATGCTAGATAAATGAAGAAACACATTTGGACTAAAATCTCTTTGGAAGTGATGGGATTGATGATGCTGCAAGTGCTATGAAAAACTGCCACATACGCATCATGGTAAAACTTGTGTAGAAGATGCTGCTAACAGAAGATTTCTAATTCTCAGTTTACTTGGAATTCTGCTGTTAGTAGAAAAAGCAACCATTGAATGATAAGAGCACATACTGTCCAAAAAATAGCAGATGGGGCCTCATCAAATGATGCACGGGCAAGCCCAAAATCACAAATCTTTAGTTTGCAGTCTGCATTAGCCAGAATGTTTTTTGGTTTCAAGTCTCGATGGAAGACATTCGCTGCATAATCAACGAGATTAGATATCATAGCAAATATAGTCTAGAAGTTCATGTGAAAACTGGCCTATAAGTATGCTTGACCAACTTATGGGCTTAGACCAAAGTGTAGTGCTTGGGTTGACAAGATTACCAATGGACAATATCTCAAATTTGGGGGAATTATGATATGCAATTATGGATTTAGATAAGATTAGGGTATCTACTAAGATTTATATCTATTAGGATAGGACTTATGCCTATAAGGGGAGCATACGTGATTTGATTTGTGATTCGACAAGACTGATATTATTCAGATTTGCTCTCTATCATTGTTTCATTTTTCTCTTTATCCCCCTCTTTCTCTCTCTTTCCTATTTGAATTCTATAACAAATTAGTATTTTATACCAATAAACATGGATCAAGCCTAAGCTTTACTGGTAGACTCAAGAATATTATCTGGCCTTTTTTTGAGGACCCTAAGAAAGTTGGATTCAGCCCAGTCTATACCTAAGACGTTTAACGGTCTTTAGTCCAAGCATGGCCCAGCCTGGCACATTAACAGTTATAAAGTATGGTAAAGCTAAGCAACATTCAGTCAAGGACGTTATGGCAATATATCAACCTGAATGTATGTATTTTAGAGCTCGAAGAAGCTGGTACAAGAAGAATTGGTAATGTCCAGGAGTGAGATCATGGTTTGCTTCAATAACTTCATCAAGATCAGATTCCATTAACTCGAACACAACATAAATGTCTTCAAATTCTCTTTGGCATGGAGGAAGCATTATGTGCTTTATTTCTACTATATCTGGATGTTTGAGCAGTCGAAGGAGCTTTATTTCCCGAAGGATGCGAGTGGCACTAGAGACATGTTCAAATACATTGTTCATCTTCTTGATAGCCACCCTCTCTCCACTGTGTGTATCAACTGCGGATGCAACAACACCATAGCTGCCCTTGCCAACAACTTCTTGAATTTCATACCGACTTGCCTCCCCATACTCAGTGAAAAAATCCTTGTCAAGCATTCTCTAAGTTCAACCAAACCAACATTAGAAAAGCTTCAGAAAGATAACACCATAAGCAAAATAGTAACAAAAGGACAATTGATGCCAAATAACTTCTTGCATTCAACTGCGAATATGCGGATCTCATTGCTTTTATTAATATAGTTTTCATTAATTAAAAAATTTAAAATTGTGAATAGATACTACTCCATTTGGTCCTTATTATAAGGTGTTTCCAACATTTTCATCGTCTTATGAAAAAGTTATTACATTCTTAAATTTGTCAAAACAAATCAGAAGATTCCAGTTTAACCCCCATTAAAAGGTTGTTAGTTCCACTCTTTACCACAATTTCCAAGAGGACCCAATAATGGATTAGGGATAAAAATGTCCAAACAATAGATAATATTACATCATCCCTAATATTGCGGACCAAAAAAAGGTTCTAGAAAACCCCTTATGATAAGGATGAGAGAGAGTATTCATTACAATAAAAATTCATATGAAGAGTAACCTTCTGGAGTAAAATGGTGACAATTAATATACAATTTATCGCAAAGGATAAAAACCAAGATAAACCAGAAATTAAAGGAAAGTGAAAATAATCACACCCAATATGTGCACTCAAAGGTCAATAAAGCTTTATATCCAAGTAAAACATTCTGCTAGGTTTGACAATCCTCCCTATAATTTCCTTTAACATAAGGATTCTCTTCGGATTTTCTGATAGCATTGCATAAGTTTGACGCCGAGGGATATTATTGATCAGAATACAACCAGAGCACCCCTTACAACAACAATAATAAATTTTATCTCACTAGATAGGTTGGCTACATGGATCGTATGACGTCTTAGTGCTCTATCAAAAACCAGAGCACCTCTTAATATAAATGAAAATGACTTGATAATTATTGAGTGAATTAATGTTTTATTATTTAAAAGATTACTATTCTCCAATTTTTCATCCAGGGATAAATTCCTTAAAGATAACTCTCCTCCAAATTTGGTCCTTCAAAGGAAAAACTTCTCAATTTAGTTTTTCGAAGATAAAACCTCCGGTTTGGTTAACATTTTCTCCCAATCAAAATGGTGTCTTAGGGGAGTATCTGTGACTCTGTAATTCAAAGTCAATTTGGGGCTGAAAAACTGGGCAAGACCATTGGGGGTCTTTTTCTTCCAAATACAGAGACCAGTTTGACAAGGTGAAAATGCTCGGGGGACTAGATTGAGAAACTTTATCTCTGAAACATCAAATTGAAAGGCTAATGATCTTCAAGGGATTGAATTGAAAGGATTTATCTTTGGATGACTAAGCTGATCAAAGGGCAATCTTTTAGAGACTAGATTATTAGCTTGCTCATAATTGTTTAAGAATGGCAAAACCATACCATAACTAGGGTGTCAATCCTTAATACCAGTTCAGGCCAAAAAATTTACTCTAACCTTTTTTTACAGATGAATAGATATGGAACATGAAATCCGGAGTAAATTAGTGATAAAAGATATAGACGACCTAATAATTGTGAATTAACCAAACTCAAAATACTAGAGCCAATTAGCTTCTTGTAAAACATAAAATTGCAAAATCGGACATTTGAAGCTGATCTGAATTCTGAGAAGTAAGTATTTTGATGCCCATTAAACAGGAGTCAGAAAGACAGCAAAAATCCATCAAATGTATTGTTCTTCTGCAGGAAAAAAAATCTAAGCATAACAGTTTTTGGTAGGTGTAAAGAATTCATCGAAGATACAACCAAGATTGTTAACCAAATAGAAATAGAAAATTTAAGAATATCATGAGAATATTTTGTATCCAAAGAAGAAATCAGAAAAACCTCGACTTTGCTCTGCAGCCAGTCAACCTCAGAAGACAGTTCGTTCCAGACTCACTGACATGCTCAGGTAATCTATAAGAATAAGAATTGATCAAGATAAAAGAATATTTGATATTTATACATAATATGCCTTTCAAAATTGAAAACGTCGATTTTACTCTGCTACCAGTCAAACTCAGCACTCAGAAGACTGCTCGTTCCAGATTCGAGGACATGCCCAGTAATTCACTGAAGAAAAAGAACTAATCAAAACAAAATCTCATAGAGTGATCTTTTTTTTCTTTGGAGAAAACGCTCCTTAAATTCTGAACTTGTCAGCCAAACTTATATAATCAATCATCAATCATGATTAAAATTCCTCAAAAGTTGGGAGAAATAACATTTGATAATATTACAAAATCAAACAACATAAAGAGAGAAATAAAAATATAAAAGCAAATGGAACAGCATGTGGTCCAATATGGCAATGTAGCAGTGCAGAATTGGCTCAAGAAAAGGATAGAACTAATTGCAGCAACAAGCCTCGATATGTAGGCCCTATCTTGATCTTCTATTCAAGCACATAGAAAAAAGAGTTAGAGATAGAATGAGCACAACTGGACCTGTAACATACAAGAAGCACGGTTATATTAAAAAGGATACAGAGCACCACGTGATCCAGATACATGACAAAATATAACGTGTTTTTTAAGAACGATTGAGGTATGTTCGAATTGAGTAGATATGAAATGAAACTGGATGTTTGAATTAAACCTGTATCAATTTTTTCCTCTGTTCTCTTCAGTGAAATCCGTTTTTGAAGACTTTCAGTTGACCTCCTCATACAAAGCGATCGGCGTTCAGCGATCATGAATTGCACGTCGTAGCTCGTCGGAGACGATGCTGAAGAGTCGAGAAGAATAGTGACGTGGCATAGGAAACGCGGCTAGATTTTGCTCCCGCCGGCGTTAGGAGCTCAATCTAGACTGGGTTCGTAATCAGCGGGATCGGACTTCGGAGAAAAGGATGGAGTTGCCCGGCATTCCTAATCTGATCTAACGGTTAGGCGTCATTTCTTATCCTAAAAGCGATATATTTTATTTTTGGCACCAAATATCTTCAAAGGAATCTTTTACCGCTAAAAATAGGGGATGGGGACTGGGGTGTCCTTTTTCTCATCCCCTCCCCTCTTTTTTTACTATTATTAAATAAAAATTTTAATAATCTAGATTTAATATTTTAAAAAATTATTATTATCATAAAATTTGATCTCAACACTCCACCCCGCTCTTATTTAGAATGGAAGCGGAGGAAATTCTCTTACCAAGATAAATACCTACTTTCTTTTTTAGAAAAACAATAAAAAAACTGAAAAAAAAAATTGAGATTCTAACATTTATATGAAGATTTATTATAGCATTTTAAAGTTGCGGGAAAAGATCAAGATGCCCTTCTCCTCTCCTCTCCTCTCCTCTCGCCTCTCGCCCCCGTTTCAAATCAGTAAGGGTATGTTTGGCTCAACGGAGGGAAGAGATTTTAATAGAGGGAAAGGAAAGGAAAGGAAGGAAAAAAGAGGGATTTTATTATTACCTTGTTTGGATTAACATTAAGGGAGAGGAGGGGAGGGATTTTCATATTACCTTGTTTGATTCAAGAAGAAAAGGGAGAAAAAATACTTTTATATAGACAAATTTACCTTATATTATTTTACATAATATTTTAATAAAATATAATATAAGAGTAATATTAGGATATTAAAAAAATTATGAGTATATGAATATTATATAATAATTATATCACACCTCCCCTCCAAATTCCCCCAAATTTTGGAGGGGAAGTAAAGTTGGAGGGGGAGGGAAAATTTTACTCCCCTCCTAAATATTTTAACAAGCCAAACAAGGGGAGGGCAGCAAAATCCCTCCCCTTCTCCTACCTTCCCCAAATACCCCGTGCCAAACAATGCGTAAAAGTCATCTCCAAGCTAGCTCCCTCACTTTTTTCACCCAATGAAAGTATTTCAAAATCAATTTCTCCAATTTCTGTCAGTAATCTGTAAAGAAAATATCAATGATCTCTCGCTCTCAATTCTCTGTTCGTCATCAACCCACCAAAGCTTTCATTTCATTGCCAAGAAATCTCCGCAATCCAACGTAACAAAATGTGACGAATAAACCCGTTGAAGCTGAGAGAAAAGGAAGAAGAAGAAATATGATATGAGCGTTCTCGAGAACTTCGAAGGCTATGGAAAGAAAAGTATCACCATTCACAATGGAAGCAAAATAAGCTATTTTCCATTTCCCAAACTGGATTTTTTGGCTACCAAGCTGTCGACCTTAATTAATTTTAGGTTTTCTTCCTCTTCCCGCGAGGAAAATCTGCAGAAAACTGTGTTGACAATGGGGAGAAGAGAGAGATAAAAAAAAAGGCTTCAGATCTGTCCAGAAACCGTATGTATATATATAGATAAAACCCTTCACAAAAATTCCTCAACTCTTCAAGATCGGAGACTGAAGAAGAGAGTCATGAATTTGGAGAGAAACTTCTGAGGGAAAAGGAAAGATAAAGTGAAATTGGAGAAATTGTTTTCCAAATATTTTCAGTTGGGAGAAAAAACTGAGAGTGAAGCTCATCCTTGGTGCGTCACTTTTGGACCCTCTGCTGGAAGCCTTGGAACACTAGAAATGGTGGCTCATTCTGCAACGAGACTCCAGAAGCTCATCCTTTAGGGTGTGTTTGGCTCAAGTGAGGGATTTTAATAGAGGAAAAGTAAAGGGAGAGAAAAAGAGGGATTTTATTATTACCTTGTTTAGATTAATATTAAGGGAGAGGAGGGGAGGGATTTTCATATTAATTTGTTTTGTTCAAGAAGGGAGAGGAAGGAAAATAGACAAATTTATTTTATATTATTTTATATAATATTTTAATAAAATATAATATAGAGGTAATATTAAGATATTAAAAAAATTATGAATATATTAATATTATAAAATAATAATATATCACTTCTCCTCTAAATTCTCCTAATTTTGGAAGGGAAATAAAGTTGGAGGGGAAAAATTTTAAAAAATCCCAAAAACCCCCCAATGAGCCAAACAAGGGGAGGGAAGTAAAATTCCTCCCTTCCTCCTACTTTTTTTCAAATACCCCGTGCCAAACCAACCCTTAGTTAATGAAGACCTCTCCCTAAGTGATCATGCCTTGTGTGCAAGAGATTTTCTTCGAGCTTTTAGTCTCCCTCCGTTGTACATATTTTGAGTAGCAATCAAATTAATTCTTCACTCAAGAAAAAAATGAGAGTGAAGCTTGAAGAGGATGGCGAAACTTTTGCAGCTTTGAGACGAAGGAGAGGAGAGAGAATGGACATTTGGGTCTTTTCGCCTAAAATTTCAAAATGTTAAAATGGATCATGTGTGATTTGTAAACATTAGAGTGCCAATTTAAGTTTTCTATTTTTTAAAGTTTTTTTATCATTTTCCATTCTTTCTTTCTTTGACTAAAGTCTAAAGTGTTTTTTTTAATGATGCTGCGAAGAACCAGCTTAGTTGACTTAAATTAGATAAGTTTTTTTAATACGTTTTATTAAGTCTAAATTAAGCCGTGCTATTTATTATTTATTAAATAGACTACCTCTAATATTTAATATAACATCTATTTAATTAATTTAAATAAATTAATAAAATTAATTAAATTAGTTATTTATAATAATTTTGTGTAAATTTTTTTAAAATATTATATTTAATCATATGTATTTAGATTACTTTTATTAGAAAGTCTCTTAATTTATATAATCATATAAAAATATTTTAAAAATAAGAGACAACATAAATTAAAATTTTATGATTAGCATCAAAATAAATTCTTCATCTAGTTATAAATATAGCTCTTATAGAAGGGAGTATATTACATGAGAAGGAAGAAGGGATTCATATAAACAAGATGAAGATTTTTCCCCGTACAAGAATTTTTTTTTTCCAATTGCAACTGCCAAACACCTCCGCTGTCTTTTCCATTTCTTCTTATAAAACATGCTATAACAACAAAGATTAGCAAAACGCATTCACCAGAGGAAGATCAGCAAGAGGAGAAAAAAAATACAAGAATCCTTGTCAAATCATGAACGTATAATACACGTACGTACTAATGACATGATAAGGCGGATTTAAAACTTAAGGATTGTACGGTCAGGCAAGTGTTACAAATAACATCACTGTTCTTTCCTCTTACACCGTTACAGGGTTAGCTTGCACCTCAACTTGAATCAATCAAGCTGGACCTAAACAGGCGTTTACCTTGACTCTGACATGTTTCTGGTGATAGCTGCCGATTGCTTTGGTAAGCATTAGATAGTTTCAGCTGCAGAAGCTCGCGCCTACCTCGAACTTGACTGCTACTACGTGGCAAAACCATCTGCTTCTGATAGCTTCCATCAGCATATGACTTCAGTTTAGGACGCATCCTCTGTGTCTGCTCCCAACTTGGGTTATAACCATCTGCCAAATTGGGAGAATGCACCTGAACTTGAGCTTGGTCTTGTGGCCATGACTCTCAATGACGTTCAATACTTCCTGGGGATTGCAACTTGTGTTTCACAATGTTGTAGAAATTTTGGTTTTTCTCACTATGAATGCCATTGTTTGAGGGCGCCACTGGCACCCATGAGAAGTCTTCAGTAGGAACTGGATTAGGAGGCCTCCCTCTACGTCTTCGCTTTGGCGACAGGTGTTCAAAATGTCCAAATTCTGTTTTCCAATCAATTCAACTTTCGCTTAGGACCTCCTTTATTCCTATGTTGCTGCGGCTTGTCTTCTAACCCATTCATAGAAGACAATGAATCTTCCATTTTGGATGTTGTACTCAAATCTCCATATATGAGTTTATTCCATGACATTTCCAACTGTAGTTGCAATGTTTCTCTCGTTCTGCAACCTGGGCTCTCTTCAGAAGTTGGATCAACTAACTGCTGCAGGTTAGGAGAGGCAGGAAGGTTTGGAGCAGGCAATGAGTAAATTTTTTCACTTGGTTCTAAACTAGGAAAGATCATTGAAGTGAGAGTTTGGTACTGGAGTTGTAACTGCTCGTTGTGTTGATGAGGATTTCTATCTAGTTTAGGAGGCCTCCCACGACCGCACCCTCTACCTCGACCTTGAGGTCTCAACTGCAGCTGCTTCTTAATCTTGTAACATTTAGGCTTTTGCTTGTCAGCAATGCTACCATCCAAGGGCAACAATGACACCTCTGGATAGTCTGCAAAACACTTCTCATAAGGTTGCCACTCAATGCATTGAGGTATTGGCATGTGCTTCTCCATATCCCAAAAAGTTGTGTCCTCTTCCACCCTCCCTTTAGGACTTACTAGCATATCATCCTGTGGTTGTTTGTGCCCGTGAACAGTCATAGAAGGGAGAGTTTTGGTTGCTGGGTATAAATCAGTCTCTGGAGTTCCACACTTTGAGGTTTGAACCAGCAATTGTGTGGGGGTTAATTCTATCCCTTCTGATGGTGTCTGCTCCAAGAACTCAGTAGAAATAGGTAGTACTGTCAGACAATCGGAAGTCAGATCAACTGGAAGGTCTGGTGCTGTGGGCAGGCATGAACAAGTAGTTTCCATATGAAATTCGGAACCCTCCTGAGCCACAAGTAATTCCCAGGAACCAGAGAATTTCTGCTGGACAGAAGGCGTCTCATTCTGATGCTGTTCTTCTTGCTCTGAAATTTGCAATTTCTCCTCAGGAATAACTACAATAGTAGGACTACCAAGTGAAGCACTCAAGTTTTCATCATTACTGATTTCTTCTGAACAGAACCTTGATATCTCAGTTGTGACCTCAATTTGTTGTGTAAGTGATTGATTTTCTACCACGGCCAACAAATTGTCTGGCTGATTCTCACATTGATTTTCTGAAATAGTAGGACTGCCAATCGAAGCACTCAAGTTTTCATTATTACTGATTTCATCAGAATAGAATCTTGACATCTCTGTTATGGCCACAATTTGTTGTGTAAGTGATTGATTTTCTGCCATGGCCAACAAATTACCTAGCTGATCCTCCCATTGATTTTCTGCAATAGTAGGACTACCAAGTGAAGCACTTGAGTTTTCATTATTACTAATTTCATCTGAACACAACCTTGATATCTTAGTTGTGGCCTCAATTTGTTTCTCACATTCGTCGGTATTCTTATTTTGTCGTGTTTCTGCTTCACCTTGTCCCTGAACCACCCGTCCATGGCACTCTTCAATCGCCCCAAGTTGCCCTATTTTAGATTTTCCCAGTTCCTCAATCATTTCATTAGTCCGTGTCCCATGTAACTCAGAAAGATGTTTTTGTTGTTCATTGTCGCGCTCTTGCAACTCATTACATCTCTCTACACCTTCAGTTCTTTCCAATGTCTCTCCACCTCTCAAATTATCTGGCTGTTTCTCACATGGAATGCGTAACTTTATCACCATAGAGTTCTGTTTTTCCACAATATGAGGCTCCATGTTCATAATTTCGCTTGAGCTGATTTTGCCATTCAACTCCATCATTGCCTCCTACATCAAAAGGAAGACAAAATATAACATATCTCAACCACAAATAATGAGAGGGATGATGAAACAAATTTCTGACAAATAAAAAATTTCATTAGATCAATATAAAAAATAGTTACAACAAAGAATAACAAAGTAATGCAATCAAAGGAACTTAGAACAAGTCAAATCATATTTACCTAAAAAACTGACATTACAAAACCAAAAAATGCAGAGTAATCTAGAACAAAATTTCTGCCCCATTTCACACATTCAAGTTTTTAAAGCAATCGACTTCTATTTCCTTCTGAATCAAAGGAACTTAGAACAAGTCAAATCATATTTACCTAAAAAACTGACATTACAAAACCAAAAAATGCAGAGTAATCTAGAACAAAATTTCTGCCCCATTTCACACATTCAAGTTTTTAAAGCAATCGACTTCTATTTCCTTCTGCCATCTGTTTTTTGTTGACAAGTATTATCGTGAAAAATAGAAGGATCCATCTGCACTTTTTAACATGAAGCAAATTAAAAATAATAAGTTCATTCAGAAAACAACCTCAATGCTTTATCTTTCCAGCAAGTACATATCATAGTGACTCTCAAAGGAAGGTGATAGGCACACTCTTAAAAGTTCTTTGGACCGTGTTTGTAATGAGAAAGTTAAGATTGTGAAATCTGATGTGCACCAAATAGTAGGTTAGTTTCATGCCTTAATTTACGGGTCAGAGGTTGGAGAAAAGAATGCATGGTGAGCTTTGTGAATGCAAGGTGAGAAAAAACATTAATCAATGAAGTGTTATTATTTTAAAAGGTGATGATGATGCTGTTGTGTTGTTATAATATTTTAATTTGGATTTTAAAAAAGGTTCTCTAGCTTTTGTCTGTTAGTCCCCTTATTCTAGGAAAAGAATGCATGGTGAGAAAAGGTAATGAAGATGATGCTGTTGTTACATTTTAATTTTGATTTTTAAAAGGCTCTCTAGCTTTTGTATGTTAGAATATTAGCTTACTTATACAAAAGAGAAATCCCAATTCTACAAAGGTAGAGTAACCAAAAAAGAAAAAAGCCATAAATTACTGTTAAATCACACATTACTTGAATTCGTTCGCCTGTGTTTTCACTTTGTCGTGTTTCTGCTTCACCTTGTCCCTGAACCACCCGTCCATGGCACTCTTCAGTCACCCCAAGTTGCCCTTGTACATAATTTCCCTGTTCCTCAATTGGTTCATTAGTCCCTGTACCATGTAACTCAGAAAGATGATTTTGTTCTTCATTCTCGCGCACATGCAAGTCATTACATCTCTCTGCATCTTCAATTCTTTCCAGTGTCTCTCCACCTCTGTAATATCTTCCCCATCTGTTTTTCTTTCTCCGTCTGCAACCCCTCCCTCCTTTCTCTTTCCTCTCATCAAACTTATAGTAATCATCCATAAGCATATATCTACCCCTTTCTGTGCGAAAGAGCTCCTTAGCCTGGCAAAGCTTTCCCAAATGAAGACCAAGAATCCTCGAATGAGCCCAGGGCAAATCTTGAAACTCATTTTTTATAAACTCCGAGATAGCCTCCTCAGTCGATCCATTTCGTTCATTTAGCTTCTTTACTTCCCTCTGTATCATCTACGCACCCAACCCGAAAGGAATCGCGTTAATAAATCAAACAATAAGGGGGAAAAGGTCAAATTTTTCAAATGACATTCAATTACAGCATTGAATAATTCGATTCCGGAAAAAGCTAAAACGGCCTCAAAAAGCTCGTGAGTTAGGCGAAAATGATAATTACCAAGGCGTAAGGCGGATGAGATGTGGTTTCAAAGGAGGTGAAAAGCTCTTGAATTAGCCGTTCGATGACGGAAGGATTAATTGCGGAAGCCTGAGAGGAGAGGAAGTCCCTAATCTTACCGATAATGCGGTTGTCTCTGCAATCTGTGACCTGAAGCTGTAGCTGAGATTGGGGTTCTTCCATGGCAACCGGACCGTCAAGGTGCCGAAGCGCCCAACTTTGAGTTGAGAGTCGAAAGCAGAGACCAAGGCCAGTTTGGTTTCTCCTTTACTATAGTTTTAAAAGTTTTTTATACAAAATTTTAATTTAAAAAAATTTTAAAATAAACAGTCATATTTATCATAAATATATTTAGATAAAATTATAGTTTTGAGTAAACTATTAAAATTAATTTTTTAAACAGTAAAAAAATTCATGAACTATCTAATTATTATCTTACCTTTATTTTTTTTATACCCTTTCTCATCTCTCATCTCTACCCCTCTCCTCTCTCCTCTATCTTCTTTTCTCTCTCATCTCCACCCTCTCTCCTCTCTCATCTACCCTCTCTCCTCTCTCCTATATTTTCTCTATCTCTCTCCACTCTCTTATTTTTAATCAAATCGTATATCTTTTAATAATTTATCAATATAAAAATTCATTATAAAAATAACTATCCAAACACTTATTTATTCAAAAAATTTTTTTCTATAAACTCTTCTTAATTTTTTTTTCTATAAACTCTCTATAAATTTTCTTTTATAAACCTTTTTTTTTTAATCCTATTCACACGTACCCTAAAATTAGAGAGCCTTGTGTCTGTTCAAAACTTCATGTGATATTTATAGTTTCGGATTTTTGGCGTTGTGTAGATATTTTTGTTTTCTTTTGCCAAATTGGCGCTGTGTAGTGTGTAGACTTAAAAAACGAAAGTATAAACAAAATAGAAGAAAAATAATTGTATAAACAAGATAAAATAAAAATAAAGAACAGAAATATGTGGAGCAAAATTTGAATTTTAAGAGCTGGAAAAAATTTAAATTTTAAGAAGCTTCTACTTTAAGTAAAAATATAGCTTATATATTTAAAACAATTAACTAATATTATTATGGAATATTTAGGAAAACAAGATAGCAGGAGATGGCTTATTTTATTCAAACCTGACAATAGAAGTCAATTTCAGTAGGCCTTGGGAATTTGGGATAAATTATTTTTTGTTGGATATCAAAATTTACTATTTTTTTAATAATATTTAGACCTAAAATTAAAATTTAACCAATAATTACTGGTATTGTTTTTCATGAGTTAATAAACTGATATTTTTAATTATATTAAACTAAACATTAATTATTTTAAATAAAATTTCATTAATTATTTTAAATAAAATTTAATAGTAACAATAAAAAATATTAACAATTGCCCAATCAGACTATAATAATCATAATCAAGAATCAAGATAAAGGAGTGATGCCATCTAATCAGAAGTTTATCATTCTGTTTTTTTTGGGACCAAAAGAAGTTTACCATTTTATTTCTTAATATATAAAAGTATAAATATCATCTTTAAATATGAGATTATTCATACAGAATTAAAAAAAAATGAATCATGATATTTTATTAAAAAAGTCATAAAAAATATAATTTAAATTTTAAAATTTTAAATATTTTTGTTTATTATACTTTTTAAGTTATTAACTATTCTTGTAAATAATAACATATTTTTATAAGAATTATTAATTTAGGATTTTGAGATTCAAGTGGTATTTTTTTTAAGATTTTTCCTCTTATTAATGATGCATTTTTTTCATAAATTTTATTTTATATATTATTTTTTGGCCTGAATATTGTGTATTGATTTTCCTTTTTGCTTTTGGACCATGAAAATATTATATATTACTGGTCCTTTGTGATTTTCAATTGATCTCGAGTGCAAATGTATTACTCATTATTTAAGTCTAAAGTTATATTATTAGAACTGATGGTTTATCTAATATATCTTTGTTGAGATTCTCCATTAACCAAGCAAAAAAGGAGAACAACTTCACATTCTCACCGTTGTCTCACAGCTCTCGTGTTTCTGTCACGGTCATTTCTTGTCCGCGAGAAGATAAGAAATTTTCTTCGTTTGATTATCTATTTTCTATTTTATTTGTATGTTTATTGTTAATTTAAAATTCAAAAAATTAAAGTGAATTATACATGCATCCTTGCAGAAGTTCTGGAAGAAATTTACAAAACCTCCACTCTTGACCCAAAATCCACACAACCTCATAATATATTATTTTACAGAATTTACACGAATCAAACCAAGACCTCCCGTAACAATTAAGAAACTTAAGTCTGACCTAATTTAATCATCATCTATGCATCTTAAGAAGCTTAATTTATGAGATTGAACATTGAATCATAAAGCCTCATTTAACTGAAATTCCACCATCACAGTGTCATTCTATGAAATGCAATGCTTCAGCAATTTTGAATTATTTGAAGGTAGGTTCTTCAACAAAACATAATAAGCTGGTATCTTCTATAATCGAACACCACATTATTGACTCCTCCCTTGTCATAATTCTATTCAAACTAACCAGCAAATACACACACACACACACAAAATCAACCTAATTTTTACTCCTCTAAAAGTTGGTCAACGGAAGTCAATTTTCTCACACAAAACTATATATATCTAAATAATTTATAAGAAGTCGTACTATTTTTAAGTCATTAATAGCGCATGTTCATGCAATACACAAGCCCTTTTGTCTAATTGCTTTAGAGAATCTTGATCTAGCTAGTATTTTGAAACAAGTTTATAGCCAATCACTATGCCACATACCACTTGTATAGAGAGGGGAAAAATAATTAGGTACTGACACATATATCTCATCATAAAAGCAGGAAACGACAAGTCCTAACCAAGTAACTAATATCTATTTACAAAGAGACAAGTGCTGCTATCAAACTGCTTAAATAAAATTACTTAAGATATGGATAGAGCTACAATGACTTATACCATTCACCACTTTGAAGATTTACATTTGGCAGATATTGCATTCCCTTGGAAGTAGGGCTTAAAGGTTCTCAAAACTTCTTCATAGATTGGTCTTTTGTATTCCGCTGCCTGTAATAATTTATCTGCAATTAGCCCTTCCAAGAGCAAAAGTAAACAAGCTTTAACGTTTATGAGAAAGTTTTAGCAACTAGCCTGGTCAATAACTTCTTCAGGGCTTGACCATTTCCATTCTGCAAATTCAGGGTCTGCTTCACCATTAGCTAAGTTTATCTCACTGTCGTCTTTAGTGAATCGCATGAGAAACCTATCAAACATTCAATATTAATGCAGGAAGCAGGGTTTTGATAAAATACCTATCTAATTAACAGTACAAATATGATCAAAGAATGGAACAATGGAGAATTACAAGTTATGCCCATATTTTCAGTTTCTCACTACAAAATTAGCATTTGTTATTATTTTACTAACCACCACATGCCAAGCCTACTCAGACACAGAAATTTTACAGAAAACTCAACTAGAAACATGGAGGGAATACCATAGAACAAAGTCCAAGAAGTACTCCACTACATCAAGGGTAACTAACAAGTTAACGACATGTACAATAGTCTTCTCCTTCAAAAAAATACAGCTACAGCGAGGCCCTTCTATTAAAATACTACATCTCTCAGTGACTATGGTGCTGAGGAACATAAGAAACAATACCAGAGCCATTCAGTGGAACTTTTTCACAAATCACTTATTACCTACATGCCAGGCAATCATAGACATCAACACATATATGGCAGAAACACTACAAAGATGCAGAATGATGGTGGCTTTTAAATGCTTCCCTGCGGCATGCACATGAATGATATCATGATATTGTAGGTCAAAATTTAAACACGCGAATAAAACTCATGCTTTTCTTTAAAGTGACAAGTATGTAAGCACTTGGTCATTCAACCAATGACTTAAGAGCAAAACACAAGCGCACCACTTTTGTGCATGTCCATGCCAATCACCTCTCCAGAGACGATTGACTTTAGCCTTCACATGAGGTGGAAAGTCATAAGTTAACCATCTTGGGACCTGTTAAATATACAAAAAGATTAACCTCACTCAATCATAAAATCATGCTCAAAAGAATTACTAATATAATGTATAAAAACCAGCAAGATGTCTAACTGCTATAGCTTCTTTCTTCTCTAACATAGATATTTAGTTGCTAGATAACATTCATTTATAGAGCATAGAGAAAGCCTGCACACTACTCACTTTTTACCAAATTAAACTTTAAAAACTAAAACAAACTCATGATAGAAAGTTGCACAAACCTCAGCAATTATTTCAGCAGATACTATTCCAGTTTCTTGTCGCAGTTCCCGAATGGCAGCAGATATGGGCTCTTCACCATCTTCAATTCCACCCTGATTCAAGAACAGAAAAGTACATAACAAATTGTTACAGGCAAAAATGAGTAAAAATTCCCCAATTGATACCTAAAATACCAGAGTCCACTTTCTGCAAAATCTTGGAACTACAGTCTATATCCCTCTCCAGAGCATTCTAAGCTATACTTTATGTAAATTTCCGGAAGGGATCGGGTAGCTCAGTATATTGTAAGACCAAAATAGACCCAGGTACACAATGGGAAGAAATTTTTCATATTCGGGAGAGCTGCTAAATGACAACATTAATGAAAGGGAGCATCAAACTCCGTGGCATATTGTTGGAAAGATCCTCTCGTGAGAACACAATAGGAGGAATCAGGATTTCAATAAAGACACTAAGCCTCCCACCAGTGAAGCAACAGAATGGTACTTTGCATTTGAAACAAAATAAAGCTACTAAAGTATTAGCATACCCTTGCCATCTATTTTTAAATAGTTAGCATGTCATGAGAAAGCTTGCTCAAAATAAGCATCAAAATCATATGATTCACAAAGTCAATGCTATTAATTGATGACCATGTCAAAAGTAGCCATGTCGTCGAATCTCATGATTCTACTTCAACTACATGAAAATATTAGATATCAACAGAGTTGCGAAGTTGGATCCATCGCAACTCAACATAAGTTAACTGCAAAGAATACATTTTCATGAATTTGTTTAAGTTGAAATCAGTAATCACAAAGGAGAGGTAGGCTAGACGTTAACCTTTTTGGAACTGAGTTAATGTAGCTATGTTTCGTGTTATTTAATTATGATTCTTTAAGGAAAAGCAAAAAAAGATATTCATTTAAAGAATGAATTATGCACGATTTTTTGACCAAACGACTTATTTTGAACTTAGGATTAAGTTTTTCCCTTACCTCTTGGGTTAATTTAATAATCTTAAGTATTTTATGCACGTTGGAGGAATACACATGTTATATATCTTCTTAGAATTAATGGTGTAAAAAATGTTGTGGTCAAGGCAGAAACAGCACGAAGGGAAAGTCACCTGAGGCATTTGCCATGCTCCTGGAGAATTCAATTTAGAAGCCACAAAAACCTGAAATAAAGGATTGGATGTCATGGATTCTTCCTCTGCTAATCTAGATATACCTACTGGACAAAAAGACTGATATATGGAGGATATGTTATCATTTTTCTTCAGATAAATACATGTCTTCACAACTTTCTGAACAGGTTGCTAGTTAAAAATGTAAACCATAGATTGCGAATAGCAAGTTGAACATTACTGTGAAATTTTCACAAATACAAATAATTATTTAAAAAAAAACAGTAACAGTATATCAAACACAGACTACCAGAAAATAGAAAAGAGAGAATCAATAAAATCAACAGTTAACCATGATTGACAGCTATGACCAAGTTTTGAATGAAAACAGAGCAGAAGTTAGGATCTCGGTCAGGGACGAACAGAACAGAAACAAAATTTATAAAATCCTTGCAGTTTTCATTTACACCAGTCGCGACACTGATCCTCCAATTACTTGAGCTTTCAAGCAATAAGTTATGAAGATTGGCAAGCGGAAAATGGCAATACACTAGTATAATTTTCTAAATCTAGATAAGGAAAACATGCTGAAACACAAATCATGAACTATAGATTTTATTCTAGCATACACAACTATAACGGAGTCGTTTACCCCAAACTAAAAAAATATAAATCAAAAGTAAACCGTAAGTTATCAATTTAACAGAACAGAAAGTGCAGATTCCTGAAAGCTAAGGAAAAATTTGATGAATCCAGAGAGTGAAGGAGGAAGAGGAGGAGCAGAAACCTGATCCTCGGAGTTGATAATACAGACACCGACATTGGGACGGTAACCTTGAGGAAGATCCTCCATGGCTTTAGAGAGAGAGAGAGAGAGAGGGAGAGAGATGTTGATAACGGGATCTGCGTCAGAATTTGGGAATGAAAATGGTGGGGGGGGGGGGGGGGGGGAGAGTACTGGAGAAGATGCTTGTGACCTGTGAGCTATGATGCGTGAGGCAGAGGCTGTCCTGTGAGCGTTATTTTTGGTGTGTGTGGGACTGCGAATTAGTAAACCTCGCTGACTATGACACAAGGTGGACTCAAACGCACGGAGGGCTGGTGCATCTCTTATCCTGCGCACTCCACCCTGCCCAGTCCACTCTTATCCTCAAAATCCATATTAATGTTATTTTTAGCCAATTATCGTATATTTGGTAATATTATGGTACATTATCATTTATAAAATATCTTTTAATGTCATTTTTCCTATTTTAAACTTCCAATTTTAACCGAATATACATTTTATTTGATGTAACTATTGTAAAAATCAATGGTACGTTGCAAAATTAAATTATGTTGTTACTAATTTAATAAATAGATTATATGACTTTTTTTAAAAAAAACAGGAACACGGCTCAAGATAGCAGAACGAGTCAAAATCAGAGCACGGGAGAAGAATCATACGGAAAATGCAGTGACTAACTGAGGAAGAAAAAAGCAATGGGGACCACCACTAGGAGCGTTGACTTTAAGATTGGTATTAAAGATTGGGATCAATTAATTTAACCACCTCGCTATCACCTTTCCCCACTTGGCCATCACGATCAATAATGGTTAAAATATTATATTCTCTCCCTCTTGACATTCGTTGTTTTCTGTTCGCTTATAGTAATTAAAAGAACAAATTATTACTATTACTACCTTGTCAAAATTATCAAATGCACTTTAAATTACAACATAATCTTTCAAATATTATAAAAATATTGTTTAATTTAATTAAGTTATATCATCAACAAAAATATTCATAATAAAAAAAATATCCATATATAATATTGAATGTATATATAACCACTTTTATAATAAATAGTTGAATTGTAAATTTGAAAAAGCATAAAGAAAACATGCTAAATTGGAATTCCTTAAAATGTGTGGATTCTAATATATGGAGTTAAGACACTTTAAGCACAAAATCTCAAATTTTAATCTATATAAACGCTATAAATATATTTGGGAGACTAGTTGCTCTCAATTATATTATGCTTTACAATACCCAAATATAAAATGATACTACCTCATTTTTTAAATATAATATTTAGTTAATTTTTTAAATAGATTAAATAAATTAAATAAATTAATTAATTATATTTAATATAAGAACTAATTAACTAATTTAAGTAAATTAAAAAATATATTATAAATTTATTTTGATAAATTAAATTTAGTTACAATTAATTAATTTATTTAAATTTATTAATATATTTTAAAAAATTAATTAAATATTATATTAATTAATAGATGGAGTAGTACTAAATATCAAATAATTATATTAAAAAAATTAGAGTTCCCTAGGTGCAATCCCTGGAAGGCATGGGAAAATATTGTCTCTTGGAGGATGAAGATTCTTCCGTGAATAAAGTAATAGCAATGGTTGCAGAAGGAGGGATGGGGAAAACCACCATGGCACATCGAATCTATCGTACTTGAAAAACTCTTAAACTATAATTTAAAAAAAAAAATTAGCTCAAATTTTAATTTAAAAATTTTATAAAATAAATATTTATATTTGTCTAAAAAAAATTAGATTAAATTATAGATTAAAATTAAGATTTTAAATAAACTACTATAATTAGCTTCTGAAACAGTAAAATGGCTTATAAACTATTTAATTACTATTTTACCCATACTTTTTTTACATACCCTCTCCTCTTTCTTCTCCATACTCTCTCCTCTCTTCTCCACCCTCTCTCACTTTTTCTATTTTTAATAAGGTCATACTATTTCTGATAATTTATCAATCACAAAAATCATTCTATTAATAATTATCTAAATATTTAATTTTTTAGAACATTTTTTTCTATAAATTTTTTTAATTTTTTTTTTAAAGTTGTCTAAATTTTTTTTTAGAAGCTATTTTTTAAAAATCCATGCAAATAGACCCATAATAGTTATATAACCAGAGACCCTGCTTGATCTATCTCTATTTTACACGTATTTTCACATATATTTTTACGAATTTTAGTATGAATTTTAGGCATCTCTACACAGATTTGAGTGATTTGTGCTCAATATTGTTTTAGTATTTATTGACTAAAAAAATATCATTTATGCTGTATTTTTATTATTTTCTTAATCATATTAATATATATAGAGGTATTTTTATTTTTTGTGTATTTCAGATAAATAAAAAAAATAGTTAATCAAGATTAGATTTATTAACTAGTAAGAAGAGTTAACTAAGATTAATAAAAGATAAGATAATCAAAGTTCATCTATCAAATCTAAAATCACATATCACTTTGGCTATCCAAATATATTCCTTAATAATATTCACTTTGAATAATTCAAATATCAAAAATTTAAATTAGTCAAGTGGATATTAAAACTAATATTCCTCCTCTTCTTCCATGGGATTTACGCCATATCCCTCAAGATCTATCAATTGTTTGAACTTTGTAATATCTTTTGGGATTAGATAATGGTGCCTTTGATCCTCGTTTGAACAAAGTACTTTCGTTGGCATTTGATGATTTACCTTATCATCTCAAGCCATGTTTCCTGCTCTTAAGTGTATTCCCTGAGAACCACTTGATCGAGCCCACGAGACTAGTTCGATTATGGAAATAATAAGATGATGGGAAGTTGCAGAAAGCTATTTGTGCGAACTTCTCACTAGAAATTTTATACAAATAGCCAAATACACACTTGATGGAAGGATCAAGAATTTTCGCATCCATGACCTGATACACGAAACGGTTGTCCGCAAATCAAGAGAAATAAGTTTCGCTGAATCAATCACAAATAAGGAAAGGGCAAGAAGTTGGCCTGAAAGAGAAAGAAGATTATCCATATACGAGGGAAATGCACGTGTCCCTGAAATTAAGAATCCCTTGTTGTCCCGACTTCGTTCTTTGTTTCTATTTCGGACACATTCCTTGATAATGTCAAATTTACGAGATGGTAACTTCAAGCTGATGCTTGTGTTGGAATTGAACGGGACCCCACTGGAACTATTTCCCGAAGCTATCACGAAACTGTTCCTCTTGAGGTATCTGAGCTTGAGAAATACAAGAATCTCTAGTCTTCCTGCATCAATTGGGAATCTGCATCATCTAGAGACGTTGGATCTCAAGCTGACACGTGTCACCGTGCTCCCTTCTGAGATATATAAACTCTACAAACTCCATCATCTTTTGATTTCTCAGGACAAGGATGGCGAACCAGGGTCTCGTATCCCTCTAGACACAGCAAGTTGTGGAATAAAGTGGAAAAACTACCGCAACAACTTAACCCACGTCACGAAATTGGACATATTTCGTGTACGAGGTTTCAAAGCAACATCTGCACTAGGTTGCCTGGTTTCATTACAGAAGCTAAGCATACTTGAAGTACCAAACGAAGAGGAAAGTGACTTCTTTGAGAAAGGCTTTGGGATGTTGACGCAACTGAGAAGACTGTGTCTGATTAATCTGCAAAAACATCAATGGAATGCTCTGTGCTCATCCGTCTCAAAAATGAGCAATCTACGTTCTCTGTCTCTTAATAAAAGTGGAAAATTTTAGTTGCAAGATGTGAGGTCTCCACGTGCACTTCTTGAAAGGCCGTGTTTGGTTGGTGAATTAGATAAGTTACCAAGTTGGTTGTGTTCTCTGAAGAACTTGAAGGTATTGAAGCTAGTGGGTACTCAACTTAAGGAGGATCCTATTCTGTGTCTTGACCAGTTGCAGAGCTTGGAGGAGAAAGGTGATGCGTTCTACAATTTCTTATGTTGTTTGAAACCATCTTTTGAGATCAAGTGGTGTTTGATTTCATTTAATTTTTCAGGATTGATCAAAGACGTGTCTGTTCATGCGAATTCAAGAGATTCATTCATGAGTTTCTCAGCTTCCACCATTAGACCTACTACTTAAAGTTAATGTGTTTATATTAAATACTATGTTGTTGCTACAATTACGAATGTATCATAATTACATTTTCTTCTTGTGTTAAAATTAATCTTTCTTATAACATCGAAAGTTGACAATTCTCACTTTTTTGTGTGGATGCTGAAATCTATCATGGGGATGGCTTAACACGTACCTTTTCGAAAAGCAGGCAGAGTAGAGTCACACATGACAGAATTTTATTTGTCCATCTCCCTTTGACATCAATGATTCTCAATCCTCATAATATCAAATCGTTCTTTTTAGACTAAAGCAATATACAATTAATTAGCTATACTCTACTCGCTCTCTCTCCTTGCTTGCAGCTTCCTCATTTCTTACTTTTGCTGATTCAGTCTGCAATCTTGCTTGTATAGTTTATCAGAAGTGAGCCCCTTCTTCCATATTTGATGCTTGGCCCTTCGTCGTTGATGAAAGCGAAGCCACGGCCTCCCCAACGGTTAAGAAAAGGTTATCTTCTCTTATCAAGTCACTGCCTTCATCTGCTTTTTTCAGTTTCTCCATAGCCTCACCCAGAGGATTCACCAACACAATCTGTCACAAGCCACACACATTCAGTTACAGTCGTAGTAAATAAAGTAGCAAAACCACTAAAAGCTTATGAGATTTAGCATTCTTGCCTGAACGCCCTTGTTTTCCAGTGCTTGTTTCAGTTCTCTGAAAAGTGAGACTCCACTTGTGTCTACTTTGCTCACAGCTGAAAAGATCCAACACCACATTTCTCTTGTGGTTCAATGTTCCTTTAATTTGAAAAAAGTACTAAATATGCGCTGTAATATGCTTTAACGAATCAAGTTACCTGACATTTCCAGAATCACATATCGAAGGCTTGAGTTTTTCTTTATGTTATTTTCCTCTTCATATTCTTCTATCCATCGTAAGATCCTGAATAAAACAAACGCTAGAAGTTTAGTTAACAGAGGAAACACCAATTAGTCATTGATAAATTTGACAATTTGTGAAGTTGAAAAACCCAACCTCTCGTTGAGATATGTGATGTTTGCGAAATTGATGGGAGCCTCGATGCTTAAAATGAGAAAACCAGGCAACTTCACAGCTTCTTCGTATTGATCAACATTTCGATATATGTCTGTACCTGGTATGTTGCCCAACATCACTGTCTTAGGCCTTGTAACTTGCAGGAGGATCTTCAAGATTGACAACCCAACCTGATCAATAATATCATAAACCTTTGCCTGTTTTTGAGGAACACCTAGAATTTGAAAGTCATAAGAAATAGTGAAACGTGTACTTACTGCAAGAGCGAGGCCTTCTTCAACAGAGATAAAAATGACGCCGAAGAAAGCGGTGAGCATCACGATGAAATCGTATTTGTCTACCTTCCAGATGTAATAAGCAGCAGGGATATCAATGAGACCAATTACTGCTGTGACTATGATTGCTCCTAGTACAACATTCGGAGTGTATTGAAACAGTGGCATGAGAAACAGGAGTGTCACCATAACTGTCACAGACATTACTATATTCGACACAGCTGATTTTGATCCCGCATTGTTATTGACAGCTGATCTAGAGAAAGAGCCTGAAATTCATAGTTAAAGTATGTTCATGCCTGAATCTAACAGGTAATAGAATGTTGTATCAGACGTTATAGGACTCTGTCATTTTTGGGTATTTTTTAGTTTCTTATAGCAGTGGACATGTACCTGTAGTAACGTAGCAGGAAGTGAAGGAGCCAACCACATTCATGAAGCCGATTGCCATCATCTCCTTATTTCCATCCACTTTGTAGTTCTTGAGAGCTGCAAAAGTCCTTCCAACTGCAATACCTTCCTGTTTGAGAAAGTCCCATAATATTTAATGATGATAAAGAATTTTATTGTTGTCCTTACTGATGAAATTCTGTATATTTCTATTTACCAGGATGGTACAAGATAAGTGAGGTTAACAGAACCTAATGTTGATTGAAACTAGAGAGTTGAAGTTAAAAAGGAAATAGAGAAAAGTAAAACTTAACAGTGAGTGACAAGATGCCAGTGATAAGCCCAGTTTTGAGTACAAGACCCAGATGAGTTCCATGAAAGAGCAGCATATTCCATGAAGGAGGATTTAGACCTTCTTGCAATTTTCCTATCTAACAAACACACCAGAAGCACATGTGGTTAGTCATAAGACAAAACGTGATATTTAGCCAAAAAAAAAAAAAAAATAGAAGTGAAGTGAAACATTTTGAGGGAGTGAGACATACAACAGTGATACCATGATGCTGAGCCTTTAATGCAAACACCAGAAGGGTAGAGATAATCACAGACACAAGAGGAGCTCCAGCTGAGACCCAGAAAAGCTTTGGCTTCCTTATGCTCTGCACATATACATTACAAGGCATTTGCTCAGATATTTGATATAGAAATCTATATATATGCAAGTTATATTCAATCTTGGCCAAAATCTAGCGACTATAACACCTGCAGATTTCAAGCACATATATTTCTTTAAGTTCCACAATTCCCAGAGAATCATAGGCATTGGTATGAATTATGATTACACTTGTTTGTTTTATTGTATTTTGGTGGAGGAGTGGAAGTCAAATCTTGTGAAGAATAACTAAGATTCAGTATTGTGGGGAAGGGTAATAACTAATAAGGCTAAAGTGAAATACTTCTTTTATCAGATCATTGCTTTAGAGGTAAACAAGAAAAGAGCGATGAAACCAAAACAGGGATTCTAGTGTTCCTTCGTGGGGAATTAAATTCAGAATCCAACTTCAACCTCACCAAAATAAAGTGGAGACTTTTAACTAGGCCTATTAGTTTTCCAGTTAGTATGCTTTTCTCACTTTTGACACTCTTGGATTGCTTCAAATTTTCTGTAAATCTTATTAGGGTCTCTTAACGAATCCCAAAATTGTCCCCTTTTTCAGGTTTTCTTCGAATACAATAATGGGAGTGTAAACTTTTTGGGTTGTCCAACTGTCCCAATGTTCAAAAGCTAAAGGTGGGAGTGATGACGCCGAACTGTCTTGAGTGACGGGATAATTAAAGGAGTTATGCGAGTGCGCTTACTAAAAACAACTCTCCAAGATAAAGTAAGGCTCTTTAAAGACTAAAGGCACATTGACCTATAATTCATATTAGTCAATGGCCCTAGTTGTAATCGAGTTTCATAAATAAAGTAAAAAAAAAATCCTAGTTTCATAAATAAAGTAAAAAAAAAATCCTTTTTTTTTTTTAATATCACCATCCGATTTTACCAAATTCGATTGTATCAGTCGGCTTAATTCGGGGGTAATTTTCCAAATTTCATCTCCTAAGTTCGATTTACATACATAATAGTATACTCAATTAGGGGTCCATCATCTCCAAAGGGAAGAAAATGTCTATGCCATTGAGATTTCATCTATCTCATCTTAAAGACCCTATTAATTTTTTTTAGTCGTTAAGTAGTTTAGTTCTTTTGTATTTCCATTTTCTAATAAAAAAATAATACTAATATGAAAGGTGTACGAACTAAATTAAATTTTTTGAGAAAAATATATGCATTATTAATTATGGATATTTTATCTCAAAAAAATTATATGCATATTTAGGTATAGCGTGTAGTAAAATTGTAACTTTTATAGTCGTGACAAAATTATATTTTAAAAAATTATATGTAATGTAATGTAATTTAAATCTGAGCAATTTATTACATATCCTATCAGGTATCATAACGGAAAGAAACGCACAGTTCAACGCATACAGGTGTCAATACAATGTATATGAAATGTGTAGGTTTCCTGAGGTTGATCCAGGGGTTTTATCCCTGTCCCAGGTGAAAACAGAGATTGTCACCATTTATTATTGTGTATGTATTTATCCAATCCAATGAAAAATTTAAAATAAACTATACTTTGAGAAATTAAATTAAAATCCTTACTCTTACTATTTTTTTTAAGAAAATTAATTATTATATGAACTATATGTCTTAATATCAGAATTTACTAGTCATAAAATTATCGGAGCAAGTATTAAATTTTAATTTTCAAAATTTTGAACAATTATTTCAATTTTGTGAAAGACAACAAGTTTTAAATTGTTTGAACAATCATCACTGCATGTTGTATATTCTAAGTTGCAGACGAAACGTAGAGAGAGGCGGGAGAGATCAGGAAAAACATACAACGTGTCTTGCCAGGAGGAGTAACACCAAGAAGCAAAACCCCATGACTATTGTTTGCCATGACCACTGCACAATAAATATATATATATATATAAACACCAATTATCATTTCTCAACTACTGAAATAAAAAGGGCGACATATGAGGTTATTGCTGCAAAAAAAAACAAAAAAGCCACTGCACACTCTCTCTCTTATTTTCGAATCTTGTAATAAAATTTCACTTCTCCCAACAAATACTTAACCTTTATATTCGTGAAACTCCAGTTTCAAACCAAATAAGGTAGCTCCAGGTGGTGGCTGGGTTGAGTCATCTCGAATGTCTTGTTATGAAGCAGCTTTTACGCGCGGAGTATGATATTCCCACGCAAGTATATTAATACTGCGTACGTATCTAGGCCCACAGGAATGTCCTCACGCCCAGTTTGCAAAATCTCAATATGGTGTGTGTCTTAGTGAGTGTAGTGAACTTGATTGGAGAATTTGGAGTGGAGTGAGAAAGGCAATCAAAAGGAACAGAGAATCAGAAAAGAGAAAAGACAAAGAAGAACGAACCTCATGGGTATTGTGAAAAACTGAGGTCATCACTGGAACTAGGCCCATCTGGGTGGTGAAATGTGTGACTCCCAGTAAGCTTTTTAGTTGTTGCAGTGACACGATAATGGCCGCTCCCGCCATAAACCCAATCAGAATCGCCTTTGATAGGAATTCAATGATGAAACCTAGCCTGCAACAACAACTCGTCAGAAATTAATATATAACTAATAAACGAAAATCATGCAAGTGAATAAATAAATGCCAAATAAATAACCTTAGGATTCCAAGAGACACTTGAAAGAGACCAGCGAAGAAGGTAGAAGTGAAAGCTAGCTCAAGAAACTGAACAGGGTCTGAAGCTGGGGACACCTCTTGCCTCAGCATCGACCCCAGAACAAGAGACGCTATAGACACAGGTCCCACCGCGAGGTCCCTTGAACTTCCCAGAACGGCATAAACCAGAGGAGGCACAAAGCTCGAATCTGCGGAAACGTTTCCAAAAACCAGATTGTTATAAAATTTGCAGACATGAGTAATCCCAGAAAATCAGTATCTGATTATGTATAGTAACGCACTCACAGAGTCCCACAATCGGAGGAAGGCTTGCTAGCTTAGCGTAACTGATTCCCTGAGGGATGGCCAAGCTGGCAATGGTGAGGCCTGAAACGATGTCGGATTTGAAGAGAGTAAGGCTGTAATTGGGACCCCATTGAAGGATAGGGAAGAAATACTGGGCGGCCAGGACCAGCTTCTTCTTCAATGGCTGACCCTTGAATTGGCGAAGAGGGTCGTCGGGGAAGAACATTTCTTTCAGCTTCGCAGTCAGCTTCTCCAGGGTGGTCCGGCGAGGTGGCGCCACCACCTTGTGATGAGTTTCTTCCATGTTTATTCGGAGGCAATGCGAGAACACAGCTCCGTTGTTGGAGGTGGTGCCATCAGGCTCCATGGAGGAGAAGAAGGAAGCGAAGTTGTGGTGTTTGGGTAGAGGCAAAGAAGCAATTTTATTTATGGGAGGCTTCAGGTTCAGGGTCTGGGAAACTCTGTCCCATTAAGCAACGCACGCCTCGCTAAATGCCGCGAAACAACCAAGTCGCACCTGGTTGTACTACTCAACAAAAGGATAAAAGCATTAAAAAATATGTATTACTCTATTAAATTATTGAAATAATGAAAAATGCCATTCACTCAAAATAATGATGAAAAATGACAAAGGTCACAGAGAAGTACGATGAACTCCACGGAAAAAAAGAATAGGATTTTCTCCAGCTGTATACATGTATATATCTACAATCTATATGCACAACTCCTTTGACCATAATGCTTACATGATTTTTATTATACATTTCTTTTTATTATTAATATAAAATCTAATTAATTAATTTATATATATTAATAAGCATATAATATACCCATTTTAAAAATTTAAATTTATCATAATTAATTTATTTAATTTTTTTATAATTTATCTAAATTAATTAACTAATTTTTATATTAAAAATAAAAATAATATTATTTATAGTATCATTATTGATATAACATATACAAAACTCGTGAGTGGGTCAAATGAAAAGTAACCAGATTATATCTTGAAAAGGGAAAAAATTATAGCATTAAGAAAGTTACTTTGATTAGACAATACTAAGATTTGTTTAGTATGTATACGGAACATCAAATAATTCTATAAAGAATATATAATATATAAAATATTAATCATCACTACTCATATTTCATAATAGCTAATCTCAATAGATTCTCGTGTGCTAACTGGAAAATAAAAGCTTGCTAATTTTTTTGGGTGGAAAGAAGAATCCAAAGAAATTTAAATAATTCCACAAGTAAATAGATTATATTCTTCAAAATGAGAATATTTTTTGTTGGTTTACGTGAAAATAAGAATAATTATTCATAATGTACTTGAACATGTTTATATTTTTCTTTGGAATATTTTTATTTTTAGTAAATTCAAGCTCTTCCCCATTTTTTTCCAGCGTCAGGGGTGAGAGCCAACTTGTCTGTCCTCCATTAATTCCCCATCCTATTGAGGCAAAACGGTTCATGTATGAATATAATATTATCAAAATTTGAAAATAGATTTTGGCTAACATTATCATTTTTTTTTTGGAATGAAAGGCTATGACATAGCCATAAAAAATCATAAAGCCATTGAATTGATATTCATGTGAAATTGTAATTATAGTTACTTCATTTGACATTGTCCTATCAGTGGTTAGCAGGGCGGCATTGCCTGTCAAGATTAGGCATAGTTTTGACATAAATTTAGTTTGATAACATTTTTATTATTTAATAAAATATTTTAATCTTTGTATTTTTTTTTTGCCAGCTTAATCATTGTCATTGGTGTACATTCATTTTTTTTCAATTAATGCTCTTTAATAGGGGTAAGTTTGAAATATTTTTTTATTTAATTAAGGGTATACTTAAGCCATTTTAGGATTGAGACTAATCACTTTCAAAACTTAAAACATAAAATATTTTTATCTCTTCTAACAAATACGTAAAGCTGTAAAAAAATTATTTTAAGATAAAGCTAATAAATTAACCACCATTTCTTAATTTTTAACGTTGTAATTAGAATTGATTTATAAAAAAGAATAATATTAATTTTTAAATTTATTTTATCATTTTTATCTTTTGAAATGTCATTTAAATTAAAGGGAAGTAAGGAAGAAACTCTATCCCTTTCTCATTTAATAGAGTAAAGTTATTAATTTTTTTAGTAGAAATTAGGAGATATCCCCTAACTAATAGCTTAGAAACTAATCCTCTTTAAGCGTAGAGATCATCAAAGTGGGTTTTGTCACTCTCAACAAAGTTTTTAATTTTTTTAAAAATGAAAGTATGATGAAATTTATATGGTCCATTTTGTTGCTTGAACCTTGAAGCACAAAGGAAACGTATGCAGGTTGGCATTCCCACTATCTCAAGTCGGCGTGGATTAAACAGTCTAGTAATTATGTAAGAATCGTAAATCGAAATTGCAATTCAGAAACCAAGAGCCCAATCAAGCCACTAAATTATAAGATTATTGATATTATCTTTCACGGATAATAAAATTGTAATATTCATGGAATATGGATACGAAAAAAAGGATTGTGTTGGGGTGATATATGCGTTATAATTAGATTAGAGGAAAAGTGAAATTGGGTTAATTATATGAGATGGAAATTAGGTGTCATGCCATTTTTGAAAGGATAGTACTATGAAAGAGAGGACATATAATATAGGAGGTGAACCTAATAATCCATGGGAGGAAGCATATGCAACTTGATGCTTCTGACGTGCCACACTACAACTTCTTACCAATTTCCTAACCTTACATTCTTGTTTTTATATGTCTCTTTTTAACTGCATTCTCCAAACATATAAGATTCACGATCTTGCTTTTTTAATATATACCAACGTTTGACTGCAACAAACGGTACATATATATCAGAAATATCTTGCCAGAGAGAATTTGAACTCATGAGACTGAACTGACACAGAGGAGATAAGATAAGATAGCAGTGGAATGTAACTTTTCATACGTTATCCTACTTCAACAAACATTCTACGACAGTGTGTGCGTTAGGTTTTTAATATACTAGACAAGTTTATATGTTTGCATTAATATAATTACTATCTCGAGACTTATTTATTATTCAAGCCTAGACAAGTCCCGTGTCCTGATAATATATATAAATATAATTTCCTACAATAATGGAAATCGTGATGTCTGAAGTGATAATATCCAAGAATGAGAGAAGTCAAACGATTCTTTACGCTACATTACATGCAACGTTTGTTTTTATTTCGAGCTGCCTTCCATTCGTACTTATATATAATGCATGTTATATTAATGCATGCGTGACTGATAATTAAACATCTTTTCTCTTTTAAATTTTTGAAAGATACTCCATCCTATCCAAATTATAAAAATTATTTAATCTTTTAAGTAAATTAATGAAGTAATAAATTAGTTAATTATGACTAAATCTAACCTTTCAAAATAATTTTATATTATATACTTTTTAATCTATCCAAATTAGTCAACTAACTCTTATATTAGCTATTATGTTATATTTTTTTAAAATATTATAATCATCTTAAAATATATATATATATATATATATATATATATATATATATATATATATAAAAGAGAGCGAGAGATCAGAGCATTGTTTTAGAATAACTTGTATGTAAAAGAGATCACGAGATGATCAGTTTAGAGAAAGGGATCGGGCCATTTAAATATAGAAAGTTACTGATTTTTTTTAATTAATTCAGGACCTCAAAATCAATAATACTAGCCACGTACGTACTTAAGTAACTCTTATGTAACTTTATTTTTTTGTTTTCAGTTGTCGAAAATCTCAATGATGAATCAATAAATATCGTAACAAAAAAAATCCATAAGTATCCAAAGCATATTGAAATAAGAAATGTGTTTTTCCTATTTAAACTCCATATTAAGCATTAAGCACTTAAATCGCTAGATGTGTGTGGGGGGGGGGGAATGGAACAAAGTATCAGAGATTATCGAAAAGAAGCATGTATATGTATGTACAGATCCAAATCCATTATTAGTAAGAAAATATGGATAAAGCTGACATCCAGCTCGCTAATTAAGATTTATATAGGATTTTGGAATTGACCATGAAACCGTCGCATAGTTTCAGATGTTGTATGCAAAACCACAAACTCTGTGATTCACATGCGAACACACACACACACACTCACACTTATCTCATACATACATGTGTGTGTGAGTAGCAGTGCATGCGATTGAATAGATTTTAAGATTTTATTAAAATAATGTTAATTTGCTAATAGTTATATCTTGAATTAGGCATTGGGATTAATTGAACAGAAGAAAGATCAATTCACATGAGAGGATAATATATGGTGTGGGTGGGCTTAGTTTGATATGAAGGGAAGTGTAATATGTGGCTTATGACACTCCACAAACTTTGATCGATCTGTAATTGCTCAACGATATCGACGTCACTTTAATTTGTAAAGTTACTTTTAATTTTATAATTTGCCTACCATTTGCACACACATTCTTTGTTTCAATCCATTTCACCCCACAAGTTTTAAGAATAAGTTCTCTCTTTGTTTTTTTTAAGAATAATTCGTTTATATATAGTTCAATTCCTTTTTATCATTTTTCTTATTTCTCTTGATTACCTTATTTTACACTTCAACTTCAAAATTTCTCATGTATATATATTCTTCCTCTTAGACGATATATGAAGAGTGGCTTTATTTGAATAAAAAAGGCGACGAGTCAATTCATGAGAGGACTTCTGAGTTCTAATTGACTGTCTTTGGGCAATGATACTCAAATGGACGCACGTAAGGAATAATATATTCAGGTTTAGTTCAATCAATAAAACAAATAATAATCTCACTTTCAAAAAAAGTAACATTATTATTTTTTGTTTTGACAATTTGGGTTAATTCCTCTTAATTAATTAGTGGGAAATACTTGCACGCTTGAAATGACTAGACAATAATTCAAACAGAATAATGACCATCAATTGTATTCAAGTGGATAGTAGGACGAAAGATCATATCATCACTAATTAAGTCTCTGTTTTTCTATCCAAAATAATTCGTTATTTTTGTTATGAAGGAATGCCAGTGAGGGAAAAAGACTAAAGAGAATGAATTTATGAGAAATATACATATGTGCGGGGTTGTTTTTAATTTTTTTTTATAATGATTTGCATCTTTAAATATATTCCAAACCGCCCAAGCCGTTTTCTGACAGCACCACCCCCCGCTGTTGTTTTTCTCCCAACCTCTAACTATCGGTTTCCAACCTTCTGGTCCCTGTCCACTTCATTCATCCCATATACTATATATACACACACGCGCGCGCGCAATATAATACTTTTTTTTTGTATTTTTTGTCCAATTTTATCTTGTAATTATATATATACTATATATACACACACACAAAAACATAATACCGTAGAAGAATGTTTTGACTGAATATGATATTTATATTTGTGTAATGCACGGCATTTATATAATTATGGTAATTATTGAAGAAACACGAACCCGGTTCTTACTGTTCTAGATTCCTAAAATAATGATTTTGATAAGACGTGGAGGATATCATCAAATGACGTAGTTGACTACAACTTGTACCCATGCCATTATTATTATTATTGATTTAAAAAACTCAAAACAAAAACAGGCTTTTTTGTTTTTTTGAAGAGGAAGGAAATTATAAATTATTATATGAGCCAATAATTCATGAAAGAAAGCCGCAGCATAATTCCACTTGCATATATGTAAAAGTAAGACCCTTTATAAATAAGTTTAACTGACAAAAAAAATAAAACATATAATTATTTAAAATATATTTAATCTCTAAAAAAATACTATTTTATTATAATTCCAGTCGCGGTGTTTATGAAAATATCTTAACTTATGAATGTCTAAATTTACGTTTGAGGGTAATAGACGATTCGCTATACTCGACATTAGTATCACCTAAGAATAAAGAAAACTTCGTCTTACCTTTGGATCATAGGTGAGTCTAACATTTTTTTTAAAATATTTTGTAAAAAAAAAAAAAGCATAAAAAGGATACATGCAAATTCAATCATTATATATGTTGCCGATAATATCAATTTTTTATCTTTCTTTTTGGAAGTATATATGTTAATATTTATCACATTAATTAATCATTATGATATATGGTTATGATATCAATAGGCCTTTCATTTTATTGCTCAATTTAAGGGAGAAGAACTACTTATCAAGATGTTGGGAATGTCTTCTCTGTTATTCTTTAAATTGACATATGAGATTGATGGGTTTTATCGTCTTTTTCTTGGGATCCAGAAATCTGTTAGGAGTAACTAGGAATATCAGTTCCCCACATAACAGAGTTATTTCCCTAAGATTTCATGCTTAGTTTAGCTGCGAGATGGGTTTCAGGAATTATAGATTTTGTATGGTGTCTCTATGCCGCTGTTAATAACATTAGATTTGAAAGGAAGTGGAGCTGCTAGAATACCGACTTATAGATTCCGTCATGGTAACAACCCTTTAAGAAAGGAGAGAACACGCACAATGGCCCATTTTGTATGATTATGGTGTGAACATGTGATGTGGTCAATATCTCTACGATTACTTAAGTCAATGTGATGATCCAATTGAGTGCATTGTCCCACTTAACCCAATAATTTCCCCCACTTAATCATTCTTGTTTAGGCTGCTTGCTTTATCATATCGAAGCAACTCCTATGGCTAAACGGAGGCTATGCAACTTATCCCTAATGATTAATGCCGAAAGATATGTCATTTCATGCACCCGCACTTTCCTTGTCGTTTTGTCAACTTGATGGATTAATTTCACAGGTGGGAAATTCTCACCACCTCAAAAATGCGTTAGTTTAATGTTTTTTCATAAGACAAACAATACTGAACTTAATGTTACGTACTCCCTTGGCTCCTTGCTATAAGTTGGAAGGTTGTGGTAATATAAGTTAGAAGAGTGGCCCGATCCGGAGAATAATGTCAAGAAGGAAGGAGCATATAAGAAGAGAATCTTGGGTACTGATGCTTCTACAGAAGAATCACAATATGTATAATTGGCAGAGAAACAGTGAAGGAAATGAATGAACCAAATGATCGCAGCGAATTTCAATTTTCATGGTTTGTTTCGCCACCAGCTGTTGCTGTTGCTGCTGCGGATAATGCCTATCTCTTCTCTAAGTGCTTGTCCATTTCATGCCTTTCCCTCTTATTTCATCCCTCCATATATATATATATTGCGTGATTTTTACATGACAAATCAAAATAAAATCATGAAAATGTTGGCGAAACTGTAAAATAACAAAGTTTATAGTTCGAGTCGCGTCCGAGGACACTGTCCTTAAGAGATATTTCGCGACCCCTAATCAATTAGGAAGCGACTCTCTCCAGGATTAAACGAACTCTTCCTGTAATGATACAGGGAAACATAACTGGTGGAAGATAAAATAATCTCAGAAGATTGTAGTTTATCATTCTCTGTGTTTCTTTTTGACATTTTCTATATTTTCTATCACTTCTCCTTCATCAAGAAGCCCTTTTTATAGACTGTGGAAGGACACGAGACATATCCTTTAGATTCAAGAGTCACACCCTTTCACAACCAAGAGTCATGTCCTTTCACAACCAAGAGTCATGTCTTTCTTTGACACACCCTTTCACAATATTAAAAAATATTTCCAACAATCCCCCACATGTGTCAAAGAAACACCATTAGATGAGTTCCATATATGGATATAATCATTGTATCTAGTGGTCCTTTGGACTATGAACCAGACCTAGACCGATAATACTTGGTACACAGAAATGCCAGTGGTCCTCGGGACTATGAACTAGCACTTCTTGGGTGTATACCAGAGGTACTAACAGCCAGATTATACCCCCACATTTCCACTGTTTACAGAGCGGTTTTGCGCATTAGGCAGCCATGCGCGTGTCCTGTTTTTAACGAATGCTTTAGAGATTTCGCCACGATCTCATAGGAGCGGCTCACACACCTCATTCGTATAGGTGATTTCTTTAAATGTATCTGCACATAATACACCATCCCGTGGGATTTGAAATCATTAAGAGCTTTTGCTCATCCTCCTCTATGCAATCTAGCACTTTATCACACACCATAGGAAAGGACCAGTAATAATATTTTGGTGCTAGCAGTACTAACAAGCGACTTGTTCTTACCCATTGAACCTTCTTCATGGGATCACCAATCACAAAGGTTGGGTTGCCATCGTTAACACATTTAATCAACACTAAATGTTGTACATCTTTGTTATCCTTAACAAGTGTTATTGCTATTTAGCAAACACAATTCATCAACACTAAGTGTTGATTTTACATCAAAATATTTGTTAAAAGGTTCTCAACCATTTAGCCTCAGTGCCAGCCAATTCCATAGCAATAAATTCAGAATCCCTTGCGGATTTTGTTAGAATTATTTGCTTGGATTATTTTCATGTGACTGCACCACCACCAAGATAAACCCATAACCACTAGTAGATTTTAACCCTTCTGAATCTGAGATCCAGTTCACATCACTGTATCATTCTAATATAGCGGTAAATCCACTATTATGTGTACCATAATTCATGGTTCCTTTAAGGTGTCTCAATAACCTTATTAGAGCATCCCAATATTCACTGCTTGGACAGTGAGTATATCTGCTCAATTTATAAAGTGATAAACTCAGAATATATCACCATTTAATATCCGTATATTTTAATACAACGGAAATTCACCATACATGATACCAACAGTTATGGTACCCCTCAAATATTTCTTTTATTCTCCTCATGAGATTGAATTTTTATGTGTATGCTCAATCCTTCATACAATATATGCTATATCACAATAGTTAGCACTAAATTATCATAATTTATCTATAAATAGATTGAGCAAATAACACCCTTAAATAATGTATTCTCGTCATAAGGAATAATCATACTATGGTTCTCACAACAAAAAAATTAAATACCTTTCAAGATAATATATCTATTTATGATATCAACACTTAAAACATATTTAATTCATTCATGCTTTTCAAACAAATATATACCCACAAGTAATAACATCATGAAAATTAAATATATTTATCTCTCCAATTGATAAATTATCAAATTTTCATGCTTACATCATAATGCTTATTTTAAACCACACAAAGTTTGATAATCATAAAATTTACTGTCAGAAGTAAATAATAAAGCCTCTATTTAATTATAACTAACACACTTCATAATTATAAAATGAGGCTAACAGATATATCATTTTTCACTCATAAATTTTATAAAGTATTCTACATCTTAGACACCCCCACACTTTTAAATATCAAATCATATTTCAATCATAATTCTAATCAAATTAGAATTTCATACTATATAATTTCTTTCCATTCAAATTGAATTATAATTTTTCACAAATCAGTATAATCACAACGTATTATCACATATATAAAATGGTCTATATATATGTATGCATATTTTACCAAATTATCATGCACCCTATAAATATAGTCACATCAGTTATGAAAAGCAAATAACGTAATGGGCATTGAACGTACCTTTATCACATTAGGCCTATATTATGTCAATCTTGTGGTCAACATGCTCTCAACACAAAAGAGACGTTATAGGGAATGGAGCCATCACGTCTCTTGCGATTTTCTTTTTACTTTTATTTCCTCTTTCTCTTTCATTTCCTTCTTCTTACTTGGCCCACTTGATGCTTGCTTCATCATTGTTACTTTTTCTTTTCAACCTTCCTTCATTAAAGAACTGGCGTGTTTATTCTCATCGTCTCGCGCTTGAACCATCACGATGATTCTCTGCATATGACCTGTGTCCCTTCGTCGACGACGAAACTCCAGCATCTCAATCTCTATCTTCCAGTTCTTACAAACCGACGCAACTATTCTTCTCTCGCTATCAGACTTTCCAGCCTTCGGTTTCTCTGATCTCTGAAATACCTAGATCCATCAGAAGTTTTAAAGAACCTTCTCCGGTTCGTTTCTGGTCTCCCAGGCTGTCCACGCCATTTTTCCACTGAACATGTTTGGCCTTAACGTAGGGTGAGTCACCAGCAGGCACCTTATGAATAACATGGAAAGATCACCTTTGTTTGTTGCAAGCAGTGAAAAGGATGGTACCAGTCTCGTCACCGACAAGGCATTCGACGATGAGAGTGGGACGAAGGATCTGAGAAGAATTGGAGGGTCATCCTTTCTGCAACACGGTACTGGCAGACAAGACCTTAACGACCAACGAGTGACCGTTAGTTCCCAGTTTAAGTTGATCCACTTTGACGAACACCGGCTTCCTCTTGGTGGGTTTATTTGCAGTAGCGCCTTGCTAATTCGATGCCATTGTTTCTTGTCCCAGATTTCTGCGTTTTTCTTTCAACGATTCGCAAGTACAGAAAAAGCAATATGCCTATGGGCAATATCACTCTGTTTGCTTAAAAGAAAGAAAGAATCAAACAAGGAGGGTATGGCCGATTGGGCATTTGATGATAAATAGTTGGAGGGAATTGTCAAACAACAACATCTCCAAGACATCAACGGGGTTGGTCCGAGTGGTAAGCGGCTCGGTATCGTTTAAGCGAGGTCTCGAGTTTGAGCCTTGGCGAATGCAGGAAATCCCCGTTGGGAGACTCACCCATCATAACCAGGTGCACGACGCCGGTCGGATCCAGATGTAGTCGGGGCAAAACTCCGGTGAACCGGGTGGGCAACAAAAAAAAAACATCTCCAAGACTTTCTTAACTTCCAAAATTTTGCAGGAAATATCTCTTAAAATTGTTGGCGAAATCTGTAAAATAACAAAGTTTATAGTTCAAGTCGCGTCCGATGACACTGTCCTTAAGAGATATTTCGTGACCCCTCATCAATTAGGAAGCGACTCTCTCCAGGATTAAACGAACTTTTCCTGTAATGATACAGGGAAACATAACTGGTGGAAGATAAAATAATCTCAGAAAATTATAGTTTATCATTCTCTGTGTTTCTCTCTGACATTTTCTATCACTTTTCCTTCATCAAGAAGCCCTTTTTATAGACTGTGGAAGGACACGAGATATGTCCCTTAGATTCAAGAGTCACACCCTTTCACAATCAAGAGTCATGTCCTTTCACAACCAAGAGTCATGTCTTTCTTTGACACACCCTTTCACAATATTAAAAAATATTTTTAACAAAAAATTCATTTACCCATTCAATACTTTTTCTGGTTTAGAAACTAGCTAGCGGATGAGTTCATGGTTTTGGAAGACGTACAAAATAGCAGAAAGCAAGCACCTAGAAAAAAAGTTAGAGAAAAAAACATTTTAATTATGTAGGCATGGAGATGTATTATTATATATTTGATTATTTTCTCTACATATTTTTTTTTTTTACTTTTATAAGAAGATATGATAACAATACCAAAAAAAAAAAAACTTACTTATTGGGTAAGTCTCGTCTTTTCATGATCTTTCATTTCAGATCTTTCACAATTGAAGGTTCACGTGCATGTACCACTATTATGGGCACTTTCTTCCTTGATAGTGCCCCCAAGAATGTATGATTTCATCTGCATAATTTTTCATTTATTTTATTGTTGAATTGACTCCCTTTGAATTATATTTTTGGGCTATCGAATATAACAAAATTAAGGTTCACATCGGGCACTTCTTCTTCCTCAATTTTTTTTAATAAGCCCAAATCAGTGCACTTAACACTTGTAAGACCGGAACAAAATTTATGTTTTTTTAAATGTTCAATTAAAATATGACAAGCACAAATGTGATTTATTTATTCACAAGATTTGAATATAAAATCTTGCCTAAGGCTTGGAATTATATCATGTTATTATAAAAAAAAATAGAGAGGGGAAAATATATTATAGTCAATTATTTATTTATTTATATTTATTATGAATATCATTATAATTATAAATTTAAATTATAATAAAACTAATTAATGAGATTACTGATTAATTATTATAATAAAATTCAAAATATTTTAAAAAATAAAATAATTTATGATTATTATAAATAATAATTATGGTTAAAAATTTAAAATATCAAAGAATAAGTTAATGTGACTATTAATTAATTATTATCATGGGTTTAAAATTTTTCAAAAATCAAAATAAAATTAATAATTAAGATTATTAATTATGGCTTATAGACAAAGTAACAGAAAGTATTGATTTAAATTGACTCAAACCCATTTTAAACTGAACTGAGTAGTATAAGATTTTAATAATAAAGTAAATGATTGATTGATGATATATAATTATTTTTTATTAAAAACTAATTATAAATTTGGAAAAAATAAAAACTAATTATTAAAATATAAGACCCTTAATTAAATGTATGTTAAAAATTGGAAAATTCTCTAGACCCATGAACATGGCTTATCTTTTCTTTCCTTTTATTTTTGATCAAACATAATTTTTTTTTGTTATAAAAAAATTTAGGTAGGTTTGACACTGGTTCCCTCTAAGGCTAGGGAATAGCCTTAGGGCTTAGAGAACATTTATAGGTGATTTATGAGATTGTCTACTAAAAAAATCTTTAAAAAATAATAAAAATTAAACTTATATTTTTATAAAATATAAATTTATTTTTTATTGTCTGTATCAATTTTTATTAGCGTGAAACATAATCTCTAAATCTAGATTTGGTCCTAAATCTGGACAAAAAGCCTGAATAGATTTGATATGGATCCGAAGCCAACGGCCTATTTACCCAAAAAACGGATAAGCCCACCAGCAAGCAAAGCATGAGAAACCTCTGCTTTCATTTTTGTTAAACCCTCACCACCCCCTTAAAACCCTAAGGCCTAGAACCTTCCACTCTCTTCCAGAGATCCTGCGCTTGGGGCTCCATTACTCTCTCCTTCAATTTAAAAAGCGATTCAAATCATACCATCAACCCTGTATTGATTCCCCGCGGAATATCCAGAGAAACCCTATTTTCTAGCTTCTCGGAGATGGCAAAGCGTTTGATTCCAACCCTCAACCGCGTCCTCATCGAGAAAGTAGTGCCTCCTTCCAAGACCACCGCAGGGATTCTCCTCCCCGAGAACTCCTCCAAGGTTCCATATCGCTCTCTTCACCAATGCTTGCGTTTGTTTGATTTTCTATTCGCGTTGATGGCTCAACTTGCTTGTTTGAGTCTTGCATTTTTTGGTATCTAAGTTATCTGAGGAGCTGCTTGATATATCTCTAGGTTTTAATCCATGTTATTTTGAATTTCCTGATTATTTGGCTGAAGTTGGGTTTGTTCGAAAACAGCTTAATTCAGGAAAGGTTGTAGCAGTAGGACCTGGAGCGCGAGACAAGGTAGGGAACTTGATTCCGGTGTCCCTGAAGGAGGGCGACACTGTGCTGTTGCCAGAGTATGGTGGCACCCAAGTCAAACTCGATGACAAAGAGTATGCTACCTGACATTGTTACATTTTTTTCAGTAAACAATTATATGCACTACTTGAAATATTTTAGAACTTCAATTCACACTCCAAATAGAACTCCTCGTATATGTTCTTAAATGCTCTCCAAGTATCGATAGTGTTGTGATCTACGTGGTAGATACTTAAAGAAATGGTTATGAAAATTCGGAGTAGAGGAATTCAGATAAAGAAATGGTTATGAAAATTCCGAGTAGAGGAATTCATAATATGAATTGAAGGTAGAGATGTGTTTAGATTTTAAGAATGTTATGACTGTAAGTTATTTCAATTATCATAATGTAGGTTGTTAATCGCTAATTTAAAATATTATAACCGGCTTCTTCTATCGCAGGTTTCATTTGTTCAGGGAAGAGGATATTTTGGGCACCCTGCATAATTGATGAATTTAACGCTTTCTGAATTGGAGGTTGCTATTGATAAACTATATTGGCGTCACTGAATGTAACTTCGCACAATTATGGAGACTTTGACCTACAATTATGCTGGGTTATATTCTGAAAAATGACTATGCCAATTCTGTTTCTTTGATTTGCTGGTGGCCATTTTTATTGAACGTACTCAATTCTGCTGCGTCATAGCTTCTAGCTTATTTTGCTTTTATTACTTTTTTTAAAAAAAAATTATTTACCTGAAGCTTCGTATGTCTTTAAAGTCGGTAGCAATGCGCCAATGCACTTGAAGCTGATGCAAGCTGCGTTGGGTAAATGCCCAAAAATAATGAAGTGCATAGTGCATAGTCAAATAGTTAAATCCCACTTTTGGTTCTAGTCCGCGTGAGAGAGGACCGATTCAAACTCCAACGTTATGGTGTGTACCTTTCAGGTATTCAAATTTGAAGGCGTGCCCTTCAAATTATTTTAACAGATATTTCAAAAATAATTCAAATTCTAGCTTGTTATTTGGCTAGATCATATGTTAAACTTAATGAGTTAAGGAAAACGGATGCATGATAGTCTTTATAATGAAAGAAAAATAAACCTCAATTTTTAATGTAAAGTGCCAAATTTGAATTCAAATCTATTTTCTTTTCAGAACAAAACTTCTAGATAGAGTCACGACCATTTCATTAATTATCTAAATTGCACCGCTATTTCATGGTGTAATACCACGATATTCTACTTGGTACTTCTCAACAATTTTATCATGGCTAAGAGAAAAATTTGACCACCATATCAGAGTCAGACCACGGAGTTCACTGAACAATTTAGCAAGAATACATACTCCGTAGTTATGATGGATGTGTATGGCTTCTACTATCGGAGATAATGCTTATCATTTGTAGAGACGCTGGCATAATATCCATACAGGTCCAAGCTAACCTTGACATTATTCATACCTATACTCATAACAAAGGCAAAAACTAATAGCCATACAAGCAAATAAGGGCAGTCAGTTTAAGATCAAGGTCTTCATTGCCGTCCACTCAGTAGTATAGAGCGAACGACTTTATTACAACTAAATCCTAAAATACCTATCAGAACTTGTTAATCCATAGATGTTAATTAACGGATGCTGAGGGTTAAAACTTAAAAAGACTCACAGATTCTCTGACCTCACTAGCGTTCTTCTCTCTTCCAAAAACCACCGAGATCAGAAGTTCCGAACCTGTCCTAGAAAAGGACCAACCTAACTAATATTCAGAAGTTTACCTGTCTCTAACGAAGATCACTTTCTGACAATGTATACGAATAACGATACTCAACAATTCGAAGTAACAGAAATATAGTTCTTCTAGAATCAATTCAACGAGAACCATCAGGGAAAGCCGTATATAACTGAAACCTGAGGAGGTAGGAGAGTTATCAAGCACTCTAATGACACGGACCCCACCGTCAAAGAGCGTTCTATTCAGCAGATGGGGGACTCCTGCGCCGTGAATTCAAGAAATCAATGCGAGCAAAGAGGGAAAAACAATTACTTATAAAATCTATAACAAACACTTTTGGCAGCATAATAGGTATCTTCATAACCACAAGATCAAAAGCCCACAGGCTAGAATCACTTTATTGCACTTGTTAGATCTGGCAAGCATGCTCACCATGGAGTAATTTCAATTAGTTGGTAAGGGTAATAAAGGTTTTTTATTCTTAATATGGTTTACCATCATCAGCTAGGTGAAGATGTAAAGTCCAATTGACATATCAAGGTCTTTCCCGAGTTAAGTGGGTCATTCTTCTGGGACCGCCTGCTTCTTGCTCGGATCAAGCTTGATGGCTTGCCTTTGTAACCAAAAAAAGAAAGGACTTTCACAGTTTTAGGTCAGCAAATTATTCCTTCTGACTCAGTAGAACTATGAGTTCTAATACCAAGCAGCATATAAAAGTGTAGCAACTAAACTCACCATAAGATAAGACAAAAGACTATAGTATTCTAACACGGACTAATGCCTGACTGGAAGATTCTAAGCATAATGACTAGCATAATCCGCCAAATACATAAATGTAAATATTTCCATTTGCGTAAACATTGAGCCCGTACTATATTCAGAAGGTTCCTAAACACAACGGCAACAGAATTCAATGACATATGTGCCTAATGATTTTGATGGAAAATTCTACTCTTACCAATAACCAAATTCTTGTAATTTTAAAGTTGAAACCAACACATGTATTAAGTCAAAAATTATATAAACCTGCAAGATTTGATTACTCGGGAGAATCTGGAAATCAACAATGGCAATCATTAAGAATCACATATAGCTGTGAAATAGTTGTATTTGAAACGAACGGACCAGAATCTTAGTGAATAGCATTATTTTGCAACACTATCACTATCTCATATATCATAAGAAACTTAAAGTCAGAAAACAGGACAGATGAAAAAGAATATAGGGTCTGATACGTGATAATCAATCGTTAATTTCGGTTCAACTCGAACCTCCCAACCACAAATTAGAGACCTTTACGATTGAAAACCCTTCCTTTATCCTTACCAACTACACGTAAAACACGAACACCGCCTCAAACCCCAGCTTACTTATATTCAAAATTCGGGACCGGCGGAGCATCAAAACTCTCCAAAACCTTGGTCTCGCTCCCCTCACTCGTGCTGGGTTCATCCTTCTTGCCTCCACCAAAGAATCCTCCGAACCATGATTTACTTTCCGAACCCGAATCTGAAGGTATAGTCGGCGACGTCATCTCTTGAGGTATGGTTGCGACCGGTAATCTATTATTGGGAGGGTTAGGGTACCCGGGCATAGGTTCATCAATCATTATAGGCATCTGTTGCTGCGCGCTGAGGAACTTGTTGAGCATGATCCCAGCTCCTTCAATCAAGGCCAACAAGACGCCGCCGAACGCCGCCGAGCGAGCAGAAGCTCCAAGACCCTGCCTCATGGAGAGGAAACCACCGGTAGCAGCACCGGCGATAATGGAGTTCCAGGGGTCCTCCTTCTGGCGAAGATAGACCATGGTACAGTCAAAAGTGGAGAACAAGCCACCCCAGACAGCGAAACTGCCCCCAACACGCGGCGCGTTGAGGCGAACGGCTTGTGAGCCGCCGATGAGCCTCGATCCCTTGGGAGAGTTATAGAGTCCTTTGAGAAAGTGAAAGGCAGAGCCGCCGACGGCTCCCATACCGAAAGCGCCGCCGATGTCATCGAGGATACGATCGGGACAGGGTTCCCGAGAAGTCTCTGGAGTTCCCATGAAGAGAAAGCGTTGGGTTTAAGCGTTGCGCTTGAATTAAATGGAACCCTAGGAGAAGCTGTCTATCAGGCCCCTCCCCTCTGTTTCTGTATCTTGTGGAGAAAGGGAATATTGAAATACGCAAATGCCCTCCCTCTGATTCTTTTCTCCGTAGCCGGGTCGGGTTTCTGTCGGATACCGTATTAAATCGTTTTTTTTTACCGTAGGCGTGGAGGCAGAAAAAGCCTCCGCATAAAATTGTATAAATTAATTAAAACTAAATTATATAAAATCCCTTAATTTTAAAATAGACACATATAACTCCCATGACGTTTTAATATTTAAATTTAACCCTCTAATATTTAATTCTTTTATTATCAATCCATTATATTAACTTACTGTTATATGTTTAACAGAATTTACCACATTAAATTAATATAAGACATTTTACATCATACATACATCTTAGCACCCTATATAACTTAATAATTTTATAAAATTTCTTTAAATTTTAAGCTAATTACATATAACCTTGATATTTTAAAATTTAAATTTAACCTCTTTAAAATTTTAATATTTAATATTAAACCCTTTACCTTTATTTTTGGAATAGCATTTTACCATCTTATTTTATACAAATTTTTCAGTCGTCATATTTTACTTTTTTTTTTTTTGTTTTAAATATGAATGCATTCTAGTACCAAAAGGAAACAAATGACTGGAAGTGTTGAATCGTCTAGATAGAGAAAAAGACACCAAAGTCAAAAGAAAAGCAAGACAACAAAATATAACTATAAGCAGCTGAAAAACAAAAGCAACAAAGCTAAAAAAAAACTAGTAAAAGAAAAATAAAGGCAACTAAGGGTGTGTGTGGATATCTTCTAAACTATAGTTTTAGAAGTTTTTTTAGACAAAATCTTGGTTTGAAATTTTTTTAAAATAAACAGTCATATTTGTCCATAAGTGCTTTTGGGCAACACTATGGTTTAAAACCATGGTTTTGAATAAGCTATTAAAATCAAATTTTTCAACAGTAAAAGAGCTTATAGACTATCTAATTACTATCTTACCCCTACCTTTTCTTACACCATCTCTCCTCTCTCCTCTATCTTATTTTATCTCTATTTTATACCCTCTCTTCTCTCTCTTATATTTTTCTCTACCTCTCTCCTCTCTCTTACTTTAAATCAAATAATACCCTTTTTGTTAATTTACTGATATAAAAAGTTATTCTAAAAATAACTATCCAAACACTTATTTATCCAAAATCACTTTTTTCTCATAAACTCTTCTCTAAAACCCTTTTTTCATAAGCTGTTCATAAACATTTTTTTTATAAATTATTTTTTAAAATCCTATCCAAATAGACCATAAGGGTTTTAACCAATATCTAGACCCAAAATATTAGAGGGACCAATTATCCCAAGAAAAGTAATATTTATATAAGAACACTGCAATGATAATAAAATTGTATCCTATCAATGATCGATTATCCCAACAAAAATAAATAAATATTTCATTGTAAATAGCTCTACAATATTTGTTTTTTTTTCAGTAGAAGCCATTCAGTGGTAATCAATAGGGGACTACATTCTTCTTCATGGCAAGAATAAGCTGGAGGTTTGAGTATTAGGAGGCTAGCTGTCCTGTATAAATAACAAAAGAATAGTTATTATTCTACTTAGTATAAATATAAAGTAAAATTCTATAATTAAAGAAAATACCAATGTACGTATATTCTGTTTGGCTTGATACTACATCCTCATGCTTCTTTTTCATACACATTTTTGTTGGGATTAAGAGGAGCCTTATAACCCCGTGTATTGTGACCCATTTTTCCACAATTACCACCCTTTGTGATAACCCCTTTTGACTTTTTTTTTTATATAAAATTTTTTAGAAAAAAATTAGGTTTACCTACTATATAAAAGTAAAGTAAAGTCTCTATTCTTCATAAGCGATATTAATATTAGATAAAGCGAATTATCTATTACCTTCAAGCATAAATCTAAGAAATTAAGAGTTATGATGCTTTCCCAAGCATTGTGACTAGAACCACAATAAAATAGTACTTTCTGAGGATCGAACATGCTCCAAATGATCACATGTCTCACCCTTCGTCAGTTAAACTAATGAACAATGAGTAGCCTATTTTTACTTATCTTTCATGGATTTTGTTTCTAGAGCTTTCTTCCTCGTTTTTTGGGCCTACCAGGTTGCCTATTATACTCTAGTAGATGTAAGAGAACTACTGTAGATTATGGACAATGTTCTTCACTTATCACTACACCTACTGTTAAAGAATAAGCTCTCATGAATAAATATTTACTATAGTACATAGAAACATACTTCTTGTATATCTGGCATCACAACCCACCCTTTATCTTGGCATGAGCCAATGTCCTCAAATAGTAATCTCATGAACCAATTCCAATTATCCTTGTACTTAGATTCCACAATGGCATATGTTATTGGATACATGTTCTCATTTGTATCTTTTCCAATTTCAAATTGAACGTGGCCTCCAAAACTACCTTTCAAGAAACAATCATCTATGCATATAATTGGCCTACACGAGGCTACAAATGTACCATGACACATAGTCACTTAAATCGAGACCCTTATGCATTGACTATTATTGTACTTTTAGAGTTAAATTTCATTATTACTCTACAGTATGCATATATTTCGGCAAATTGCTCTATGTCATGACCCCCCAGCACTTCTAATACTATTTTTTTTGCTCGATATGCTATAAATTTTGAAATTTCAACATTAGGATCTTTTCGCATTTGATTTGCGAATACTTTTACAATCTAATTTAGTTGGTCTCTAATATGTTCTACATACCTATTTGTAAATCAACTTATGGTCACATATTTATTCTCTCCTTCCCATCCACAATTGTACTCCTTCTAGTGGAATGACTTAATTTAAAATATATATCTAGTATTGATTCTTGATGCATGTATAACCTATCAATAATTATACTTACACTTTACTCTAATTCGCGATGCTTCATTTTTTTTATATACTTGAACTCAACACTATTCTCGATGTCATATTACTTTAATGATTACCTATAAATTTTGAAGTCTGTAAACCTCATACCTACTAGTTCAAGATTGATAAGCCTTTTAAAACCCGTCTTCTCATTAAACTCATTAGATAATTGTCTTTCTATTCGCTGGTCTTCATCATCTGATCCAATTGAACGTGTCAACTCCTCTATATCATTATTATCATATTGCACTTGTCCATCCCAATCACATCCACCTTCTGCCTCTTCATTCCTTGTACCTAGCCATTGATTAACTTCCACCTTTATCCCTCCATCAAGGTTTTCAGCAAATAAATATAGCTGCTCATAGCTAGTATGAGGATTTTACCATGGAAGAGAGAGAAGATTGAACATTTTCTGCGCTTTGACGACTTGCGGCACACGGGGTTTTTTCTTAGGACTTGCAGTGGAAGGAGACTCAAAACAAAGGTTTTTTTAATGATAAAATGATATTTTTATTTTAATATAAAAATTATATAATTACTACAAAATTATTAGAGTCCCATCTAGGATACAACGTAAGATAATTTAATATGATAAATTCTATTAAAAAGATAATGATAAGAGGTTGATAATGAAAGAATTAAAAATTAGGGGAATTAATATGTTAAAATATCAGAAAAATTATATGTATCTACCTCAAAGTTTAGGGGATTTTGTGTAATTTAGCTACTAATTAACAATTCAACCATTAATAATAATTAACGAAGAGGGTATAATTAATAAAATGATTTTATTTTTGTACCACCAGGGAAATAAATTTGTACGAATTATTTGCAATGAAGCAAATCAAAATAGTCCCAAACATATAGGATGATATTTCATAAATAAGTACACTTTTTATTGAACCATACAGATGTTCATTATTTTTAAAATTTATACCACACCTAGGCCCGTTTAGATTAATTTTTTGAGGGTAGATTCTGAGAAGAATAAATTCTAAAGAATAGATTTTAGGAAAAAATGATTTTAAAAAAATAAGTGTTTGGATAATTATTTTCAAAATAACTTTTTGTATTAATAAATTACTAGAAATTGTATGATTTTATTAAAAGGAGGATAGAGGAGAGAGGGTGGAGAATAGAGAAGAGATGAGAGTGGGTGGAGAAGAGTGAGGAGAGAGGGTAGAGAGTGTATAGAGAAGAAAGGAGAGAGAAGAGAGGGTGGAGAGAAAAGATGAGAGATAATGAAAAATATAGAAGAGAGAGGAGAGATAGTATAAAAAAAATAAGGATAAAATAGTAATTGAATAGTCCATAAACTGTTTTACTGTTTCAAAAGCTATTATGACAAACTTTTTTGAAACCATGGTTTGACCCAAACTGAGGTTTTGAACAAAAATAATTGTTTGTGTAAAATTTTCCCAAATCTAAGTGCCTGTTTGGCAATGAGGTTTGAAAATCAATTTTGGCCAAAACCGCGGTTTGAAAATTTTTTACACAAACAGCAATTTTTGTTGAGAATTAATTTTGGGCAAAACCTCGGTTTGAAACCTAGGTTTTGAATAAGCTACTGAAAATAGCTTTTTCTTTGAAACCTAGGTTTTGGATTATCCAATTACTATTATACCCTTACTTTTTCTTACACCCTCTCTCCTCTCTTTTCTCTATTATCTTTCCTCTCTCTTCTCTTATCTCTTTTTTTCTCTCTCCTCTCTCCTCTCTTATCTCTTTTTTTCTCTTTCCTCTCTCCTCTCTACACTCTCTTCTCTCTCCTCTTTCATCTCTCTTACTTTTAATCATATTATACCATTTTTAGTAATTTACCAATATAAAAAGTGATTCTACTACTAATCATCCAAACATCTTTATTCCCAAAATCTATTCTTCCCAAAATCTATTCTACCCAAAATCTATTCTCCAGAATCTATTCTTCCCAAAATCTATTCTCCAAAAGCTAATCCAAACACACCCTAAATTTTACCTAAAATCAATTCTCAAATCTTGCCAAACACACACCTAATCTAGTTATATATTTAAGGAGATATTTTATAATCAAAATGGGACAGACACACATATTTTTATTCATAATTTACTCTTTAACTAACTCTTGTAATTAATATATTTAACTTTTGCATCCTATTTTGATAGAAATATGTTAAACATATAAATGTAAGAAACGGAGTTTTCTTATTTTTTGAATTGTGCAGTATAACCTATAACAGTAAGTAGTCACAGATAAAATCCTTTCTCTCTCTTACAAAAAAAAAACCTTTTCTTTGTTTTGATAGTGTTTAAATTTGAGGTCGTGTTCACCCAACAATTTAAACTGGAGATTTGTTAAAGAACAAAATTAGGGATGAGCATAATTATGTGGGGATACTGCCAAGGTATTTATATCAATACGAAAGTGTTCAATCATTACAAGAAATGGTGCTAATGTTATATCAAGACAAGATTTTTTTTCTTTGTTTGGACGGAATCTTGAAAATTGAGGACATTTTAAGTCAACAATTCGAACTAGAGAGTTGCATGAGGATAGCAAGTCTGCTAAGATTATATATCATACGCGCAAACGCTTCGGGAAATATTTATAAGAAATATTCGCATACCCTTTTCATGTAAATTTTGCTATATTTCTCGCATATGCTAACTTTAGTCAAGCTAGCAACACATTTGGTCTTGGAATTTCTTAAATAATGGAATGAGGAAATTTAATCAAACACCTAATTATTACGAAGGAGAAGAATTACTTGGAGATATCATTTATGCAATGGATTTGATTTGACCCATCAAACTTGATTTGCTTCTTATGTTGCAAGTTCAACCCCAAAATCATGGTCATCTGCAACAGGGCTTGAATTGAAACTAAATGGCTGGCATAATCTCAAAGAATTTCCAAAACCTGATGCACAAATGGCTGGAGGACACGGATTTTTTTATTCAATTATTATTTCTTCACGCAGCTTCACAGCTTGTACTGAGAGAGGGATAAAAGAAAGGGAGGGGAAAATTTTGAGAAGAAATAAGAAAGAGGTGCCTTTCCCTCTTCATCAATCAAAAGGAAATACTTTTCTTCAGAGTCCACCAGAAAACATGCCCAGCTAGCCAAAGCTTGAACCCATCATCCCCACTCCTGCCCATTGCCCAGCACGTGCAATCTCTCTCTTCCCTCAACAAGGCGCGAACTTCTCGTCTTTCTTTTCCATTGCAATACTTCCCAAGGCTGCCATTGTCTGGGGATCTCTCATCTCAAGTCTCACCCTCTGGATTTTTTGGGCAAAGGGGTGGAGGAGAGAGAGATATGCGTTCGCATGGAAGTAATGATGTGATGTGATGTAGATAGTTTGATACCAAATGCACCCTTACAACCGGCTACCCGGTAGTGGCCATTCCACGCCATCGCCGCCACAGTCGCCACGTCGGTCTCCGAGGTTCCGCCACAGCCGCTCTAAAACCGGTCGGTTCCCTCCGGGACAGCCTGCTGGCCGTACTGTTGCCCAACGTCTCGCCTGGATCTCCCTTTCCGTCCTACTACGCCGTCAGGGGGTTTTCCTCTTCGCTCCCCTTATTTACATCTCCGGCATGCTTTTATACATGGGCACTGTCTCATTCGATGTCGTTCCGGTTATCAAGCACCGTCCGGCTCCTGGGTCTGTGTATCGCGGCCCGGAGCTGTATGCGAAACTCCGACACGAGATGGATGCGGATAATTCTTCTGCCGATGCGGTTGGTCTTAGTAGATTTGTTTTGCTGTTTTTTTTTTGTCTTTGTAATGACTTTTGTTTATGATGCATAACTGAAATTTTGACTGCTTTTCTTTTTGTTTTCTTGGATTCATTATGAACGGTGAAGAATCATAAGGATTTCTTGATATTGTGTCGATCTAGTAATGGGGATCTTATTTTACGCTATATTCAACTTCAATTGTTTTGGAAAGGTTTGACGCTAAGGACGGGAAGGCTCGGACGATACTCTAGTTTTCTTGCATTGTATGTTCTGAATGTTTCGACGATCTCCTTGTTTTACACAGCTTTAATGTAGAATTCACGTGTGGCTTGAACCATTGCATGCTACATCTTTACTTGATCATCATTATATATTTTCTGTAAGAGTTTCTTGACTTCCTAAGGTAGAGGAGTTATTCTCTATCCGGTCTGAATTCATTGGCTAAACATCTACTGAGAAGGAACTGACTACCTGGTGAAGCTCGTAAAACTGTTCAATAACAGATTTCTGATGGAGTAAATTGATGCCAGGCCAGGGCATCTCTTTTGCTCTATGATGCCCTCTTGGCTACTGGAAACTTATTTATAAATTTTCTAGTGAAGAAAAGAAAATTAGATGCAAAATAAGGAAGTTTGGAACTGATTGCTGTGCTTGTGGAGGAATTTTTCTTGCTTATCATCAAGCGTGTAATTGGGACAAGTAGGAATTGATAAGTCTGGCTACTCTTGATTCCACTTGCTCTACATAGAATTTCCTTGAAATAATATTCTGGGGCATCTAAAACAGAAATTTTCATTTTATGTCATGTAGATGTTAGAAATTTAAGATGTTCCTTTTAGCTTTTGAGAGTGAACCGCTCATGTCTGCTTACTTGGAAAACAATTCATGCGTGGTCACAAAATCTGTCATAGGGCTCCCCTTGCTTAAAGTTCTAAAGTAACATGGAGCACCAGAACCTAAAATTACCAGGCCTTTTCTTTAAAGTTTGTGAGCTCTGTAAGGGTCTTCTTGGAATTTTACCTTGTATGATTCTCAGTTTATGGAATTCTCTAGCTCACAGGCATCTCTTTTTTTCAGATTACTATTTTCCTTTTTTTATTGTTATTCTTCTTTTAAATTATTGAGTCTTTTGTTGATTTCTTCTACTTTAATTATAGATCTTGATGCATGAATTTTGTTTTTTGGTTCAATTGGATATTTTTAGTTACACAAGCTATTAACTTCCTTTCAGATATCAACAATATGGAAGAGTTCCTATAAAGGTGGTGAGTGGAAGCCATGTGTCAACAGATCTTCAGAAGGTACGACATGCTTAGTCATGATACACCACTAACGAGAACATTTCTTTTGCTCCTTATTTTCAATCTCTTCTCTGTTTATGATTACTTGGGTACTTTTCGTATCATTGGCAATGATTTGTCATAGGAGATTTGTATTTTTTATGCTGCCCTCTTAATATAATACCTTGCGAGAGGTTGCATCTTGTTGTATTAAAAGATCAAAATAACCAGCTTACTGTTGTCCATCATTTGCAGTTCATATACAATTAGTCTTCTTATGCGTTCTCTATCTTTTGGTGTCTAGAGTGGGTGTAAGCTGTTTTTTTTGTCCATCAGAAAATTCACGTGTGTGGAACAGAATATGACTGTCTGTTTAAGTCTGCATTGACTGGGAAATAATTTGAATGTTAAGGAATAACCAGATTGCAAAACTTCCTCTCTATACTTTTCCTGTATCCTATTTTCCTAGTTATTTCTTATTGCAGAGGGATGAATCTCTTAAATAGTCAGGGGCAAAGTGGTTTATATCCAAATTCCAAACTTTCCTTTCACCGCATCTGCGGCTAAATGGACAAATACAAAGGATCTTCTCTAAAACAATGAATTTGATGGACTGGAGTATTAGCTTGTTTTCTGGAAATATTTTGCTATGTATCCAATGGTAGTTTTGGAGGGAGGAAAAGCTCTGACATACCTTCCTTGCTTTTACCTATATCAGTTTATGATATAATCTCTTCTAGGTTTCTTGTTTTGGTCCTTTTTTGATTTGGTTTGTAGCTGAAAGTGTGATTGAGGGGAGTGCTCACTCGTTCTTCATTGATTACCTTTAGTTGAGCTTGCTGCTGTTTATTTTTCTAATTTAATTATGTGGAAATTTGAAAAATTGAGAGTAGAGGGAAAATAAAGTCTCAAAATATTATTAATCCTTAAATGAATAGAATACAAATAGGCCTTTATATAGGCAAAAATATAAGCTAATAGGCTAAATCTAGAATCTATCATAATCCTAATATCTCATATTTATTCTTCTAAGATATGATAATTTAATATTCAAATTTGATCCTAAATAATATTCAAACTTAATATTAAATCATTAAATAACTAATAAAACATAATATTAATTAATAATTAATTCTAAACTAGCGCATCTCGACACTCTCCCTCAAGCTGGATCTACAGCTTGAATATTTGTACTTTTCAACACTCCCTCTTAAGTTGGGAGGTAGCTTGGATGTGAGCGGCTTCATTATAGAAGAACCAGAACTTTGAATCTTTAAACTAGTAGTGACCACTGAATTGAAGTTGATTGGATCTTAAGACAAAGTTGTGAACTTGATGAAGAACATCATTGTTGGATGTCTGACAAGAACATTTGCAAGAGAGAAATTTTATGAAGAATCATATGTATTATTCAAGAGCAACATGCTCATACAATCATGATAACCCACTTGGGTTTACACACTAATCTAACCTTACTTGAGGGAGATGAACTAATCCCATAACCTATGAGATTTTGTGGAAAGAGACCCAAGTTACCCTCTTCCATCATATGTAACTAATCCTCACATGAAGGATTGACAGTAGAAGGAAAATAAAGTTTTAAAATGAGAATACAAATAGGCCTTTATATAGGCAAAAATATAAGCTAATAGGCTAAATTTAGAATCTATCATAATCCTAATATCTCAGATTTATTCTTCTAAGATATGATAATTTAATATTCAAATTTGATCTTAAATAATATTTAAACTTAATTTTAGATAATTAATTAAATAACTAACAAAATATAATATTAATTAATTAATAATTAATTTTAAACTGGAGCATCTCAACAAATTATAATATAATAATGGAAGGTATACTTATATTTTTGGCTAGCATATTGTGTTCTGTTACATTTTAATGCATATTTGTTTTATGGATTATAGGTCTACCAGAATCAAATGGTTACATATATGTGGAGGCTAATGGTGGCTTAAATCAGCAAAGGACATCGGTTAGTGTTTTCTTTTCATTCCTTCTGGTTTAAAGTTTTATTGATGGCTATTGAGATTGTTGTTTGACTTAAGATTTCTTGCTTTGGTGCTACTTGACTCATCCTTTTCATGAATGTTGTAAATGCCTCGTAGATATGCAATGCTGTTGCTGTGGCTGGCTATCTCAATGCTACGCTTCTGATCCCCAACTTCCATTATCATAGCATCTGGAAAGATCCCAGGTTTGTCAGTTTTCTATCATTTAGTTCTAGTTTTGTGAGTCACTGATTGATGTTGGCCCTTGGCATACATATACTATTTGACTTTTGATTCAATGATTATTGTTTTATGTATATACAACATATGTTACTGGTTAAGTCAATTTCTTTTATTGGACATCCCTCATTGGTGATTGAATCATTATATTTAAGAAACAAGAGTTTAAGCACAAGACTATAACACTACCATTAGGTACTGATTCATTATGCTTTACTTGTCCAGCAAATTCAGGGACATTTACGATCAGGAATATTTTATCAGCACCTTGAAAAATGATGTACAGATCGTTGATAAGATTCCTGAGTACCTAATGGAAAGATTTGGAAGCAACATGACAAATGTTCACAATTTCAGGATTAAGGCATGGTCATCTATTCAGTATTACAAAGATGTGGTACTCCCAAAGTTACTTGAAGAAAAGTGAGTGTATGATATTTGTTCTATGAATGAATTGCTTATTGTTCTAAATCTCTAATTATGTACTTAACATTTTGGGTTTATTGGAATTTGACCTTGGTATTTGAAAAAGAGTATTTATTCATATTCCTCAGAAGAAAAGGTCAATGCATTGGCCCAATGCTGGAAAGAAATATAGTTGGTATTTTCAGGAATTTGCTTCTGATTATTGAGTACCTCTTTTCTAGTAGTTTTAAATACCTTTGGAAGAAGAACGGAAGCCTGTGGAGCTGTGGTCTTTTTGTTGTAGTATGATGTAGTTGGCTTGAGCAGAGTGATATAGCACAAACCCACACACACTACACATGTATAGATTGTGTGTTCTGCAGATATTTGTTCATCTTGAAACTATGTCTAGTGACACTTTTTGACTTGTCTAATATGAATTTGGCTTGGAACTATTGATATGCCTACCATGGTCACATGATTTTTTTGGATGAACAAGGACTCATCATGGAATTACATCAGTTTAAAATTTGTCTGTTAAACCATGCAGGGTGATAAGGATTTCTCCTTTTGCAAATAGATTGTCATTTGATGCTCCTCCAGCTGTCCAACGGCTTAGATGCTTGGCAAATTATGAGGCTTTACGATTCAATAGTCCTATATTGACCATGGGTGAATCTTTGGTTGCCAGAATGAGAGAGCGTAGTAAAAGTAATGGTGGCAAATATGTCTCCATACATCTCCGTTTTGAAGAGGTTGGTTCAGATCATATATGAACTTTGATGCTTAGCTTCTACGTATTTACAACAACATCGCATTGTTATCTTAGCTTCAACTCTTGTCGCATATTTTCCATGTGCAGGATATGGTTGCTTTTTCTTGTTGTGTTTTTAATGGTGGAAAACAGGAGAGAGAAGACATGATTGCAGCAAGGGAAAGAGGTTGGAAAGGGAAATTTACAAAACCTGGACGAGTTATCCGTCCTGGAGCAATCAGGATCAATGGGAAGTGTCCCCTCACTCCTTTGGAGGTGATTCCCTCCTTAAATTTCTAGTGATCTTAATCTATAAGAGGAAGAATGTTTCGGGCAATACTTATTTCCTTGTAGGAATTTATTAGTCTAGCTAGCCCTTTGTTCTATTTTGCTTCATTTATTTTTTTCTAAGAGCATCAAATGTTTATATATTTCCCCTCGAACTATGCTATGTTTAAATTATGGTCAATGCTTTCTTCTATCTTCAGGTTGGTCTGATGCTTAGGGGAATGGGTTTCACTAAGAACACGTCTATCTATTTGGCATCTGGAAAAATATATAATGCTGAGAAAACAATGGCCCCACTTCTGGAAATGTTTCCTAATTTGCAAACTAAGGAAGCTCTGGCATCTGAAGAGGAACTCGCTCCGTTTAAGGTTGGAGTTAGTGCTCTTACTTACCCATTCACTCTATGCTTGCTCAAGTGCCAATGTGTCATGATGTTGACTTGAGTTATTCCTTCTAGAATTATTCTTCCAGGATGGCTGCCATAGATTACACCGTTTGTCTTCATAGTGAGGTGTTTGTCACAACTCAAGGTGGTAACTTCCCTCATTTCTTGCTGGGACACAGAAGATACTTGTATGGTGGACACTCTCAGACAATTAGACCTGATAAGCGGAAATTAGCCGTACTCTTTGATAACCCCAATATCGGGTATGTGGCGTGTTACTTGACATTTTTTTTTAATAGAAGGAATAATCAAGAATGCAATTTCAAGCTTCAAATAGAAGATAAAATGGCCCGTATATTTTCCTCAGAAATTGGTGGTATGTTCATATGTTTAACTCTCTCGAACCTCTTTAATAACTGAGCTACTGTGGATATAGTGTTTAGTCCACCAAGAAATGTCTTCTCTTTTAAGTCACCAGAAAGGAATATCTTCTCTAAGGAAGAATAACTCCACTTTAACAACTGTTACAATTAAAACTGCGTAAGGAGACACTTCTTGAGTTTGGAAGGGAAAAGTTTTAGTTGGGCCACCTAATTGTTAGAGCCCATTGTACTAATTTTACAACTAGCATTGCCCTTTACAAACGTTAAATATTTGAACGTTTCTAAACTTATTCTTTTGGGAACTATGTACCTTGTTAATGATGCTTTTTAACTTCTTAGAAATGCATAAATCAGTCAGAGTTCTTCAGGGAGGGCTGTATATGTTATTGGGAGATGACGAGAGTTTAATCTAAGTAAAACATAACTCAAGAGTTACTGTATGATTAATTTTCAGATGGAAAAGTCTCAAACGTCAACTGCTGAGTATGAGATCACATAGTGATTCAAAGGGATTTGAGCTCAAAAGACCAAATGACTCGATATATAGCTTTCCGTGCCCAGATTGCATGTGCCGTGCAAATAAAACTGATGGTTCGAGATCTTCATCAGCAACTTGATCTATTCACAGAGAATTTGATAGCTGTTTGCCTTACCTATAACTCTGAGCATGCCTTACTGCTGACTGTGTTCATCTAGAATTTGGATTACTTCATTCTTTTCCCCTTTCCTTATAGGGGAGAGGGCAAACATTCAGTTTTCAGAGCTTAAAGAATTTTGTTGGAGGTCACGTTGATCAGATTATTTCATGGGATTGGATTTTGAGGGAGTGACATCTTTTTTTCACATATGGTGCCAACTGAGAACAGAGTTCAAATATGTTCCTTGGCAACAATCTCTCTCAGAGCATTGTCGTTGACCAAGCATTTGATTGTATATAACAAGCTGTGAGATGACAAACTCACATTCCTTCACACCTGCCTGTACATTACCTTATCAACAAACACTTTTGAAATTCAGGCTCATTTGGCGCTTTCTTGTTTTGTTTTGTTAGGTTTGGTTCTTGCTTCCAATTTTGTAATTTGCTTGCCTTCAGATTGAAGGTCCCATTTTTAGCTCTATACTTGTATACCATTACATTTGTTATTCTTTCACATTATTGTCCCATTTTTATTTTTTTGATGATGAATGATGATTTCAGTGAATATGGTTAGCTACGCCTTTAGTTTTACATAGCTCGCTAATATAAACGGTTCGCACGTCTTGATAAATTTCATTATTTTTGCCTTCAAGTTTTGGGAAAGTTACTTAGCGGAGGTGGATAAGTGGTCTAATCATACACGTTTCCCCCACTCAAATGCTTCTGCTAACATAATTCTACAAGTAAGAGTATCCAACAGCAATTTTCCACATATTAATTATAATTAATCATTTTTAGGATAATATAATATTTGATTCTTTTATTTTCATTTTAGTTTTAATTTTTTAAATTTTAAATTATAAATTTTAGTCCCTCAAATTTTATTGAATTTAAAATATTAATTTTTATAATTTAATAAAAATTTATATTATTTTATTTTAAAATTAAAATTAAAATTTAAAGGATTAAAATTATATTAACATATTATTTTAAATATTTAGATCCGGATAAAATATTTTTTGCCAACGAAAGGGAAACACTGACATATCCCCTGGGATTTGCACGTGGGGCCCATTCCCAATGCGGACGAAATATTTTTTTGGCCATCTCAATGCGAACGAAATATAGTTAGTCGAGTGAGTCAAAAAGTTAAAAAACCGAGGTAAAAAACAGAAGAAGTAAAAAATGGGAGTTAGATATTAAAAGAGAGAATTAACGATATTCCGATAAATTTATTTAAAAAATGAGTTATAAATATTAATTTAAATAATTATAAAATTAGGAGTTTAAATTTTAAATAAAACATTGAAATTTTAAATATAGTTTTTATTTTACAATTGAAATTTTTATTTAGAACTATCTAAATTAATATTTATAACTCATTTTTGATAAAATTTATTCTGAAACACCTTTTTGATTTTGACAAGTAGTTGAGTCTGGACAACCTTGCTATTTTGCTTCTGACCTGTGAATGGTATAGCAGGGACGAGGGAGAACACAGACGAACGACATGGGAGTCGTAGGAAACCTCACTCCGGATCAGCTCCAATTCTTCAACTCTCAAGGTAACTAGCACCTGCTTGCTCTTGAAAGCAAAATCCATTTTATGTTTTCTCTTCTATTGGTATGTTTCGCTGAAGCATAATTGTTCATTCAAGAATCAATTCCTTCGTGTCTGCATAGGTTATCTTGTCATTGAATCGTTCGCGAGTTCCGATGATATTGACGCAATGATGAAGAGAATGGAGCAGTTACTTGATGAATTTGATTGCTCCGCCACCGCCTCAATTTTCTCCACTAAGAATCAGGTTACTTATTCAGAGATAATTGGATTTTGTAGCTTTTTTTTTTTTTTGCCTCATAGCCTTGGATTTTCATCTGAAATTGAAGTTGTAATATGAATTTATTTTTCATTCCTTTCATGTTCTCTTCTTTTTCTCCAGCAAAAGTTGACTGACGATTACTTTTATGAGAGCGTGGAGAAAGTTTCGTTCTTTTTCGAGGGTATCGAATCGTTTGATCCTTTAAGCTTTCCATCTGAGTTTGATGAGTTGAAGGCTTTGATCGGTGCGGTGTTGACTTATTTTCTTTGTTACTCATTTGGTAGAGAAAGCCTTTGGGGATGATGGAAACTTAAAGCAGCCGAAGCAACTCTCCATTAATAAAGTCGGTCATGGTATGCGTTAAATACTCTCTTGTTTTATCATAGCAATGAATAAGTTATTTGATTTGATTCAAAGGGGCGTATCTCCACGTAAGTGTACATGCGTAAGAGTAATGTTGACCGCACAATTCCACCGTAAGGATTCCTTTGAATCTAATTTTTCTTTTTCTTGTGGATCATTTTTTTTATTGTGTTGGGTATGATTTTGTACAGCGCTTCATGAGCTTGAGCCGGCATTCAAAAAGTTTTCTTGTTCCGAGAAATTTGCAAGTTTGATGTCCTCATTGGGGTACAAGAGACCAGTGATTATGCAGTCCATGTACATATTTAAGGTAGTTTAAGATCTCCTGTCTTTCAACACATTCAATTTCTGATTATATGATTGAAAGAAATGCAATACATTTGCCAGCTAACCATTGTTTTCTTAAATAACTAATCTGCTGACTTGTCAGCGGCTATCTCCCTGGTTTGCATTATGTCTATTTATTACATATCTATGATGAATGTTTCCAGATGCATTATGAATGCATGACTTTTTTTGCTGCACCTGGGGTTCCCCTTCACATGTCCAGTCCATGCAGTTTAAGTCTTTTCATTGACAGTTTTGGTATCCGTATGTTTCCTAGAGAATTCCCCATCAAACAGTCATGTGAGTTTAAGAATTAGTTTTTCCCCATCAAACAATCAATGGGAATCAATTTACCATGAGGATTAGAAATGGATACCTTTGTAATTGTGGAGTTATTGTGGTTTAATGTGCTGAAGATTCTGGTAGTTTTTGTCTCAGAAATGAAACTTGTGTGGCTCTTTGAAAATGTAATAAAACTAGGCAGTAGAAATGCACATGTATGGAGATTTTGATGATTTGTTCTAATATTATGAAAGTTGCTTTTGATTTACCATGTACATAGCTTGGTAGTTTTAGGCTGTGCCTGGAATAGTTCCTTTGCTCTTAGTAGCTGGTGTAATTGGTGCTAATGTTTAATATTTTTACTTCTGCTTTTTACCGCATATGGGTGTTTAGCTGCCATATTTTATTCATAGTCATTATTATAACCTTATTCGTGGAAACTTTGTTGGCAGCAACCAGGCATTGGGGGTGAAGTGGTCCCTCACCAGGATAATTCATTTCTATATACTGAACCACCAACATGCACAGGACTGTGGTTGGCTCTAGAAGACGCAAACATAACGAATGGTTGCCTCTGGGCAATTCCTGGATCACACAAGAGTAGTTATTTCTTCCTTTACATTTTATTTCATATCATGTCATAATTTATGCTTTTTGTAATCTAATTAAATCCTTTTGTTTTGTCCTCTTTCCCACTTTGTTATAGATGGGCTTGTTAGAAGGTTCTTAAGAGATGAAAATGGTGTTAAATTTGACCGGCCATCACCATCTTATGATCAAAAAGACTTTGTGCCCATTGAAGTAAAAGCTGGTTCTTTGGTTGTCATCCATGGCGATCTTATCCATCAAAGGTTCATTTAAACATCCCTTTCTAGTCTGTGCATCATGAAGTAATTTCCCTTGAAGTTGAATTTCTCCAAAAAAAAATTCTTGTTCATCGTTGTTGTATATGGATGACAGTTTTGAAAACAAGTCCCCAAAATCAAGGCATGCCTACAGCTTGCACATAGTGGACACTGATGGCTGCACATGGGCACCTGAAAATTGGTGAGTACAGATCATAAGAATGTAAAGTGGAATCTTTGTTAATTGCATAAAACGGTTAACGGACAAAGACGTTTTAAAGAATGAAGAATAGAATTTTAGAGGGTAATTTTCAGTTTCAATTCTTCGTTTATATAACAGTGGACCCAGCATTTTGCTAAACACTTTTTTTGTCTGTCAATTCTTCCTTCAGGATCAGACGGAAGGTGGTGCCGGAGCCACTCTATGTGAACCAATCTTGAAGCTTACTGTGTATCAAGGGCTAGTGCCATAATCAAGAATCTGCAAATGAAGAGCAAATAAAGAACACTAGTAGTTTCAGTTGCCTTATTTCATCACAACTATATGTTGGTCCCGCACATTGCGTTGAGTTTAAAATTGTATTGTAGTGTTTATGGTTTATGAACAATGGGCCTACCAGTAAATTTCATATAGATATATTGATATATTCTTAAAACTCTTGAATGGAGGATTCTTTCCAGTTGTTGAAGTAATAATGTATTAATGTGTTGATAATGGCTAATACAATTTTACAGATTCATGTTCCGTTTCTGCATGCGGTTTGTTTGGCTTGCAATTTAATTTATGCCTGCTGTGTCTGCGGCTCTGTGCAACCATCAGTGTGTGTGTGTAGAGCTGAGCAACGGGCGGGGCGGGCTGCCCCGATGGTCAGCCCGTACCCCGCCCGTTTAATCTTAACTGGGCACGGGCTAGCCCATGCCCGTAGCCTATGTGTGTGTGTGTATTTCTTTTTATGCTACCTAGATTTCTTCTTTCAGTTCAATTCACAAGATAGATAATAACTTGATAAAAACTTGTTAAGCGAAGAATATATTACTTTGAATAAGATTTTGTGTCAAAAATTCAATGCTCATATTCCAATTCAAATAGTTAAAAAAATAAAGTGAAAAGATTAAAAAAAAAAATAATAATAATGATGATGGAATTAAGCAAGGAAGAAGGACAATGCATAAGCAAGTCATATTGGTAAATATGGTTTGTGAATATATAAATTATTGGAATTTTTTGTAAAATATAAAAATACAGCATTCTAATGTAAGTAAAAAAAATCTTTCACTCAAGCATGTTAAAGTGTACGTGAAATTGGGTGGGTATGACCTATGGTAACTCATTTAATGAGCGACGAGCAAATTTAAGGCGTCATGCTGACAGATATGCTTCTCTAACACACTTCATTTATCATCTTGTCTGTAAACGTGTATCCACCATGAATTGGTACTACAGACATTGCATATTATTTCATTATATACAGCTAAAAACCTCAGTAACTATTTTTTCTGATTAATTTGTCTCTCAGTTCTAACAGCGCCCCATTTGTATCCAAAAATACCTAAAATAAAGACTAAAATATGATTATCTAATGAATGGTCATAAAAGAAAGTACCAAGGTAATTTTTTTAGAGGGAGATGAATCTTTTGAGCATTTGGTGGTGTGGAAAAAAAGAGTTGAAAAGGGCAGGGGCTTGACAGACACAAGCAGCATATGCTCCCAACTTCTCTGAGAGACAAATTAATTAAGATGAGATGTTGATATTTGCATTTCTAGGATGTTTCTTGCTTTGCTTACCTCTCTTTCTCTCTCTCTCTCTCATAAACTCACTCATACGTTGTCTCTGCAGACATTTCAGCGATGAGAATCTTGCAGATTGCAGTTTTGCAAAATCATAGACAAACCCTCTTCTCTCTTTCACTCTTCAATTATCACTGACTCATTGGCATAAAAATGAAAATGACCACCTTACCTTTTTAAAACTTTTCTTTTATGTCATGTACCCCTTTGTTTTTACGTGCTTATTTATTACATATGGCTGGATCAGGTACTTTTACTTCTTTCTCATTAGCTCTCTGTAATTTTCTGCTGAGCATTTTTCTGGTGTTTCATTGTGCTCTTGATAATTCCAAACAGTATCACTCAGTGATTAAAAGAAAAGTTCTCAATAATTTCACAAATCACAGTTCATACTGAACATCATCATGATATGTGGTATGAGAAAAATGTTCTCTCTAACTGTTTAGGGTTTGTTACCGTTGCAGCAGTTTTATTATCTCACCATGCTTGTAATTAATCAAAACCAATATACATATACATATATATGCCTTAAACCACTGCATGCATGATGATTTGTATGAGTGAGAGAGTGAGAGAGAGAGAGAGAGAACCTTAGATTTGAAAGTCCCTCTTAAAACATATACATGCATCACAAAGCCAAAAGCAAATCAGTTCGACAAGAGCATATATATTAAAGTACAAGAGTACTTATATATGTTTGTTATCAGTTTTTTCAGTAAAGGTCTATTTCTAAGCAAAGTTACTTCATATGTCATAATTCTATTGAAAAAATCTGATAACAAACAAACTAGTCCTAAATTTTCTCCCAACCACATGGCTGGTACCAGTTTGCTTCAGTCTTTCAGAGGAAGGAACTCAAAAAACTGGCATGAGGTGGCAATTTCAGTGCCCAGAGAAGTTGATGCATAAAACCTAGATTTGCTGTCATTGAGAGACATGCCATGTTGGTCACCCCTCTTAAGAGGAAAAAGCTCAAGGGTTCTTGTGTTTGAATATTCTTCTTCATCACAATAGGTGCAATAATTTTCTCTGTTGAGTATAAATGGTAAATTATGATTTTGAGAGGTAAACTTTTGTGAGAGTGGTGTTGTTTGCTCTGGTTTCTTCAAAACTTGTGTTCTTTTCTCTGCTATTTCCTGTAAAATGTTGAAAATGAAGCAGCTAAGTGCAAATTAAAGGAACAAACAACCTTAGGGTGTTATTGAGATTGTATCGGTTTAAATGGAGTCTAAGAAATTCTGAACTTCAGAACAAGACAGCCCCAACAGAGAGTTAAAAAGAAACAGCTTTTGAAACCTCTCTTTTTCCAACAGACAAAAGCCCTTGCTGCTGTATCCACAAAAAAAAGACTTTTTATTGCCTTCTTTCTGTTCATCTTTTTGTAAATTTTCAGGAAAAAAATTTGGCCTGATCTTTTATATGACCTTGTGATTTGTGAACAACTAAGAACTAAGGAGTACGGAAAGGTAGATGAACTCAGATACATATATAAAGCCTTAACCTCACTTGCATCAAGGCTTTTTTCTTGTTTTTTGGGGAATGTGGTTGCTGATTTTCAAGTACATTTATTTAACTAAAATGAGTATATTTAAATTACTGCTGTAGTAACTTGTAACTTGACAGAAAAGAATGCAATGATTAAAGAAATGAAAACAAGAAGAATAAAGTGAAAACAATAAACAAGGAGTTACAAAAAAGAATATGATATATATGGGTATGAGGGCTATGTATTAGATAAGAAGAAAATTGGAGAGCAAAGGCAAAAGAAAAATGTACAGACCTGTTGAAGGGCACTACAGTTTGGAGAAGATGCGAACTTCTTTGTCTCTTTAACTTGATAACCCGTACCTGTCAGCCCTGCACCCAAAAATCCAAAATAACTCAAAAACTCTCCTTCATAAACCTCAATTCTTTCGTACCTTAAAAATCATTCATATCATAACCCTCTTTCTCTCCCATGCTCACTTTTGTAATCATCAGTCTAGGGTAGGGAGGCATTAGCATCTTTTGCCCACAAAAAGATCCAAACTTATAAAAGATATCTTCTGTAATTTTGTAGAGGAGAAATAAGTGAAAAGTTTGTTTTAGAAATTTTAGTGATAAGAACGATTTGATATGTGTTTATATACAAAAAAGTAGAAGTTCTTTGAGAATTTCATACAAAAAAATATCAATACTCAAATTCAGATATTTCTATTTAATAACATTTTTAAATAAATTTTTTTTACCTATTTTTCTTAAAACATCTTTTTTCCCATCAATTAGATGTTTTGAAATATTACTTTTATAAATCACATTTCTAATTTATTTTACAATTATGCTTTAAGAAAAATACAAAAGTATATATTTTATTTGATTTAGTAAATTTATTAAAACCACAAACTAAATTCTAGATTTTAGTCCAGAGAGAAATAATTGAAAAATCAAATGAAGAGAGTACAGCTTATCACTAGGTGCACCTGCAGGGTCTTGCTTTTCCTCTGAGCTTCTCACATTAACAACGTACAGTTGTTTGTCTTGAGCGGAATCAGAAGCAGCTTGCTCCATCTCCCGGCGACGTCGTTTCTGGCGTTCTCTCGCTTTGTGATTCTGGAACCAGTAGAACACGTTCTTCCCTTCGATCTTCCCAAAACGACGTAGCTGTGAAGCTATTTGCTGTATTTGTTCAGCCGTCGGCGTTTTCGTCCCTTGTCTGTACAGTTCTTCAAGCTTCAGTAACTGTGCTGGCGTCGGACTCCACCTCGAGCTTTGCTGAGATTGCCCATGCAACCCCCTACTTGTTGTTGTACTTGCTCCTTCATCTCCTGAACACACCCCCAAAATCTAAATCCTTCAACACTTGAAAAATGAAATCTTACACTTTCTTTTATATATAAATATATAACACCTACTTTAACGGGTGTCTGTTATTTCATTATACTGTCACATATTTAACTGAGTATTTCTTAATACTGATACTATATCTTGTTGTGTTCCACTGTCTTTATTGGATATTAACAAGACTGAAAAAGAATGAGAGATTTCAGAGAGTTTTGGCTTACCCATAGGATAATTCAAAGAGATGAGATTGGAGCAGTGGGTGCAAATACAGAAAGGTATGATTTTGGGAGGTGCAGCAGAATTAAGGGTGGAATTTGGAGTACTGAGAGGGTGATGAAGCTGGAAGGCACTGAATAAATCAGACATATTTTCTAAGAACAATATCACTACAGCTTCCTAAAAGGTCGGTGTTATATATTCTGCATTATATTGATATTGAAGATCTTTGCCTTTTGGTGTAAGGAGATTGGGTTTTGAATGAAATGAAGAGAGTGAAAGTGAATGATAGAGATGAAGTTTGAGGAAAGGGGCGTATTTGTAGGAACAGAAAACGTTGTAGTAAAAGCTTTAGGTGGAGCCGCAAGCAACGAAAAGTTAGTTGACCACTCCATCTGATGATACAGAAACCAAATGTTCAAATCATGAGAGAGAGAGAGAGAGAGAAAATAGAAGCGTGGAACTGAGAGATGTCGAGAGTGAAGCTGTACAAAAAAGGACAAGATCATTATGATAACCATATGATGCGGTGTTAATTAAAAGTAGTTGCATCTTCAGAGTTAGCTAGTAATAAAAGAGTGACGACATCTTTTTTTATAGGGATTATAATTTTTGATTGCGTCAGATAGATCCTTAAAATTCAGTCAGAAAAGAAAACGAAAGAGTTTCAACAAAACTACTCAGTTCTTACGCACGCTAGAAAAGTAATTGCACTGTCTCTTTGTACACAACACGCGCAAATAGTTTACTTGTTCCTTAACAGTTCTCTCTTTCTTCTTTCTTCTCAGTACGCAAGTGTGTAGATATTTGAGATTTCTACCTAACGGTGTTCCACAACGAGAAACTGTTACTGTTAGTATACCTTTTTTTTTTTAGATATGTTCTGTACTACACAAGATGATACTATCCAGCTATCCCTCTGTCTCTGTAACTGCTTCTTAATTATGATAATTAGAAGCTCAACAAATGAAGATTAGTTATCACTACAAGTTCCTCTCTCTCTCTCTCTCTTTTCTGAATGTTTTTGTTGGATTTGAAATCGTAGATCTGGATTATGACACTTCAACAGTAATTAAATCACGGATAAAACTAGTTCTTAATGCATGGATCAATGACAATATAATCATTCCCAACAACTTGGTTCAAATCTCACATCATGCAATATAACAAAGGTTCCTCCTTACAAGTTATCAAGAAGCATTAATTACATTGACATCGACCAAGGACATGCTCATGCTCCTTTGATGGACTATGATCTCAATCTCGACCATCCACCGAACGTTTGAACCATGAACAAATAATATCATCATCATCAACTTTATGAACTGGATAATATCATCATGAACTTTGTGAAGGATGATAGCTGGAGAGTTGACCACAGAAACAGAGTTCGTCAATCTTGCTTGCCATTTTTTGAAGTAATAAAAGACAGTAGCTTTACTTGTAGAGCATAATGGAGTAAGGTACCATACTTACTTGGGCATGCATAATAATGAATGAAAAAGCAACAAAAGTACAGTGTAGAAGCAACAGAGGCATATGTCTCACGTGTCCAATAATGAATACGAGAGCTGTCCCTAGACACTAATTTAGGCTCCTTCAAAACTCATTTGTATCTCTCAAACTTGATCTTAGGCAGAATCCATAATACATTAGTGTTCCCATGTCCCCCGACCATGTCTCACGAAACTCATTATCGCTGCATTATTTTGTCGTTTGAAATAACTTCTTCTATTAATTTTGTACGTGAGTGTTTGTTCATTATAAGCTTGGCTCATATTGTGTTCCATTTTGTTTTCCATATTTTCACACGCATTCTCTGAACTGTCTACATACAAGTGTCATAGGTACTACAAGTTGAACCCTTTCTGGTTCAGCTTCCTCAGATTTTAAGTGTCTAACCATAAAGTGCTGCATTTAAGTTGTTGACATGCAACGAGTGAAGCTTCATCATTTTCGTCATAATTACTACTGTTGTTTGTTAGCAAGACAATACTTGCATTGCATACAGTGACGGAAGCAAGATCAGTGTGGAGCATAAAATTATCATATAAAGTGTAAAAATTGTAGAAGAAATTTGAAAATGGAGGCAAATATCCAATATTATAGGATCACTATTCAACAATAATGTATACATCCCCTAGCGTAGGTAATTATAACATGCATGCTTTTCAACCCTCAAAAAACATCATCACATTTCAAAATAGTCTCCATAGAAAGAACCAAGGCTCGACTTTTACAATTGAAGATATATCTAAAAAAAAAACAGAGCAATCTAATTCAACCAAAAAAAACAGAAGCAGTCTAATGTATATATCAAAGTCAGACAAGGAGTAAATATGCTGTCTCTGTGCTCCTCGAATATTTAATCACTTCAAAAGGCACTGTCATGCTTTTCAATTATTTCTCTACTAACACATAGATAACTTGACTTCCAAATCATACTTGATCTGGGAGCATGGCTGAGATCATCTTGTCTGTAGCAACCATGTTTCAATAACCGTAATATTAGAATTTGCAAATGAGGAACATGTTAAAAACAAATGAAGATATTCCATCATGACTTGCTCCTCAAAAGTTGCAGTGAGTGTGAATGTGTTGCTTGTTTAATGAAGTTATCATTAATCGTCTGATTTAATCATTTGACTGAAACCAAATGCCAGGATGATAAGAAAAATAGAAAAAGAACTAAATTGTTATGAATATGAATAGAGATGTTGAAACTTGTTACCTCCATCAATGAATGAACTGAAAAGTTACGTGGACTGACACTGCAGAAAGATTTCATATCTAGAAGTAATATAAAGCGATTAATTAGAAATTGCAGAACCTAAATCAGTCTCAAACCAGGCAGCAATTCCACTCTTCTGCTTGAAAACCTGGGCAAACATTTTAGACTGCAATATAAACACAAAATTTTGGCCACGTTATAGGTGCAAATAGGACTTCAACAACATGGTGATCTCCGCACTCAAGCTAATTCTTGATGAGGAGGGTAAAATCTATTAATTCATGTATTTAATTATTGTTAATCCTAGAATACTAAGGAACAAATAATTTCATAATTTCTTGAGCAGTCTTTGACATGAAATTGTACTCTATTGGGGACAGAATCGTTTAGTCATTAACAAGACATCTTGTGCACTAGAAAATGTTCCTGTGTGTTCATTTGTATCAAGCAATATGTCAATATACAATAGGAGACATAAAACACGGAATCTTTGACCACATTGCTAGACCATCAGTGGTAAGAAAGGAACACCGAAGAAGCAGTAAACCTAAATGATCTTACGATTACTGTTGTGTTTATCTCAATCAGGAAATATTTTAGATTTTTCCTGTTCAAGAGTGAAACACTTGCACAGAAAAACGACGTCTGAAATTCACTGAACAATGAAAGGAGATTTGCCAACGGGCTAGCCTAAGTGAAGCTGGCACCGTCTATGGTTTTAGCTAAAGTAAAAACTGTAAAGAGAAGAGCTAATAAATAAATATAAATTGAAACTTTTAGCTGTGTGAAAGCAGTATAACAATCACAACACAAGGAATGTGCTTTCATTCATATTATTGCAATAATTAGTCCATTGAACAAATTGAGCTCTTATTCTAGCGGGATAACAGCACCAGCTTCTTCTCATCATCCGACCAAATAACAAGCATACTGATCTCAAGTGTTTGATAGAACTGACGACTCCTTAAGTTCAACTCCTTTTACCCACAGAAAAGCCCCAAACTCTCACAATTCTGAGTTCTGAACAGTATCTGAGACATAAACAAACTGCTGACTTCTTCAATGTTGATCGGTCATTCATGAAAATCCAAGTCCAGAATGCAGCCCAGAAATTTATTAAAATAACAGATTTTTTGGCACTGTCCAACTCCAGGGTTTTGCTCGCTGGCAATGATACAAGAGTAGCCTATAATTATATTCAACAATGGATACGTTGCTTACAACAGTGGCTATGGCTATTATTGTGTAGTTAAACCATCTCAATAATTTCCTCAACCTCCCTCCTAAAGATTGATACATGCCTGAGACCATCCCGATTCCAATACTGAATAAGCATACAACTAAGAATTGAAAGTTCTCCAGCAACGAAAACGAGTACTTATATCGCCTGGGGTATGCTTTCTAAGAGCTACTAAACATCGCGATTTCTAGTTACATGCAATTCTTTGGCCATCTTTTATGTCCTTGATGTCTTTACCTGTAGTTTGTCTCTGATTATCCTCCATGCGTAGGGAGCATTAATAAACATAAAACATTGATAGTGAGTCTAGATTCCTATACAGCTTGAAAACTCGTTATTGCTCATAGCCAATTACCAGAAATCCTTGCATGAACAAACTCCATTCCTGAAATGATAAAAACGAATTTTATCTCTCATAATTATCTCTCTTGATGAAATTTGGGAGACAAATTTAGAGAAAGTATGGCATTCATCACATATTCTCAAATTCTTGATCACTCTGATGGGCCTTCATGCCCTACATTAATCAAAGCAAATGCGATGGCGAGCTTTTCAATGTGAGTGCTGATAATTGATTCCTTCTCTTCCAATTCCACGTCATGGAACACAGAATTGGTCTTTGAAATGTAACCCATACTCTTCATTTGTTTAGTCAAACAATCTAGTTTTTCATATATAATCTTTGACTGTGGGTGTGACCCATCTTACCCATAGAAAACATGTAAATCAACATTAAACTCAACTGAGCTATAAGCAGCTATTTTTCTGACACCCTTCTTCCTCATCCTCTGCCTCAACTTTTTAACAAAGTCCCACCTCCCAGCAGATGCATACATATTTGACATTAGAACTTGGCATGAAGCAACATCAGGAGCTAGTTCATAAAGACGACCTGCGGCATGTTGGCCCAATTCCAGGTTTTGGTGTGTAACAGGCGCTCAATAGAGCCTCCCATACTCCCGTTTCTGGCTCAATGGGCATGCTTCTGATGAAGTTATACGCTTCTTGAAGACGTCCTGATCGGCCAAGAAGATCAACCATGCAAGCATAATGTTCTTTCCTCCGTTTGATGCTTTCATTCTGATCGAGACATCCGATTAAAATATCTCCAGCCTTGACTCACTAGTCCAGCATGGCTACAAGCTGACAAAACCCTAGATACGTAACATAATTTGGTCGCAATCCCTCTCTCTGCATCCTAGAAAACAGGGATAATGCCTTTCCACTTTCCCCATTAATAGCATATCCTAAAATCATCGTACTCCATGAAATTACATTCCTGCGAGGAATTTTCTCAAACAATTCAGCCGCAAAGTCAAGATTACCACACTTCAGATGCATGTCTAGCCGTGCATTTTCAACAATTATGTTGCAATCAATCCCTTCTTCTCTTGCAATACGATAAATTTCCTCCCCAGTATCCGAGCACCCTAATTGGCCACAAACTGAAAAGGCACTCACCAAAGTCACTGCATCTGGCCGAGTTCCAGTAGAACCCATTTCACGAAACAAAGCAAGAGCCAAAACACCGTGTCCATTTTGGGCACATGCCGCAATGAAAGCATTCCATGCAACTAAATCTCTTTCAACCATGGTCTTAAACAAAAAAATCAGCTAAACCCTGCTCCCCAAGTTTGACATACATGCAATCAATTCATTCCTTATCACTGCAACAAACTCGACCCCATATTTCACCACCTGGGCATGCACAGTAGGACCTGCAGACTTGAATTCAGGCAGCTCAGCTCAAGCCTTGATGACGAATGGAAATGTGAACGAATCAGGACGTACACCGAGAAGGTGCATTCGCTTATAAATAGAGCAAGCTTCATTGGGTTGGCCATTTTGCATGTAACCTGTGATCAGGGTGTTCCACAAGAAAGTCCGTGGCTTATGCATTTCATCGAACAGTTGACGGGCATACAACATATCGCCCAATGCAATGAAACTGGTGAGAAGACGCGTCAGAAGTGTGTTCTTGATGGAGAGGCCTGATGTGAGGATGAGTGCATGGATTTGTTTCAGCTGATATGGCTTCGAGGAACGTGATTGCAACAGGGTGATAAATGCTTCTTTGGTCAGAAACTTTTGTTGATTTGTAAGGGTGCGCGACGAGAATTTGAGGGTTGGAGGGTGAAGAAAAAATTGGTGGGAATCAATTTTGAAAGTATGTGCATGGTAATATGTTCTTTATGGCTTTATTATAAAGTGAACCCCATGTTTTTGAGCAACCGATCATCAGAATTTCAACCCAAGATTTCCATTACTCCTGGCTCCAGCAGTTAACCAGCACATACAGAATTTTTCTATTCGTATACGCATACAAAAACAGAAAAATACAGTGATATAATCTCAGAGTTAAAGCATCAATTTTCCGATTTTCGTTCTTTTACCGGGCAACGAGCAAACACAATTTTAATTCTCGCTTTTGTAGACGAAGACAGAAAATCTTGCTACTATGAGCAAGGGGCAAAAAACGAGGGGAACCCGTTTAGATTACAAAAATTAATTTAATGGTAGTTAATTTTTAAAAATATTGATAAAGAATTACAAATATTAATATAGATTACAAAAATTAATTTAAAAATTGAGCCATTTTTTGGGCCCAGGGCCCATACCTAACAAGAGTCCTGATCTCATATTACCTCATTACTCGTTTGTTCTCCGGTAGTAAATCAATTATAATTCTCCCAACGGGAATTTTCTACGTACGCCAAGGCTCAAACTCGAGATCTCGTTTAAGAGATACCGAGCCGCTTACCACTCGGACCAATTGATTTACTACCATAGCCAGGTGCGCGACGCGGGTCGGATCCGGATGTAGTCGGGGCAAAGCTCCGGTGAACCGAGTGGGCAACCAAAAAAAAAATTATAACGATTTTCTTTATCAAAAAAAAATTATAACGATTTTTTTACTTATTGTACATAGGTTCAACTAGCGAAGGAGTGGGACATATGATTATTTAGAGTGTGTTCGATCCCTAGAAAGTATCATTTTATTGTGGTTTCAGTCACGGCGCTTGGGGAGGCATATTAACTCTTAGGTGTATAGGTTTACGCTTGAGGGTAATAGACGACTTGCCCTACTCAATATTAGTATCGCTTAGGAGGAAGGGAGACTTTGACATGCTTTTGGATCATGGGTGAGCCCAACCCCTTTCCAAAAAATTTTGTAACAAAACAAAACATTATAACAATTTTTTGCCAATAAGAGTTAGAACAGATAGTAAAAAACGAGTTCGTATCCCACAAGGACGTGAATTCAATTTTTGTTGTCGTTCTGAGGGCTCCTTTGATAAGTGATCTCGCAAGTGCTCTATGAGCCCTGGCCTTGGTGGGGATTGATACCGAACCTACCTAAACTTATTTGTACCTAAAAAAATTATAACAAAATTTTTATGCAAAAAAAATTATATCGATGTAATGCCAATGAAAGTTGACACGGATGGTAAAGAATTATCTTTTATCCCACAAAGACGTAAGTTCGATTCTTTCTACCATTATAAGGGTTCCTTTAGTAGGTAATCTCATAAGTCTCTTATAAGTGCTCTGAGTCCTAGGGTTATGCTTTAGCCTGATGAGATACTGATGCCAAATTCACCTAAATTTTTTTATAGTAAAAAAAAATTATGACGATATAAATGAGGAGGTAAGAGATTTTAATGTTATATGGTTTAATTCATGAGAGCAGGAGAGAAAAAATATTTTTATATTAATAGCTGTGATATGTGGAAGGGATATTTTAGAGATTTTAAAAAATATTATAAATATAATAATTAAAACAAGATATAAATTTAATTTTCTTCCCAAATTTACTAAATTTTGGAGGGAAAGATTAGGAGAGAAGAGGAGGAAAATTTTACTCCTACAAATTTTGTGATCCCAAACAAAAGAAAATAGACAAAATCCCTTTTTTTTCTCTCACCTCCCTTCTAAATCCCTCTAATCAAACACGCCTTAGTGACTGATTCTATAGGGCCCCGTAAGAAAGAATTCTTTTTCCATAAAAAAAGAAAGAAAGAAAATATCCTTCAAATTGGAAAAAGAGTTGAGAAGGAAATTAAAAGAGTACGATGTCTACCAATTTGTAATGCCTTCTGAATTAGAAAACTGTGCGTAGAGAGCGGCTATTAATACATGACACTTGGCAAGCAACTAGCAATTCACAGGCACGAATACGCAAAACATTTTATAATATAAACAAAACAAAACCCAAGCCAACGAGGGTGAATCTATCTGGGAGTTGTAAATGGTGCAGCGTCCAAGCATTAGACACTGAGGAGCACAGAGATTTAACAATTATAAGAAGTTTAAGGAATCACGGGTCAAGTTCATCATGTGACTCTTCTTCTTCTTCCAAAGTCAAAATCCCCTCTTTTGAGTACACTCTCTTCAGCCTCCACGGTGTGAGTGTTGCGAGATTTTCAGCCTATATGGTTACCCACAAAGACTGAGCAATAATAAAATGTCAGCTTTCAAAGAAATAGAAACAAGGGTTTCTTGTTCAGGGACTAGAGCTGTCATTTTCTTCTGTTGCCTCACCTTTTCAGTTCATTTTCTGTTCACTATTACTACGTACTATTCCATTGAGCCTCCATCGCCAGACACATTACAACACAACAGTCAAAGCACAAGTTTCAGAATCAGAAGGGCGTTGTTTCATGAATCCTCTTCAACAAATGCTCAAGCTTCCATTTATGAGGAGGACAAGAGATTAATTCGTACTGTTCCAAACCCCCTTCATAACTAGTATGTATCGAGCGCATCAATAATATATTGATTTAAGATCTCTTAATTCCTTGTTTCCTCTATAAATGTTAGATTAACTTGAAAAGAATGAGAGCATGGACTTTAGCCTTTTTCAATAGGGTTGCATTACGTGTGCAGTACTGTAGCAAATGTGGAAGGAAAATGGAATGAGAACAAAGAGGAGGAGGCTAGTACTGTCCATGTTCTCGTTTCTTTTTGCAGTGAATTTTCTTCTTCTTCTTCTTCTTCATCATACTGAATGTAGATCTATATATATCCCTCCTCTGCTCCATTTTCAAGAGGACAAAACAAACATGTTTGAATTTATTGGCCGCTGCTGCTTCATTATATTATTATCTGGTATCACGACTCAATAAAATACACAATATCTAAACTCTAGACAAGACTTGTTTGGAATAAGTCAAATAAAATGGTATGACACCAATAAAGCCCTCCCAACAATAATTTTCTCCAATCCATACACAAGAATGGATATTAATCAGAAGCATCTTATAAAAATATAATTTAAACCAAGTACTCAACGTAAAAGAAAAGAATAATGCTTCTGAGATGTTAGGCTCTTGTATCTTTAATTTTTCTCTTTTGGGTGCATATATAACGGGGAGGAAGCCCAATACCAGACGAAAACTAACAGTTGTGGACTGTAGGCCCAGTAGTAATGTGTACATGTGGTTCCCTTCTCATCTGTAATCCTCCTTCACATCTGTGTCACCAGTCTATAATGAACAACCCCCTGCCCAAGTTTAATGGTCTTTAATTTGCTTTGATTTTTGTGTTCCTCTACGTTCGCACGTTTTTAGTATTCTTGTTTCTTTGTAAGGTCCCCTTTCTTCTGACAAATTTGCCTCTCCACAATTCATTTGTCGCCTTGTGATGAGGGATTGGATTTAGCTTGACATTTTGGTCATATCTGCCCCTTCCATACAGTACTTATATTAATTTTCTACCAATTTTGAGTGTTTTTAAAGTTATATCATGTCGGAAAAATCTCTCGAAATCTTACATTATCAATCATGCATTTCCCTAACTAATCAAATTAATATTGCCATATATGTGCTTGAATTTGATTGGAGAAACTAACCTAATGAATATAAGTAAACGGACCTAAGTTCAAGTCGTGTTCATCTTCATGAGTTTATATCCCCAACATGCATCACAGAATTTATATATAAGGGTCATAGGAGGACATCAATTTTGCACAAGCATTTGTCATCTGAGGGCAATCTAATTGGAGTGAGAGAGAGAGATATGGTGAGTACTTTGGAGGCTAGTCTTGAACTCAAAACTTCAGCTTTGAAGTTTCTGGAGATATTTGCCACCAAAACATATGAGCTCGCCACTATCTCCCCTGACATCGTTCAAAGTCTTGAGATTGTTTCTGGTGCCCCCAGGCTTCACCTTCGTCGTCAACTATACCCTAGGTACATCAGCTTCATTCTAATTTCTATGTTTTGAAAAACTTGTTCTTCTTTAACTCAACAATTAAAGAGGTTATAAATTAACTTTTATATTGCATATGATATCACACAGATGGGACAGCACAAGTGGCTAAGATGGAGGCGGCAAGCATTAACCTAGTAGACCTGTCGATGACATTCAAAGTGTTGGAGGGAGATCTGTTGGATGTCTACAATAGCTTCACCGTTATCATCAAACTGACTCCAAATGTGCTGTCGGGAAGTGTATTGTATTGGACATTTGAATATGAGAAGCCAAGCTCTGACACTGCAGATCCAACCTCGTTGATGGAAGAAGCTGTTCAAGTCTCCAAAGACGTCGATGCTTATGTTAGCAGTCTCATGTAATTACTTTCATGCATGTGTGAAATAAAAGTTGGCTTATTTAATTTGTCCTATTCTGTAAGCGAGTGTGTTTTATGTATTCTGCTTCTGCTATTTTCAGAGATGGGGTTATGGCGCTTGACGCATGAGCGAGCGTGAGTCTATGCAGTTGCCTGCTCTACAATGTATTTCTTGGGATCGAAGGAAACAGTATATATGTATTGTTTTGGTGCCAGAAATAATCATTCACTGTTAAAAAAATATTTATCACATCACTATCTCACAACAGCTAAAAGAAAAAATACTTAAAAAAAGGGTAATATATTCTTAAATAAGTCACAATTTTTTTTAAATTTCTAATAGTGGTACAAAATTGCATTAAATGATAATTAAGAATAGCTGTTAAAAATAAATTTTACGGCGGTTTTAATATAAAATTGTCATGCGAAATAGTATAGTTTCAGTTTCACTTTTTCATAAACTTGTGTGTTCTATTACTATGCCAAACGATAATAGACTTATATGATTGTTATTTTCCAATATTTTCTTCAATTTCTGATGCATATCTCTATCAATAAAATCATTCTCCGCCGTCTATATCATGATTCTGTGTCATCACTGTCGCACTGCATAATGAGGATAATACTGGCTCTGGTGGTCTTAATTATAGGAATTACTTGGTGATTTATATTTGTCTTCAATCTCGATTCATTTTATCTTTTTTTAAATTTATAATTTTTTTAAAATTATAAATGTTAATATTGCATATGCTAAAGATATTTTTTTATCGACTATTTTAATACAAATGATTAAGTGATGATATTTTAAGAAAATTTAAACACAAGTTTTCTGTAAATAACTAATTTTATTTTATTTTTTTAATTTTATCATTTAATTATTTAACTCATTTAGAACAGAAGAGAATAGTATATAAGATTATACAGTTTTAAAATAATTATTTAGCTCTTGATGGAGCCTTTGGTTTGAAGATCCTTGGCCCCCGAGGCTCTTCGCGAGTTCCTAGCTGTTGGATCTCATCTAGGGTGATTTTGTTTTGTTGTTTCTTTTTTCAGCTTATAAAAAAAATATTTAAGGGTTTTCATTAAAAAAATCATTTATTCATTTAGGGATTACCTTATTAATTAGTCTTTAATATACTGATATTAAAAAAATATTTAACAAAAACGCTGGCGCTTACATAAAAATTGGAAGTCCAAAAAGTTGAATTCAGGATCCTGAATGCTTTATTCGGAATCGTTTTTAATTAAAGAAATTTTGTTTATATTCATTCTTCTGCACTTTTAACTTATATACACATTTCAACTTAGCATCTAGCATTTTTAAAATTAAAATATGAATTAATGAAAGTGGTATCAGCAGATCGAGCAGATCGGAATCTGCCAACTTAACTTTATAAAATCTCCAGCTAAGCTTATATTATACATAAACAAGGGCATTTTTGTAAGTTCAAAGACCAAGGTTTTCAATCAATATATGAAAATTTTGGAGTGTTATTAATGGGTCATTATTCTTTTCCATTTAGTCCAAATATATAATTTCCTCTGTTCCAATCATGCATCTTTAATCCTATTTCGCGCCCATTGATTTGATTTTTGTGTTGCACTATATATTCGCACACGTTTATGTTTTTGCTTCTTTAATTTGTCACATTGCGAAAGGATGGTGGATTTAGTCGAGATTTTGGTGTCATCTATCCCTTTCAGTACAGTAATCTTGCATTAATTCTATGCAAATCTTGAGTATTTTAAAGTTCAACTACTATGTCGGGAAAATCTCTCAAAATCTCAACGATGACACATTTCTCTAACTAGCCACACTTTCATATTATATTAAAATGTGGTTAAGAGGACATTTTCAAAGTTCCTACTACATCAAAATATGAGGAAAAAATATATAATGACGAGGGATTGAGGGAGTACATTTATGAGAGGCAACACATGCCTCATCAAAACCTAATCAATCATGGCACATTTCTCTAACTAACCACACTACCATATTTAATTTAGCAACTATCATCAATTTTAATTTAAATATTATTTTAAATTAGATGACAAGGTATTACTATATTCTTCCTTCATTCATACGGCTTAAATCAAACGTCTTACTTAACAAAAAAATATTGGAGTTTCTTTTACCTGACTCAATTGTTGTAGTTCTCATTATTATATTTTTAGACATAAATAATAAAATATATAAATTATTAATATCTAAGAGTATAATAATAAACTATTATCAATGTGAAACAAATTAAGAGTTACTTTTGTCTGCCATTAAGCTTTAAAACGAAATTCAAACCACCAGCCAATTAAAAGAAATATATGGCATACGAATGCAACGCCCTGAGGAGGGTAAACAAGTGTTTGATTTTTTTTTTCTATATAATAAAATCTTTGTCTTATAGTGAGAAATGTCACATCCAGTAGCAGTGGACAACAAAAAAATAATAATAATCTCGCTTAAATACTCAGATTTTTAAATGCCAGATTTTGGACAGCAGATTGCATAGACTAATCATTCGATAATGATAACTTAACACAGTATCAATTATATATGGAACTTTTTCATTTGGTCAGCATCTACGACGGAACACGTGAAACTGCATTCTGATTATCAGCTCGTCAAGAAATATAAAAAGTCTTTTCCACAGATAATAATTGCTCAGAATTTAAACTGTATCTGATGTATATGGCTGAAACATGATTTGATTACAATAATAAATTCAAATATTGAACATTATAAAATTTTAAATTTTCTAAGTTAAGATTATGATCAATCCTATATATATATATGTGTGTGTGTGTAATTAACCTCAATATAGTTAACAATGTTTGAGCATTATTAATAAAAAAATAAATGGATTCACTCATGAATTTAAGGGACGAAATTATGTAGCCCCAAAATTATCATTGATTGATCTCATATAAGGTTAGGACTAAACCCTTCACCAACTAATAATTGGTTTTCATGATGAGAGCAAAATATTGATCTCAAATTATTTAGTATAATTATAAAATAACGAAACATCTAATATCCGGCCTAAAAAAAAAAGAAGAGTAGGAAATTAATTAAATATGATCTTGATTAACCTACAAAAATATATCCTACAACAGTACGCATCACAATTTTTTTATATAAAGGTCGTCATTGTAGGACACCAATATTTTCCACAAGAATTTGACATCTTTTCACATTGTAAGTATTGTCTTCTCTGCAATAATCTAGAGAGAGAGAGAGAGAGAGAGAGAGATGGTGAGTACTTTGGAGGCAGATGTTGAACTCCAAACTTCAGCTTTGAAGTTCCTGGAGATATTTTCCACCAAAACATATGAGCTCGCCACTATCTCCCCTGACATCATTCAAAGCCTTGAAATTACTTCTGGTGACTGGGGCACTGCAGGCTTCACCTTCGTTATAGATTACACCGTAGGTTAGGCAACATCTCTCTCTACTTTTCAAATTACTGTTTTCATATACTTTGAAACCAGTTATATATGATTAATATGAAATCTTGTTTTCTAAGTGATTAGTAAGCCTTTGGGGGAACGAGGAGCCAACTTCATTGGCGGTTCCATACCAAAGGGCTTCCCTCTTGGCCGCATGAGTAAACCTTTCTAAGGTCATCGATCAGATGCTCTCCCCTAAAGATTAATCTGTTGGGTGGAAAACCTTTAAACTTATAAAAGCCTACTTCACTTGTGGCGGGACTTATAATACCCGTATACTTGAAACTAGTTATATAAGATTAATATGAAATCTTATTTTCGGGGTGATTATTTTTAATTAGTGAGGGCTTAATATATGTAATATGCACACAGATGGGGTAGCACAAGTGGCGAAGGAGGTGGTGGAAAGCATAAACATAATAGACCTATCGATCACATTCAAAGTGACAGAGGGAGATCTGTTGGATGTGTACAATAGCTTCAGGTTTATTCTGAAACTCACTCCTCATGTCCTCTCGGGAAGCGTTGTGCACTGGACCTTGGAATATGAGAAGCCTAGCGATGACACTGCAGACCCAACCTCGCTCATGAACGAGGTTGTTCAAGTCTCCAAAGATGTTGATGCTTACGTTGCCAGCCTCATGTAGACATATTAATTAGTTGTCTACTTGAAAGCATTTAAGTTTGGTGTGTCGAATAATTAAAAGTTGACTTTGTCAGCTGTTGCATGTGCGTGTCTGTTAATCATATTCTGCTTGTTATCGCGCTTGACATGAACAAGCGAATGTCTCTACATCCGAGCTGTTTGTGTAATTTTCATTTTTTATATATATGCGCGCGAGTTCCTCTCTGTAAATTCATAGATGCATGCTTGGGCCAATTGTTCTCAATTTTAGTTTTTGACGAGATTTAAGGTAAGGGAAATGGAAATTGAGAACTCCAGTGTATACACATACTCCCTCCAGTTCTATATAGAAGCCGCTTTTAATTAACTCAACAAAACTAAGTAAGTTTAGTTAAAGGGTAAAGTTGTGTCCCAAACTTGTATTACTTTTCATTTTATCCCTAACAAACAACACCTTTAAATACTTCCATATTACATTTAAGGGTTAAAGTGTAAATTTATTTTAGAAGTTTCTGAGCGCTGGGTATCCAGAAATTTTTTTTAGGAGCAATGTTGCCCTAGAAAATTTTAAATTATAACAATATCGTCCTGACTGTTACCCAAAGTTAAATTTGACCGTAAGTTGAATAATATACTGACATGTCATGTCACGTGTCATCTATATCATCTTTTATTTTGGGTTAAAGTATAAATTTATCCTGAAAATTTTCACTTATGAGCGCTAGGTATCCGAAAGTTTTGTTTTATTCAATATCACCGTCACTATTATCTAGATTCAATTTGACCATTAGTTTGACCAAATATGATAAGTTAGTCAGTACATATATTTTTTCAAGTTATATTTATAAATAATAATCAAATAAGAAATGAATGGATGGTGTTAAAGAAGATGATTAGAGTATTTAAAAAAATATTATATATATTAACTAACTTAACTAATTTTTTTAATATAATTAAATTTATTAAATTTATTAAATATGTGATATATCAAGCAGTAGACAAGGAGTAGTAGGTAGAGCCGGTAAAACGGGCTGAGCCCGCTTTACCTTAAAGCAGGCCCAAAACGGGCTGGCAGTTTGCCAGCCCGTTTTGGGGCCGGCTGCACAGCCCATCCCGCCAGCCCGCGGGCTGATGGCGGGCTAGCCCATTTTTGGCGGGCCAGCCTGCATTATCGGCTCTAGTAGTAGGTATAGATAACCTTCAACTAAGTGATTAACCCCACAACATTACAAATTTCCTATTTAAGGGCCATCGAATGACACCAATTTCTCCAACCATCGATCTTCGCACATCACAAGTTTTGTTTTATGTGCAAGCTACATTCAAAGAGAGAGAGAGATGTCTGTGGTTAGCAGTAGTCTGGAGGCTGATGTTGAACTCAAGACTTCAGCATTGAAGTTTCTTGAAACATTCTCGACCAGATTATATGAGCTTCTCACTATCTCTCCTGATATTATACAAAGCGTTGAACTGGTTGAAGGTGAATGGGGGACTGTAGGCTTCGTCTTCCTTGCTCACTATACCCTCGGTAATTAAATCCAATTAACTTCAACTTCTTCACTCTTTAATTACCTTTTAAATAATTACGTACTTCACTGAATAATTCATTTGAAAACCCTAACACTCCATAGTCGTCCACAGATGGGAAAGCACAGGTGTTGAAGGAGGAGGAGGACAGTATAAACATAACAGGGCTATCAATCACATTCAAAGTGACAGATGGAGATCTTTTGGAGACATACAATAGCTTCAAGTTTGTTTTGAAACTGACTCCAAATGTTTTGTCGGGAAGCGTTTTACGTTTGACCTTGCAATACGAGAATCCAAGCTCAGACACTCCAGACCCAACCTCCTTGCTTGACGCTGTTATTCAGTTATCCAAAGACGTGGATGCTTATGTTAGCAACCTCATCTACGCATTTTAATTATTTGCTGCCCGTTGCTTTCTTGCTTATAATGTGAGCTGCCATGTCTAATTAATCAAGTTTGTGTATCAAATAAAAGTTGACTTTGTCAGCTTCTCGTTTCCACCATGTGTACCTCTTTGCATTATACTAAATATTGAGCTATATTTAGGAATAACAATCCAATAATTCAAGGTATTATACGTCGCTGATCTATATTCTGAATGACTTTTTAAATTTATTTTCATATATTTTTCTTTAGTTCAGGTGCTACTAATTAAAGTTTTTAGCTAAAATAATAATCCATCGGGTCCTCATTATAAGAGCTAGTTATTTTTTTTATGTAGATTAATAAAGTCAAATAAACTAATTAATTATGAAAAAATCTAATCCCTCAAGATAAATTCATATTATATAATTCTCAATCTGTCAACTAACTCTTATATTAGTTATAATTAATTGATTTATTTATTTTTATTAATCTATCTAAAAAAATCGACTAACTTTTATTATTAGAACCGGGTAGTATCATTTTTTTCCACTGACCCTATACTCGTTCAACTGAAAAAACAATCATTTTCGTAAAATTTTATAATATCTACTTCAATAATTGTGATCTATCAAACAATTTTTTCTAACACGTCATATATTTGATACCAGGTGCATAGGATGCTCTCTTGATATGCATTCATTGAAACTTTATCATCAATTCAAGAATGGCCCATCCCATATACAGATGACATGCATCACAGACAATATCTCACAAAATCTAATAGTCTTATCAAATATCGGAAACTTTCCGGTTTACCAAATCCCCACAACATGTTTTTTCTACAAATATTCAAGCTTTGAAGTTTGCAACCGCACGTCGGCTAAACTAATTTCTGATGCAGAAAAGATTAATTTATTAATAATCAATCAAAATTTGATTGAATAAGTTAAAAAAATAATTCATATTATATAACCCTCTCTCATTTCTGATACAGATACTGCAACTGTTTCAATTAATAGTATAATAATACAGATAGCAGATTATCTGCGTGTATCTTTATCTCTTTTGCACAACTTACTTAACAATTAATAACACTGGTCCTAACAACATTCAAAGCCATTATATTGCTTACATTGAAAATTTGAGTGGTGAGGACTTCAGAAATTTGGAGTAGAAGATAGCGACTAATTTCTAAAGAAATTTTACATCTTTGATTACATGTGGCACTCATATCTCAAAACCACTAGTCACCTCATCAACTAAAGCTTAACTCCATTGTGGATATATAATATATGTTGGAAGTAAAATTTTAGAGATCTTAAAGCATAGGGACTATCAATGAAGAAATTTAAAATTATGGATGTTACTTTAATTAAAATATGTGTGTGCGTGTGTGTATAGGGACTAATTAAAAGTTTGAGCAAACTATGAAAATAAATGATTAATTTTTATTAAATTTAAAAACAGAGTAATAAAAGGAAAAGGTAGTATTCCAATAAAGAAATTTGTGGTCATTTTGGGTACTAACCCTCTATACTTCCTAATTACTCTCTTAAAAAAACCGAAGTGTTTTGTTAAACTTGCTCCGTCCTTTTTATATATTAGTTTTTTTGTGTTTTTTTATTTGAAGACCTGATAAAACAAGTCACAGAGAAAAGTGAGACATTATTATAAGTTGACATCAGAAAAACGTGAAAGTTAAAACAAATAAGGAAGAAAATAAAATTTAAGCTACAGTAGAGGAACTTTGTTCTATTTAAGGTCCCATAAGCAAGCATCTCCAACCACATCTCCATATATCACTCTCTCTTGTTTCTTGAGCTCAAATCACAGAAATAATGGCTCTCGCTGGAAAATTGGAGGCCGAAGTAGAGGTCCATTCACCAGCTGCCAAGTTCTTCAGCCTCTTCGTAACTGAACTTCACCGTGTTCAGAACATTAGCGATCACGTTCATGAAACTAAGGTGCACCAAGGAGACTGGCACACCGTTGGCTCTGATCACGTCAAGCACTGGACTTATACCATCGGTAATTAAGCTGTCCCCCAAATTACCCTTATAGATCGATCAAGCAATTTCAAGGGTTTAAATTTTGCCTTTTTTTATTTAATATAGTGATTATTTCTGTGATTTAATTACAGGAGATAAGGTAGTGAATTGTAAGGAGCACTTTGAAGAGATCGATCATGAGAAAAAGTCACTGACATTCAACCTGTTTGATGGAGATGTTGGGGAGAAGTATAAAAGCTTAAAGGCAAAGCTTCAAGTCGTTGATAAGGGCAATACTGGTTCCATAGCCAAATGGACTTACGAATATGAGAAGTTGAGCCAGGAAATCCCTCCTCCACAAGGCTACTTGGACTTTGCCACTAAGATTACTAAGGACGTTGATGCTCATCTCATCAAAGCATAGCCCTCAAAACAACCATATGTATTTGTCTTGTTATTAGGGTTTTATGTGGGCCTATATATAATAATGGTTGTGAAAATTAGAATAAGAATGCATGTTTCGCTCCTTAATTAAGCTACACATGCATACTCTTGTATTGAAGTGTTTGATGCATGTTTTATTATTGTGCTTTGTTATGAAATGTTGGTTTCTGTTAATGAGACAGTTATATTTATTGTCTTCATAATTTTATTCAATTTTAACTAGTCCTTTATAATTAATTAAATCCCTACGGTTTACAATTTTTTTAATTTAATCATTGCTGCTATAGTTTTGTTAGTGTTTATTAAATTTTACTATTATGGCCCAATATATATATATAATTTCAGAATTGAAGGGGATATGATTACTTTAAGACGTGGATGCTTAACTTAGAAACCTCATCTAGGCATTAATTATTTGTTGCACTTTCTTTCGTGCTTATTTGTATGCTGCCCTATCTAATTAATTAATCAAGTTTGTGTATCAAATAAAAGCTGACTTTAAATTTGTAAGCTTCTCGTTCCCACCATGTGTATATCTTTGCATTATACTATATATTTAGGAAGAACAATCGAATGATTCAAGGTACTATACGTCACTCTATATTTCTGAATGACTTTTTAAATTTATTTTCATATATTTTGCTTTAGTTTAGGTGCTACTAATTAAAGACATTTTGCTAAAATATTGCTTTTTCCCATTGGCCCTAGAGCCTAGACTCGTTCAACTTTAAAAAAAAAATCAATCATTTTCTTAAAATTTTATAATATCTTCGTCAATAATTGTGATCTATCAAACAAGTTTTTCCAACACGTCATATATTTTATATATAAATTACGAATAATGTAAATAAAGGATATATGAAATGTCATTCCCTCACAATAATATATCCTCCCAAGGACCAGAATGCATTACAAATTTCCTATTTAAGGTACTTTGAATGACACCAATCTTCCCCAACCACTCGTCTTCTTATTACATGCAAGTTGTCGTCTGTGAAATCTAAGTACAGAGAGAGAGAGAGAGAGAGAGAGAGAGATGTCTGTGGTTAGTAGTGTGGAGACTGATATTGAAGTGAAGACTTCAGATGTGAAGTTTCTTGAAATATTGTTGACCAGATTATATGAGCTTCTCACTATCTCCCCTGATATTATACAAGGCGTCGAAATCGTTGAAGGTGAATGGGGCTCTCCAGGCTTCGTCTTCCTCTCTCATTATACCCTCCTATATTAAAGCTGAAACCTGCTGTACATCTTAATATGAAATCTTGATTTTAATTTCAGCACTGTGATTAAATCTCATATATATATATATATTGAACACACAGATGGTAGAGCAGAAGTAGCTAATCTGGTGGTGGAAAGCATAAACCTAATAGAGTTATCGATGACATTCAGAGTGATAGAGGGAGATCTGTTGGATGTGTAAAATAGCTTCATGGTTTATCTGAAACTCACTCCAAATATTTTGTCGGGAAGCGTATTGCATTGGACCTTTGAATATGAGAAGCCAAGCGCATGCACTGCAGATCCAACCTCCTTAATGGAAGCTGTTATTCAACTAGTCTGCAAAGACGTTGATGCTTATATATGTTACCAACCTCATCCAGAGACCTTAACAATATTACTGAACAAGTTTGTGTGTCCAATAAAAGTTGACTCTGTCAGCTCTCTCTTTTCCACAATGCGTGTATCTTTGAGTTTTGCTATTTATATTAAAATGGGGTCTCCGCGCTTGACATGAGCCACCCCTTCAATATATGAACATGCGAGCGAATGCTTTTTCGTTGTTGTTGGATTTCGGATCAAATGGGCCCACATATTTGACGTCGTTATATATGTAGACACACAAAGGGATCGAGTTCGCAGGCTGGACGTCATCTTAGTCCAAGATGACTCACGCCAGGCCACGTCAGACGAAAGTTAACTAAGAATCAACATGACAAGGTTGAAGGAGGTAAAGCAGATACTTTTCTTATCCTATTTCTAAATTATTTTGAATATATTTTATATAGATTAAGAAAAATTTTAAACCTCGTTAATTATACCATAAAATTTAACAACTTTTTAACTTTAACCTTATTTAATATATATTATACATAATTGAAATAAAATCAACATAAATAAATAAAAAGTAAAATAATATATTCATATGAAAAAAAAATTTACTTTATAAATAGGACCAAAATAAATTTTCTTTCTCTTTCCTATAAATAGTATCAAAAGAATATATGACTTAAAAATTTAGCAGGTTGAAGGATATTGTTGAGGGAGATGGGCAAAATCCTTTTCTTAATTGAATACATACGACCGAATCTTACTGTTTCACTTTAATAGGAAATATCAACTAATAAAACAACTGATTAATCTTACCACGTGAAATTAGCTTAGAAGGATAAGAATAGGATGATGTTGGGATAGAGAAATCAAACACAAACCCTACCCTGCACTTCTATGTAATTAGCATCCAAGAAAAAAAAATCATTAATCTTGTCGGCGACCATTTTATAACCTTTGCTTTGAAACCATTGGATCGACATCCGTGTCCTCCATCCATCCATGCTTTAATACACTTGCACAGGGATATGTGCGCTCTGTGTTCATATATACTTGCTTCGAGACCAACGACTATAGAAAAGTTGAGTGGTTCATACTTAAAGATTAATTGATCAAATGATGAAAATTGATAAGTAATAGCACTTTAAGCCCCTTAATAAGCAGCTTCCCTTCTTCCTTTGCACCATAACAATGCGACAAATTAACAAGATCAGAAGGAGAAAGGAAACCATATATCATGTGTATGGTGGTATGTATATATAAATTGAAGTATGAACACCAAAAATATAAATGTACACATCTATAAAATTCGTTAATTCTAATAATATTGAATGGCATGTGTTGACCCCATATACAAACGATGGCCCCAAGGCAATAAAAGCATTCATGCTGCAACGCCAATCATCTGTCATGTTGAGCACCACTCCTTCATCATCACATTTCTACATCTCACCACCACATGTGCAATTAATCACTTACTATCAAATCCATTACTTATTTATTAAAATACCGAGTCGTCACCTTCCAAATTAATTCTGAGCGGATGATATATATTTATATAGAGACTTTCTAATAATAAAAGAAAAACGTCTACTTCCATACCCAAACAGTATAATTTTGACTTCGCTCTCTTTCATTTGTTGATTGGGAAAAGAAATAGTAGTGTCTATAGTAATCTGGGAAGATAAAAAATGCTCTAAGTAGGAAAAATCTAGAAACAAGGAGAATGTTCAAGACAGAAAGTTCCACATCCATCTCTCTCTCTCTCTCTATCAGAGACATATAGAGGCATGGCTCTCTCAGGGACATTGGAGGGTGAAGTTGAGATCAATTCGCCAGCTGATAAGTTCTTCAACTTCCTCATAACTGAGCTTCACCATGTTCAGAACATTAGCGATCACGTTCATGAAACTAAGGTGCATCAAGGAGACTGGAACACCGTTGGTTCTGATCACGTCAAGCACTGGACTTTCGCTGTTGGTAAGCCCAGCCCTTCCACGTATTCAATTAGGGACACCATATATAATAATCACCTTATATATTGAGTAAGAGTATAGAAAGTTGTAAGAAGCACATTGAAGAGATTGATAAAGAGAAGAAGTCGATCAAGTTCAACAATTTTGATGGGCATGTTGGTGAGAAGTACAAGACCTTAAAGTCGAAGCTTCAGATGGTTGACAAGGGCACTAATAATAATGGAGCCGTTGCGAAATGGAGTTACGAATATGAGAAGTTGCGTGAGGATGTGCCTCCTCCACAAGCCTACTTGGACTTCGTCATTAAGACCACTAAAGATATCGATGTTCATCTTTTAAAGGCATAGACATCAAACAAGTGTGTGTGTGGCTCCATGTTTTACTTCTTCAGGTAAAAGGTTACCTATCTAATTAAGCCAAGCGTGTGAACCCATCTGTGTGTGTGATCGTGAGTTCAGTACTTGTAATAAAGTGTTTGATTAGCGTGCTTAATGAGATGTTGGTTATATTAATATAAATGATAAGGGTACAATTGTATTTGTTGTCCCTATAGATTTATCCATTTTTTAATTAATTAGGCCCTTATATTTAAAAGAAATATAATTGAATTATTATAATTTCTAAATTTTTATTTTTTTTATTAAGTATAGATATCATCCTATTAAAAGTAATCTTATTCAATGCACTATTTAGCACTAAATGTGGATACATCTCAGAGTAAAAATTTGAACCTAGGTTCGTGACATTTTGAGGGATTAACTCAATCCGTTAGACCTAATCTGTTGGTAAAATTTTTAATTTGATCCTTACTGATGGACTTAGACTTTTTCTTGTATAAAAATATTTAAGTAGATTCAGTACTAGTTTCCCATCAAGGCTAGAGTATAGTTTTAAAATTCAGATAACACTTATAAAAGATTTATGAGATTATTTACTAAGAAAGTCCTAATGAAAGAAATCTAACTGGCGACTTAGAAGTTCTTTTTTTTTTTGGTTGCCCATCCGGTTCACCGGAGCTTTGCCCCGACTACATCCGGATCCGACCCGCGTCGCGCACCTGGCTATGGTGGGTGAGTCTCCCAAAGTGAATTTTCTGCGTACGCCAAGGTTCGAACTCGAGACCTCGCTTAAACGATACCGAGCCGCTTACCACTCGGACCAACCCCGTTGGTACTTAGACGTTCTTAATTGGCCATCATTGCTTGGAATTTCCATCTCTAACGGGTGCATCTTATTTTCAGTTGTTTCCCCCTTTTTTGGGTCTATGTGGGTGTCTGTCGTGTATGTCCTAATTGGGCCTAAGGCCCGCCGGTTCCAAAAGTCAAATGATGATGACTTATTGTGTGGTTGATTAATTGATTTAAAAAAAAAATCTAGATAGAGTGACCAGCTAATGTTGACATAATTAATAGATGCTCTGATTTTTAAAATTAATAAATGGAGGCGTTTAAATTGTCTCACCAAAAAGAAATAGAGGGTTGATTTTATTCTTAAACAATTGTAACGTGTTTTCATATGAAAGTTTATTATATTTTATGCCTACAACAATTGTAACGTACGTGTTTATATGTAAAAGTAATAAGGAAATTTTTTTATAATTTTAATTCGATTATAACTTAATCAATTGAACTTTGATTACACAATTTAATTCTAATAGTTTTGATTCAATTATATAACCTAATCCCTAAATTTTAACTTGATACAACTCAGTTTATTTAAAATTTTAGATCATAATTAAATTTTAAGAAATATATAATTTTATTTTTTAAAATATAAAAACTAATATTTTAAATAATTAAATTATAAAGATAAAGTTATATAAGTCAAAATTTAATGACTAAATTACAACCATATAAAAAATATAAGGATAGGGTTTTGCGATTTAAAACTTTACAATATAATTAAGTGAAAACAATAAGAATAAAAGAGTTCATTTTTCCCAATATAACGATTTTAAGATTGGTCCTTATCCCTTTATATTATTAGCTATTCTTAGAAGCCACAAATTTTTAAAAAAAAAATTAATAGACATTAAATTGTTTTGAATTATTTTTGAATAATGTTAGGAAGGAAGAAGAAAGTAAATGTAATGTTTTCTGACAGAAATGTTATTAATAGTCTAATACTATTCATCATATATGTAAATCAATCTAATATTTGCTGACAGAAATGTTTACTCAAAATTAAAGCAGCAGACATATTTCGTATACCAATAACAAATTCGCTCAATATTTTGGTTTGAAAGGCACTAATAAATTAAAAGAAAACATTTGTTGAATACGTCAAGCAAAAGCATTTTCATTTTGAATTTAAAGTCGAAGAAGCAAGGCGCATTTTCCTTCAAGTTCGTAGAGATTATGGCTCTTACAGGTGAGTTAGAGAGGGAAGTTGAAGTGCATTCATCAGCTGCTAAGTTCTTCAACGTCTTCGTCACCCAACTTCAAAACCTCGAGAACATTACTGATACAATTCTGGAGGTAACCTGCATCAAGGAGACTGGCACAGCGTTGGCTCTGCCTCTGTTAAGCACTGGACTTATGCTATTGGTACGTAAAGCCTTCCACAATACTCTGAACTGATCAGAAAGAACAAGAGGAATTTATGAGAATATTGTGATTTGTTGCAGGAGGGAAGGTAAGAACATGTAAGGAACACATTGAAGAGATTGATGAAGAGAACAAGTTGCTGATATTCAACCTGTTTGATGGAGATGTTGGTGAGGAGTACAAGAGCTTAAAGGCAAAACTTCAAGTCACTGGCAATGCAAATAATAATAATAATAATGAGGCCCCCGCCAAATGGACCAATGACTATGAGAAGGTCCACGAGGGCATTCCTCCTCCACAAGCCTACTTGGACTTCATCACCAAGTTAACTCAAGATGTTGATGCTCATCTTATCATCAAGGCATGGGATGTTGGGGAGAAGTATAAAAGCTTAGAGGCAAAGCTTCAGGTCATCGACAAGGGCAATAATGGTGCCATAGCCAAATGGACTTGCGAATATGAGAAGCTCCGTGCAGATGTGCCTCCTCCGCAAGCTTACTTGGACTTTGCCACTGAGGTTACTTGGACTTCGCTGTGCTTACCCTTCTAGCTTGGTCTTTTCGTCCTCTGTTTCTCAGTTCTCACACTACTTATGTATGCCTCACATATGTGTCCTTCCTGGTTGGGCTGGTTTCATTTACCCTCCCAAGTGCCACAACGCAAGTAATTATAATTATAAATTACTTCAGAAATAATTAACCCTTGGGCTTCATATTGAGCTTCACATAGTCCTGTTTCCATTGCCGACTAGACAGTTATCCACTTACTTAACACAAGTGATTGTCCTTAGTGTTTGGATTAGCTTTTTCAAAGTTATTTTAAGTATGTAAGAAGAACCATAATTTGGGGGTTATTTAAACAAGCTGATTGGGATCTCTTAAGCACTTTAAGCTTTAGGAGATAAAACCTTCTCACATCTTTATCATGTACAGCACAAAAGGGCTTCTTCTTGTTTTTTTTTATACAGAAAAATTTAGGTGTGTTTAACACCGGTCCCCATCAAAATCAGGACACAGTCCCAAGACTCAAAGAGCACTTACAAGGAACTTACGTGATCATTTAATAAAAGAGCCCTCACAACGGCAACGAGAATCGGACTTATATTATTGTAGAATATGAATATATTCTTTACCATATGTGGTAACTCTCGTTAGCAAAGTGCTTTTTTTTTTTGGGGTACAACAAAGTACTTCTTTTAAACTAATCCAAACAGATAAGTTAATTTCCTCATGGGCTGGGCCAGACTGCAAGCCTATGGATCAAGCCTAATTTAGGTGCACAGGCCTAACGAGATGGGCTTCAATTTAGACTCATTGACCAAAACGTTAGGCTTAAGCATATACCCAGTGTGTTGGGCCAAGCATATTCAAAATGAATGACAATAATCACAATGTGTCGCAGCATTTAAAAAAATATCATAATTTTTATATGCTTAGATTTATATTTAAAAATAATTAACAAATCACTCTACTCATTATTATTAGTATTGCCTAAGAAGAAGAGAGAATTTATCCTACCCTTAGATCGTAAGTGAGTCCAACCCTCTTCTAAAAAATTCTATACAAAAAAAAAATGCTTGGTTACTAATATTAGCACATATGCCAATGCAAATTAGCTCAGATAATAATGAACGAGCTCGTATCTCACAAAAATATAAGTTTGATTCCCGTTGTCATTGTGAGAGCTTCTTTAATAAGTTATCTCGTAAGTCCCTATAACGTTCTTTGAACCTTAGAGTTGTACCCTAAGTTGGTGAAAGACCGATGCGAAACCCAACTAAATTTTTTTATACCCAAAAAAATACTAGCACAGATCATTATATAAATCGATGCTGATTCAACATTTCTACATGACATAAAAAAAAAAAACATTTCTACATGACACTAACTTGTTCTGCTCTGCAGAATACAAACTACTTAGCAGTCTCAGATTATGGCAATACATATAAAATCACTATCACAAGGATGACACCGCGGATTCATAATAGAAATATACCACAGCAAACGTTGTGCAGCAGACTTAGACCTCAATCCCAGATAGGCCCTTGCAGCCTGGAACTTCCTTCCACTCGATTTCGACAACTACATAGCCACATTCGACATTTCTCAACGCAAGAGTCATTTCTTGTGTGATTTTTCCGTTATTCCATATGCAGCTGCTCTCATCAGCAAGGTAGTTTTTCCCATCCGGTTGAACTCTCTTCACCACAAAACCATTTGGGAGGTTGGTCAAGTTCATGTTCAGACACTCAAGATATGGCTTTATATCTATTTCTGCATCCCCCATTTTGTCATCCATGGTGAATGTGTCTTGGTCAAAAACTTCCTGCAAGAGTCAAGCAAATTTCATAGTCACCATCAACAAGTGAGCACGAGGATGTGACCTAGACTTAGATAAAGTTCTTTAGGTGTTTGCTATCAAATATCTGCAAAAGAAAATTCAGCGAACTGCAATGTCACTGATGGTATGGGGCAGTTTGGTTTAGTACTTACAAGATGAATTGGAGAGTTGATATCCTTAACAGCGAGTGTCAATTCATCATCCCACTGAGGGTTGCGGTTGTTCTTCACGACACGAGTCTTCACTTTCTGTTCCAACATGAAATAAACTTCAAATCAAACAAGTTACAGCAACAAAATGTGAAATTAATGATACTCAATCAGCATCGCGAATTCAAACTTCTCAGGTTCAAATTGTTGTGATAATCTTTCAAACAATCTCCATGTCAGGTAGTCATTAAGGATGTAATGATAATTTACATCTAAAATAAGAGGCATAGAACAGGTCATAGCAGGATTATCAAAAGAAGGTATCACTAAGTTTATTAAGAGCTTTCACACGAAGAATCCAGATCCTGAAGTTCAATTCCCACGGTGCTATCACCAAGTTCAGTGCTTCAAAATGAAGGCTTCCAACTTACTATTTTGTGAAGTTGTAATTACCATGAAGTCATTCTCACTGTTTTGCACAATTAATATTATAGGTAGTTAACAGCCATATGCGTTTTGCCAAAAGAAATAGCTACACATATCCTGTACACATCAGGCTTCGACTTTGAATTTTTCCAAATATATGATGTGCATTAAATATGATACCAGTCCAGGAGAACATCTATTATATAGACAATGATTTGCATGGAGAGCATATATATGTGTGTGTGAACTTTATTGGACAACGTTACATAAATCTTTTGGGCTTAAAGTGGGAAAAAGGTTTCATTTAATTCTGGGAAATAAAGAGTGAACTCCAAAGTGCTAACCACTACTTGATTTCAGGGGAGATGGACATTGTATAATCTCAAACGATGAACTCCGAAAAGGGTATTTTCCAACCCAGGAATGTAGTAGAGAGCAGTATTTACGAAACAGAGAGAACTTACATATGGAACGAAACCAGAAAGTACTAAAATTTAAAAACATAAACATTTCAAAAGGGAAAGTTGGCAAAACTAGAAGGATGACGAAATTCTGGAAATCCTGGGAGGAATCGAATGCTATTATTAGCTACAACAACCCATTTCATGAAGGGGAAGCCACAAAGGTAAAGTTGAATCAGAACCACGCAAAGAGCATGATTGTACTAACCTGGTCGCCCAAGGCGACAACAACATAAGGGTCACTGCTGCGAGTATCACGAATTGCGAGAGAAATACCTCTCTTGATACTAAGTTTGAGAAGACCCAGAACGTTATCCATTGCCGAGTGGCTTAGAAATCACAGGAGGAGGAAGAAGGAGGTGGTCGAGAAGAAAAGAAGCAAGACTGATGAAGCAGGGATTCTGATGGAGCTACTTATATACACAGGAGAGAGTTTACCTCGTGAGTCTTGCACTATCGTTCGCGAGGATAGAAGGGTTTGGATGGAAGTATAAGTAAAAATGGGGGTAGAATTGAAGATATAATTATGTTGTGAATAAATTTTAAAAATTTATTTGATAAGTTAAAAATAAATATAAAATTAATATATATTTTTTTATAATTTAAAATAAAATAATTTTAAATGTTTTTTTATAATTTAAGAATAATTAAAATTATTTAATAATTTTATAATTTGAGATAAAATTAGCTAAATTATTTCACTTCTATTTTTTATATCTTATTCTTAATTTTTTTTTATAAAATTAGAATAACTCATAATATTAAAAATATAAATTATTTCTATTATATCATATAATAAAAATATTTTATTTCATTTTTTATTTCTACTTATATACTACTAAATATACCTTTAATAATATATTATAATTCTATTATTTATTAATTATTTTTAGATATTAAAGGAACTAAGTAATATATAATCTATTTATTTAAATTTTTTAATGTATTAAAAATAAATTAAATCTTATAATAAAAATAATTAATATAATACATAATAGTAGTAGTAGTAGTGTGTAGTAGAGTTAGTAATTTGAGTTGGGCCCGCGGGCCTAACCCGCCAACCCGCTAAAAAATAACAGGTTGGGTTGTAATATTTGTAATCCATTTTGATGCGGGTCTTTTTGACCCGCACCCGCGGCGGGTTAACCCACTTTTTATTTATTTATTACATATTTATACTTTACTAATTTGAGAATTTTAACTAAATAAGAGATATTACACTTAATTTATATTAACTTTATCTCATTGAGTCATTTTGTTCTTTATATATATATTTATTTTATTTTATTATTATTTTTTTGTGATAGATTTATCTATGGATAGTGGTAAAATTAACTAAATAAATATTTTGACAACTTAAGATATAATTTGAATCTAATTAATATTGATATATATAATTTTAAAAAATTAAAAAAATTAAAAAAATTATATAAAAAAAATAAAAAGATGGCGGACGGGCTAATCTTAGTGATCTCGGGTTAGTGTTTTATCGGCCCACTTCTATTTTAATCCGTATTCAGTAGGTTAACCCGTATTCCTTAGTGTCAAGTGTTAAGCATTTAGGATAAAGAGGTAGGAATAGAGTGCGGTAGACACTGAAATGACAAGTGAGGGCAAAAAAGGCACTGAAATGAGATGGGACGGAATATTATTGTCATCGGACTCTAGGGACACGTACGGCCCATCTCACCAAGTTGAGGGTCCAAAAACGACAACACCATATTAGCACAGATTTATTTATTTTTTTACACAGATACCCATAAGATTTGAAGCAAAACGTGGAACACATGGGTGGTTATGGTAGATTCTCCGCATGAGTTTGTGTCCGTCCCCACTGGCACAATAATTGCGGGGATTGCAAGCCACGTGTTATGGTGCTTTCAATCTCACTTTTTATCCCAAGACAAAATAAATTTAGATTAGCTGTAAACAATGGTGATTTTAAACGAGTGATTTTTATTTAGATAACTTTTTTAATAAGTGATTTTCTACAAATTAATTATATTTAAATTTTATTTATTAAAATTACTAAAAATAATATAAATTTTATAAATTTTCCAAAATTATAATTAATAATTATTATTGAATATAATTTAATAAATTGGAATATTTAAATATAATTTTCTTTTAATAATATTTTTATTATTATAGAATATGAGGGTAAAGAGGGAAATACCTTATTGATGATATCTATTGGAATATTTCAAATACATAAATAACCCGTGTCATTTATTCTAAAAAGTATGATAAGACTGAAATTATGATTAATTGGGACTTTAAAAAAATCACTCAAATATATTAAATGAGTTTTATAATAATTTTTTTAGATTTAAAGGGACTTACATGAGCTCCTACCCTTAAACCAAATAGGCTATAAGAAAATTAAAGTGAGAACTACACTAAAAACATAAAGAGATAATTAATGTTTGGAGCTTAAACAAATGAAAACGAAGATAAGGGAGGAAAGGAGCTTTGGAGTAGCTCCACGTGGGACGCATTGGGGAAATAGCATGGAAGCATCCCCATCCTCGTCCTATGAAGTATGAAGGAGTATTTTAAAAGTGAAAGTTGGAAAAAGCAAAAGGTCGGGGCTGTAATATGTACGTGGAAGATTCGTCGTAAATATATTTTTCTAATTTTAAATATAATATATAATCTATAATATAATTTATATTATAAACTAAATATCATATCTAGATCCGTGAAGTATACAGCAAAGTATAACGTTGAAATGCTTCTTCTTCTCCTTTTTCTTTTTCTATTCGATTTATCAAAATTTTATCTCAACTATATTTAGATCCAATCCGTATCGTACATCTGGTTATGGTGAGTAAATCTTCTAACAGAAATTTTTTGCATATATAAAAGTTTAAACTCGATATATCATTTAAACGATACTGAACCGCTTACCACTTGAACCAATCCCAATTAGTCGTTGAAATGCTTTTGATGTCCATGAGTGGATAAAAAAGAGCACAGTGTAAATAAGAATAATTGAGAGCTTAATTAGCAGACAGAATTTGACTTGATCACACTCCCACCCATTCAACATATTCTAATATGAAGCTTCCATTGAGCTGCTTCCCTTTCCCTGCCATTTTCAAACGCATCTACCTCCCAATCAACTTTAAACTTGGAAGCCTTCTGATTATAAAACACTTCAAACTTACTAATTAAACTCATATATAGTACTATAATTCTTAAAAAAAAAAAAAGAATAAGTGACGTCATGAGAAGATCCAATAAAGTCCGTACCTGGGAAAAAGCCAAAAAAATCTCACCCATATATCTTACATTCCCTCCAGCAGACGTTATAAAGAAAATGATGGATTCCTCAAGCTGTAAGTGGTTCACTGCTTCCATTGTCCCTATCCCACCCTCCTCCAACTTCAACTAAAAAACAAAAGATATTTCTAGAAATTTGATTTTTATATTTTATAAATTGAAATTCAATTTTTTTTACCAAAAAAGTCTCCTCGAAAATAATAATTCAACTAAAAATAACATTTGTTGTGGTACTGGTATCCCGAAAACGGGAAAAGCCGACAAATTTCAATATATGGGCCTGATTATCATAAAACTGATATTAAGCTCCCAACAATTTTAGCAACCGTTTCTGAAAGCCCAAACGAGAGATCCACAGATTCTGTCAACAATATTGGGCCCAATTCTATCAACTTCGCCATTGGGCCCAAAAGAGAAGCACCCTGCATCAAGTCATGGTATTTTTATATGGTTGAACAATTTATCCTCCATATTGTATCAAAAATATATATATATATATATATATATATAGATCCTCCATATTATACGTTATATTGAATGTGAAAAATTGAGTGCTGATATTTTGGGAATAGTATGGCTTCATAAATCTTATACATTGAATAGACCGTTACTAGGTTTATATATTTAAAATGAATGCAAAGTTGTGTCTGTGTTTCAATTGAACTGACCCGAAAGTGACGTAAAATATAAATATATCATTATGTACACCACTTGTGATTATTTTAGTCGTACCAGTGACATTTTTAATACCAATCATGAGTTAGATAAACTCTATATTTAATTCACATACACCTCCATATAGAAATTCTAAACTATTGGAATAGCAGAGGAGGGTTTTAATAAATATCTCTTGCCATATTAGATAATTTGAAGTTGTGACATACTATATTCATAATTTATTACGAGATTAACTGAAATCATAAAAATAAATGATAGAAGAGATGTCAACTCATAATTTAAAATAAAATATACTAGAGATAAATAACATGGTCAATAGGACTTTTCTTATTGAAAGATAGACATAGGTGAATAGCTGTCATTAATTGAGAACCCCTTAAAGTGAGTGAATAAGTTTCGTGTGTTTTACCATTTTAATTCAATCTGTCCTATTCATAACCTCTTATTAATGTTAATATTAAATAATTACATTGAGTGAAAACTTTAAACAAGAGTCCGACCTAATATTTTATTCAATATTATAAAACTATAATATATTGAAAGATAAGAAATAATCTTAGCATTATTTATAACGTCAAGATATAATCTTTATATTAAGTAGCAATAATATATTCTACAATAAATCATAAAATATCTGACAAATCGAGGCTACTAAGACTTGCTGCCAAGATCGGAACTGATTTCAAAGGTTCTAAATATAAACATGTTTCGTGATTTGAATATTTCATATCTACCGATTGTCACAAGCTTTGACTATTTCACTTGCATAAATAAAGATAGTTTTTTCTTGGTCAAGCCTCCAAGGTCCATTAAATAAAAAGGACGAGTTAGTGGGGTGTTCGCCGGCTAATCTCTCGACAGATCGCCAAAAGTGGAATGAACGAATCTATCCACTTTATAGAATGAATTATGAGATTTTGATTTTCAATCTTCTTTACTGAAATTACATTATGTTAATTTTCAAAATATACACATATGTATTACATATATATATAATTTTGACCGGCATTATTTCCAAGGTAAAAATAAATTTAATCACGTCATGCATGGCTAGTGCATTATAAAAAAAAACATATTTGTTTGAGTGATTGATAAATTTATCATGCGATTTTTTTTAGCAGCAATTTATCATGGCGTCATTCACGAGTTTAATAACGAAAGCATGAAGATTGATCTGCGTGAGTGTAATTAAAACACAAGAATAAGATGTCAGAGAAGAAAGACCGGGGACCTTGGTTTAGGTCATGGGTAACATCGTCAAAATCAAAGGGTTAAGTTGAAACCAAGAACCCAACGTGGGGCCAGCTTGGAGCAACACAGTAGAAAGAGAATAACATGGCTGACGCCGAATATTGAAGGGGCCATCCCACGTTGAATTCATTCTGGAGTTTCCAGGAGACCCCCCACCCCCAATCGAATATACAATGGAATATTCTCCTCTTAAATTTAAGGGAATAAAAAAGACGTTTTTCCCCGAGACTTCAAGCATTTCTAAGTGGGAGGTGGAACTTAATTCCGTGCCCAGCTTTTCTCCAGCCATGTTACCATTAATTCCATTTATTTTTGTTTTATTTGAGGTAATTTCGTTTACGTTTTCAATGAAAACCTGTTTTTGTTGACGGGATAAGGCGGAAGGTTGAATGAAACAATGTAATCACTTTGTTTATTTACTCTCCGCTCTCTTTTTACTCTCTCTTTTTCTTTTTTTTATATTTTTTTAATAAAATTATATTATTTTTAATAATTTTTAATTATAAATATCTTTTTAATAATAACTATCTAAATACTTATTTATTTAAAATTATTTTTTTATAATTTTTTTTAAAACTCATTTTTTAAAAGTTGTGTAAAATTTTTTTTTTTTTATAATTTTTTTCTAAACTCTTATCCACACAAACATAATATCTAGGAGATTCCATACTCTTATTGATTTCTATTCTAAATTTCTAATTCTACCAAACAACCCTGTAATCAAACGTAAATTGCCCACTTCCATCCTAATTTACAGGATCTTATTATTTAAATTAGCGCCACCCTTTTTATAAATTGTTTTAAAATTTATTTAAATATTAAATATATCTTTACTCATTTTATCTATAATTAATAAATACTCTCTCATTATTTTTTATCATATATTTGTTTTTATCTTCTTTCTCACTCTAACCTAAACATTTATGAATGAAGACGTATTTAAAAAATAACATATACTTTTTATATATTTATTATTTTAAATTAATTTTAACAATTTTTTAAACAATATAATTCCGTCAAAATTATAGAGATTGAAGGAGTATTATATTACACCCATAGGACAAAAAGAGAGAAGAAACCAACATGTTGCTTCCGTAATTTTCATATTTCAAACACCACATCCAAAACGTGTGTATGTAAATATTGAAGACGTAGACGTGAAAATTTCCCCACGTTTTTTCTTCATAGGGTATTAAAATTAAAGAGTAGACCCCTCTTAATTAATTAGTTGTTATATATATAAAGACTGAAATTCGATCCCCTACTCTATTATTATGACAACTTAGGTTGGTAGAGGAGATTTTTCTCCATAGCAACTTGCATTTAGATCTTCTTCTTCTTCTTTTCTTTTTCTTTTTTCTTTTTAAAAAAAACGATTTGATTTGTTTTAATGTTTTGGGTGGGAGACAAATGAAGCCTGGGTGGGAAGCAATATCAAAGGAAAGAAAGTGAGGAATTCAGGGAGACACGGACACGGTGTACGTGGGTGAGGATGATACGAAGGCGAAGCCGGGGCGGGGGTGTAAAGGTGGGAATGTGATTCTGAGGGCAAGTTGGGAGAAGAAGGCGTGACCGTCGATTGCTTGATGCTGATGAGCAATTTGAGGCGGCGGCCTTTTCATCCAATACAATTTCAGATTGATTTGATTGCCCAATTCGTCTTCGTGCGGATGAGATCTCAGGCATCCCCCTCCTCTAGCATCGTATATGATTCCAGGCTACCCCTCTTGATTATGGATCATCCGAACAAAAGCAAGCATCTGACTAGGAACCCTTCTTTTCAATTTCTTCACTCAACCCCACATTATCCCAGCCTTACTCTGTTCCTACGTGGCACCGACTCTATGCCACTTCAACAAGTAAGATAGAGACATGCCATCTGCCTTGTTTGGATTTGCTTCTCGTTATTGTTTTTCCCTTTTCTTTTAAATTTATCAAAACCTTATCTCTTAATTAAAAGAGTGCTCCTCAAGATGCAAGCCAAACACGCCACTATATATAATTATATATTGTATACATTTCTATCTTTCTCCATAGTGAATTTTAGGACCACTAACTCCTACCTTCTAAAAATTCATTTAGACCCCTTTGCTAATATCTTGATTAGTATTGAGATAGTTATTTTTTTCCTCCAAAAATAATTTTAAAGTTAAAATAACTTTTTTTTAATTTATTACTTGTAATTTTTGACTTCTTTAATATTTAAATATATCAAAATTAATTTTTTAATATGTCATTTAAATAAATTTTGTTAAAGCTGATTCTTTCTATAAAGTTCTATCTAAGCATTCACTAGTTGTCGGATCTCAAACAACTCGTACTCACTACTCAATGAATGGTGAGAACTAACATAGGTTCATGTTCCACGAATTAATAATAACATGTGGTCAAAGTGGAAATATATATAAAATAAAAAAGAAGGTAGAGAATGAAGTCAAGGAAATGGTAGGAGAAGCAGGCGGGCAACCATTATTCCTGCCCTCCTCCACGCCACTTTGGACCGCCTACAAATCAAAATATTTAACAGTCTTTATGTTTTTACAAAACTTAAATTAAAAACACACTGAAAATTACTATAATATCCCAAAAATTAATATTATTATTCAATACCACAAATTAATTAGAGAGTTTATTTTAATCTTAAACTTAAGACAATTTTCTCTCTCCTAGATCTATACTTTAAATTGAATAAAAATGATATATCTTAATTATGGAGGTAAGCAGACATGGGTGAAAGTATTATACAAAGTTTAGAAAATGAGTTAGATGTATTATCTAGCATCTACCCCCTATGCACAGGAGGCTTCTTATGAATTTTCATAATTTATCAAACCGATATTATGAAGACAAAAATCGATATTTTCGTAATTTCATAATTTTCATAATTTCATAATTCACTACCCCCTATGCACAAGTGGATCTCCTCCGTTAAATCGGATCCAAGAGGATCATATGAAGACAAAAATTTACCCCGCATCTTAACTGTATTTGTCGTGATTAATCCCTACTCCCTATTCTTTAAATAATAGTAGGCACGCCATATATTATATATTTATTTATTTATTTGGTTTTAATTTTACTGTCCCGGATAGTGAGGGGCGCAGATGAAGGGAGAATATATTATGAGAACGGTAAAATTAGCGTAATCGCCTACCTCACCGCGCTCCTCATCAAAACAAATTCCGCAAGATGCTTCCAAACCATGAAACCAACCGATTTCCATTGGTCAACAAACCCCTCGCCACCAAAAAAATTAAATAAAAAATACGGATTTCCGAATCCCACCTCCGCCAACGCAAACCTTAACCCTAACCCTAACCCTCCCCCTCCCCCTCAAGCTTTTTCTTCCTTTTAAATACCTCCACCTTAGCCATCTTCCTCACACAACTCCGTCTTCCTCTTCCCCTTTTCCCTATCTCCATTACCCCCCACCTTCCTCCAATTGATTTATAGATTGCTCTGATTCCCGCTGTTGCACTGGATTCTTGTCCGTTCAATCCCAATTTCTCCTCCACGTTCCTGAGTTTCGTAGTTCGTTGTGAATGGTAGAAACCCTGAGTACCTCCGATTTCATGCTCTCCCTTCTCCCGTCGAGGGCGAGCGCTCTTCTCCCTGCTCCTGTTTTCGCTTTCGGCTCCTGCAAGGAAGGCTGGTACTACCGCTGCCTCGGCGTCGACCCCTGAACTCTCAATTCGGACCCAAGCCCGTTCGTTTTTGCTTCCTTCTCAATCCCGCGTCTGATTCATCATTGCTCGCAATCTCATCTGATTTCCGTTCGGTTCAATTCTTAGATCCTCCGTTTCTTTGGGATTTTGGGTCCCGTGTTTTCATTCTCTGACTCGTGATTTGAGATTTTGATTCGTGACTGTGACACAATGTTGCTTTCCAAGCCCAAGAAGGCCCATAACGCTAATGGCAAGAGGCTCTTGATCAGCATCAATGTGCTCGGTAGTGCCGGCCCGATCCGCTTCGTAGTTTATGAGGAGGAAATTGTCGCCGCGGTTATCGACAACGTCCTGAAATTGTATGCTCGCGAGGGTCGGCTTCCTGTTCTGGGATCTGATATCAGCGATTTCTTGCTCTATTCCCCTCAGGTTGGATCGGATGGTAGGTTCCAATCCATCTATGCAAATTTGTTTTAAAATATATACATCTGGGAATTTTACCTTTTGATTTAGAAAGCTTATGCTTCTAAACTGGATGTTATTTCAGCTCTGAGTCCATGGGATACAATTGGATCATTTGGAGCTCGGAACTTCATGCTTTGCAAGAAGCCACAGCCTGTGAAGGAGACAGAACAAGCAAGTGTGGCTACAGCACTTACTCGCAAGGGAAACGGTGGCAGCTGGAAGAATTGGTTCAACAAGTCCCTCAGCTTGAAAGTTTCTTCCCATTGATCGCCGTTTTGAGCTTTCCGTTGATCCCACCTTGTGTTCTGTACTGGGTCAGTTATCTTTTGTTACTGTTCACTCCGGTTCTCATTAGCCAAAGGCGTGTGAACTCTGAACTCTGAATAATTCTGGTTTAGAGATTCATTGTGTCATCGGCCTTTGATATAATAAAGTTGAATTAGCTATTGGTGTTTGTTCGCCTTAGCTAAGATTTGTTTTATTGAGTCCTTGATGTCAGAAATTACGATCAATTTCGGCCTGTACCTGCCTGCGAACTCTTGCAGGATTTCCGATGTTCTCCTATCAGAGATTCATTTTTATCTATGAATAAAGCTGGAATATTGGTTTATGTTTATGGTTCACTGGTCTACTTTCGATCGGCACATTCTCAGGATTGTGTAGTTCTCATTTTCATTAAGGCGATGAATGGGGCAAATATTCTTGGGTATATTCTTGTAGTTTGTTTATTGTTCACTGTGCAACCAAGTGCATGGAACGGAGAATTTGGATGTCTCCTGGTATCGAATATTGTTCATATTTGTTGACTCCGTAGAGGCGAGTAGGGATTAATATCTAAACAAATACAGCATTCTAGTATCTTTTATTTGGATCCTACTCCCGGCCCACGTTACAACTTGCGCGATGGGTTTTGTACAATGGTGTACGAGTCAATTATTGGTACAATATTGATTTTCCGCAAAGCATGCTAATCAGTAGTTGGCTAACCAAGTATCACTAAACCATGACATCATCCCAAAGCGATTACAAATGTTGATTCTGTGTTTGGTTCTACTGTGGAAATGGGTTGCTACATGCTTCTCTCCCTTTTGGATTGATTTTACATGCTTGTATCAAAACTATGATTTTAGTAGTTTTTTAATGTAAAATCGAGCGTGTCTATTAAGTGTATCAAGACTGAACCCAGTGTATCGGGTATGCAAATAAAACCAAACCGTGAGTAGATATTACGGAATCGTATGCAAGGGCGAAGTTGGAAGCGTCGTGGACAGTTTTATGTCGTTTCATACGACCGTGGACATTTCTGTGAAGCGTCATTTTAAAGGATTAGTAGTCAGTAGCCGTGAAAATATGGTGAGTACTCCTCCGAAGACGGATATGATTCAGATGGTTGTATCACAATGAATGTCCCAATCAATGATTATTTTATTGGCCTGAGCTTTTGAGTTACCGCATATGAATTATTGTTTTTGTTCAATTGGATATTCTCATCATACAAGCATCTCAATTTTAAGTTATGAAATATTTTTCATTATGCAACGAGATGGTATGATTGCTGGTGATTTAATAATAAATCAAGCGCACATTATCATTATGTTTAATAGGATTAAAGAATTTTTTTTATAAAAATAAAAATAAAAATAGAAGTAGAAGTAGAAATATAATTAGTCAATGGTCCAAAATATTGTTTTTATAATTTAAAAGTGGTTAAAATTATTTAAAATTTTTATAACTTAGAATAAAATAGTCTAAAATATTTTATTTTTACTTCTATCATTTTATTTTTTAATTTTTTTATGGAACTAAAATAATTTAAAATATTAGAAATAGAAATAAAAATAATAATAATAAAAGTGAAAATCCTACTTTTCCTGGTACTCCCTTGTACCAAACATGTATTGTGGGGTGGAAGGTCAATTGGGGTAGGCAATAGCAACACACTTGATGATGTGTTTGATTGGATTTGGAGGGGAGTGAAGTTTGTATCTGTGGGCCAGTGGGACCCTTTGGGGGAGATGTACCAGGGGAGGCTCATGTGCATGCCCCTGCACCCAATAATAACCCAAGAGACGTGATGAAATGCTGTGGTGTGGGGGTGCTTGTGTGACGGAGATGTAGTTGAAGAGCGCCAATACGGGTTAGTGCGGTAAACTCAAGAAAAGCAGCAACACATGACATGGGGAATGGGGGTTTGCTAGTATTGTATTCGAAAGTGTTGACATGGTGTCCGTACCAGTTTTAAAAAGGTGTTTTGGTTGGGAGTGGTGGTGGGCGCAAATGCTTGCTGTAATACCTCCAAGAAGCAGTTGCAAACTGCACATGCCTGCAAACTTGTCGTTCTTCCGCCCTTCCCTAGACGCAAGAGGCAACTCCTTTTTGAACCCCAACAACAAGTGCTCCTCACCCCCTTATCTTCAAACCAATCTTCTCACTCTCCTCGTCAATTCCAATTTAATGCCCTCTCTTCTGTCAACACAAAATATCAACGACAAATTCCCCTCCAAGTACTCACCTACTTTCCTCATATTCCCTTTCATTTAAAATCTTCATTCCCTCGAGCTACCTTCTTGTTTCTAACTAAGATCATACCTCACTGACTCTCGCGTCCTACTGAATTCGATTAAACATATCATATTTACAAATAGAACACTGTAATTCATATATAGTTAGTGTGATCCTTATATGGCGTTGCATACATTAAATAATGAGTTCAGAGTGTAATCTACAAAAAAACACAGAGACATAGAGGTAGGTAGTTGTGTAAGAGATTGCTGCGTTCGCCTTTGGCCCATATTCTAATATATTCTGACTTCTTGTCAATGTGTTCATGTTTTTCTAACTTCCATTTTCCCCCTAACCAGTCAAACCTAACAGACATGCGAATTGTGTGTGTGTGTGTTTTAAAAAAAGACCCTGTCCATAAAAACGATACCGAATTAGTTATGAGCTTCAACGCCTAAAATTTATCTATTAAATCTTACCATAATTCAACGTTTAACAACAAGTACTACCTTCTAGTTTTAATATAATATTTACTTAATTAATTTAGATAGATCAATAAAACTATTTAAATTAGTTATTTATAATAATTATGTGTTGTCTGTCTTAAAATATTAATTTTAATCATATACATGTTGAATTATCCTTGATAAAACCTACTTAATATGTGTAACCTTATTCGGATATATTAGGGAGGAAAATTATAATTTAAAAAGTAAAAGTGGATTGGGGTCTTATAATTAAGATTAAATTAAATTTTTTATTTAGCTCTTATAATTAGGATCGAAGGGAAATAGTATTATTTATACAAAATCTTGAATTAAAGATCTCTCAACAAAGTAAAAAATTAAAACATTGGTCGCAGTGTGTTCTACACATAGGCCATCATCAAGGCTTGAATATGACTGTAGACAACGAGTGGCAAAATGGGCTGGCGTGGCCCATTCTTCTTGGCCCAACATTCATTTTACATTTGGTGGGTTGGCCCATATATTCCCAAGCTCAAGCAGTTCAGCCCACCTATTTCTTTCTGCTCACATTACCCGTACTGTTTATAACTCAGTATTTTTTCCCTTATAACTCAGTTTTTTTTTTGTATACCAAAAAAAAAAATATTTGATTCTCTCTTTTAACAAAAAAAAAAAAAAATTATTTGATTCTCATTTTTGGTTCACAAAACCTCCCATACCTGCAATCTTTCTTCCATGACATGTTTCATTTAGATCATACTTAAAACTAATTCTTTCGGACACTGAAATATTGCTTGAAGTTTTAATGAGATATATACTCTAATTTATATATAGATCGCATTGATAATCTGCATAATTCATCCCACCTAGAATCTTATGTTTATTTTCATCTATGAGTTTACAAAAATCTCTCAGGGCTTTTCTGAACTAATTTCAAATAAAAAATAATGAAACATTACAATACAAGGCATAAATTGTAAACTGCGAATTTAAATTAAATACAGGTAAAGTAGTTAAAACTCTTTTTGAAAAACCCTAGTGAAACATTTGTCAATTTGCCACCGGAGATACAAAAAGTACAAGACAATGAAGACCGTCGTTAGATATTGAAAGAGGCATGTTCGCAGCTGCAAGGGGAAACCTGTTGAACTTCAACTTCCTTAGACAACTTACTCGTCCTCTAATGGCTGATGTTACAGCTAGGGCTTCTGCTTCCTTCTCCACGGGTTCTCCCATCAACTCATCTCTCAAGCGTGTGGGCACTCACAATGGAAGCTTCCACTGCGACGAGGCCCTTGGCTACTTCATGATTCGTCTCACTGATAAGTTCTCCAACGCTGAAATTGTGCGCACCCGAGACCCCCTGGTTCGTTCGCTAAACTCTCCATTGAATTGCTTCTTGTGTTTGGTTGCTGGGAAAATGTGAAGTTGGATGCTTTACATAAATTCGATTGGAAAACCTTCCAATTCTGAAAACGATGCCAATAACCTTCATGGGGGAGCAGCAGCTGAAATCCAGTAGGAAGGGAAGAAAAGAAATGGGTTTAATTCCCTCAAAATATGGATGGGAAGGTGTTTTATTTTGATCAGCCCGTTAAATTGTCGAGATAGCATGCATTTAACCACCAGATGAAATAGGAGTTTTTGTCTTTCTTAAAGTAGATATTGTTTAACAATTTGTGTTTGCAGGTGTTAGAGGGCCTTGATGCTGTTCTTGATGTTGGGGGAGTGTATGATCCTAGCCGAGATAGGTATGATCATCACCAAAAGGGTTTTGAGGAGGTTTTTGGGCACGGTTTCTCTACTAAACTAAGTAGCGCTGGTCTTGTTTACAAGGTAATCTCTTTTTGAAATAAAACGTGCACTCAGCAAATATATCTGAATCTGACTTGAAACAGAATTCAATTTTATGACGTTATTGTCCTTTTTCCCCGCCTATAGCATTTTGGTAGGGAGATTATCGCCAAGGAACTGAAGGTGAATAAAGATCATCCTGATGTGCATCGCTTATTTCTGGCTGTTTACAAGAGCTTCATGGAGGTAGAAGGACTCATATGACTTATAGTGCATTTGTGGTTTATCAGTCCTCCCACAGTGATGATCATTTTTGAACAATAACCATGTTCTTTCCTATTCATGTCAGGCAATTGATGCTATTGACAATGGAATCAATCAGTATGACACGGACCAGCCTCCAAAATATGTGAACAATACACATTTGTCCTCAAGAGTAGGAAGGTTTAACTTAGATTGGACAGATCCTGATCAATCACAGGAGAAAGAGAATGAAGCATTTCAGCGAGCAATGGCTCTTGCTGGCAGTGAGTTTCTGGATGTAAGCTCTCTCTTTTTCCTCTTTTCTTTTCAAATATATTAATGAATAAGTGGTTTAATATATATTATCTTGCCTGGCATTGAGATTATGAACAGCTTGTACCTATCTCGAGGGAAGAAGGACTTACGCATAATGCGCTATTGTGACTCTTTGAATCTGTGTTATTAATTTTGCAGAGTGTGCGATTTCATGTAAAATCATGGTTACCAGCTAGGTCAATTGTAATGGAGACCCTTGAAGCAAGGCATGCTGTTGATCCTAGTGGAGAAATATTAGTTTTGACGAAGTTCTGTCCTGTGAGTGGAAAATTCTCATATCCCTCTTGTAGTGTTGTTGTGGTCCCTGCATGCTATTTAAATTTGATCTAGTTATTTCACATTCATTCAGATGTTATTTTCGCAGGAATTATGACTTGAATGCATAGGATTCCAACTAGGGATGGAACACAAACACTAATAATTACTGGAAATAGCAACTTTAAGTATCTATTGAATGATATAATAGATACTAAAAGTAACTGGAATAAGAAACTAGACACACATTTTATTAAAAAGAAATAGGAGCAGTATAATGACATAAAAAGTATTTATAATGGCCTTTATACAAGGAAAACACGTTCTGGAAGTAATATACATGTGCTTCCATAGTTGCTGTCAATTCTCTTAATTTCTTTAGTCTATGCACTTCTCCGGTCCTGATCGTGGTAGCCATTATTAGATTTTCTGGGGGAAGCTTTTATTCTGATGTGTTTTGTGAAAGCATGAAGATTGAGCGTGGCTTACAAAATTAGTGAACATTTTACGTGTTTTATTGGTGGAACCCTCTTAAACATGAAATTCAAATTCAAATTGACATAAATCTGATGGAATGCGGGCCTAAGCCGGTGAACTACACAGAAAAACAATGGAAAACGCAGCACAACCTAACATTTTTGGGGGCAATACTTTTCCATACGACTCATGAATTGCCTCATTCTAACCATAAACCCCACGATATATTTTTCACTCCTCTCACTCACACCTCACAGCCCATAGGATAGTGACTTGCTTGGCCCATTAGTTGCAGGCCCATCAAATTCTATCTCCAAAAGTTGCACCTTGCCCTTAAGTTGAGACTTGAGAAATAGAACTAGGAACTCGTGGTTTCTTCGTTAAATAGCCCAGCTTTTGTTTGTGCAAGGAATTTGTCGCTTGACTTTCAGTAATAGTAATATCTAATGCATCCTTCACGACCTCTCCGAACCTAGCTTGATCCTTTGCTTGTGAAAGCATACTGCTAGAAAATGCTTCTCTATCACCGTAATATTTTCCCTTAACCACTCCTTCACCTCCATTCTCTTCAACTGGGAAGTGATTTCCAACCTTGTCTCACAATATCTATCTTCAGCAGTAATCGTTGCGGTATGTCAATTCCTAGATGCATCATACTCAACCCTATGCCCAATGTGGTAATAGAACCAAGTTTTCAGTTATCCTCTTACATGAGCTACATGGTGTATTTGTAAGAAAATTTGAAGTTCTATGTTTTATCTTGCAGTGGAAGCTTCACTTATTTGAGCTTGAGGAGGAGATGAAAATTGACCCTCCCATCAAATATGTTCTCTATCAGGTATAGTCATCATCACTCTTTTTTGGTAATAATAATTCGGTGCTTTGTACTACCGATTAATCCAGATTTCAGCATTGTTGAGTCTCAAATGGGGTAGTTAGTTTGTTCTCAGTTCTGTGTTTGGCTGTTCTTCAAGGTGTCTGCATGTAAGGTTGCCACTTTATTTATTTATGTAAGAAGAAAATCTTTGACAAAAACGAAGTTCTGTTGAGAGAATATTTTTTAGAGGACTGAAAAAGAATGGAAAAACTATAGAATTTTTCATTGTAACCTTTCCTAGTTAAGACTTGTTGGGTTGATTCATCCGATTGTTTTGACATTTGAGCTGATTTTTCCTCAACTGAATGCCTTTTACAGGATGAGAGGAGCAAACACTGGCGAGTTCAGGCAGTTGCATTGTCTCCCAATAGGTTCGAGAGCCGAAAACCTCTACCATCACAGTGGCGAGGTCTAAGAGATGATGAGTTGTCAAGGGTATCTTGCATTCCTGGTTGTGTCTTTGTGCATACGAGTGGATTTATTGGTGGACACCAAAATTTTGAAGGTTCCCTAACCATGGCCAGAGCTTCTTTGAAGATGTAGCTTAAAAGATCTTAAGTCAAAGTTTTGAGTTTTCAATTTTGCAATAGCTTTCCAGGATTTGAGGATATTACAACTGAATTCTAAAGACACAAGGCTATATATATTTTACATGCAGACAGCGGCTTGTATATGTATCAATCTGATTGATTCGTTGCTAATGGCATCATTTTGTTTCAAAAATCCAATCTTCTGCAGAGATCGTTATGATAAGCCAATAAGGCCAAAAAAGAAAGCTTTCTTTTTGCCCTGGTCAAATGCAAATCATATAAAAGCGAAAGTTTTATGTGAGAAGCCAATTTTACTGGTAATTACATTATTAGTTGAACTAACAAAGACGGGAACTTTTTAAAAAAAATTCCTATATACGATGAAACTAAATGGATGAGGACCTTCCAAATGAAACTGCCATACAAAGAAATTTCAAAGAACAAAATGATTAGAAGAACAAACGTGGAAGACTAGAACTGTAGAAGAGAAGTTTTAAACGACTACCTCAAGCATCAGAAGTGCAGATTCAGAAAACATCAGGCTCCTCTTATTGTCATCTATAAAGTTCCCAATATATGTAAGATATTCCAATCACCCTCATATAATAATTTACTTTTCTTCAAAGCTCAACAAACTGGTAATGACAACAAGATTTGAAGGGAAGGAATAAGATGAAGATCAGGATTTGCAGACAACACTATTAAACGAAGACCGAAGTCATAGAAAGGTCCCACAAATGCTTCACACTTTGACTGTTCATACCCCACGAGTGTGAGTGAATTATTAGTGATTCAGATTCAGCTCTCTCTCTCTCTCTCTCCGTGATATTGCAGCGCCTCCGCCGCATTAGCAAATGCCTGCAGCCTTCCAAGCCCATATTTGTTATTCACCAACCATCTCCACCTCACGTTTTAATTTTCTATTATAACTTCAATTCAAGTATTTCTGATTCTGACTTCTGACATATAAAAAAGAAACCTAAAAAAATGAAGATGCGTGGGAGGAATCTATTTCTTCTCTTTCAAGACATTTTTGTACAATTTTTAGATATTTTATAAATGTTTAGTTAGTTCTAAGAAATCCGAATTGTCATAGCATTCTCTCATTTCAGAAACTGCAAATTAATTATTGCTTTGACTATAACTCTAAAATTCATACACTTTGCTTCTTGATCTAAAAAATATACCTTGGAACCTGTACTTGTGCTTTGACTTGGCTTCTTTTACTACCACTTACTTCTGATTCTTCCTCTAATAATTCATCAACTTTTTCTTTTTTAAAATCTATCCTTTTCTTATTATCAGAACTGAACTACTAATACTACTACTAGTACTTTAGAAGGTGATCCATTTTCTTTTTTCTTTTGACCTTTTAATGCTTCTTTTAAAGCCATAGTTTAAGTGTATAACTGAAAGAGACCTCATCGACTTTCTCTGGTTGCTTGAAAAGGATATGCCAAATTAAAAAGGTTAATAACCAAAGGATGGGCCGCTTGTGGGGCATTGATTTTGATGTGGAATCATCAAAGAAGCATCTACATTACTCAAGTGGACAAGTTGATTTAAAAAAATATTTGATACGATAAAAAAGCAAAATAACATATAAAACTTAACGATATATGACTTGGGAGAAGAACTAAAAGGAAAGATTAGGCAAATAAAAAATTCATAGTCATATTCGTATTGATTATTGATTGCAAAAAAGACTTATCATGTTGTTGAAAATTATGACTAAGAGTTGGTATCATGCTAAATAAATGATTTTCAAGCAACAAAAATTGAGACTGAAATCTTCAACATTTCTTTTTAACAAATTGATAGTGTCACCAACAACATTTGAGTTTGAGATCATAATATCATAAGCCCCGGAACAACCCAAAAAAAAACCACAATTATTGGCCAAAAAACTTAATATTGTTAATCCATAACTTTTTCTCCATTATAACCCCCAAATGTTACTGCACGTTAACTTGACCATATTTGCAGGTACTTACTTTATTAATCTATTAATTGTAAGTGGCAAAAAATTTAATTTACACGATATTGGAAGATTGGTCCAATACGTAGAGATGAATATGGATTTATGGTGTGGTGGTACGTATACAAAATTTTTATGCATTCATTTTATTCAATTCAATAATCAAATGGCCTGCCCTCTCAAAACACTTATTTAATGCCTTCTCCTTTATGTATTGACAGATGCTGATGAATCACTCTCTTGGTTCTTTTGATTGTTTCTTCTCACCTTCATATATATAAACATTTGCTTTCTGGGATGTGCCACCTTAATGCTTCTAACAAGTTGCTGTCATCACTCTATTATTGTTCCTTTCTATTTTTCTCTTTTGAATATCCTCATAAATAATGGGTCAATCAAATGAGATATTTGGTTGTTGAAGATCAATTCAGGAATAAACTGAAAATATTCCCCATCTTGTGATCCTCTTAGGTGGCCTTATTTTTATTTTATGTTCCCAATTCATTCAGTAATATTAGTGTTCAATCTCTGACGATGGGTTAATTAAGATACAAGCAAGTTAAACTAGACCCTATTTATTGTTAAAATACTCTGAAATAAGGACTTATTTTCAATTAATATGTTTACTGCTTAGATTCAAACACATCACCACAGAGAGTTGGCATTTGAGAAAGCTAATGTTGTTTAATATTAATGTTTCGGTAATTGCGGATCATACGGAATTGCAGATGCAACTTGGCAGAGTTTCGAGGATTTAAAATTTTGAGGGGTTAAACAGGATCTGTGAGGAGGACAAGAAAAACATGGAGGATCTTATATTAATTAATCTGTACCTCCTGGCAAGTACAATCTAAAAACCAACTTGGGAGATCAAGATTCTTGCTTTGACCAATGATCTGGAGGCTGCTTCATCTTTGAGTATCTTTCACGGTTTTATATGCTCTCTTTTTTTTTAATCATAAAAGTCGCATCTTTTGGAGATGGATCAGAGATGGCTTTATCCCTTTAGTCTTCAGAATATAGGGGAAAGGAACATGAGAAATGAACCAGAAAACTGCAGGTTGGAACCAAGTAAAGCAAATGAAAAGAAAAGGTATAAACTTTTCGTGCATAATTATTTCAAATTTTTAATGGGAATGTGTCACAATTTCAAAGGGGATGGATCCAAGGGGTTCTGCTTCTAAAGCGTGCAGAAATCACAGAATCTGATCTGAAATGAACCCAGAAAAACTGAAACTGAGAGTTGGAAAAGGAAAAGATTGAGGAGAAGAAACCACCAACAGTGAATAGCTATATGATTAAGAGAGAGAGATAGGGACCCTAAAAAGTGAAACTTTTTTCAACTGGGAAAAGCACCATGAACTATGAAGATCTTGACATTATGAGTTATTTTATTTTTACTTTCTGGTGATTGTGCTTTTCCCAGGACATTAAAGAGGACTCTTGATTGCAGTAAATTTGTATAACATTAGAACAGTTGCATTCCATCAGCCACATTGATCAAACTCAGTCTCTATATCTGCTCTTGCTTATGCAGATCAACTAGCACCATTCTCCATTTTGTCAAATTATCAATTTGTATACAAGAGATTAATTGTGACTAATCAGTTTAGGTGTCTTTACCATTCATCATTTCACTTGTGCATTCATCATTAAATGGCCCCATAGAGAAAAAGACTAAATTTATTACCAGCAAGCTATTTATACCAAGAGATAAATACAGCATCAGAGCCCTATTTTTGGATTCAACCCTGAAAAATGACAAGAGATTCCAGTCCAACCCAAAAAAGGAAACAAAACTGGTAAAAAAAACCCTAAGCAGAAAGGGGAATGTAATTGTAACAGAGAGGGTGAGAGAGAAAGAGAGGAAAAAGAAAGGTAAGGGGGGAAGGCATAGACACTGGTGGGTCTAAGCCTCTAAGGGAATAGCTGTAGAAACAGCTCAGCATCACACTGCCCTCTCTTCCCCACAATCCTTTTCTTTTCTTTTCCTTTTCTTTTGGCAAAAAGATTGGGAATTTAGTCGAGAAAATAGGGGGGACCAACTCGCTGGGTCAACTCAGAACAACCCCCGGTTTCTAGGCGAGTCGCCACGCCGATGTAGCGATCAATGGCCGAGTATGCCAACCCAGCATCAGGCACCCGCCGTTTTCTTCTACTCTGTAACCATCTCCGCCGGCGAAGAGAGCCAGAAGCATGCTTGCTTGCTTGAAAGCGTTGGAGCCCAGGTGAGCCGATGTAAACCCGGCAGAACCCAACCGGTTCCTCCACTGACTCTGTGTCTCGTGCCTCTCAATCCGGTCCACCCCTTCACAGGCAACCACGTTACAGATTTGCTTCCCCAGATACACCTCCGACATGATCTTATCTTGAGTGTCCACCGATCCCTCCAACGAGTCGAACAGGGTCGAGTAATAGTGCAGTGACTCGGTGAACCGGTCCAGGAAACCCGGACAGTTGTGGTTCGCTTCTTGCTCTACGACGGTGACAATCTCCGGCTTCATCTGCTTCACCACCGATAACACCTTCTCGATCGCACCGGGTCGGGCCAACAATTTGTGAAGCTCGAACACCGAGTTAACAGCCACTGCCTCAACCTCACTCGGTCTAAGGTCGAGCATAGAAGCATCTAGATCAGCTAAACTGTTGGCCACGAACCCTCTGTACTCAAATTCAACGTGAATCGTTTCTGCTAGCTGAGCGAGTTTCCAACCCACTTCCTGAAGGTGATCCGAATTATCCGGAGCGGGTGGTCCGATTCCTGTTAACCGGAACGCCGGTGGGCCTCCAGGTCGGAGAGCCAGTGCTTGCATGAGAGCCGGCCATTGCATCCCTTGATTCATACTGAAATCGATGACATGAACTCGTCTTTTGCCTTCGAAGGCTTCGAGGATGGCTTGGTTAGCAGTGAAATGTGCGAATTTGAGGTATGGACAGGTCTCGTAGAAATGAATCTGAAGCATGTCGGAAAGAGAATGGTCGAGGGGGTTTTCTGGGTAGAGCCGGTATATACGGCGAGCAAGCGCTTCGGCGAAGTAGGTCGCAACCTTACGCATAGCTCCGGCCTGAGACACCGCGAGGAATCCGATTTGTTTGACCAAAGCTTCTGCCAGAGCGAAATTGTTCTGGTGTACGGCATCCGCGCAAGCCATCAATGCATGAACGAGTCTAATTCCGTTTTCTTGTGAATCGACGAGGACAACCGGACGAGTTGGCTCGTTGGGCAAGGTAAAAGACCCCAGAGGAGAGGACGAGAACAATGCTTGGTTGAACGCAGTAGAAGAGGGTTTCAAACGTTTGCTTTCTCGGGAAGAGGATTCGAGTTGCTGCTGGTGCTGGGTTTGAGTTTGACTGCTGTAGATAGCTTTTCCTGGAATAGCCTTGAGATCATAATCTGAGGAAGATGCGTCTTCGAAGATTAAGCTGTCTTGGTGCTTATGCAGAGGATTCAAATGTTGCTGCTGGCTGTGGTCGGTGAAATCACTGGAGGTAATAGTGGATGATTCCGCCGGGTGAGGCAGAGGCGGAGGGAGTTGTGGCGCAGAGACGGCGCCGGCGACGGCAGTCAAAGAGTCGAAATTGGGAGGCGGGTTGAGCTCAGAAAGCACGCTTTCAAGCCAGGTAGATAGATCAGAAGGGTTGTAATGAACATGTTCGGAGGAGAGTTGAGAGATACCGCCCTGAACATTACCCATAGCTTCTTCAAGCTGTTCAAGCTTCTGGGCAACATCGGCCATGTCGGACGACCTTACCTTGTAGCCAAGCACGGCGAGAAGCTCGTCCATGCCACCGTCTTGAGCCTCGTCTTCCCATAGCTTTGATTTGCCGCTAGAGCTAGCGGACATGAATGAGTCGCCCGGACTGGGACCAAGCTGATGATGCTCTCTTTTCATGGCTGGTAGCTTTTCCTCGTGATTTGGGGCAGAAGACTTAGTTTCAGATTCGGAGGGGGGTTTTGACGATTGAGAGTGATTTCTCTGCCTTCGATTAGCGGGGGTGCTCAGAAAACCAGAGGGTGAGGATGAAGATGAGGCAGACGCTATGAATGGTGAAGAATCTGAGCATTGGGGATCGGGGCTCTTTCGCTCTCTGGCATAGTTTTTTCCCCACTACTACTAGTACTACAAATTCTTCACACGACCGCAAATAGGAATAATTTGAAATCCACAAAAAAATAAAAAAGAATATCAAAACTCTAAAAGAATACAGATTAATATTATATTTAGAAAAGAAATAAAAAAAAAAGAGAATACTGTTTGAGAGCGCTCGTGATCGGGCGCGACCTCCTATGAACACATCTGGTAAACAACAACAACAATACCAACATCAGCTCAAACAGATAAGATGCAAAAGATACATTTTTAAGCTTTTATTTTTTTGTTTAACTTTTACCATATTTTGCAAGCGTAAATGGACACTTGGAAGTTAAAAAACTGAATGACAAAGGAATTTTCTTGGTTCACAGGGGGTGACCAATTGAGAAGATTCATTTGTTTTGTATGTATGTAGTAACTTACTACTAGTCTACTTTTGCCATAAAAAAATACAATTCTTATTATCTGCATTTAGTGTGGTCTATTTGATGCATGGAGTAATGGAGTTGAATGAAAATATACTCTTGCCACACTATGAAGAGGACCTTATTTTTCATTATCATGCCAAACAAGTGGACCACTTTGAATTTTTTATATTTTTTATTGAGGAGTTTTTAAGTCGCTTCATATTTAAATATTACACTTATAATAAATGATGAGTACTATGTATAATCAATATACCATTTACTCATTTTCTGTTTATTTATATAAAATTCTACAAAAATTAAGAGGTTGACATTTTTCCCCCAGTAGAGTTGTCGTAATGCTTTTCCTTTAATTTTTAGTTAGTGAAGTGAAACTAAAATAAATATAACAACAATGATAATGTTTGACATCTTCAATGGTGTGAGTATCAGCGGCGCCTTCTGGCAGGTAAGTGCCGTTGTTTAGAAAGAACCAATATATAATAATAATAGTATTCCTTTTAAACTGAACTCAAAATAAGCCTATAAATCAATCCTTTTCTCCATAACTTGATATAATGCGTGTAAATAATTAAAAAAAATTGTTTAACATATAAATTTTATAATTTATTTATCTGACGAGCTATGTGCATTGAGATGAATAGTTGAATTACGACCAGGACGGGTGAAATTCTCGGGACGCATGTTCAGGAAGTTATCACCTCACATCATTGGCATTGTTTATTTTTCTTAGTGCAGTTTTCCCTGTTTGTCACGTAACAATCAACGTCCATATCACTGTTAATAGACCTATGAAATATATTCAAAATACCATATTTATAAATCATAAATAACTTTCCTTATTATTTAATTTAAGGGAGTTTCATTTATGGTGTGTTTGGTCAATAGGATTATAGGACCGCGTGATGGGAGATATTTTAATAAAAAAAAATAAAAAAATTTATTATTATTTTATTTAAATTAACGTTAAAGAAGAGGAGGGGAGAGATTTTAATATTATCTTATCTAGTTTAAGAAAGAAGGAGAGAAAAATATTTATATATAGATAAATTTACCCTTATATTATTTTATAAAATATTTTAATAAAATATAATATATAGTTAATGTTAGGATATTAAAAAAATTATGAGCATATTAATATGATAAAATAAAAACCTTCCCTTCTAAATTCTCTCAATTTTATATGGGAGGTTAAAGTTTATAAGAAAGGAAAAATTTTATTTTTTTTATCCCTCCTAAAATTTTAAGATATCCAAACAAATGGAGGGAGTAAAATCTCCCCCACCCCAAAATCACTCATATCATGCGATGCCTTGGAGACATTATTAAAAGAATTATTTTCTTTTATCATTAACTTACCTATTTACATTTTTTCCCTTATTTATAGTTTGATATCTGTCCATAATAGTCATTTTTTTAATTATATCAATAATATAAGGCTTTCATGGGAACTGCCGAAAATGCTCAGCGATGAAGAGAAGATGATTGATTTGAGAGGAGGAAATCCATGAAGTCGTAGTTGGATGAAAATAAATAAGGCGCATAATCGATAATTAAGGTGTAATTAAGTCAAAGCAATTGATCATTAATCATTTCCCTCCACTTTACTCCTCCTAATGATCTGTATCTATCACCATTTATTTCCCCACAAGAACAGCTTGGAATGGAAGCAGCGCGTTCACATGAGCGCGTGCAGTTGAATCCCCATTATTATGATTAATCTAATGTCAACTCTGCCCCACACAAAGGAGACCGTTTGACAACAATGGCCCCGCCATCGACGTCACCCGTCACCAACGGCCGTCCCAACTTCTTCCCCTCAGCTATAACACCCACTTTGCCATTTTAACCCTAACGCCGTCACTTAACTAACCCCTTGCCCTTTCATTCATACCTGTTTTACTTTTACACATATATGTTATTACGTGTGTTTGATATGATTTTAAAAAAAATGTTTATAAAAAAAATAAATTTTTGGATAGTTTATAGAAAATGACTTTTAGATAAGAGCCTATGACAAAAAAATAGTTTTAAATAAATGAGTGTTTAGATAGTTGTTATAAAAAGAGGTTTTATAATTGAAAAATTACTAAAAATGTATGTATGACAGATAAGAGAGGAGAGAGGGTAAAAAAGATATAGGAGAGAGGGTGGAGAAGATAGAGAAGAGATGAGAGATAGTGGAAAAAATAGAGGAGAGATGAGAGAAGGTGAAAAAAATAGAGGAGAGATGAGAGATGATGTAAAAAAAAGTAAGAGTAAAATAGTAATTGAGTAGTTAAAAATGGCTTTTACTATTCCAAAAATTACTCTGACCAGCTTATCTGAAACTATCATTTTAAACTATAGTTTGGTTTAAACTAAGGTTTTGACAAATATAATTATTTATTTTAAAATTTTTCTAAATCAAAATTTAGACTAAAAATCTGTTTAAAACCACGGCTTACGACATTGATAATAATTTAAGCGACATGGTTGTTCACTTTTTGTAAGTTTTACTTGTGTTATTTTAATTTCTTAACTGTCACTCTTGCATTATTTTTAAATTTTTATCTTATTTTATTTAAGATAACACCAATCACTGTCTTTCTGTTTATATAACCATGTTCGTTAATTTTAGATTTCAAGTGGAATATTAATTATTGAATAAATTAAAAGCTTGTTAAAAAGTTCAAAAAAGCATGATTTTATTTCTTAATTTATATATTAAAACCGAAATGATATACTACGATAGAGAGTTCAAAAGGAGTATCATGTATCATAGTCTAGTTTCAATTACGTAAAAAAACTATCAATATAAATGCCCTATTTTATTTTATTTTTTGGGAAAAATATACCCTATTTACAAGAATAATTAAATACTGCATTAAGGGGGAGCATGGCTCCGCTAAATTGGGAACTTTTTGGCTTTTGCTTACTTTATTTGAAATTAAAATTTTTCTTTTTTAAATTATCCACCTTGAGAAATCCTCACTACAAATGAAAGACAATAGACAGGGGGCATGTGAAAAATAATATAAAATGTAAATAAATATATATATAAACAATAAATAGTTGATTCTCGATTTCTCCTATTCCATGTCAGGTAGGAGACTCACATCCATCTAGTGTGGTGCAAAATCAAACAAGAGTATCACATGCATGATTATAATTGTCTTATTGCTCACGTTGTTCACATACACTAGTACTATAAGATTATAAAAGATACCATCCTCTTTATAATAACTTTTTATATTGACGGCATAAATAAATGAAAATATTAAGATAAGCAAAAATGTCATTATATTTTTAAATTATCTCATCTTAAAGTCTTCAACTTTTATTTTCAAGTCAAATAATCAAAACAAGATAGAATTTGATAATTATTTATAGGAGATGTTTAGAAATAATATCAAACATTTCATGCGCGAAATTATGTAAGACTTTTATATTAATATTAATAAAAAAAACAAAGAGCTAGGGGAGGGAAAAAGAGCTGAAACCGAACTGACACGCACCCTACCACCATCCTGAACTGTCAGTACCAGCTGTAACTGGTCCCCACACATGTGATTTTGACACGTGTTCCCATTCTCGATCCCCACGTGGGCCCCTCCCACATTGGACGCTGTGTTCCCCCACCTCTCGTACTGTGCCTCTGCCTACCTGTGCCTGTCTTCCTCATCTACTCTCAAGTTTTTCACTTTTACATACTATTATATATACAGTTCAGTTTTAATATAATTTCATAGCTATTATTTTCCTTTTATTTATTTTTTTCAACGAATATATTAATTTCATAGTCATACTAATCATTTATAATTAAATTTATAATACTGGTTTATTTGATAAAAGATTAATCCATAATTTATAAAATTATAGATTTAAATTTTATTATTATTTTTATAAAAAAAAATTTTAGTCTAAATATATATTCTAACTCTAATAGATCTTGTTTGATGTGACTCACAAAGTTATATATATATATAGTATTTGGACATCGCAATCACATGATTACATATAACCATGGCACAAGGTCAACAACTATAGTTATAAGAGGAATGATGATGAGGCCCGTAGGAAGCTAACGTCTGGTAAAAGAAGAGGGGTATACAATGCCCTTATGGAAAAGGAAAATGTAGATTTTCTACTAGCCGCATCAGTTTTGTTGTCAAATTTCCATGGAACCCAATTTTTGGCGGCGTCGAATTTTCCCTTATAGCGTAGGAAACCAATTTTTTCGTGCTGTGTGAAAATCTCAAAGACAAGTTTACCTCTTAACAAATTATGCCCTCGTTGTTCTTCTTCTCTATTGTTGTTGAGTGCAGAATAATGAAGAATAAAGAGAGTATTAAATATTATTAATTATGTCTTAAAATTTAATAAATATTTAATTTTATCTATATTTAATATATGTTTTTAAAAAAATTAATAATAAAATTATATATTTATATAAAAAATTAGATGACGATGACTTATAATTAAGAGGGAAAAATCTTCTCTCCCTAGTTTATAATTAGAATAAGGAGAGTACATGGGAAAGTAATATTCACAAATACAAATATTTTTTTGCTCGAATATAGAGGTCAAATAGTGGATGCCATGCTTGACAAGTCATTTATTTTGAATAATAATGGGAGGAGGAGACGGCACATGTGGATTATAGTTACAGGGATGGCTTCAGATTTAAAACCCCGGCAACGTCGAATGAATGTTAAAAGACCAGGTTCAGGGAATGTACTACATAATTAGAATATTCAATGAATAATTAAAAAAAAACACCTCAATTAATATGAAAAGTATTCCTATTATTCCTTTCGACATCCTAAAAACAGGCCTTCATAATTCATACCTTAACCTCATGGAAGGTAAGGTAATCCCCTTTTGTTTCCGTAATAATTAAAACAACAACAATAATTTCAAATACAAATTTAATTATACAAAGTATGACTTTGAGATTGGATAAACACTGTGTCTTTTTTCCTTTCCATTTTTTCTGGGAAAAAAGGCAATGCATTAAAGATCAGATTAAAACAAAAAGGGCTTGAGATCAGTTTATTGATATTACCACGTCTATAATTCTTGCTCTACAGTCTACACCACATCTATAACTATATATATGGCAAACTGGAAACTGCACTAATTCCTTTTCTTTTTTTAAAGAAAAGAAATCTACACCAACAAAGACATTTACTTGATTACTTCAATTGGGAGGGATATGCTTGCACAGCAGAAAGTTAACATATGATACTTCATGCGTGGAAAACATTATAATATATGCATACATTGATTTTCTAAAATATTTAAATTATCTTATTATTCACACGCACACAAAATAAATATAATCAAATATAAAATTTAAGAATATAGAATGAGGAAATTACTCCTCATTCTATATTCTGCTAACTGCCACACAAAAAAGTATATTATTTTTCCGTTTGTATGGATATTCTTCGATAGCTATAATAACAGCTAGGAGCAAATGGAATATACATTTGTCGTATAAATAATGATGAAATTAAACTTGTTGTATATATATATTTAAATTTAAATAAATATTGCCACTAATAATGAAGTTGGGATTTGATATTTTCAAATTGTAAAAAATTTAATTTAGTTTTGCAATTCCGCAAGAAAGGGCCGTATATATGCCAAACAATTGGATGAATGGTGTTTAAAATAATTTATTGACAAAGTAAAAAAAAAAAAAACAGATATATCGCAGGAGAACATGAAATTTAAAACACACACGGTCATGATTGGAATGTCATTTTATGTTAATCACCGATTAATTTCTTTTCTAATACATAATGCTTAGTCGTATCGCATATGTCAGGCGGGATGAAATTAATTCATTTTTAATTGATTAATTAAAATACTGGTTAAAAGGGATAATAACACGAATGTTATTTTAATTTTAATTGAAGTCCACGTCATTGTACATCTCAAAGACTTATCATTGGAAATAATAATTATTTTTTGGGAAAAAGTGATGTATTGCTGGTGTTTGATGTGAGAAGTGGGATTAACAATTTGGACAAGTGAAGGCAACCATGCATATGCAGGCTCGTTATTAAAACAAAATCAAATTTAAAAAAAAAAATAGATAATGGTGCAATGAGAGAGGGAGAGAGATACAGATTGCTTATTAGTTTTGTTGCTTGTGTGCGTTGTTAGCGATATTTCACCAAATGATTGGTTCAGAAATTAATGGAGGTTATTCGCTAGTCAATCATTCATATGTACATAATCAATTCGAGGATTCTTCTGTATGTTTTACATTGATGACTGATTACTCTCATTTGAGATGACATCTGAAATTTAATAAATCAGAATTTTAAAATAATAACCTATCGTCAGTGGTTTAACCAATGAAGAGATGAGACATGGGACTATTTAAAGTGTATTCGATATTTGAGGAGTACCACTTTATTATGGTTCCAACTGCGATACTTAAAAAAGTATTATAACTCCTGAGTGCTTATATTTAAGCATGAGGATAATTGACAGCTCGTCCTGCCTGACATTAGTATCACCTAAGAGGAAGGAAGATTTCATTCTATTATTAGATCACGGATGAGCCTAACCTCTTTCTAAAAATTTTTGTAATAAAAAAAAGAATTTTAAAACAATAATTCCAACATTGACTTCTGGCCCATGAGCTATTGAAAATTTGTAGGGCTATTAATGTTGGTTTGTTATACCGTTTTTACCAAATACAACTTGGGCTTTTAATATTCCATATATACATGCACGATCACAAGATCGAGCTGGTACGTGGAAAAACATACGAAAATAAAGCATCTGTTATGAATATTAGAATATAGATGTCCATCTCCATCTCCCTCTACCTCTTCAAATTCCTTAGGTCATTATTTCTCCATTAATTACTAGACTTTTCATTATTCCTCCATTAATTACTAGACTCTTCATTACTCATCCATTAATTACTAGACTCTTCATTATTCCTCCATTAATTACTAGACTCTTCATCTTCAACTTCTATGCCTATAAATAGGGCATTCCATTTGTATTGTAAGGGAAAGAAGAAAGAATAGAATATATACTTCTCTCATTTTCTTGTCTCCATCTTTTCTCTCTTTCTAATCTTATTGCTAGTTTTATAACACGTTATCAGCACGACTGCTCTAGCCAACTGATATTCTTGTAAAATCTATCATTGGAAGGTAAGTTTCTATAATACTTTCATGTTAAATTGTAGTTTCATGTTTGATTATTTTCTAATTACTCAACCTTCTTAATCTAAATCTCCATTCAACTTTTGTTACATTTTATGATAGTATCATCATGACGAATCTTATAAAATTTGAGTTTGTGGCTCTTGACATTACTGAAAAGAATTATCTCAATTATTTTATAATTCTGCACTATTTAAAACTAGTTCTCAACTGAAACTATGTGGAGAGAAAATTACTGATGATGACATGTTAGAAAGAACATTCTCCACATTTCATGCATCCAATGTGCTCTTGTAACAACAATATCGTGAAAAAAGTTTCAAAAAGTATTCTGAACTGATTTCTTGCCTTTTGGTGGCTGAACAAAATAATGAGCTTTTAATGAGGAATCATGAATCCCGTCCAACTGGCTCTACTACATTCCCAGAAGTGAATGTAGTAACAAATGAATCATCCCGAGGTTGGGGACATGGACGTGGATGCGGCTGAGGCTATATACGAGGCCGTGGTCAACGTGGTTGTGGTCGTAGTTCCCACTCGATGTGGGCAAATAATGATGAAAACCACAAAAAGGAAACTAGTGGGAATGATAATTATATTGAAAATTTATGTCATCGTTATGGTGGAAAAGGTCATTGGGCTCGTACTTATCGTACACCAAGACATTTGGTTGAATTATATCAAGAATCGCTCAAAAGGAAAAATAAAAATAAAGGCAAAGAGCCAAAGATAGAACAAATTTTGCTGGGAAAGAAAACGATTCTGATTATGGCAACATGGATGTGACTTATTTAGATGTTGCTGATTTCTTTACCGATCATAACGAAAGAATTGATCACTTAATTGGTGATGAGAGTGTCCAAAAAAATAAGCTAAACTTTTATGATTATGTGTGTTTTCTTTTTGCTATAATGAAGTTATTTTCTTTTATGATTATATTTGCTAATATATTTTTATTATAGTCATATGTGTTATTTTCTTATATGTTGTTTTGGAAGTATAAAGATGATTAAGGGGTTTGGAAGAGCAAATATATTGTTACCTGGAGGAACACAATTATATATTGATAATGCATTTTATTCCTCCAAATCTAACAGGAATTTATTGAGTTTCAAGGATATCCGCAGAAATGGATACCATATTGAAACAACAAATAGAGAAAATTAGGAATATCTTGTTATCGCAGATATAATTTCTGATAAAAAATGCACACTGGAAAAGTTCCCTGCTCTTTCTTCTGGAATGTACTACACATTTATTAGTACAATTGAAACACATGCTATTGCAAACCAGAAGTTTGCAAGTGAGAATAAATTTAATAGTTGGCATGACCGGTTAGGCCATCCTGGGACAATAATGATGCGAAGAATAATTGAGAATTCATGTGGACATTCGTTGAGAAGAGAATCAATTCCACAATACCATATTTTCTCATATGCTGCATGTTCTAAAGGGAAACTAATGTTAGACCTTCATCGATAAAAATAGAAAGTGAGTCTCTCACTTTTCTAGAACGTATATAGGGAGATATTTGTGGGCCGATTTACCCACCATGTGGACCATTTAGATATTGTATGGTTCTAATTGATGCATCAACAAAATGGTCACATGTTTGCTTATTATCTTCTCGTAACCTGGCGTTTACGAGATTACTTGCTCAACTAATTAGATTGAGAGCATATTTTTCAGATTATCCTATTAAGAAAATACGTCTAGATAATGCTGGTGAATTTACTTCACAAGCTTTCAATGAGTATTGTATGTCTCTGGGAATCAATGTTGAACATCCTATAGCACATGTTCATACACAAAATGGTCTTGCAGAATCATTAATTAAATGTTTGCAGTTGATTGCAAGACCATTGCTTATGAAATCAAATCTCCCAATATATACTTGGGGACATGCAAGTGTACATGCAGCGATGTTAATTCGTATCAGGCCAACTAGTTATCTTAAGGTCTCCCCTTTACAAATGGTTTTGGTCAGGAACCAAATATTTCCCATCTAAGAACTTTTGGATGTGTGGTATATGTTCCGATTGCTCCACCACAACGTACTAAAATGGGTCCTCAAAGAAAGATGGGAATATATGTTAGATATGAATCTCCTTCTATAATAAAATATTTAGAGCCAACAACAGGAGATTTATTTACGGCTCGATTTGCTGATTGTCATTTTGACGAATCAAATTTTCTAACATTAGGGGGAGAAAATAAACAGCTGGAAAATAAAGTTAGTTGGAATGAATTATCATTATCTCATCTTGATCCTCGTACAAAACAATGTGAGTTAGAAGTTCAAAAGATAATTCATTTATAAAGTTTAGCCAATCAATTGCCCGACACATTCACTGACCCCAAGAAAGTGACCAAGTCACATGTTCCAGCTGCAAATGCTCCTATCAGAATTGATGTCCCTATTGGACAATCTAATAGATCAAAAGCACGCTTGAAGCTTGGCAGGCCCATCGGTTCTAAAGATAAAAATCCTCGAAAAAGAAAAGGAGCTATAAATATAGATGGCCAGGTCGAGGATATTCAACAAAATTTAGTGACTCTAGAAGAGTCCTTTGACAACACTAATGTCTCAATTTCGAGAGACATTCAGGTACCTGAAATATATGAAAATAATGAGATCTCAATAAATTATGTTGTCAATAGAATACGATGGGATCGAGATAAAGTCAACGTTGACGATATTTTTGCATATAATGTAGCGCTTGATGTAATAAATGATTATGAGGATCATGAACCAAGATCTATTAGCGAATGCAAATAAAGAGATGATTGGTCAAAATGGAAAGACGCAATTGAGGCTGAATTAAAATCATTAGAAAAATGAAAAGTTTTTGGCCCTGTGGTTCTTACACCTGAAGATGTAAAACCAGTTGGATATAAATGGGTTTTTGTGAGAAAACGAAATGAAAATGGTGAAGTAGTAAGATATAAAGCAGGACTTGTTGCTCAAGGATTTACACAAATACCTGGTATTGATTTTATAGAAACATACTCACCAGTGGTGGATGCATCTACTTTTCGATATATAATTAGTCTGGCAGTAAAAGAAGGCCTCGATTTGCGTCTAATGGATGTTGTTACAGCCTATTTGTATGGCTCACTTGACAATGACATTTATATGAGTCTCCCTGATGGATTTGAGTTACCAAAATTATATAATTCAAGTTCTCGAGAACGGTACTCAATTAAGTTAAATAAGTCTTTATATGGATTAAAGCAATTAGGGCGCATGTGATATAATCGACTTAGTGAATATTTATTGAAAGAATGATATAAGAATGATCAGATATGTCCATACATTTTTATAAAAAGATCTGGAAATGAATTTGCTATAATTGCTATTTATGTCGATGACATAAATATCATTGGAACTCCTGAAGAGATTTCCAAAGCGGAGAATTGCTTAAAGAAAGAGTTTGAAATGAAGGACCTGGGAAGAACAACATTTTGCCTTGGACTACAAATTGAACATCTGAAAAATGGGATCTTCGTGTGTCAAGAAACTTACACGAGAAAAGTCTTAAAACGTTTTTATATGGATAAATAACATCCATTATGCACTCCGATGATTGTAAGATCTCTGGAGAAAGATAAAGATCCCTTTAGACCTCAAGAAGGTGATGAAGAACTACTTGGCCCAGAAGTGCCTTATCTTAGTGCAATTGGTGCGCTTATGTATCTTGCTGGTCACGCACGACCAGATATATCATTTGCTGTTAACTTATTAGCAATATATAGTTCTTCACCAACACGAAGACATTGGAATGGGGTTAAGCACATTCTTCGTTACTTGAATGGTACTATCGATATGGGATTATTTTATTCAAATGAACATAAGACTGACTTTGTTGAATATGCTGATGCTGGATTTCAGTCTGATCCACATGTTGGTAGATCACAAACAGGCTATTTGTTCACATGTAATGGTACAGCTATTTCATGGTGATCAATGAAACAAACCATATCAGCCACATCATCTAATCATGCAGAAATAATAGCGATACATGAAGCAAGTCGAGAATGTGTATGTTTAAGATTGATAATACATCATATACGTACTACTTGTGGACTGTCATCTAGTAAAATGATCCCAACAATTCTATATGAAGATAATACTGCATGTATTACTCAACTAAAAGAAGGGTACATCAAAGGAGACATGACAAAACATATTTCTCCAAAATTCTTTTTCACACATGATCTTCAAAAGAATGGTGAGATTAATATCCAGCAAATCTGGTCTAAAGAAAATCTAGCAGATTTGTTCACCAAGTCACTTCCAGCAACAATATTTGAGAAGCTCATACATGATATCGGACTTCGCAGATTCAGAGATATCAATTGATGTTACAAAAAGGGGGAGTCGATACACGCTGTACTCTTTTTCCCTTGTCTGAGGTTTTGTCCCACTGGGTTTTCCTAGCAAGGTTTTTAATGAGGCAGCTCTGTAAGTGTATCAATTAATTGTGTACTCTTTTTCTTTTACTAGGTTTTTATCCCACAGGGTTTTTCCTAGTTAAAGTTGTTTAATGAGGCACATTATTAAAGAATGAACATCTAAGGGGGAGTGTTATGAATATTAGAATATAAATGTCCATCTCCATCTCCCTCTACCTCTTCAAATTCCCTAGGTCATTATTTCTCCATTAATTACTAGACTCTTCATCTTCAACTTCTATGCCTATAAATAGGGCATTCCATTTGTATTGTAAGGGGAAGAAGAAAGAATATAATATATACTTCTCTCATTTTCTTGTCTCCATCTTTTCTCTCTTTCTAATCTTATTGCTAGTTTTATAACAGCATCCAAATAATAAAAATACTATAACCATAGGAAGCATCCGAGAAGGTGGTGATTAATACATAAGCAAGTTAATTAAAATGTGAAAGCAGTAATTGGGTTATTATATAGAAATACATGTGGCACTCGATCGCACGTGGGACTTAAGGGGGAGAGAGTCAATTAATTACATGGAGATCGAATTTACTTAATGAAATTACACGGCAGTTGAAAGTTGAGAGTCAATCATTTTCCATAGAAAGTAAACTGGGGCTTTCCCGGAAAGTTGAGAATGCAAGTTCATGCACTCGTACACTCCCAACTCATCATTTTACCTTTTTAATTCCCCCCCTCCTTCGGATAATACCACACTGTTTTGTGGTTAATATATGTAATTATTCATATAATTACTGCCCAACCAACATATTCATCATTACGTGCCCATGAACATACCTCTTTTAAACATCAACACCACTCATGAACGATCTTGAAAGAGCTGCTCCAACTCGTCCACTGTTTCCAGAGAAACTGAAACAGTTATCCACAAATAATACTAGATAAGAAGGGAGCTTTCACTCTCATGAGGTTGCTATTTGGAAGAGCCGAAGGAAGAAGGAAGGAGATGCAGAGAACTTGAACAATAATGCACACTTTCTACGTGGCCTCCCATCTCTGATTTCTCCCTCTCTCAGTTAAAAAAAAAAAAGGAGAAAGAGAAAAGCAAATAAAAGAAAATTATTTTTCTCATGTTTAACTGATCAAAACATTTTCGCAAATTAAAATAATTAATGGGAAACATAACTGAGATATTAAATAGTAATAATAATAATAAAAGAAAAGGAATCTTTGAAAGATAAATGGTCCTCACACACACACTGACACACACATATAAACATCGTCTGGGTTGGTCCCCTGCTTCTATATATATCCACATAATCATATTGCCATATATATGGGATTACAATTTAGTACCCCTACAAATTATAATTATAAAAGTTAGTTAATTTTTTTTATATACACATAAGAATTCAAATAAATCAGTTGATTATATTAATACATTGATTACGAGTACTACCTCTCTGATCCTAATTATAAGAATTAATTAACTTTTTTAATAGATTAAAGAAATCAAATAAATTAGTTAAATAACTAATATAAAAGATAATTGATTATTTTAGATAAAGTAAAGAGTATATAATATGAATTTATTTTAAGGGTTATATTTAGTTATAATTAATTTATTTATTTAGTTTTATTAATGTACAAAAAAAAATCAATTAACTCTTATAATTAGAAGAAGCAATATTTTATATATATCCTCTAATCTTGGTGACCTAATAAATATATTCTCTTCGTTTGAGCAGAAACAAAAGAGCAAGTTGAAAGCATTAAGTTTACCTTAAAGTTTTATTTATCAGTCTTTTAAGGGTCATTCTTTTTTTGTTTTTTTTTTTATAAAAATTTTTAGAAAGAGATTGGGCTCACTCACGATTCAAGGGCAAGGCAAAACCTCCATTTCCCCTAGGCAATACCAATATCAGGCAGGGCGTGCCGTCTATTACCCTCAGGCATAAACCTAAGCACCTAAGAGCTAAGATGCCTCCCAAGCGCCGCAACTAAAATCACAACAAAGTGATACTCTATAGGGATCGAACAAGGGTCTTTCTAAAAGATAATCTTTTTTTTTGTTGTCCACCTGATTCACCAGAGCTTTGCCTTGACTACATCCGGATTCGACCTGCGTCACGCACCTGGCTATGGTGGGTGAGTCTCCTAACGAGGATTTTCTACATACACCCAGGCTCAAACTTGAGACCTCGCTTAAACTATATTGAGCCGCTTATCACTCGGACTAACCTCCGTTGATTTTGAAAGATAATCTTATTTCGTATAAGAAATATAAATAGAAACCGAAATTGGGCCTAAAGCCCAATATTTACCCTAAATGGCAGGCCTGGGAAAGTTATTAATGAGGCCCATTCGTTAGTTCATGAATCGCCTAACCCATAATAAATCGAATTGTTTAGTTTGAAATCTGCTATGAGTGTTCAGTTAGGTAGAACCCAAAATGCAGGTTTTGATGATAAGGCCTCCACAACTAAACATTGCAATGGGTGGGTGAGGTGGAGAAGTTTGGCAAAGCCCCATCCTGCAACCATCATTATCATTGACTATTTGATTTGGAGGGAACAATGTCAAAAGGTAACATTGTCGAATTCACGAATGGTAGTCATCTTACTTGGTGAACGCAGCTGATCCGGGTGCTTTTGCTGGAGCAGAACCAGGCAAATCCTCAATCCTTCCTCCTTTCATCTTCCTCTATGCCCATTTTCTATTTCGTCATTTTTGCCCTTTTCCATCCAGATTCAGATTTGCGATGTTATTTCTCTCTTTAAGAGATATCTATTTCTGTTCTCCATTTTATTTTGCTGTCCGTTGTTTTCTGGAAAAAATAAATTATGACTGAATGCAGTCGTTCAGGCCAAGGTCGTGGTTGTTGGATCTGTCTCCCTCTGTCACCTGACCCCTATTCCGATTTTCCATCGAGCTGCTTCTGCGTATGTGATCTGAATTTTATTACTTCCTTTAATTTTGAGCTGTTCCAAGATTAAAGAAGGTGGCTTAAGCCTAGCATAATTTCCTTTCACAGGTGTGAAAGATATGAATTGGGTTCAGCGCAAGATCTACCTCTACAACGTAACTTTTGGGCTTTATATGCTGGACTGGTGGGAGCGTTGTCTTTTTAGTATCCTCTATTGTTTCTTTACTGCTCAAAAATAGTTTTGATTGTTCCTAGATGATTATATAGGATTGCTTGAAGTTGTGAAACTAAGATTCATAGCCTTTTAATTCGTCTGTTATTCATAGCCTTTTAATTTGTCTGTTCTGCATATTAACTATTTCGACAGCGAATCCAAGTTAAGATATATTTTCTTTTTCAAAGAAGCTGTGCTTTGCGGGCTCTGTAGACTTCCTGAATTTGTTTCCAGATATTTTGGTGATTGTACTTCTGTGGTTTGTACTCTACAACTGGTCACGATATGCTAATGAATTCCTCAAGAGGTATCGTACTTTTCTTATAAGTTCTTTCGGATCATTTTACTAAGTCGTGTGTGCACACGCAATCATCTCTTTCATTTCTTAACATGCATGTAATTTTCTGTCTTGGAGAGCTAAATATTATTAATCCATGCTAATTTTAATTGCAATATTTATATGATTTACAGTATGTTTTACTTTAATGAATTTTAACTAGTGCATGGGGCATGATGTTTCTCAATTCTCAACCTATCTGTACGTTAAGAGATTCCTACACATAGGAATAACATATTCTCCCGTCACCCTTCCTCTGCAAGACTCCCTTTTGACTGAACTCTTTATTAGTGAAATCAGAAAAAGGTCATGATTCTATGTTTAATACCAATATAAACTTCAAAAACCAGACCTTCAAGCAAAACTTAAAACAGATGAGTATTTGCATGAAATGTTTTTCTTTCTCTAATTGTTGTAAACTAGAGACTTCCGAAATCCAAGCCAAAATTGAGTACGAGAATATTCGATTACGAAGAAATATTGTAACTGGGCATCCAATTTAGATCCCATTTCCACTTATGTATACATATAGGGAAAATTAGAGGAGAGATAACAGGTTACATTACAGTATAGAGAAGGCAAGTTTATGTTGCATTACAGTATGGCAAACCTATAAAAATATACATGCTTTCATGTGGTTTTAGAACATTTTTGTTCACCGTTATACTGTTTCATGTATCGTGGCTGCATACATGCTTTGTCATGTTAATGCCTTTATGGCCTTTCACTTTTCTTTTTATAATCTCTACGATTATTGTAACAACCTTGACTATAACTAATTGGCTTACTAGGCCTTTTAAAGTGAAGTGAGAAGATGCCAATTGGATTTGGGTGTGGGTGTATGTAAGAGAGATAGAGAGAGATGGCAAAAGGCTTTAAAAGAGTTCTCTATGAGTGGATGAATAGAGGGAAAAATGAAGTGTAACTATGAACTGTTGGTGATAAGAGCCTAAGATTGGATATGAATCTATACGAACAGTCTTTCTAAGCCCTCTGGGTGACAGAGCTTCCACATAAGAAGGCACTGATGGATCAGTTGAAAATCCTAATAAGATTATAAACTAAACGCGAGATAATCAATACTTACAACTGTCAGGTAAAATCTTGTTTTTTCCTGGAAGGGATTTTAGATAGCTAGTTGTTCACCTATCACATTTACAGCAGAAAGTTGTGAATTTGCATTAATGGTATGCGGAGGAGGGTACAAAAATAATTGCTGCATGAATCTCGAGATAATAATACCGTGGGGCTCACTTCTAAACCCTTCTCTTCTCTTAACTGTGATATTTCCATTTCAGGTATGTATGGTGAGAATCAGAGTATCATTCTCTTTGGGAAGGTGCCAATGTGGATTTTGATGGTGAGATTTTAAGCATGTTGGTGTTGCAGCTGCGCTGTATATCTAGAAATTCTTGGTATACATAGTCTTACTAATCTTGGTAAATTAAGCCAATAAGTAGCAGCCATGTGAATCTGCTGGGTAATGATGACTCACTTTTGACATGTGGAATAAAGAGTTTGGTTAGGGAAGATTTATTGAAAATTTAATTGTTCGTTCTCTTTTACAGGAGGCTAGAGCATTTGGTTGTAGAAAAAGTTTTAGGTAAATATAATCTACAATTTTTTTTTTAGATTAATTAACTCACAATATGACAATATGTCAAGTGTAAACATTTCCTTAAAATTATGTTTATGCACTTTTCTTTAAGATTGTGACCTAAAATGCCTCTCTTTACGTGGCTGTATGAATGGTCAACAATGGCGAACCACTTAACCAGTTTAGCGAATACGTATACTTTTCTGACTAAAAGTCACTTCAAGCAGGGCTTGTTGACTTGTGATTCACCTCAGGCATTATTATTTTTTTGATAAATAGCCAATTATATTATATGAAAAGGGATGATTACAAATATTAAACTTCTTCACCTCAGGTATGCTATAGGCATGATTCAATGCGTCATGTTCTTGCTATTAGTATCATTCTATTAGCTGCTCCTTTGTTGCTAATCTACGTCAATATATTTCTATATTAAGAAAAGAATTAATAATGACACAAAAAGAACTTTGGGCCACTACATTCCGGCAGAAAGTCACTAAACTTATCAACAATTTATGATTTATGATAGATACTGCGAATAAAGGGATCTAAATTCCCAGAATTTAAAACAAATGCATTGACATAAATTGCACCTGTACCTGTATGATCAATGGAGTTTAGCCATCCCCCCTAACAAAAAAGAAAAAACTTCCTGACGCAATCCCCCCTAACTAGGTAATACTAACACCAACAAGAATCATTATTTGGTTAGAGTATCTCTATTTGCCAGATTATGAGCTGTAGCTGCTGGATCATAAATCTCAGGAATTCGAAACTCCTCACAGTCTGTAGAGCCATTTCTTGTGAAAAATGCAATAAGTGTGTTCGTCATCCTACTCACAGCTGACTGAAATTCACTTTTGTTGTCATCTGTCGAACTTTTTGTACTTTGATCTAAATTATGTACAACTGAGCCAACTGCATCGCCCTCCACATATGATTTACATGCTGTCAGTATGTTAACGGCTCGGTTTCGAAAGTGCCCTACGACCAACCCCTCAAAGTGCTGCAGAACACAAGAGAACAAAAATGAGATTGAGTCATACAGTACTTCAAGTTCCTACCACATTCACATAATCACATACATTAGGAGTAGAGGTTCCTCTAACATCAGGCAAATGCCTTCAATGCCCCACTCTCTAATGCCCCGATCTCCCAAATGATTTTTTCTTTTTTCTGTTGACCATTAGATTCTATATAAAATAATTGACATTTTGATATCTTACACGCAATAAATGGTATGGTCTTAAATTTTTTACGATTTTTTTGAAAAATTGGGAAAAAATTCAAAACTACACCATTTTTTGCTTGTAAGATATCAAAATGTCACTCATTTTATATAGAATCTAATGATCAATAGAAAAAAAAAAAGAATAAAAGCATTTGGGAGGTTGGGACATTACAAAGGGCATTAGAAAACATTAGAAAGTTGGGCATTAGATGCCCCATGCCCGTCTAGATCCTACCATAAAGCTCACTATATCCACTATACTTATTATGTGAGGAATATAGAGAGAATAGCTGATAAATTGTTGTAGCCAACAAACCTTTGGTGGTTTTCGCAGTGTATACATCATTGTCTTCAAGGACAAGATGAATGTATTCTCGTTGTATTCCTTGGATTTTTTCTCCCCCACTGAACCAACATACGCTGATGAGTAACCGGGCTCATTAAAGAAGGGCTTCTCATTCAGAATCAGGCCTTGTATAGAAACCAGAACTTGAAGCATGGTTGATTTGTCTGGAATCCAGTTTTCAGTACTCTTGCCACGCCAAGTGCCCAAGAGACTAAGGCAGACTTTTCCACATTGATATAAATTTGGATTTATCCTCAGGCCCCCTGAGTGGTAGTGCACCTTCTGCAAAAGTTAAGTCCAACTTCTATCATCCATAGACAAGACACATTTCAAAACAAGGGGAATATACGTGATACTTACTGGTGGACCTGCAGGGTAAGATGAAGGAAAAAGGCAATCAAAAAAGAAAAGGCCATCATGGTATGGAGTGCCAGATGGTCCAATAATGACAGCCCTTAGAAGATCCATCCTTGATTCACAAACTCGCACAAAAATTGTTTCTGTAAACACAAGTTTGTGAGATACAGACAAAACCAAAGATGATTAAACTGCAAAGGATAAAAACCAATTTCCATAAAAGGTTGAATTTCATCACAAAGCAAATTAATAGCAAAAGTAAGAAAGACATAAATGACATTGCGTGATGATTATATAACTATATTGTATCCTAGAGAATCAGAACAGGAACAATGAAAGGGAATAAAACCCTTGAAAAATTATAAGCATCCATAGTTATAATAACAAGGCATACGCATTCCTAAAAAGGATAAGGAAAAAAGGAAAAGGAAAAAAAGTGAAGATTTACCTGGCAAGTTTTCCTCCAACATTTTCCACTCCTCCTGGATTTTTTTTGCCCAATTCTTTGGTCGCTGTCAATAGAGCAAGATCCAATTTAATCAAAGGAGTGTAACCATTAGTCAACAGGGGTGAATTTTTAACAAGTTTCTAATATATGCTACCTGCTGCTCTGAAGAGCCCTGTTTTTCATAGAAATGATCCTGAAAAGAATCAATCATATCAAATTGCTTAAATTGTTGGAGCTTTTGAATGACGGCACCTTCAGCTTCTTTTCTTTTACCCTTAGAACTGGACTCTGCATGCCCCAAAGCAACATCCTGCTTGGATACATTTGAATCAAAATCCTTCAACCAAGGCAGTGATGCCTCTACCCCAGGAGGTAAATCCACATTGTCAAACTGATCCTGCATACTTGTGTAATCATCTTCATATATAAAGTCATCATTGTCATAAAAGTCATAGGCATAATCATCATCCACATCTTCATCATCATCATTCATTTCATCATTTCCATCTTGATATGAAAAATCAGAATTGGGACTATTAGCGTTATTTGAAGACATGGAACTCTTGGAGATATCACCACTTCCTGACGATTCTCCCACAGTCATAGAATTCCCATGATCGCTTGTAGAAGCATCCTATAAAAAGTCAAGATCAAACTCTAAAAACTTTATAAAGTCAGAAAACCAAGTTAAGAAAATGGACTCATCATGGTTCATCAAGCAAAATAATACTGTATAGCTTGATATTTCCACTCCTGAACTTTTATTCCCTTGTTTATTTGTTCCCCTCAATTAGTTGAAAATTATAAGTTATCCCCTGTAAGCAGATACCCATGCACGGAAAAAGTATTAATAATTTCTCTTGCTAGAAATTCTTAAGTTCAACCGACTAAGAGAGTTGTAAAGTTTACATGTACCGCTGGGCAACTGCCTGGTGCATGAGACCCAGTGCTGCAATAAAGCATTGGTGATTTGTTACATTCCAAGTAAGCTTGCATTGCTCGAACATTTTGCTACTCCTAAACCATAGCATTGCCGTATTATGATTATTTAGCCACTTTATGACACTTTTATAAAGCACTTTTATTACCTTGAAGGGCGAATTAACACCCGTCCTACTAATTTACAAGGAAACTATAGATTCAGCACATATTCGAATCTAGAATTAAGCTGACTTAACACTTCAATTGACTTCCCAGTCTCAATGAATCTTCGCAGAAAAAGGCAATAGCTTGTACAAACATTTCCATGTATGTATAGATATATATTGATGTTTAGATTTCACATGTATATATACATCATAGTCTAGTTTCAATTACGTAAAAAAATTCCATGTATGGAATCATTGATCACACTAACCAACACTATTTCAAACCGGCTATATGCTAATCCTTTTTATCGAAGAGAAAGGGGAGCCTGGGACAGGAGAGGAAAGCGTGGGGCACTACTTGATTCCAGCAGTTTATTCTCTTTTTCTAAAATATAAGACACAAAGCATTAGAAGACCAAACTAACAAAACCCCACAGAGGTACGGTAGGACGAATCCCCTGACAAGGTTCGGAAAAGCCATTAACATTGTTCTCGCCAGCAATAACATTGTACACGGGAGCAAGGAGAAATCAAGTATGGCTACCAATTAACCCAAATCATGGAAGGCAATCTATAAGAGAAGAAGAAAATAAACTATGTATAAAAAGGGGGAACATCAACAGTAAGTGAACAACAAACTCCAACACAATTTTCAAATAAAATAAAATGCGCACTTTACGCAGTATAAACGATCACCAACGAAGGCCTAAAATGAAAGCGTGCGAACCAAAGCCAGAATCGGAAAATGATCGAAATTGACCAATAATGTGTCGGCTGAACGGCATATTTGAGCGATACCCAGTGGGGGAAAATATAATTCCACCCAAACACAAACAAAAACGCAAGGAAGAATTCAAGCCTTCTGAGAACAAATTTCGAAAAGAATACCTCTTCTTGTTTGTGTCTCTTCCCGGTCCCTGAATTTACAGGATTTCCAGGGACGCAATCATCCACCTCAAGATCCATAAGCAATCGGCAAAACCCCACACACAAGAGACCGAAGAGCGAGTAAGGAGAGCCAAATAGTGGTTCACTCCTGGCAAGAAAGAAAAAATATTGAAGCGCGTGGGACAGAGAGAGAAAGAGAGCAGGAGAAGGTTGGGGGATTATAGTGATCGAGTCGAGTGTGAGACTCGGAGAAATTGCCAATTGGCGGAAGAGAGAGAGAGGTTCAATTCGCAGCTTTAACACTCCAATTGCAATGGTAATTTGTTTCCTTGCTAAGGAGGCCGGGCAATTATATAACACGGCACGATCCACGAAATTACCGATACGTTTCGGGGTTTAATGGTGAGGTGAGAACGTGAGAGACTATGGACACGTGGAGGGGTGATAGCGGAGCTGCATGTTTAGTCGTTGGAGGCGTTAGTGGACTAGATTACTGCTCCGGAGGAATCTATATGAGATAGGATATGAATTCAAATGCATTTAAATCCTATAATATAATGATATCGGGCAATGGATTAAATCCTGATTTAATTCATAAATATTTAAATTTAAACAAAATAAATTTAATCATATATTTCTGATATTTAAATTATTTGAATTATATAAATTAAATTACTTATTCAATTTACATTATATTGGATTCAGTAAACAATCTTATTGAATATTCTGACCCATTAAGGAGGAATCTAAGATCTAACCGAAGAAATAGACCAACTTAATAATAGGTCAGGTCTGGCAAAAAAATGGTCAAGTAATCCTTTTGATCTGCGAAAGAGACGCAAAGTATTACACATTTGTTATCATAAAAATAGTAATATATATTGTGTATATACATAGCAGATTAGCTAGCGATCTGGTCCAAAAAATGAGTAAGTGAGTATTTTGAAAAAAAACAAAAAGAGGATTCTAAAGAATATACCGTTGGTGGGGCCATAAAACACAAACGATAGTGTTGCTGTTTTCGTAAGTTTAATCTTGAACTCAATCTAAATCTTACAAGTTTATCAACAATAACATGCAAGTTTAATTAGTTCTCTTTCTATTATTAATATATAACCTATTTAACTAATATATTTAAATTAAAAAAATTAATTAAGTTAATTAATATAATATATATTTTTTAAAATCCTAATTATCTTCATTAATTTCTCACTTATCTCTTTTACTTAATTATTATTAAGAATATTAATGCAGATAATTTAAAATAATAAATAAATATAAAAAATATGTTTTATATTTAATATTAATATTAACTTTTTAGTTATATCCTATATTAAATATTAGAAAAAAATATATATAAAGATTATACATATTGTAAGGCAGAGTATATATACGAACAAAAAATGAGCGTGGGATTCCCGCTATTGACAACTGCATGGAAAATTTTCCACAAATTTTAACATAAAGGTAATTTTTCTTGTCTTAAAATTTTGTGCTAATCATTATTTACGAAAAAAAAATGAGAATATAGGAAAACAGAAGGAAAATAGTCTAATGAATAGAGAAAACAAAAAGTGAAGATAGAAAGAGATAATCCCTTCTGCAGACGGCGAAGAGACACTTGAATGTTACTATTCTCGAGGATCATAAATTCCAAATTTTTTACCCATACACAACTTCTTTATTGGCTCGCTGCCTCGCTCATAGACATATCCCTATATTCATTCGGCTATATATAAATTAATTATTATTAGAAAGAGCACGTCCACTCATAGAAAATAAAAGGAAGACCTCCTACTCCTCTAATTCTATTTATAAAATAAAAAAAATTATTTTAATCTTATTTATAAAATAAAAAAATTATTAGATAAATATATTATTTTATCTTTTATTTATATTAATTATAATATATATTAAACAAAGAGAAAGTTAAAAAAAATTTAAATTTTTTGACACATAGTTAATAAAATTTTCTTTAATTTATATAAAATAAGTTAGAAATAACTTATAAATAGAATTAAAAAAATATTAATTATCATGACTCATAAACGCACTTTAACGTACTTATAGGAATAAAATATTATTAACTTGCTTTTGATTTCTTTCTCTTTTTACAAAATATATATGATCATGACTAACATAGAATTTGTTAAATGTTATAAAGTTCTGCTAAATTTCTTTATGATTTTTAAAAAAGATACTATGTTGAAAAGGTAACCACAAACTTGGCCGAAACTGAATAATATGTATATAATAATGGATGGATTTTAGAGCAACATAATGGTATGTTTTTTTATTCTCTTCATTCTCGAGTATAGCATGGATGGATTTTAGAGCAATGTTTTAAGACACTTCTTCCAGATATGCACTACACTAGTTGCATTCAGAAACGTGCGTTAGGTTTAATTGGTTCATTATATATATGGATTGCATATCATTTTATAAGGCAGATTTGATGGACATGGAGAAAAAATGATCGTTCGTATTCCCACTTAAAATTAACCGTTCGATTTATCATAAAAAGACTCTGGTCAAACTTAAAATCTGATTTTGCTGAAGTAAATGGGGGATCATCGGTAGTATTGCGCTGAAACGCGATTTCATTCCTGATATGCCTCATATTTTAAAAGCATATAAGAACGTAAGCACACAGACAAGTACATGAAACTACCATGTATATCCCGCATTACCAAAAAAACAGATGGCACTGCACATTTCATCACTTGTTATATCACCTACATATATAGGACTAGGGCTTTCCATATCCAATTTTAGAATCCAAATCCAAATCCTTCTCTTCAAAGCCTTCTTCTGCTTTGATCAAATCTTTTATTATCATTTCAACAGTTTGCTCCAAGTTAGCCAAATTTTCTTTCACGTTGCTCATTTCTGCCTCCAAAACCACCAACTCCTGCTTCAGTCTTTTCACTTTCATAGCCTTCTCCAAGTAACCTTTCATATTTATAGCAGATTTAACAGGAGGCTCTAGCCAACTCAAGTCCAATCTACTTATCTCAAGCTCCTCCCACAATTGTTGAAGCTCCTCACATGCTTCCTCGTTCATATCTTTCCACTTCTTGTTCTTTAGAAATTGCAAAACTCGACCCAATGCAGTAAATGCCCACTCTGTAAATTTACGGCTTCTCTTCTCCTTACAATCCATCAATGAAGGATGCCACAAACAAGCCTCCTCTAGCAGTGGAACAAATACTTTCTCTATTTGTCCCAAATCCTTGAACTCAATGGCTTGATCATCCTTTGGGACCAATGATGCTTTCCCAATAACTTGAGTGCCTTCAGAGCTTACTATAGAAAATTCAACTTCAACAATGCATTCATCATTCAAAATATAGCTGGCATGTGGGTCATGAAGCTTAGCCAATTCCATAAAAGATGGATAACCCCAACTTTTACTATTGGCACAGAACTTATCGTCTAAAGCTGCGTTAAAGGAACATCAATGAAACACAATTTTAAGATTGGCCCATCCCAAAACAGCTTTTAGAAGAATATAATAAACAATGAAGCGGCATGGAATGATACCTCGTGTTTCAGAATTTTCCGAGGAAGCTTGATTGACCACCGTCAATGTGCAGGCTGCATATATACTCCAACCTTGAGGTAAAGTCTCAGCATCGGCAACACGCAAATATATAGCCAGAGACTTCCCATCTTGTCTTCCTCTGTATAAAGCAATTTTCCTACGACGAGATATTACATTAATATGCTAAGTTAATCTTATCTGAATGGATAAGGATAACTATTATATATGTCTTCGAACCCAAAGAAAAAAAAAACATATACGATGACTGCAAAGAATGAAGAAAGAAATGAGGAATATTATACATTCATAGAATAAGAGATAAGAGATTTTGGTGAAAATGAGAGATGAAGGACACGAGTGTGTATATATATGATAGATTTTTGCTCATACCAAGTACAACCGCCGATAGTGAAAACCTCAGAACGGTATACGTGATTGGTCTTCAACGTACTAAAGTTTTTGATAGTCCATGCTACTTTCTTGAAGGTTATATCCTTCGGTTCCTGATTCTTCATCGTACAATCGCCTTATTATAAAAACCTGAAAGCCGTGAACGCCCAAGACAATAATTAATGATGATAGTACAATTAAATTGTAAACCCTAAACCCTATTTACCAAAACACAGTCGAAACCTCAAAAACAACGCAACTGGGTGGAAGTGTAAAACGGATGAAACAACTAGTGGACGGAGTGATATATATATATATATGTGTGTATGTGTGTGTGGAGGAGTACGTTGTTAGGGAAGAGACGGGAAATTAAGTCATAAGTATGGTTGAGATCCATCGCTTGGGATAATGGACTAAGTGTATTAATTAATTGTTGGTTCATTAAACAGAATCCTCCTCGTCATCAGCAATTCATAGAAAGCCGCACCAAGAAAATTCTAAAGGAATACGGAAGGAAACTGAACATAGGAAGCATAAATGAATAATAAATGGATGTTACCTAACTCTTCTCTTCTTCTTCTTCTTTTCCTTTTTCATTGAACCGTTACTATTCTTCCCTCCCTTCCTCTTAAACCCCAAACCTCAGTCTGTGTTTCTCTCTCTCTCTCTCTATGTGCCTCTCAACTCACCCATGACTGTTGCAACCGCAGCCACAACCCTCACCTGGAAGCTCATGAAGCTCGTTTAGATATTTGTATATACACTATTTAGATGAATACTGTAAGAGAATGTAAATATATCTCTACTGGCTCATTTTTCTCGTTAATACTCCTCCGGCTCAAAATGCAAGGCAAAAAAAGTTGAGAAGGGTTTGATTTTTTTTTATAAGGTGAAATTTAGGTTTATCTCATAATTTAATATTTTTTTTATTTTTACTTATAATTAATGTTATGTCTCTTACATCTTTTTTTTCACTCATTCTCTATCCCACTCATTATCTCCATAAATAAGGGTGTTTTAGGAAATTTATATTTTTTATATATTTATTGTCTTTAACTAATTTTAACTAAATGAATTGCACAATTTAATTATTTTTACCTTATATTTTGAACATGAGATATTTGCTATGCTAAGTGCTCAATAGTGAACACATGGTGTGGGTGGATCACTAGATCAGCTATAAATGTCAGAGGAAAAGCATCTGTTTATAAGAAGCTGAAGTTTTGGAAATTGATAATCTATATCTTCAAGTGATAGATGCAATTAATCAAATTAGTAGTAACCCATTGAATCCCCCCCCCCCACCCAACCCCACCCCTAATAGGTATGTGAGCTGGCTTTGATTTTTATTATTTGATATTTTCAAAGTTGCAATAGAGAAGCTAATAAATACTCTTCATCATTTCTTGCCATTCGATAACCTTTTTTCCTTTCCAGAATTAATAAGTGGAAGCCACATGTAATATTTTATCACGATCCTAGATTCTAGAATATTGTTGAAATTGTTTTTCTTCCTTTAAAGAATTAGGAAGTTGTTCCTTTAATTTAATCATGACATTTCATACCTAAATGAAAATCAAACAATACAAAAAGAAGCATTTGGATTACAGGAGATCATACAACTGCAATCCAACTTCTGCGCGTTTGGATATTAAATTTGATGAATCTGATTGTGACGCAGAGATTGAAATGTTAGAAGAACCTCATGGTGTTTTGCCATCACCAGTAACTACATCTCAGGATCTTAATGCTTGTGTTCACCCCAAATTGCTAGATTATGATGAACTCGCTGCACGGTTTGAAGTACTGAAACTCATCAAGTCTCACATTTTGGCTAGAGTTTGTTTTAACGAGGAGTACATCAGTAGAAAAATCTATAAACTCACTCCTTTAAGATTGTGGATTAAGATGTGATGTTAAGCCCTTTTATATTCATCCTCTTATTAATTCCTGCTTGGTCCAGTTGGATTTTACCCCTTTTGGGATGTTCGTCGGGCTCAACTCGGGCTCAACATACGTGATATTGGAGCATCGTTTATGGTATTTCATATTAAAAATCAAATAACAATAGTGCACTCTTAGTACTTAAACACATACATATATACATACATACATAGAGAGCGGGTATGCATTTAATTTGTTATTACTTTATCCATGTATAGGACTAGGGTTTCCATATTCAATTTTTGCATCCAAATCCTTCTCTTCAAAGTCTTGTTCTGCATTCACCAATTCTTTTCTTATCATCTCAACACTGTGTTGTGTGTTAATCAGCTTTTCCTTTATTATGTTCATTTCTGTCTCTAAAACTACCAAGTTTTGCTTCATCTTCTTCACTTTCTCTACCTTCTCAACATATCCTTTCATATTTATAGCAGATTTAACAAGAGGCTCTAGCCAACTCAAGTCCAATCTACTTATCTCAAGCTCCTCCCACAATTGTTGAAGCTCCTCACATGCTTCCTCGTTCATATCTTTCCACTTCTTGTTCTTTAGAAATTGCAAAACTCGACCCAATGCAGTAAATGCCCACTCTGTAAATTTACGGCTTCTCTTCTCCTTACAATCCATCAATGAAGGATGCCACAAACAAGCCTCCTCTAGAAGTGGAACAAATACTTTCTCTATTTGTCCCAAATCCTTGAACTCAATGGCTTGATCATCCTTTGGGACCAATGATGCTTTCCCAATAACTTGAGTGCCTTCAGAACTTACTTTAGAAAATTCAACTTCAACAATGCATTCATCATTCAAAATATAGCTGGCATGTGGGTCATGAAGCGTAGCCAATTCCATAAAAGATGGATAACCCCAACTGTCACTATTGGCACAGAACTCATGTTCTAAAGCTGCATTAAAGGAACATCAATGAAACACAATTTTAAGATTGGCCCATCCCAAAACAGCTTTTAGAATAATATAATAAACAATGAAGCGTCATGGAATGATACCTCGTGTTTTAGATTTTTCCGAGGAAGCTTGATTGACCACCGTCAATGTGCAGGCTGCATATATACTCCAACCTTGAGGTAAAGTCTCAGCATCGGCAACATGCAAATATATAGCCAGAGACTTCCCATCTTGTCTTCCTCTGTATAAAGCAATTTTCCTACGACGAGATATTACATTAATATGCTAAGTTAATCTTACCTGAATGGATAAGGATAACTATTATATATGTCTTCGAACCCAAAGAAAAAAAAAACATAGATGATGACTGCAAAGAATGAAGAAAGAAATGAGGAATTATACATTCATAGAATAAGAGATAAGAGATTTTGGTGAAAATGAGAGATGAAGGACACGAGTGTGTATATATATGATAGATTTTTGCTCATACCAAGCACAACCGCCGATAGTGAAAACCTCAGAACGGTATTCGTGATTGGTCTTCAATGTACTAAAGTTTTTGATAGTCCATGCTACTTTCTTGAAGGTTATATCCTTCGGTTCCTGATTCTTCATCGTACAATCGCCTTATTATAAAAACCTGAAAGCCGTGAACGCCCCAGAAAATAATTAATGATGATAGTACAATTAAATTGAAAGCATAGCAAGTTATTTGAAAGGTAACCAGAGTGAATGAGAGATAATATGAACGTAGCTCCCTTATTGATGAAGCTCACATGCAGCCTTGAGGCGAAGAGAGCCTGATCTTTCTGGACATTGAATATATAGGAAAAAAGAAGGAAACTGCTGAATAGAGGAAACAAAACTGAAGATAGAAAGGGATAATCCTTTCTTGTTGCAGACGACGAAGACAATTCAATGTTACCATTCTTGAGGATCAGAAATTCCAAATGCTGAGAGTAGGGACTAAGTAATTCTTTACCAATACCCAAGTTCTTTATTGGCTGCGCATATCCCAATATTCAGCTATATATCAATTAGTTGCAGTTATATGAAAGAGCACGGCCACTAATAGAAAATAAAAGTGACGCGTCATATTAAAAAATCATGATTTTTGTAAATTAAGCATGTTTTCAAGTGCATTATATTGGACAGAGTTTGCATTAAATTATTTATAATTTTTATATATAATGCTATATATTTTTTTATAGATATTATACTGTGCATGTGCGTATGTATGTATATATGGATTTAGGGTTAAAGAATATTTGTTTTTGTAAGAAAATAACAAAAGACTCGGACAAACATGATGAAGGGTTGCGTTGGAATTTACATAGATAGCAAATAATAAAAATAATACACTTCTATGTATCCAGGTCCATTTACATTATGACATATCAGCCACACACACTATAGGGTTCTCCATATCCAATTTCTGCATCCAAATCCTTTTCTTCGAAGCCTTCTTCTATATTCACCAAATCCTTTCTTATCATTTCAACACTTTGTTCGAGTGACCTAGCTTTTCTTTTAACTCCTTCATTTCTGTCTCCAAAGCCAGAAAGTTCTCCTTCAACTTCTTCACTGTCTCTGCCTTCTCCTCATATCCTCTCATCTTTTAAAGCAGATTTAACGGTCGGCTCCAACAAACTCAAGTCTAATCTACTCATCTCAAGTTCCTCCCACAAATGTTGAAGCTGCTCACATCCCGTATCGTTCATATCTTTCCACTTCTTGTCATCCAAAAATTGCAAAACTCGACCCAAACCATTAAATGCCCACTCAATAAACCTACGGCTTCTGTTGTTCTTACATTCCATCAATGAAGGATGCCATGAACAAACTTTCTCTAACAGTGGAATAAACGGCTTCTCTATTCGTCCCAAGTACTTGAAATCAACCACATCATCATCGTCATCATCAACCTTTGGTTCATTTGAAGCAACTTGTTTGGATTCTTTGGAAGGATCAGTTAAATGACTTGCAAGCTCAAAGTCCTCAGGTCTGACCGCATAAAATTCAACTTCAACATACAATGCATTCATCGTTGGAAATGAACCCCCTAGATGGGTCCTGAAGTACCCTCAAAGTCATGAAAGATGTATAACCCCTATTTACTCGATTTGCAGTACATAACTTGTGTTTTATATCTGCATTCAATTGAAAGTCTATTATATATATGAACAAGTTTTAGGGGAATAAATAATGAACTAGTATGAAATGATGATGATGATACCTCCTTTTGCGGTGTCGTAATTCCCTTTAAAATATTCCTTTTTGTTTAACAACTTCTCCATGGCAGTGTCGTAATTCAGGTCCCAAAGAAGGTCAACTTCAAGAAAGTCAACTCCATAAAATTCCCTTTAAAATGGACATCTCTCAATTCTCCTCTTCCCTTCGGTTTTCCAAACTATTCTCCCACTAAGTGTGTGTTTGGTTAGTGTGAAAACTAAGGTTTTAAAAGGGATTCTGGTCCAAATCTTGGTTTAGAAAAAATTCAAAACAAATAGTCATATTTGTCTAAAAAGATTTATGGACCAAACTATGGTTTTGAATAAGCTCTTGGGAATAGTTTCTGAAGTAGTAAAAGAGTTTATAGATTATCTAATTACTATTTTATCCCTAATTTTTCTGACACTCTCTTTTCTCTTTTCTCTTCTCCCTCTTCTCTCTCTTCTGCTGTTCTTCATCGTTGTCATTGTGCTGTCGCTGCTGGAGCTCGCCATCACCGTTGGTTCTAGTTCCGCTGCCACCGACATCTTACTCTGTCGCTGGAGTCGCTCTCCCCGACAACCCCGATAGTTGTTTCGTTGCAAACACTGGACTCTCTCTCTAACTTTCTCTTTGTCTATAGTTCTCTCCGTTCTCTTCATCGACACTCTTCTGTCATGACGGTCACCGGAAGAAGGAAGAACCAGTAGAGCTCTGTCGGGGAAGAAGAGGAAGAAAAACAGAGATGGGATTGGACAGTGGAAAAGGAAAGATAACTCCATGAACATTAATTTTTTTTATCTCATATCCTTTATAGTAATTTATTAATCACAAAAATTATTCTATTAGTAACTATCAAAACACACATTTATTGGGAAGTCCGAAGTTTGTTTAATAAAAAACAATGCCTTGATGCTTGATAAATCAGTCAATGTTGCTTAACTGTGATAGATTGCATAAAAAGACTTCTGACATCGGCTCATAAGCCAATCTGCGTGCATTTTCATTTGCATGCATGTAGTTATTGTGAGAAGCGTTAACCATGGGGAACTAGATTGCGAATGTACGCTCTGAAGTGTTAACCTTTGGTTACCTTCAAATGAAAATGGGAACTAGCCCAGAGTGTTTTCGTTCCTTGAGGTTCCATATGTTTTTCAAATAAGAATGCTTTCCCAATGTACACCTTTCATACGCATATTTGTTATATTGCTCCTTTCTTTCTTCGATATTTTTATTCTTGATGATGGAGTGGCTGTGAATTTAAATTGAAATGCATATTGGTTTTGTTTCTCTAGGCCACAAAATATGGTGCGATCTTAGTTTTAAGTGATGGTACTTATCCATGGGGTTGTGGTGAGATCATACACTATTGAAATTTCTGCATGTGTTGGTTTTTCTTAGATCATTATACCTTGTACATTTCCATGGTGCTATGGTAACATAACATAATTTTTCTAATTGCTTTCTATTTGTACCATTATAGATCATTAGACTTAGTCACCATTAATTAATGTTATGGTAGCATAATGTTTGAACAAAATTTGAGGGACATCATTAGCATTCAAACTCTATCTCATGTGACTTAGAATTTTGGTTTTAGTTTTCTGACTTTCTCCTCGGAAGCTACTTAACAAGTGTAAATTTTACCAGATTCCGCTATCTCACATTTCTGACATTGTATATAAGACATCAATTGACTGGATCAACCAACGTTCTCTTGAGGCACTTAGTTCCTTTGTGCTGTGGTCTTTAGACGGTATTCTTACTGATTTGGCTAGCCAGCAAGCTGTGGCCAAGGGCTTCAAGAAGGCTGTCCAGCTCACGACTACAAAATCTCAGGTAGATGCCATTAGTGGACAGATGTTTGACTAGTTCATCAATGAGTTCTTTTTTCTTATTGTCTTTCCATCTCTGAACGAGATTGGATATTTTCTTTTAAATCATGTCATTAGGTCTTGTATGCCATTCAGGGGGCTATTCACTTTAGTTTAGTTGATGTCAACTACAGCTATGCTCAAGTGGCTGATATATGAGTTAGTGTTGATGATCGTTTTGTTATTATCGTTATTTTCATTTTCCTTCTAGGGTCTTTGTGACCTATAGGTCATATAAACTAAAGAAAAAAAATAAATGAATTGCCAAAGCCAAATACGTACCCTTGAGATATGCATCTAATTCATTTCTGGCTTGCACCTAGATATATGTCTAAAAGAGGAAGCTTGAGTTGAATTTATGATATGATCATTATGGGGCACTATAAATCTTAGAATAAAAAAAAATCCAAAAGGAAGTCCTAACGAAAACAATGCTTGTATATTTTAAGCAGCCAGTAGGTTTTGTTTTGGGGAGTAGTTTATATTTCCTGATTCAATCAACTTGGAGCATGAATTTGACTTCATTGCAGACAGTTCCTGCTGTTTGGCACCTAATTTACATTGAAGCTTTGTCTTATTGTCCATAGCTTTTTAAATTCTAATATGTTATTCTATTTACTTTGTATTGACATTGCTTGCAGTTTGCAATGCTTGCGGTCTTAGCTATGGTGTTGCGGCGGAACCCTGATGTTCTAATTAGCCAGTTACCCATACTAAGAGACAATTCAAAGTATCCAGGGCACGATAAGCTTTGGATGATATCTCAGGTGAGTGCTGGATGCTGACCCAAGTATACGAGGCCCCCCAGAAAAAATTGTCTAAAATATCTTATTTTTTCTTTAGTTTTCCCTTCAGTTTTATAATGCTGAATATTGAAGCACTTTTGTGCAGGCTTCAATAGGAGACCTCTCAGTAGGTTTATATGCTTGGGCACGCAATCTCCTATCAATAGTGAGCGGCAATAGTGTTAATCCACAGTCCAGGGATTTGATTCTGCAGCTAGTAGAGGTATGTTATTAAGCTTTCTTTTTAGCTTTTTCTCCTCAATAGTATTGCTATTTCTTGATACCATTGTTATTTCTCTTCTATTTGGTGGCAGAATTTTGTCTGCTCCAAAAGCACGGCCTATTTTAGTAAATGGGGCAATCAGGAAAGGGGAGCGATTAATTCTACCTTTTGCATTTGAAATACTGATGCGGGCTACATTCCCTACATCTTCAGCTAGAGTTAAGGTGAATTTTCATCTAGTTATATGTTTGTAAATCAGTTATTGTGGCCCATAATGTGCTTTCAAGACTCAAGTCAAGTGCTGTTTCTGTATAGGCTACTGAAAGGTTTGAGGCAATATATCCCTCTCTGAAAGAGGTAGCTCTCGCTGGTTTACCTGGAAGTAAAGCAGTGAAACAAAATTCGGAGCAAATATTCAATTTTGCGAACGTGGCAGCTGGAGAAGGTATGTAAACCACATTTTGTAGCTTCGTTTTTCTTTTTTTTCTGCCTGAAATATTAGAGAAGTAAATATATATAGAAGTTATATGTAATGTAGTTGTGTTTTCCAGGCAATCCTGAGTTGTCAAAACGAAGCAGCTGGTGTTTTCATTCAGTGCTTGAGCCAAAATTCAGGACGTTACAGGAATTGGGTGAGCTGTTCTTGCCGTTTTGATTTTTCAGTTCTTACAAGATTTTTGCATGTTTTATGTTTTCAAGGGCAATTCGATTTTATTTAGTTTTTATTTGGTCTCATTCTTTATTGGTTATGTACAGGAACTACTTTATCCAGACCACATAGAAGTAAGTGTTTCTATTCTGAGACGACTTTCTGAAGATTGGACTGAACATGCATCAAAATTATCTCCTTTCGAGCCCTTGAGGGAAACTCTTAAGAAATTTCAAGCAAAAGGTAGTTTCTCATTCATTTACCTACATGATATCGTCGATTTACGACATCTAGAGCTGCTTACCAATACCCCTGACATGGACTGTTGGCCTGGGCTGACTTCAGAGGATTTCATTTATATATATGACTGCAGCAGAATACATGATTTTTTTTTTCTTTCAAAACAATGATTGGCTACTTTTTGGCGACAGAATGATGAACATTGGCTACTGGGACAGATGCTCCTCAGCAAGCACTCCTTGAGGAAACTCTCTGTAGCTTTGAGTATCGCGAAGTCATGGGCGTATGACATGTTTGACCTTTACAGCTGTTGCTCTAGCTTTGGGTGCTGTTGCATTCTCCCCCAATATGGGGTCATGGGATTTAAGGAAACTCTCTGTAGCCTTTAGCTCTCAGCTCTGTTTCTGAAATATGAGAATTATTCTGCGGAACTGGAAGCAATGGCTCTTTTCAACCCACCACAATTGCAACGAGTTAAATTGTGAATTACCTCATGAAGGGCTAACGTGGAGGTTGTATTTTCAAGCCCTGGTCGGAGGGCAGAGTAGTTTAGGCAACACTGCTTCGAGAATGTTTAATTTAGTTTGACCATTTTGTTCTCGTTTTATCTTTCTTTCTTTTTTTAAAAATAATTGTTCGGTCTCCAAAAAAATTGTTTCATCATGGCTTTTAAAATGACAGTGCTGGCAAAATGCCAGAGAGGTAGCTTCCCCTGTATTCTGAAGTCAGTTGTAGCTGATACAGAGTTTTCACGAAACAATGCAAATTTTTCGAGTTTTCATGGTTATGGCTGTAACTGTGGCCTGTTCCCTTTTTTTGGCTCGCCATTTACTCTCTTTCGTCATGGACCTCAAATTGGAAAAAGTGAAAAAAGAAGTATAAAAGATAGTGATTGTATGATTGTATCCCATTCTATATATTCTCTGATCATAAGAAGAAAAGGTATACTTGTTTCCATTTAGAAAACCTGCAACTTGAATGTACTGTTGGCAAGGCTGAATCACCCTCTTCCTTACAATAGTTTGGAAATACAATTGATCCCAAAATTTCCAACTAGATTTCTTGTGTTACGAATACAGTTTCATGGATAATCATAATCTTCAGGTTCGGCAAACGGATACTTTCTATATGCATTTCTAATCTTTGAAGGATCTTCAGGCTTAGACCAAGGGTACTTCATGTATGGATCCCTTGGGAATTTCCTGAAGTTCAGAAATGGTGCCCACAGAAGTACCCTGCACAAAAGAGGGAAATAATTTACTCATTCATAGTGGCAAAATCGAATTCTTTTTATGGTGCTAAAAATGGAGGACATTTTTGGCAAAACAAAAAACTTTGGAAAAAGTATTGCGATGGAAAAAGCAGGTAATGAACATGTTAGAACCGCTGCCAACAAGAACTTCACACAATAAAATTTGAAATTTGAAGTGTTTATAAGCGTGGATCATATGTATTGAAGAGAGCCTAAGAAATAACTATTCAAAAAAGAGCAGAGGAATAGCTTCTCACCCTGGGAAGAAAATGAAGACAAACATGAATTGCACATACATTTCGAGAAGGTTTCTTCTGTACCATCTTATCCTAAGCCAGTTCAATATGATTGGCTGCAATTCGCCCACACACACACACACCAAGTATCAGAATTCCTGATGAGAAAGAAAAGCACATACTTCACAATCTGAGTTCAAGGAGAGAACTTACAGGCATAACTAGGAAGTAGCCAAAGAGAACAATCCCCAATTGTATCAAAACCCAGCTGAGTTCTGGCTCGTCATTCACCCCAGTTACTGCAAACGCCGGTTGCTCAGCCTGTTCAATTGACCACAGTCAAACTTAACTTAAAGCCGTTTGTTATACCCTATTGGCTGATTTCTAAGATCATGAATGTTAAATGTGAAGAAGAGTACTCACAATGGCCAAGAGAGCTCCTATTTGTAGAGCCAAACTTGGCTTCTGTAGACTGATGGACTCATTTGGCTTCTGGGAATTGCTTGCAAGGGTCTGTAATTGAATTCATGGGATCTTGTCAGAAGAAACATTCAGTAAGACATAACAATTAATCCAAAACTGTAGGCAGAAGAAAGGGAATCAGATTATGCCTGTTGAGTGGTTTGAGATGATGGTTTGTGTTGGGAAGAAACGAAGAAAGAAGCAGAAGTCCCGCATCGAGAAGAGGAGGAGAGAGGAGGCAGAGCTTTGGGAAAATGGAGATTGAGTGAGCAGTTCATTTTTTTTCAGAGCTCTCTGTTTGATTTCTTATCCTTTTTCATGAGTTCAATTCCATGGTCACCATAGGATAGCCTTCAGTTCAAAGAGAAAAAAGACAAAACCTTCAGCAGATGCCACGTGGATATCAGACTCATCCGCTCCCACTGACAAGATAATTATATAATTTTGTTAGTTTTTCTTAAAATTTGAAATTCACAAATTTCATGTCTACAGAAACGATTATGCGATTTTCCATAAGTTGACTCATAACATATATGAAGCTGCAAATGCTATTAACAGTTATGACATGGAATAGTAAATTGTATCATATTGGCAGCAAATTAAACCTTTTTCAGATGATCTACCTCTGATCCTTCAGCACTGTGTTGTTGCAACCAATGATCTTGTAGCGCTTAAACTTCCACATAAATAGGATGTCACAAGTTTGACCCTATTTATAATTTCAAACCGTCATCCCTCTAATTGAAAAAAAAAAAGGCATTGTGTCGTTGCAAAGGCAAGACTTTGTGATTATAACGAAGGAGGAAGTCAACCATGCACTGAGGTTTTACTATTTTAGGCTGCTATATCCTAGTTTTTGCTTCTGAAGTATGGGTTAGTAGAAGCTGAAAAATAAGATTCACAAACTTACTGTTGAATACTTCAAAGTTCAAATCAATGTACAAAGAACCAAATTTCCGGAGCTAAGGAAGAAGAAGAAGAAGAAGAAGTAGCACATCAAATACAATTCCAAGAAAAGGCGGGGTTATATCCGATCTCAGGACCCACTTACGACACAGGACTGCAAATTTGGGGAAGAGAACCAGCCGCTGGAAGCAAAAGTTATTGACCCTGTTTTCTGAAGAATTGTTACATGAAAAATCAATAATACGACTTCTTATAATATTTAAATTAAATATATATTCTGTTTTTGGCCAAAAAATATATATTATTCATTTATAAGAAATCATATTATTCGTTAGTGACAAATATTACTAAGATTTATTTTTTCATAACCACTAATGTGTTATGATTTTCTTATTTGATTTTAATAAAGAAAAATTATTTCTCACACTTCTACCATGCATGACAGTGATCCACATATTTTTCTTTTACCTCAGCATGACACACATACACATATTTTTGTTTTTTCCCAGCCACACATACACATATTTAGAGTAATCATTTATAATTTTATATTTTTTATGAATTATATATATTTAATTTATATAACTCTTTGCTGAACTTGACAAAAGATCAGGGGAATTTACTGTTAATATGATTGATATATGATGTGACAATCGAAAGCAATTAAAGAAATGCTATGACTCAAGTGAGCAGCTAAAACCCACCACCACCCCTATCTGGTTTTTCCAGAGACCCTGCGAAAGGCAGAGAGCCCCCTTCGACAGTGAAGCCTTTTCTGCAGCTTTAATAATCATATATTGCCTTTACTTCGTTATCTTTCTCCTAGTGTCCTCCTTATCGGCTGACATGTTTGCCTCAACGATCCCAACACTGTCTAAACTGACACCTTCGCATTTCGTGTTACTCCCACCAAACGCCTACTTAGAAATCTTCCCACCTGGAAGAAGAATATACCGGAGAAGCAGAGTGTCAGCTTATTCTAAATCAGCTCATCACAGTTGCCGTCTTTACCCGAAATCGAACACTAGACCTATAGTGGCCACGAGGGCCAGTAATGGCGATGATGGCGCGTTTGATGCTGCCCCACAACAGTCTTCCCCTCCTCCTCCTGTATGTATCCGAGTACTCTTTTTCTGTTATGGGTTCTTGCTTCAATCGTTGACCATTTAGACGGTGTTCATGGAATGCATATTGTTTCAGTAGTAGTAACATCCTAGGGAAACGGGAGCTTTATTTGTATTATCTGTAACACTGTACCGTTTATTCTTTTTGAGTCACAATACATGAGCACAAAGCTAGACAATTCCGAATCAAACGTACTTAATGCTTTTCTGCTGGAAGAATGCCATGATTCACGAGGGCATTACTGGCTTTTCTTTACCTATGGTAACAAGGGGTTGGGTGTTACTTACTGTCTTATGCGTATTTTACCATAAACTCGTGGGGCCAAAGGTTCCCCTCCCCCCTTGTATTGGCACGCAGTAAAAGCGCAAGTGATGTGGCTCTTAAAATCTGGCTATTGTGATGTTTATCGTTGGGACGGGGTCACCCAATTATATTTGAGATGCTGCTATTTGAGCATTTAGTTGTGACAATTCCGGTCATGATTAATTTTGATGGATGCCTATCTAGTGCATGCATTTGGTGATGATGGTATGTCTTCATGCTCTATAATGTATGTCGTGTTTATATTCTCTTGGGCTTTGGTTTTGGCTGTGGTCGTTTTTGGGTTAGAGCACAGTCCATTTCATACAGCTATATATATGACTAACTTGTTTTCAGGACATGGAAGAAGTGAAGAGTACCTCTTCCGGCCTCGGTGATGGTTATGTGGCCTTGTTTGTTCGAATGTTAGGCTTAGATCATGATCCTCTTGATAGAGAACAGGCTATAATTGCTCTGTGGAAATATTCACTTGGTGGAAAGCAGTGTGTTGATACTTTAATGCGATTTCCTGGCTGTATTAATCTTACTGTGAACCTCCTCAGATCAGATTCTAGTTCATCATGTGAAGCAGCTGCAGGCCTTTTGCGATCTCTATCCTCAGTCAATCTATACAGGAATTTGGTAGCAGAGAGTGGAGCAATAGAAGAGATAAATAGACTGCTGAGGCAGTCTTCCTTGGCTCCTGAGGTATAGGAATAGGTATATTGCCACTTGGATTTATACATATTTCTTGCTGTAGAATATTGAGGAATATATGGACGTCATTTCCATAGGTAAAGGAGCAGAGTTTGATTACATTGTGGAATTTATCTGTGGATGAGAAGCTCAGCATTAAACTTGCAAAGAGTGATATCCTGCCATTGATTATCAAGTACCTTGAAGACGAGGATGTAAAAGTGAAGGAAGCTGCGGGAGGCATATTGGCAAATTTAGCTTTGAGCCATGTTAACCACAGCATTTTGGTTGAAGCAGGTGTTATACCAAAATTGGTGAGACTTCCTTTGAGTTTACATAGTAATTAAAATATGGTTATTCCCATAATAAAATATTTGCATGACATGCTGGTTTTACATGCATACTGATAGGAGGCATGTAAATCCAGCAACATAAATTCACTAAAATCCCATAAGAATATTGGAGGGAAGGGATGAATGAAGGAATGGTGTGAAGAATGTCATATTTTCAGTGGGACTTAATTCTTGACGCTTACAAATTCCAGATCAATTTTTCCTGCAGGCAAATTTCTTAACTTCTGATCCTGAAGGGTCCAAAGTCATTAAAAAGGAAGCAAAAAATGCGTTGCTGGAATTTGTTAAGGATGAATATTATAAAATTCTTGTCGTTGAGGAAGGTCTGGTTCCTGTGCCACTGATTGGTGCTGAGGCATACAAGTCATTCTCCCCTGGTCTGCATTCATGGCCCAAATTACCAGATGGTACAGAGATTGAACGGGCTTCTCTAAAACCTTCCAGGTATGGTGCATCAGAATTACTTCTTGGACTTAATATTGATGATAAGAGTGCTAACATAGAGGAAGCAAAATTGAATGCGATTGTGGGACGGACACAACAACAATTCCTTGCTCGTATTGGGGCTATAGAATGGGAAGGAAAAAGTGCATCTGATTCTGAAAGCTCTGATAGGCAACAAGTTACGCTTTTACCTTGGTTGGATGGTGTTGCTCGCTTGGTACTTATTCTAGAACTAGAAGATAAGGCCGCCATAAAAGGGGCTGCAGAGTCAATAGCTGACGTATCTATCAATGAACATATGCGCATTGCATTCAAGGAGGCTGGAGCTGTTAAGCATTTAGTTCGGCTTTTGAATTGTGCTGACGATGCTGTCAGATTGGCTGTAACTCAAGCTCTGGAGAGGTTGTCTGCCAGGTAATTGAAATCCATCAAAATTTAGTTCCTATTTAAAACATTTCAGCAGCAAAGTTGTACTTTTGTTATTGAGGACCATTGTCATCACTTATCCAAAACTTTGATCAGTCATCAATTCATTGTTTTAGAAAATTGTGATATATAATGTGGTTTTCTCTCTAAAAAATATGTTAAAGTGATTTTATTACATTGCTATTAAGAAGAAGCATTTGATAAGGACCTATCACCTAGAGGGTGAAAGAAGAACCATATGAGTAATAGAAGGATGGGTTAATTTAGTGATTTTCTTTTAAAGGGAGAACTGGTCGCATCATGACTCATAAGTCAATCTTCTGGGAAGGAAAATGAAGTGAAAGGATCGACTTCAAATGAAAGAATTCAAAATCTAAACATAAAAATGATTACGAATGGTTAATTGGTTATTATTTATTTTTACTTGGAATACATGGTTTAAGGATCACCTTTGTGTAATCTTACTAGGTTAGTCAGAGAATAGTTCTTCTTAATGTTGTGTAGAAGTCAATAGTTCATTTTTTGTTGTTTCTTGCTGGTTGAATCTTGGGACATGGGGCCTCGATTGAAGTATCAAAACTCAGCTTGTAGACTATAAGTTCGCCTTAATATTGAATGCAAAGACCTACTTCTAATAATGATTTTCACCAGCATGGGTGCACTAGATGGTGTCAATTTTGATGCAGATGTAAATATGCAGATCAAATTATATGGGCGCCAATTTACTGTTTATGGTATACTCAATTGTTGATGTCACTTAATCATTTTTTATTTATTAACATCAACAATTTTCAGATTAATTGACATGCTTGACTGATGACATATATTCCTTTGATACAAAAAATTCTAAGTTTTGGTTTTGCAGCAATGGAGTCTGCCAGAAGATTGAATCTGAGGGAGCATTAAGTCCTTTAATTAATATTCTAAAATGCTCAGAGATTTCTGAAACTATTGCAGAAAAGGTATTGCTATTTCCTGTTAGACAAATTATTTATGTTTGATAACTTAATTTTACCAGGATTCTGATGACGCTATGGTGTTTTTCTACAGTCTTTGAATACAATTGCTCGCATACTAGACCCCAGTAAAGAGATGAAATTGGAGGTTTGTATCTCTGATCTTGCAGCAAATGTGGAGAACTTTTTTCCTTAATGACTATCAAGCACAGTGATTCTTTTCAGTTTTATGATGGACCAGTTAATGGATCTAAGAAGGCTTTTAGTGGAGTTAGAAATGATGCTTCTTCAGCTAGCTTTAGTACCACTGAATATCCGATATCAAAGACCACTACCAGGTTAACTTCCCCCTACTTCCCTCCTTAAAATGTCTAATTTATTTCCTTCCATATTTGTTGTTACCTTTTCATTTTGGAAATTCCTACTGTTGTTCATTTTAATTTCTGTCCAGTTACAATCTGTTGTGATGATTCTCTTCATGTGTTTTACATAAATATAAATAAAGAGATTAATCTGCGTTGCTGTGTATACTTTGGTCATTCGTTCATGATTGATGTAGGACCAGTAGGGAGAAAGGCTAGTTTTTGTCTTGTGGGTTGGGTAATGCATCTTAATTTTCCCGCGGTCTTAGCCTAAGAGAGGACTTGGATTTCTTGATGTTCCCATCTATACGTTCCAAGATTGACCCTTTTGACATATTACTACATTGAGTAAACTACACTAGCTTCCCATGAAGTTTGGCTAAATTACACTTGGTACATGGAGAAATGAACTAATAGATTCAAGCTATCTATGTACGCTTCAATCTTTCCCTACTTGTCATTGCGTATATTATAAGATTTAGCAGTTACAAAGTTAGCTTTTGTAACTGGAGTGGTGATTAACTAACTGCTAATTCCATGTCACAATAACTATCTTGTTTTCAAACATTGTAGCAGCTCCCCTCTAATTTATTTTCTATTGACGAAGTTCAATTTCAGCACTTTTTTCCGACAAAAAAAAAAATATTATTCGATTGTATTGCTGTCGCCATTACTGATATGATTGATTAAAGAATTGGTGATAAGTGCGGTGCACAGAGATACTTAAAGTACACTTACATTTAAAAACTATTTCAGGAATGATGTCTTGGATTCTGCTTTTGTAGCCCGCCTTGTTGAGATTCTGAAGTCATCTTCTCCCAGTTTACAAGCAAAAGCGGCATCAGTTCTTGAGTTCGTTTCATTGACTGACCCAACTATGGTCTCTAGTATATCTGTAGATATCGAATCTGCTCTGGATGCTGTCTTTCAGCAAAAGATTTTGAGAATGTCAGGTCTTAAATTACTTTTTACCTGCATGGTTAACATTTTCATGTGAAAACTTTGCAATTTTATTTATCTGCCTTTCTCACTTGGTTCTAGTTTAACTGTGAATCACCAATACTGCATCTAGAGATTTTGACTTCCACAAGATTGGCAATGCTGCAGGTGGAGAACCTGATGTTGAAGATCAGGTTTCAGAAGCATACCCGATTGAAGTTGAAGAAGCTGGGCTTGCCATATCAGCAGCATCCTGGTTAATGACAAGACTACTCGACTCTCAGCATTTTCGCGAAAAAGTAAATTCCTTGCATTTCGTCGGCTTGCTTCGAAAAATCCTAAAGTCTTGTATTCCTCTCCACAGCAAAGACTGGGTGGCTGCTTGCCTCGTTAAACTCAGCTCTCTCTCAAGTGACAACCCAAATCTTGATCCAATCCATGAGGATGTTACACTTTATGAGACAATCCCAAGACTCATAGAACAGATAAAAACTTCGTTCTCTCTGGAATCACAGGAATCTGCTGTTGTAGAACTGAACAGAATAATATCTGAAGAAGTGGAGAATTCTGCTAGAGCCATTGTAGCTGAGGGGGCAATAGACCCATTGGTGAGGCTGATAGAAGAAGGAAGTGAAAGGGCGGTTGAAGCAGGATTGGCTATATTGTATAATCTGAGCATGGACCCTGAGAACCATTCAATGATTGTGGCTGCTGGTGCAGTTCCTGTATTGAGAAGGATTGTGCTCTCACAAAGGCCACAATGGGAAAAGGCACTTCATTTACTCAGGAATTTGCCTACTTGAGATGATGGGCTTCATTCGAGCATACAAGTCTTCAAATGATTTTCTTGTAACTGGATCATTATTTTAAATTTTGTAAAATAAAACCTTTATCCCCTGGTATAGGATTTTATTAACATTTCAAATATATAGTTATTAATGATTGTGCCCGTATAAACTCATTAACTCATTACTCAGTTAGAAAAGAGAAATAAGGCTGAGATTTGACGTTAAAATAAAAAAAATCATGTCTATCAACTTTTTAAGACTTTTGTGCAGAAAAGTTTAGATATTAAATAGATTTGTTGTGGTTCAGTTGGTCAGAACTATTTAGAACTATTTGATATTTAAGATAGGTTATTTTATTATAGTTTTAATTATAGTATCTTAATTCTTAAGTGTTTAACTTTATATCTGAAGATAATTAACAGTTCGCTTTACTCGATATTAGTATTATCTAAAAAAAAGAGAGATTTTATTTTGCCTTTATATCGTGAATAAAATTAATCTCTCTCCAAAATTTTTTTTATCCAAAAACAAATAGATTTGTTTATGTATTTTTAAAAATAATAATTTTGCCACGTTATTTTGTATAATAAATTTAATATATATGTTAACTAGTTTCCACTTCTAAAAATTTATTTGTCAGGTAACCCCGATGGAAACAATTATTTGACAAAAACATCTTTTAAGATATTTCGTAGATGTATATCTTATCTGTGTTGAACGTTTTATATGGCGCGTAGTTATATGGTAACGGAAAGAGCAGAGAATTTCATTGTAGAAGACGACCCGCCATGTTTTGCTTATCTAACTTTTCCTCCATAACCAAGACTGTTGCTCAAGCCAACCTACCCGAAAGCGATTCATCTTCTCAGCCCGTACGAAGCAATGATGCCAGACCTCCCCTTCTCTCCTCAAAACCAAAAACCATCACTTTACCCAGAAAGAAGCGCAGCCGTTCTCCCCCTCGGCCCACTGTAGTCCAAATCGAACGCATTATCGGCGCCGGCAGCTTCCGTGACGGCCAACCAGCGTTCGTTCTTCTTCCCTTCAGTTCTAGGCAGAGCAGGACTATTTGTTTGCAGGATAATAGAGCATCGTGTTATTTTCATGTGGTTTAATTCATTATTGTTATAAATGCATCTATGTGTGTGTGATTTTGGGTTTTTTATTTTATAATAAACAGTGATCCAGACGTGAGGAAGTCTGTATTTGACTTGTTCTTGGGGAAGAAATTTGAGGGACCGTTGGAGAAGAGGCTGCGGGAGACTGGAGAGTGGCTAATTAACAATACCGAGCAAGATTTTCGTTCTTCTGGTAACACTTTCTTTTGAGGCTGTGATATTTGTTCTAGTTTAGGTGATAACTTTGAGATTTTATGTTTTGGGAATTTGGGTCCTGGTGAGCAAGAAAAGTTCCCAAAAAAAACATTTCATACTTTTACTTCTAGGACTAAACTCTAGTACTCGTTGAACTCATGAGGTAGTTGAGTTTGGATTTAAATGCTTAAGCTGAGGCAGAAAAACGAAGTGAACAAACAGCTTTAGATTAGTAAATCTGGTAAATATTTTGCGATTTTGCTGGCGAAGGCGGCTTTGAATTTTACTATGCATGGATTGCCGATAATAACAATCACAACTTTTGCTTATTGAATTGCTGGGAATGACTTGCGTTTATTTGTAGGACTATAGTGTCAATGAGCAGATTCAAATCACAACTTTAGCTTCTTGTTTGTTTCATGTATGTATACGTAGGTAAGCCAGTTGCGTTTGCAGGGAAGATTCAAAATCCAAACATAATATTGGAATTATACGGAGTGAGAGATTAGATTGTATGTAGTTCTTGGAAAGTGAATTGTGTCTGATTATTTGTGCCTTGGTTTGCAGGAAAAAGGATTCTGTTTTTTGTGTTGCAGTGGATACTGCCTATTTGGGCTTTTTCACTCCTAATAGCTTCCGGGGTGATCAAGTTACCATTCAACTCTCCTTTACTGGATGACTTGATCATGTGATCAGATATAGTCCTCTCAACTTGTATCTATCTAAAAAAAATTTAGTTGTTGACTCCGTACTATTTATATAGCTGGCTCCATCTAAGTGGAATAAGATTTATTGTTGTGGAGTGATCATTCAGGATTCAAGATCCTCTTGAGCCATTGTACCGTCACTCTACAGAAGGAGAGAATCATACAAAATTGATGGGTTAAATTTGTAAGGTGATGAAAGTAATGTTTAGGACCATGCCTTATATGATGTTTGGGTAAAAGATTCTTGAGTGTGTTACTCAACTTGTAGCACATTGCAGAGTCTTACAGACTTCCGGGGGAAGTTGTTCTCATCTCTCGCACCAACGAAGCTTCACTTTAACTTATATAAAGCAGTAGGTTGAATAAAGAAATGCCGAGAAAGGAATATTGTTTAATTTAATCTCGTCTTTCACTTTTGTTCATGCCTATATCAAATTTTTATGGTGCGGGTGTCCGTTCATCACTAAAAACAGTGGAAAAATGGTGAGACATTCGATTCATAAAAAATATTATTTTAGTATAATTATAGTCGCAGTACTTAATGAGGTATTTTAGTTCTTGAGTATTTAAATTTATACTTTAAAATAATTGATGGCTTGTCTTAAAAAGAATATAGACTTTGCCTTATCTTTAGATAGTATGTGAGCTAATCCTCTTCCAAAAAGTTTTATGCCAAAAAAATACTAAAAAACTAAATTGAGAATTTTTATTTTATATAACAAAATGCTATGGCTTCGAATATTTTAATGCGATAATGATTATAGGAAAAAAATATTAATGAAGCTAAATAAATAAATTAATATAAAAAATATGGTTAATTTAAGGAGGTTAAAAAAATTAAATAAATAACTTAATTATAATATATATCAAATATCATTAGATTTTTGAAAAAAAATATATCATTAGATTATATCAAAAAAATATTAATGAAGCTAAATAAATAAATTAATATAAAAAACATGGTTAATTTAAGGAGGTTAAAAAAATTAAATAAATAACTTAATTATAATATATATCAAATATTATTAGATTTTTGAAAAAAAATATATCATTAGATTATATCTTAATTTATAAATTAGACAAATTAATTTAGAGAATAATAATAAATATAAATAATTTATTTAATTTTTTACATTAGTCAATTTAGTTTTAGGAACGAAACTAGTATGAATTAAGAATCAAAGAACTGCTATGACAATATATAATAACTAAAACATTCTGATTCTCTGAATATATATGATTGTATAATGAATATCTTTTTGAAGATTGAGTTGTTCATGTTTTGGGATAATTTTTAATTATAATTAGACCTTGAATTACTTCAATTTTTATATATTATTTGAAGAATAATTAATAATCACTTGCGTATAGTTCTGCACTTATTTAAACAGTTAATTGTGTTTTGGATGCTGAGTCAGGCCAACCTCTCTTTTATTAATGAACTATTTTATTGACTTTTATAGAAATTAACGATTAACGATTAGAATATGTTACATGCACAGAAAGGCGACTCCTTGGCATCATCATTAGTAACATATTAATAATATATGATACAATTATTCTGATACTTCTTCCTTCAGTCACTATTTACTTTTTATTCTCATGTAACAAAACACACTAAAAAGAAACCAAAATTTATATATATTATGCAAGAATTAATATCACTATATTTAATTTCATGTCTCAAACAGCTAAATGTTAATTTGTGTTTATTTTTAATTGTTTGATCTATTAAAAAATAAATATGATATAGGTTAAAATTTAATTTAATAGGTTAATATAAATTACTCAATAAATAATTACTAGATTAAAATAATGATTAAGGCTTGTCAACATAAAGAAAACCGATAGTTTAAAAGGTGCCGGATGGATGATGACTCACAGCGAAGTAGGGGCCGCCAAAAACCCAAGGTGGGAATTCTTTTCCCCAATGCGAAGAAACAACTAACTGAAACGATGCCATGCCATTCTAACTCCATTGTTTCTCTGTGATCAGATTCTTCTCTTCTCTCTCCTCCCCTGAATTGCTACAATATCCATCTCATACACAGAAATTCAAGGGCTTAGTACGACTTGTACCGTGACTCGGAGGGTTTAGAGATAGAGTGAGAGAGATCAGCGGTCAGAATTTAGATATGGGTACGCTTCAGACCTGGAGAAAAGCTTATGGTGTCCTCAAAGATACCTCCAAAGTTGGTATTGCCCATGTCAACAGCGATTACGCGGTATTCATATAATTTTTCTTATTCTAAATATAGATTGTTCCGATGGACCCATGCCTTATAAAGTTCTTGTCGATTTGATTTCTTGTTTTCTTCCAAATTTCTCATGTGGGCATGGTTCAATTGGTTCCTATTTATAGGATTTGGAGGTTGCCGTAGTTAAAGCCACGAACCACGTTGAATGCCCTCCTAAGGAGAGATACCTTAGAAGTAAGTCATCTGTATTTGTCGATCCAAATTGTTCTTCTAGGTTTTAGCTTCTATGTGTAAAGAATGAGAAGATTGCATTTTTGTTCTTGTTTTATGCAGAAATTCTATTTGGCACGTCTGCTATTCGACCCCGAGCTGATGTTGCTTACTGCATTCATGCACTTGCCCGTCGATTGGCCAAGTTACGAAATTGGACGGTATTGCCATTTGTTGTCAGATTCATTTAATGTGATGAATTTATAGCACTAGAAATTGCAATTATGATTTAATTTGAACGCCGAATTACTTGTTTATTTGCATTTTATTGAACGTATGCATTTGTGGTTTGTGTCTACCTGATCTTATCTTAGAAGTTGATGAGATACACATACGTTCTCTGCCTAAGCATTGCGGAATTATTCTTCAGCGGAATTTACCTGTGCCTGCTCACATCGCATTCTCTATGTTGCTTTAAAGTTTGGTTTCTTATTTCCAAGTTCAGACACAACTAAACTGATTTTTTACTTCATCTTGTCTTGTTAACAGGTGGCACTAAAAACACTGATAGTCATCCATAGGCTATTGAGGGTGATCCTACTTTCAAAGAAGAATTTCTGAATTTCTCACAAAGAGGACGCATTCTCCAACTCTCTAATTTTAAGGATGATTCTAGCCCAATTGGTAAAATTGATTCCTGGTTATAGTTTCATTTTTTCATAATGTCTTTTTTGGTTCTAGTTACTGGCATTTATTAGGTGTTTGTAGACTTCTGATACTGGTTCAATTTCAAAATCAAGTTATATAATATTTCTGACTCTGGTTTTATTTTATTGCAGCCTGGGATTGCTCTGCTTGGGTACGCACATATGCATTGTTTTTGGAAGAGAGGCTTGAATGTTTTCGGATTTTGAGGTATGATATTGAAGCTGAACGTCTTCTTGTAGCAATGACTATACTTCTTTGCAATAACGTGTCAACCTTGAGCTTGTAGCATCTCAGATGTTATCTGATGAAAGCTGAAGGGTATTTACATGAGAAATAAATGAAATATGAAACTTTACTTTCCTGATATTTTATATTCATACCATTATTAACATGAAATAAGCTGAGAAATAAATGCTTGCATGTTTAAAACATATAACTTCTGTTGAACAATTTTTTCGTTTTTGAAGAGGTTTAATGTTTAGTTGTTTTTTGAGCAGGGTTACAGCAGGACGAGGGATCTGGAAAGTGAAGAACTATTGGAGCAGTTGCCTGCTTTGCAGCAGCTTCTCTATCGTCTTATTGGCTACAAGGTAATGTTGCAAGATGCATGTATACCGTCATTTCTTTTTCTTCAGGTATTTTATGTGGTATTATCTTTTTCAAGTAACACAAACTGATTGTTTGTTGCAACTTTACAGCCAGAAGGAGCAGCTGTTAGCAATTATGTGATACAATATGCTCTAGCTCTGGTACGTTTTGATCTTCTTTGTGTATAACTATTCCTTAAGAATTTCAAGTAGACTTTTGAGAAGTTTTTGGGTCTTTGTGATAGATTTCTATCTATGTTGTGTCTTCATCAGTTACTGATGACTCTACTCTGGAATGTTGGGCTGGGAATATTATTTACATTGGATTCGTTTCCTTGTTGGAATTAAGTTTCAATTATGTGCTTAAATATGTTGTTTAGGATAGGGACAGCAGTTATGCTGACAATTTGTTTCTGTGTATAAAGGGTGAGGATCCTTTGTTGGTAGTTTAAGTTTGAACAGATGCTCTTTTACAGTTTTTGTTGCAATTTTTTTATCATACTTCTGGTTGGTGAGATGTTTATAACCTTTTCGTTTCGTTACATCTTTAGTTATTGTTTAAGGTATATAAGTTAATATTTATTATTTCCTTGTACATTTATTGTAACTGCTATTGGTATGGTTTTTATCTGCATGTCAGGTACTTAAAGAGAGCTTTAAGATTTATTGTGCCGTTAATGATGGAATTATCAATCTTGTTGATAAGGTAAACTGTTTTGTGGATATGTATAAAATAATTCTCAAGGCTTTAGTGTTATATGCATTCATGTTTTTTGGAATGTAATTGTCCCTTTGTTACCTTGTAGTTTTTTGAGATGCCGAGACATGAAGCCATCAAAGCCCTTGATATCTATAGACGTGCTGGCCAGCAGGTGATTATTACTATTACTATTATGATGATGATGATGTCATCAAACATGTTGCACACTACACTTTTGTACAACAAAGTGCAATGCTTTTGCAATTTCATTTTCAAAGACATTGTATTGAATAATTTGAGTTGGTACAGGCGGCAAATTTATCTGATTTCTGTGAAGTATGCAAAGGTTTGGAACGTGCTCGGAATTTTCAGTTTCCTGTCCTAGGAGAGGTATGTGATTTTGTTGCAGCGACTTCACTCTCTGATTTCACAAGTTCTCCTAATTTCATTCTCATTTTGTTCCAGTCATGCATTGTTGACCTTTTCAGCCTCCTCAATCTTTTATTATCACCATGGAAGAGTACATAAGAGAGGCACTGCGAGTTGTGACAGTGCCAACTAAGCCATTGGTTAGTACATTATATGTCATGTTTAGAGAGCATAATTGTCTTGTTTTCCTCATTATATAGTGTGTGAATATTATGATTTCTGTTGACATTGACCAGATGCCATTAATTTATATTTCTCACAGCAATATTGCTTATAGAATTAAGCTCTACAAAACTAATTCTTTTTCTTTATCTACAGCTTCAGTTGACATACAGACCAGAGGAAGAAGTTCCTACAATTGAAGACAGTAAAGCATCTGTTGAAGAGGAGGAGCCGTCAGTGCCTGCAGATGATGTTGCCTCCAATTCTGAGACTGTTCCTCCTCCTCCTCCTCTGCTTCCTTCTCAACAATTTTGACACTGGAGACTTATTGGTAAGTTTCTTGTTCCAGATTTTAATATTCCAGGTTGTTCCTCTAGTGTATTTACCTTGTTCATATCCTGGTTGCAGGCTTTGAATGATAACGTACCTGATTCATCATCGATAGAGGAAAGAAATGCTCTTAGCCATAGTACCCACTGAAAATGGTTGGTATTTATTGGCTTTTATGTTTTTTCTGCAAATTCTGCTACGTGGGATGGTTTGGTGGAATTTTGGTTACCTAATTAATGTGACTATTTTGTTCATATTAGGCACAACATCTGGTTTTGAATCTAGTTCCACTCAAGCAAAAGATTTTGATCCAACTGGATGGGAGCTAGCTTTGGTTTCCACGCCGAGTAGCAATATTTACTCAGTCAATGAAAGACAATTGGTGAGTCTTCAGATATCCTTTGTAGGCTTGTAATATAAATCAACTGAAATTGGTGCAATATTAAACTGAATGTATAACTATTGAAATAGTTTGTTTGGGATAGAATCTATGGATGGAAAAGACAAAGTTGCATATTCTCTTTGCTTTGATGTTACCGCTCTATCTCGTAGCCTTCTGTTGATGCATAGGTGGTATGTACATTAAGCATTACTTTCTCTCACCATTACTATGGCATCTGCAAGTATTTCATGTTAACTTATTTATTGTTTGATGATGGGAATAGCACATCTTCCTTCCCTTGGCTGTTTCAACATTGTATTTGTCATTGAATGTCAGGCTGGCGGAATGGACTCGCTCACTCTTAACAGCTTATACGATGAAGCAGAGCATATAGATCACAGCAGCCAGCGTATGGAGCACCGGCTCCAAATCCATTTGAGGTTCAAGATCCATTTGCTTTCTCAAGTGGCATCCCTCCTCGTCCTGCTGTCCAAATCGCAGTGATGTCTCAACAGCAAACTAATCCATTTGGTCCACTCCAACCTTTTCAGCCTCAGCCTCAGCCTCAGCAGCAGCTGTTGATGAGCGCCACAAATCCTTTTGGGGTGCTGAATTTGGGGCGTTTCCCATGTTACTTACCCACAAAATAACAACAATCCATTTGGTAACCCAGGCTTGCTATGAGAACACTTTTTGTGGAATGCAATGTACTTGGTCAATGAAGCTGGTTCGGTGCATTCAGAAGTGAGTAAAATTGGTTTACTTGTTGCTAGATAGATGGATTTTTTTTAACAGTCAGACGTTTGTTTTGTAAAATGCAGACGACGCTGAGAATGTCACAGCCAGTCAGCCATTTTATAATGCACTGACTGGTGGGAATTTTTACTCCCTAGTTTTTTTTAATATCCTTAAATTCACTCATGCTCAAGTATTCATATTTTGGTAAATTCTTAGATAGACTTGGTGACAGAAAGATAAACGAAACTAATTGAAGATATTGAACCTTTTTGTTGTTGTTGCAATCTATCTTTTGGCATTGTTGACTTGGCTAACAGAAAGACTAAGTCAACAAGATTGTTTGTCATTGTTGAGACTAACTGCTGTATTGGAAAGTTTCATAGTTGGCATATTTAAACTAAAGACAGGGAAGAACAAAAGGGTATTGAGATGGGGCAGGCTGAGTGATGGCATTGCTCATGTGGAAGCAATGTGACTGGTTGGTTCAGAGCATGGGTAGATGTCAGTGTCGTGCAATTCCTAAGAGGTGGTGTCATGTTAGCACGATTATATGGATGATGTTTGTGTGACATGTCAGAGGTGATGTTATCCATTAGGGCTGCTATACTTTGGAAAAGAGGTTCGTATTTTGAAGGAGTGCACATGGCATGGGAAAGTCAAAAAAGAAAGGAGGCATTGCCTCAAGTTCAATGATCAAGCAGTTCAGGCCTCAAAGGCATGCCTGCCTATTCACTAACTAGTAGTCGACAATGGTAACCTCCAATATCCCCATGGTTAGAGAGAGAGCGAGGGGATAGCCACGAGGGCTACAAGAAGGAGAAAGCAGTGTAGGAGAGGGTGAAGAAAAGTCATGTACCGCCATCACTTTGCTTCCTTATCATTACCATCACTGTACTCACCCTCTGCCATTAAGAGATTGCTAGATTCTAGTTATTAAATAAATAAGTAAAATTTGTAAACACTGAATATGAATAATAATAAAGAAAATTCCCTCTATATAATACTTCATATATGTTTATTTACTTTGTCATAATATATTTTAAAACTTTTTAGTTATATTAAAAAGATCTTAAATATGAGACAAATAAATATATACTTTTATTTTGTCCTTTTATCATATTCCAATAAGTTAGTCGTTTTTTTTTTTAAATATTAAGCAGATAAAACTAAATCATTTTTTAAAAAAAAAAGAAATAGAGATGGAAATTCTATATATACATATATTTAAACACAGGCTCGGTCACTTTGTGATCTTTTCGTTTGTGGTAACATGTGCGATGTTATACTATTACCGTATAAAGGTATGATTAGAATCCTAAGTTATAAAAGAAAACAAAACAAGAGGCCGATATTCCTTCCCAACAAACAAGGAAGAAATTACAAAGTACAAGGTCGAGGTGTTTCATGCTTTTGCCGTCCATGCCATGAAGATGACGACATATGATACCTCCAACAACTTATACCATCCATCTTTCGTAACAATGTTCTTCTCTGAAACATGAGGGGTGTTTTCTTAATGTAGCACTGAAAGAGAAGAAGTCTCCATCAGAGTTAATTAGCAAATATCCATTAAAGGATGACAAATCAAAACGGCACATCTAATTGAGGCCACAAGCCAGTATCATTGGAATAATTCCCTTCAGTTAGTTGCCCCAAAAAAATATATTCAACATGTGATTTGACATTGAAACCAAATATTCTATTCCCATTATAATTTATAATATTTTTTATAATCGGACCAAGTTAGTATAGTACATTTAAAAAATTATGTAATAAAATTTAAAGTAATTATTTTCCCTTCACTAATAAAATAGTAAAATTTGCTACCATGAATTTTGCTTGGATTCTGATCTGAGGACCAAAGATTTGGACATTCCAACCATCATCCATGCTTATCCCATCTATATGATTAATTAAGGACCAATTCCATATTTTATATATTGTGCCTCTAAATAATACCAATATTCCACTCATTGTAGGCCGTTTAGGAGCCTTTTAAACCAGTCTATTCAATGAGGCTCCTAATCAAATTTATTAGATAATTTTTTTTAAATAATAAAAACTGTGGTTGCTAAAAGGTGGTGTTAAAGGTTATCATATATTGATTAATATGCACGATTAAGCAAACTAGCTAGTTTCAGATTCATCCCCATATATATACATATATATTATTAATTATTATAATAAATAATTACTTTTTTAGACGTTGTCGTTGTGCCCACGCGAGCCGTTTGTATGATGCTGTAGGGTCCTCCTATCTAATTGAGTAATTTCACAATAATGCTACATTCATGCATCATCAACCCCACACACACACATATTATAATACTCTATATATATATATTGTAATACTATGTATGTATTCGTAATGTATTCGCTTTAGTCGTCAATTTCGAAGTTTTCAATAAAGCTTTAGTTAGGAGCTATTTGGCACATAATATTTGACTATTTTTTCGGCAATGCTGGGAACAATGTTGACCCAATCTTTATGTGTGTTTTTTTTAAAGTCAGTGTAGCTTAATTAATGTTTTAAACATCTTGCGCGCATTGTAAAGTTGAAGGAGGAAAAAAAAAAGACAATTTTTAAAAATGAAATATTTTGGATTAGAATAAAAGAATTGTGATTAAAGGAACACAAAATTGATTAGGGAAAGAGTAATTAAGGGCTCCCACCACTAATACGCTTTATAAAGTGAGTTTTACTTTAATGTTCTTTAATCCCAATAAAGATGCAATAAAATTAATGCTAGTCTTTAATCTATTTATCTACTACTATAGCTCTCTCTGATTAATTTTTTTCTTTAGTACTGCTATTTAATTGAATTGATGAGAGCAATCATGTGTTCCCGAAATTTAATACGATTATTTTCATGTACTAGTAATTAGGTGCTACAATTTTGCATGTGGCAACAATAATTTGAATCTGGGTTCTGAGAATGTTTGCATGTTTATCTGGGATTCAAATATTTTTCATGAAAAGATGAAAAAGTTGGATGTTGCTTTGATCTTTTTGAAATCCTTTAAGCTGGCGTATTTGTACTTCAATTAATTTTGCAATGGGGGCATAATTAGGTTTAATTAAATATATTAGCTTTAGGGGTGGGGGTGATGGAGGCACCTGCTGAATTATAACCAGTGGGGCCATTTGAGACACTGAAAAACTTAATGGTGCAGATTTGATGAAGGCAAATACAAATTCTAAGCGGATCTAATCTATAAAATATTAAATTTAAATGGCTAAAAATATTTTATGATATTTTTTTCAAATAAAAAATGATGATAATAAGTCGGTGAAGGACGGTGCAGCCCCAACCCAAAGTCCAGAACCATAACAAAACAAGCATGACTTGAAAGGTTTTCGGCTTCCTCTAGCCACCTTTCTTCTTTTTGAATTTGTTTGATATGAATTTTATTAAGCATTGTTGACTTAATAATAGCTTTCTCAATATAATTTTCTTCATCCATGACACTTGAATCTTTGACTTAAAAGAAATCAATCTCGTTTCACTGAAAAAAATAAGAGAGACTTTCATATATTTTTCATTTATAAAAAAATATTGGTATTCTAAAAATTTTATATATAAAAAATATCAGTAATTAAACTCAAATCTTTCTTATCAATAAAATTTTTAAATAAAAAATTTTCAACAAATTTTTCATGATTGTATACTATGATAAAACAAAATGTTGGTGAAGAAAAATGAAAGGAGAAGATATTTGTGTGATGAGATTATAAGATTTCCATTTGATGAAGGCAAGAGGGTTCTCTAGAATATATGCATTGAATACAAAACAAAGAAACTTGATAACAAAGTAAGATTGGTGAAGATGAGTTTGATTAATTGATGAGAGTGGGAAGCAAATGTTGAAATATTAAAAAAGCACAAATTAAAGACGCTTAGGAAACAAATCCACATTATGAAATCAAGCATCTTCAGTCACAAATAGGTCCCACACCCTTCAACTTTAGGGTTGGCCCCACCACTTCATCACAGGAGCTGGCTTGGCTTGAATGAATCCCAAAATAATCTCCCTCCTTGCCTCCATAGAAAATTCCAGTTCTCTGTTTTGTATCATTACAAACTCAAATTATTTTGACCCCAAAACATTATAACAGAAAAACAAAATTCCCCATCATACATAAATATATGTGCCCATATCCACAATTTTAGTTGATTTTTTTTTTTGTGATAAGCGTTTAATTTCCTATATACCAAGAAAGTAACATTCTTTAATTTTCTTTGACTAAAGTTCCTTCCTTTCTTTTTCTCTAAATTCAGTCCCTGTTATTTCTAGTTGTCAGCATGTCATTAAATACCATGAAATGAGATCATCATGGAATGTATTTATTACTCTATTTACATTCTCCAAAAAAAATTGTAGTGGCTCTAATAAAAATAATAATCTCTCAGTATGAATAAAAGTATACAGCTACTTGTTATAAGACTAACAGTTTCCTTCGCTTGTGTTATACTCTGCCCACAGTAAACGTTTTCACATCTTGTCTGAAAATTCTCTTCCCTCTGAAACTTTGTGCTAGTCTCTCTCTATTCTCTCTTCTCTCTCTCTGTAACACTTGATTCAGTTCCTATCTGATTTTCCTTGCAAAGCTTTTCTTCTTTTGTACATATCATCAACAACACAGGATCATCCATTCATGGATGCCAACAAGTTTGCTACCATGTTGCATAGAAACACCAACAAAATCACCCTTGTTCTTGTTTATGCTATTCTGGAATGGATTATCATCATCCTTCTTCTTCTAAACTCTCTCTTCTCTTTCTGTATATTGAAATTCGCCGATTACTTTGGCCTCAAGAGGCCTTGTGTGTGGTGCACTAGAATTGATCAGATCATCGAGCCTGGTAACAGCAGGAATTCTTTGAAAGATCTTGTTTGCAATGATCATGCCTCTGAGATTTCCAAACTGGGTTTCTGCTCCACTCATCGGAGACTAGCTGAATCGGATGATATGTGTGAGGATTGCTCGTCCTCATCTCAGACAGATTACGTCAGAATTTCAAAGAATTTTGGTTTCTTTCCATGGATGAAGCAGATTGGAATGATTCAGGATGCTCATGATATGGAGATTGAAGATGAAAAGGAAAGTTTCAGTTGTTCTTGCTGTGGTGTTCGCGTGGACAGCAGATTCTACCCTCCTTGTATTCTGATCAAACCTTCTTTGAGCTTTTTGGATTATACCAAGCAGAAGCAGTATTTGATTACAGAAGGTGGGGTTGATGCAGAGGTTGATAAGGATAGTCTCTCAGATCGTATCAAATTGGATTTTGTAGCTGATCACCATGACGATGAACGAAGCACTGAAGAAAACAAGAAGAAAAGTCACAGGGTTTCTGATGTTGATGAGGGTTGTTCAGGTGGAAGGGGAGAGGAAGATGATGACACTTGTGGTTGCTCTGTTTGTGATAATATGAAGGAGATTATGGATTATCAAGATTACAAGTTGGATTTGGGTTTAGATAAAGAACAAGAAGCCGCTGAGGAGCAAAATCTTAATATCACCAAGGATGATCAATCTTGTGACATGTCCTCAACTCAAAAAGTTTCTGCAACTGATGAGAAAACTCAGGGAACTTCACTTCATCAGCATCTGGAATTTCTAATTTATGGTGATGATTGCAGATTGATCCCTATTGAGAACCAAAATCAAAATGTTGGAGATCATGGAATTGACAGTAATGAAGATGTTATTCTGGACTTTGACCTGCAAGCTGATGCAGAAGCTGAACCAGCTATGGAGAATTGGCATACTTGGGCGAATACTGAATCAGTTGAAGTAAGAACAAGAGAGGCACCCTCAGGATTTCAAGAAGAAGAATCACTTAAGGTGGACAATCTTGAAGCAAACATGGAAACAAGAGAAGAAACATGTACGAATATTTCTCCAGGTTGTAATAATTTTATCCTCTGTTCTCCTTTTTAGTTCTAATTTTTTTTTGTTATAGTCTTCCTTGGTTCTTATACACAGTTCTGATATATGGCTATATCTGCAGAATCTAAAGAAGCAGCACAAATGCAGGGTGATGAATTTGAAGCAGATGTCTTAATAGGGACTGAAATTCCTGAGCATCAACCGGTGGATGAATATCAAAGCCAAGATATTCTCTTGGATTCAAATCAAAATGACAACGGTAAGGCTTGAATTCTCGTCTACTGTCTTCTTCCACAAGCCTGTAGTTTTAGTTAGGTTTTTAGTTGAGTTTCATCTGTTTTCTGATATATAATTAGGTCATGACAAAGGTGAGGAAGAATTTGTAGAATTTAGAACCATGTTGGTTGACGTTGAACCAAAGATACCAGTGGAAAACAATCATTTGTCATCTTTGGAGATTAATGGGAATGAGAATGAGAACGATGAGAAAGTTCCAGATACCCCCACTTCTGAAAATGAGGATGAGAAAGTTCCTGATACACCCACTTCTGTTGAGAATCTGCATCAGCTACACAAGAAATTGCTCCTACTTGAGAGGAAAGAATCTGGAACAGAAGATTCTTTAGATGGAAGTGTCATTAGTGACATTGATTGCGGTGAACTAACCACTGAGAAACTAAAATCAGCATTGAAGGCTGAGAGAAAGGCTTTGAATGCTCTATATGCAGAGCTAGAAGAAGAGAGGAGTGCATCTGCCATAGCAGCTAGTCAGACAATGGCAATGATAAATAGGCTTCAGGAAGAGAAAGCCGCGATGCAGATGGAAGCTTTCCAGTACCAAAGGATGATGGAAGAACAATCTGAGTATGATCAAGAGGCCCTGCAGCTTCTGAATGAGATTATGGTAAAGAGGGAGAAAGAGAACCAGGAGCTAGAAAAGGAGCTTGAAGCGTATCGAAGGAAGGTTCAAGAGTACGAGATTAGAGAGAAAACTATGATGTCAAGAAGAGGTTGCAGCACAATAAGAAGCAGAACTTCATCTCCTTGTTGTAGCAATGCTGAAGACAGTGATGGACTATCTATTGATCTTAATCATGAAGCGAAGGAAGAAAATGGCTTCCACAACCACCACCAAGAAATCAGCAGCAGCAACGAAAACACCCCGGTGGATGGTGTTTTTTACTTGGAAGAATCATTGTCAAACTTTGAGGAAGAGAGGGTATCAATTCTAGAGCAGCTGAAAGTACTGGAAGAAAAGCTGGTTAAGTTGAATTACGAAGAAGAACATGATGATTCTGATGAAAACATATCAACAACAGAACATCTTCATGTCGAGAATGGGGATGGATTCCATGATTATGACGATGATTATCGAGATCAGGTAAATGGATTTGCAAATGGTCATGCAAAGGAAATCAATGGTAAGCATCATCATCAAGGGAAGAAAATCATGGTTCCAAAAGCCAAGAAACTTCTTCCACTTTTCGATGCAATGGTTGATTCAGAAGCAGAAGATGGGGTGTTTAATGGTGATAATCAGAACGGACTGCATTTTGTTTCCTTGAAAAATGGTTCAGCAGAAAAGATTGAATTGGAGAAGGAGAAGCTTGCTGTAGTAGAAGAGATAGATAACGTGTACGAGAGACTCCAAGCACTTGAAGCAGACAGAGAGTTCCTTAAGCACTGCATTAGCTCCTTGAGAAAAGGGGACAAAGGCCTAGATCTTCTCCAAGAAATCTTACAACATCTTCGCGATCTGAGAAATGTCGAACTCAGAGTCAAGAACATGAGCGATTTTGCTTCATAACAAGTTTGCTGTAAGCTTAGCCAAGACATTAAAAAAAGGTAAAATTCTCAGTCTTCCCCACCATTTTTCTCTTATTGGGACAGAACTTGTTGATTTATTAAGTAAAAGCCCATGTTAAATGCAGATTTGCCACATTGGAGTTGTTGATCAGCAAGCTGAAAATCAAGGCATGCATTGCATTATAAAGAAATACAAAGCATCATCAATTCATTTTTAACATTAAAAAAAAAGAATGCCGGTGGAAGTTCTTCCCTGATGGAGAAGGGGAGAATCCGGGTATGGTCTGTTTGAATCATGGTGGACAACAAAATGAAGCCTGCCATTTTCTGTTCTATGTTAAATCCTCGTTTTATTGTCCATGTAAAACCCAAAATTTTTATCGGTTGTGTCGAAAACTTTAAGGTAGTCTCAACTCAACCTACTAAAAAGATAAGTAACCTGAGTAAATTATGAACAAATATATAAGCATGTGATCAAGTTCATCCTTTTTTTAGTGAAACTCAAACTGACTTCAGCATGCTTATGTATTTATTTGTAATTTCACATGGTATACTTATGTTTTTGGTAGGTCGGGTCCAGTGAAGAGATTGAGAATCTCTGATCTGGTTGTGTCCATCATCAACTTCTGAGGGAAAGAAGAATGATGATGAGTGAATCAAAGTGTGTGAAGGCTAATGAGGAAAAGCCAACCTGTCAAATTGTATTTTGTGAGGGGAAATGGCCTGGCTTTGCAAAGCTGGCTGGAGGGATCCAACAAAAGGTTGCTGTGCCAGGTAAATAGGGCATTAGTTTATTAGACAGACAGAATTAGGATGGGACCCACTAGTTTTGTCATTTTTGAATCTTTTTTATTATTATTATTATTTTTAGGGGGAGGAGGGAAAGGAGAGGTAAGGACCCTCTTTTTTGTCCCTTTGTCTCATGTTTTTTCATTATTGCATCATATGAGAGTTTTTTTTTTTTTTTTAATTTCTGAGGGAAAATTTTCAGCTGATGAGTCACTTGTATACTACTGCATGTATTCATTTTTGTAATTATATAAAAAGTGAGTGAGTGTTTATGTTATTTTGGGTTTGGATGGATGTTCCAACGTATTGAAAAAAATTGAGATCAGAGGCTAATATTACTTTCACAATTGATTTCCCTTCAAGAAGAAAATAACAGGTTTATATCCTTGTATGTTTTGTGTGAAATGCGAATGTACTTGAAGTGAAAACAACAGTACATGTCAAGATATTTTCAGTCTTGAACGACAAGATGGGGATAAAGTGAAGGAAATTCCATGGGCCAGCAACCAGCGAGGGTCACCAATTCAAAGAAGGTTCAAATTATACTAAGAGATTAGGTCTAGAGGAAAGAGTTGGTTCCTCATAACGAGATAAATTAAAATTTAAAAGGAAGACATGTCCATATTTAGTATCTAAGAATATCTCGAACATGATTGCTTTTAATAGAAGAATATATGCGCCTATAAAAAAATTTAGACAAACGTATGATGTGATCATAGGATGTTATGCAAATGGGTTTTCTCTAACAGTTATTTTATTTTTTAGATAAGTCTATGGTATCTATCCACCACTATAAATAGTGACTAATCTTCTCATATCATAGACTTCACGAAGGGACTTTATTACTGGCTATGAGACCCTCTCCATACACCGCCAGGGATCGAACTCTTAACTAAATGTTTAAAAGAATGAGTTAAGTGCTAACTATATTAGGTCTCATTGTAGTTTACATGTTAGCATGTCTAAGTTGACATCTCTTTGGGTCGCCGCATTGGCCCATTTTGTTTTGTGGACTCACCTCATTCCGGTTTATATGGGCCTGGCCCACTTAATTTATGGCCCAACAAATATGTTGCTCCCACGTATTAATTTTTAATGTTGATTTTTTTTGTTAAAAGAAAGCGGTTCAAATCATATTAGTTTTATATTAGCTCTTAATGGATGATGACTGTTATTAGTCAATGGATTATGGCCCTTTAATTGATCCCACTTTGCCAAAGTCTTGTAACAAAGACAGAATGATGTTGTTTGTCAAGGATAGGCAAATTGAAAGTTCAAAGTTCGAAAATGCTGAACTTTTAACATTCATGAACTGGGTTTAAAACGAAACATGAACATAGTCATGGTTGTTGGAATTTCAAGTCAAATCATGTTAGAAGATTCATAGATATTGTAGATGATAGTGTAAAAAGATTTTGAGATATGCTTGTTGAGATTAATTGGTAAGTTGAAAAATGACCTCTAGCATCAATTATATCAAATTCTTATTAGTGATTGAATTTTCTTATTCATGTGTATAAAACACAAATATGAAGAATATTAAAAAAAAATAATAAATGAAATATTGAATAATACTTATAAAAATATAAGCACCATTAAAAATATCATTGACATAAATATCGTTTATAAATTATAAAAAAAATCTCGATATTAAAAATATAATCTAAAATTATCATTATATATAATTTATAGGTGAAGATCGAAAAATTTTATAGTTTATTTAATACGATTAATTAAAATAATATTATATATGTAGCCTTTTAAAAAATAATTTATCAAAATAAAAGGTTTATGTGGTATGTATCAAATAAAAATTTATATTTTTATTAGTAAAAGGGTAAAATTATAACAATTTAAATATTTTAAGGTGTTAATTGTACTTTTAAAATTAGTTTAATATATTAATTATACTTTTAAATATTTTAAAGTATTAATTATTCATATAAAATTTGTCTAAGCTATGCAATTTTACAAAAGAGAAATATATGCTTCATTTTAACAAAAACAAAAATAGGTAATAATCAAAGAATTACAGTACATATTACATCATCATCAATAATCATACTAAATATTTAAACTAAACTTAATCACAGACTTGAAAACGTAATTTAAAATTAAACAAAGCCCAAAACTAAATTTCAAAATTTCCTGTGTTATATTTTAGTAACAATGAATTTTTTAAAAAGTTAAAAATATGAGTGAATTTCGAATATATATATATATATCATTTCTAAATTTTAATTCTTTTTTGCTTTTCCAAGCATATAAATTCTAATCTTCCGGCCCCGCCTCACCTGCCATTCGCCAATACTCCGTAGTGAACTTCGCGGACTGAGCAGGCTCTTCTCTCGTCTCAACTTCGAGACAAGCAGAAAATGGATATGGCCGCAACTATATCGACAAGCTCATCTCTCTCCTCCGTTCTCAGAAACCCTCAATTCCTCGCACCTTCCAAATTCAAATTCACGCCTGTCAGATCACCATCACCTTCTTCCTTCCCTCTCCAGTGTCCGAAATCCATCTCCATCTCCACAAGATCCAATGTTTCGCCCATTCCGAAGTCCTTAGCGGATGACATCACTTCCTTTCCCTCTCCCACACCCGACTACTCCCTCTCATCCCCCAAGAACCTCAAATCTCGCCTCCTAAATGGCGAAACCCTTTATGGCCTCTTCCTCCTCACCTTCTCTCCCACCATTGCCGAGATCGCAGGTCTCGCCGGCTACGATTTTGTTGTGGTCGATATGGAACACGGTCACGGCGGCATCTCTGACGCGCTGCCCTGCCTACATGCCCTTGCTGCTGCCGGAACCGCCGCGATTCTCCGGGTCCCCGAAACTTGCCCCACCTGGGCTAAGAAGGCTCTCGATCTGGGTCCACAGGGGATCATGTTCCCCATGATTGAGAGCGCGAAAGACGCTAAGGAAGCGGTGTCGTATTGCCGGTTCCCGCCCACGGGAATTCGCGGTTCCGCCCACCCGATTGTGAGGGCATCAGGGTACGGGATCGATTGTGGGTATTTGAATAGTTACCTGGACGAGCTTCTGATCATGTGTCAAATTGAATCGGAGAAAGGGGTGAAGAAGGCTGGTGAGATTGCGGCCGTTGATGGGGTTGACTGCATTCAGATGGGTCCGTTGGATCTTAGTGCCAGCTTGGGGTATCTGTGGGACCCTGGGAACAAGAAAGTGAGAGAAGCGATGAGGGCAACTGAGAAAGCGGTCCTGGAGAGCAAGAAGGACAGCAATGGGGGCGGCAGCGGAGCTTACTTAGCTGGGTTTGCGTTGCCGCATGATCTACCCGAGGATCTTCGGTCACGTGGATATCGCATGGTGTCTGGTGCTACGGATGTGGGGTTATTTAGGAGTGTTGCAGTGGAGGATGTGCAGAGATTTAAGACGACCTTGGTGGAAGAGAGCTCTGATGACGAGTGTGGAGCCGACAAGGATGGTGATGAGAGGTATTGGAGTGAATGAGAGACGCCTCTGCTTGTTGCTATTTGAATGGTACTTTCCTTTTTTCTGGTTAGATTACCTCAGCTTTTTAAATGTGGCGATTTTTAGTGTTTTTAAACCATTCCCTCTGAGCTTTTCAATTTCCTTGCCATGCATTGATCTTGAATCCCAACTACATGATGACGGCTAAAAATCTAATATATTTAAGTAATTTGACAAGAACATTGTTTTTTCTCATAAATAGTGGTGCAAAGGAATATCCTTGATTGTAATGGGGTTGTGTCGATTGCAGACTTTTGGCATTCGTCTAAACACGCCCTTAGGAATTTCTGCTTCCGTTTTCCCCTTCCTCCACATCGGGAGTTTCTATTTATAGGACTCTCAAGAGTCCCGTGTGTTGTGCGCATTGCATGCATGTTTCTTCTCCTCTTGTCGTTTACCTTGATCAGAATGTCAGGGACACCAGTTGCCACCTTATGACACTGCTAGCTGAAGACAATCAGTTACTGACTTACTGCTATTCTGGGCATACTTGTCTTCTGTTTTTATCTTTATTGAATGTTGAGAAAAATTTGCTGACACCCTGATGAATTAAAGTTTGGAAAGGGTGATAACAGAGTTCTTTAGGAATTCGGCGCTGCTGTTGAATAATGGTCCATCATCAAATTATTCGCTATTGAAGGTTTGTTTAGAATCTGTTCTTTTCAAGGAAATAGTTGCCCTGTGCTCATTGAATGATTCAACAAGGAATACATCAGCAGTTATCACTAAAAAAAAGGAATAAATCAGCAGACAAGTTGTTGAACCTTTGTGTGAAGAAGTTGCTTGCTGACTTCTTGGCTCCCTGGAATTGCTCAAAAAACCTCGTTGTATGCTTATGGAGGCAGTTTCCATGGTCTGTCCGATCCTTGTACTCTTGCTTGAGATGATATAATCTTGCTTATGGAGGCAGATGGATGAATAAGAAGATAAACTGGATCAGCTAGGTTTTAAAGCTCAGGAAGGGAATAGTTGACAAATCCAAAGCAGGCCACTTATTTTGGGCAACCATGGTTGATCATTCTTTATCAGAAAGATGACATGCATTTGAAGGCAGAATTGACAAGATAACATTTGGATGGCTTCTTGGTTGCAAAACTTAAGCGGTGACTTGCATTACATCATCACCTGCAACGATAATGTATGATCTGCAATCCCAGATTTCGTTTTTCACTAAAAACTCATCAACGGTGAACGCTGTGCTACAATAGCATGGATAAATCCTCACTGTTCAGCTAATATGTATTTTTCGTTCTTTCCCTTTTCGTTTTCCCAACAAGATGGATCCATGAGGAGGGCCTTGAATTCCTCCCTTGCTTCTTTCTTCTTCCTCTCTCCATAAGTTGGCCGCAGGATCAAAACTTCGTTCAGTTTGAGGTTGGTAAAAGGAAAAATTGAACGTTGGTGAATTGCTGAGTGCTGATCTATGTTATTGCGGCACCCTCGTCACTGCTATATTTTTTAGGTGTAAAACAAAGATTGAAACTTGAGATTGTAGAGACAAAAAATATATCATGTGATGTCTATAACCAGTGTTTGTGTAATGTGATGTCGCTTCGCCAACAGAGAATCGAGATCCATTTATCCTCTACAATTTTTAACGGCGGTCAACTGTATTTAATCTTGGCAAATCAATGTATTAGGGGAGAAAAATCAATGAACGAGAGAAATTGCCTTTAACAATAGTAAACTTATAGCCAATCAATTGATCATGAGCACATCAGATTTGATCATACGTAGTAAAAGAGATGGAGACGAACTCAAACAAAGGAGATGGAGAATTCATCTAGTCCGTATATTCCGTAAATATTAATTTATCAAGTTGCATTTGTATAACTTATTTCTTATATTAATACAATCACTTTCAAAATACGTTAGACATGGTTTTCTGTCTGTGGACTTTCTTATATTATGTTATTTTTGAGCGTGGGGACTCGGGAGTGCTGAAAAATATGAATCAATAAATTTTCACCAGGTGAAGTCCTTAAAGTACATGAAATATTTCGGTCAATAGCCGCGGGAAACGCTCTCGGTTTAAGGCTTTAAGCTCGAATTTTGTCATAAAGCCATCCATCGTCAATTAAAAAGGAAGAAAACGCTTGTAAACTAAAACAAAACAAGCGAACGAGTGGAAGACGTGAGAACCAATATTAAAATTCTCGTGGTCTCTCACAAGCGTCATCCTATCACCCTTCGTTTCGGTGTACTATACTCTCTTGCTGCATCGCGACGCTTACAACTTACACTTGTCCTCTCTCTCTTCCCTCTCCTCCATAAATACCACGTCTCTCTTTCATTAATTTTTACGTCCCTCAAATCTGAGGTTCTGCAATTCTTGTTGCCCAGGAAGCTATGGTGCTCTTCAAGGTTGCTCGTGTTGACACGAAGCCTATCGATGGCCAGAAGCCTGGTACCTCTGGGCTCCGTAAGAAGGTTCCTCTTCTTATTTATTCTCTCATTCTCCATTTCCCGCCCCACTCTTTCTGTTGTTTCTGATCCAACCTCTTCTTCGATCTGGCCTTCTCTTTTGGCTCATTTGATTGCTGATTTTTTCGTCGTTCGATGGATTTCTACTTTAGTTTTTCTTGTTTTGAGAGTTGAATTCGCTAGATCATAGTTAGATTTGAAATCTTATCATTAGGCTCTCTTTGCGATCGTGCTGATTCGATGTGGTAGCTAGCTGCTGCTGATGTTAATCCCTTCGCGTGGTGTCAATCATGATTAGATCAGCACTTAGCTGTGGACTTACAAATCAATGTGTGTGTATTGAATATTACACATCAACTGATCTTGTTGTTATCACATTTGATACTCTTTCCTTTTTTCGTGTGCTTCTCTGTTCTTCAATACTCTGATTATTATTTTATTAAAAAATTAGTTTATGATTTTGTTTCGAATTTCTTTTCTTTTTTCCTTCCCGTCTACTTTTGAATGTAAGGAAGCTGAATGGAAGATCAGCTCCAAATATTGTACTTTAGTCAGTTCTGTGATGGCGTGTGTGAGTGTGTGTTCCCTGCTTTTACTTCATCGTTTACCAAGAATTCAATCTATTAAGTCTGACTTTTTATGCTATGTCCGCTAACTTAAGTCTTAAACTGCGAGGCAATAGATCTTCTACTAATGCAGACACGGTGTATGTGCATATTACTGTGTCAAAATAACATGTCCATTTAATAATGATAAATATAATCTTTTTCCCTCTAATTTGAGTCATTACTAGAGGCATAACCAGATTTTAAAATACTTTTCCTGTTGCAACATCACTGACGCATGAATTATTCCTTCTTTTTCCATGCTTTATTCTTTGATGAATTTAACAGTTTAGTTAGCTGTCTTTTCAGGTGAAAGTTTTCAAGGAACCTCATTACTTGCACAATTTTGTTCAGGCAACATTCAATGCTTTGACAGCAGAAAAAGTCAGAGGTAGCATCTTAATCAAGAGCGTGCCTTATTTTGCTTGTAACTTGTAATAGCCATATTTTATTTTTCTTCTGATGCAAAATTTTATGAGATTAATCAAATATATGAGAATTAAGTCTGAAGATTTTATTGATCTTTATGTCCTGAAGATCTTGCTTCACCTCAACTTGTTTATATGTTGCCTTAATCCCATTTAGAAACATGCATAAGCTTTGTTGCTCTGTGGGACCGAATGCTCTCTTTTTCTATCATTGAGGTGGTAAACTAAATTGTTTCACATAACTGATAGTGACGAATCTCTATATGAAAAGATACTTTGTTTAGTATTACTTTTCCTTTTGCTTGTTCCCTTTGCAATTTTTTAAGTATTTCGTGTGTTGTATTTAAATATGCAGGTGCTACGCTGGTTGTATCTGGAGATGGTCGTTATTATTCAAAGGAAGCTATTCAGGTACCCTTTAGCCGTGTGTGTATATATTCATTTCCTAATTTACACAGTAAAGTGCATTAGATTCATATCTTGCTATCTAAACTTTAAGGGTCTATTATTTTAATATTGAATTCTAACTTATTAAGGTCAATATCATTTAGTGAATTACTAATGATTTGGAAGAATTTGTAGATCATTATTAAAATGTCGGCAGCAAATGGAGTAAGACGTGTTTGGGTTGGTCAAAATGGATTGCTTTCAACTCCTGCTGTATCTGCTGTTATACGTGAGAGAGTTGGAGCTGATGTAAGTTATCTGTCTATAAGTTGCATACGCTTATCCTTGCTTATTCTTTTAAAAGGAAAAGTTTATGATTTTTTGACGACTTATAAATAGAATTAACAATCTATTTCCTTGACTCAAAGCCTAACTTTTGGATCCAAATTTCTATTCTTTATAACAGGGATCCAAGGCAAATGGTGCATTTATATTGACCGCAAGTCACAATCCTGGTGGCCCTGAGGAGGTGGGTACTTCCATGTGTTCTTTATAATCCATTTTGAACTAATGAAATTTATATTACTGGTTCTGATGATATTTGGCTCTGGGATCTAATATTTGAAGCTTATTACGTTCTGGTGATGTGAAATGCTTGACTGCTTAAATTTATTTTAGGTTAAGTGCTATGTTCTAGTATCTGGATAAGAGCTTTTGGTTCTTCTTAGAGTTCTTTACTTTTTCTTTTGATTATGTAAATAATTTTTATATATGGTGATTGATGAGGCCATGGTCGCTTTAGGCAATAATGGCAGATAGTTGTGGTTGAGGTGGCAGCAGCACTGAGTTAAAGCAACAAAAGAAAAGTTTTCTATTCCTATTTAAAGGAAAATTTTCTTTTAAAGTATAATTTAGATTGTTGGAAATATTATCCAATCAGAAATTTTCTTTTCCATAAAAATAAAATAAGTAAATGTTCATGCTAGAAAATTATCGAAGGAAATCAATTCTTGTAAATTAAACACATAAAAAGGTGTTGCTTCCTTGGTGCATTAATTTCCTTTCTTGACAGATGATGGAGAACCTTTAACGTTGCAATTTATCTTGGTTATCAACAAAATTAAGATCAGTTTCATGTTAAAAGGTTAATGCATGAGGATGTATTTGTAAAGCTTGCATTGAGAAGTAATCATTAATGAAATGATTGAGAAGTAAGTATCTTGTATTCTTCTTTGTTCCCATGGTGGGAACTTGTTTGATGCAACGTTAACTCTGGATCTTCATTTGGTTTTGATAATACAGGATTTTGGGATTAAATATAACATGGAAAATGGTGGACCAGCTCCAGAGGGAATTACTAACAAGATCTATGAGAACACTACAACAATTAAGGAATACTTCATTGCTGAAGATCTGCCTGATGTAATGTTCAAAACCTGTTTGCCAATCTTCCTTTTATATCTTCACTAAGACTGCTGCATCCTGTTTGTTTGCTTTACCTGAACAATCATGCCAATTCTTGATTTGTTTTCTCAGGTGGATATTGCTGCAACAGGTGTTACAAACTTCACAGGCCCTGAAGGACAATTTGATGTTGAGGTTTTTGATTCAGCAACTGATTATGTAAAATTGATGAAGTAAGATTTATCTATAGGATCCATGTCTTACTTTCTCCTCTTATATATGAAGGCAGTATTGCATGATATATTATGTTATTATGCCACTTGACCCAGAAAAACTACACAATTTCAAAGGAACCGAATGTTAGAAAAATCACTTGTGTGCTGCAAAACTTTGCTTTAATTAATTTGTGTGCTCTTTCTGTTAGTTGATTATCAGGTTCTGCTGGTTTATTTTATTAGTCTGTAGTCCTTATAATTGATAATATTGATTTTCATGGAATAGCTAAACATTCTGACCATACTATGTTTGCACTTTCCAGTTCTTTTTTAACCTCAATTTACAATTTCACAGGTCAATTTTTGATTTCGAGTCCATCAGGAAACTACTATCATCTCCCAAATTCACATTCTGGTATGGTTTGTGGATGATTTTGTCTAAGCATGTGACATAAAATAATCTTCTTGGTTCTTGGTTATATTCCCTCTCTTGAAAAATGAGTGCCTTGATTTGTTGAAGTTACGATGCTCTACATGGCGTTGCTGGAGCTTATGCAAAGCGTATTTTTGTGGAAGAGCTTGGCGCACAAGAAAGCTCTTTACTCAACTGTACACCAAAGGTCCTATTTTCGTGTTTACAAATTCCACGATTCAGAGCAAAACCTTATAAGAGCTCAAGTTTTTAACTTTTGTTAACGATTTTCTTTAATACAGGAAGACTTTGGAGGAGGGCATCCAGATCCCAATTTGACATATGCAAAGGAGTTGGTTAACCGCATGGGATTGGGCAAATCAGAACCACAAGGTGAGGTCCCGGAGTTTGGTGCTGCTGCTGATGGTGATGCTGATCGTAACATGATACTTGGTAAAAGGTGAGAAGCAGTGACCGTGGTTAATCATATATTCAGATCTTATGTTTCAGCTTGTAATTTATGTTATGTACTGTCTTTTTGTTAGGTTTTTCGTTACTCCGTCAGATTCAGTGGCCATCATTGCTGCAAATGCTGTTGAGGCTATACCCTACTTTTCTGGTGGCTTAAAAGGTGTTGCCAGGTAGTTTTCTGGATCTGAATGTACTTTTAGCAACTTGAGGTTGGTTACTTAAAATTAGTGCCAAGTGAATGTGTTGAAATTATTAGTTTATGTTACGATACTCTCAATATTGGCCAACATTTTTGCTTTATTACATGTGTAACATTTTGGACTATATGTTTTATAGGAGTATGCCAACCTCTGCTGCCCTGGATGTTGTAGCCCAACACCTGAAGTTGAAATTTTTTGAGGTATACTGTCACTACATGCTTGAAACTAATAGATGTTAGTTTGTGGTAATTAGACGGACATATTTTTGGGCCTTATAATAAATTATAATTCTATATTTCTTCTTCTAAGCCAGGTTCCCACAGGCTGGAAGTTCTTTGGTAATTTAATGGATGCTGGGATGTGTTCAATTTGTGGTGAAGAAAGTTTTGGAACTGGCAAGTATCCGCTGTTGGCTTAACTGGACCATTCTATGACTTCCAATAATTGTCAAACCTTGTTCTATTTCATAATAATTTCATTTTGTTTGTAAATAGGTTCGGACCATATTCGTGAGAAAGATGGAATATGGGCAGTTTTGGCCTGGCTATCTATCCTCGCTAATAAAAATAAAGATAATCTTGGCGGAGACAAGCTTGTAACAGTTGAAGACATAGTTCTCAAGCATTGGGCAACCTATGGGCGTCATTATTATACCAGATATGATTATGAAGTATGCTACAACTGCATTTGTTGTACTTTTTTGTAATCCATCTCTCACATATCACTTAACCTGTTCTTTGTTCTTTTGTGTTTTTTTTTTCAAAGAATGTGGATGCAGGTGCAGCAAAGGAACTGATGGCATATTTGGTCAAACTGCAATTGTCTCCTTCTGAAGTCAATCAGTATGTTACATATTTTTTGTTCTCTAGTATGTTCCATGGATGACTTTAAAATTAATCACTGAAAAATTGTGGTCTGAATAATCCCATTCTCTGTCTCTTTAGGATAATTAAGGGAGTAAGGTCAGATGTGTCAAGTGTTGCCCATGCTGATGAGTTTGAATACAAAGATCCTGTCGACGGTTCTATATCATCACATCAGGGCATCCGATATTTGTTTGAGGATGGGTCACGATTAGTAAGTTTACTTCTGAAATATTTCTTACTGTTTCTGGGAGAATGAACATCAAGTGAACTTGCAGAATTGTGGATGACAGACAAGTTGTGAATGTATTTTGCGTTGAATTATTATGAGGCTTACTTCATTATTTGCCCGTTTGCCGTCTTCAAATGCAACTAGGTTTTCCGCCTGTCTGGAACTGGATCAGTTGGTGCTACCATTCGTCTGTACATTGAGCAATATGAGAAGGATTCATCAAAAACTGGGAGACTTTCACAAGAAGCACTCGCCCCGCTGGTAAGATCTTTTAGTAACTTATTCCTCCTCTTGTAAGGTTTTGTCCTTTTGTTTATTTAGTATTGGGGCGTTGTGAAGGACTGAATCAAGAACTTTTTATTATGTGAACAGGTGGAGGTTGCATTGAAACTTTCAAAGATGCAAGAATTCACCGGGCGATCAGCTCCCACCGTCATTACATGATATGCTTACAGCCGAAGCTGTGAGAAGGAAAAGCCGTCGTTTATGGTTCTGTTGTGATTCAGTGTTACTTTAAATTTTAACGTGCTCAATAATCTTGCAGATACATTTTCTCAATATACTGCTTTCTCTTCTATTTTTTTCAAGGGCAATATTTCACCAGCTTACAGTGTACGACTATAAAGACGGTTGTTTTTTTAAATGAATTAGATTTATGGGCCAATCGATTCTTCCAGCTCTGTGAGTAAGCTATTGAAAAGGCAAAACTGGATCCAAGAATATGTGTTCTCTGGTTTCTAGAGTTTAATGTAATCTTTTCTGGGAACATCAGAACATTTACAGCTACATAAGTCTGAGTTGCATTTAACTTTCTTCACCAACTAATCAGTTGCATCTTGAGTTAAACTCGGATAACATAATTAGTTAAACCCTTCCTCATGTCCACTACCTTAATAAATACCCCATTAATTACTTCGCGGATTAAAAATCTCTTTATAAATACTTTCTTAAATATTCAAAACCACCTGAAAGGAAAGCAAATACCATTTATAGGAGACTTCGACTCGGCATAGGGAACAACTGCACGGGTCCTCATTCGGTGTTATCACAGTAATAAGCACCAAATACTTATCATTGTCCATTTAAATCAAATTTAAACATTCTAAGTGATAAATTTATTTTTGAGTAAAGTGATAGTTATAATATTATCTTTATTTTAAATTTTACATCTATTAAAAGTCTAAATTGTGATAAGTACACCATGCTAAATGTGCTCATCAAAACAACTGCACAGGACTACGAAACTAATAGGCTATGATTATGAAAGCAGAGACCAGAGAGACAATATAACAATCGATTATTCGTTATAGGGTAAAGGTGCATCCAGCATCCCAAACTAATTTTGAAAGAGCAATTAACACCCTAAAGTATTTAAAAGTGTAATTAGCACCCTGAACTAATTTTGGAGGTGCAACTAGCACCCTAAAGTATTTAAAAGTGTAATTAATACCCTAAACTAATTTTGGAGGTGCAATCAGCACCCTCAAATATTTAAATTGGTACAATTTTACCCTTTCACTAACAAAAAAACTTACTTTCATTTGATACATATCACATAAATTTTTTTTTTGATACATTATTATTTAAAAGTCATATGTATAATATTATTTTAATAAATTATACTAAATTTTTTTAGGGTGCTGATTGCACCTCCAAAATCATATTCTTCCTTTTTTTCTTCTAAATATAGCCCAAATTCAGTAACATAAAATTCAAACCTACTCATTTTCGATGAAAGGTCAATTTATAATTTGGTCAGAAAAATCATTCAATCTATAATGAAATTCTAATCATTATGAGGATTTAGATTTTTTGCGGCTATTAGGAGCACCTTGCGTTAGAATAGTCTGGATTTAATTTATAAATAATTTATATGATAAATTTTTAATATTTTTCATAAAAATTTAAATACAAATACTTATGATATGATACTTTAATTATAAATATTTAAAAAAATGATAATTACAGCACAGGCTAATTCCACAAAGTGTTGAAACTCCGTTGAGAGATATGATGATAACATATACGGTGTCATCATTTTATGTTGTTCTTTAACAACTTTAAACATTTTATGTATAATATATATATATATATATTAAGCCCGTTACTGTTCCGTTCGAGTTGCAATATTAAAACTGATCGATCCATAACCAGTTTTAGGGTATATATACGCAATAAAAGATTCAGAATATGTGTTTGGGAGTTGATCCCAAGTAGCTTAATTATGATAGTTGAATTGGGCTTATAGCCCTCCTTTTTACCAAAAAAAAAATTCAGAATATATATAACAGGACTCACCGAAAGTAGCAGAACGAAAAGAGGTGGTTCTGTGAGCATTGTTGCTACCCGAAACAACGGTAACATCAATCCCATCTCCGACGATCATAAGGTTCTTCATTGTCCTCTTTATCACAACGTTCTCTTTATACAAACCCCCTTTTACGTGCACCACCACTCTCCTCCCTCCGCCGCCTCCACGCCTTCTGTTATCGTCTTATAGTGCCCACTCCCATCTTTCGCCGCCACCACATCAGCCCTTGGCGCCCCCGCCGCAAGGAATCCTTCAAACAACAACTTTCTCCCACCATTATTATCAATTTGTCCTGACGATACCATGGCACTGGTAATAGCTAAGGAATTGCTGATCAGTTTGGAGAAGTTAGTGAGCATATTTGGGAAGAAGCTGAGGTGTGCATCAAGGTCAGTGCCAAGGAAGCCATTGTCATATTTCTCTTCGCTGCTTCAACTTTACACTCTTTTAAATCTCTTTGTTATTTTATCAAAAAGAATTTGAAAAACTTCAATAACAAAAACTTTTCACATCTTCAACTGTTTTATTAGATCCTACAACTTCTTTTCTAGATCTGATCTAATATTTTTAGTGATGAGACTAACTGTAATAACTAACAATAGATAGTGACAAACAAATATTGTTAGAAGAAACTTAAAAAATTTTAACAAAAAAACTTCTAAATCTTTAATTTCTTTTGTTAGAATCAATATTGTTTTGTTAAAAACTGGAAGAATGCAAGTATTCTTTATTCTTCCTTCCTATGTCACAAAGATGAAGAAGATCAACATGAGTTCGTTTCTTCGGCCTTCAGATCTTGGGCAAGACCTGCTGCTTGGAAACTCTGAATCATTCTAGTTTTGAAAGATTTCTGCTGTAACACTGATTATCTAATACTACTCAAATCCTTAATATACAATATAATTAAAGAGTTAATTTTAATTTTAAATATAAAATTTATTTTTTATATTTATCTATTTTTTTTTCAAACTATTATTGTAATCATGGAGGGTCAAACTTGCAATTTTATACTTAAAAAAGATTTAATGAGGGCCCCACAAGGTTTAAATTTAAGTATGATGCACATAAATGTTAAGCTCTCCACACTCATTTATATAGATAAAAATGACCAAAAACAAGTAGCTAGCCCAAAAAAAAAATAATATTGAAAATGAATAGTTTCTGACGATGGCGATCATATCTTTCGTTTGAACTAGTCTAGAGTTTAAGTGAGAGATCGTTGAGCTGCTGAGGATCGACCTCAGAAGGAGTCCTGGTGAGGGCACACTGAGCAGTGGTGGTTTTTGGGAAAGCAATGACATCTCTAATGGAATCAGCCCCTGCCAATAACATCACCAATCTGTCCAGTCCATAAGCTATTCCTCCTGCAACATGTAATGATCACCCCCAATATTAACAATTAAGCTTTAGAAAACAACTGAGAATGATATTAATCTGCAACGCTGCAATCGAAATTATACAGATATATAAGGTCTCAACCGTCCAACTGAAGATAAGATCCGGAAAATTAATAGCAGTAGCAGAAAAATTCAGAGAGGAAGAGGGGTTCAGAGAGAAGAGAAGAGCCTTGAAATAATTCGCTGCCCCCCCACGTACTGTAGCTTCTCTAGATATAAACCTATTTTCCTTCTAATGATTTGGGCCTCTTCAAATACCTGGCCCATTCCTTACCCAAAGGATATTCCCTCTTGGTCCCTACTAAAATCTGGTATCATAACACAACATTTCATCTTCACCATTATTAACCAATCCACCCAAACACACTACAACTAACACAAGATTCAAAAGCTTCATAGTTCATACCATGTGGTGGAGCCCCCATGTCCAGTGCTTCAAGAAGATAATTAAACTTTGCTTCTGCCTGAAACACAATGGAAATCATGCCACTCAAAAACTCACATCTTCCACAGTGCTAAAACCAAAACAAACTCATTTTTTCACTAGATTATAGGCCCACAGACCTGCTCCATTGAGATGCCAACAATCTCCAAAACCTTTTGTTGTATTTCACGTTTATAGATTCTCAGACTTCCTCCACCAATCTAAAAGGTAGCCACAAAAACCAGCAGTTATCAATATAGACAATGGTGATAAAATCATCATGCTTCAGCCTACACAAGGGAGAGAATTTGGTTTTTTGAAACAACTCAATTACCTCCACCCCATTGTAAACCATGTCATAAGCCAAGGCCCGAGCAGAAGCCAGATCATTCATGTCTTCAGGGTTTGGAGCAGTGAAAGGATGATGCAAAGCCTGCACTAAATAACAACTTTAAGCATGGTTACAAAAGAGTAATCTAAATTTGCCGACTCATAAGTAAGTGTGTGTGTGCGTGTGTGTCAGAGTAATTATGAAATTGCAGAACCAGATAAGTTAATAGCAAAGGAGATAGATATATTGCTGGATTTAATTAAAAACGGAACAGACCTCAAGCCTCTGCTCTGACTCATTCCACTCAAACATTGGAAAATCAGTGATCCATAAGATTGAATGCCTGCCCTACTCATACATATAATACAAATATCAGAGGAAGGATTTAGATGAGAAATTTCTTCTTTTTGAACATAGGTTAGATCATCAACTTACATTGTCAACCAAACCCTGGTCAGAAGCGACATAAACTCTAAGACGATCTAGTGTTTTATTCACGGATGCATGATGACCCACTGCAAATAGGATAAGATCACCAGGTCCTGCAGAGCACCGGCCTAGTAACTTTTCTTTAGTAGTTGGGTCCATACTTGATACTAAAGCAGCGATCCCCTCAACCTCCCCTAAAATAAAGTGTACAGTAAGTAATGGAACACTTCAAATATGTCTTAGGACAGAATTTTTGTTGAAGATTCATCTCTGTACCATTATCCAAGACTTTGAGGAAAGGCAAACCCTTAGCTCCAGATTTAAGAGCCTCGTTATAAATATCACCTTTCTTAAGAGCTGAATTTGAGTAAACTTTTGCACCAGAAGGTACACATAACACTTTGATAATTCCCCCACTATCCAAGGAGTCAGAGAAAACCCTGAAGGAAGATCCTAAGAAAATATCCGATACCTGCGGCCGAAGCAAAATTTTATTTCAACAAGATCAATTCATAAGGAGAGATAGAAAGATAGATAAAACATTATCAACCCAACCTACATTACAAAAAATAATGATTCTGACCCAAGACTTAAGCAAACTTTATTAAATTAAAGAGATTGTGAGCATGACGGAAATGTTATAATTTTCTATAACTAATAACTAGAAATATGCAACCCAAATCTCCCAAAGTATCATGGAGGAAGTCGAAGAAAAGACCAATACATCTTTTAGTTCAAGATCATATCTGGTATCTGGCCTATCAGAACTGTATCTACTCATTGCTTCAGCATATGTAAGCCTGGGAAATGGATTTGGTAACTCCACTCCTTTGATTTCAAGAAAAACCTGCAACAGACTTCTTATTTATACCCAGAACAAGAGCATATATATTTAAAGTAATCAGCTATCAGCATATTTAAAAGACAAAAACAAGTGCAATTGTATGAATACTCATATTATAAAAAGGAAGCTATTATTGGAATTGCTAATCGATACTTCCATCTCTCTCTCCCTACTTTTAGATCTCTTAAAGTGGATTTTCTGGAAAAATCTTGTTGTCCTTAATTCCATTCCATTCTTTTCCCATTTGTTTACTTGCTTCAAAATCTTCAACATTGTCAGTTTAAAATCACTAGGAAGGTTAGTATGTTTCTTTCCCTTTCCTTCTTCACTTTCTCCCTCCCAAAACCTAATTATCAACTTCCATCCTGCCCCTCACTTCCAAGATTTACACTAATAATAATATGCTTACACTGTTCAAATTACGTAGCATTTTTTAAAATGTATTTTCAAAAAGAGGCTTCTAAAAACAAACAATAAAAGTTAACCTTTCTGATCAAATATTCATTAAGTGCCAACATGTCCTCTAAAGGCGTAAAAGCCATTTCCATATCTAGCTGTGTGAACTCAGGTTGTCTATCTGCTCTTAAATCTTCATCACGAAAACATCTGCCAAAATCAGAACATGGCATCAGTATCATGCGCAACATTTAACATGGGTTCGACCATATATAACTTTGAATAAACAAGAAAAAGAACTTCCATCTAGTGTAGTCTATCAAAAGAAACAGAACATATTCATCATACTAAAGCTTAGCTATCTCAGAACTTATGTCAGACACTATGTTTCTGTTCATAGAGGTAATGAAAGGTTGAATATATCTTGAACATATGATAGCAACAGAGGTTTAAACAACTATTAAAGAAAAATCATACCTTGCTACTTGATAATATTTATCAAAACCAGCTACCATAAGCATTTGTTTAAAGAGCTGTGGACTTTGAGGCAAGGCATAGAATGTTCCTGGCTTCACAAGTCACACAAGAACTAATTAAGAACACTAGCATGAAGAAACTATATCAAGCGAAATGATAACTAAAGAAACAAAATTAAAAGTTTTTCCCTGACCAATGCTAAGCTTATGAAATACATTATTCCAAATAACGAGACATGTTTTCCAATCCATTACATAGAGCCTATTGTGAGTCGCATTATCCAATGACTGAAAAGCATAATTGTGAGGCTTTCAAAATCTAAACAGTTGTAAATACCTGGATTCTTGAGGGAACCAAATAATCCCGTGCGCCTTCTGGAGTGGATCTAGACAGTATTGGGGTTTCAATCTACCTTGTAATCATAAAAGATAAAAGATAAAAATCAACAGATGATACCAACCATCTACCTCAGAGCAACATGGGAGAGGAGAAGGCACTATAACTCAAATGGTGGAGATAACAACACAAATAATGCACTCGCTAAACATTACCTCCACAAAACCATGTGTGTCTTCTAAATATCTTCGAATGAGTTTAACAACTTTATGTCGCAGCAATATGTTGTAATTCATTTGGTGCCGCCTTAGATCAAGACATCGGTACCTGCCAAGAACAAAAATTAAGAATAGATCTGCCACAAAATAAATAAATCAATATAAACAGGAGGCATTATACATTACCTAACTTTCTAACATGTAAAACAAATCCCCAAAGATCCAGTACCACATAAGAGTATGGGTATCGAGCATGTGGACTTTTGATACATTACTGAATGAGAAGTCCATTTTCCCAAAAGTTGAACAAAATAAATTGAAGACGAAGTTTTGACATCATTATAACAAAACCTTAATGGAACAGCTACCAAAAAACATATAGATAAATCAATTATGAGCTTCATGCATCCTTGTGAGTACCTCAAACGGATTTCTTCTTTAGGAGAATCCTTTGCTTCATCCGCTGTAGTCACTGGGAATGGTAACTTTGTCTTTACAACATTCAATATTCGAACACTCTCAGCAGCAACCTACCACACACAAATACTTGGAACATTAACGGGAAAAGGTAGGAATTTCAAACTCAAGATAATAGAACACCAAACACCAATTGGTTTAGTACAAAATAGATTTTTTCTTCAAATTCTAAGTAACAATCAAGGAACATGGGAAAGAATTGAAGAAAAAACAAAGAACTTTCATGTAAAGAGAGGACTTTTCAGACAAGAAAAATGATTATAATAGGCCATGCCATTCTTCCTTACTAAGCCATCAAAAGCAACATATCAGGAGCAAGCTCAAGCATCATGAGGCTATCAAGGACAACAAATTTCAAATTGTTGTTCAATCTATCTCACTCAAATTTGACAAGCATTATAAAGGAAAAGGCGATATATTAAACTTGCCAATAGCCTAGAATGCATTCATCACCGTTCTAGGCTTCTTCATGAGCAACCAAAGGATCAAGTAATTTAAAATAAAAATACGTTACAAAACTTATCTGAGTTTAAGATTATACACTGGAGAGTTCAGACAATACAAAAAAGTTGCAGAAAATCACAGCAATCGCTGTCAATCATCCTCCTAACAGAAATGTGATGCCCTGATTAAATATTAGCGCATACCTCAATTAAGCCGGTTTTCATCTTCTTGTTGATGGACTCATTTGGCCGAGACCGGACAATACCTTCAATGGCTACAACGTATTCGAGTCTCAGGTCATTGATTGTTGAATGAGCATCAGGAAATTCGTCTGGAAGGGTCGTAACCTACATTCCAATATTAATCAGTACAAATGCCATTGCACAAATCATTGCAATGACAAAGTAGAAAAGGCTGGATGAGTGCTGAAACTTGCAATAATACTAATAATAGAAACTGCGCTATCGGCAGCAATCCTACAAATAGGCAACCTGCTATAACATATGCTAGCAGAGTACCTGAACGATACCGGTATGGTCTCTGAGATTAAGAAATGTGAGGCCACCGTGGACGCGATGAAGAGCAACCCACCCACAAAGCAGGACCCTTTTACCTACATCGTTTAAAGACAATTCCCCACAAAAAGCATTCCTAGCAACCCATTCAAGAGGCTCCTTGAGGTCAACAGGCGGTCGAGAACTAGATGTTAGTGTTTCAGAAGCAGAAGCAGATGTTTGTATTGAAGGAGATGAAGAAGCCGAAGCAGAAAAAACAGTTCTGCATATGGGAAGTGCTCTGCGAAGGGAACTGGAAATGCTGCTGATCAAGAAGAATGATGGCTTAGGGCGGAGGGCTATCAAAGGCAAGGCTTTGAGAAGCAGAGCCATGTTGCTTCCCGAAGTCACTGGGAATGATATGTGTAATAATATAATTAAGAGCCTTAAGACAAGATTAACGCTCAGAAAGAGGAAAGGGAACGAAAAGTCAAGGCAAATACGTACTTTTTGTTGAAAGATTCAAACTTGCTGAAAAATCAAGCCAAGAAAAATCTTGTATTCATTGAGAACATGGAATGAAAAGAAATCCAGAAAAGTGAGTGGGGAAAATAGAAGAATCCTAGAGTGGCGCGAAACACAAAACCTGGCTCGAGCAAAACACAGGAGTTGTAGAAAATAGAACGCAAGACACAGCCAGTAGAGTGGCGCTAGCTGGATGATATATTCAATATAGTGATGGCTGCCTCCATGGACAAACCTGGCTCGCGAGCAAGGGGAAGAGATAAGAGGAGGCAAACGACGTCGCTTATTCCCTCCAAGTAGGATGGGCCATAGGGTCAAGTATTATGGGCCAACTATAACCAGACAAAGTATTCAATATAGGACCAAAAACAAAAAATCCTTCAACCTATAACTGTATTCAACAAGGGCCAGTAATGATAAGTTGGCCCAAAAATATGTTCAAAGGATACAAAAAGGATAAGTTTAGCTTGTTACATTATTTTTATGTTTATTTTTATTAATGGGAAAAGCAATTTTATGTGAACGTTTTTATTTCCAATTTTACATATTACCCTGTTCAAAGGCAATAATTCATGTTTGTCTTTACAGAACACATAAGTATGCAAAATAAATTACTCTGACATTAGCAGGCTACTATAGCGCAGGGTTATGAGTGTGTGGTCTAGTAGTTATGAATGCATTTAGCGCGTTAATTCCCTAAAAGAATTGGACCTCGCCTGAGCATGTGCAAGCATCAAACCCTAGAGTGACCTGTATCATATCCATTCTCTAAGCAACCGTACTTTGAAAGTTTTACCAAAACAATGCCGTTATAGGTGATGGGATCTTGAACAATTCCATTAAGTGTGCATGTGGCCATGTACGTGTTTCGTTGGGCCGATGCAGATTCAGAGATTTCAGAAACTCGTGCCTCAGATCATACATACCAATATTGACTATATATAATAATAGCAGAGGATAAAACAATTGGAGACCAATATTGACTACATATGTTGTTTTTTGGTCAACGATGAATAGAATTTTCGAAATCGTAGAGGGAACAAGATTAAATATTAGCTTAGGCGACAAGTAAGCTTTGCATTATAGCAGGGGCTAATCCGTCATGGGATTTAAAAGACAAAATGTTGACAGCAGGGTATATACACACATACACAAATGCATGTTAGCTAGAAACCAAAATGGTTCGTTCATATAGATCGATGCATATATATATACTATGAATATATGAACCAATACCAAACTATATATTAGGGTCCTCAAATTATAGCATCGCCCTACATTTCATAAATTTAACAAAAAAGACATCACCGCCATGTGCCCCCCAAAGTGTGAGCATATATATTCATTTTAAAAATGGACGCACTTGTTACTCTCTCTCTCTCCATATTAAAAAAAGAGTACATGCCAAGGGGAAAATAACTTACGGACAGCATCCTTCTCATTAAAAAATAGACTATATTGCTTTTCAATCCAACAAAAATATCAAATGCCAACGACTATATGTACATATGATGCATGATACCAATCATCCCTGGGTTCAACTGATGAAAGGATGAGACATGCGATCATTTAAAGCGTGTTCGATCCCTAGAGAGTACCACTTTGTAGTGATTTCAGTCGCGACGCTTGAGGAGGCATTCTAGCTCTTGGTGCTTAAGTTTACGCCTGAGGGTAATAGACGGTTTATCTTGTCCGACATTAGTATCGCCTAAGAGGAAGGGAGACTTCTCCCTACCCTTGGATAGTAAGTAAGCTTAACCCCTTTTTAAATATTTTCTTATCAAGACAAAAGTTTATATTTATGTGTGTAGTAATTTCAGCGACTTATATTTCCTTTTAATTTATGTACTGAATTACGTAGCATTCTACCATAATAATCAATAATCTATCTTGTTCACACCAACTTAATTAGATGATTTGTATGGTCATTGTTTACTTTTCAATGGAAGCATTCGAAACCAAAATTTTCCCTACAACAGCAAGCTGGATGAATATAATGCATACAAGTTAATTAAATGAGTTGTGGTTGGCACGTAATTTTCCAATAAGGAATTAATGAGGAAGCTAAATATGTATGTAAAAAGTTGGTGTTGGACGTGTTATGGGGGCCATTGATGATTAGGCTGATTAAATTAGATTCTCTCTGTTTATACAGCATTCATTAAAAAGGGGTGTCAAAAGGTGGTCATCGGTCTCTTTCATTCATATCCTCATGCACTGCCCATATATAATTTGTTTTGGCCCAGTGAAAAAATATATGTAAAACAAATCAAATAATTAAAAGGCAGTATGAACATATATCATAATTGAGGGGGGGGGAGGTGGGGGGTATACTTATTCTTGCATGTGAACATATATAATCAAGGATATATCTCTTGGTCCATGCAGTTTCTAGATTAAACAGTGGAATCAGATCGATAGGGATTATTGTGGACCATCTCTCTTATCCATCATCATCTCCATTTTTCCCATTGAATCATATCATGGCTTTTCACTTTTCATCATCATGCAGGTGAAAACACAAACCAAATATTTCCCTAATTATTTCATATGGGGTTCACTATATATAGTTGACAAAATTTACTATATGGAATCAATCATAAGTCCCGTTAATTTGTTCGCTGATCAGTATTATGAACGCAGGAACTCAATTTAGTTCTCTTAACTGTTGATTGACCACCATACATTTCATTCTCTCTAGAATATAAAAATGGATATGCATATGTACTCTTGCAACAGAAAAAGATTTGAATGCGCTCATCAATTTGAGCTTTATAGGTTAGAGAAGAAAGGGAAAAAATGGCATTCAATGTGGTATCTTGTGATGATAGGGGTTGTGGCGTTATGATGAGAGGCCAAGAAGCTCAATGTTTCCTCAGATGGTTGAAGTACGCATGCGAAAGTTACCATTTACCAACCACACATCATGAAAGTAATGTATTCTCCGCACAACTAATTCAAACTGAACCGAAAACAAACTAATTGATCGGTTTGGCACAAATAAATAAAACATAAAGAAAGAAACAGTTCCATTTCTCTATTTCTATTGGTTTTAGCCAATTCCTGTTTTTCACATTTTCTATTTTGATCAGATTTTCCACCAAAAGGCTATTTAACAAACACAAACACAATCCATTTTTTTTTCTTTTAGAAAAGAAAAAAAAAAGCTACGGGAAGACAACCAAAACATACATACAAGGAGGATTCACATTCACAACGGAGCATTTGACTTACGAAGTAGTAACCTATATTTTAACAACTCTCAGAAGAAGACAAATTGGACTGTACGTATCGACGATTTCAAGGCGTTCCCGTGTTGGCGTAATTATTTACCAGCGCCAAGGCGTTGCTGGTGAACTTCTTCAAGTCCGTGACCTTATCGCACACATCCGCCTTCAACGGATTGTCCGCCACGTCCTCGAAGCCGTCCGTACACGTCTCCTCGTCCGTCAGCGCCGCGCTCATCCACGTCTGCACGTTACTCATCTGGAACCTGAACGACTCCTCGCCGGAGCCAGAGGCCCCAATCTGGCGCATCTGCTTGAGGGAGCCGCGGATTTCGTCGACGGCGTCTCCGACGTTGCTGAAGCAGTCATGGAGGGCGGAGGCAGCGCTCAAGTTGGCTTCGTAGTCGGTGCCGCGAGTGAGGTTAGAGATGTAGGAGGCCATCCGGTGAGCCTTGGAGAGGCTGACGGCGATGGCGACGCGAGCAAGCTGGCCAGGATTCTGCTGGACGGCATTGGCGTAGCGAGAGAGGGAGATGTAGCAGATGTCAGGGTAGAGAGTGGTGCCGCAGCTCGTGCGGATGAAATCGGAGGAGTTGGGGGAAGACTCCGTGGGGGCGGTGGAGTAGGATTCGCCGGCGGAGGTCGATGGGTGGAGGAAGAAGAATGTGGATGAGAGGAGGAGGAGGAGGCGTTGGGTAGTCATGGTTGGTTATGTTACGGTTATTGCTTGGGTTCGTCCTTAGGGAGGGAGGTTTAAGTAGGCGAGAGTTTATGGGGGAATTTACTTTGATGCCCCGGAATCATTGGAGATAATGACATGAATACCACCCATTTCTGTTTCGTATGCCTACCAAGCATAACGGCATTGATCCCATTCCCTTTGTGCTTTTCTACATGTGACAGTAAATTGTGGGTGAAGAGGCCAAGAGGGGCATTATGTGGTGTGAGGACTCTTTTTTTTTTTTTTAATTATTTGTTACAAATTAAATAAAAATGGGGGAAAAAAACAGGGGGTGTGAGTGGAAGGGGGCGGGTGATGTGCAAGGAAAGGAGAGGAGTGGGAACTGAGTTTTGCGGCTAGTGCTCGTGAATCAGCGGTTGAGGTTAACATCACTATTTCACCACAAAAAAAGGCATTAATTCCTTTTCCTCTTTATTCTATTCAAATTCACACAACCTTATTCTTTTTGTCCTTTCACTCCTCCCAATCATTTCCTTCCTACTATATTCCAGATTCTTACTTATGTTACAATTTATGTTTCTCTGAGTTCTACAAAATCTATGTTCTATATATATATATATATATAATGTAAAATTACCACTGATAATGTACGAGACTCACTCTAATTAATATACCGGTAATAGATGTGTGAGATTTGGACGTGGTCTTAATTATGTCAATATCACATAATCATTTATTTGAATATAAAAAGTGTCTTTTTTTTAATAGAATCCAAGTGCCATTCAATCGATAATTATAAATTAATTCTTATAAAAAATTGTGTGGTTTTTAAATATTGTATGTATAATCATCATCATTATCCCTTTTCCATTTCGAGCGACAAGATCATGCTTCATAATAAGGAGGCATCTGGCATCCATATATAAGAAGCCCCTCTACTGTATATATATCTTCCTCATAGATGATAGAGAATCAGAGAGGGAATTTTGACCCAAAATATATATATATATATATATATATATATATATATATATATATATATAACCTGTGTTTATACAAATTCTAACTGTGTATTTCAAAACAATACAATCCAGTCCATTAGTATATGTCTATTCGTATTTATAACAAACAAATTATTTATTATTTTATTACGATATCTGGTTGATGTTTAAAATGTTGTTGCTGTACGAATATATAGCAAGACCAAGATAATTACTCTTTAATTAAATACAAATAATGGATTGAAACCGATAGCGATGGACCCCAGTGGAACTTTGGGACTATGGGCAGTTGCCTTACATACACATTATTTATTTATTTATTTATTTATTTGACATAGGCATTAATTCATGGATTTGTTTAAGGAAGACAAAGTGAGATATATATGAAGAGATGCGATAATGCGCTACGTAAAATAAAAAAATGATTAATTAATGGAGGGTGGAATTATGTAAATGCTTGCACTAAAGTCAAGAGTTGCAGAAGCAAATGAATGGGCAACAGCCTAATCAAGCAACCAAGACGCACGCCTCTACTTAATATTCCATATTTTTTTTAATGAAAAATGACTATAAAGTCTTAAATAAATAATTTAATTACCAAAAAATTTAAATAATAAATAAGTAATGTAAATTTATTATTAATTTTTATACTAAAAATTATTATTATATATATACTCTTTAGTTATCATTAAATTTTAAGATAATTAATTATCTTTGTTAGAATATTTAGTAATTCCTCAAATTTTAATAATGTCCTGACTTGTAAAATGTTGTTCTAAGTTTTAAGTGATAACAAATATGTGTACTGTTTATTTTTTTTATTTATTTTTTTTATGACATCACTACTAATTTTTGGGCCTCCATTAAATATGTATGTTGAGTTGCCTGACAATATTGTTATTGTTTAGGAGAAAAAGAGATTTCGTCTTCTGAGTGAGCCCAACCTCTTTCTAACAATTTTTTTGTCAAAAAATAAATTTTGTTTATTCTAAAAAAGGCCCTCAAAACACTTAAAACAATTACATTGACATTTTTTTATTTATTGGATATTGAAGGCCTAGGCAGCAGCGGGACTTGATAACATATAAAAGGAGTATTGGGTTGTTAGCAAGGTTCAATATTTCTACTTTTTGACTTATTTATAATTTATTTTTAATATTTTTATCGGAATAAAAAATTTAAAATTTATTAACTTTGTTTAAAAATTGAAAAAATCCCTACTTTACTACTATGACAATAAATATGATTAAAAGAAAACAAACTATAATAAATAATTAATGTTATGCCTTGTTAAAAAAAATCATAAAATCGTTCCTTTAAGTATTTTATAACTAGAAGCGGGGAATAGTGTTTGGTATAGTTGCCCACATGCCCATGATCGAGAGAGCAAGCGTGACACTTTTGGGATTGACCTTTTTACACTTTCCATATTATTTTGTGTATAGTGCTTTCGTTTCACTTTCACACCCACCCCCACAACTTTCTATTTAATGCTCCCCACTCTCCTCCAATTCCTCACTATTTTATGTTTTTTTATTTCCACTTAATTTTCATTCCATCCCCTGTATATATATATATATATAATCGTCAAATTGCATCCATAGTTAATTAATTACTCATACTTGGATAATTGAAAATAAAAAAAAAATTAGATGCATGTTTTAATTATGTGTTGCTATTAGTTTCTTCATTAGATTTCTTCCTTTATTTAAGTAATTTGACTATATTAAAAAAGTTAGTTAATATAATATTATTTTTTTAAAATACTCTAATCATCTTCCTTAATTCTCCCCCTCATCTTCTTATTTTATTATTATTAATTGTTGAGGGAGTATCAATAAGATGATTTAAAAAAAAAAAGTTGATAAATATACATAGAAAATATATCTTATATTTAGAATTAATATATTAACTTCCTAATTAGATCTTAAATTAAGCACAGGATTAGAGGAGTGCAAATTTAAAAGTAATTATTTTTTCTTGTTATATATATAAGCCGCCACATTATTGCACAAAATAAGAATATATATATGGCCACTATGGACTTTTGTGCCCTGGTCGGAAAGCGCATCTATTGTAGGGTTTTCTAGCCACTATCAAGTGTGGATTGGCTTGCAAGCTAAGTTCCTCCTCTTCTTTTTTGTTATGTATATTTCCACAGAGGAAGTTGATGTGAAAAAGGGAAAACAGACTCAACACCTAAACTCTTTGTTCCATCAGATGCTGGATAATTCCTATCGGTTATAATAAGGGCATGTTTGGTTCATTACAAGGCTATGGGAACGGAATGGATATGAATGTGTTTGATATGATATTAACAATAAATGAGAAATGAATGTATCAAAATACCTTTAAGTAGAGAAAAAGAGTGGGGAGGGTATAGCAATCATATATCCATGGAAACATGAGGATTCATACTAGAAAAGATAAACCAGACAAAATAAATGTGAGAATACGATTCTGATTATTAGAAATTGGATATGAAGCAATTGTGACCAACAAAATGGGTCCTAAATGCCCTAGCGCTGTTAGTGTTAATTCAGAAGGAGTAATTAGTAGTAATTATTAATAAAAAAGCTATCACGTTTGTTATATTATTGACCAAGGATTTGATACCCTATATACGTACTCATTGCACAATCCTGAAAAAAAAGAACTTAATTGGCTGCAAACAAACCGATGTTTAAGTACGAATTAAGCTTTAAGGACAATGCATGAGGGGAGATTCTTTCTAAAAAGAGACTAATTTCATGCCAAGTTATGTAGAATAATGTCGGGTGTTTGATGAGTGTTTTGAATTTCGAAACAACAAATCAGATTAAATAGTAGCGGGACAATAATATATGCATTATTTGGTTCGAGAGACCATCACTAATATTCACCTAATGCAACGGCGCAATTGACTATTCTCTTTGCTCACCTATGTACAAGGGAATCGTTTTACTTAATGAACATGAATGATCAGTTTCAATGTCCTTCGTGGTTTCATATACTTTTTGTCATGATAAATACGAACAAGAAATTCATTTCCTCATACTAAGTTCCCGTTAGAAACACAAGATTCTTATTTTACTTATGAGGCAAGACAGAGAAAAATGTGGTTTGTGTCGTAAGGATAAGCAAGAATCCCAGAAAAGGAAGTTAAAGATAAGAAGGATAGATCTGAATTCTTGCTCAAAATAAAGAAAGGTAAGAGTGATCAATATATATTTGATCATTATTATTGGATATATATGCATGTGGCGAGAAGGTAGTTCTTCCGTGTGGACTTCTCTTCGCTCTCGTCACTGTCGAATTAATAAGATCCTCCACTAATAATGAGGGATCATTACAATATTTAGCTTTTAATTAATTAATCCGATCATTTTGTTTATGGTGCCAATGGTGTGGTCTCCTTTAAACATTGAAGCGATCCATGTCCCGTTGCACTTTCAAAAGAGGGCCTTAAAGTTGCATGGCATAATCTGTTATAGGAATACAATTAACGTACGACGTCTAAACCTATTTAAGACCTTAAGAATATACGTATGATTCTGTAACTGTAACAGATGAAGGCTTCCAGCAGCTTCTCTAGCTTGCAAATGGAGGAGAGTTATGTGTTGTGCTTCTGATTAGCTTGTGCAGTGTGAGCTAAACTTTAGCTAGTTTAGTTAAAAGGAGAGTTGGAGCCTAAAGGAATATCTGTTAAGTGGAAGAACACTTCACGACTGTATAGTATGTATAACGTACGCATGATGAAAGGATCAAATAGTTACTATGAACTAATTCCAAGAAGCCGAACCTAAAAAGAAACTAACTTAGTAGTAATGTTTAATTAGGTAACAGTTCAAGCTCTTAAGCAATGAAGAGACATGCCGTGTTCATCGATCTCAAGAAAGTTCGGATATGTTGTAACTAAACTTGGGATGTCACTCTTTTGGATTTTCAGGATTAGGTTGCACCTAGAACAAAAGGATAAATAGCAGATAGGGGAGTGTGTGAAAGAGAAAAAGGGGAAAGATATATATATATATATATATATATATATATATATATTGATCAAGAATAGAAGCAACAGATTGAGAGGCTTTAAGTATAAGGTACAAAGATTCCTGTAAAAGAATACCCTTCTTTCGTATGTTCTCTGCAGCCTCCTCAACCAAACGAACCAAGCTATTACAACTTGGTCCTCTATATATTCTTTCTTGACAGATCAGCCAATATATGGATTTTTATATTAGACTCCCATTAAAATCCTGTAAATTAATTTTCCAAGCCTGTATTCAGATTGATCATAACATCTTTTACTGTGATTAACTTCTTGTTAGTTGCAATATGCAGTCATGTACGTAATGATAAGGAGGATTATGGGGACATGTTTACCAAATTTGGCTAATAGCGGATGCGACGGCGCAATTGACTCTTTATCTTTTCATAAGAAAAGGAAAGAGAGAGGACGATTGTGGGACATCTTTAACCATAATCATCCAGAGATTTATAAGCAAGTATTTTACAATTGTCTACTATGTGCAATGTTAGAAACTATTCACGTAGTCCACAAAAGTTAATTCACTTAGCAAATAATTGATTCGTAATTCATAATAACATTGTTAATAAGTGATTTATAAATGCTCTTTAAGTTTGCAGCCCTAATGAATATATGATATTTAACTTACCTAAACTTTTAACATTGCATGGGAAAAAGAAACTATTGAGGCGCACTTCTCATGATTAGGTCGAAGTCGACCTCGCTAGCTAGGATCCTAATTACACTCATACCGCGTCGTATATGTCTATGCTTAGTGTAAAAGTAGTAACGCCTTAAAGTTAAAAAGTAGATATTTCGTTCGAAACATTTGGAGCAAGAATCGTTTGACAGACATGGGGAAATGTTGTAGTGTTAGGGATAGGCATGAATTATGGAAAAATTGATTAAGATGAGATAAAAAGGAAGGGATGAGCCCACCTGCGGCCATTCAAACATGTAAAAGAACAAGCAAGATCCCTCTTAGGAGGGACGATGATTACAAAGCTCTGGCGTTAATTAATACCAATAATTAAGTTGTGTGATATCGTCTGAGTTTTTTTTTTCCCACCCGATTCACTAGAGTTTGGCCTCGACTATATCCAGATCCGACGCGCATCGTGCACCTGGCTATAGTGGGTGAGTCTCCCAACGAAGATTTTTTGTATTTGCCAAGGCTCGAACTTGAGACTTCACTTAAGCGATATCGAACCACTTACCACTCAGACCAACTTCCGCCAGTGATGTCGTCTGAGTTTGAATCTTCTGTAGGACTCTTTGAATTAACGTGTGAAGCTAATGCGAATATCCGGCCCAGTTTGAGAGGAAGCCCAATTGCTGTCTAGCTCATTCAAAAGGCTTGCTTTCTTTGATTTCACGAGTTGGACTAGCCTAAAATAATTTTTGTTAATATAAATAAGTTTAGATAAATTGGGTTCTAGAGGCTCACTAAGATAGGGTATATATTTATACTCAAATAAAATATTTATAAATCGGCCTAAGATCTTCATATAGGAGACGAGATTTAAACTCACAACCATATAGATTAGGAACAAATTACTTACCAATTTGACCAACATCTTTTGTTGGTGATGTCATATTGGTTTCATGAATTGGGACTTAGGAGCAAGTGGATGCTTTAAATCTCTAGTAAGCATATCAAAGAAAAAGTGAAGCCGAAGAAAGAATATAAGAATGAGAAATATTTGCTGATAATTGCTGCTGAAGTCCTTTCCCTCTTGTTGGAAGTGTCATGTCTATCTTCATCCAACTCTAGTATATGACCTCACCTTCTTCTATTTCTGACCAGAGCAACAGGATAACAAGTCAACTTGCTTCCTATGTTTTCAGTATTTTGAAGCCATTGAATCCAGGCTCTCACATTTTTGGCCCAACATATTTCTTAATCTCTATTCAATTCACAACTTGCTAGTGGGCCTGCACATTTCTTAATTTTTATTCAATTCACAACATATATAACTGAAATATTTTTAATTTAGCGGACGATATGCAGATATTATTCCTGACAAGCTTTGAAATGGAACGAGTATTTGGAATTCATTGCAACGTATTGTTGAAGAAGGGAATATAATTGGTGTGCCTTTGTCTAATAGTAAGACTTTTTTATCTGATTGAACAAAAGGCAGTGCCCCCCACATGATTGGCAGCATTATTGGAGAATATCATACTGTTCCCACCCCTCCCTCATTTTTATCAACTACTGCTTCTCCATCATTATATTCAAATCATCCAAATGCCCAATATAGAATATGTGACAAATTATATTAATTATTTATAAATAATATTATTGATGATGTTGGATTTAATATTACAGCTTGCATTACATCCAAGTTTATGTATATACACAATGAATATCACTGGTGGGGACAGAATCTGATTTTGGCAATTAACCTCTCTCCCTCTCTCTCTCGTTGTCCATCTCAGTTTAACCAATCTCCCAAAGTAGCTGTGATTTCTTTTACAGGCTAAAAGCTTGAACCGTATTGCTTCTATGGCATTTTTTAGCCGTTGTCGTCGTTCCTGCAGCTTTTTCCTCCTCGTATTTTTTTAATCTTATCTTTTCTTGGGAAGATCATAGAGAGAGACATTCACTATTTCAATGCAACATTGCAAGAATCAACACTCCTTCATTATTAGTATTACATTTGTATTTGTGTCGCACATGTTAGGACTATTATCACTCTCTCTCAATATTCTCATAAAAAAAAGGAAGTTGTAATGTGAAATCAATTTACCCAATAGGATATGCTTTTCTTTATATTAAAAAAATGATCTATATTTCTTTTCTTTGATTTGGTTAAGGGTATTCTTACTTTTCAATATTTATAATATAAAATATTTCGATAAGTATATTTTAAGAGATTATTTTTTTTTACCCAATTAACAACTTGTTAATATATAATACACATTTCTTCCTCTATGGGATAGGGTGTGAGCCCCTGGTTTGAATTACGAATAGACTCGATCCAACCCATCCACGATCCAATTGGCTCAAATAGTCCAATCATCCACCGTTGAAGCTCTCCGGTTGTGGATAATGACTAGAAATAATTATTATAAAGATGAACATAAACCATTCAACCCCCCAATAGAGACTCACATGCTCTCCTGTTCCCCATTCCTCGTTACCAAAATTCAGCAAATAAAGGAAGGAAAAAAAAAAAAGCATACTTCTATGAACAAATAATGCCTTCTCCCTCCAACTCTTGATCATTCCCGAATTGGTATATATTTGCTATCTTGTCTCTATAGGTCCCGACCACCCCCTAGTCTACACGTGTCGCCAATCAATTGGCGGTGGATGTCACATGCCCTCATTATTCCCAGCCTTGACCTTTACGTTAACCACCGATTCCCATTAACTCTTTGTTTCGCACCCGTTTCGTTTCCGACCCGTGCCCTGTCAAAACCCGAGGCGAATCGGTCAAGCCATGTCTGCATTGGGGTCCGAACTCCGACAAGTGTTCCATCTCACGTGGCTTTATCTCATTGGAAATTCAACTGGAATCCAAGGACGCTTTTTCGATTATATAACCGCCCACCCGACGGGTTTTCGCTTGGTCATTCGTAGCTGACTGCGGGAAGCAAGAAAATGGCGCGAACTGCTCAGCTTCCTCTCTCAGCTCTTCTCGTCCTCACCGTGCTCCTCCTTCTCCTTCATCTACGGCCAACAGAAGCTGGCCACAACTACGCAGACGCCCTCCGAAAGAGCATTCTATTTTTCGAAGGCCAGCGTTCGGGCAAACTCCCTCCTGATCAACGCCTCAGATGGCGCCGTCACTCCGCATTGCACGACGGTGCTACCGCCGGGGTATGCGAAGCTTCAATCCGTTCAATTTTCAATTCCACTGCGCTGTTCCTAACGTGCATTGTGTTTTCATTTTAGGTGGACCTAACCGGCGGTTACTATGACGCCGGCGATAACATAAAGTTCGGGTTTCCGATGGCTTTCACGACGACTATGCTGTCTTGGAGCATCATCGACTTCGGGAGGACAATGGGACCGGAGATGGGGAACGCCTTAAAGGCGGTGCGTTGGGGGACCGATTACCTGCTGAAGGCGACGGCGCGTCCCGGCGTCGTCTTTGTGCAGGTCGGCGACCCGTACTCGGATCACAACTGTTGGGAGAGGCCCGAGGACATGGATACGTTGCGCACAGCATACAAAATCGATGGGGCCCATCCAGGATCCGACGTGGCGGGCGAAACAGCGGCTGCGCTAGCGGCTGCATCCATCGTGTTCAGATCACGTGACCCGGCATACTCCCGATTGCTCCTCAATCGAGCCGTTAGGGTGCGTCGCTCTCACGCTTCTTCGTTACTATCTTGCCTTTTTAACCTTTTGGTGAAAGTTTCTGAATATATTAAAAAAAAGTAAGTTACAAAATATGGATTGAATTTCCCAAAACACGAAAAAGAAACTTTCACTGGTGACATTAAAATGGCTTTTGACTATTTGCACTGAAATAATAAAATCAAATCGCTTTACTGGGAATTGCATTCTCTTTTGTTTTGTTTGTGTTATAATCAAATGAACGTACCAATAATCGCATTGAAATTTTATTACGAGAAAAAAAATCATTGTTGGTATATACTTAAATTCATGCAAAATTGCAAACTATTGACGTTCCAGTTAATGATCACCGCTAGTTTATTATTTGTTTATTGAAGTTTTTTAGAAAGAAAGAGACTTGTTTATGAGTACGTACAGGAAATTTAGGCATTAAAATAGAATATAATGGTACTTTCTCGAAAATGAACAAATACCCTAATGGGAGCATTTAATCTTTTTTTTAATTATTTTTCCGTTAAAATATCGCGAGAAAATGACCGTTGATGGGAAACGGCATGGCTATGCCATGTGCAGGTGTTCCAGTTTGCTGACAAGTACCGTGGGGCGTACAGTAATAGCCTGCACCGCGTCGCGTGCCCATTTTACTGCGACGTCAATGGTTACCAGGTAAGTCACACTACAATTCCTAGCCGTTAGATTAGTAAACCAACATCCAAAGAGACCTAAGTTGACTCCCCCACATCGTTGATGCGGTATGTTGATAGGACGAGTTACTTTGGGGAGCAGCGTGGTTGCACAAGGCTTCCCGTAGGCGTCAGTACAGAGAATACATTGTGAAGAACGAGGTGGTGTTGAGAGCAGGAGAGACCATTAATGAGTTTGGCTGGGATAACAAGCATGCTGGGATTAACGTCCTCGTCTCCAAGGTAACATTCCATCCAATCTTGATTTCAATATTTTGGTAATTACTGGTGTAATGTGTAATTTTAATCTGTAGGAGCAATGTGTGTGCGTTTATCAGATATCAACATGCTTTTGTCTTTTATGTGTTGTTTTTAGTTCCTTTTCCTTCGTTGTGTCCTGTTTGGCATGGGGAACAACAATCAATAAAGCTGGAAGAGTATATTTAGATAAAAAAACTCTGCACATCACATGGTGTGGGATGTGATTCACTATCTATCATATTTAGGTGGCAACTCACACTTCAATTGGACCCTACCATTTTCAACTTTATATATACAGAGAATATAGTTATAATATGTTATGATCTTAGATTCATCTAACATTATCAATATAATATTTATAATTTTTAGAAAATGAGAAGATAATGAAAAACTTGATATCCGGCATGCTGATTGGCGGGCCAACTGGGGAATGTACGCCATATGAATAATAATAATAATAATAATGTGCAATATAGTACTACTAGATAAGGAATAAATGTACATTGGATTTTCAGAAGCTTAATGTATTGCTGATCTCTGCGTGTGTATGAAAAGTCAAGATGCGGAATAAGATAAAAGGGGCTGGCATGATTGGATTTTCCGTCATAATTTGGACAATACTGGGCAAATTCGTCGTTTAGGTTAATAATTAGGATTAGAATTATTAAAGGTAAATTTCCTGCACCTTCAATCAGAACAGGACAGGGTCCTAAAGTCATTGCCATCAAAATAGTGAACATTCTGGAACAAAAGTCTTCGCCTAATTTCCCAATAGCCATCCCTTTTGGATCTGGCAAGGGAGAGGGTCCCTTTACCATCAGTTGCTGCTCCATGCATGTGCCTAAAGGCTGGATCTATGTCTCTTCCCATACTCAGCCATTATTTTCTGCACAGTCACTTTCCTCTAAAGAGATTGACTTTACTGTCTTCTTTTGCTATGCCCATGTATCTGTTTTTGAAGAATGAGAATGATTATAGAAGGAAGAGAATGTGAAAATGATGATCAAGGTCAACACATTATCAACGAGAAAAGGGGAAACTTAATCAATGTTATCTCTACTGTCCGCAATCTGAATGAGCAGAAGTTTATTGGGGTTTGCATTTTCTTTGGGTCAGATCAAGGGGTTCATCTATATGATTTTCTTGCTTAATTTTTTTTTTAATGACCGCAGGAGGTGTTGATGGGAAGAGCAGACTATTTCGAGTCGTTCAAGCGAAACGCAGATGGATTTATCTGTTCTATATTGCCAGGGATTTCTCATCCTCAAGTTCAATATTCTCCCGGTATATATTTGTCCTCATCTCATCTTATTTTACCGTGATCATGTGAAAACCTACATCTCTTGTAAACTCTGATCTGATAGTATAAAATATAGGAGTCTCAAAATTCTAGGTAGTTTGATAAAATATCACCCGGTCGAGCAAACAGCATAGTACATATATGACATGAGTGTGAGGGGGGAAAAGTATCATGGGCTCTTACCAAAGCCATTAATCATGCTTTACTTTTTAAAGAAAACACAAGGCGGGGGGGGGGGGGGAGCCATTGATTGTGTGATTCTGTGTTTACACGCATGGGAAAACGGCACTTGATAATTGCAGTGTGGGAAGGAGCACTGTAGTTTTTGCTAACCAAAAATGAGTAAAACTGATGCATGTTGTGGGTTCATTTGAGGAAACAGGCGGGCTCATATTCAAGGCTGGAGGGAGTAACATGCAGCATGTAACGTCGCTCTCATTCCTGCTTTTAGCCTATTCCAATTACCTCAGTCACGCCAATAAGGTCGTGCCATGTGGCGACACCACCGCCACCCCTGCCTTTCTCAAACTCCTCGCCAAACGCCAGGTAATTTTATAGTTCCAAAATTCTGTGGATTTATTATTAAAATCTAGAGGAAATGTGCATGCAGCACCCCAAATTAATTTTGAAGAAGTAATTAATACTCTAAAATATTTAAAGGTGCAATTAGCACCCTGAACTAATTTTGGAGGTGCAACCAGCACCCTGAACTAATTTTGGAAGTGCAACCAGCACCCTAAAATATTTAAAGGTGCAATTAACACCCTAAACTAATTTTGGAGGTGTAATCAGCACCCTAAAAAAATTTAGTGTAATTTATTAAAATAATATTATACATATAGCTTTTAAACAATAATGTATCCAAAAAAAAGTTATGTGATATGTATCAAATGAAAGTAAGTATTTTTGTTAGTGAAAGGGTAAAATTGCACCAATTTAAATATTTGAGGGTGCTGATTGCACCTCCAAAATTAGTTTAGGGTGTTAATTGCACTTTTAAATACTTTAGGGTGCTGGTTGCACCTCCAAAATTAGTTCAGGGTGCTAATTGCACCTTTAAATATTTTAGGGTATTAATTGCTCCTCTAAAATTAGTTTGGAGTACTGGATGCACCTTTACCCTAAAATCTAGCAGCTTAATTTGAGAGAGTCTTGTATGTGTGTCTATTGGTTAATTTTGCTCACAAGCCTCCAAATATGTGTCTATAATTGTTTCTTTGATTTACGATTTGAGTAAAGTCCTCCAAGCAATGGGTCCCAACTCAGGGTGTGACATCAAACCCTCCCCATTTATTCCTTTTTCTTAAATTCCAACATCAGACAAAGTTAACGGCCATAATTTGTCTTTTCTGAGCTCATAGTATGTAACTGAGTGACTGTAGGCTGGTCCACGAGCCGGGCCACCTCATCGCGTGATCCGTGGTTACTACTGGTTGAGGGACAGTGTGGTAATTTAGCTCGAATCATGGGATAAATGATCTTCTAACATGTGAAATGCACGTGGCTTAGGTGGACTACATTCTCGGAGATAATCCGCTGGGGATGTCGTACATGGTTGGATACGGCGCACGCTACCCACAGAGGATCCACCACCGGGCCAGCTCGCTTCCTTCGGTGGCAGCCCACCCGGCCCACATTGGCTGCAAGGCTGGGTCTCGATATTTCCTGAGCCCAAACCCAAACCCGAATATATTGGTAGGAGCGGTGGTGGGCGGGCCCAATAATAATACAGACGCATTCCCCGATTCAAGGCCCTTCTTTCAGGAGTCGGAGCCCACAACATATATCAATGCGCCCCTCGTAGGCCTACTGGGTTTCCTTGCAGCCCACCGTTGATTGTGGCAAAGTGTAAATTGGTTATTTCTAGGGGTTGGCAAAATGGTCGCCCTGTAGGCTCAGAAAGGAAGAGGTAAAATAGAAGGCAAGTTGTGGGTAAAAGTGGGGAATTTGTGAAAGATTTGTGGTTAATGTATGGTGGATTATGAATAGTAAAGGTGGAATATGCATGCTAAATTTGACCAAGAAATGATAATAAGATGTGCATAATAATAAAGGGTGGTGTTCTAGATTACCATATCCAAAGCATAGAAATGCGGATGAATGAACTAAAGCAGTTGGCACCATCTCTTCTGTTCTGATAATATCATGTATGCATGTAAGGAACATTAAAACCCATGAATCACTAATTGGGATTATTGGGATGAACAAGACCTGCCGGAATCGTTATTGTCAGATTAAACAAAGATATTCAATCCTGAGCGTAAAATAGTGTAAGTTTGATATGTTTCCATCAACGTTTCTAAAATAATACATAATGTATCACTTTACAAGTCAACGGAGGTCCTTGCCTGTTGGCCTTATTCATGAATTATTGGTGCCTTGATGCAATCCGTGTCGAGGTCCTTCTTGGTTATTTCCCCGAAACTCACTTAAAAGTTGAGAATTAATTAGTTTCAAAGCTCTAATTGCGTTACACGTATGGACACTGCTTTTAATTATTTGACATAATCAAATGGATTGTGAAGAGCCAAGAGTTCGAAGGGCAGTCCCTGCTATCTATGTCCCACCCCTTTTCTTCATAAATAAATGAGTTGAAGGGGTCCACGTCCTCCTCTTTTTCTTTTTTTTTGACGTAGAAATCTTCATATCTTTCTTTCTTCATGTAGACGCGCTTGAGCAGGGATATGTGCATCCAAACTTGACTTTGACTTGTATTCTCTGATTAATAAATTACCTATCAGTTAGAACCGTCCCTTACGCTAGCTGCTCCTTCCTCATCTCATAATATATACCCCACACCTCCCACCTCCCACCTCCATTATCCTCATCTTCATCCATCAACTTCACCTTTCTCCTCCAATTAATATGTATCCCCAAAACCCAAATGCCTACGGTAAGCCCCAGGACGGCGCCACCACCGGCTTCCCCATGAGCGTCCCCTCAAACTCCTACTACTCCACCGACTCCTACTCCCAAACCACCAGTTCCCAGTACCAGGCTTCCACCCTCCCCTCCTACGAGCTTAAGTCGAAGCCGCGAGTGGAGTGGTCCACCGGCCTCTGCGACTGCACCTCCGACGTCAAGAACTGTATGTATTTCTCCCTCCTGTGCCGCTGCTGCTGCCAATTAAAGCCTTTAATTAATAATAATAGGCATGTGCTGACGTGCATATATATGTGTGTGTGTGTGTGTGTGTGCAGGCTGTATCACGTGCTGGTGTCCTTGTATCACGTTTGGGCAGATCGCAGAGATTCTGGACAAAGGGTCAACATGTAAGTAACGATCATTGATTCCGTTAATCCATTCCTAGGAAAGTACTAGTGGTTCATGAAATTGATGAAACTGAGACGAATGAATGAATTGAATGGACAGCGTGCGGAGCGAGTGGGGCACTGTATACGCTGGTGGCGTGCGTGACGGGATGCGCCTGCCTCTACTCGTGCTTCTACAGAGCCAAGATGAGGCAGCAGTTCTCCCTCAAGGACCAGCCTTGCTGCGACTGTCTCGTTCATTGCTGCTGCGAGCCCTGTGCTCTGTGCCAGGAGTACCGTGAGCTCAATAATCGCGGTTTCGACATGCTCATCGGATGGCATGGCAACGTCGAGCAGCGCAACAGAGAATTGGCAATGACGACGGCCACTGCTCCGCCGGTGGAGCAGGGCATGAGCCGCTGATTTCATTCCTTCTGCCTCAACATTATTATATGTAGCAATGTCCAAACCCCATTCTTGTGGTGTTGTAATTATAAATAATCTCTTAATCATGAATTCTTGGTATGTTGATGTTATTGTTACTGTGCTGGCCCTTCATATGGTCAATATCATAAAGTCGTCGGTCTTCTTCAAACTCTCCATCCGCAGCTTTCGCCCGATAAACGCTTTCCAAATACATTTCTAAAATTACGATTTTTTCTCTCATCTCATTCACGTTCCCCCGACGGTCATAAAATCATAGTAATAATTACATTCCTTCCTTTCTATTTCAACTCTATTTTCTTCTTGCGTAAACATAAACAAATTTCGTGACCTTACAATATAAAATATTTGACATTATTTAAAAAATATATCTTTTAAGATGTTTATTTTGATAGTATTTATTGTTTGTTGAACAAAATAAGTTTAATTTATTCCTAATTAGGAATCTCTACATTTACATAAAAACTGCACATAGGAATATTTCGATAAAATAAACATTATCATAGTTCAAATTTAATCGTATTTTAACCCATGGAAATATATTTTTTCCAAAGAAAATTAAAAATGTCATATAATTTACTGTTGCCTTTTATAAAGAAAAGGGAGGGTCAGTTAAAGCTCAAGTAGGTCCGGTTTCATAAAAATGAAGCCCAGTTTGGGCCCAGCCGCCTGACAGATTCAAGTAAAGGGGTTGAAGAGATAATGCATTCATAGCTACTCTAAGCATTAAAAATCTCAATTTAAAATCATACTAAATTTTTAAACTAAATCAAAACATAATTCAAGTACAGTGGAATCTTCAAGACAATAAGGCCCTCATCTTATGTTTTATCTTGACGTAGGAATTAAATAACAACTACCGGACAATGATTTCTCAGCTTTGGGTCCTAATAACGCTGGGCATAGGCTATATCCATAATCATGTGCCCTTCTGGAGCACCAAGTTTAACAATATTATCACCGAAACCTCTGTGAACTGCATATTTATATTTTGGTGAGACGTCAATTCATCTTGATGGGGATCATTAATGCCAATAGTTGGATGCCCCAATCACAATTTATAGACTCAAAACGAGCATGTGATCTATTTCAAGTCCTTTAGCAAGAGCCAAAACCAAGTAGAACTGTTAACTCTGTCCGATCCTCCTAACCAATGCGCGCGCGCTGAAACAAGAAAATCATAAAATAGACTCTAGAAGAGGAAGCACACTGTACACAAAATAATTGTCGTGTTCAGTAAATCGACTGAACAATACAATGCCATATTCATCCCAAAGCTATTGAGACTTTTGTGCATTAATGGTGTTATAAAATTTAGATAGACGACGAGTTGGTGGTTTGGATTTGACAGGTTTTTTTCTGAGACCAAAAATCTCTTGCACCAAGGGGACGTGTACCAGGACTAGTTTCCATGCCAGCAACCAGCCTACAACAAATCAATTCAGGGAAGGATGTATCAATTTAAACTTTCAAATAAGGATTAGAAGCAAATCCAGCCCAGTAGAAAAGAAATCAAAAAGAGAAAAATTACCCAGAGAAATTAAGCAGAGAAGAAATCCGATGGCAAGGAGAGGGCGGAGAAGGAGGACAACAGTGAAATCCCAATAAGAAAGGGAATCTGCGGTGATCAATGACTCCATAGCAAACTCAACACTCGACTGTGGAGAGATTCAATTCGTATTTATGCCCTTAATCTAACTGTTAGCATATTTGTGGGTGTATCGTGGGGACGACGTTTTTTAATGCTATAAATGAAACAGCAACAACGCATAAATTCACTTATAGTTAAGTGATGGAAGAGGATCATGAAACAAAAAGCTTACAGCTATAGGAGAGGACATAATCACACGACATGAATAAAGGATTTGTAGAGAAGCATAAAAAGGCAGAAATAGATCATACCCTTGAAGCCTTTACTTCTAGAACCGATCGGCGACGACAGAGTGTCGCCGATGATGTCTAATACAGATCGCTAGAAGCGATGACTCGATTAACCCCTCCTTCAGAACCACCGCAGCGATGAGAGAGCCGGGAGTCTGGTAGATTAGAGACGGGGACGACAAGAGACCTGTTACGATCGTGGAGACGAGACTGAAGATATGGTTATTCAGTTTAGATTTTAGCCCCACACTAAACGCACAGCATCGTGAGATGTAAATTATAAAAAAGAGAGAGCGAAAACTAATGCTTTAACCCTATAATTTATGCAACTCTTCACTTTGGTCCCCATATTGTAAAAATTTTCAAGTTTGGCCCCATTATTTTTCATGTTATCTAAGTTACTCCCTTATTTATAATCGATGTTTTCAAGTTTGAGCTCAAGCAAGAAGGAGACTCCTTGGCCTTTTCTTTTATTTTCATTTCTTTTGGGTAAAACAGAATCGAACATTTCTCAATTGCTTGATCCTAAATAATCGTAAAGCATTAATGTTAACTTTAAAATAATAAGTCATAGGACCTCATGAATGTGTGGTAAAATAATAAGCACAACGTACAATACTCATAAAGTCATAGGACCTCATGAATGTGTGGTAAAATAACAAGCACAACGTACAATACTCATAAAGTCATAGGTACTCATTATTGTGTGGATATTTATTTTAATCGTAAAGCTTTAATATAATTTATCTTTTATTTTTATTATTTTTTTAAATTAATTTATTTAATTTATAAATTGATATATAATCTAATGCTAAGTAAAAATATCTTAAAAAATTAAGTTATATATATTATAATTAAATAATTTATTTAATTTACTTAAATTAAATAAGTAGTTATAACGTTAAGGATTATAAGAGAATAGTTATATTATTTTTCTTACACAAAATTCTAAAAAGAGGTTGGGCTTATCAGATCTAAGGGTATGATAAAATTTCTCTTCTTTTTAGGTGATACCAATGTCGGTTAGGGTGAGCCGTCAATTACTATTAAACGTAAATCTAAACACCAATTAGCTAAATTGTATCCCTAAGTGTTATATCTATAATCACAATAAAATAATACTCATCAAGAATCAAACAAGCTCTAAATAGTCGTATGTATCATTTTTTTACCAGTTAAACTCACAAAGATAGGTGATCATAATTTTTTTGTAATAAAAAAATTTAAATAGATTCGATATCGATCCCTTATTAAGGTTAAAGATATAATTCTAGAGTTTAGAAAATAATTATAGAAAAATTATGAGATCCCCTATTAAATAAGTCATTATAATAAAAATAAAAATTAAGCTAACATCTTTATAGTATATAAATTTATTTTTTATTATTTATACTAATTTTTATTATAGTAGTAGGTGATAATTGTTGTAAATGATATAAGATAACAATGTTAATGGTAAGGTTAGGGTCCAACATGACCTTTGACCCGCAATCAGCGTTGCATTGTCCCAAATGGTTTCAAAGTCCACCTTGGCAAACGGTACTTTTCCGAAAATTTTATTTTAGCAACTTATAGCAAACGAAAGTTATTATATATAATAAAAAATATATTTATATTTTATAAAAATATGAGTTTAATTTATATTATTATAAAAAAAAATTTAGTAAATAATCTTATAAATTTTTATAAACGCTCTCTGAATTTTAAAATTATATTTTAACTTTAATAAAGATCGATATCAAATTCACGTAAATTTTTATTAAAAAAGGAAAAAAATAACTTCAACAAAAAAACAGAGAAAGAGATATTTCGTTTTATTTTAAAAAAAATAAAGCTATTAAATTAATTTATTTTGTGCAAACTTCCAATTCCGCTGTCTGTACTGATGATCAATAAATCCCATAATTTGTAAATTTTTATTTCTTTTATAAATATGAATCAAAAAATAAATTTCTTAAAAAACGTTTTAATAAGACTTCTATATGTTATGTTGTTGCCCATACACTATAGTACAATTTGTTTACGGATAGTGTGAAATATTAACATTTTTTTTTGTCCAATATTAACATTTATTTATTTGACTAAGATGGCAAAATAATTTTTTATTTTGGGCCCGAAAGATGGCATAATAATTAAAATGGACAACTCGTGGAAAGGATAGGCCACCATTTTTGGGATGACTTGGATTTGATTTCTTTTTCTTTTTTCTTTTGGATTTTTTTATCCTTTGATTATTAGTTAGTATAATTAAATTGTACCGCTTAATAAGAGTTAACTCAGATAGTAATAAATAGACTCGTATTCTACAAGAATATGAGTTTAATTCTCGCTACTGTTGTGAAGATTTATTTAGTATGTGATTTTATAAATTTTTTATAAATGCTTTATAAATTTATAGAGTTTTATCCTGATTTTAGTGAGGGATCGATATTAAACTCATTTAAATTTTTTTATAAAAAAAATAAATTGTACTAAATATTTAAATTTCATGCATATGGATGACTTTTTATATTTTAACTATATATTTTTTCCCATGTGGTGCATTAGACCAGTATAATGAAACTTAAGATGTTATGTGGTATTATCTAAATAATAGATCAATCAATACTTAAATATAAAATAGTTAATGATAAAAAGTACATTTACACAAATTTAAAAGGTGTATGATTTTTTTTTTCAGTTTAAAAATAGAATAAAGTTATTTATGCATAGTTCAAAAGATATGAAATACATGTAGTTTAGTTAAAGGTACAATAACAATGTCTTATCCTTTTAATTCCATGTAGAGACATTTTCTTTCTTTCGGCTAATAAATCCTTCTAGTTTTTTTTATCAACTAACATTTAAATGAGTTAGTTGCTGAAACTCATTAGTGCCATAAACCAATATAATTCAATCACATGTAATGAAACTTATTTATTATTAAATAATAATAAAAAATAACAATTGAATTACAAAAAAATGTTTGAGTATTTGTAGACCTTGTCAACGCTTTACCCAACGACCTTGTCCACACGCAACTAAGACAAAAAAAAAAAAAAGTATTGAAAGAAACAAGGCGATATATAGATAGATAGAGATAACACACAAAAACGAAACCCAATACCCGAATCCAACGTATACATTTATTTACAAACACTACTTTGTTTCTTTCTCAATCTTCCTCCTTCTCTGTACTCTTCCCTCTCTCTTTTCTTGTCTCTTTTTCTTTTTCCTTCTCTGGGGCCTTTTTACAAACTCATGGAGTGCACAGCATACTTCCTTTCCTTTCCTTTGCCGTTGCTTTAAGCTGAAATTTCAATTTCTGTCTGTCTATCATCGGAAGCATATACTGGGACAGAGAGGAAAAGGGGTCTTTTTTCTGTGACTGATGAGAGAGGATGGACGCAGCAGAAGAGGAGCTAGAGAGAAGAAGCAAGTTTCTCAATAGTCTGATACAGAAGAAGAAAGCCGTAGAGCAACAGGAGCATCATGATCACCTCAATGTTCGCCTCAGAGCTTGTGACATGCCTATCCCTCTGCAGAACCGCGCTTTTCGTTGCGCGCGTGACCTCCTCGATTCCATGCCTGGCAAGAAGCTCGACAGTAAACGCCTCGCCCTAGCACTCAAGAAGGTAGCTCTCTGTTCATTATGTTATTTTAGTCTTCTTGGAAACTTTCATTTTCGAAAGTCTGTTCCTGGGTTCTGATTTTTTTATGCATACGTACGATGTCTTATATAATGGTTTATTTGGGTTTTGGAAGCTTTTGGATTTTATGGAACATGATCAGACATCCCACATAGGCTTAGGCTATTAATTTCTCACTGTGCCTCCGTTGCAGGTAGAATTGGTCCCCCCCCCCTTCCCCCGGCGAAAATAAGTCTAATCTAAAATAATCTAACGTTTCCATAAGTTTAAGACACTCATTATTAATAATCTTGGCTTTCACATTATCGATCGGGTGAACATCAATGGAAGGGACCTACTTTTCAGGCTAGGTTTTCTTCAGCTGGATGGGACTGAACTTGTCTCTGTTCTTTATCTTTCTTGGTGGTGTAGATCTATGCGTATAGGGCTCCTGTTAGGAATTGTCTGCTAACAAGCACACGATCTAATTGTTTCTTTCTGTTTGGTTGGGTAAGTTTTGTGTTGGTAATTTGAAACAAATTGGATATTTTGAGTAGGATAGTGCAAGTAAACTTTGTAGTAGTGACATAGGGGATTCACACTGAGACACCGTAGGGGGTTTGAGCAGGCTTCTGTATGTTGTTTCCTATTCTATTGGAAAGTCCATTAAGCTGGAAGATTTCATTAAATAGGGGAAGTGTCTTTTTAGGTTTGGCCCTTCTCTGGTCCCCTTTTAATGTGAGTTTTTAATTGCAAAGCATGAAAACGTGTTTTATATTTAAACCTTTCCAGATAACATTGAGTATGGAAGAAGCTTGAATGACCAAAAGATATTTTATGATAATACATTCACGTGACTTGATAGATGCTGCTGGTAATATTGAGAATTTACTAGGGCACCAAGGTTGCTAGACTAAGTGTGGTTATACCTTTGCGCTGCCTATTACTTCTTTTGTATGTTTTATGAATGAATTATGGTATATTTCGTCGCAATTTATGTCATCCTGATCCTGTGGATGCTTGCTCTTTCTGTTTCTAAGAACTGTATACAGCTAGTCTAGTATGCATTGAACTTTTTTGGTTTGGTTATCCTTTGATGCTAGCCATGGAAAGTGTCTTAAACATAATATTGTCATACTGGTTTTGGTATATCGTGTCAAAGACTATGACAGAACAACTTCTTTAATGATTTGTTTTTATTATAATTTCACTTCTCAAGATGGGATCTTTTAACCACTAACATGCATAGTGGTGGTTGGTTGGCCCTTTGTTGTAGAAATTAATACAGACGAGTCCTTTAATCTTATTCTCCCTTTGCTTTTATCTCCAACTTTGCATTGTGGAAATAAAAGAATCGCTTGTTGGAACTCTACTAGTTTTAGCATTGTTGGGGACCATTTGGGGACATCATCCTTAACTAAATGAATGGCTTATTGGTGTTTTCAGGAATTCGATTCTTCTTATGGTCCAGCTTGGCACTGCATCGTGGGTACTAGCTTTGGTTCCTACGTTACACATTCTCTTGGTGGTTTCTTGTATTTTTCCATCGACAAGGTTTATATCCTTCTCTTCAAGACAGCTGTTGAACCGTTAGATCATTGATGAATTCTAATTGTTTTGTTTTTTTGGAATCACACGCTTGTCTCTTTGCAAGATTAAAACTTTCAAAAAGATTTGCCAATATGTAAAATCACAAAATGGAAAATCTCAAGACTTATGTTCTGTGATGTATTTGATGCGCATCAATCTTTAACTGTTTCTCTGTCTTTTTTTTTTGGTTTGGTTCATGGGAAAGTGTTGAGTGTAAAATTTGGGGTGACAAGTCACAGGACACTGGTTCACTACTGAATTTTCTTGGACTGATAACAAAATACTGTTGCCAGCTGGTCCTTATCCGTACAGTAGTTCGTGTTTTATGAAGCGTCTGTGATCATCAACCATAGCCAAAGCTTAATCGGTTGATGAGAGCGTAAGCATGGCTCACATATATACATATATGTAAGAAGAATTTAATATTTGATCTTTCAGAGCTGAATATATATATAAGAAGAATATGACTTGGGTTTTTAAGGGGGAAAATGGGGTAGGCCAACCCCACAAAATAAGTAAATAAATAAAAGCGACAGGTCTACTGTGAACCAGTGATGCTCTTTCAGTGAAACATCAATAATTGTCTGTGTTTGATGTATCCAGAAAAAATAATTTCCTTCGTGTCGTTTGAGTTTAGACAGAATGGTGAGCAGCATAAGATGCCACAAAAATGAGTGTGGACTAGTGCAGGGTGTAGTATAACATCGGGTGATGGTAAAATCTGATGAGACGTCCCGTGATGAATGCATGCATGCGACATGAAGGAAGCTCTGCGTAATTAATTACAAACTCATCCTTTCAACATTCAAGAATTACATTTACACTACTCTTTTTCGTAACTTGCTGAAATCTACCGTTGTCTCCCACCATAACAACAAAGCATCGAAAAGCAAAGCGGAATACTACGTACGCACCATGTCGTGTCACAAAACCCAAATCAAACCCAACTACCCACCCAAAACTTAACGAAGAAGTAACGTACTATATAATACTTCTGGCTAAAGTAGCTAAGGATTTGTATGGGTAGGACTGGCAGTCCCCATACCTATTATTGTCTAGCACTGAACAAAATATAGAATATATTTTATAATTTAATATCTAATTTCAGTAAAAATTTTAACTATTTAAGGTTGAATATTGTTGAATTTATATATTTAAGTTGTGATATCTTATTTATACTGTATAAAAAAATTTATAATTATAAATTTTTAAAATAATATTATATTTATATTTTTAAAAGTTAAATAATATCAATAATCCACTAAGAATAATATAATAAAAAAATAATAATTAAAGTCTTAAAATCTATTGCATATATAAACAAAAGTATTGAAGTTTAAATAGTTTACAATTGTAATTTTGCATCAATCTCCCTAAAGTTAATAAGGATAAAGTACCTGGAAAAAAAATAATTATAATTTATAATATAATCATGCGATGGTTAGTAAAGTTAATAAGAAAAAAATAAAAAAATCAATTTAATTATAAAAAATAAAAGGGATATAATATATATATAGGATTAGGACAAATGGATAGGGCGGCACACCTTGCCTGGTGTTCTGCCCTACCCAATACTTGCCCAATTATATTTTGGGCGATTTTTTTGGGTCAAGTTGGGTAAGTTTTTCTCTTGACTTAGGCAGGCGCACCGGGCACCATGCAAGTATCACTTAATATCTTGATCTTATTTCTCATATGCAGCTCAGTATCTTAATCTTATTTATAGTATAATTTTACCCCTAATCTTTTTAATTTAGTATAATTTATACTCGTAATCTTTTTCTTAAGTGCCATTGGAGCCCATCACTACCATGAACGCGAAAATTTCTCAGAATTGAAGATAAGAGAAGAAGAAGAAGAAGAAGAAACCGGGCGAAGAATAATGGATTTGGAAAGCTGTCCAAGGTGCTCAGAGGTAAGAATGGTGTACGATTGTCCAAGAGAAACCTGCAAGAGGAGAGAGGTGAATCTGGGTCGGTGCAAGGCATGCATATTTTGCATACCAAGGTGTGAAAACTGTGGGGAATGCCTTGGCTATGAAGAAACAGAAGAGACTGCATGCTGATGTAGTGTGTTGTGAATGCTGGCTAAAGCTTCCAAAGTGCAATTTCTGCAACACGCCCTACTGTAAGTGCCACACACATTGGTGGAATGGTGGTGCAGTTTCTCAGAATCAGGACTCATCTGCAGACTCCGTGATGAAGAATATCATGAATACATGTCAACTTCTGATGTTTTGTGATTCATTATAAACAACTAGAGCAATTCCCTGCAATCATTCATACACAGCTAAGAGCTGGAGATAAACCCCAATGTTAATGATTTGTAGAGCTTTAACTTTCTTCCTTCAAGCCTTTGAATTTCTATAACTAGTACTATAAATTTTTGAGATAACCAGCGTAAGAAATTATTTCTGTTAATACTACCTCTAATCTTTAATATAAAACTTAGTTAATATTTTTAAAAAGATTAAAAAAATTAAATAAATTATTTTAAATTATTTATATTTATCCTTTTCCTCTAAATTAATTTGTTTAACTTATAAACTGATATATAATTTAATTTAATGTATATTATAATTAAATTAATTATTTAACTTTTTAATCTCTCTAAAAAAAATTAAATATATTTTATATTAAGGACATAAGAGAGTATATAAAAAAAAGAAGAGGCTCAATAATGATCAAACTCAATTAAGTGTAGACTTATTTGTTCCTACATGAAGTCCCAACAAAAAAAGATACTTTTAATTAATTTACACAAAGTATGAATTATACAACTTTGTCAATAATTATATATGTAGTAAAATATTAAAAGAATGAGAATCTCATTCCCTTGCCCATATCAATGAAGCCTGAACCATAAGATGAACCTAGTTATAGGTTAAGAGGCTTTGCTATAAAATGAACAAAGCATCATGAAAGCGACATTTGAATAGAATTGAGAGGCGATTGAAGATCAAAGAATACAAACTGGTCAAATAATTCATTGGGTTTGTTTGTACAAATTCCAATGGACAACTCATAATACAATTGCCAATACACATTTTAGTCGCCCTTTGCCATTCACAAACAAACCCTCTACCTGATCAACTCAAAACTGGGTTTGCAATTATACAGTCCAAAATGATCCTTGTTACAAGACAAGTGCACTCATATGTAAGAGACCTATCGTAATCGCAAAGCTTGAGAAAGAACCATCCTTGTAGTAGAATTGCGACAAGCAACCTGAAGCTGTCATATTGGACGATGGAGCCAAGGACGTGCCATTTACGCTCGTGCTGTTTTTACCGCCACTGTTGTTCCCACAAGTATTAAGAAGAAGAAGAAGAAGAATAGCTCAGCATACATGTATAGTAGCATATTTTAAAGCTTTTTTTGAGTCGAAAATTAGAATAAAAAAATGAAATTGCTGCAGTGCCTGGCAATTATAAACAACTACACAAGAAATGAGCTACTCGAAAAGCTAGAGATCATACCTTCCAGGAAACACACAAGCACCATGACCTGTACCAATGACAACATGTTAGATGCGTTATATTCATTCGAATCAATTTGAATCTGACAACTAATGTGATGCTTTAAAAATGGCCACAACATAATATGGTGTTTCAACAGACTTTTTCAAAAAATCACCACAGTTACCACACTTGCCAAAATGATCATTTTTGAACCCAATATTGAACTTTATCAGAGCTCAACGTGCTTGTAGTAAGTCATTCTACTTCTTTGATTATTGTGTGCAAACATGCATTTTCCACTTTCTACTTAAGTGTTCTGTTAATTTTCCCTCAAAATATACACACTTTTGCAGCTATCTCCTCAAGTATTCACATATGAAAAGTACATAAAGAGATGGCATACATACTTGGGTCTGTAGTGGTGACACTGGCAACCCCTTTGAAATCACAGGTCCCAGTAGACTTAGCCATCATCTGATAATATGCATTGAATGCATACGAAGCATGCGCCACCACATTATTTGGTTCGTAACACGGTTGACCCTCTAGTAAAGAAGAACAATCCACCTTCCCTGGTCCACAAGCCCAATCAAGTGCTGCCTGAAGCTTCTTAGGGTCAGCATCATTATTGGCAACACAGAAGGTCTGGTTTGTTGTATCATTTGACAACACAGCGCCAGCCCCAGTCAGGTGTAACGTGTAAACCGGTGCACCATCGGCATAAAATAAACCCCAGTTCCTCTCAGACACTGGACCTGGTCTCAAGTCTTCATTAAACAGTTCATAGATATAAGTACTAACAGCAATCTTTGGATGTTTAGGAGTGCCCGTGTTGTTAAGGACATGTCTGATCAAGTTGCTGTTGTAAGTATTGGCATTGTCAATCGTGGCGTCCAGCTCAGAGGAATCACCTCTTGAAGGCCATCCCGATTCAGTCACTAAAATAGGGATGTCGGTGAAGTTCAAATAGGACATAGCAAAATATGCAGCATCAACCACAGCATCAAACACATTAGTATAATGCAGGAGGGTGTTTGCATCGACGGCTTCTTTGTTTGGAGGCAAAGGGCGAAACAGCGCGTAATCAAGCGGGATTATGCCTTTCGATTGCATGTAATCATAGTAAGGATATACATTGAGCATGAAATATGAATTCGTAGATTGCAAAAACTTAAGCAAGGGAACTAAGACCGGATTCCAAGTGTGGTTAAAAAATGCTTGAGAAGGAGGGAAAGAGTCAATGATGATGGAAGACGAGTGAGGAGTAGAGACCTTAATTTGTTGGTCAAGATTAGCAGCAACGAGGGCGGAGTGAATGTATTTAAGGGCAGAGACAAGGACGGGAGCAGCATTTGGGAGGGTAGTAAGGACTTCTGATCCTACAGATATGGCAGTTATGTTGGTTGAAGGGTAGTGAGCTATGACATTGCGAGTAACCCAATTGGCTGCAGTGGCATTGGACTGACCAATGCCGAGGATCTGGTCGTTGGGGACAGAAACAGTTACTCGGATTCCTGTGTTGGCAAATGCGAGGAGCATGGCTCGGTCAGCATCATAGAGCCTGACATGTTGGATGTTCTGAGACTTAAGTAAGGTTACAATCTGTGTTGGATTTGGCATGACAGAGACATCTGTGCCAACGTTGGCCCCAACAAAAGCATCTGCAAGTGTAATCAATCAAATGACTATAAGTGAACAAAAATCTTGGAGGATGAGATCATTCGAAGCATATATAAACGAACAACTTATGTCACAAGATTAGTTAGACTAAGATCATGGATATCAAATTGAAGAACGCGACTCAATGCATGAATTAGGGATTAAAAATTAATTTTCCTGTCCAACATTTACTTACCCTTTCTAGAATTCTATTCTATAAGAAAATAAACTTTTCTTCCTTGTTCATCTTCTTTCATAAAATCTCAAACTAGTGTATTAGTATAGTCTCGTTATTGCAATCAAGGACAAACCAGCTCCTCGTTAGTGGGATTTCAATATATCATGCAAACAGTGTGTGAAATAGTTACATTCAAAGAAGTGTATGATTATTTCGGAGAATATAATGATTCAAAAGGTGGAAAATGGTTCACTAATCTGAAAAGAAAGGCCTAAATTTCTGCATACTGCTAAAGCATGACAGGGATATACAAGAAAACAGTTAATGTGATAATCAGTTCCACAAGCGAAGCAATCCGGGGGGGGGGACTTTTATTATCAATATTATTTTTTAGTCTTAAAAATATAATACTAAATTAAAATAAAAAAGGGCAACATTTGTAATCTCGAAAAGGTGCTGTATGTGTAATCACCTATACTGTTCATATGGACCATGACAAAATTCAAGGTCACTTTACCTGTCATCCCATGTGAGCTTATTATGTCCTATCTGTAGGCTATGTAGGACATATGGTTGGCTGATTCTTTTGGATTTTAATAAGACAATAAATTTCTTGACAGTGAAAAAGGGAAGTAAAGATACAACTTGAGAGGAAAAAAGCTAAAAGAATTGAGCTGATATTAAGCTAACATAATCAAACGATAAAGGGCAAGAACATGCTTCATATGCAAGAGATTCTTGTTTCACACAAAGTACCAGTACCTGTTTAGCTATTTTAATTAATAACCTTAGGATCCGCTAGCAAATATCGACCAAACAGTTGATACGTTAAAAATATGAAATTTGTGGTGAACAACACTATTCATAACTTATATAAAAACATGATATTGATTATTTTAATATTTAATGAAAAAAAGAATCTAGATTGTCCAAATTGATCGGAAGAGAACAATTTGGTTAAAATGGAGAGAGAATCCGGGCAAGGTCGCGTATTAATGTTGTGGACCAACTCTGCATTTTGACGTCTCCGTTGGCAGGCAGCTTATAATAGTACCAACTTAGGAAGACTATTATTATAGACCTGCCAACTTGGTAGCTCAACATTTTAAAATTTCGAATTTTTTTGGTACTGTCAACTCTTTTTTAAATCCTATCGGCAAACTAATCAAATTTCTTAATTTATAGCTACTCTTTTTTAACACGTGTTTTCTTTAGCACTCAAATTTGAGTCCAAAGGGATCTAACGGGCCTTACCCGCTAGACCAAATCTGTGTTTGTTACAATCTCGAATTTAACCTAATAAATTCTAAATTTTTCCAGAACTTGCATTCTCATAATGTGACGATATTCAAGAAAAGTTTGTGATGGTCTACTTCTAAGGACATTGAGAGGATTCAAATCCACTTCCTCTATAAATTTTATGGTAAGATCCTTTGTGAACTTGAAAGAATCTCTCAAGTAGCAAGGTGCACAGGAACTGTCAGATGAGCTGGGACGCAATAAGACTGTTTGATTTACCATAAAGAAAGGGAAGGACAGATCGGAGATTCTCCACGAAATAAAAAGATTTTTTTCACAGAGAACAGTTTGGTCAAGACAACAACCAAAAGAAGTAAAAAGTAAAATACCATTTAGACCAATCAACTCTATCTTTCACAGATTTCCGAAGGTCCCATGGCAAGATCGTGACTTTGAAGGTTTAAACTCAATGACATGTCTCTTTACCAACATAGACAGATACAGAAGAGGATGGATGCAAATATGCAATCACTCCATAGATACTCATACTATCAGCTTAAAGATTCGTCTCTTTATGAAAATATTGAATGCCATTCTTAATGGAGTCATAAAGAACGTTGATATGAGATGAAATATGAAAGGGACAGAAAACAATACTAGACCCTTAAGGGTAGAAGGGAATGAAACCCATTGAGCATTAAGATTTGAGAAAGGGTATTAAAAAAGAAAAGCAAGTTAAACGCATTGAGAATGGCGAAAGGACAAGGAAGTGATTAGAACACAGAGAAGGAAGAAACGAACTTACCTCCGTCAGAAGAAGCAGAAGAGGTAGAAGCTGCTAGAAGGAGAAGAAGCAGGAGAAGAGCCATTTTACATTAAAAGCTCACAGAGAAATGCGCTATTCACCAGCAATCTTCTGCAATGTGCCCTGCGTCCACACTTCAAATTTCAAAGGAACTCGGAAAAGAGAAGAGAAGAAGATGGGCCCAACCCCAGAGAGAAAACCCAAGTGAAAAATCTCGAAAGGAGCTCGAAAACTTGATAGTTTCGAGGCAGTGAGAGGGCAAACGATGAGAGAGAGAGAGCTTGCTGCTTTAGAGGCTCTTCGGGGAGAGAGAGATCGTGGTTCTACTCATACAGTTTGTCAGTAAATCGGACGGCCCAGATTGGATTCAAACTGCAAAAAAATAACATGCGCAACTCTCTTAGATCACAGGCTTTAGAATATGTGTGTGGGTTCCGCAATGAACCCTTAAAAGACGATGCATTTCTTAGAATAGTGGCGAAATAAAAGCCATTTAAAGAAGAAGAAAAACTATCCGAACCTAACCACCACAGAGCAGTAATAAATTCTTTTCCAGATTTTCTCTACGTTGTCAAGTCATGAGGACAATATATTCATTCATACTTATCATGAAAAATATGAAGTTTTTGGTTCAAATCAAAGACTTGAGGTTGGGGGAGTGCAGGTGCAGGGCAATGAAAAGCAGCAGGCTTTAATAATGAAGCAAATGTTTGATTCAGTGTTCGTATTTGTAAGGAGCTGTGTCTCTGGCGCGACTCCTTCGAGGAAGAAAGGACCCGATGTGCTGACGTGGCATCTTAGCTGGCGCCAACGGTCCTGTCTCGGGGCTCATGTGCTCGTACTTCCATTCCCTTTATAATCACATTTCCTGTTCAGGGCTTCGTTTTATTTATTTTTTTTACATAAAAAATTAGATAAATTTAACCCCAACGTAGCTTGCTGCCAAATTACATGTTTTATTGTTTTGTACTTTTGTTTCTACCCGGTTAATTTCTCCATGCCCTTCACGGAGACACGAAATTTAGGTGTTGTGTGTTCACCGAAGCTTTATTATTTTTATTCATTAGAGTACATCCTTTTTATTTATTAAATTGATTTTCTATGAGAATAAGTTAATTATCAATTTAGTTTTGTTACTGGTAAGGAAAAAATATTTAACAGAAATCTATATTGATGCTTACGTGCATATAATACAATTTATATCAAACGGTAATATTCACATATAAATATAATAGCAAAAGAAACCTGTCTAATTTACTTAATTGTTGGATGGTAAATGATTAGTATTGATATTAACAATTCATTTTATAAAATGAAGTGTGGACGAGGAATTATGCACCCTACTTAAATCTGCTATGCCCACGACATAAGCCCACGTATCTTGTAGAATTTCGATTTGATCCCTGTTGCTCTGTCTTCTACCCCATACCTATATTTAGTATTTAAATAGACATTATCACTCAAATATAATTAACTATAATAAGAAGATACACACGTATTTAGGAAGAAAAAAAATCCAATCAAGACACATCTGTAATCAAAACGTTCATACACTATAAGGGAGGAAAGTGATATATTCTATACTCTTCTTTAATCTTGTACTCCTTTTTAATCAAATGCTATCAAGCTTGTGTAAAAATAATAAAAAAAAATGATAAAAGACTATAATAAACTACACAACATCAACAATATTCTAAGTTTAGAGAATCTGTACTTCCCAAGCACTTTATAAGTTTTTTCCCAAAGATATTATTAACCCTTAATTAAGCCCTCGAACTCAATGAGAAGTTTTTATGTGTTTTGTCTTTTATCCTCGAGCATTTTGTTTTTTATTAGATACTAACATGTTTATTTTAAAAGAAATTTCAATTTCTTGAAAAATAAAATATTGTATAAGTTATTTTTTTGTCAAAAATAAATAATTATATATGCATACGTTACTTGTAAATTTTTCTCTTGTTATCTTGTGAAATATTAGGGTTTTTTATATTGAATACTAGTAAATGCATTGATCAATTCGGATCTCTCAATTAAGAAATATTCAGCACATCTTGATTTTATGGTGTTGAGGAGGGAGTCATAAGCTTATTTTTTTAATAAATAAATAAATAAAAATCCATATCTCAAGGTCAAACCCAATTATGACTGAGGATAAATGCGAAATTGTCTTGTTCGGGTTAAAAAAACAAAGGAAAAAGAAAGACTTCTATTGTTTCGTAGTCCCCCTTAAAAAAGAAGGGAATAAAAAGAAGAAAAAACGAACCTTTCAGCATCGGAGAACGGTGCGAATAGTTGGGAGGAAAGGGGATGATCTCGCGCACCGATGCCACTGTACAGTGTTGAAGACTAGGAATTTGTTGCCCTTTTCCGTTCCTCGCTCTGCATAGCAAAAACTATTGTTCCGTGGATATCCAACAAAAATACAAGTTCGACTGCAGGCTCATGACATAGTTGATTGTAGAGGCAAACAGTTGAATGAAAACGAAGAAATGGATCAAACTCAGAGATCACCAGCAGGAACAGCCTCACGGGCTTACCAGTTGCACCCGGCCCGAACCGCCATTCTCGATCTATTCAACCTTTACTTAGGAGTAAGCAGCTCCCTCTTTTCCCGTTCTTCTTTTATACACCTTCTTCTCAGCTTTCACCTGTTTTGGTAATTCTATCTTTCGTTTTGTTCTTTTTGTTTTGGTAGAGAAACAGCCGCCAGAAACCCGATGACATAATCCGAGAACCGCCGTAAGTGTAGCTATTTTTATACTGAATAAAGTTTTGATTTTTGGGCATTCCGTGGTTTTAGTTCTCTGGGTTTTTTTCATAGTCAACTTTCCGGTGTTTGTAGTTGATCAGGCTTTAGTTGTAATATGTGGAACGAGATAAGTGTAATTATACGAATTCAATTCAGTTTGGAGCTTGTGCAATAATAATCTTCTCGTCTTAATGATCCTTTTTTGGACACTATTTCACAGGTCACCAATGTCGTTGCGCGCTATGACTCTGCTCTTATTGGTTTCAATTCTTTATTTTGTGGGGGGCACTGCCCTTTTTTCTTTTCACGCAGCAGTCCAAAGAATAATTCGTTAATTTATCCAACTTAGTTAACCTCTCTTGGCATGTATAAATTCACAGGATTTATAAAATTTGTGGTCTCTATTTTCATTCAGAGTGATTTTCTTTGTTACGTTTGGTGTTTACTTGTTTCGTTTTTAAATTACTTTCAGGAACAAATCACAAAAGCGTGTGCTTGCTCTTAACAGAGAGCTTCCGCCACCAAATGAGCAATTCCTTCTAGATTTTGAGCAACTTCAGAGCCAGTTTCCTGTGAGTTTGAAATCACACGGTTTAGCGCAACGCATCTCCTTATGCTGTTTCTGTTTTGCTTATAGCTTTATTGAAAATAGCACGCGGCATTTTATTTTGTTAATGCTCTATTTTATTTCAGGACCAAGATCAGTTACGTTCTGTAACTGAAGCTATTATCATATCTCTGGTTGTGCAGTGCAGTAGTCATGCACCAAGAGCAGAATTTCTTCTATTTGCTTTAAGGAGCTTATGTGGTATTAGATACATTAACTGGGATACTTTTTTGCCATCTCTTCTCTCTTCCGTTTCTTCAGCAGATTTGCCTGCTGGCCAGGGTAGTCAAGCAGTGCCAGCTGCTTCCTCTTCAAGCTTATTGCAGTCGGGCATGTTACCACCTTCAAGCACAATAACCAATGTGTCTAATTTTCAGTCTTCAAATCCTGCATCTCCATTACCTTCAGTTCATCCCATTGGCTCCCCTCCTCCATCAACCATTGAACCATCAAGTTGTGCAGCTCTATCTCCGGTCAAATCTCCTGATATTTTATGTTCTGGACAACAATCTAAAACAAGAGGCATTCCATCTATCCGTAATAATGATATTAGTAGCCTTCGTCAGCTATGTTGCAAAATTATTTTGATTGGTCTTGAGTTTGATTTGAAACCAGTGACTCATGCTGAAATCTTCCATCACATGCTCAATTGGCTGGTAAATTGGGACCAAAGGCACCAGGGAGTTGATGAACCTGATATAGTAAAAGCATGGAAACCTGACAAAGCTTTAATTGCTTGGTTACACAGTTGTTTGGATGTGATCTGGCTTTTAGTTGATGAGGGAAAATGCCGAGTTCCCTTTTATGAATTACTTCGCAGTGGTTTGCAATTTATAGAGAACATACCTGATGATGAAGCCTTATTTACACTTATTTTGGAGATCCACAGGAGACGAGATATGATGGCTATGCACATGCAAATGCTAGACCAACATCTTCATTGCCCAACATTTGGCACTCCTCGAATTCTTACTCAAACTCCTAATATTTCAGGCGAAGCAGGCATGAGACTTGCGCCAATCACATATTTAAGCGTACTTGGGGAACCGTTACATGGAGAGGTGATGACTTTTCAAGGAATTCTTAGTATCAAAATGTAGTCTAGTTACTTGTAATTTAGCAATGTATACTTAGCCTATTCACTTTTGATCATAGCTTGTCCTAATTTGGTCAATTAATCCTTTTTGCTGTCTGCAGGATCTTGCAACTGCTATCCAGAAGGGAAGTTTGGACTGGGAGAGAGCTCTACGTTGTATAAGGCACGCTCTTCGTACTACCCCATCTCCTGATTGGTGGAGACGTGTGCTGCTAGTGGTTCCTTCCTTTAGGCCTTCCTCTCAAGGGCCTACTCCTGGTGCTGTTTTTTCTTCAGAAATGATCTGTGAGGCAACAATTGATAGAATTGTTGAACTGTTGAAATTGACAAATTCAGGCAATGGCAATTTCTCTATTTTACATGCATCGGTTTAATGTAATTGTGCAAATAATATGCAACTGTGGGAAATCTTTTGTTAATTTCTGGTCTTCATGGGAAGTTCTTTGAGGGTTCTAGTGGCATTGGAGGACAATTTTTCATAGCAGAGTCGGGCTGTATGGTTTTGGAAGTTTAGATGGGTATTTGAAGAGTGGATAAATTCTGATATCTGAGTAGCACTTGCAGTACTTAGAGTAATTTTTGTGTCAGTCTGGGCTTGTTAGAGGGTTTAGTTTGGGATTAGTATTTTTAATGCTACTGATGTCTGAGAAGACATTTTCCATTTTTAGTGGAATGTTGGAAACATACTGGTTTCTAGAAGACATTTGTTTTATTTCAGTTGTAGAGTAATTGCCCTCTTCTTTTAGGTGTAAGGCGCAAAGGTTGGGAGTTCTTCAGAGAAATATGATTATTCATTAACACTTTTAAGGAAATTTTAGGGTGCTCAGTTCTTTATGCATCAGTAACATATGGACCTTTGTTACTTTTAGCAAATAGATTTCTTACTAGTCAGCGCTATTATTGCTGAAAAATTCTCAAGAGACTTTCGTTGACTTGCTTGCTCTTGTCCAATTTATGGTTGTCCCTCCTTTTTCCCACTTATCTCTTTGTAACAGCTGGTTGCTGTTTATTCACATGGAAGTTTGGTTGATATTGATTTGCAAATATATCATTTATGATATGTTATCTGTTCAGATATCAAGAAGCTTCATATCTTTTGAAGAAGTTAAGTATTCAGTCTGTCTGCAAGTTCAATTGATGATGCACACAATAATTATCCTGATAGTAAAGAGGTTACTTTATCTAAGCTAGCTTCTTGTGAGGATCGTTTGTGTGGATGGAAATTCATATATCAGTGATGTTGGCTTATCCCCTATTTTCTTCAAAGGGTATCATTGAGTTTATTTGTCTAAAGGGTTTTTACATTAGGGGGTGTTTGAGAGACATAGACATGGCTACTTTTGGGCCTTGTCTATGAGCTTAAGCTCTAGGTGGGGTTGGTCAATAGTTGCACCTGCGTTGAAAGACAGAACATTCCTTGAGTTTTTGGTTAGTCAGGTCATCTTTACTGTTTGTTACTGATTGTTAATGCTTTGTTTAACGTGGGAGAAGAATTGATTCCTGAAACTGTTTTGGGTGTTATCTTGAAAAGCTAATACTGGCTAAATATTGACATTCTTGCAGAGGTAAATTGCTGGCAGGACTGGCTTGTCTTCTCCGATGTTTTCTATTTTTTTATGAAAAGTGGGTGCATTGATTTTGTTGAGTTTGTGGACAAGCTGGTGTCACGCCTTGCAGAGGATGACAACCTTCTAAAGACAAACCATGTGACTTGGCTTCTTGCACAAATAATTCGAGTTGAACTGGTCATGAATGCTTTGAATTTAGATTCTAGAAAGGTAGTAAAATAAATACTAGTTTCATTACCTTCTCTGGCCTTCATTGAGATGTGTGTTTTTCTTTGCACTTGCATTCCATCGATAAATTCTTTCATCTGTGGATGGTATTTAGTCAACAATCTTCTGAATAAATGGATATTTTTCATTTCTTGACTTTCTAGTTTGGCTTCAATTTAGTAAGGTTTCTTTGAGTAAGGATTAATACTAAAATTGACATCATATTACGATGGCATTGCTTACAGGTGGAGACTACCAGAAAGATTCTTTCATTTCATAGAGAAGAGCAGAACTCTGATCCCAATAACCCACAAAGTATATTGCTTGATTTTGTTAGCAGCTGCCAAAATTTACGTATTTGGTCTTTGAATACAGCAGCCAGAGACTATCTGAACAATGAGCAACTTCAAAAAGGAAAGCAAATAGATGGATGGTGGAAACAAGCAAGCAAAGGTACATTAAAACATGGATTTTATTGTCAGTGAAATTGTGAAATCAAGATGTGATGTTTTGCTATTAGCCGATGGTTGACAAGGTCTGTTTTGCTCTGCAAGTTCTTCTATCTTATGCAATGGAATTTAACAATCATTATACCTTGTTGGAACTCTGCAATTTCTAGTATTAGTTGTAGTCAAAATGCTTGTGGTAATGCTTGAATTCAGTGTACTAAATCAAGGAAAAAGACCTGGCTGAATTATAGAAAATGAAAACAGAAATGAAGATAGAACACTTGCAGGCAACTTCAGCTTTTTGAGAGGCTAGACCATTCCACTCATAATTTGCTTAACCACTCTCTTTCCTTACTCCTGAGCCTGTATTATCCTCCTTCTATAGTTAGCCTCTTTTGTCCGTTTTATCCCTCTCTGCCAGCGCAGCTTTGCCCCCAAACAATGGGCCCTGGCTCAGCTTCTGCTTTCTTTTGCTTCCTCTCATATTTATTTAACTAACTATGGTTGGGCACACTAGGCCCAACATATCTATCAATGTGAGGTTGCCCATATAGCAAATTGGGGTTTGATCACTCGTTAAAGTGTGGCTTTATTTTTCCTTTCTTTTTTCTGTTATATATATTTTTCCTTTCTTCTAATGTATATTGTGTAGTCATGTAATTGCATAAAAAAGCTTCAGCCTGATCTTGAGCAACTGACTTTAGCAATATCATTATCAATTTGTTACTTCCATGGTCCATTAAATTATTATCGTCAAATGCACACTGTGTCAATTCAGACGAAGCTAGTTGATTGAGTTCTTCAGGGACTCTCTTTTTTATTTATATGAGAATCAGTGAGCCCTACTGAGCAAACGTTTGTTCTTTTATTTCCTTATATAGCTACTTGCTATATACATGTTGTTTAACTAAGTATGGGATTAAAGTGTATGTGCTTATTGCTAAGCATTCATGATTTTTCAGGGGATCGCATGATGGATTATATGAATATGGATGAACGCTCAATAGGGATGTTTTGGGTTGTGTCTTACACAATGGCACAACCTGCTATTGATACAGTAATGCATTGGTTAACTCCTGCTGGAGTTGTTGAGATGATTACGGGACCAAATCTACAATCACCAGAGAGATTAGCGGCCACACGGGAAGTGAGCCCACTGCCTGTATCATTGTTGTCTGGTTTTGCAATGAACTCATGCATGAAGCTATCTTGTCAAATGGAAGAAAATATTTTTTCTGGGCAGGTTGTTCTTAATTCTTTCTCTCTTTGCGAGTGTGTTGTGTGTTTAGATTCGATTATTAGCATGGTTGTTGTACGTCATACAGGTTAAGTGGTGGGGTAATTGTTTTTGTAATATCATAGACAAGTTATAATTTTCTGAGCAATGATTTTTTTCTCATGGGAATGGCTTTGGGGAGCTAGAAATGGAAAATTTTAATCTAGTTCTTGTGGTCCAGAGAAATCATTATCTTGTGATATTTACCTTAATTTTATGCAGGTTGTACCCAGCATTGCAATGGTTGAAACGTATACTAGATTGTTGCTCATTGCACCTCATTCACTATTTCGCTCACATTTCAATGTAATTGCTCTGGCTTCATTTACTATTACATCTTTTGTAATTCATTTTATATCATGTAAATAAAGGAGCACTATCTCAATTGGTTAAGACATTGTGGATATTCCTACTATTCATGTTATTTAATCTTGACTCCTTAACTTGCTTGCCAGTATTAAGATACTATCTGTTTAAAATGTTACTTGTTTCAGCATTTAGTGCAAAGAAATCCTTCTTTATTGAGCAAACCTGGAGTGACACTTTTGGTACTTGAGATATTGAACTATCGATTGCTTCCACTTTACAGGTGATTATTACTATGTCCCATAATATAAAATTCTCCATCTGACGAACATAAAGATAGTTTGGCATTTTATTGAATTCTTTCTTTTGCCCCTTTTGTTTTGATAAGTACATTCAAATATAATCTTTCGCCATCTTGTTGGTGCTCGAAATATGTCTCTAGCTTCCTGAAATAAAGCTTGAACAGCATCATGCCTCTTCATTTTGCCTGGAATCAAACATTAGCCCGAGTTACATCCTTTTCTTTTCTGTATAGGTATCAAGGAAAAAGCAAGGCCTTGATGTATGATGTTACAAAGATTATTTCTGCCCTAAAAGGGAAACGAGGAGATCATCGAGTATTCAGATTAGCTGAAAATCTGTGCCTGAATCTTATTTTCTCATTGAGAGATTTTTTCTTGGTTAAAAGGGAAGGAAAGGTATTTTCTTTGGTCTCCAAGCTGTACTTCATTTTCCCCCTTTCAGTTATGTTTCTGTTTTTCTTTACAAACAAAAATTCTAGCATGATGTCCATTTGATGCAAACTGATGCTTTATTGTTATTCTTTTTTTTCTTTCACAATTTACAGGGTCCCACTGAGTTTACTGAAACTCTGAATCGTGTAACTGTAATAACACTTGCTATCCTTATTAAAACAAGAGGGATTGCTGATGCTGAGCACATGCTTTATCTCCCAACTATGTTGGAACAAATAATGGCAACTAGCCAGCATACATGGTCTGAAAAAACTCTCCGTTACTTCCCTTCTGTTCTGCGTGATGCCCTGGGTGGTCGAATGGATAAAAGGAGTCTTTTGATACAAGCATGGCAGCAGGTTTGTTTTGCAAGTTAGTGTTATCATGCTCATATTTCTGCTGTCATGACTGTTACGATGATAAAGAATACTTTTACATGTTTACCAAAAAGTAAAAAAGAAAAAAGGATAATGAAACTTTTGATCCCTCAAGTTTGCCTCAATTATTGATTTGGTCCCTGAAGATTAATTTTTATCAATAAAGTCCCTAAAGTATCACACACAATTTCATATTCTTATCAGCAGTGTGATAAAACTTCCCGTTTACCTACTTTTTGATCACAAATAATAGTTATATGGTAGTGATTGTTTGGCTTTAAAGGGATAACATGATTATAAAGTGGGGATAGCTGAGATGAGGATGTTGAGATGGATATGTGGTCATACTTAGTGCATACTTTAGAAATTTTGTCATTATGTTCTGATTTTTTTGGCATGTTTATGCTAATATTCAAGGCACTTGTGCAGGTAGAAGGCACTGTTTTAAACCAGTGCACACAGCTGCTTACAGCATCAGCTGATCCTAATTATATTGTGACCTATGTTGGTCACAGTTTCCCTCAGCATCGACAATATTTGTGTGCTGGTGCATGGACATTAATGCATGGTCATGGAGAAAACATTAATGGTGGAAGCCTGGTATTCATCTTCTAACAGCTGTATCAAGGCTTATTATTTCACTGCATCATAATGATCTTAAACTTTGTGTATATATATATGTATATATGAATAGGCACGTGTCCTTAGGGAAATTTCTCCTGAAGAGGTGACGTCTAATATTTACACAATGGTGGATGTTCTGCTTCATCATATTCAAATGGAAATTCAACAAGGGCATTCCGTACAGGTTGTTAGCTTTGCAGAGGATGTTTTCTCTTCTGTAGATCAATACCTTGCTAATTCTTCAGTGTTCTAACAATGTTTTTTTAGGACCTTCTGTTAAAAGCTTGTGCAAATCTTGGCTTTTTCGTTTGGATAAATGAGCTGCTTCCCTTAGATATCTTGCTTCTGGCACTTATTGATCGTGATGATGATCCTCATGCTTTACGAATTGTGGTATGCACATTCTATCTCACCATTGTATTGTGGATTATGAACTTATCTGAAGTTGCTTTGTAGATGTTTCAATCTTTCAAGAAGATATGGTTGTTGAGTTTTTTTCTCTTTCTGTATGGAGTAATAACGTAGCAATAAATACTGCAGATCAGTCTTCTTGATAGGCAAGAGCTTCAGCAAAGAGTAAAACAATTTATCGGGACTCGTGGACCCCCTGAGCATTGGCTTTACACTGGACAATTCAAGCGGGTTGAACTGCAAAAGGCTCTCGGAAATCACCTTTCATGGAAAGACAAGTAGGTTATGTAAAAATAACGTCTATTCTGTGTTTTGTTTAGATCGAGCATCTTCTAAATTCTTTGGCAGTGATCAAGACCCAGGTTTAATGGAACTTAAAAAACTTTTTTTCAAGTTTATCTCGGAAACGGAGTTGCGATCTTTGTTTCATTAAAAAACAAAATTTTGAAACTGATCTTTTTTGGAAGTAAATGAATGGATGTCTTCACGTGGGGAATGGAGATGCAACTCATGTGACTTGCTTCTACCTTGAACATCGCACGCACTTACAGTTTCCACAATAATATTCCAGGCACCCAGTGTTCTTTGATGATATTGCAGCCCGTTTGCTTCCAGTCATCCCTTTAATTATTTATAGACTTATTGAAAATGACGCAATGGATCTAGCAGACAGAGTATTGGCCATGTATACTCCATTGCTTGCTTACTACCCTCTAAGATTTACATTTGTTCGTGATATACTTGCCTATTTCTATGGCCATCTTCCTGGAAAGCTCATTGTTCGAATACTCAATATACTTGATATAAGCAAGGTAACCCTCCTTTTTCTGCTTCCCTTTTGGCTTCTTTCAGGTTTTTAAGGTTATAAAGTGACGAGATACTAAGTCTTTCTATTCAAGTGGTGTATATACAAGATACAAGAGACTCTAGGTCAATTTATACAATAAATTTTCTCCTAGGAAAAAGACTACAAAAAATGTTTTCATAGGAAAAAGAATGGTGAATTTGATATATGCAATATTAATATTAATTGGCAGTTGGAATCTTCATTAACTGTTTAAAATGGCATTATCATTCTACAAATGTATAAGTGGTCTGTATTTTTTCAGATTCCTTTGTCAGAGTCATTCCCACAGCAAATAACCTCTTCCAATCCTGTCATGTGCCCTCCTATGGACTATTTTGCAACTCTCTTGTTGGGTATAGTGAATAACGTTATCCCTCCATTGCATAACAATTCAAAGTCTGGATCAACCGGTGATGCTTCGAACAATGCACTACGCTCTCTACATAACAAGCCTCCAGCAGTATCTCAGACTGGGGCTGCAAATGCTTTGGAGGGCCCAAAAGCTTTCTACCAAATTCAGGATCCTGGCACATATACTCAGCTGGTTCTTGCAACTGCTGTTATTGAAATCCTCTCCCTCCCTGTCCCTGCATCTCAGATAGTACAATCACTCATTCAAATTATTGTAAATATACAACCAACATTGATCCAGTCCAGTAATGGTCTCCATGGTGGTTCGAACGGTGTAGGGCAAGGTTCGGTATTGCCAACATCTCCTTCAGGGGGAAGTACAGATTCCTTAGGCGCAAGCAGATCAACTCCTTCAGTTTCTGGAATAAATACCTCCAACTTTGCCTCACGAAGTGGTTATTCATGCCAACAACTATCTTGCTTGTTCATTCAAGCTTGTGGTCTCCTTCTGGCTCAGCTTCCTCCTGAATTTCACTTACAACTTTACATGGAGACAACGCGTATAATAAAAGAGAACTGCTGGCTTACAGATGGGAAAAGGTCACTTGGGGAAGTAAACTCTGCTGTTGGCTATGCTTTGTTAGATCCAACTTGGGCTGCACAGGACAATACCTCTACAGCCATTGGTATGATTTTTCACTTGACTTAGTGGAATGTGAATTTTCTATATCACTAGCCTATCTCTTACATTGAAATTGCAACTCTCATGCTCTCATGTTCTATGATGCTAAGTGTCTGAACCATCAGTAAAAATCAGCCATGGTCTTCGCCTACTAACTTGAGCTGTTTGTGAAAATGGTCTTGATGCAATTCTTCATTAATGTTCAAAGCTTGGTTTTTTACTTCATAGTTGGCAATTAGATTTTTGCATTTGTTTTGTTAGAAAGCACATACTTCAAAATTAAACTGCTCTCAACTTGGTTTATGCTTAGGACACACTGTTTTCTAATTCCAGTTAGTAATTGCAATTTTAAATGCCTGAAAGGTTTTGTTCTGTTTGCAGGGAATGTAGTTGCCCTACTTCACTCTTTCTTTAGTAACCTCCCTCAGGAATGGCTAGAAGGGACACATGTTATCATCAAGCAACTTCGGCCTGTAACATCCGTCGCAATGTTGAGGATAGCATTCCGTATAATGGGTCCACTTCTTCCAAAACTTGCCAATGCTCATGCGCTTTTCAGCAAGGTACAGAAAATTATTGACTCTACTATTATGAGAAAGCTTTCCCGATCACAAATGCTAACCAACTCATCCTGCAGATAATCATTAGTTAGATTGTATAATGTGTTTGCTATCATTTATACAGTGTGTGAATATTATTGGAACAAATCGTTAAGATTTTGATATAGGCTGTTAGATGTTTGGTTGTTTACTACGATTTATTCCTTAAGTTTTATCCTGAACTTCTGCAAAACATCATTCGCAGACCCTTTCGTTATTGTTAACTGTACTAGTGGATGTATTTGGAAAAAACTCCCAGCCGCCCGCTGCCGTTGAAGCATCAGAAATAACAGATATCATTGACTTTCTGTAAGTCCTCAATTTTGTTTTACGTAACGTTGTACCTTGAGACAAAATTCTGATCTTTCTGTTGCCTCACCACTTACTCGATTCACGCCGCTCCGTGTTCAGGCATCATGTCATCCATTATGAAGGGCAAGGAGGGCCCGTGCAGGCTAGCAGCAAACCTCGACCCGATGTTTTGGCTCTCATAGGAAGGGCAGCGGAGAGTCTACGTCCAGACGTTCAGCATCTGCTTTCGCACCTGAAACCTGATGTAGATTCTTCTAGTTATTTTGCACCCGTTCCAAAGGTCCAGAATCCAACCTAGATGCAAGCACATGAGCACATTTCACGGTTCAAAAATGGGAGAGAAATGCTTAGATTCTTCCCATTGTTCATGCTTAACTATTTGGTGAACTGAGGATTTACAGATTTGATTAGAGAGACTCAGAGTATAGAGCTGTATATAAAATAGATGTACTATTTACTTATCTTGAATGTTGTGGGTATATGTTGCAGCAAATTAGGGAGCCATCTGTATGAAAGAGGGAAATGGTTTATAGTTTTCTTATAGAAGTTTCAAAATTTGAAATGAATAAACAACCTTTCCTTCTTCCCTATCATAACCCTATTACTTGTTTCCCACTTGGGAGTGAAAAAGGTGAAAAACCTTTAAGTTAAGCCGAGATTGTCCAGTTGCGGTATGAGTTAATACTCAAATGGCATTAAAAACACAAAAGTGCTTTTATGAATTCACCTTTTTGTATGAAAACGACGAATTGTTGTTCCAAATCTATTTCACATTTGCTGCGTTTGTTTTGAATTTCAGAAACAAGTTAGTGTCAAAGCGCTAATTTTTGTTTCCCAGAAAAATATTATTACGTCACAAATAGAAAAACTAATTATATTACATTATCGTTGAAATAACGGAGCGTTTTCTTTAAAACTTAAATTAATATGAACATTCCAATAACTAAGTGATGCTTAAATGCATGAAGTAGTTGGTTCAAATGTCTTCAACTCTTGAGATTGAAGTTCAAAGGGTAAATGTGATGAATCAAAAGCTGATTGATGGTGGTCTGGGTTTTAGATGTAAATATGGTTAATTAAATTTATCTAAATATGTTTGACAAATTATAACCGGATTACGTTTACAACCTCAAGTATTTCCTTGTTCTTTTTTTTTTTTTTTCCGAGGACATATATTGATCTAGTAATAGAGTGATGTGGATGTCTTTGAGCCTCCCGGCTGGTGTCGTCTCAAGCAGTTGGAAGATAAGGTCTCTGGGACTTTCGCTCTCTCTTCTAACCCTAATTATTTCAATCAAAATTCCAGCTTTTTTCTGTTCATCTTTTTCCATGATATGTTCTAATATCTAATTTGCCTCAGGTACTGTTAATTTTTTTTTTTTTATTTCTCAGAAGATTGAGAATTGTCATGGCGGCAGCGTCTATGAGCTTCAGCATAGTAAGCGCATTTAAAGGCCTTTCCTTGGCTTCAAGCTCATCGTCGTCCTTCTTCAAAGGTGATTGCGGGAGAATCAATGTGGCTCCCAAGCCCCTGGTCTCGTTCCCAAAGAAATGCCCATTAACGATTCAGAATGCTCACAAGAAAGGAGCTGGAAGCACAAAGAATGGCCGTGATTCCAAAGGACAGAGGCTTGGGGTCAAAATTTTCGGTGACCAAGTCGCGAAGCCCGGGTCAATCATTGTTCGGCAGCGTGGAACCAAGGTACCAGTTGCTTACTTATCGTTATTAGGTTTGAACTGTCATGTCAACAACCGATGAATGTTGAGTAGTTTTCTTTTATACTTTGCAACAACTAAGTGAGGTTGGCTTTGGGCAATCTTCAATTTGTTCACTTCAAATAATGTTTGATTTTGCAGCCGAGGTGCTACTTGGATTGTAAGAAGAAATGAATAAATAGTCTTTTGGAACAGTAATTAAAGTGCTCTTAACTCTTAAGCATACTGAATAAATAGTCTTTTGGAGCCCTCAATGTGAAGATTTTATGGTACAGTTGAACAGAATAAACTGACGAACATCTTCTAATATCCCATAATTAAATGGATCAAGTGGCCTAAAGAAGCGGTAATCTATAAGGTCTTGCTACTAGTTAACATGGTTCTATTCTTAAAACTTAAAGAACTTCCTTGCGCCTGTCATTTGAAATATTAGGTATATTGCATATTGCATAGCCTTTGATTACTGATACACACCACTTTTTTAAGGCATACTCAGTAGTGTTTGTAGCGCCTTTGTTTTCAATTCTTCTGAACATGTTTTTCTGGCAACACTCAAGTTTCATGCAGGAAAAAATGTGGGGCTGGGCAAAGACTATACGATCTTTTCCTTGATCGATGGAGTCGTTAAGTTTGAGAAATTTGGGCCTGACAGGAAAAAGGTTAGTCAAGGTTCTTAAGTCTTGTTTGGATTATAATCCAAGTAAGCAGACTGATTTTTTATATAATTTCAGGTGAGTGTTTACCCAAGAGAAGTACAGCCTGAGAACCCCAACAGCTATAGAGCAAGGAAGAGGGAGTACTTCAGGATGAGGCGCGAGCGCAAGAAAGCTAGAGAAGAAGCTGCAATAGTTCAATCCCAGCTGGTGCTTGCTTCTGCTGATGAATCTGCAATTGTTAATCCAATCTGTTGATCTTTTATCATCCCCGTCCCCACAAATATTGTTCATGTATCAGCTAAGTTTCTAAAGGTGTATGTATTGAAACAAAAGTTAGATTGATTCTTTTGTTCTTGAGTAATGGAATCTCTTTCACCTTGATAACAAATCTGAGACAGAAACAATTGTGTCCCGTGACTGAGGCAGTACATTTCCATCCCCGAGATGCAAGGAACAGACGATGTTTATGATACTTACGATCATGTAAGTTGAAACAAAACTTCTTTTACACGCTTATTTGGTAAACCGTAAAATCACAATTGAAAGCCCAAATTGAAGCTTTAAATAGCGAAAGATTACTGTCAGAAGAATGAAGTTACAAGTGCATGCCCATTGGCATGTGTTGGAAGAAGCAGCCCCGTTATATGGACATTAATCTCAGCATCGCAGCTGATTTTACTAGCCAAAATTTGCTTCATGATAAATCTGGGAGAAAAGATTGAACCTATGGAATTAGTTCGGGAGATTAAGGCCCTGTCTTCTATTATTCTCAGTCTCAACACTGGGAATCCTTCCGTAAACAAGGAGACCGATCATGGGTATCTTTGCTGCTACAATTTCTATGCCCGTTTAGACTATTCATTAAAACTTTGATATATAGTTACGTAAAATTACTTGAACTGGTATAGTTGTGTTGTGTTTATGTAGTATGAAAAATGAATTCCACTGTTCATAACTCATTAATAGTTTGACTTGTAATATGAAGATCCTTTCACTGTTTCTAAGGATGCTAGTGGAAGAAACTTCCAGCAACCTGCTTGTCCTATAATGTCATCACTTGAAACAGATATTGTAGTGCATGATTGATGATTGTGTCTTCTTACATGCATTTTGAATTAATTCCATTAAAAAATGTCAGAATTTAAATTCAAACCTTCAAGAAATAATTAAATAAAGCATGCGTATGGAGTGCATGATGTGGTTTTTTTTCTAACAGTCGTCTCATATTGGGTGGGTAGGCTTAGAATCAGGAAACTTCCACATCGTGTGATGTAAAATTGCAAGTGGCCAGTGTTTGACTGGTCATTAATATTTGTGTTTGAATATAAAGCCATCTAAATCATTTCGCTTTTATAATTAATTTAAACTCTATTATCCAGGAAACTTGAATATGTCCATATCCCTACACATCTTTTCTCAATAAGCATATGTATCCTAGCAATTATATTCGAAGCACTGCCGAGTATTAAATATGATTATTTTTTCTGGAAATAATTCAAACATTGATTTGTTACGTTGTAAGGAAGTAACTCCTTCCACTAGACATAACCCCGATAGTATTTAGAAGTATTTTTTTGATACAAGAGAGGACTAAAGTTCAAAAATAAAATAATTTAGACTACTGAGAAATTTAATCCTATACGCTTTGATTCCATTAAGTCCCGCCATTGTGTAGGACACATTTTAAAAGTGGTAGATCTAGAAAGACTTTCCTAAGCAAGGCTATCAGCAACATGATTAGCTTCTCTTAAAATATAATGCAATTGTAATTTCCATTGTCTGCACATGTAATCATTATTCTACACAACTAACAAGCTGCATCTTTGTCTTGTACTATTTTTTTCCAACATATCCATATGGTACTTTGCATTTGATTCAATAATAACCTTTTTATACCCCTTATCCCATGCACTCTGGAGCCCCTTACAAACAGGTAGGGCTGATAATTTAGGTTGGGCCCGCCAACCCGCCAAAAAATGGAGGGTTGGGTTGCAAATATTGCAACCCACTTTAATGCGGGTCTTTTTGACCCGCACCCGCGGCGGGCTAACCCGCCGGGTTGGTGGGTTAGCTCGCTTTTTTTTTTTTGCTTTTTTTTATTATTTATATTACACATTTATACTTTACTAATTTGAGAGCCTTAGTTAAACAAGAGATATTATATTTAATTTATATTAACTTTATCTCATTGAGTCATTTCTTTCTTTATATATATTTATTTTATTTTATTATTATTTTCTTTGTGATAGATTTATCTATAGATAGTGACAAAATTGACTAAATAAATATTTTGACGACTTAAGACATGATTCAAATCTAATTAATATTGACATATGTAATTTTTTAAAAAAAAAGTTGAAAAAAAATTAAAAAATTATATATAAAAAATTAAAAAAAAAAAAAGCTGGCGGGTTGGCCCGCATTACCACCCCTACAAACAGCCCATTTATTTATTTTTTGGTACAAAAACAGCCCATTCATATATATATATATTTTTTAGTTGCCCATCCAGTTCACTGGAGTTTTGCCCCGACTACATCCGGATCCGACTCGCGTCGCGCACCTAGCTATGGTGGATGAGTCTCCCAACAAAAATTTTCTGCATACGCCAAAGCTCAAACTCGAGACCTCGCTTAAGCGATACTGAGCCGTTTACCACTCGGACTAACCCCCGTTGGTCCCATTTATATATAAATACAAAAACTAACAAGTACATAAGAAGGCAATAGCCCAAATAACTCAGACCCAAAAACAAACACACCAAAGAAAAAAGCCCAAAACAACACAAAGGAAGCAAGAACGACAGCCCCTATCATTCGATCTGGTTACCTTCAGAATTATATAACTATGTTTATTATTATTTGTAAAAAAAACTATGTTTATTATTATCATATTAAAAATAAAATAAGAAACTTATAGCCTACTAATATATAATGCATATCGAATATGAAATAGGGGTGGGTGATATATTTCAAATAAAGAATATATTGATCACCAAATGCAATCTTACCCTGGAAAAAAATCATCTAATGCTTAAACAGTCCGAATATTTATATATATTCTCTTACCCACACATTATTACCTCTTTGATTATATGGGGAACATTGACTTTTTTTTAAATAATATTAATTTATTATATCCGAAGAGGTTGAATCTAAATTCTCGTCTTGCCTGTTTGATTTGAGGTAGGCTCAAGTGCCTCCAATAATTAATTTAATAATGTAGGCTCAGTCCTTGTCCCTTTCATTTCTTTGTCAAGAAAATGACATTTCTCCATTTCTTTAAAAAAATGCTTATGTGTTTTTTATTTTAAAAAAAAAAAGAACCAACAACAACAACAACAACAACAACAAAAACAAAGCCTTTTCCCATTAAATGGGGTCGGCTACATGGATCATACGACGCCATTGTGCTCTGTCAAAAACTAAATCCTTGGATAGGTTATTGACCAGGAGATCCCGCTCAATGACCTCGTTGAGCGTTCTCTTTGGCCTTCCTCTACTCCTTTTAACCGGACTCCATACTATTTGATCCACCCTCCTCACCGGCGCATCCCTTGGCCTTCTTTGTACGTGTCCAAACCACCTAAGACGGTTCTCCACTATTTTCTCCGCAATAGGTGCCACTCCAACTCTTCCCCGTATTTGTTCATTACGAATCTTATCTTTTCTTGTATGCCCACACATCCATCTCAACATCCTCATTTCGGCTACCCCAACTTTATGCTCTTGTTGTCCTTTTAAAGCCCAACATTCACTTCCATAAAGCATTGCTGGTCTTATAGCAGTACGATAAAACTTTCCTTTTAATTTATCTGGTACTTTCCGATCACATATAACCCCAGTAGCCTTTCTCCATTTAAACCACCCAGCCTGGATTCTATGATTAACATCCTCCAAAATTTCACCATCTTTCTGTATAATTGATCCCAAATATTTGAACTTATCTATTTGTGGAATAACTTGATCTCCTAATCTGACCTCCAAATTACTTCTAACTTGCCTCTTAGAAAAATTACAATGCATGTATTCCGTCTTACTTCTACTCAGACGAAAACCCTTCGACTCTAAAGTACTTCTCCATAACTCAAGTTTAAAATTGATCTCTTCTCTTGACTCCGCCATAAGAACTATATCGTCTGCAAAAAGCATGCACTTAGGGATTTCGTCTTGAATAGGCTTAGTTAGAACATCCACTACCAGATTAAATAAATAAGGACTCAAAGATGATCCCTGATATAGACCAATCTTTATGGGAAAATCCTTTGTTTCTCCCCCAGACGTTCTTACAGTAGTAGTTACCCTAAGAGAGAAAATAGGGATACGGTTATCTTTTTCTCATCGCAAACACGACGGCCTCATATTCACGCGTATTATTTATAAGTATCTTATATCTACGAGAGATTGAAAATGACCTAATCAAAACTCTTCCCTCATTGGTTCAGTCCTTTGACGAAATTGCCCCTTGTGGTCCCCATCCCATTTAATTTTGCATTTGTGGAAAACGTGTCTCTTACCACAAAGATCTTTTCTTTTTCTCTCCTCAAAACAAAATTCTTGAAAAATTATCTTTTTTATAAATTTTCAAAAAAAAGAAATCTTTACTAACAGAGACTGGACCTTGTTTGAAATTGCCCAACAAATCTGACTTGCAATTTCTCTCCTGAATTCACCTTGACTTAATATAGTTGAGTTAGACCAGATTATCCATAATCAGAAACATCGTCTCAGATTCAAATTGTAAACGAACAACCTTTTTTTCCACAAGGAAAAAGAGAATGGTTTTCATTCTGTGGGTAATGAAATGGGAATTGACCAAACTTTTTTGGGTTCCACCAAAATGAGCAAGTGGAGTGATGTGATGATGAACATTTATTGATTGAGGATTGGATTTTATGCTGAAAAAGAGCAAATCACAGAGTGGAATTGGGTGAGACAATCGACACGACATTTCGATTTATAACCACTCAAACACATGAAACCACAACCACTCTTGTGCTCGCTTCTGTTCCCACGTGAATCAAATTTTTCTATGGTGCTTGTCAACCCTATTTTCTGACACTGACACCCCTTGTCTCCTATTCTTTTTTGTTAAGTATCTAAATCAGATTTTAATTACAATTTTATCATCACTCAGCTGTCTTTACGTGTGTTTTTTTTAAGCCATGAAACTTCCTAATCAGTACCGATCAACGGTTCTACTGTTGTTTCACAGTACAGAACTGTTATGCTCAATTTTATCCATACAAGTATGTGTCATTGAGAGAGTAATTTTAAAATAACCTTATAAAACTTTAAAATCTCTAACTCCTACATGGAGAGAGTAATTTTGAAATAACCTCATAAAACTTTCAAATCTCTAACATTAACTTTTTAAGATATGACTCTATCAAGAACTTGTGCCCATTACAATGTTATTTTCGTTGAGAATTAGCCAACCAAAGGACTACTTGCAAATAAGGATTTTGACCGGAGAGGCGGATCGACAGAAAGATGAGTGAAGCGAAGTCTTATAGGGCTCTAGCCTCTTCAACTCCCAACAGGTTTAATTTAATATTCCAACAGACGTGCCTAAAGGATACTTCTCCAGTTTTTGAAGTATTTTGCTCTTGCTTGTTTTGTTATCTTCAGCCGTTTCATTCACCCACTGATAAAGTGATGAATTGAACATTAGAATCAAACCACATCAACTTTTCAAAAAGATCAAATCTTTGGTGGAAATGAATTTGCTTCCATCATTCCTTTCAACCTAATTCATCCAAAAACATTAACATGATTGAGAGTGAAGACGCAGAGTGGCATGATGCAGATCAAGAAGATATTTTACTTAATTGCAATCCATGAATTCAGCAGTTCTCTCTCTTTCTCTAAGAAATAAAAGAGATAGAATCAGAGAACAGAATAAAATTGATATATAAAAAATAAATGCCGAAACTGGGATTTAATTCCCTAAAGATAATAATGTCAAATAGTTACATAGCGAACAATATGCTATATGGGGTACAGTCGGAAGCTTAAATCCGACAAGTTCTTTGAAATAATAAGGGAAGGCCCTAGAACCACTGCTTCTGCTTATAACATAGTTTTGATACTTAAGAATGTCAGGACTATAAATTTTGATAAAAGGAAGAACACAAAAGCACCTCCTTTTTACAGCAATATTTAAATTACAACAAAATGTTCTCGCCAAAATAATAGTCCCCTTACTAAAGTTTGGGGTTACTACTATGCTTGCTTGGCTGATAGAATACTAGAACCAACCGAAGTAGTTGCAGAGAAATTAGCAACATCCTTGGATTTCTTGCTTAGGTTGTATGGTGCTGCGGCACTCATCACCCTGCATACATCGAGAAATGCCTTGGATTATTTCCTCCAATCTCAGAGACATAAAAACTATAAATTGTTTCTTACAAAGTGTAACGTTGAAGTCGTAAAAGATGTTCACTTGTTAACAAGCACCCAACAGCTAAGAAGCCTAGGTTTTATACTTCGGGAAGGAAAAGCAGCAAGCAAGATATCTTAATTTCACTTCTTTAATGGGCATTCAACCAGTTTGTACGCACCTTTCTTTGCGTTTCTCCAGAAATCGTGCCAATGATGCTTTGCGAGCCTGCGGCACGGCTGCATAGAAGATTGCATGTCAGATTCACCAAGCAAAGTCTTCAGACATTTGAATTGACTGCAGTTTAAGAAACATAATATGGCAAGAAATAATAACAGAATCATACCAGAAGGCAACATAGCAGTTGCCTTAACTACTTTTGGAGGCTCCACTTTGCTAACAGGAGTTGTGGGAACTCCAGTTGTTTTAGCTGCCAGAAGCTCATCAGTGCTAGTTGAGCCACTCCTTGACTGTGCACCCGTATGCGAAGACACAGATAGCGGACTGGAAAGACCAGCGCAAGGCGATGTGCTTATGGGTTGACTCACGGGCACACCTTCACCTGAAGTCAACTTTGAGTTCGGTGCCTGAACGTTCGGCTGTGCCTTGTTAGAAGTCAAAGGTAACCCATTCGCAGCCCACAGCATGATAGCTTGTGCCTGGAAAAAGCACAGCCAAATTTAAGCTTTAACATGGTTAAGGTATGTACCGTATATGCATGTCAAAAACCACCTCAACTCGAAAGGTTAAACTTTCAAGCAGAGGTTAAACTCTTTAACACTCCCTTGAGTCATAGAGGCTTAATACAGTGTCAATGACCAATTAACTCAAAAACTAGAGAATTAAGTGAAATCTCATATATATGAGAGAGCGATATATACCTTCTCAGGAGAGATATCTTCAAAAACATTCACAGTCCCGGCATAGAAAATGGTGAGTTGACTGGGAGGTGCGGGTGGCTTCAGACTGTTATTTCAGAATAACATTAGTTAAAGAACGGAGACATAAAAAAGAAACAATTCACTCATACAGATCATTGCTCTAAAAATTACCATGATTCAGTCATCGCGGCAACGGAACCGATGGTGGAGGGTACTAAATGAGGCAAATTAACAGGTATACCCCCAAGCAACTGTTGCTTCACATCATTGCCAGCCATATTGTGACCCACGGTAGTGAAATGGTTATTCAAGAAAGGGTGTCCCATGGAGACAGAAATTGCTTGATTGGGAGCCGAAAACATCTTCACATCTTGAGGACCATTCGGTGAATCCACATCATTTGGTACAGGATACGGGGTCAGGGAAAAATGAAAACCACTTTGCACATCGTGATCGAAAGGTTTCTGAATAATAAAGAACAAAGAATCAAAACAGGATAGAGACATCAACTGATAAACTTATGGAAGATGACATATTGCTGATGAAGTCAATTTATATTGCAAGGATGTTGGAAAATGGGACACAGGACTTTGCAGAAACTTCAGATCCAAAAGGTTTTGCTAATATCAGATAGAACTGTATATAATAATGTCTTCTAGTGGGAAACTTCTCCTAAGAAACTAGAATTGACTTCAATCTAAAATACTAATTATAAAACGCAGGAGTCATCAGATCTCATATATGTGCACAACAACGTTGTAATCATTGAGCAGCCTAAGGGTAGTTCCAAACCTGTATTTCAGCAGCAGATATGAGGGGATCAGACCCCATCTTCCTGGTCTTGTCATCTTGAGAAACCTTAAAAGACATCAAATGTGGGAGAGCAGAGACTTTGTTCGAGAAGGGCCATTGTACAACTGAACCCCTAGTGAAGCCTACATAAACACACAAAGCGGCCCACATAAACTAGATTAAACTTCGTACCTAATTTCTTTGCTCAATAAACCACTGCGTAAAAGTGGAACAGAGTCAAAGGGGAAGGAATGAATAGTAAAGTTTTACAATTTGGCCATCTATCCATCTTTATGAGCATGTGTTTAGTTGCGTTCATAGTTGTAATACTCAAATCATCAAAATTGGTAAGAACAACAAAATAAATCTTTTCCAAAACTGCTAATTCTACACAGACACAACTTCAAATATCCAGACAGAAAAAGGCGCCACAAGTTTCCTGTCGAATTTTTTTCTCCACCAGTGAAATCTACAAACACATGAACCCCTAAAAAGAAGCTACTGCATCAAAGTCATAAGATAGAATTGGGGAAAATCAAGTTTAATTAAGCAAATTCAGAACTGGTTTGATTATTGAATTTCACATCTCAGTGCAGCTTGGCATGCGGCCTGAGAGGATAGAATCCAGCAAACACAAAAATCGAAAGGTGACCTAAACGTAATTCAGAAATTTTAGCTCAAAAAGCCCAAATCACCAAAAAATTGCAAAAGCGTATGAGGAAGTGGAAAACGACAGAAGATGAACAGCTGAATAAGGAGAAGACATGCCTGAGTCTTTGCATCCATCATTGTTAATCTCCTCCTTCACCATAGTTAATGTTTCTTTTGAGCTTAGACCCAAGAAATCCCTCTCCATTTCTGAGCAGAAAGCAGAATCGAACGAGACCCCTCCTCCAGTTTTTAGCCAGAACCGTCTTAGTGCTCCGCCGACGAGAGGTAAGCAAGACTTCTTCCTTCGACACTCACAGGAAAGTACGATGCGAGGGACCACAGAGGAGCGAAAGAAAAAAAAAAGCTTCCAACAGCAGAGAAGAGGAGGGAGTGGCAGAGAGAAACAGAACTCAATCAGATACTACAGGAGAAGGTGGTTCATGAAATATTGATCGTTAAATTTTCATTTATAAAAGTGAGGAGAAGCCTGAATGATAAAATGGTGGTTGGTTTACCGGTAAACTGGAAGAGAGAAGGGATGGTCCGGTAAAGGAGCACGTGCGCGACCCCATTGATTTACATGTCGGTGATAATGCCATTTTGTATTGACCGTCACTCGTTAGTCGTGACCCCGGTGAAAAATCAAGCACGTGTGTACGACACGTGACACTGGGCCTCGTGAATTAATTTATGTTTGTGGCCATTGGACCACCATCCATGCAGATATTTCCTAAATTTATATGTAATTATGTATTCTGTAACGTTAAAACAATATTTCATGGCATCGTTAAAATTAAATGTTATTAATAACTAATATGTAAATATGAGTAAGTTAAGTATTTTTTGTAAGCGCTGTGTATTTCGGTCCACATAAACTCTTAAAATTCAACTTATCCAAAAAAAAAAATTTATAAAAAAAAAATAGTAAGTTAAAAACTTGTCATTTTCCTTTTGTTTGACCGGAAGTAAATTTCTATAATTTCTAATATTATATTCTATAGTTTAAAAAATTCATTGTTGTAAAGAACAAAGTGAGGCCTTCTGGTGGGATTCAAATAGTATCATTGTGAATGATTAGAAAAATACTAAGATTCTTATAATGTATTTAGATGATAAGTTGGAGCTGTGGATTTTTTAAAGTATTAGTTATTTAAAGAAAGTAAAAATATTTTTTCATAAACACTAGGCATAAGGGATAGGTGTAGTAAAATGCCAGCCATTTGTATAAAAGATTTTTTGACACAATTCTTTTCTAGTTTAAAAATAACTATTAAAAAGAATATTATAAATGTTTAAATTGAAAGGAGCAAAATACCTCTCAAGGAAATATGAAAAGGAGCTTGGGGCAATTTTGAGATTTGACCGATTTTTCCACCTGGCTAACACTCCATGCATGGATCAGTGGAATAATACAATTGTACGGCGTCCCTGGTGGATGGGTCATGACAACTCATACGTATATATGTATGTATAGCAAACTAGTTTTCATTGGAATCATCAATAGCTCTCTTCCTTTTATTTGGTCATGTTCCCGCTAAACCAAATGTGGAGGCGTTGTATTTGGTCATGAGCTACATTTTGGTAATAGCCAAAATGTTTTATACCATATAAAATTAGGTTGGAGCTTTCTAATCCAATGACACCAGGTGCCTCTCTTAAATCTGTTTAAGCGTGAGGTTGTGAGGCGAGTTTATCTTTTTATAAATATAACATGCATGTGAGTTCCTTAACGACGACGACATAATAAAAGATATTGGGATGAAGTTAAGATGAATAAGAGACAATAAATTAAAAAATAATAATAATAAAAAGTGTGTTCCCACGCCTAATTATATGAGATTTTTACTTTTGATAAAATTTTAAATTTAAGAGAATATCACTTTTATTTGATGTTTTGATGCTCTCCTGAGTACTAAAGTATTGCCCATAAACTCAATGTCATAAAACTTTGGATTAGTACGTAGCAGTGCCGAACTCCAACCCGCTTACATTATGAATTCTCGTCCGTTAATTTGCTCCCTTGAAAGAGTTTCTCTCTAGTAGACAGTTAACAGCAGTAACGGGCAATTACAACGAAGATTTAGGCTGTTCCATGATGCACGTGAACGAAGATGTATATTATCTTCGTTCTTTAATATAATAATTAATTTAACATATTAATCTTAATCATAAATAGTAGATTTTAATTTATTTTATATATAATATTTATTATTTTTAAATTAATTAATTATTTAATTTATAAATTAATATTAATGTTATATATGAATATTTTAATAAAATTATGTCATATTTATTATAATTAATTTATATAATTTTATAATTTATTTAAATTAATTAACTAATATTAATATTAAGAATTGGAGAAATATTATTTAATCATATGTATAACTAATCAATTTTTTTTTGCCAACAACTAACCAATCCACGTTATATATATTAAATTTTTTGCTCATCATATATTGTCATGTATTCATTAATTAATATAGATAATGAGCCTATTTGAGACACGTGGGAGAAAAGGGCATCAACCAGGTAAGGAGAAGACGGGGAAGAATTGATCACTATCATTATGGCGCGTACTAGCTAGTTGCTCCCAGCTGTCTTTCATTTCCCTCTTGTGACCTTGATGCCATATATTCATAGATATGAAAACTAAATGTATCATGAAGTACTATTATTAATAGTATATAGATATTTTTTTATAAATTACAGTATGCATGTATTAATATTTTTATAACTTTTTAACTATCTTGTTAGTATGTATTTGAATAACTAATTAATTTAGATTAAGATTTTAAAATTAATATATCTTTCCGTTAAAGTCTTATTTAAGAGAGTCTTCTCACATTGTGATATAGATGGTTCATTATTAGATCAAATATCTTAGGTTATATATTAATACTAATGATATTTATAATCTTTATTTATTTCATGTGCTATGCATAGTTTTTATTTTGACCATCTTCATTATATAAGATTTGGAATAAATCATACTCATTCAATCATTAATATATAATATATTTAATTAATTTAATTAAATTAATAATTTTTTTTATTTAATATAATATGTTTTTACTAAAATATCATAATTATCTTTATTAAATCATTTCCTCCCTCTCTTACTTGGAACAAAGTTACTCCTCCAGTAATAAATATATGACATATTTAACTAATTTGATTATATTACAGAAGTTAGTCAAGTTAATTATTATATCATATTTTTTCTAAATTACCTTAATCATCTTCTTTAATTCCTTCAATTCTCTTACTTTATTATTGTTGTGAGAGTATCAATAGGAAAAATTTAAAAAATAGTTGACAAATTTAGAAAATATGTCTTATATTTATGACTAATATCAACTAATTAATCATGTCATATATTTAGGATAAGAGGAGTAATAGATATAGAAAATATATTATATATTTAAGATCAAGATCAACTATATAATTGTATACTATATTAAGGATAGGGATACTATTATTTATAATTTATGAATGATATAATTTATTATAAATTTTATTGTTTATATTAATTAGTTAATTTTAGTGTATTGATTGATGAATACTTACATACTTTAGAAGTGACATGTCATCTAAACTCTGTATAATTAAAGTATAACAAACTAATGTATTTTAATCCTAATTGGTCGATGAATCATCTAAAAAAAATTATATTTTATTTTATTTTAAAAAAATAGACATTTTAATATGTTTTAGATGAGTTTTTATTTTTTTAAAAAAATAAAATAAATCATAAATTTTTTATATAAATTTTTAACTAAATTATTATATTTTAATTAAATAAAGTTATAATATATATAGAATATATAAATATGTCTTGTATTGATGTTGCATAAAAATGGAACTAGATTACATTAAACAAAGAATCTTCGTGCACAAGTGATAAATATTATGAGTTATTTTTATAATTAAAATTTATATGATACAAGGATATAAATATATAAGGAAAAATATTTATATATTCTAGGTGTGTCACGTTATATAAATTATATTCAATCAAAATACAACAACTTAACGGGTGACTTATCTAAAAAATACACGATTTATTTTATTTCTAAAAAAAGAAATATTTTAATTTAAAAAAATTAAAAACTCATTTAAACTAAAATTAAAAGGCTTAGTTTTTCTTAAAAAAATATAATTTATTTTAAATAAATTATTAATTAACTAAAATTAAAATATATTAGGTTTTTATATTTAATTATCTAGAGTTTAAATATTTAAGGATTTCTTATAAATAAGTGAGGCCGAATTTAGACATCTATGCGTGTGTCTAGGATTGGAAGAGCCCGGGGAAAAAGGAGTGAGTGGTTTGGGACTGGGGAGAAGGGAAGTAGGAGGGAGAGTTATCCAACTGGGAAAAAAGGCACGTGGATGGCATGAAGAGAGACCCATACCAAACGGCACCTCCGTGATAATGATGCCCCACCTCTCCCTCCAACAATCTTCATAGATCATAGCTCATCCCCACCACCACGTGGCTTCATTTTTTATTAGGAAAAATCTCATTAAGGGCCCCTAGCAGCAGCGAGTAATTACATGATTGCCCCTATAAATTAAGATGTCTCACAAAAATTAAACACTATCCCAACTTAGTCATGTTTTTCTTTATGCACGTACTAGTATTGTCTAAAATAAAGAATTAACTTGAGGGAGATTATAAGATTTTATATATATATATATATATAGAAGCAGCATATTATCCAAATGTTGTAGGAAGTGGGATAAGAAGGAGCCGCACTTGCTTCACTACAAAGAAACGCGACAGCTTTAACAAACTTCAGTAATTGATGTGTGTTCATTATTTCACATAAAAACAATCCTTAAATATTACTAATAAACAATAATATATCAACACGTTCCTATTTCGTGTGTATATGGCTTTGATTCTTTGAATATGTGTTATTGTTATTCCTGCTAGAATAATAATATTCGACTTAATTTATTTAATATTTTATCTTAACATATGAGGTACAGATAAAAATAATGTTTGATCAATTTTTTTTTTTAAAAAGTAATAACTATAGAAATGCCGGTGGTTTCGCGAATTTTTAGTTATTCTCTTATTATTAGTTCCATATATTTTTAAATTGTGCAGAAGAATAATATTATTAATTTTTTAATTTTAGATATTTATACTGAAAAATACAATCACAAATTCTAAAATTTAAGATATCTAATAATAAAATTTGATTAATATTATTAAAAATATTTGTAAACTAAGATTTGTAAGAAAGGCCAAACTCTGTCGTTTCATAATTTAATTTTATTTAAGGGGGTTAGGCTAGCTAGCAGGCTAAACAATTTTGAAGGGAATCTGACATTCTTAATCACGTTGACTTTTGGTGCTAATTAAATAAAGGAACATGCATGATCAATCATGAGCATGCCTATATAGTATCAATTTTTTTTGTTTTTACGATTAACTCGATATATGATTTTGCAAATTAATTTTTTCCCCGTAAAAATATATATGTATTTGTTTGCAATTATTTAATTAATTAATAGCTCGTCCCTTAGATCTATCCATAAAATATTGTGTGAAGCTTTATGATTGACTGTGGGTGAGGTCCCACTCTCTTCAATTTTGATATGCAACTCTTTTCTTTAAATTGTTTATTTTTCAACGATTAATTAAATTACCCTTGGAATAATCAATTGATTTATTATAGCTTTTTTATATCACGTTGATCATATTTTTAAGGACAATATGAAATTATTCATAGATATATTTCAGAAGCAATGAAGGGTTGTCTTAAGATTTTGATTTATTGGAACCCAAGGAGCTTTAATTAATTGAAATTGAGACATCTTGTTTGGTACTAAGTCACCATCTTAAATAATCATCTCTTCATCACCACACTCGGTTTATATTGATAATTTAGTCATGATATTCCATTAAAAATCATTTACATATATCATGATTTTTAGATTGTTAAAGTTATGGTGTGCATAAAAGGGAGCTTGGTTCGGCCTGAAGGTAAAGTGACTCGAATTCTATCAATTTATTGATCATAATTATATGATTACATTTAAATATAATTCAGTGCATCAAAATAACCTTAAAAAATATTAACTGCATTACAAATTTGACTTTAGGTTTGAGTAAAAAGTGAGTACTCTTTCTCCTGTGTTAAATATATGATATATTTAGAGAGTTAATATTAATCACAAATGTAAGACATATTTATCGTATTTATCAATATTTTTTTAAATTAACCCTATTGATACCCTCTTAACAATAATCAAGTAAGAGAGGGGAGAGAATTATATGAGATGATTATGGTGTTTTAGAAAAAATATGTCATATTAACTAATCTGAATAACTTATTTAATCTAATCAAATTAGTTAAATATATATTATATTTAGAATTAAGGAATATTAATTAAGAAACCCAAGATTCCTTCTATTGCAGTAACATGTTTGTCATCATGTTGGAATATGGATTCCACTTTGTAAAGCATCTTAATTTAATATTAATCTGAATATGATGATTAAATCCTGAAGATTCACTGGAAAAGGAAAACAAAGATTAAAATCTTATTAATTTGATTTCAATGATACAGATCATATAGAACATAATGAAGATGAAATATAACATTCAATGAAATCATTCATCGAGACTTCATAGTTAACAATTTATTTAAATATTTTATTATTGATTTTACATAATAGCATTGTGAAACCTATATTAATATAAATAACTATTATATTAATTATAATTAAAAAATTTATTTAATTTTTTAGTCTATCTAAAATAATCAGTTAGCTCTTATATTAAATATCAGGGAAGTACTTTGTTAAAAAAAAATATCTAGAAGAAAGTGATTTTTTTTAGCTCATAGGCTTTGCTTAATGGAATTAAAGAAGGGTACTGTTTTAGATCTATCATTAATGATCCAATTATAGTTAGTTAAGCCACACACACACACACACACACACACATATATATATATATATCTGCATTTATTTTTGTTAGACAATCTTATCTATTTGATCTTGACTCTTGAGTATGTTCAAAGTTTCTGACAAAAAAGAAAAAAAAATAAGAAAGCATGTTCAAAATTTGCTTATTTAGGATAAACGTCGTGGTCACATAACTTTTTTTTATAGATTTTAAAACTATTATTTATATTCATTGAAGTCATACATTATTCTTTTGAACTTAACAATATGGTTTAGATTGTTTCTATTTCTCAATAATGGAAAATTTTCCACAACATAAGATCTATATGACTCTCTCAAATTTTTAATATAAGATCTAGTTAATTAAAAAAGTTAGATAAATTAGTTAATTATAACAAATATGACATAATGTCTTAAAAGTACTCATATATAATATTAAATTATATATCGATTTATAAGTTAGATAAATTATTTTTAGAAAAAATAATAAATACTATACATAAAACAGACTAATATTTTATTTAGGATTAAATCTAACCCTATAACTAACTCTTATATTAAGGGTAATAATTTTTATACCACTTTACCATCATTAAATAAAAAGAATCACATAATGCAAGTGGTATTTCATTGGTGAAATGTCATAATTTATTTAAACTCGCACATGAATTTATATTATAATTTTGGAGAGCTTGAGTGGCTTTGAAGGGGGTAAGTTATTTTTCTAATTAATCCTTAAAAAATTGAATTAATGATTATTATTTAACTAAACGAATTCCCATCACAGTCTAGTATTCTTGAGATTAGAGTTGTTTTACTCATTTATTTTGGGATTCACATGGATGGTGGAATTAAGAAGGCCAAAATATTTTAGATATTTGGTTTTGGATCCCACAAAATGAAAGGAAGGAGATTTCCAAACATAAACTATATGGTTGCTTGTTCGTGAGGCAAAAGGACCACTTGGGGATTAATCATGGCTTAAACGGGTCCAATTAACATCAAAATCCCTAATTAAGCTAATCAAAATCTTTGTTGGAGTGTGTAGAAAAAGAAAAGCCGTTGTTCAAGGTAAAAAAAAAAAATCAAACGATTATTGGCCCTTTTGGTTCAATTACTTTTAGATTGAACCAGTCATGAACATCACATGCATCATCCATTTTACACATTCCTGATGCTGCCACAGTAATAAAAAGGACCCTCACATCAATAATTTTAATTGACCCCATCTCAATCTAAATTATTAATATCTCTGAATATAGAATATATACTTTTGGATTGAGTGTCCCTCAACCATGTGCACCCCACACATTATTCAGTTTGCTCTTATAAAGGCCATCATCCATTCGCCATTGAGTGGTTCTTGATTTGACTCTCTCTCTGAATCTTCCTCAGGGAAAACAGAAGCTCATAGTATTAAATTTAATCAGATAAATTTCTTACAACATTCATTAATTTTTGCTTCCTCCTATCTTTATTAGAAAAACCTCCTGCATATTTCATAATATAACATATTACTAACTAAATATAATTTTTTTAACTAATTAATTAAATTTTACTAACTAATGACTTTTATAGAGGGTGATTTAGATATTTTACAAAAACAATAGCTAGTCTTAACTAACTTTGTTAACTTATATAAAGTAATTAATTTGAGCCTATAAAAATGATGGGAGGGAGTATTTTAAACAAAAAGTATGAAATAGTACTTAATTGCCATTCTTCCGCACTCAGCAGGACGCAGAAAGCTGTTGGCGATTCACAGTGAACCTGTGGGCGGGTTACCACACTAGCTTACGCATGCATTCCAGAGCATGGCCTCAAGGGCAATCCTGGAATAAAGCATTATTCCACACCAGAGAATAAACCTGGGCCACATTAGATCGATTGAGATTGAGCAATCAGCTCACAAAAATTTTCCTCTAAAAGTAGCGACTATACTTTTTGGGGCAGCGAGCATGAACAAAACCTTCATGAAAGTATGTGTACCCTCATCAATTGGTAATATAGGACAGTTTGACATCAAATGACAATAACAAAACATATAGATTACAATCGCCATATATCTGCATCCATCCCACCTAACAATAGAAGTGGAAAAGTAGAGTTTGCCAAAACAAAAAGAAAAAGAAACTGATGGAGAAACAGTTTAATCTCTCATGAGAGCGGTTCACTGATTTCAAGCAATTCATTTCTGAGGCCAGTGTAAACAACAGAATCCGTTTCATGAGGTTTCAACTTAATAAGAGCTGAAGGCACCAGGTCCTCATCCTCTAGTGTTACAGCTTTCTCCCCTGCTCGAGGGAAGTGAGGGATGACCCGTCGTTGAACAAGTACAGGATGCATTAGGTCAAATTCCAAACATGGTTCTTTCAATGCGGAGCTGGCAAACTGTTTCATCATCATGTAAAACAAATATTAGGCTGAGTTAGAGATCCAGAAAAGCGAATATAAATGGTCGTTTTCAGGTTTCAACCAAAGCAAAGACTTATACTTTAATCCATTCAAAATGTGTTGTACGAGTTCACCAGAAACCATTATCAGACGTGATATTAGAACTGATTCAATAAGTTGGGCATTATATGCTAGGCAGATAGCAGTGCCATCATCATCGGAAAGGTTTTGTGAGAAACCTTGGAGAATGAGGAGTCCTGTTTGTGGAGATGTGGGGTGTGCTCCTGGGTTGGAGATGGCGTGGAATTTGGGATTAAAAAAGATAAGAATGAAATATGATTCTGCTTCAGTATTAGACTTGATCATGGAAGTGTGCTCAAGGTCATATCATTTGCTTGAGTTAATTTAGAAGATAAATAATTTTGTGAGCCATGACTAGGCGGTTCTGTTTAATCATGTCTTCGGGGAAGGGAATAGGTTGGCTGGTTATGCTCACAATCATGAGGCTGGACTGGTTATTTTAGATAAGCCTCTGAAAGAGTGCTACTGATTACAACAGGATGATAATAGATGGGGTTGCTTGGGGACTAGGGATGTTGACATGTAAAGCGTTAATGCCTCCCTCGGGATAAAAAGGCAGTATGTATGGCAAGGTAATTGATACCATGAAAATTTTAATAGCCAGCAATCAAGTTACACTAAATAACATCGAGTTAAACAAATAAGTGACAGCAGAAGGTATTGTGGATAATCAGTTTAAAACCAGGCCTCAGGCTAACTTATTCCAACAGTGCTAAAACAAGATAGACAAACAAAACTTTATGCTCAAAATCGGTGCTCTAGAATGCCTGTAACAATAAATAACATAGATAAACAAAGTATCATGACAAGAAGGTGTTAGAAGTTAGAACAAACCTCATATAAAGCAGTTGTTGATTCCCATGGATTAAATACACCTTGAAGCACCACTCCATCTGGAAACTGGATACGAATCATAGTTTTTCTGTATCTCCTCCTAGCGGCTTTTGCTTGCTTTTCTTTTAGCGACTTGGGGATTAAAAGCTGAGAATCTGCCAGTTTTTTCCTCCTCAATTCAGCTTCTCTTTTCACCTCGTCAATTGAAAGGTTATAGAAAGAATCTGGTAGCTCAATCTTTGATGCAATGCTTTCTGGTACAGAGAAGAAGACCTTTACCTAATGAAAACCGTTTTTTTTTTAAAAAATAAAAATAAAAATGATTAGATATATTTAACCTAAACATAGTGGGCTATCTACTGTTATAAACTACAAAGGGCTAAGGTGACAAACTAATCAAAATGAGCTGACAAGTGCACGTTTGAGTGATAAAGTCACTACTGCATACTATTTCTGCAGAATGGCAACAAGATTGGATGATGGATCATGATTCAGATTTTGGGAGGTTATCAGGGTAGAAGATGATTTTTCTTTCATGAAAGCTTTTCCTCACACTCATTATCTCTCTTCTTTATAAAATGCACCAATTCAGAACTTTTATATTCTACTGGATCAGATAGGAGAAAATGGACTCTTGGCTCTTCCAGCATTTATTCTCGTAATGTGTTCTTTCAATATTTAACTTGGATTAAGTTGAGTAGATAAACCAATGTGGAATTCTAAAGCTCTCTCTAAGGTCAGCAAATTTGCAATGTAGACAGTGAATCTTGTTCTACTGATTAGCAGTCATAGCAATAGGGTAGGAAAAAAACATCTGAGTGACATTTTCTTACATCTTCACCTCAGGTGGTAGACACCTTTTATATTCATTATCTTGTCATACAATACCAAGATAAGATGTCATTTATGGAAGCTGTGAACCAAACTATAATTCATTGGATTCCAACATTTTTCATTTGCCTATCAAGCTGCCAATTAGATCATGAATCCCCAAAGGGAAAAAAACTTCCACTCAAGCAAAAGTCGCAATATGAATTACTTACAGCAAACCTTTAAAATCAAATAACTGAATTTCAAAAATATTATCTATATCATTTTTACCTGTCTGTCCACCCTTTTAGGTTCTGCCTCTTCATCCATCTCAGCACATGTTTCAGATGCCAAACTTTCTCTCTTTCCTGGTTCTTGTAGTACTGGTGATTCCAATAATGCTATTACTTTCTTGATCAATTTTATTTGCTCTTCTGTAGGAACTTCCATCAGTGCCCATCTCTCTCCATCCTCCTCCTTTAGCTCAAATCCTACAAAGCTCAGCAGCTCAATTCCTCCTGCAACCTCACTAACAGCCTCTTTTATCTTTGGATTAGTCAACCTAATTTTCCTAAACTTTGCGTTATCTGGTTCCTTTACAATATTCCTCAACAGTTTGAGAACAATTCCAACTGAACCCTCAGATGGCTTCCCTGACATATAGGTACGGATGCAAGCCTCCAATTCACCTCTTAACTGAACTCCATTGTCAGGTAATTGTGAAACACCATTTCCGTCATCACGGTCAACTGGGTTACCCTGACATGTATCCACATGTATAGACACCTCTTCCTCGGAACTAAACGATTCCCCACAAATGGGACATTCATACACATTCAAAGAAAACCCTTTTTTAGATCTCTTCCCAGTAGTTATCAATGAATCATAAGGGTCGAACCCGTTGCCCGGTTTGCGATCAGTGATGGACTTACTTGAACCTTCCTTCCTATTTGACTCCAAATCGATCGTTTTCTGGGGCAACGGTTGCGAGTTCGCCGATGCAGAACTTGGTTTTGGACCCAAATTCTGCATAGGACGGAGAATAGAACTGCCGGATGCAGAAGATGAGGATGGGGATGATCCCAGAACTCTTCCTTGGCCCCTGAATTTACCGGAGGGTGATTGAGAGACTTTCTTCATGAAACCTTTTAATTTATCCTTCATGTCGTCCATTTCCACACACGCTTCAATGATCAGCGAAGAGCGATAAAGAATCCCGAGAAGCCAAAAGGAAAAGGGATAAAAAAAAGAAATACCGATTGATAAAATGATAAAGATTCGATAGAATAAACCAGAAAGAGATAAGATTGGTAATTGTTTTCGGAGATATTAAAGAGAAAATGAAAATTAAGGAGGAAAAGTCAGAAAAGTTTGTATTCTTGGCAAGAAGACTAGTAGCAAGAAACCCTGAAACTTGCCGTTAACCGGCGCAGCAGTTTAGACAGCGTTGACGAAGCCATTGCCTTACCCGCAAATGGGCAATCACTTTATACTTTTAAAATTTTATAATATCTATTTTAATTAAAAATAAATTTATATCAATCAAATTTAATATTTTTAATTTATTTATATATAAATTACAATCAATAATATCAATTAATAATTTTATTTTAATTTTTAAAAAGTTTTAAAACTTAAAATAATAATTAATTAATAATTTTATTAATTTATTTTATCATATTTTAAATTTTTAAACTATTCATAATAATCATAAATTATTTTAATCTTTAAAAAATTTTAAACTTATAATATTAATTAATTAATAATTCTATTAATTTATTTTATCATATTTTAAATTTTTAACTATAATAATAATAAATAATTAATTAATTATATTTTTTTTCACTCCCTATCCACACGGGGAAAAATCTCTAATTAGCAAATAAATCTCTCCAGCTTTTCCATCACTCAGCGTGTGTTTGGATACCACGTTTAAGAATAAATTCTGGTCAAAATCGCGGTTTAGAAAATTTTTACACAAACAGCCATTTTTGTTGAGAATTAATTCTGGGCAAAACCTCGGTTTGAAACCTAGGTTTTGAACAAGCTACTGAAAATAGCTTTTTCTTTGAAACCTAGGTTTTGGATTATCCAATTACTATTATACCCTTACTTTTTCTTACACCCTCTCTCCTCTCTCCTCTCTATTATCTCTCCCCTCTCTTCTCTTATCTCTCTTTTTCTCTTTCCTCTCTCCTCTCTCCTCTCTCTTTTTCTCTCTCCTCTCTCCTCTCTACACTCTCTTCTCTCTCCTCTTTCTTCTCTATCATATTTTATCTCTCTTACTTTTAATCATATCATACCCTTTTTAGTAATTTACAAATATAAAAAGTGATTCTACTACTAATTATCCAAACATCTCTATTCCCAAAATCTATTCTTCTCAAAATCTATTTTCCCTAAAATCTATTCTCCAAAATCTATTCTTCCCAGAATCTATTCTTCCCAGAATCTATTCTCTAAAAGCTAATCCAAACACACCCTCAAATCTCATAAGACAGCGCTGACAGCGTGATCTTCCCAATCTTTGCAACTTAAGGGCTCGTTTGGTTGAGGGAAAATGGGACAAATTTTCCCTTGGCTACTTCTATTTGGTTGGCAAAAATTCCAGGAAAGCATTTTCCTGCCCACGCCAATTTTCCGTCGTACGAGGGAAAATCTGTTCCCACCTATTTTTGGGATCCGATTTTTTGACGTTTTCAAAGACAAGTTTACCCCTCAACAATGCTGGGATCTCGTTCTTCTTATTCTAGCGTCGTTCTCTTCTCTTCTTCTTTTTTGATTTTTCTCGTAAACCTCTAAACTGCTTCACTCTCTCTGTCTACTTAGAACAGCGTTAGGCAATCTTCAGGTTTTTGTTTTGCCCCATCTTCAAATTTTATTCATTATACTTTTTGAAACCAAGAAGATTTCTGCTTTTGAGTAAATGAAACTAAGAAGATTTTTCATTCTTGGTCGATTCAGTTTTGTTGATCGAGGAATTCGATTGCTCTTCTTTATAATTTTCGTGGGAAACTGAACATAGTGAGTTTTAACTTTGATTATTGCTTCTTCATTTCTCGTAGGATTAACTATGTAGATGACATGTTTGTCATCGGCATTGATCAGTCTAGGGACGGTTTCCCTGATGCCAATCAAAGTGGGAGTGATGCTCGTGCTGCAGAATTGAAGAAGAAAATCGAGGCACTGGAGCGTGAGAGGGATGATTTGATGAATGAAAATGAAGAGACGCTTCGTGCTTTTGGACTGTTAAAGTTTGAATTTCGATTATTTGGTTCTGATGTTCAAATTGTTTCATGATTTGAATTTCTGGAAATAATATGAAATGCCTGGTTTAAAAGTTGTCTTTGCCTGGAATTATAAGATCAAGGGGTAAATTTTAGAGAATAACTCATGGCATCACAGATTCTTAAAACAACTCATCTTTCATGGTTTTAATTGACAACAAAAAATGAGGTACGTGATTATTTAGAATATATTTAATTATTAAAAAATATTATTTTATTATAGTTCTAGTCACGACGTTTAATGAGATATCTAAGTTCTTAGATGCTTAGATTTATATCTGAGGATAATTGACGGTTATTCTGCCATACATTAATATCGCTTAGAATGAAGAAAAATTTTGCCCTACATTTATGAACTTAACCCTTTTTTTAAAATTTTTTAAGCTAACAAATTGTTAAAGGAATCAAACTGAATGATGATATTAGATTGTTAGCATGGTACCAAAATGCTTTTCTGGTTACCAGAAAGATAAATAGCATGTTTAATAGGTGAGAAGTGAAAATAGAGAAATAATTTTTATTTGGTATGATAAAAGTTATTTTTATTTTTAATATTTTTTATCATTTCAGTTCTATCAGAAAAGTTAAGAATTAAGATGATGAAAATAGAAGTAAAATTTTTTGAACTATTTTACCCTAATTTTAAAATTCCTGAATAACTTTAACCCTTCTCAATTTATAAAAAAATAGTTTAGACTATTTTACCCTAAGTTATAAAAAAAAAAATATTAATTTCATACTTATTTTTATCCTACCAAATAAATTTTTAAAATCTATTTTTAGTTTAATTTTATTTTTACTTTTACTTCTATATGAAATTTTTCCATCCTACTAAATATACTAAAACTGCATGTTTGGCAAACTTATAAAACTATACACGTTGGGTAGCCAACAAGCAAAAATATTTTAAAAAAATCACTTTTAAGCAACCATGGTTTTGGAAGAATTGATTTTTTTTTTTACTTTTAGAAGCAAAACCAATTATGGTTAGGTAATCTCATAGGGTATGTTTGGTAAGTGGGAATTAGAAGTAGGGAAGTAGAAATAGAATCTTCCACTTCTTTTGTTTAGTACGATGGAAGTCATTTATATTTCTAATATTTTAAGTCATTTCAGTTCCATAAAAAAAGTTAAAAATTGAGATGATGAAAGTGAAAGTAAAATTTTTTTAGATTATTTTATCCTAATTTTAAAATTTCTAAACAACTTTAACCCTTCTCAAATTATAAAAAAAATATTTTAAATTATTTTAGCTCAAGTAATAAAAAAAATATACATCAATCCTATACTCATTTCTATCATACTAAATAAATTTTTAAAATAAATTTTTAGCCTAATTTTACTTCTACTTCCACTTCTATAAAAAATACTTCCATCTTACCAAACGTATTGATAGGGTCAGAATTTTTTACCCAAAATACCCTTCACAAAACCTATCTTCTCTCCTATTAACAAACGAAACCATCTTTGAGGTTTAAGAACATCAATTAACAATTATCATGAAACTTTGATGTTTAAAATCTTGTGTAAAAACATACGTTTTTTTTGGTAATTTTTTAAGCATACATTTAATCTTATATTATTTAAAAAATAAAAATATATATTAATTATATAAATAATAAATTTGTCTTTTATATATTATTTAATTATGTATTACTTTTAACAAAAATTGTACATTATAAAATTTATCATTGATATAATTATCATATTAACTTATATCCATTTTAATAATTTACACATAAAAGAGTTATAACTTATATCATTTTTGGTATTTTACACATTAAAAAGTTATAACTTATATCATTTTTGATAATTTACACATAAAAAATTATTCTAATAATAATTATCAAAATATCACCTTTTTATCAAAATCACTCTCCTCTTTTTATCAAAATTTCTTTCTTCACAGAATCTACTTTTAGTAAAAATTTATTCTTTAAAATCACTTTTTATCTTTCTCCCGAATAGCTGATCCAATCCAAACATGCTCTAAGACCAATACCTCACTTTGAATCTGCATGTGTCCATGAAAAATCCAGAAATAAGCTTAAGAATATAATAACTAATAGCAGCAGGGCACATCTCAAGTTTCAAAAGACTGTAATTGATTTAGCATACTGTATGAGCCACCTCCCATAAGCCCTTGTGAAACCAGTATGTGAACATATTCATTAAAAGATTAGCCACATTAACATAACAAGATTCATCCAACAGATTGGCACTGCCGACCACCATATCAAACAAGCGATGCTAAAAGGTAAAATGAATGAGCCACCTAAATATGAATGCACAAGTGGAGGATCCAATTCAGATCAACAACTATCCAAGGCATCTCGCAAGGCAGTTGTATTGACGTATATAGTAGCATATCTTGGGCTCCTCTAGATGCCTGTGTGCGTTGGCACGATGAACTTACATATACACGGGAGAAAGAGATAAGCAGGACCTTCTTCAGCAATCATTTGTTTTTCCTTAAGGCAGAGTTTTACGCATGCATTACAATAACGGACCGCAACTAAGATAGAATGAATGTCAGAATATTCACATCATGAGACGCAATTGTGGATCGTGAATTTCTAGAATAAGCTGTATCAACGATCCATTGATGAGAATCAAAGAAAAAGCCCTTGTGAAATTTCAGTCATATCGTATTAACGAAGATAATCAACCAAAAAGAGAATGTTGAACAGACAAGACACAATAGTAGTCAAAATTTGAAAAATTAAGGAAAAAGATCACGGAAATTGAAAGAAATGGTATGTAATATAACACACAAAACGAGAGTTATACTCTCCAAACCCTGATTGACTCACTAATCCCCAATCATGAGGGGACTCAATCCCGATTCTTCAAGCGCTCGACCCGCTGATTCAACTGCTCAATCTTAACAACGAGATTGGTGACGGAGTAGAGGAGCCAATAGAAGACCAAAGCGGCGGCAATGAGGAGGGCATTGCGCTGGCTCTTCATGATGGACTTCTGGTGTCGGAGGTACTCCGTCGGGGTGCAGGAATCCGCCTCACAACTAGGGCGAGTTTCGTACTTCCAGTAGATATCCATGAGCAAGAAGAGGCAAAAGGGGACGACGGAGAGAAAGGGCTTGAGCAAATTGCGGGTAACGGCGATCAAGCCCTTGCGGAGGCCGTCGAGGCCAGGAACGGTGAGGAGGAGCACCATAATGGCCTCGGCGGCGGCGGCATATCCTAGCACAACCCATTCAAGCGCCATGGGAACACTAAGCTTTGGGTATCTGCAACAGATCTGCGATGCGATAACGGTTTTCGGTGGGGACGGCGCTCTTGTTTTGGGGAAGGGGAATGAATGATACTTTCCTTAGGAGAAGGGGGAAGTTTTACCGAAGACCGAAACGACACGTGGCACTACAAGTGGGAGACTAAAATTTCATGTTTTGCTTTCCTTAACCGGGAAGTGTTCACGAATCACGATAACCCGCGGGAAGGAAGGCCTAGATTGTCTACAAATTTCTGTATTTAATCTTAAAATAATGGATTTTTGGGGCTAAGAAATAACAATAAAAATAGTAATTTTTTTTATACAAAAAAATTTAGTTATATTAATACTGGTTTTAGAGTATAACCCACCTAGAAAACACTTGTAAAAAATTTACGATATTGTCTATCAAAATAACTCTTAAAATAATAATAAAAATTAAATTTATATTTTTATAAAATATGAATTTATTTTTTATTATGCATGTTAATTCTAATAGGCTTAGAAGTGAAGAACTTGCCCATTAAAAAAATCTTCTTATAGGATTCGACCCACCAAGAAAATGAGCCCAAACAATGCATATATGATCAGAAATGAAATTCGGCCCAAGCTATTGCTTGGAGTTTTGCATTTTGCTTTAATTAAGAGTTCAACCATTATGGAATGGGATGGCCCAAAGCTTGGCCTATTGATCATATATGTGAACAATTCTCTGTCTCCCTACTAATAAAAGTTAATACAAATAATAATAAATAAGTTCTTATATCACAAAGATCTGAATTTGATTTCTACTTATGGGATACGAACTCGATTTCTACTACTGTTATGAGAACTCATTTAATATACGATTTCGTAAGTCTTCTATAAGCACTCTCTAACTTTAAAGTTGTACCCTAATCTTAGTAAAAGATCGATACCAGATTTACTTAAACTTTTTTATAACAACAAAAAAAATCTCAGTCTCCCTCCCTCTATATATATAACTGCATGCATATTACATTTGTTTTGTGGGCCAGAATTGTATTTTATGTGTTTAAAATAAATATCAATTGTTGACCATATACACCCGTGTACATGTATGTATGTATGTATGTATGTATGTATGTATGTATGTATGTATGTATGTATGTATGTATGTATGTATGTATGTATGTATGTATGTATGTATGTATGTATGTATGTATGTATGTATGTATGTATGTATGTATGTATGTATGTATGTATGTATGTATGTATGTATGTATGTATGTATGTATGTATGTATGTATGTATGTATGTATGTATGTATGTATGTATGCAATACATATAAATATTAAAAAATTACGTGTAGCTGAGGGAAGAAAGAGAGATATCGATGAGTCGAAATCTATTTTTCCTTTGAAAATAAGGAAGGGACTAAAGGCCCCAAAGTATAGCAAAGATAAGTTTTTTTTGTTATAAAATAGTTTAAATGGATCGACACCGATTCCTTAGTAAAGTTAGGATATAATCTCAAAATTTAGAGAGTACTTATAAAAAATTTATGAGATCACCTATCAAATAAACCCTCACGACGACAGCAAAAATCAAACTCAAACTCGTATTATAAATATGTTCTTTACCATAATTTTTATTGGCATAACAAAGATAAGTTAATAGGACCACTTTATCCACGAACCAAGTCATATTCATATACTATCACATAAGATCTCTAAAACATGAGACCGCTTCAAACATGATCATAGAATTTGCATTCATCTCATCAAATATGTTACGCGTTTAGCCAGTTTGTTCATTCGCATATTGACTTCTCTAAACATATGATCATAGAAAACCACCTAATCCCACACCACTAACTCTCTAATTTCTTTCACCACCGTGAACAGAAGGCGTCCTCTATTGTACTCCTTCAAATTTAATTATAAAAGTTAATTAATTTTTTTAGATAGATTAAAAAAATCAAATAAACTAGTTAACTATAATCAAAACCAATCTCACAAAATGAATTCATATTATATACTCCTCAATAGGGATAAAAATAGGCTAGGACAGACCTATATTTGGCTTGTTTAAAAAAATATATAGGCTTTATATATGAAAATATATTTTTTTTAAGAGGTCAGGTTCAAACTCGATAAAAAACTTGTTAGGCCTGTCAAGCGGCTTGTGTCTATTATTTAAAATATATTCAATATAAAATTATAATAAGTAGGTATCGAACCCAACACCTATTGAACATAATACAATAATAAGACTGTTATACCAACACATATTATTATAGATTTTATTCATACATTTTATTTTAACAAGAATTAGATCATTTTAACATGCCATTGATTTTAACTCTAACACCTAGATCTAACCCACTTCTTCACTTTCCTGTCACGCTCTGTCTCCCCCTCATTCTCAATATCAAATTTTTCTTTTGCCCAAGTAGAACGCTCTCTAATCCACTCCTCATTTTCTCTTCTCTCTTCATCTCTCTCACTTGCAAAGTCACCACTCCTTTCAGTGTCATATTATTATTATTCTAATCTTTCATCTTCTGTCCATTCAAGACAAACCTGAAGCCTCAAGGTGACTTTTTTCTCATCTAAAATCTTTTAGGGCCTCAACGTAATTTTTTTCTCATCTAACACCTTTTGGGTTTCTGATTCCTTTGTGGTTTTCTGTGGTTAGTGTCTAGGAGCCCTTGAAGATGTAGATTGAATATAATGCATTTAATTTTTCTAAGTTTCCTCAGTAAAATGTGAAAATAGATTTTCTGGGATTTTTTAAATTTCCTCCGCAGTTATGTTATACAAAGACCTTTCCTATAGTTGATTCTCTGGGATTTGTCTGTGCGTGTGTGATTTTGTTTTTCCCGTAAGGAATATTTGTGGTGTGTTTAGTCAAAACTGAAGAGGGTTAACTTGCTTAGTTTTATAAAACCTTGACTTCAGGTAACATAAGCTGTTTACTTGCCTATTTAGATAATGTAGACTATCGTGGGTTGTTGTCATATTCTTACCAATTTTCATTGATGTACTCGTTTTTGCGGTGCACCTCGCTCATAAAATTAATTTTATAAAAAAATCAATTTTTTTTAACAAACTTTAAGTTAGGCAAGATATTTTTACAGGTCAAATTTAAACTAAAAAGTTAGCATATAATAAGCTACAGGTCAGGCACAGACCATATTATTGCTTAATAGACCTAACCTATTAAGGTCATAGCCTGTCCTAACTTGTTTCCATGCCTACTCCTCAATCTACTCAAATTAATCAACTAACTCTTATATTAATTATAATTGATTAATTTATTTAATTTACTTAATTTATCTAAAAAATTAATTAGTTCTTATAATTAGAACTGTGAAGGTAATATTTAATTTCCTCATTAACGAGGCTAAGTGATTTATATTAAGCCATGTATGTTGCGTCTTAGACATTTTCCTTTTTTCTAAGCAAAAAATTAGTCTAGAGCTCACTAGAGTCATGGCATACCTCCAGATAGGGATGAAAATAAACCAGGCGGCCTGTCAGGGGCCTCTAGCATGGCCTATATTTGGCCTAGCCTATTGTAAAAAGTACACAGGTTAAGGCCTATATAAAAGCCTGTTTTCTTTATAAGGCCAGGCTCATGCTCGTTAAGAAACCTGTTAGGCCTGTCAGGCGGCCTGTGCCTATTATTCAAAATATATTTAGTATAAAAGTGTAATAGGTAGGTGTCGAACCAACTACCTATTAAACATAATACAACAATCAAACCATGAGGCTAACACATAGTGTTATAAATTTTATTTTTATTTTTTATAACAATAATTAAATAATAAATTTTGATAAAACATGATCTTTTAATATGTTCAGGCTAGGCTATATATATTTACAGGCCAGACTTAGGCTAAAAAAGTAACCTACAACAGGCTACAAGCCAGGCACAAGTTAGATTATTACTTAACAAATTTGCTTTGGCCTGTTTCTATCCCTACCTCCAGATTTAAAGAGTATTTATAGATGTACTTACTCATGACTCACTAATAAAATTATTATATCAATAATAGAATTTAAAATTATGACCTTATAAACTATAATAAATTATTTTTATCAATTAGATCAACTTTTGATAACTACATCTTTCCTTTTAGATTTATGATTCTTTCATAGCCGGAAAAAAAATCCAGATATTGCTCATAAAATGACTGATATCTACTTCACCAGTCTCTTGCTATTAAAAAAAGGCGCAAAAGGTTTTTAGTGCACAATCATATGGGAAGATCAATCACTTTAATTAGTTGGTTTAAAAGTAAGGGTTGCATTAAATAAATGAACAACTTTGGCCCCTCTCATGAATATTTAAGTTAGTTTTGATTTGACACTATGTTGTTCATCATTTTCATCTTTATGACTAGGTCGTTTAACCTAATGATGATTCCTCATTACCAAATGTCGCTGCATATATATCCTTTCACAAAATAAACATATCCAACGTTAATTAAATATACGCAATCTTTAAAGGGAACACACAACTTCTGATTAAAAAAATAAAGAATAATAAACACTAATTTCTTGTCAATATATAGTGGTTGATTAATCCGCATTAGTTAAAAGGATTATTAAATCTTCTTTGGAGATGTGCCCGTGCCAAGGATTTGATGTGTTGGGATACATATCAAGAGCTCATAGATCAAAAGCAAAACAAAAGGAAAGTCAGCTATAATTATTAATAAAGAAGAGAGATAAAATATCAAGAGCTCACGACGCTCTCCCATTTCTCATATACTATAATCAAGTAATGATGGCTTCCTTAATCATAATTATGTTTAATTTAATACGGCCTTCTCTTGACCAACAAAAAATTATTCTTCGAACGGCAACTTTTGGTCAAAACTCAAAAGGGGTGGTGGGTGTTGGACCGTTTTTTATTTTTCAAGTAAAGGATTTTGTATTGTATTTATCAACTCAAATTGCACAGTTTTTATTTGATCAATGATAATTGAGTTGAGTGTAAGGGACACCTTAAAAAAATAATTTGAACAAGAAGAATCCAAATCAACCCCGTCTGGTCTCCCCCAACAAGAAGCAAAAATATATATATAATAAGTTGCAATAAATGCTAGCAAAATGAGGAACTTAAATAGTGAACAAAAAGAAAAGGATGATATTGTGACTAATAATATATATGAAGCTAACTCTTTGGAGATAAGTAAAGTGGTTCATTTCATGTTGAAAAGGTAAGGAGGGAAAAAGCTTCATCTACAGATCATGATCATGCCCACAAAAGCCTAAACCCATCACTTTATACTTGGAAATCAACAAGTTGGTGATTTTGGATCTTTGAGCTTTTTGCTTCACTTTCTCTTCTTCGTTGGTAAGCACAACATCACTTTCTCTCTTTCTCTTGCCCCAATAAACTTCTCTTTCCTTTCTTCTTTATTTTCCATCACACATGCATCTTTCTCTACCTATACTAACTTACAAAATACACCAAAACAAGAAGAAAAAGGATGATATCTTCACTTGAGAACTAAACAAGATGAACACAACAAATTAAAGGCCAATAAATTAGCAGAGGAAGCATTACAAGAGTGTTAATTATCCACATATGATAATATCCTTCATTTGCCACCTGCAAGTAATATTGAATCAAATTTTTAATTAGATAAATTTAAAAAGTTGAAAAAAATAAAAACTGGGATGTAATATAACACATGAATTATTAAATTAAAGATACCTTTATCCTTTTTACACAACTTGGTCAAGAATGAAATGAATATGATGAGTAGAGCCACCCCTGCTATGAGTCCAACTATTATTGCCAGTGTCTTCTGAAGTTCATCGTCGTTCTTGTTGTTTTTATGCTCACCTACGTACGTACACATTTCAATCCATATAATATATTACATTTATTCATAACAAATTTAAGATTACAAAACATATTTGCTCAAATTCGCCTAATCACTTGAACCCCATCTCCAAATAAGGATAATTACAAACTAAATTAATTTTAATAATCAGGAAAAGACGTTGCAAATGATGAGGATTCTCTGCACCAAAATACCTACCTTGGCCTTTTCATTATCTTTTATGAATTAGGAGAAATGGTACTATCATTCGTGCTTATTTGATATTTGATTCTTTATTTTCATTCATAGGATTCTTCACGTAAAGCGACGTGTGTGTATTATATTAATCAAGAAAGTTCAGATGGCTACTTTTAACAAACTTGAAATAATATTATGAAATATTCATGCATAGAAAGGCTTATGGGCAGAATTTATGAATCATAAGAGCAGATCAAGAAAATCAAATCATTCCCTTTTTTCTTTTTTTCTTTTTTTATATTATTCTTTCTTTTCCCTCATTTTGAGGGGTATGAATAATGATTGGCCTGATTTCTCTTTTAAGAAAAAAAGTAAATAAATAGAAGGAAGGCAATTAAAAAAACTCAAAGACAAACCTTTTACAAAGAAGAGCGCACATAAAATTTTCAAGTAAACCCAAGTAATTAAATGGGTCCAAAATCAGACTAGATCAAAATATTTTTCTAACAAAAGGTGAAAAAGGTATCTTGAATAATTATTAGAACTCTTCCTTCCTACCAAATACCGACGGCATTCATTTCCACGCCGACCTTTGTACGTATTCACTTGGCTTGTAACGTAAATCGGAAATTATTCCAGCAAGTCAATTCTATCTAAGTAATCACTTAAAAACTTAAAACTAATAATAATAATATGAAAGCAAGAACCGACTAATAGAAGCTACAAAACCACCACTATTCACGGTGGCGGAGCCGCTTACCGTTTCCGCCGGGCGAGTAATCTCCACCTTGGGAGTAGCGCGCGTAGCACTTGGCCAAGTATACCTGTCCCCACTGTGCGGGCCCACACTCTACTCTGATCCGTCCGATCGCATTCGAGAGACAATCCTGGCACTCGGTCGCACTCAAATCCCCTACGCACTGCGCCATACCCTGTAAATCCCCCGAGCCGGTCGTTCTAAAGGTCTTGTATATCCCATCGGACGTCTCCAAATACGCCAGCACGGCATCTCGCCGAGTCAACACGTCGGAAGTAAACCCAATGGACGGTCCACATTTCTTCAGGACCAAAGTTTTGTCCTCCACGCCCAAGAACTTAGAATCATCATACTTAACGAAACAACCGTCGAGCTGCAAGGCCCCGCCGGTGGAGTCAGGGCAGATGGTGCCAAGCTGGGAGACGGCCCGCGCAACACAGCGGGAGCAGTCGGTGGCGGCAAGGTCGCCACGGCACTGGAAGAGGCCATAGATAGGGGTGTCCTGTGAGGAGGAGGAGGGAGGGACGGTGAGGTTGTTGTAGGACAAGAACATGGCGGCGTTGACGATGGTAGTGAGTGCGGAGTTGACGCCGGACTCGTAGGCAGAGCCCGGCGTAAACTTAGCCTGAGAGCAACCGCCAAAGATGAAAGCCTCGCTGGAGGAGGAAGATGATGGGGTAGTGAAGGAAGTGAGTAGAAGAAGAGGAAGAAGAAGGAGAACGAGAGAAGAGAACATTGACATGGCTGTGTGTTGTGAGATTGACAGAGGGAGAGGGGGAAGGTAGGCTATTTTTATATGAAAGAACTGAAAGCGAAACAGTGTGTGTGTACGTAATGATAATGATATCTTTGAGGATAATTCACGTAAGGGAGCTTCAGCTGGATGTATATATACGAACTATTGTACACAGAGTATATGATCGTGTAGACCCAAACCAAAAGGCACAGGAACCCACTCATAAATACATATAGTTCATCATATTTAAATTTTATTAGGTTTTATGCATTTCTCCCAATATTATTTCTTTTTTCGCGAATCTTTTGATCATAGTGTTAGTCCTTGTTTGCGTTATTTTGAAAGTTTTATCAATATCTAGAGAGAGAAAGAGAATTATTATTGAATAGTCATTGCTTTATCTAACTAAACCTAGCTCCTATAAATACCATTGCCCCCGACATATATAGATAACAAGTGCATATATTCACATATATGTTTTTTCAAACATATTTATTTAAATTAGTTGGGGTTGTGTCTAGGATGAGGGAAAACAACATATTGATGTGACAGGAGAACGTAAATGAAAAGGAAAAAGAGGGAAATATTAATTAGGGGTACGTTAATAAGAAGAGGAGGTGGCTTTTGAGAAGCAATGGAACAAGTCAAAAGAAACTGGTGAGGGGAAGGTGGTGATCCTTGACTCAAAACACATAAGATATGTTTGTAATAAGAGAAGTGAAGGTGGAAAAGTAAATATTTAATATAATGGGAGTCATTTTTATTTTCACTTTTAATATTTTTTTATTATTTTAATTTTATTAGAAAAGTTGAGAAATAAGATGATAGAAGTAGAAGTAAAATATTTTACACTATTTTGCCTCAAGTTATAAAATTCTTAAACAATTTTAACCCTTCCCAAATTATAAAAAAAATATTTTAGACCATTTTACCCTAAATTATAAAAAAATATACACTAATTCTATACTTATTTTTATCATACTAAATAAACTTTTAAAATCTATTTTTAACCTAATTTTATTTTTATTTCTATTTTTATTTTTATAAAAAATTCTTTCAATCCTATCAACGTACCGACTACTCTCTCTCTTTCTCTGTAATTATATATATATATATATATATATATAGTGGATGATGAGTGTATAACTTTATATATGGGTGACTTGTGGAGGAAAAAAGATTAAGCCGCTAAAAATGAGGGGAAGGGAAGTAGAGAGCACGTGATGGGTCCCACGAGTTGCTATGTTTCAATCAAAATCAGACTTCATCTTATATATATATATATAGGGAGCTTTTATTTGGTCCAGTTTGGAGATGGGGATACTGATAGACATACAACGAGAACGCTGCTCTCTCAGCTTGATAGCAACCATTTGTTTGGGTTTCATGTATTATTATTTGCCCGTTTGGTTCAAAAAGTAATTTTGAGCCTCATTTGCTTGCTTCATCCATACGTCTCTGTAGTTGTAGATTGTCATTCATCTCATCATCCTTTGTAAAAATTAATGCCATTTACAATATTATTTCACAAATTAAAATAATCATACATACCTACCAATAAGCTGTTAATTGAGATACTAAATAATATACTTAATAAAAAAATATAAATTTAAATATTAAAAAATATATTTATTAGAAGAGATAAACAAAAATTTATACTATAACGTAGGTTACAAGGCCATTAATCTAACTAGTTACTACGACTTGTGTGCGGAGGATATAATTAATTAAGTTGGTGGCGATAATTGAATGCATGTGAAGACTGAAGAGTCAATTCAAACGATATATATTATATAGCTTCGCAAAATAAGCAAAGAAGAAGAAATTGATTGATAGAGATGAATGAATGATACCGCTACAAGCAAGGCATCTCCTAAAATTGACCACACCATTGACTCCATCGTCTTCATTTTTTCCTTTACTGGGAACGATAAATATATTTGGTCAATGATTGCAAGAAAAATTCCACACCTTACCTGTATTTAATTAATTATGAATATATTATAATATGCAGGAACCATTGACCCTGATGACCTGGTCGTCCGATACCTTTAAGTAAAAAACAATAAAAAAAAGACTGGTCCTTTTTGTGGAATAATTTTTCTCAATTTGTCCTCAACTGTAACACGTTATTGTGGAATATTATTAACACTCCAGTCAATTCAAACCACACTTACTCATTCATTTGATTTTCATCCAGCAACATTAGGCTTGTCTTCTTCTATGCTAAGGGATTTGAGCACAAATAATTTCTCAACAAACATAATTAACGGGGATTCTTTAAGCAATAAATAAATAAATAAACAAACAGAGGTAGAAAATTCAAATGCGTTTCCAATTCAATATATTAATCCTCTAACAAGACATGGAGAAGCCCAGGCCACAAAGCGATTAGTATATAAGCTGAGCGTTAATTTAGTTGGTAATAATTAAAATCCAACCACATCCCTCACTCTATTAATTTTATATTGGATATTCTTAATTAGACCAGCGTGCCTCCCCAAACCAAAAAAAAAACAAATAAGAAAACTATTGTATCCTATTGGCACTATAATTGAATTGCAATGACTAGCCAATTGTTTGTGGAAGTAATCATTTGGTAAGTATTTATAATCATGATTAAATTAAATTTAAGGAATGAGAAATGCCCCCAATTAATCCTAACAATTTTTGAATCTCACTCGGTCAGATAATCATATCAAAAACAAAAAATATGAAAAATAGTGATATATATATATATATATATATGAATTAATCCCCGCAACTAGATGAAAACGGAACAGGCTAGGAATCTCAATGAAGAAGAAAGCATAGTATTATGATAATGATTGACGAGTGACTGCATATCAAACAAGCTTCCAATTAATAATTGAGTAGACAATATATATGTTTATCCAATTAATAGAGATTGATTCCTTTTTCTCCTTCAAACACGTCTGAACATAATCTTCATACCTCCCTCGTCTTGTCTTTTTATCTAAAAATAATACGTATTTATAACTATCTGCATCCCCTTATTTTATGTATATCCTCTACCTAACATATAGCCACATATATACCTTTAAGAAACTTTGAAAAGAAACTGATTTTTGCCAAACAAATTAATGTTCCCTTTTCTCTGTGTGATCAAACAGAGAGAGACGGTTGGTGGGTGGAGAAGCAAGCATGCATTGAGAGTTGAATAAGAGGAAAAGCAAAAGAGAGAGTGAAGAAAGACAAAAAATTAAAGGGAAACGGAAGGAGGAAGAGGGGAATTAATTAGAGGAAGGTCACTTCATGAGCTTCAATAATGAAGGCACCGTCTTTGCATCATTTTGTTTGTTTGTTTACATAATTGCTGTGAATTTGCGTTGTTGTGTGTTGTGAGGATTTTTGTCTTTGTCTTTTGATGTGCCACCACGACACCGCACACAACACTACAATAAGCTCTACAACGTTAGGCTTTATGCCCTTTTGCCTCTCTACTAATCCCATTCTTATTTTCCCTTCCCCGATATCAACTTTTCCATGTATGTCTTAATTACTACCTGTTTGGTGGTAAGACATACATGTAATTTCACTTTATTCTTAGACAGATCCTTAGAGTTTTTTCTTTTTTTCCTTTCTATATACAAATATAGATTGGCAACATTTAACTAGGAATGAGTGATCAAAACTGAAAACCGAGATTGGAGGAAGATCAAAGAGAGTATAATGAGTACCCTACAAATTTATATAATTGGGGCATCTCACATTATCCAATTTTTTCAGGTGTTGATTGATAGGAACCTGTCTATATACACTTAGAAACTCAGACCAATACGCCAAACACGCCACAAATCAATCATTCATGTCCACATATTCCACATTAATTACAAACATACTTATAAGTTTACAATGAACACTATACACTTCCCATCACAATTTGTGCAGTGATGTTACTGTAGATTTCTATATATTGAAAGTTTAATCCATCTAAATTAACTAAATGGATGTTTAAGACACGAGAGAAATGGTATTAGTATTGATACTGATGTATACCATTGATACTCTATTTTAGGGGAATGCAAGTGACATATATGAGATCTTTATTGTCATTAGTTGCATATACATTGAAGCATCATTCAAAATCTATGTCTTCATGAATTGGATTGCAATTTTTGTTTTTGATACGATTATCTGATTGTATTAAATTTGAGTATTATTAGATATAATTGGGAGTAATTCTTCTAAAAATATTTTTTACATTTATATTGACTCAAACTTAAGATATCATGTTTAAGCAGTCTACTCAATTTAAATAAGTTAACCATAGAAAACTATTGATTGAGGATGCTAATTGCATATCTGAAACCTAACACCATTATTCAACAAACAATTGATGTACATATTTTAATTTTCCTTTTGATGAGAGAATGTGTAAAATTAGAGGGCGTTGCAGGAAGAGTGTTCCTTTTCCATTTGATGAAACAAGCTGCCATCATAAACACCTCTCACTGTTCCTTTGTGCAGTAACCCATTCTTGTCTTTGCCCAGATAATACAACAGCTTCCACTCTACGTAGCTACCAACCCTGCCCACATATATATATGTATGTGTATGTATCTGTTTGTTTTATAGTAAATGAAAAAAATTAGGTTAATTAAGAAATGATTAGTGATTACCAGCCAGAGTAATCCTTAGGAACTCTGTTTGCCTTAAGCATGGCGTCCAGTTCATTTGATGTTAAAGCATCAGCGTGTCTTCTTGCATGCTTCCTGAATATTTCTTCGAACTTTAAAGCAACAAACCTAGACCATAATTCATTCCCAAAGATAAAACAGAAAAGAAAATATTATGAAGACAACTTGAAAATTGCCAAGAACAAGAAATGTATGGAAGAACAAACACACACACACCCCTTCCTTGAGAATCATAGACACCGGGCTCACTCCCATGTTTGGCTCTTTGGATATTTCTGACTTCAATTGGTAACAAAAGAGAAGGACATTTTCCCTGCCCAATTCATCAATAAGAAGCTCAGTTCAATGTTACTTGTCAACATCAACATATAAAAGGCAGAGAAACGTACCCGGCTAGTTTTCTGACAAGAAGAAGCCGCAATCGATTGCACGAAGCCCTACAATCACAAGATTCGATATTATTACTGTTACTGCCTACAAATTCATGTTTGGTTTCCGAGAAAACAACCTCGGAAAGTCTCCCAGGGGTAAACGACGCCGTCCTGGTTTCTGTTGAAGAAGGAAGCGTGCTTTTGCAGAACGTTCTGGTCGGGATCAACAATTGAACTTGTTGCTGCTGCAGCATTAAAACCAATAATAGAAACGGCCGGGAGTGGGACTTGTCCATTTCTTTATATTGATATACACAACGATTACTTTTGCAAACAATATTTTGAGGCAACGCGATTGATTACAGCATATTAAAACATAAGTAACTTATAATTAATAGTAATGCCTCATATTCAGTTGCAAGTTGATGTCAAAATCATGTTAAAATCTCACATGCTATATATAAAAGATAGAATAGATAGCACACGAGTTTTTTCTTTCAAAAATGCTTCCGGCCGAATCCAACAAGGTAACCGATTCGTTTCGAATTGGTCAGTTGACGATATAAGAAAAACATTAGGCATTACGCCCAACACAAATTAAATTCTTTGAATTCCTTACGGAATGAAAGTCCGGAAAATCAACCTAAATCTCTTTATGACCACAAGAATAAAAAAAAAAAGTTAAAGTGTAAATTTATCCCAAAAATTTACACTCTCAAAAGTTTTTTTGTTAGGTTCAATATTGCACTGAAAATTTTAAAACGTAACAATGTTATATCATTAAAAATATTAACAATGTTGTATCATTAAAAATATTAACGGTTAATATCAATTTTTTATTAGTTAATTAGTTTTATAACTGAGCAAAACAACATTACTACTTTTTTAAATTTTTAAAGTTATATTGAACTAAAAAAAATTTCTTATATAACATTACTCCTGAATGAAAACTTAACAAATTTACACCTGAACCCAATAAAAAATATATACATTACATATGTATAGATAAAAGATAAAGAAAGGAAAGATGTATAGTAAATATAGATCGTCTCACTTTATATGAATCTCTAGGTGAACAGGCGAATCCATAAATGGAGAATGCGTAATATTTGAGCAAGAAAATGAGATGAGAGGCAGAATTCAATAAAGTAATGCGTAGAGAGATATGACACTTGGTGTCGAATTGGACTCTCACCATGAATGTGAATAATACATTATATAAAGGGTTTTTAAGCTGCATGCCACATCAAAATATGGAGTTACGGTAGACTCAAAGTACATTGTTCAATGAAAATCAAGGACTCACAATCCCTTGAATTGCTTCCGGTTACATAGGCAAATGGCTTGTAATTACATTTATAAATGCACCCCCCGTGAACTCAGATTATCTATCGGATATGATTATTTACATTATTGGTGGTGTTATTGTTCTTGGATTCTCACCCGAACTACACGATACAGCATTTGAGCACCAGCCCCTTTTGATCAATCCTGCCATCTTCGTTACCTAGAAGCACAAGTCATGTCTAGTTTCATACTAATATAAAATCAACAAGCAATCAACAAAGATGAACTAGTTTTACAGACCTTCAGGAGGCTGAGCTAGCTTCCGATTTTGAGGAGACAGCATTTCCTTCTTCAATTGCATCAGAATGTCCTCCATTGTATGCTCTCGCTGCCAATTAGTCAGCATGGGAAACAAATGTGGCTCAACCTGGTAATTCAGCAAGTCATTAGTTCAGTATCATGCATGTCACCATATCGGGTAGCCCTTACAAAAATGTCACCTACCACTCCAGTATCTTGGTCGACACAAGTCATGTTAATCCTTGTTTGAAATCTTACAGACGGGGGATTGTCTGGATAATCCTTGCCACAGAACAACTTCAACTGGTAGATACGCCCTTCATGAACAGTCTGGTAAAAAATAATATCGACAAGGGGAAGACACAAAATCAATATATTGTTGGATGGAAACTAAAATTTCCTTAGAAATAAAAGGAAAAAAGTTAATCACCGTACAATCAAAGAAAATAAAATGCAGCTAATCATTGGGTTTCTAGGAATCAGGCAACACACAATTCCTTTGCAGATAAAAGAATATTACAGCAATGATAATTTATAACTGAATTTATCCAATTATTCAACCCTACAGGTAACATGGTCTCACACACAGGAATAACTTGAGCAATATTTACCATCTAATAATGATCTTTTCGAACACCATAAATTGGTATATAGGAATCTAAATGCCACCAACTGAAATTCAGAATTATTTATTTTGTAACAGAAGTGGGCAATGGAGGGTTGGTTTGGGAGGGTAGAGAAGGGATTGGGAAGTATATGCACAAACATACAATAAAAGCATTACAACCCTAGTAAGATGAATATCAGCTTACACCAGGGGGACCGATAATAGTCCCTGTCCATGACTGCATGTGTATGTCATCAGCGTCATCCATGCCATAGCTAACAGTTCCATCCCCGATTCCCTTTTCACCTCTTTCAAGCTCTTCCAATAATCTGAAACTCCTGGGTACTGCATACACCAAAAAAGCCAAGTGTTAATTATACATTCATCAAAAGTTATCACACATGATTCAAAAACCAGGTATTTTTTAGGGGGGGTGTGGAGAGACTGAAAAAATATGTGAAAATCATTTCAGCCATCATGTGGAATATATTTCTCACTGAAAAGTTTTGGAGAAATGCAATCTATTCAATTCAATCCTTCTTTCTTGACGAAAATTCTTAAGTCCAAGGCTATTTTTAGGAAATATGGGATTGCCATTGGTAGGTGACTGCAAGCTTAGCTAAAGAAATGAAACAATAAGCAGATGTCCACTAAGATTTCAACAATCTGTAGACATTAACCAACAAAGCACAAAGGTTATCAACATCAAAGAAGAGACAATATGTATAGAGGGAGCTGTCACATGGGGCCGTATGCTAAAACAGAAGGACTACATGTTGACCCTGGCATGTATACGAGAAAATACCAAATCAATTTCCCAGGGAGATATTTACCAACAAATATTTGAAAACTAGGATACAACCTACAAGCTCTACTGAGAACAGTCGCAGAGAAATCTAAATTCATAGGAGGCGAGGGAAGGCATACATGATATCTCACAAAGATGTTAGTTAAGAATTTCCCCGGGGGGATGATGATTATCCACAAGCTAAACGCTTTCCCACCTATGACCAGAATTCCCCCTAGGTCAGGAAGGGTGTAACTTGTAAAACTTGAGTCCTGTTCTAGCACCAAAGTAAATGACTTTACACATCTACTCTGGCTCTGTGCGTCCATTAATGCGTTTTATATTTTGTATCATTTATGTTTATTCAGAATCATATATGTATGCCATACTCCAATGTTGTCGAGTACTATCAACATGGCTCTTAACGTGACAATGCAGCATGATCCATCAACAAATATGCACGAAGTATTTGACCATATGTGATTTTAGCATAAAACATAGCTTCCAATTCGGCTCAGGCATAATTCAAAAACTAGTTGAGTAATATGCAGAAATATGGTTCCAACATAGTAAGAATTGAATTAAAAAAGTGCACCCGCAGATGGTAGAGCAAGCAATTATGAAAACTCGTAGGAATAAATGAAAGTTATTGACTTCCTAATAACCCAACCACAACAGCCCAAGTTCAAATAAAAGCATACACGCCGGACGACACAAACCAGCAAAGCGTATTAAGAAATTTTAGATTGCACCAACAAAAAGCAGAAGCACAGCAATTCTTCATAATTAGGGAATGACTTGACGACAAAATTGTAGACGAACTTCAACCCAATTTCTGGATGGATGCCATGAATCCAAAACGGAAAAACAATGGACAAGAGATATAAAGAAATCTGGGTGCCCAATACTCACCAACAACCGCAGATCCTTCGGAACCCATTTTGATGGAGGCTTAGGAGAGTCGCACGATTAGGGTTTTGAAGTTGTAGCGAGAGCACCGCACAAACTTTCGGGTGAAAAGGGTCTTAACAATGACTACAGCGTCCAACTACTGTGACAAAGACTGTACAGTTTACAATATAAAAGGAGGAGATCGGTTGCGGATTATTCTCTACAGCTGGTCTCCCGTTGTTCTTGTGGACTCTGTCGCCTCTGCAAATAATAATGAATAGGTTTATTAATTTTATAACATGACAATTATTATTTTGTACAACTATTTTAATAAAAAATTTATTATATAATCATTTATACACATATTATTTTTTGCCTGTAAAATAATTATTTTATATATTATTTTTATTGAAGAAAATATACTCATTAAAATAGCATATTAGGTGAAGTCTAAACTCTAAAGACAAGTCCTACTATTTATTAATTATAAGTACAAATAATATAGTTTACTGTAAATTTTATTATACATATTTTATTTGATTTCTTCATATTATTTTAATTAGTTGTTTAATCATTTTTTAGTGTTCTTAGCTACTTATTTTATGGGTTGATTGAACCACTTCAAATGTAGATCATATTGTCTACTTGTCTAATATAATTTTTTTGTTAAGAATAGATACATTTCTATTAAAAATAATTATATTCAAAATAATATCATATATTAAATATGAATATTTTTTTTAGTAAAATTTAAATATTGGTCTGCCACTTAGTAAGAGACTAATTTTTTCTATTAGACCTAATTCTCTCGAGTTATTATGGTATTTTAAAATTATGTTAACAGGATGATTAATATAGTAGCCCTTAAAAGTTAGAGTTAAACACAGATGTTTGCATATATAAACAAATTTTAATTAAAAAAAAAGCAACTTGTTAAATATATAAGATAACATCAAGTTTTTGTACTTTTCTTAGCATTTAATCATTATAATACTATGAATCCATGATTACGTTTTGTATACTCTATTTTATCTCTTGCCCCCTTGCTCCTCTTCCTTTATTCCCTCAATTTTATCTTCCTTTATCGATTTTATCTTACTCTCAAAATCGTATTTTCTAAAGTTCCTAACGCTCTTTGGTTTGACATATCCAATATGAACTTGATTATTATTATTATTATTACTATTATTACTGCTGCTGCTGGTTCTTTTTTCACATGCATCTTTACCAAATATATCTCATAAACATGCTTGAGTACACAGTAATTACGTACGAGGCCTGTTAATCAATCATCCAAAAGTCTCAGAGATAAGCGTCTCAAGCACGCTTGAGTATAATTATGAGGCCTCAGAATCAAACATCACCCAAATGTTTCCCAGATGAGGGCGTGCGCGCACGTGCCACAATCATGCTTGAGTACACAGTAATTATGAGGTCCATGAATCGAACATCCCCCGAATGTGCTTGAGTTCAAGATTGCAGAATACTATTAATCATGCTGTAAGATAAAGCGGGCCACTGAGAGCTTCAGCTTAGGCCATTAGCAAAAGTTTGAAATATGCACTAACAAAAATTACATTACAGTTGCAAAATAACTAATCAAAATCTGCAAGTTATTTCTTTGATAAATAATTCTGAAAGAAATATGTCACGGTGATACCTATACCTCCCAAGTTCAAATGTATGAATAATTGTCAACAAACAAAGAAACATGGCACTTAACCACAGAATAATCAAACTCAACTTTTAAGTTAGCTCGTGTTGACCCTGAGACTTATGGTTTTAACCAGTCTTCGAAGCTCCTCAACAATTTGATCTCTGGAGATCTCCGTCTCTTTACCAGCTTCAACATCTTTCAGATTCACAACACCTTTACTCAATTCTCGCTCACCCACCAGGACCATCCAAGGGATCCTAGATTCTCTGGCACGATCGATGTGCTTCATTGGTCTTTTATTGACCAAGAATTCTGCTTTGATCCCAACATCCCACAACTCACTAACCAGCTCTGAAGCAAGTGTTAGGTCATCCCCTAATATGCTCACCAGGACTTCAGTTTTGTTTGCTCGAGGCATCTAACAAATGCACCAATCAACAAACAAACAAAAATATTACATGAAAGTGGTCATACGTGCTTAAGAACTTGTCAGCTTGATAGGTAGTTAGGTGCGGGCAAATAAAACATTAGGGTTGTTGGCTATTCATTTTATTAATCCCATGATTTATTGGTTCTTCATCATGACTTTATCTAAAGCTGTATTTGACAAGGAAAACCAAGCATTCAACTGCGGGTGTGATGGCGTTTGCAAAAAAATTTCCATGTCTCCATTCTCATATACTTTAATAAGAAATACAATCTTGCTTAACGCAAATATTTCAAAGCGTTCAAAACCATAATATTTCATAAAACAAAATTGACCAATCTTTCCAGCAAATCGGGGTTCAACTGGAGTTTGGTCCTCAGAACAATCAAGTGGGTAGTTGATTACAGGTAGCAAGCAAAACAAGCATTACAATTACCTGGTTCCGATCTTTCTGAAGTTGCTCCATTATAGCAAATACTCTCTCAATTCCAAGACTGACACCAACTGCTGGAACTTGCTTGGATCCAAACATCCCTATCAGGTCATCATATCGACCACCAGCAGCAATAGAACCAACCTGGGCGCAGAGATTTGTACACTCACATCCATTCCTACATACAAGGTAAGACATACATGTGTGTGCGCTTGTGTGTGCATATCATACCATCAGTTAAAGATGAAAGGCCCCCCTTCTTAAATGATGGGGTTTCCTTTCACTTACATAATTCTTTTTCAGGATTGCAGAATAACTATATTTAATTTTGGTGCTGACCATCAAATTTACTAAATAAAAACATCTTTAGTTATATTATGATGCTATTACTGCCACCGTTCGATGATGGATTTATTGCATTACATTCTGTCATACAGCGACCAATTAAAGGGAAAGAGGTTGTCATTATACCTTAAAAAAGAAGAGAGCAAAGAAGGCAAAAGGTATCTTTTAATTGAAACTTTAGAAATGAATTTAAAAAATACTATAACCTTCTTGCCAACGAGTATGAAGGCTTTACTCCCTTATTTTAAAATAAACAGCTATCTTTTTATCCTTCATTTCTTTTATCATGTTCAATTGAGTAACATGAAGGATCCAATCACTAGTTATCAATTTAACTAGCAAAACCTTCAACTTGTGATACATATATGATGGAACAAATAATAGTAAAGATAAGACGTCAGAATTTACCTGTGCACCACCTTTGAAAACAGCTTCAAATATAACACCAGTATAATAATCAAGACCTCTGGCAAGACTCAAGTCAAAAACAACTTTACCAATGCGTTTCGATTTATCCAGAGCTTTGAATAAAATTTCCAGGTCATTTAATGCGTCAACGGATCCAGCATGTTCTAAGAAAGTACTACCCTCTTGTTTAAATTTAGCTAACAATGTCAAAGGAGGTCCCTTTTCCTTAACAAAACTTCCAATTTTGTCAGCCGTCTCAGCAGATATTCCTTTTTCTTCGACCTACAAAATGATAGTATGCCGCGTGTTACAAAACAGAAAAAAAAAAATCAGCCCTAGCAGCTCGAAGCATGTTACTGAACAGTAACATAATAATCCCTAACAGCTCAAATTAAAATTTCAGGCATACATCTAAAATTAAAGCCAACAAATTAATCTAACATAGCATAGGCCTGTCCAATAAGAAAACAATGAATTGCTTCGTACGGATATCTAAATCCTAAGAATGAAATTTCATTAACACGACGTCATTCTTTTATACCATTCATCAACCAATACCTATCGTGAACTGAAAGCTTGAACATTAGTGCCATACTTTTAATTAAATGTTTCCCAATAAATAAAGCTATAAATTAAAAGATATTTTTAAATGTATAGACGCACCATTCTCAACGACTGAAAGAAGGAACATATTACATACCAAAAACACAGGCTACAATCAATTAGTAATATTCTAATGCAATGAAGTGACACAAGCAAATGCTTATGTGCTCACCATTTCTCTACGTATCTGATCAAAAGACTGCTTGTCTAATTTGTCAATACTTGAGCATATAGTTCTAAACTTTGCAGCTGGCACTCCACAAATTTCCATCATTCCATCCAGTAATTTTCGATGATTCAACTTTATCTGTAAAATCATAAAAATTTAACGATGAAAAATATCAATATACAAATACACAATTTGCTGTCATAACACATTATTGCATAATACTGACAGACGGAACTCAAAAAGCACAACACACTACCATCAAGAACTAAGTAAGGAAACCACAATTACAGAGAATTTTACAAGAAATAGTAGACAGTTCTAGACATGAAGTTATCAAACTAAAGGAAAGCAAAAACTTTATGAAAATATGTCTTTACCTCATAGTCTCCAATGTCTAGCTCATCAAGCAGTTCAGTCAAAATTCTAACAACCTCAAAATCTGGACCCATTTTCTCAAACTGACCAGCAATATCAAAGTCACATTGATAGAATTCTCGGTATCTTCCCTTAGATGGGTTGTCCCTTCTGTATACCTTGGCTATTTGGTATCTTTTGAAAGATGTTAGACCATTCATGGCCACATATCTAGCAAATGGAACAGTTAAGTCATACCGCAAAGAACAGAGCTCGCCACCCTATTAAAGTACAAGTTAGAACATAGTTAATAAGATCCAAATGTTCAAATAAACTTTTGTCATGGAAAAATAATTCAAACAACATTATTCAAAATTGCTCAAACCAGCAAGTTTGTTTTGTATTAGATTATGCTTACAGAGTATTCCTGGTCCTCTGTTATGTAGCTTTCTGTATTATTCTCACGTCTCATCAATCTTCTTTTTTACGTAGGGGAAAAACTAACTAGGAAAACATTGTGGCAACATTTACGCAAATCGTTAGATTTGACAGACTCACTAACTCTACAATTCACACCTACCCTATGATTTTCTTCACAGTCTCTAAATTGTGGCAAAGATATAGAATGAACAGCTGACATCTACATTAACTTGAATAACAAATCTTATCATCTCAATAGCTATTCAAAAGTTACAGGCTTATAACTGGAATCAAATTTAAAATACTTGAGCAAGTATCATTTATCCTTGTCACAACAATTAGCAGATAACATTTTCAGTCTTGAAATGCTTCATTTCTCAAGTTTATCTTTTCACACCTTTTTCTGTTTTCCATATCTCAATGTTGGCTTCTGAAAGCTTGTCATCAAGTTCTGGTGAAATTTATAGATTTTTCACCAGGATGTCTGGAGTTTATTCTTCCCTCTTTTTTTCTTATAATTAAAGCAATATGAAGAGATGTAGAGGAAGACCAAAAAAGACACTCACGTAGGATACTGAATGGAACGTATTAGTGAATGATTTATTTAAAGAGTTAGTCGTCAATAGGGCAAAATATTCATGAGTCGTGAACAATATAACTTATCTCTTGGAGTTAATGAAACCCATGGGAAGCCCACATTTAGAAAGCCAAGACATGAACAAGCAATAAACACACGTACCTGGTCAGCAAGATCATAAATCAGCTTTGAGTCTTCCCCATACTTTCCCATGAGAGTTTCTCGCAATTCAAAAACAGGAGTATCCAAGGCTGTAGCGCCATGCCTCTCAAAAACCTCCTCTATTATAGAAAAGGCTTTCTTTCTTACGGTCATTTGTTCTTTAGCAAAGTCACGGGTCCCCTAGATATTAAATTGATATGCTCATGGTAAGTTTATCAAATCCAAAACCCACCCTATCTAGGAACAGAAATAGCAAATAAACCAATCCATTACTTGTAGCTAACACCATAAAAAAGTGGAAATGATTTGTGCATGTTAACCGTTCAATAAAATCAGCTAAGTGTAGAAATTAGCCAGCTAAAAACAGAAATATCTGACACAAACTAGAATGACGCTCATCTTAAGTTGAGACAATTACCTTAGGAATCTTGGGTAGTCTTCTGCTTTCATTGCTTTCTATAAAGTCCTTTACTTTAGATAAAAAGACATCAAATTCAGGATCCTTCAAATCAAAAAGTGATAGAAAATTACCAACCCATATCTCCAATAATCCCGACATATTAACAGCACCATCTCTTTTATTCTGCAACCTGTCCTTAATTAATTGTAGAATCACACTGTTTCCTTTGCCTATAACAACCTTCTTCTTCTTCTCATTTTTCTTCTCCGCTTTTGTGTTATCTGCATTTGCCCCAACGTCTTGAATCTTTTCAGTGAGTTCTTGAATCTTTTCAGTAAGTTCAACAGGCTCAAGTGCCGCAAAAGCTGTTACAACTTCCCATGCCACAATGTTCCAAACTGTTTGCAAAAGCGTTTTCACTTCATGTACAAAATTACCGAAGTCCTTTTTGAGGTACAAATCAAAAGCTCCCCTACTTCTATCGTCTAAACTAGAAGAAGCGGGGCATTTATTTGCAAAGATTCCTTCCAGACTTGAACTCAACTCGTTGCTAGCCATGGAAGCTAGATTATTTTTCACACGGAGCGAGCTACACTCACCTAGGTCTCTTAGTGCTGCCGCCAATGCCAACAGCACAACACTTACCGCTTCCTCTGTCCCAACACCCGAATTCAACTCCATTCGCATTTTAGAATGCACCGATTTCACCTGCTCCCTCATAGTTCCGTGAACTACAGGAATTTTCGAAACAGATTCAATCTTAACCTTGCCCACCAACTTTGACCCATTAAGCAGAACTTTCATATCACTGCAGACACCGACTTTCTCCTTAGAAGCATGCCCGTCCCCATAATCCATCAAATCGAATGCGGTTACATCAGCCTTTGACGCCTCACACGATAAAGCAGCAGCAAAATCCGCAAGCGCAGATAACGCCGCTGATTGGTGATCCAAAATCGCAGAAACCCCAAGCAGAGGAGAGTAAGAACTCTTCAGCACGGACATCTCGTCCTCAGTCACATCGACTTCCTCGAATTTCAAATTTTGGGCCTTAGAATTCAAGGCCTCAGCAATGAGTTCAGGAAGAAGAGCACGGATGCCGGGGGCATGTGAAAGGAGGAGCTTGTTCAGAAGCACAACGAGGAAGGCCTTGCGATCCTCTAGTGTAAGAAAGTCAGTGAAGATAATCTGGTGCTTGCAGGAAGCCGACGGAAGGAGCTTACCGGAGGAAAGACGATCGAGAGCAGAAGAATCAATGCGCAACAGAGCATGGCCACTCGCAAGGGCATGGAGTGAGGAGGAAGAGAGGGACGAACCCTTGCCACCAAGTGTTAAAACAGAGGTCTCACCCCTCTCCGCCATAGCTGAAGTCGCTCCCTCCGACGACGGAGAGTGTGAAACGAAATGAGGCTTTTAACTTCGCCGTTACACTGTGGGAGTTCGGCTAGGGACTAGGGGTTTCTGATACTTCAACTGTTAACAGGACTCAATTGTCTTCATCTTCTTCTAACGGTTTTTATATTTTTATTTTTAGATAAAAGATGGTATATTTTTTTATTTTTTACTTTTATAATTTATAATTAACATATAATAAAATATAATCTTTCGATGATAACATAATAAATAAATTTGGAATCTTATAAAAATTTTATAATATAAATATAAAAATCATAAAAATTGTCAAAATAAATACACAATAGATTTTCATATTTTTTATGGCCAAGGAAATTGCTCATTTCTCTGCCCCTTTTTTTACCAATATAAGCTACAGAATATTTTCATGATGAAATTTTAATCAGAACAAGTGGCCTTGTGTATGATCATCTCAATCCATCCAATACTAAACTAAAAAGAATTAAAACAGGGGATTAAAAGAAGAATTCACATGGACAATCCAAAATCAAAATAGGGAACAACTACTTTTTTTTTTTTGTCCTTCTTTCTTCCTTGTCTACAAAAAAGTAGTCCTAAATCCTTCTTTTCATTCATTTTTCAGGATTATCAAAATAGCAAGGTATTCAAATTCATACCGGTGAAAACCGACGAAATGACCACTTGTCCGGTCTGGGTCATCCCTTAAACTGGGATTTTTTTGATCCGGCATGACTCAACCTAACCTAAGGTAGCTCGGGATTAAACTAGGTAACTCGCTGGGTTGGGCGAGTTACATGGGTTAGTATTTTTTTATCCAAAAAATCCTTGAACTCCCTCATAGATATGGAAGAAATGGAGAAGAGCATAGGGTGTTGAGAGGAAAGGACTGAAGAAGGAAAAGAAGACAGTGGCAAGTAGAAAATCACCTTCAAACCTCCCCTTTTTCACTTTTTCCGATTCGTGCGCTTCCATTTAAACGATGAAGACTTTATTTTGGACGGTGACGGCACTTTCAGAAATAAGAGCAACTTGAGTCCTCAGACGATAATGGAAGGTCTCTTGCCAAAAGTCTTGTTTTTGAACTAGAAGGTAATGAAGAGGGGAAAAGAGAAGTGAAAGCCGAAAGGAAGAAAAGATGGAAATGGAGGTGGGTGCTGAATCCGTTTTCCTTAAAAATAAGTTGGTTTCGAGCTTATATTTTGGGTTTGTTTGAAAAATATCTAAACTGCAGTTTTAAAAAGTTTTTAGCCCAAATCTCAGTTTGGGAAAATTTTAAAATAAATAAATTTATTTGTCCATAAATATTTTTAGACAAAACTATAGTTTAAAATCATAGTTTTGAATAAGCTATTTAAAATAGCTTTTTTAACAGTAAAAGCACTTATGGACTATCCAATTACTATCTTACCCCTACTTTTTGTTACACCCTCTCTCCTCTCTCCTACTTTTTCTTACACCCTCTCTTCTCTCTCCTACTTTTTCTTACACCCTCTCTCCTCTCTCCTACTTTTTCTTACACCCTCTCTTCTTTCTCCTCTATTCCTTCTCTCCTCTCTCTTCTCTTTTCTTTAACTCTCTCATCTCTCTTACTTTAAATCAAATCATACCCTTTTTAGTAATTTACCACTATAAAAGTCATTCTAAAAATAACTATCCAAACACCTATTTATTCAAAACTATTTTTTTTTTCATAAACTCTTCTCCAAAAGTCCTTTTCCATAAGTTGTCCATAAACTCTTTTTTTTCATAAACTATTTTTCAAAATCTTATCCAAACAGACCCTTTGTCAGTTTTAGATCGGATATGTCCACCTTCTTTTTCTTATTAATATTATTATTAAAAATAATATTATTATTATATTTTTTTAATATTAATATTATTATTTATTTTATTTAAATATTATTTTAAATATTTTTATTATTAAATATTAATAAAGATGATTACTTATTTATTATATATTAATATATATTAAAATATTATATTAATATTATATTAATATTTATTTAAATTTATAATTATAAAATTTAATTTTTTGTTATAAAAATTAAGAATTTTTAATAATATAATATTAATTTTTTTTATTATATTAATATAATATTAAAAAAATTTATTAGTATTTAAAAAAAATTAAAAATTTTAAAAAAATAATAGGTTATCTAATCCGTAAGCCAACCCGTCGCTAAAAAGGCGGGCTCAAACTGACCCACAACTTGGGAGCTGCCCCATTTTCCCCTCTAGATGAAAGCATGTGAAGTGATAGTCTGACAAGCACTAAATGAGAGAGCGAAAACTAAGGTTGGAGGAAATAAAGAGGGGAAAGTCGATGGTAGAATTTAAAATTATGTGCTAAATTAGCTTTATAAGTAAGTGTTTTTTTTAAGTTAAACCAAACACTTCCCTATTTATATTAAAATAAAATTAAATATTATTTTTTATAATTATATTTTATTTATTTTAATTTAATTATATTGTTTTACTTATTATCAGTCTATCCCGAATTAATCCTTATACCACTGTCTCGAACGGTTTATTCATCCATCCAGTTTATTATTACCTTGCAAAATATAATGAAACCCAAGGATATAAAATAGTAAAATGCAAGAAAATTGCATGGACGGTTAACAGTTTGAGTACATTGACGACAAATACCCTGTACTTTTCTGGTGTTTTCATTGTCAACGGTTATTCTTGATAATTATAATCTAACTTCTATAACATGCATTGCTTGTTGTGTTCTTTGTTGGATGAAATATATTATTTGTTTTTGTAGGGTACTTGCTTTAAACAAAGGCAGCATAGATGAGAATTCTCTGAGTTTGCATTGGAACGAAGCTCATCGTGAGGATTTGCCTTCGGGATTGAGTGGTGGCCTATCACTCTTACAAGGAGAAAGCTATAAGTAAAAGGAATATATGAATGTTTATTCTTTTTTTTTTGGTAGAAAGTGGGGGCGAGACGCCCATCTCAATCTTATTCAACAACTGTCCAGGAACTCATATGTCTTCTGATAAATGAAGGTTGGACATTCGCGGATCTTCTCTGATAAATGATCTTCTGTGATACTTGGACTATTTGCCTTTACTTGACGTTTTGTTGGTACCAAGGCTGATGTTGTTAAGTGTCCCGGTTCAATGACATTGTTTTTATTAGCTTATAGTTCATTTTATTTTATTTATTCCATGGAGTATTATTTGAAGACCGTATTGGAAGAAGAAAAGACTCTAGCCTCATATATATGTATGATTTCTGGATGGCATTTGTTTCTTCCTAGTAGTTCCATACTAAGTTACATATATTTTTTTTAGTTTTTCAGAATGGCAATGACGTTGACAAGAGTATACCAGGATCATGATGAAATAATGAGCAAAAGAACTGAGTGGATAATCAAGACTCTTAGTGAGGTGAAGGGGAAAACGACACATTTTTCAAAAAGTTTTATTAGTTTGCTATTTTGATTGGTAACTATACCGACACATTATTAAACCACACACTTTATCAGTTCTCTCTTCCGCGGTTGCCGCTGCCTACTACGCCATTAAACCACCACGCGACGGCACACAAGTTGCCCACCTTTCTCATGATCTCTGCCTCTTCTCTACCGTCGGCTTCGTTCTTCTCTTCTTCAGATCTCAGATCTATTCGATCTCCTTCTTCTTCTTCTTCTCATATCTTATATCTGTTTGACTGCACCTGGATCTCACCATCTGGTTTCAGATTGTTCTTCGTGTACACATAAGGACACTAGAAGTTTTTTTTTTTCTGAAAAAAAAAGTAAACAGATTCCCATAACCTATTTAACCCGCCCGATCCGTTTAGGTTCGGGCTAACCCGTGCTCATTTTTAAAAAAAGGGGCGGGCGATAAGTTGACCCTCAGTTGCTCAAATTTGCCCGTTGCACCCCCTTGAGAATAAGAAGTATAGCATAAGAGGGTTTTTACCTCTACTAGCACCTTTATCATATGCGTTTTTATTTTAATATTATGTAAAATACCACACACGGAAAAACGGAGAGAGAGAAAAAGAAAGAAACAATTTGAATGTAATATAAGAATAGAAAGAAAGTACAAATATTTTTTTCTTTCTCTACAACATATTTCTCTTTGTCTCTCTCCCTAACCACTCATCCCTAATCTTCTGCTCCCATATATACACAATTTGAATGTAATATATATGTTGAACATTTTATATTCACCAAAAAAAGGGAACAATTTCTATTTGCACGAGCTAGCCATAAACTTGTTCTTCACTAATTTCAGTTAGAATCAGCCAGATCCCCCATTTGTTGCTGTGAGGCAATTAGCCTGTCAACCAATATATCTAAGGCTTCTTTCATCCACCAATGCTGACAAACTTCTCTGGCTTCAGCAACACTCATCTGCGCAGATAAATTATAAACAACATTAATACATAGGACCGTTCTGAACTGCAAATTATAAATTGAGCTAATTAAGTATATATATGTATAAGTATTCAGAAAAGGAATCGTTAGTTCCTTGAACTTACCCATAATCTTCTTCGTACATGTTTCTCTGGCCATAGATCAAGTTGCTCCTTCACAAACAATGGGAACATGTGGCCTTCATAGTACGTGCCATATCTCTTACTAATGAAGCTCCATTGACCCAACTCAGCCTGCCAGATATATAGGCATTTCAAAACCACAGTTCAGCGAAGTTCTTCACTTAACATCTTCACTTAACTTGTGCGTAATAATATGTTGTAAAATTGAGAATGTTACTGTACCTCAACGATTCCGATGACTCCAGCTTCTTCAAGGGATTCTCTACAAGCTGCCTCTTCAACAGATTCATCGAGTTCCCAGCCTCCCTGAGAAAAAACAAAATCACGATATTAATTAATGTCTTTGCACACACTATTATTGATCCCCAAGAGAAGCACCAGATCATAGTATTATTCTGATCTCTTGAACTATATATATATGAGCGAGATGCTAAAGTACCTTTGGGAACATGAACTTCTGACATTTCTGTGAACTAACGACAAGCACTTCCAGTTCATTGCTCGTATTCCCATTAACGTCTTCTTTATATCTGTAAGGTATGCACCTGCAAAATTCAACGTTTCGATCGATGAGAGTCAGTAAATAATGATCGAAACCAAAGAAACTGATGATGATGAACATGAATGGGAACCCCCCAATTAATAACGCCCACCATTTCTACCGAAACCGACGTGAAAAATGAAGATAAGATTTGCTTAAAAATCAAGCAGACGCATAGAGACATACACTTGGTAGACATATATATATCATAATCAAAGAAACCGAATCCTGCATATGATCTCAGGTCTACGACCCAGATCTCTCCAATAATATTCACGAAGAAGATCAAATTTATGTGGACAATCTCACAAGCATTTCTTATATATAACTCACCCCACAACTTGGCGGCATCCCATATTATTGTATCTCTGCAACTCCCTTCCTGAGCGAGACACCAAGCAGACCATGTTTCGTCGGAAAAGTAGTTATACAATGATGATCTATTGATGTAGATATATATTTGTGTGTGATTTGCTGGAGAGGGAAAAAGAAAAAATTAAATAAGCTGGACACGAAGGAGAGTGTGGTTAGAGGGGACTATATATAGAGAAAAGGCCAACTTAGCTTGATGAGGAGGAGAAAAGAAGGTGCGCGTCTGCGATTCTGTGTGATTAGTGCTGACAAACAACTAATTAGTATAATAAAAATAATAAAACGCGTAAATTGTCTATTTCCTGGACTTCTCCATCAACCAAACCGAATATTTCTTACACATATATATAGATTAATATTGATGCTTCTCTGTCGTTTCCTTCATTGGTCATCGTGCTTTTGTTATTTATTAATATCACGTCTCCATTCCATATCGGCTGGCATATGTGGAACCTATATTACAGTGCTTCGTGACTTCTTTTTCTTTCTCAAATTTTTTCGACAAGCTTTATTTTGTTTAATTTGAGGAACTTTTCGTGTGGTAAGCTATAAAATTACATATTAAATATATTAAATAACTGATATATATAGAATAAGCCGTTTTATCCCAGCAAAAATAAAATAGATTTAGATATCAATTCGTGTATTATATATACAAAGCGCAGCCTAAGAAATAAACCGCATTATAAATATAAATCTGGTGGATAATTTGAGTATCTAGTGCATAAATGTTTTTTTTTATTATTGTTGTTGGTTGTTTACTTATTTAACAGAGTCTGCGTTAGCGTACACGGCTTGGTAGTTTGAGGATCGTCAACAAGTTGACTTTATGGAGGGAACACGCAGTTCACTTGCAGGGCATGCATGGCATCACTCGTAAAGACAGCTTTTGACTTTCGACGTAAGCGCGTTCAGGTTGCTTGCTACTAACCTCTCGTGGCCTGTTTTTTTTTTGTTGAGTTTAAATTTTTGTTTTGAATAAATTGTTATTCTCCCTATCGTAAATAATATTCTTCTAGTTTTAAATATAAAATATATTTAACTAATTTAATTATATTAAATAATTTAATTAAAATAATTTAAAAAATTAATAAATATATAAAAAAAATATCTTATAATTATTATTAAAATTAATTTTATAATTATATCTTATATTAAAGACTATATATATAGGGATAATATTTTCTAGTGGAAAGACACATGTATAAAATATTATACATATTCTTTATATAATGTTACAAACGATCCCGACTGCGTCTTTGAACAACACATTAGATCATTCAGTAGCTAACGATTGCCAAGTTTAATTTAAAACTTTGTCTGGAATAAAGGGATTTACTTTAAGTAATAGCTGATACGCAGAAAAAGTGTTTTTGTTTTTTAAATGAGATAAGTACCTTTCTCATGTTCTTTATATAAAACACTTTCTAATGTACCACCAAACATCACATCTCCATGGCAGTGTATGAGATTAGGTGGTAAGTGTGTTGCTCATTTTATATAAAATGTCAAAGTTTGCTTGCCCCCATGAAAAAGCGCGGTGGGTCATGAGACATTTTAATTTGATCCACTTTGCCCTTTGTTTAATTTAGATATTGCGACAACCTTACAATTTGGGAATCCTCCTCAGGCCACCAAAATCCTCAATGGTTGTTGGAAAAGATGGACAATATGATGGAATAGAGTGTTAAGAGACAATAAAACATACTATAATGTTAATTAATGACCACAAATATAATTTTGTAAAAAAAATAAAAAAGTCAATGCATGAAGTAAAGATTAAGAAGCGATAAAGGAAATGACGATTGATTATTGTGGAAGAGACTATTTCCATAACTGTCTATCGTTATCAAGTAATATCGTTATTATGATAAAATAATGCTTATATTGAAACACGTGATTACAGAGGACAAAAATTATTCATATTAATTATACGGAGTTTAGACGAAAGAAACATGTTACGGAGTGCACATGAACGCGAAGGACGATATTTATTTTATCATAGAGCAGTTTATATCCTATGAAGTCGCCTGCCGCCAAAAATGGATAGGTGATGGGCGTGACATGTGCAAGTAACGATGTTAAAGAAACAAATAAGAAAGAGATCAAGTTCTCCAACTTGGACCAAATCTATAGTTGAATAAAGCATACAATAAAGCGATTTAAAGACTATATTGTTTAATGTTAAATATTTACTATTTATTGTTATATTTTCATTTAACTTTATAATATTATGTATTTAATTTATAAGGTTAACTTGCAGCTTATGATGAGTAGCATCTTAATATATTTATTTAGCGGGTATTTACAAAAAATGAATAAAAATTGTGTTTGCCTTCTTTCTGAATTATTCATTTTGTTTTTTTAATCAGATAATTAACTAATTGAATTTTCTATTTCATTTGAGCCACGTTTTACGTGCACACACCTATAGCGCTATAAAACAAATTCAAGAGGTAAGAATAGAGTGAGATTTATAAATTCAATTTCAAGGCATTTTCTTCTTCTTACATCAAAGTCCACGCATGAATTCCTGTTAGGTGGCTCATGGCTGCTATTCCTGGTCGGCAAAACGTAAAGTCATGAATGCAAATAAAAAATGGTGGTCGAGTCAACGATTCAATATTAAAAATGTGTCAAAAAAGGCCTGACTCGGCCCTTATGGTCTATAATGGGCCGTTTTGGGCCGATCTGATTGAAAACATACTAATCATCATCTAGAGGATTAATGGTCCAAGCATGTTCTGACATGGATCATACACAAATCCCAAAAGGTTCTGTGACAATATGATCCATGTTCAGGCCCATGAAACAAGCTATCAAACTAATACAGAGGCCCTCGGCACGGCTTTCCTTATCCCCCGCCCTAGGGTTATAGTTCCCCTTGAAGACTGAAGGATTTTGCTTCCCCGAAAACCCTAGCGGCCACTCGCTCTTACGATTTCTTTTAGCAGCCATGGTAAGTTCCGAGCTCGACAAGTTTTCTCCATTTTCCATATACGTGTTTCTGAATCTGTGATGAATCTGCATTGTAGGCGGATGTTGAGGCCGATGTCGCCCCAGGAGTGCCAAAGAAGAGAACGTTCAAAAAGTTCAGCTTCAGAGGCGTTGATTTGGACGCTCTTCTGGACATGTCCACTGATGAGCTTGTCAAGCTCTTCACTGCCCGAGCTCGCAGAAGGTAAATCTTAAAACACCCTGCTCCATCAGGAATCTGGTTTTGTCTGTCTCCGTGTTGGTGGAATTTGTGAATTGGATTGCCTTTATTTATAGTGGTCGCGTTGTGACAGGTTTCAGAGAGGACTGAAGAGGAAGCCTATGGCCTTGATTAAGAAGCTGCGCAAAGCGGTAATTACTCTTAAAATTGTTTAATTGTGGACAAACAATCAGATATGGCCATCACACATATCTTTTATATTCAGTGTTTCTCGACATTAAATGTTGAAGTTCCCTTTCTTGCTTGTTATTTTTTACGTTCTGTATGTTCGTTAGAGTTTAGCATAGTCATGGAGGATTGAACTAGTACATTTAGTCGGCTGAACACGGGACATCACGCTGACCAATATATGGCGAAATTACAAAATTTGAAGTGAACTTTAGGTTACTCTGTAAAGTTGGCTTGGGACATCTTATTGTTGCAATCCTTAATCTAAGTGTCGAAAATCTTGGTTTATGATTTGATATGTTATGTTAATGGATAGGTACTTTGAAACATGGTTATATATCTATTGCAATATGTCTCCCTTTGGCGTTGTTGTGAATTGGGCATGACATCTCTTGTGAAGAACTCTTACAATAATTGTCTGACATCTCTGCGTCCTTCTTTTAATTGATGAGATTTATTTTACGTCCGCATTAGAAATGGATCTACTGGTAGCGGTTTGTTTGTAAGATATTGTTCAAAACTATGCCTCTAATTATAAGCAACCTCTCTGCTTAATTTTAGAAAAGGGAGGCTCCACCAGGTGAAAAGCCAGAACCTGTTCGCACCCACCTGCGGAACATGATCATTGTACCTGAGATGATTGGGAGCATAATTGGAGTGTACAATGGCAAGACTTTCAACCAGGTTGAAATCAAACCTGAGATGATTGGCCATTACTTGGCTGAGTTCTCAATTTCATACAAGCCTGTCAAGCACGGTAGACCTGGTATTGGTGCCACCCACTCATCAAGGTTTATTCCTCTCAAGTGAGACTGTTCTTTGGAGTCTACTTCTTGGTATGCTATGATTTTGAAGAGAACCTCAATTTTCATCCAATTTTGTTTGTTATCCAAGCTACTGGGAATAGTGTTTCTGTTATGACTCTGGTTTAAAATATCTGAGGTTATTCTATTGCATTTTCATAGTTTGTTCTGGATTGTTGAATCTTATTGCTATATATTGTTAATTTACTTAATATTTTTCCGGACCGATAGTCCTGAGCATATTTGGCATTTGGTGGCTAATTCACGAATTCTGAGTCTCAGTGATGTTGGTCTGAATCTGCCTTTGAGGGACACACCGATATTTTAGATTTGGATAATGAAAATGTTAATTTTTGATATTATTATGTGTGTGATTCATTTATGGATGTGTATTTTTCCGAGCTCGGCATAATTTCTAAAAAAATTATGAGGAATGAAACCCTTTTGTTTAGGATCGCCTCTTAGGCTCTTGTTAAAATTGGATGCCTCAGACCGGCGTGCTATTACTGTTTTATGCATTCATTAGGCCGACTTGGACGTGGAATGCAATAGTAGTTTTAGTTAAATGGGCTATACTCAAGCACTCTTTCATGAAAATAGAGGACTCAAATTTGGATGGATTTAGTTTTTTAAATTATGAAAAATCTTTTTATCTATGTCAATTGCGAAATTAAAGAAATAGCCAAAAAACAGTCTCTATTCTGAAGAATTGATATAATCATAATTGAGTTTGAGTGGATGCACAAGTTATGTGCTCATCTTCAGTGCTAAACCAACTTATACGGATATAAGACAACTTATATGTAGCAAAATGCTCCTTGTAAAGAAATTCTAAGTCGAGACAATTTGAGCATGGATTTGAATGGTAAGGGATTTTTGTTATGTTCATGCTTGTCTAATAGGTATAGATGAATATGTTCAAAACACGTGTATCTCTTTTTGACACATGCAAATAACTAATGGCGACTACGTATGAAAACAAAAGATGACTTTTGGCATATTTGGTTAGAGATAGCTTGGAGTGCGTTATCCATGCTTTGACTAGCAATTCATTAAAGCATGAGCTCCAAATGGTACGAGAAAAATGAATGAATATCAGTTTTAATTCGGGTTTTCTTATTTTTCAGAGTCTTTTTGGTCATTTTCCCTATATTAATCTAGGTTGTGTTTTCACCCTCCCGTTTCACACCACATTATCCCCACTGCGGTGCTAGTTTTGGAACCCAGCATTAGATCCGCTTTGGGTATGGAGGAATATCAGGAAAGAGCAAATAAACTGAGGAGGTTGGATGCAGAAATGGGGGTATTGGAAACATAACTGAAGACATTGAAGGCATAGATTATAAAAAAGGAGGAAGATCTAGCAAACAAGGGGCGAGAACTTGAAGGGCAAGAGCAGTTTTGAAGAAAGCCGAGGAAGAATTTCAAGAAAAAGATTTCGATTTAAACGCAACAATTGGGTATAAACAGTTCAATTAATGGGAAGCCATGCTTGATTTCTCCTCGCTGTTAATGGCTTTTGCGAACTTGTCAGGATTTGTCCTCCCGTACGTCCCTGTGTGGGTTTTGTTTTGGTCTTCTAACGCCTTGTCTCCCAGATTGAATAAACTGCTGGAGTTGAGTTCTATTTTATAAGTTCCTATAAACGGGTTATACCTTGACCTTAGTGAGGGATTGGTGTCGAATTCACCTAAATTTTTTTTTATAAAAAAAAAACCTACTTCCTTTCTTGTCCCTCTTGGATAAGAAGGATTAGCAAAGAGCTGGTTTGACAAAATACAGCAAAATGTTTGAGCAATGTAAGCTTACTTGGAATGTAACAAATGACTAATACTAATCAGTTTTAGGAGGGGAGATATCGAGCTATATAATATTCTATCTAGTTCTAAATATAAAATTTTATAGTAGGACCTCACAATGCTACAAACAAGTCGAGTTTCATTTTCTTAACATGATTTTATGACTTTATAAAAGTTTCTAAGTTTGATCTTTACTTTTTTATAGGAGTGATGATATCTCTAAAAATTCCATGTCTCCAAATAATGCTAATACTAAATTAATTTACACCTTAATATAAATTTCATAATTTATTAAAATTTATTCTCATCCCAAAATATTGTTAAAACTTGTATAAAAAATTGATATAATGCATTTTTGTTTCTAATTAATATAATAATATAATTTAAAATTAAATTAACAAAAATTATGAGGAAAATTAGTCGAGGAAATTTTGTTTTATATTAGTTTGTCCTATTTGTCTGAAACGTGTGAGAAGTTTAACAAAAAATATGAGGACAAAATACTCAAAAATATTATTTTTATTTTAAATTAACTTGTCTCGTGTGTGGAATGAGATGGAATTTTATTTTTATTTTAAATTATTTTTATTTTTAGGTTTGGTTTGAGAAGGGTTGGGATGAAGTTCTTAGATACTACTCTTTAGGTCATGTTCATTTGGTGTTGTTCAAATCTGGGGGAACTAGAACTTGTTACATTGAGTTTGAGGCCATCATTTTTTACAAGAGTGCATTAGAAATAGACTATCCTCTTCATAGAATCCTCCAACAAATTAATGATGATTCTGATTCAGTTGAAATCTTGCATGAGAAGCCTCCTCTGCATAAAGTAGCTAGCCAAAAACCGCCATTATCATCTTCCATTCGCCCTTGCAAGAAAATTAGAGCTGAAGAAGCTGAAAGGACTTCTAATCCGCCAAAGATGCACTCAAATGGGAATAAGCTTAAGTCCATTCAAGCAGAACCAAGTCTCATCAAGCTTGAATGAGAATGATATAGCTCCTGTTTTATTCTTGTCGTACTTCAGTATGTCATATTTTAATATCATATTCTATTGATCTATCGGGTTCTTGATAGCAAACAATGAAAAACTGTACGTGAGTTTTGTTCTTAGTATTGTCCTTATACTCATGCTTAAGTTTCTGCAGAAACCGTGGGTAGAAGCAATTTTCCCACCAAAAGAAGTCCAAAATCCATGGCTATCAAAAAACGAAAGGAGAAACCATTAACTTGTGATGAGAAGAACAGAGCTTTACAGAGAGTCAACATTTTCACGCCCAAAAATCCCTATTTCAAAATTGTCATGCAGCCAGCATACATCAGGAGCGATTTGGTAAGTTTCTAGAGAAATGCACTGAATGTAGCTTTCCTATGATTTTCTGCTCAAGAAGAAAGGGATAAGTTCAGTTGTCAGTTACTAATCTAGCTAGAAAAATTGCAGTCGGTACCAGCAAGTTTTGTGAAACAGTATTTGAAGCAGAAGGAGGAAGGAGATGCCCTTCTCCGGGTTTCAGATGGTAGAACATGGCGTGTAAAGTGCAATAGGCAAGAAGGAAATCAGCACAGGTTCCGACTCAGGAGTGGGTGGCACTCTTTTGCAAAAGACAATAACTTGAATGTGGGTGATGTGTGTGTTTTTGAACTCACAAACCCCGTAGACATCTCCTTCATAGTTCATGTCTTTGGAGATTCTGCGACTCCATATGGCTGAAAATTCCAAAGTATACCATTGTTAACGGAATATGGCAATACTGATAGAGATATTATATATGTTAAGAATTCACATACGTATGCAACATGATGCAGAATGTAGCATGTTACTTGCTCAAGTTACATATTGAGAAGGAAGGGCAAGATTATGGTCTGTGAATTTTCTTTTGTTAGCTTTATTCTCTGCAAGTAATCTTTATGTTCATTGACTGTGAAATTGCTTTTTGTCTGTATAGTTTGTTTCCCTTTTGTGATTTTGTGAAAGAGGTAAAGGTTGGTTTTAATAGTTTAATCAGAACAAGGTGGCCTTTTGTATAATTATCTCAATCCATCAAATACTAAACTAAAAGGAATCAAAACATGTGATTAATAGAAGAATTCACATCGTCAGTCCAAAATCAAAACATGGGTTCTGCCAATTAAAGCCACCAGCTTTCCTTGTGGAACTGCAACTTTTTGTCTGATGAGTGATGAGTCATTGTGCCAACATTTATGCTTGGAGAAAATACAAGTAAAGGAATAGAATCTTGATATCGTAAGAATCTCGATGATGCTTATGAATTTTGTAGGAATGAAACTGAGGACGTAGACCATATTCTTAGGCTCAATCCATTTGGGGGCTTTTTCTTCTGATTTCATTAACAGAAATTTTCGCGATGTCTAGATCCGTTTAGGAAGATGGAAATGTTCATAGGATTTCTTGAATGAATCGCATTACAAAAAATTATATAAACAACTATACTAGAAATTAAAATTGAGTTTTTTATACTATTTTATTAAAAATATTGAAAAATTTAAATTATTTATTATTTTTTTTTTGGCCAAAAAACAACCTAAGCCTAAATGGAAGGAGACCGACACATGGTAGTTTACTTGTATGGTTTGTTTGAGTAATTGGAATTTACTGTATTTAGTTATAAGGAAAAAGTCTTAATGAGTTACATGATATACAAATAACCTGCCTTTTTTGTATAAATTTTATTTTATATATTAATAGGTATTGCCTTTTTAGCAAACTTGGTTAAGGTTAATGGCAGTATAAAGTTAGATTAATTTGGCAGGAGTTTTATTATTTTTTATATATCAGAAGGTTTTAATCCTTACTCGTTATCCAAAAATGGGTCTAATTTTTTTTTTCTTTTAAATAAAGATGGTGGGGATTCTTAAAAAATTGTGTGCATAGAAGCCTTAAAAAAATTGGGTTCAACGGATGTAGGATAATTTATGAATGTTGATTTTTTATAAATTTGTATTTTATATTAACATGAAAAACTGTTAAAAGTTGGAATCCAATAATTTAAAAATTAATTTATTGCATGAAGTTAAAAGAATATAAACATAAATTTCTAAATCAAAATTATAACTTTTTTTCCAACCAATCAAAATTAGAAATTAAACAACACCAAAGTTAATCCATATCATGTTTTTGTTTATAAAATTCATAATCAGCAATAAATTTTATATTTTATAATATGGTTAAATTTAATTTTACTTTTATTTTTCGCCTGAAATCTCCAATATTTAGGAGGCCGCCCTTGCAAGCACTCGATCCGCGATCGAAGACTCCATTGGCCGCCGGAAGCCGCCGTCCCGCCTTTTGGCGGTGCTTTTGCTGCGGGTAACACTCTTCCCCTTCTTTGATCGACTCATAGTTCCACTACCCCTCTGTTCGAACCTCGACTACGAATGAAAAACAAAAAGAAACACAAATCATTAGGTTATGGTTTATCATACCTTAATTTAATGCCTCTCTTACATTTTCTCACTGTAAACAAAGTGTGAAGAACTGCTTCCCAACTTCAAAATCGTCCATGGCTACTCATTGTCGCCCGCGTAATGCTATCCGTTTCTTCAAGATTATTCTCGAATATTCTCTTCAAGAAGGAAAACTTGTAAGTGTTTTTCTTAATCTATCCCTATAATGTTCTACGGACCCTTCTTTCTTTTTAGGATTTAGAGTTTTGGAAGCAATATCGTTAGAGAACACCGACCTACATTGATCTCTGTTTGAAATAACTACTATTTTCAGTCTTGTTGCTGGGAATACTGTATAGAACACCATATAACAAGTTGGTGAGGATCATGGTATATATACTGTAATACTAACAACAGATTCTGCTCAGAAAGTACCGGACAGCTTTATACGAAAATATGGAGGTGGCATGCCAAATCCAGTGTTTCTGAAGCCTCCAGATGGGACTCAATGGGAAATACATTGGACAAAATATGAAAGTGGTGAGGTTTGGTTTGAGAAGGGTTGGGATGAAGTTGTTAGATACTACTCATTAGGTCATGGCCATTTGGTGGTGTTCAGATATGAGGGAACTAGAACTACTTGTTACTTTGAGGTCAACATTTTTGACAAGAGTGCATTAGAAATAGACTACCCTCTTCATACAAACCTCCAACAAATTAATGATGATTCTGATTCTGTTGAAATCTTGCATGAGAAACCTCCTGTGCATAAAATAACTAGCAAAAAACCGCCACTATCATCTTCTAGTCGCCCTTGCAAGAAAATTAGAGCTGGGGAAGCTGAAAGGATGTCTAATCAGCAAAAGATGCACTCAGATGGAAATAAGCTGAAGTCCATTAAAGTAGAACCGTATCTTATCAAGCTTGAATCAGAAGGTAGCTTCTTGTCGTCCATCATTATGCACGTAAGTTTTGTTCTTAATCTTGTCCTTAGAGTCATGCGTAAGTTTCTGCAGAATCCGTGGGTAGAAGCAATTTTTCCACTAAAAGAAGTTCAAAATCCATGGCTATCAAAAAACGAAAGGAGAAACCATTAGCTTGTGATGAGAAGAACAGAGCTTTACAGAGAGTCAACATTTTCACGCCCAAAAATCCCTATTTCAAAATTGTCATGCAGCCAGCATACATCAGGAGCGATCTGGTAAGTTTCAAGAGAAATGCACTGAATGTAGCTTTCCTATGATTTTCTGCTCAAGAAGAAAGGGACAAGTTCAGTTGTCAGTTACTAATCTAGCTAGAAAAATTGCAGTCGGTACCAGCAAGTTTTGTGAAACAGTATTTGAAGCAGAAGGAGGAAGGAGATGCCCTTCTCCGGGTTTCAGATGGTAGAACATGGCGTGTAAAGTGCAATAGGCAAGAAGGAAATCAGCACAGGTTCCGACTCAGGAGTGGGTGGCACTCTTTTGCAAAAGACAATAACTTGAATGTGGGTGATGTGTGTGTTTTTGAACTCACAAACCCCGTAGACATCTCCTTCATAGTTCATGTCTTTGGAGATTCTGCGACTCCATATGGCTGAAAATTCCAAAGTATACCATTGTTAACGGAATATGGCAATACTGATAGAGATATATTGTATATGTTCGGAATTCACAGACAATGAGATTCTGTTGTTCTGATTCTGGTTTATACGTATGCAACATGATGCAGAATGTAGCATGTTGCTCGAGTTACATATTGAGAAGGACGGGCAAGATTATGGGCTGCCTGTGAAGTTTCTTTTGTTTGCTTTATGTGAACTATTTAATCTTTATGTTCATTGACAGTGAAATTGCCTTTTGCCTGTATGGTTTGTTTCATGGGAAGCCTTTTGTGATTTTTGTTAAAGAGGTCAAACTTTGGGAAAATTTGAATTTTAAAGTCTAGGAATTCTTATAAAATTGTGTTTTGTTATTTGTTTTACAAAAGTATTAAATATTTTAAAAAGTATAAAAAATAAACTGATTTAGAATTTTAAAATTTAAGTGGTATTTTTTTGAGATTTTTTCTAAAACTTTTGTTTTAATAGTTTGATTAGAACAAGTGGCCTTGTGTATAATTATCTCAATTTATCCAATACTAAACTAAAAAGAATTAAAACAGGGATTACTAAAAAAAATTCACGTCAACAGTCCAAAATCAAAATTTGTCATTTGACATCATGGGAATTAAGGCCCCTCCTTAAATTTTAATTCTAGATCATATTCTTAGAAAATGTTAACTGGCTCAATTCATTTGGCAGCTTATATGTTCTCCCCCATGCTTTTTCTTCTGACTTCTTGTCTTTAAAAGAAGTTTTCGCTATGTCTAGATCGGTTTAGAAGGATGGAAATGTTGATAGGATTTTTGAATGAATCATATCATATTATAAATAACTATACTAAAAATTAAAATTGAATATTTTATCATTCTATTATACATATTGAAACTGAGGGTATTATAGCCATTTAATATTTAACATTTTGGTTTTTATATATATTTTTTATTTTGTTTGCAGAAAAAATACCTAAGCCTAAATAGAAGGAGAAAGGCATTTAGGAGAACGATACTGTAGTTTTAGCAAATTCGGTTAAAGTTAATGACACTATGGCAGGGTTAGAGTTAGATTAATTTGGCAAGAGTTTATTATTATTATTATTATTACTATTATTATTATTATTGTTGTTGCTGCTGCTGCTGTTGTATTTTTAACATGAAAAGTTGGAATCGAATAATTTAAAAATTAATTTCTTGCATGAAGTTAAAAGAATATAAATATAAATTTCTAAATGAAAATTAGAAATTAAGCTAAACCAAATATCATCAATATCATGTTTTGTTTTTTAAAAGTCATAATCAGCAATAAATTTTATATTTTATATTATGCTGAAATTTAATTTTACTTTTATTTTTCGCCTGAAATCTCCAATACTCCCATTTCCTAGGATCCAAATAAGAGTCTGTCCTTGCAAGCACTCAATCCGCACCCGAGGACTCCATTTGTCGCCGGTAGCCACCGTCCTGCCATCTGGTCGTGCTTTTGCTGCGGGTAACACTCTCTTCCCCTTCTTCCTCTTTGCGTTTTTGTTTTGTTTTTCATTTGTAGTCGAGGTTCGAAAAGAGGGGTAGTGTAACTATGGGTCGATCGAAGAAGGATGCAATTCGGGGATATACATGGGGTGGAAATCATTGTAAAAGCAAGCCGAGAGTGAGAGAGAAACATGCGATGGAGAACTAGGTCTCGAAGTGTTCGTGCCCTTATGAGAAATGGGGACCAATGAATCGGGACTGTGGTTCGTAAACGTTATGTTTTAGGTTTGTTAGGTTTCTTAATAATAGGGACTGTGATCAACTAGAATGAAGGAGAACGTTTTATTGATGATTGATTTTTTCTATGATAGCTGCTGCTGCACTGATTTATTTGTATGTTTTCATATCTTGCTGTCTGTCATCCAGTTTTCTGGTGGGACAAGGCTTGTTGTTGTTGTTGGTTGGTTAACATTGATCCTCATTCATGAGTTTAACTGGAGGGGATATGAAGATGTCATAATCAAATGGTTTCAATTATGTTTCTGGATGTGCAGGTTACTGTATTTTAATCCTTGATTCAGTCAACAAGGCTTTCTATTGCTTAGCTTAACTGTTGGAAGCATTAATAATATTCATTTACTTTTTTATGAATTACACAAGCATATTCATCCTATTACAATTTGGCTGATTAAGATTTTGGAAATCCATGGCAATTTGGAAGTATTCCTTATACTTTTGCTAATGTAGAATTGTGTGTGAAACTATGATGACTAAGAGTAATTAAACCAAAATGAAATTTCGTAGTTCTTTATTTCTTTTGCTGTGGTTAATATCAAAAAATGCATGTCTATACTTGACCTCTGATGCTATTAATTTTTGAAAATTTTCATTTCCCAGAAATTCAGTCAACAGCCTTGCCATAATGGCTGCAATCTTAGCTCGGAAATCACTTCTTGCTCTTCGCACTCGACAATTGGTAAGATAAATAATTGTGTCATAATTCAAGAAGAATTGCTTGTCATCATGCACTCATTTTCTTTATAACCTAACTGAAGATCATTTTATTATTTTATTAAAAGTAAAACTATAATATCTTATGCGGTTTATGGTTGTAAGAAAATTTCAAACTGCAAGTGCACTCACATTCGCATGGAAGGATCCTTTGTGACGGCAAAAACCATATGCTTATTTACTTTCATTAATCCCAAAATATGGGCAAATTTCTTACTTCTTCATTAATCCCTTTATATGGCTATTCTAACTTAATAAATCATTGTTATGGTTGATGCTTCTAAATATTTTATTGATTCACAAGATTAATATATACATATATTTTTATGGATTGTTCTGGTGGGCTGCTAAATATTTATCATGTATTCATCATTGTTATTCTTCATGTTTAGGCTGTGGCAGGTCAAGGGTTGCGAGGTTTCCAAAATAATGGCTTGCGATTAACTGCTCATTCATACTCTACCAAAAAAGGTTTGTCATTATTCTATTCATTCATGTGCAAATGATTTGTGCATTCTTATAGAAAGAGAACGAGTGGTGAATAAATTTACAGAGAATTTTCAGTTTGAGGTTACTACCTTTAATATAATTTTTAATTGTGATTATCAGTTTATATCTGCTTTGCCTTTATCTGCTTCTCTCATATAAATTTGCAAACACTGCTTAATCCATAAACTTTATCTTCTGATGCAAAAATTGCAGACGATGAAGAAAGAGAGCAACTTGCAAAGGAAATTTCCAAGGATTGGAGTTCTAGTAATTATTTGAAAGCACTGTGTTCTCAGTTTGAATTTTCTTTTTTTACTGTAATATAAATGAATGATTGCTGATGTTTTGAATGGAAGTCTTTGAGCGAAGCATCAACACACTATTTCTCACTGAAATGGTTCGGGGTTTAAGTCTGACACTGAAATACTTCTTTGAGAAAAAAGTTACTGTAAGTGTCTTCTAAAGTCATTCTCTGTCTAAGGCGTTGAGTGGGATGTAATTACAGCCATAATTTTCACGATGCAGATAAATTATCCATTTGAGAAGGGCCCTTTGAGCCCTCGTTTCCGTGGTGAACATGCACTCCGACGATATCCAACTGGAGAGGAACGTTGCATTGCTTGCAAACTTTGTGAAGCTGTAAGCTTTTGAAAATTTAGGGCAATAATTTTTAGTTTGGCCATGATCCTTTAAAGTGAATTTCAGCAAAATAGCATATATTGTATGACTATTTTCTTCCCTGCTTTTTGTTTAAAACTGGGCTACACAGATAAGATTGCTATGTATTGCATCGTTATTTTGTTGAGGTATAGTGTGTAAGCATCAGATAAAGTCTTGTAATGGAAATTCTAGTCAACAAGGGTCATGATCAAACAAGGCTTGAGGTCTGTACTATCCAAAGATGAAGTCACTAGGTCTCACATGGCGTCTAGCGTCTGATATTCAGCTATCCGTCTGGAGTTTTTAATTCCTGTGATAGTCTGTCTGGAAAATTTTACTGTTTGCTATATATTGACAAGTCTGTACATTCTATCAAAAAGTTTAAGTGCTTATTTTGTCGAATATGTATATTCTTCTATAACATGATATTAACTTTAGTTTAATGTGTCTTTAATAAATGGCACTATTTTATCTTTTACTCCTTTACACTGGCTTGGCTGCTGTAAAATCTTTGTATAACTTAAAAGAATGTAATTTTATCAGATATGTCCGGCACAAGCAATCACCATTGAAGCTGAGGAGAGAGAAGATGGCAGCCGCAGGACAACAAGGTGAAAGACCTTCCCTGCTCCCCAAAAAAAAAAAGAAAAGAAAAGAAAAACAAAACACACACACACGAGAGGCAAGAAAGAAACTGCCCCTCCATTTTCTGTCCTTTATGAATTGTCAAGCTTTTCAGGTACGATATTGACATGACCAAGTGCATCTACTGCGGATTTTGTCAAGAGGCATGCCCTGTTGATGCCATTGTTGAAGGGCCAAACTTTGAATTTGCCACAGAAACTCACGAGGTTCATCTTCATCTCTTTCATTCTGATTTTTAAACTACTATCTGATAGCATACTGCATGGGATTTTTTTCCTTTCCTCGTATTATTTTCTGATGTCAACTATTTGCAGGAGCTTCTTTATGACAAAGAGAAGCTGCTTGAGAATGGGGACCGATGGGAAACTGAGATTGCGGAGAACCTGAGATCTGAAAGCCTATATCGCTGATTGCTCCGTTGTGTTGTCCCTTTAACGCTCGTTCCATGTTAAGTAAATAGTATTGGGAAATAAAGGATCTGGGGATGGCCTGGAAAACTTGTACGTATTCTTTCTGTTGCTGCAGTAGCTTATTATAGGATTACACCTGCCGTTCTTTGCAAGTTTATGTGCACTTGTTATGAGATAACTCTGAAATTTTGAACAAATGAGAAGATATCCCTTTTGCAGATGGGAATCGAGAAATTTAATAAACCGTTGTAGCAAGTGATTGCTCAAGTTGCTGTTGTAAGCGGACCATTGTGTTAATCGATATACCTGCTAAATCGTACATAGGTGTACTCGACTTATTTAAGAAGGACCAGACATTGTGTGAAGATGAGTTAGTCTTGAGACGGTTATTTTCTTTTTTGAAAGAAAACTAGCCAATATGTCGATTTTGTAAAATCAAGTAGTCACAAATACAAGCAGAATTCTTGGTTGCTTGTGGTAACAAAAACCTTGCCATGTTCAAATAATATTAATAAACACGAGATTAATAGAAGATCATCGATATTTTTAATGATCCATGTTCAATTTTTTTTGAAAAAATCTTTCCATTCAAAAATAAAAAATCAAACCCTTTATTGCGCATTCAAATTCAAAATTAAACAAATAAAAAATTACATTTAATACATATTCAATATTTTAGTTATCACCAGGTTCACCAGCCATGGGATCGATCATGTCCTAGTTAACATGCAAATAGCACAGGTCATGGACCACGTCATAATATATGTCCTAGTCATCATCCAACTTAATGACCATGTCATAATGAGTCATCATCCCAACCAACAAACATGTCCTCGTTTTTGTCCTAGTCATCTTCCATATAACTGGCCTTGCTGTCCATCTCAACATTGATTGTCCAAGTCATTATTTAATTCATTAGCCATGCCATCTTCCATGCCATTGAATGTAACCTAGTCATCATCCTAAAAAGCTTTTTTTTTTGTCCATATAATCACAACTATTCATTGTCTTAACCCTATTCATCATCAATATCAATATAATCATAAGTTTTCTAGTCATCATTCCCACCAGTTCCCATATAGTCGACCATGTCATCATCATCTGCATGACTTACCACATGGTCATTGATTTCAACTATTTGTCCTAGTCATTATCTATTTTGCATCCATGTTATATGACATATCATCAAAACTGTCCTCGTCATCATTATAGTCCCCCAACAATGTCATTATCTATATCATCATCGATATCCCCTTCACAACCATGTCATCTTCCTTTCCAGCCTCACCAACATCCACGTGCTGACAAATTCGGCCTACTCATCTTTTTTTATACAAAAAAAGTTTAGATGGGTTTGACATGGCTCTATATCAAAGTCAGGGTACAACCTTAAAACTCAAAAAATACTTATATGGCCTACTCATTATGGTAGAACTTTTTTTAGTTGTTCACTGGAGCTTTGCCTCGACTATATCTGGATCTGACCCGCGTCGCGCACTTGGCTATGGTAGGTGAGTCTCCCAAAAAAATTTTTCTGCATACATTAAAGCTCAAACTCAAAATTTCGTTTAAGTGATACCGAGCCCTTTATTACTCGTACTAACTCCTGTTCCCGTTGGTCAAAATATAAAGAGGGAACTGTTTTTGTGTATATTATATACATCTATAAAGAGGCCCAATTTATTGAGGCCCGATACTGTCAGAAGCCCAAACATATGCTACACGTGGCGGTTAACGACGCCATCTAGTTTTCTTGCTGTTTCAGCTATCGACCTCTCCGTTGCAGATTGCTACGGTGCTACAACTAAGGACGCAATCCAATTCCTTCTCTTCCCAGATCAAACACCACAACTTACCCTGTGCTTTCTTCCTCTCCAAATTCCAAATTTAGGGTAATGTTATGGTTCCTGCTATTCTGTTTCGTATCTGATTTTTTATCGTATTACTTCTCCATTTTTTCGTAGTTGTGCGCCATTTTATCACTGGTTTTATTGTCTAGAGAGCAGAGGACCCCCGATATAATTTCAAAGTTTATTTTTTTAAATTATGGTCAGTTCTTTTGTGGGTGTTGCTTCTCGTTGATTTTAGTAGGAGAAATAACGCTTTGGTGGACTGCCAAAGTGCGTGTACTTGATTCCCATCTCTTCCTTCCAAATAACAGAATGATTAGTGTTATTATCACAAGATTTATCATCACCTTTGTTGTGTTCTTGTAGCAATTATGGGCATTAGGCTTCCTCTTTCAGTTTTGATTTCATTGGTTCGGGTTTAGAAATTTCGTGAAGATTACTTTAAGTATAAATAAACTCATGTTACCTGTTTTCCTTTCTGTATAAGTTGAAGGCCTTTTTTTTTTTTGCCATTGGGTACCGTTTGTCTGTTAACTTACCTTCAGCTAAGTCACATTCATACAACTAGCTTGTCAATTTTTGTGAGCTATCATTGTTACTTGAGCCACGTGGTTATTTCCTCTTTCAGGGAGCTTGGACACTTGATCAACTACTGTGAAAGCATCTCTATATAACTAAAGATGGTATAGTGGTTCATATTCGTTTCAGAGAAGTCATTTATCTTTTCTTTCTTTTTTTGAATAAAAGGGCAGACAAAGCTCGAGATAAGTCAAAAGTCACGGGACACTAGGGTACTTCCATATTGGTTTCCCCACCAAAAAAAGACAGATTTGTCAGTAACAGAGAAGTCATTTATCTTATTGCATATTTTGGACCATTTTATTCCGTAACCTTTTTATATGAATTACTTCCATGTTACTGGTTAGGCATTCTTTCCTTGTCAAATCTTACTTAACAAGTACTATGATCTGTTTTAACATTTCCAGTTAGTCTTATTCATTGCTTGTAAACTTGTATTCACAGTTTTTTGAGGGATATGGTTATCATGGAACATCATTTGAGCAGACATATCGATGCTACCCTGCATCTTTCATCGAAAAGGTTAGCTAGCGTTACCCATTTACAATCTCGGTATTTAATCAGTTGTTATTCTGGAGTTCTTCACTTCAATTTTGACAGTGTTAAAGGTGCTGAATATCTTGCTTCTGATGAGCTTAAATCAAACCTCACTTTGAACTGTGATGGACACTACACAAATCGAAGCATTTACCTTTTTGGCAGATGTCAAAGGTTTAGACGTTTAGTGTTCTTGAGAACATGAGTTTAGATTTAATACAGAGAAATGAAGTGGTAGGTGCGATCATCAAGCAGGCCCAAAGACATCTTGATATTATGATATAAAACTCAAAACATTCCCTCTCATACGTGCATGCTTATACTAAACATCATGGTTGGAAGCAAAAACTTGGAAGTTAATGGAAGGTTGAAAAACAATAGATCAAATTTGAGCGAAGAAAAGAAAAGACTTATGATATTAACTTGTAATGTCATTATTAATCTATAATAGCTAATATGTAAAAGTTGCAGTTTTCTTAAAACCTGTATTACTTGAATGAAGGAGAGTCTAATTACTTTCATTTTGTCTTCATTAATCCTGCAGCCCCAACTTGAGAGTGGTGATAAAAGTAAGTTTCCATGTTCATGGAAGTTCTAGTTTTTGGATTATCTCATTGTTTATCTTCCTGCTAAGGTCAATTTATCTCTCTTTGTGCTTCAGTTATTATGCCTCCTTCAGCCCTTGACCGTCTAGGTTTGTTATTTCAATTTGATCTTTTTTTAATTTTGTCATATGTTGTCTGCTCATCCTATTCTTTTTTTTTTGTCTAATTGATATGGAAAGGGGGCTAATGCTGAATTTATCTTGCAGCGTCTTTGCATATTGATTATCCAATGTTGTTCGAACTTCGGAATAATGCTGCTGAGAGAGTTTCTCATTGTGGGGTGTTGGAGTTCATTGCAGAGGAAGGCATGATTTATATGCCATACTGGGTAGGCTTTCAAAAGTATTTGTTTGAGAATATGCTTGTTATAGCTAGTATGGTTCTCTGAGGTTCTATTTCATTGGACACTCTACTTCTTGATTCTTTGATACAGATGATGGAAAACATGCTTTTACAAGAGGGAGACATTGTTAGAGTGAAGAATGTGACACTTCCAAAGGGGACATATGTTAAGTTACAACCCCACACAAAAGATTTCTTGGATATTTCCAATCCAAAAGCTATGTGAGTTGCTATATATTCAGTTATTAGATTAGTCATATGTCCATTCATATTATTTTTGAAAGACGTATCCATGCTGTTTGAAGTAAGTTCAACACATACTTTCCGTGGGTTTGTTCATTTTTCAAGTCACCATCCATGACATACCTTTGGTTTTCATTTTATTAAAATTGCATTAATTGGTGGTGTTTAAAATTTGAAAACCGAATTGTTCCCGAACCTAACCAAAAGTTGGTATACCGGTAGTTTTGATGATAATTTGCTGAGAGATGAAGCAGCTTTTATTTGACAGTACATATACCTCAGGCTTCCTACACTCCCACCTTACTACACTGCTACCACATCTTTCCCATTTCTCTAAGAAAGCTTATCAGGCGGCTGATTCCTTCTTTCAACATCTTTATTTCATACTATTTATCTCATTGTCTTTTGCTTCTTGCCGCTGGTTTCTACCGTCCTTTTTTTTATGAAATACAAATGGGCTTTGAAGCTTTCAGCTCTGGCATTGTTCTGTATTATCCTTTTCGGAGCTGATGATGTTATTCTGTTTCTGTAATATTAACTGTTCTTGCTAGCCCCTAAAATTGAAACGGACTGCAGTTTATAATATTATTTGGTACACTATTACCCTTTTTGTTTACTTTGATTTTGATCCGGACGTATTTTGCCATGCAGCCTGGAGACAACTTTGAGAAATTTTTCCTGCTTGACGGCTGGAGATAGCATCATGGTGGCATACAACAACAAAAAATATTACATAGATATTATAGAAACCAAGCCTGCCAATGCAATAAGCATTATTGAGACAGACTGTGAGGTTGACTTTGCTCCTCCCTTGGATTACAAGGAACCTGAGAAGCCCACTGCACCACTTTCTGCAAACAAGGCATCTGACAAAGGTACCTGATTGTTTTGTTTAATGTTTGTTTCTACCTTAATCCCCCCTTTTCTTATGAAATGGATTCCTCATTGTTATTTGTATTTGTTTTTCCTTGGCTGTTTCATTTGGGAACTGTTATCTTCTATTAAATAAGTTGTAGAAGCTTGTAAAATGAATTTGTTTCTATAAATTCCAAATAATGTATTCGTTAATAAGGAATCTGTTTTCTGTGGTAAATTATGGTTGATATATCTGTCTATCTGTTTCTATAGTGTTGTAGGCTTGAGTTATATTGCGAGAAGAGCATAGGTACAATTTTTGCTATCTTGTTGAAGATTTAACAACCATTTATTTCTCCTTATAGTTGAGGATGCCGCAGCTGAAATCGAGCCTAAATTCAACCCATTTACTGGAACTGGGAGACGCTTGGATGGGAAACCCTCGAAGAATCCACTTCCTTCAGATTCTTCTTCAGGCTCTAACAGTAAGAGACCTGAGGTTCGAACCGGAAGTCCACTAGCTTCTGCAGCATCTAGTTCCCAAAGCAATGCTAGTCAATCTCAGAAGAAGCTTGTGTTTGGGTCAAATGCCAACCGATCTAAAGACACTGGAAAGGTAATTCTAAGGTTCTTCGTATTATTGCAAATCATTTGCTGATAGTAGTTACTTTTTAACAAGAGCCATTGTTAGTATATATCAGGCATATTCCAATGGGACCTCACTTAGCTCTCTTAATAATTTGGCTTGGTTTCGTAATTCAGTTACACCCAAGTTTTTCTGGATCAACAAACTGCTAAATTCTTCATCTTCTGTACTAAGCAGGAAAAAGAGGTGAAACTGGAGCCATCTCAACAGAAAGAAGAACCAAAATTTCAGGCTTTTACGGGGAAGAAGTATTCCCTCCGAGGTTGATGAATATATATGATACGAATTTAGCATTTTACGGTAATTTACTTCATTGGATGCTGTGGGGATCAAAGGATATAGCACAACTTTTTATTGTTCCATATGTAATTAAAAGATAGGACCTTAGGATGCCACAAGAGACGTAGAAGCTGGCCTACTTGTGAAACTCTTGACAATTCTTAAGCTTTATTAAAGAATGGTTCTTGTTGTGTTGGGTCTCACTAAGCTGCCACACTTCTGCTTTTCTCACATTAATTGGTAAGAGATGAATTGTAACCACAACAAAAAAATTGGTAAGAGATGAAGATTTCGTTTCTGCTTTCAAACGTCACAAAGACTCAATGCAATATGACAAAATGACAAAGTGATAAAAAAATAAATTTTGAGGATATTGGGGTGTTTTTTTTTCCTACCCCCTTCTTCCATAGGGGAGAGGACCACACACACACCCCATTTTTGGCCACTTGAAGATGTAATATTTGTGGGTGTAAGAGAGAAATTACATAAGGTGGGAGGGTATTGTAGGGAGTCAGTTTTTTTACTTGTAAATAGTGAGCTCCATTCAATTTTTGACAATACAGTTAATTTAAATACTTTAAAATACAAATTCTTTTTCTTTTAAAGAATATTAGTTAAGAGTAATAATCAGGATGGAATTCGCATTGATTCATTTTCTACAAGTCGATACGCGCTAATTTTGAAATATGATGTCATAAAAACTTTTTGAAGGTATTTTACAATAAAAATTGACAAACACCACGATAATTTTCTAATTATTTTAATTATATATCACAATGTGTTAAAAAATGTGGAGCATGAAAGGAAGCTGAGACTGACATTTTTTTTTCACAAAAGATATATAAAAATAAAAAATGAGTACAAAATTTTAATTTACCTAGAAGTCTGTATTTTGCCAAAAAAAATAAATATTTTATTTATGATATATAAGTTATTTGGGAATTATGAAGAATAACAACTACATTGATATATTGACAATAGAATTCATAATAATGTAATACACACACATATATATAATATGATGTTTGCGACAAGAAACTATCCTTCGTACAAGTCAATGTTTTAAACTTAAACTACACGACTTTGTTTGTGGCATACACAGGTAAATTTCCCCACAAGAAAATAGGACAAATTGGAAGTTCCTCTTCCTCTTGTTCGTTTCTTCACTGGTTATAGATTAAACAACAGGTAAATTTCTTTGCTCATACGCAGTTCCTTCTCTTCTGGGTTGGACCAGAGAACATAGTTTCATAGAATGAAATAAGTTAAGCAAAGCTTCATCTGCAAGTAAACCTTTTCATAAGTTACAAATCCCATCTCCGTCTTTGCTGTTTTATTAGAAGGAGAAGACTTGAATTTGCTTCATGGACTCCAAGGATCTTCGGTTCATGGCATACCAATCTGTTTTCTCTACCGTTCGATCTGGGGACCTTGATGGGTTCAAGCATATCCTTGACCTGCTGAAAAAGGAAGAATCTTCAGATGGGTTCTCGGTTTCTGACATCATGTCCCTACAGAACGATGCTGGTGAGGCGCCTCTGTACATCGCTGCAGAGCATAATCTCTATGAGGTGTTCAGCTACTTGCTCAAGCTTTGTGACTTGGAAGTGGTGAAGATCAGGTCCAAGTCTGATATGAACGCGTTTCACGTAGCAGCAAAACGTGGCCATCTGGGTATTCCTCTTGTGTGTGTGTGTGTGTGATTGTTTGCGTCATTTTGGTGTTCTAATGAGAGTTAAATTCTTTGTGATGGCTTATTGAACTATATAAGATGGCAACATAAAGATATTAATGGATTATAGGGCTTGCCGGGGGTATTAAGTTAACTTTGAAAATTCAATATTTAAGTTTCTTAATGCTGGTTAATACGTTTGACATTTTAGGTTAGCTGTGCAAATTTTCGACTTGAGTCTTGAATAATCAAGGATGTGTCTTCTTTGATGTTAGTTTTCTTTTCTCTTTTATAATCCCTCTTCCCAAAATACTCAAGTGACAGTCATGAATGCCATGTGTTTGATGCTTGTTACTGCAATGTTGATGATGATAAAGGATTTCAATTATGATACACAAGCGTTGTGGATCTTTTTCCAGATATTGTGAGGGAGTTCTTGCGTACTTGGCCGGAAGTTTGCAAGTTATGTGACTCCTCAAATACAAGTCCCTTGTATTCAGCTGCTGTTCAAGATCATTTGGACGTGGTGAATGCTATCTTGGATGTTGATGTCAGTTCAATGATGATTGTTAGGAAAAATGGAAAAACTGCTTTGCACAACGCTGCTAGGTACGGCCTCCTTGGGATTGCGAAAGAACTTATCGAACGAGATCCAACAATAGTCTGCATCAAAGATAAAAAAGGTCAAACTGCCCTGCATATGGCTGTAAAAGGACAGAGTACTTCAGTGGTGGAGGAGATATTACAAGCTGATGCCACTATACTCAATGAACGTGATAAGAAGGGCAATACAGCTCTACACATAGCTACACGCAAAGGCCGTTCACAGGTCAATTTCACATTCCATTGAACCTGAGTTTTAGGCTTCTTACCACGTTAGCTTTTGTTTATCAATGGATCTGATGGAGACTTGGTAGTATGGAATAATACCAAATCCCACATCGAGTAGAATGGGATACTCAATAGAGTGTTTAAGTGGGTTGGTTCTCTCATTTTAATAGCTAACTTTTAGGATAAGGTTCCCCATTCTACTTAGGTACCCTATCAGAATCTGATCCTGATACATTATCCTGCCATGCTTCTTTACTTTATGCTACTGTGCTTGCCCTTGTTCGATTTCAGATTATACTTTTTGTCTTGGCTCATAAGGAATGGGTTATGTAGATTTTTAGCATGTGGGTTTTTAACAAACTATGCATGCATTTATTAATATCTCCAAACTGTTGTGCTGTATGATCTTTATGTGCCTCAATTCACACAATGTTTTCTCTGTATGTCAGATAGTAAGCCTTTTGCTTATCTACAAGGCTATGGATGTGAACGCCATCAATAATCATCAGGAAACAGCATTGGATTTGGCAGATAAAATGCAGTATGGAGCTACAGCTTTGGAAATCAAGGAGGCCCTTGAAGACTGTGGTGCCAGGTATGCCAGGCATGTTGGCGAAGTGGACGAAGCTATGGAACTGAAAAGAACTGTGAGTGATATAAAGCATGAGGTTCATTCACAACTCATACAGAACGAAAAAACTCGCAGAAGAGTGTCTGGTATTGCAAAGGAACTGAAAAAACTTCATAGAGAAGCGGTTCAAAACACAATAAATTCTGTCACTGTTGCTGCTGTTCTTTTTGCCTCAATAGGATTCTTGGCTATCTTCAATCTTCCTGGCCAATATCTAAAAGATGGACCAGAATCAGGGAAGGCTCACATAGCTGATAAGGCTGCTTTCAGAGCTTTCTGCCTTCTAAATGCTACATCTCTCTTCATTTCTCTAGCTGTTGTTGTAGTTCAAATCACTTTGGTAGCCTGGGACACGGGGGCTCAAAAGCAGGTTGTTTCAGTGGTGAACAAGATGATGTGGGCTGCATGTACTTGTACTTGTGGGGCTTTTCTTGCAATATGTTTTGTTGTTGTTGGAGATCAAACATGGATGGCTATTACCATAACTATTTTTGGTGCCCTAGTTCTAGTTGGGACCCTAGCAGGCTTGTGTTACTTTGTGTTTAGACAACATTTTGGAATTACTTTCAGCGATGATTCACGTAGACGCATCAAGAGAGCAAGTGGAAGCAAGTCTTTTTCATGGTCTTACTCTGCAAAGATATCTGATTTGGAGGAATATGATTCTGACATGGAGAAGATCTGTGCTCTTTAGACCAAATGGTTCATCACAGAACAGCCCTGTTTCTGCCTTAGAACTGGAACTCATCTTGCCACTTCAAATTTTTTCATGTGAAGTTTTTAGGTAGAGGACATGAAAGCATACTCTTTTGGAGGATCTATTTTGTCGTATTTGATTTTTGGTGTATTAGTTTTTTATAGATCCTCTCTTGGAATTTCTCTTGGTTACTCAGTAGGAAGTTTGGTGTGTTTTGTTGTTCATCTTCAGTGTTGATGATCAGAACTTGAATGTAGATTTTGGTATATGAAAGAATGGATAGATATAATCTCATGTAAAAAAAATTCTAAGAGCCTAATATAATTAATATAACTAGTGTCATTTTAAACGAGACTTTGGTTTAAGCTAGGGTGTCCCTATTTTCTTCATATTTTTTTTAATAATTTACTTTTTTTTAGTTGGAATAAAGAAAAAGTTTAGATAAATTAGATTTGGAGAACTTATAAGGATAAAATTTATAACTCAAAAAATACTTATAAATATGAAAATATTGTCCAATTGTAAAATATAAGTAAGTATTTACTAATTAAATCAACCTACGTCCTATTTATATACCATGAGGTAAGATGCATTCTTGTTATAGGCCTAATTGATAATAAGGTTTTATATTTTATATTGATTTCTTGTCCCGACAATTTAGAGAGAGAGAAAAGTGAAAAAAATTATATTTTTGGCATGAGAAAAAAGATATACAAGGAACTCTCTCTTCTCGTCTTTATTTCTTTTATACTTGACAAGCAATTGACCGAATAAAAAATTGGGAAGATTATGTTAACAAATGGGGTCATTTACCCTTTTCTAAATGTAAAGAGTTGGATAAGGAAAAGGGTATATTCTTCCTTCGGTGGTAATAATGGGCTGTTTTGTATACCATCTTTGGCGTCTTTTTAGTTTTTTGAGAAGGCGAAAAACACAGAAGGGCTTTTCATCTCAATGCAACAACAACACGCAATTCTATGTTATAAAACTTTAAGGATAATTATTGTTCTTACATTTTAGCTAACCAATCATTGAGAAGCACTAAAGAGGCGCCAAGTTAACGTCATCACTTTTCTTAGGATGATAAATCATGGGATGAGACCCAACACAAAATAAAAAACTGTTCTAATCGCAGCTCTACCCCTAAATGGGTGGCTATTTGCGACAGCGATTTGGGAGTAAATTTATCGAACTGAAACATCGAAAGGAATTTTCTTTTGACTTCAAGATGAGGTTGGCAATATGCAATTTGGCTTTTAAATTGAAAAAATTATTTTAATTAATGGAATGGAATGTATAGATTTTGAACCCACAGAGGCGATGGTGACTTCCCTACTGCTGCGACGGCAAAAGCAAATTAATGAAAATAGAAACAGAGAGATTGTTGTTTTCCAAATACAATATCTAATATTCAAAACTATTTTAAATTCCATAATTATTGGATCTAAATAGGGATAATTCTCAAATATGCTTTTAACATTTACATTCATATAAACTTAAACTCAAGTTTTTACACACGTTCTGTCTAAATAAAAGAAGCTTTAGCTACTTGAATATAGTCTTAAGTTCAAATGCAGAAAATATTTTTAAAAAAATTAATCACAATTGAATTTGATAATACTCAATCTAACCCACCAATCACCAATCAAATAGCAATATAAAAGAACAGAAATTCAAAATTTTCTCGCTTAATTATTAATTATGACCAAATAATAGAAAGCGTGAGTAAGAAAATGCGATAGGAAGATGCTGTGTAACCTAGTTGGGGAAAAGATAACTAAATGAATTCTTTTTGTTTTCTTCCAAGGGAGAAACGGTAAATGTAAAAGTAAGAGACCGGGATAATAATATAGCCTTATGGGATAATAATATAGCCTTAGTTTTATAATAGCATTGCCAATTATTACCAGTGATATAGTAAGATGGTGGCACACAGTGAACATGTATACACAATGCAACTTCCGGAAATAAGAACCATTCCCAGTAGCCCACATGGGTTTCATTAAAAAACAACACAACCACGTGGGAATCTCTCGTTCCAAAAGAACATATCCCCAGTAAAGCCCAAGCTTCCAATTTCACCACCATCTCAACCTCTATTGGCAGAAAGAGCCAACTGCTATAAATTTACAATTTTACATGGTAAATTTACACCCAATCCCACTCAAAGTTCACATGCCCTGTGAGATCAGTGCACGGTAAGACTCTGAATGGGCAGAAACAACATTAATGAATTAATATTATAGTTGCTGCTGCCCGGAGCTTTTCTTTGATGATCTTAAAGGAGGAGCATTAAGCTCAGATGACTGAGATCGCCTCGTTTCTTCTTCCTGACTTTGTGATTGGGAACCCTGCATTAAGAACCAGTAATGAGATCAGGGAACAGACAAGAGCCAAAAAGAATGCATGGAGACAAGGAATTTCACACAAAAACACACACTTGTGCATATAAACCAATGTGTTGAAGTAAATGAATATATGGAAGAAAGTTCAACCCCTGTATGTGAATATACGAAATGAATATATGGTATCAGAGAACAGAGAAGTTCAACAACAGCATGCATGGTTCCAGGTTCTGTTCACTCCAAATCTTTAACGTGTACATATTCTAACTCCAAAAATTTAATAGAAATGTAGAGAAAACAAAGTGGAAGACAGAGTGAAGAGGTCAACCTCCTTTGTCAATGATGTGGAATTATTGCGCAACTGGGCTTGTGCTTTAGCATGCATGCGATGCTGGTACTGCATTTTCTCAAACTGTTGCAGCCTTGCAGCAAAATTGATTCCATTATTATGTGACTTCCCACCATCCAAGGTCATATCACCATCCTCAATAGCTTGGGATCCAGACATTTGATGAAGAATTTGGTAAGGATTCCCAGATGATGTTCTCTTCAATTGTTCACCGTTGAAAGAATATGACGGCACGGCTTTCAAACGAGTTTTTAGTATCTTGAAGGCGGCACTTTGCTGCAATATGGTATTAAAGGTACAGTAAAAACCTTAATAACGAAAAAGCAGACAGTACAAGGTTAACATTAATTTACACATAAAACACTTCTTCACGGTTAAAGTTACTTGAACATATACCTGAGGAAGCAACATCAGAAGACCGTATAATGCTTTAAATAACCATACATGTTTTCCGGGTTCAAGAAGCTGCAAAATTGAAAACCAAGGATTAATGATCACCTTTTTTTTTCCTTGGCACTGATAATTACTTGATTAATCTCAGTACAAATGTAAGTTATTCAGACTATGTTCAATAATAGAAGTATGCCTAAAATGTCATACGGAAATATAACTATTACATGGAATAAATTACAGGGAGCAAAAAGTAGTTAATATGAGAGCAGGAATTATTGAGAAATTACTAACTCTTAGGCTTGGCATCAAAATCATACAGAAACAAAACCAGCATCTCCATTTTAGTCATATTCTACCAGACATAGGACCTAAGACGTAAGTTAAGATGAAACATGGTTTGATCTAGCACCTGCAATCTAAGATACGCAAAGATTGGAGTTTCCAGCAAGCGAACCAACTTATCCAGTTGAACCAAAAATTTAACATTAATATCCTCCTCTACAAGAGATTGAATCACAGCACTCGCATGTTGATACGTCTGTTCAGAAGACAGAGAATTGTATTACAAAACACATAAGCCCTACGCAAACAATCACAAATACAAATGGTATGCACAGTATATGTGTAATCATGTGCAATAGAGAGAGTTGGAGTGGAAACTTTTGATTATGACCGAGTTGTAGATGCCAACCTGAGCTAATAAACAGAGACTAATAATTGCCATTGGAGAATGGCACCATGAGGCGTACAAGGAAACATATAGATCCTTCCCAGCAGGATTTATTAGCGATTGCTTTAAAAGATCTCGAAGTTCAGATAACTCGGACGAAGTGAGTAAGATCAAATTTAAAGCCTGAAAAATTATGGGGGACAAATAAAAAGGGGAATAAAACCATGAAAAAAGATTAATATAGTTGTCAGAAATGCTCTAAATTTAATTAAGTTCTGAGACAAGTCAATACTGACCTGAACCATAATTGATGCAAAATCCAAATCAGATTCCCCTTCCAGTATTGTAGATAGTTCTCGGTAGACTCTTTCAGCATTCAAAAGCACACAAAGCCGACGGATTATCAAAGCACCACGCCTAAGATATACATTTTTCAACATTAAAAAAGAGAGAGAGAGAGAATAAATATTCATACTAAAATCTTTCAATAAAATTATATAACCACGTGAATATATGAAATGAAGAAAACAGTAAAAATACCTCTCCAAAAGAGAATTATCTGCCTGGAAATTGTGCACTAGGTAAACAACAAGATGTCGAAAGTGCTGAGGATCCATCGCAATGCATGCATGAACATCAAGAACCAGAAGCACAACCTAGTCATAAACAAAACTGTTATAAATCAACAAATAAAGAAATTACTAAAGTCTCCATAGGTTAACACACAGCATACAAGAATAAGGGGATCAGAGAGAGAGAGAGAGAGAGAGAGAGAAATGCCATCATGATCCATGAAACTACCTCATTGGATGGATCCGAAAGTGCTTCCAGTAAGGTGTCAAATATGTCATCCAGAAATGTCAAAACCTGTTGATTGGACAATAAAAGTCAACAGTTATAGAAACAAAATTATCTTTTTCGTATTGACATAAATATATATAGAAGGGTTCATATTAATACCTAGAGAAGGGGTTGAGATCCATAAAATTAATTTGGCACAAAGTTTGAGGGGGGAAAATAAAGAGATGTCCAATAAATTGACATGTTAGGAAAAATTGCATGCATTCTGACAGCCATGAATCATAATTATTTGCAGTTTAGAATATAAATGATCCTTTTACCTCCATCAGTATGTCCCTCAACATAATTTACAAAGGAATGACAAGGTGACCTGATATTTTCTTAATTGGACCAGAAATTGGAATCATTATGACTATAAACAGGCCAAATAATCATCATTCTAGATCCTTGATTGCAAGTATAAATGAAAGGAAAGCACATGACCTCCTCTTATTTATTCTTGGGAAAAATGTACAAGTATAAAAGCAACTGAATCATAGTCCACTTGTTACAGCCAACCTGAGTCCATTAAAAAAAAAAAAAGCTCTCCCAACCCAATCAAGAATCCATTACATTATATAAGGCATAGGCAACATATTGCCTCCAAAGTACATACAAACAAATTAGCAGGCATGCAAATGAGCTTTATAACTTAAAACTCCAAGGGGCATATCAAGAAAGCACGTCTATAGGGCTTCTTAATGTGTCAAAATGAAAGATGAATTCCAACAATCCAGTCACCTTAGTACGATATCTGTTCAAAAGAGTCGATATCCAGTGCAGAGCTTCAATTCGAGTGGCTTCATATTCACTTGACAATTGTCTGCTCAGTCAAACCATCACAAAACTCAGTGCAACTTGTTTTTGCACAAACAAAAAGGACCCAAGCTATCAGTTTCTACCAGCTTTTTACGTGCTCAGGGCAAGATTGAAATTCATAATTTTCTACTAGCAAGTATTTCAAAATTCAAACCTAGCCTTTTCCACAGGTTAAAAAAACTACACCTCCTAGCAACAGACAGGATTGCTCCTACATCAAATGCTTCTGCTGGATCAGCCCTGATTGCCCGTAGTTCTTCATTGGTTTCACGAGCAACCTTATACATAGCCAGATATTATTTCAAGTTTGTCATTTTCTATGGCAGGTTAGTGAACCCAAGGGAAAACAAAGGAACAATAGAGAAAAGAAACCCAGGGCAATAACAAGGTATTGTAAAGTTACCACTCGAATTTTCTCTTCTTTATCAGATATGCAAGGAAGAATGGCTCCAAGTATATCAGCATAATATGGAACAAGCTGATCTCCACCAAGTTTGACAAACTCATTTATCTGTTACAATATGAAAGCACATATGTAGTTGAAATAAAATAATAATGATTAACACTGAAACAGGATTACCAACAAGTATCAAGATAACAGCAAAGACAAGTCTAAAAAGCTGTACACTTGCAATACCACTTACCCATGTGATAGCTGTTAATCTAGTAAATTCATCTGGAGATCGTGCCCTCTGAACCAGTATTTCAGCCATGCGACCATAATCTACAGACTTCAAGAGTAGCACTGCTCGAGTCAGAAAATGACAAATGAACACAAAATTTTGCAAGTGTCAATATAGAAGGAGAAGATGACTTAAAAGCACAGTAAACCTAATAATGGCAGCAATACATCTTCCTCAAACAAATATCAAGGAAAACCAATGTCCCAAAAAATAAGCATAATTGAATTCTGAATATTGGCAAAATCCTTACTACTCAAACATAAAAGAAAAAAATTACATTAGCTAATGCCTTACTGGGGAGTTCTTAATCTCTTGAAGAAACTCAGAAAGAGCTGAATCAGCTTGCTGACGAATTTCATGGCTAGAATCACTCAACATATTAAACAAACCTGACAAGTTTAAATAGGCTTAGCAGAGTAGAATAAATTTTCAGAAAATTATAAAATTCTCAACCTTCAAATGATAGAGTTTACCATCAAGAAAATCAGGAAGAAAGCCCAGCATATCAATATCTGGGACACTGTCCAACACAGTAATCCATCCAACCAAAAACTGACGAACATATGGATTCAGGACATTCATGCGCTCCCTCAACAATGGTATAAATTCTTCAATACTGAAGATAAGGAAAGAAAAGGGAGGGGTGTGAAGCAGAGCAAGTTGCATCAGAACCTATGTATCTGCAATTCTTTTGCCTAATGTAGATTGCCAGATACAATATATAATATAGACGTGGGAGAATAGTCACCTAAACTGATCGCTTTCAGTCACAATATCCTGTTTCAATATAGGAAAAGTTTAATTTTCAGAAAATGCATGTCATGTACCCATATGAGAAGTCATCAGAAACATATATTGGAATTCAGAACACATACCTTCACAAGCCGATCCAGGAGATGAGCAGCACTTTGTACACTGGCATCTGAGTCTGTGGAAAGCTTGCATAAGGCATCAAAGATCTGATTAAAGAATACAATAAATTCCCCTCTCACAACCTGAAATCAGGAAAAGACAAGCATTAGATCCAGTAGATGACCAGAACAAAACTGTGTTACATGTGTCACCATAATCAAATCCTAACCTTAGCAATGTTGTATAGCGCTTCACAAGCATAATAACGAACTCTGCTATCTTGATCACAGAAAGACTTTAACACAGGAGGCACGATTTGCTGCCAGAGTGCAAGAATTATGTAGGTAAGGATAGAAACAAAAAGAATTTATATACTGAAGCATGTCAAACTTAGATATACAGAAGTAGATGATAATATTCATGCATGCTTCATGTTGAACATAGTGGGAAGGAGAACACGCCACAAACTGAATAATAGTGATTAAAATTCACCATTCACAAAGAGTTAAAGTTTCAACCACCCTGTACGAGGTACAAAATTTAAAAGCAGCATGAGATATTTTGAAAATCCAGCAAACAAGAATTTCATTACACTTGTTCACAAATGAAAAAGCATTTAACATTTGACAGTAAGAGGGAGTCAATATATGAACAAAGACATTATATATAGAATTGTCATGGGCATCTCGAAATAATTCAAACCCTTCAACGCCTAACCATCACCACAGCAAATTAGATTACTCCTAACAGTGGAGAGAATAAAAAAGGAAGATGGAATGACATTTAAGAAATCTATTATCCAATTCTTGTACTGCAGAAATTTGATATACATTTATGTTAAACCATACATTGTCACAGGAATCTCAATAGTTCCATATATTGTCCCTTCCCTGCCCCACCCCTCTCTCCATCTATCTCTCTCTATCTCTTGGTTCACACACGAGATGAATTGACCGCAAGGCCTAAGCCACGATAAGCAAACTTTGATGGATAAAAACCCAAACTGGTACACACAAACTTTTGAACAACCCCTCACCTCAAGATGCTGAGCGGCTTCATTAGTCAACCCAACTGTCGCGGCAGCTAGTCCTATCAATCCTCCCTACAGTAAGAAATTAAACCAAAATAAATATTCACTAGTATTATATGAACATGTAGTTGAAGGCAAACTAAAAATCAATGACGAAATCAACCATGTCACTCGGGGGAGGAAAAGTGATTTTCCCTACCTTCCGTTGATTTGCTTGTGGCGAGAAAGTATATTCCGTGATCAACAAATTGATCACTGCCGTGATTTTTTCATGATCCCCAGCAACAGCGAGCTGCTTCACAACCCCCTCAACCTATCCAAAAACCAATACAGACCTAATATATTAAACTAGAGCCAAACAAGCCCACCCAAAAACCTAAACTCCCAAAGTCATGAACAGGCAAAAGGCAACAAAAACGAGATGCGGCTGGATTGAGTAGAAACCTCAAGAGCAGCATTCTTGCGCTTCTCATAGAGTTTGTCAGCAAGGTTGCGGAGCACAGAAGCAGGAACTACCGAGAGAACGTCGGCCATGTCAACGGCCTCCGGCTAGAAACTCTGCGACTGAGAAATCAGAAGACGAAGTAATCAAAATCGTTTTCGGATCTTTTCCTGCTCCAGACGAAACATTTCACGATTTTTCTCCTACTGACGATTCAAAACAAAATCCAAAGCGTCAACTTTCGAGGTTTTGATTGACGTGGAACGTGAATTGGATAGAATAATTGATAATTGACAATAGACAAACGAATCTTGGATCTGACAATCCAAATTTTGAGAAGAAAAATTATTGAAATTGAAACCTAGTTTATGGGGACACTTTGCTGGTCATGAATTTCTACTTTTCTAGTGTGTTATCTGTTCTGCAATTTCTTTTTTTGTTTTTGTCAATAGCATTTTAGAGTGATCAGTTTTTAATCAGTGACTGCCCTTTCATTTGCTACCAGGCGGGGGTTGAAAAACAACTGACGAGATTACGTAATTGCCCTTACTTTCATTCAGACATTTCAATATCAGACAGATTATGGATTTACATATTGTTCTGTCACATTATTTATTGACATTAGAATTAGTAAAAATCTTAAAAACAAGATTACTTAAATTTTAAAATTTTAAATTAATTTATTTAGTATATTTTATAAACTATTGACTATTTAAAATATAACATATTTTTTCTGATTTAGGATTTTAAAATTTAATTAGTATTTTTTTTGAGATTTTCCCTTAGCATTATTATATTTTTAGAATTTATACAAAACAAGTTTCTCATATATAAACTCTAAAAATTAAATTATGATCAAGATGTGACTTGTTATGAATTTAGTATATTACATTAATTTTTGCCTCATAATATTTTAAATTAATTAATGATTGATGATACCTTAATTGTTAGCATAAAACTTTGTCAAAATAAAAAAAGAATAACAAGTTTTCAATATATAACACGGTATTTATAAAATTATTTTTTCATTTATTATTTAATTGATAATGTCTAAGAATTTGGGGAGAAATTTCTTTTAGTATAAAAGTTTTTAAAAAAAAATTAAACCCACTCACAACCTAAAAGTAGGATGATATCTTCTTTTTTCTTAAACAATACAAATATCGAACAAAACGAACTGTCTATTATACTATAGACATAAATTTAAATATCCAAGAGCCCTACTTGACGAGAAACTTGTTTTCAGGTTGTTAGTTTCACAATCTTGCCTTACTTGACGAGTTATTGAGCAGTGAACAGGCTTAAGAAAAAATCCTAACCCGTGAAATAACGAGTTCATTTCGTTGGAATTAATTTTCAAACATTGAACATAAATTGTTGCTGATTAGTGGGAGGGCAACACGGGGAGAGAGAGAGAGAGAGAGAGAGAGAGAGAGAGAGAGAGAGAGAGAGAGAGAGAGAGATTGGAGGTTATAAATAACACATACATGTATCAACAGTTTCCGTAATGCTATGGATTATACATTCAAATAAGCTTTGCTGAACAGCCTACAAAAATGGACCGAATAGAAAGAGCAGGCAATTTAGAATTTCTATTCTGAAAGCCTTCAAAACGTTACTTTTTCTCTTGTTAAAGAAAGATCACATGACTACATCTAATATCAAAAATAAGAAATATATTATTTGACAAGAGCAATTGATACAACATCAGGACTTGGTAAGGAACAGAGATCAAAAGCGATCAAAAGAATAAGGACTTATGAGTGATTCTTCAAGTGCTTTAAAGCCTCTGTAAACAACTTCCGTCTGACTCTGTGGAAGGGCCAGTCTTCGCACTTCAGTCATATACCTGTGTGTGTACAACAAGTCAATCAATTCAAGGCTGATAGAATTGTGACACGGGAAGAAGTTTTTTGAATCAATCATGAGGGAAAAATCAAAATATAAGAACTGAAGCAAATATTACTGGAACATAGCCTCAGAAAGATGAAAACTACATTAAATGAAAGAGTTGAAAAATCGGTTGTTCCCATATTGTATTGGATTGTTAGTTCCAATATGTTATACTTCTTATCCTTAATATAAGATCTAATTAAGAAGTTAATTTTAGTCTAAAATATAAGACATATTTCCTATATTTATTAAGTTATTTATTCCTCTTAGTAGGAAGCAAAAACTTCTAATCTTCGTTAACCCAAGGCTATCGAACTTCAAGTGAGCAACTGACTTTTTCTCAAATTATCCTTATTAATACTCTTTCAATAATAATTAAGGGAGGGAGGGAGAGAATTAAGGAAAATGATTAATGTATTTTAGAAAATGATTAATTTTAACTAACTTCTTTAATCTAATCAAATTAGTTAAATATGTTATATATTAAGGACGAAAAGAGTATTCTATATGTATTGGAACCAAGGGGCAGCCAATGACAAGCCGATATGATAAGGTTGTTAAGATAAGAATTATATCCAGAAGAAAATACTCCAAATATGGACAATTAAGAGGAACAGATAGATGTAGAAGTCAACCTGTTTGCCGCGCTAGCAATCTTATCCCGAACTCCTTGGTTAACAACCGTTCTCTCCAATGAGAATCCTCCACTTAGCATTAAGGAAGCGCCGGCGGTACTTGTACCAATCCTCTGTGCAACTACAGACATTGCCCACTCACGAAGTACCACTAGTACTGATCTCAGCAACCTTAGTCTTAGGTTTGGCGAAGGCAAAATAGCCCCGCTTGATAACAATTGATCATATGTGTTTAACACTGGTTCAGGAGCACCTTTACAAGCAGAAAGAAGGGCTCTTGCAACATCTTCATCTCCCACGGATTCAGCACCTGAACTCCACCTCTCCTGCAGAAAGACATTTATTTACTAAATCATGATACAAGTTGAAAATTGAACATAAATATTTTTCATGATAGAATTCTCAGATATGCAATGCAGCCCGCCAAAAACAGAAGAGGGAAAAATAATAATTGCCGAATTAGATTTATTGAAGTTGTTAAAACGCTTGAAAAAGATATACCAGTGCAGCTTTCTCTAGGTGAAGACAGATCGTCTCAAGTGGTATAACAGCTCCATCGCCTGGATAAATGCGTGGACCAACCCTTTTGAGTGCAGAGCAGGCTTCAGCAACGCCACCTCTTGAAAGAGCTTGATCAATAAGTCTAGCCCAAGTTTCTCTTAAAATGTTGCTGTCAGCATCGCTGGAATAATTGGAAAAATACAGCATCTCCAGGCATATCTAATAAGAGAAGTAGAAAATGACCAATATAAGAAAAAAAGATTTCTGAACTAATATAAACAAGGAAACTGACAACCCAGATCTTATATAATAACCAGAAAGAGAGAATGAATTACCTCCCAGAGCTCAAAAGGAACAGCATATTCATTATATAATTTTGTTATACTCTTTACATCTGATGATAGCTCTTTGGCTTTCTCTCGTGCCACATTCGCAATATCAGCATCAGCAGTGTTACTCATTTCAGGAACTAAACCATTTGGGACAGAATCAGACAGGGCGGGCAAAACCTCTGATCTGGATGCAAAAGCCTCCAATTCCTCTTTGATTTTTATTTGAAACTGAAGAACAGCAAGCTTCCCTTCAAGCAAATCTAGGAATCCACTGTCGACGGAACTCCGACCAGAGCTAACCAAGCCATCACTGTTACTAGCACTCTTTGCCTGTAAAACTGCATTACTCAGGTATTGGCACCTGATTTTGACAAAAAAATAAAAATCTATCACATGATAATCGAGCAATCAGATTAAAACGACTATAATATTACCAAGGTTTCCACAAAACTATTGCAACAACTTTAAAAGATAATATTACTCGAAAAGAACGGGTATAGCCTAAGTAGATTATCTAAAACATGTAATATTATGAACTTAGCGATCCAGTGAGGAGTCAGAAATCAAGAAACATAGGGCTAAAGATAGAGCCAAAAAAGGATCTTTCATGTATAATCCTTCATAACCTTGAATGTTAGTAGCTCCAGTGAATATAGATCAAATGATACAGTGCAAGCAAAAGTTCCTAGATTTCCAGGTGCTATATGATAAGATCAAGGGTCAGTTACCCGCTTAAAATATGTGCTTTCAAGGAAAATTCAACCTTTTGACAAACAGGTACAAGTGATCAAATTTGAACACTGATTAATGTGGATGAAATTTCTTTTAAAAATATTATTTTTTTACTTAATTGAACTTCTGCATGGCTTTTTTCTTTTTCCATGTGTGAGAATGCATTGTACAATATTTTTCCAAAACATGATATAGCCATTCATTATCAATAGAAAGTTTGGTTTTGGCATGATGCACTCCGACTTGGCAACATGAGACCAATTTACTGTATAAAAGCTTCAATTTGGCCTATCCTATTTCCAACCACATTTGCAACAATAAAGTAAACAAACTACTTAGAAAACTACAAGCTTCAAAAGCAATGCAAAAGTGGAAAAAATAAGGACAAGAAAACTAAAAAACTGATTAACCTCTGTTCCAAAGTAGGAACACCATCAACAAAACGCCTCTCAGCTAGTCTTAGCAATGCATGAGCTGCCAGCATATGTTGCCGCTTCAAGACATAATACCGTGCCAAAAGTTCATAGTACTTGATTTGATTAGATGACATAGGTGCCCCTGATTGCCTCGGGGGAGAAGTTGTGGTGGACACAGTACGAACCTATCAGACCAAGAAATTAAAAATATGAAAAAAAGACCATGAAGATTAATAAATGAATAAAAACTTTAAGAAATATTTTTAAAAAAAACTACATATGAGAACACTCCCTAGTTCCTGCATGCAACCAAATATACAACAAAAATTTTATTGCCTCATATTTGCACCCTTTGATGGCTTTAACAAAGGAGAAACCAATTCAAGAATAAATTGAGAGAAAAAGCATGCAACCTCTTGTGTAGCTTCACGACCAGCACTTTGCAAAAAGGGCAGCAAATCAGGACCACCATACTCTAACAACTCATTCTCAAGACCCAAATCAATCATAGCCTGGTATAAATACTCATGGAATATTCGATCAGGCGACTGGACACCAAGTTGAACTATCTGACATATATATTTTTTCCGGGAGGCTGGATCAAGAGTGGATTGCGAAGCAGCAGATCTGATGGGGGAACCAAATTCCTTCTGTGGGGCGCCTCCCTTTAGAGACCGCAAAGCATTTATAATTATTTCATAACATTGTTCACGCTTTGCAAGTGCTTGTTCTCTGACAGTTGCATCAATTTCATCATTATGAGCATCACCTGCAGGGTCTAGAGCCTGTGCCTTTTGAAGAGGTAAGCGCACCACGGCTTCATAAAATCTGCAATCCCCAGATAAATTTGACTCTGATAGAGGGCTCATCAATCATAGGAAATGATATTTTATCTGTAAACAGAGAGGGTGGGGGAACAAGAAAAGAAAAAACACCTTAAATCCTCAAATCGTTTTGAAACAGTCCGTAAGTCAGCAGACTCTGGAACTTTACTTAAGAGATTGAATGCTTCCCTTGCCAGATTCTCCTTTTCTTGAACATCTACAGTCACAGCAGCTCTCTCCAAAGCTTCCACAGCTAAGAAGAAGCTGTAATCAGACTCCTTATAGTAGCTTGGACAACCCTCTCTTAATCTCCCACTAATATCATCTACAGTTCCCCTGCCATCAGGACCAGTATAATACTGGAGCAATGCATGATGTTAAATTAAAATCAGAATTACAGGTGATGCAAAATTTTATTACAGAAAACCTCAGTGGATGTATAGACTTAAAAACTTCTTTGCATAAAATTTCCTTTAGGGTTTCCCTAAACTGGTTTTACCTCCATTAGAGCAGATATAAGTCTTGTGGCAAGACGATCACCGTCTTCAGAACAAACAAGTTGATGAAATGTTAATTGAACTAGTGCCTCCTGCAGGTTGCTATCAAATCCCTGAACCAACCGGGTTACATGATGCTGAGAAAGAAGTTGGAGCAAAAACAGTGCTTCACCAGATCTAAGAAGTAACTGCCTAATGCATTCCAATGCCCTAACCTATAACACACCAAACAAAAGTAAGAGACTAAAACACATTATTCAACTTATCAAACAAAGGGAAAATGTGTTAGACATCAGTCTACCTCCATGGCAGCCAATTCTGCAGGACTATATGGCAATCTTTGCCTTTTATTGGATGTTCCACCACTACTAGATTCCATATTTCTTGAATATGCACCGAATAAGTTTCTTACCATATTCCGATCATCAGCACCTAATGTAGAACCATTACCATATAGAATGGAACCACTTAGATCTCCTAATCCTGCAACACAACCATAAAGTCCCCTCCTCTGGTTCCTTCTAGATCGTAAGAATTTCTCTAAGGATCGGATTCTGTGCTCAAGGGCTTGCATAGCCCCAATAGAGAGTCTGCAAACAACAACCCCATTCTCTGCCAAAGTGCCTGAACGACCTAAGGTGCCTTTTACAACCAATACAGGAAGTTCCCACACTGGAAAAAGTAACCTAGTTGAAAACAAGCAGAGCCCTTCATGCGCACCTGAAAACACTGGCTCAGCCTCATGGACAACCTGGCCCATGCTGAATCCACCAGCTGCAGTTCTTGTATTTGATAATCCACTAGTACCTTCAAGTTGTGGCATTCCAACAAGTCTTGAGTCCTCAAAAGCATCAGCTGCCTTTCCAGCAACAGTATTGTTAATAAGATTTTCTGAAGGCACTATTCTTGCAGCTAGCATTAGACACATAGCAACTGCCTCGCCAGCACCAAAACGATTAAAGAAATCTTCTAAAATTGATCTTGGAGAGTTAGACTCAAACAACCATCTTAGAATGTCCACTGGCCTATTAAAAACTATTTCCATCATTCCCACAGTGCTAAAGATGACAATTCTCCTCCTTGGCAATATATGTTGGGTTGAGAGGTCACCCCTTGCCCAAAGTTTGCCAGAAGCCCTTTCACATAACTCAACCGAGTTCTCATATCCACCAAACTCTATTTCTGAATATAGGGATTGAACTGTAGATGCAGTATCTGGCAAGGGTAAGACATCTGCCACAAAAAGCATTCGACCTTCAACTGGTAAAGAAGATACATATTCCCGCAATGCTCGAGAACTCCTCGTACTCGTCCCTAAATTTCCTGATATAGATGACTGTGTGCTTGAATCTTTGTTCAAAACAAGGAGTGAAGACATACTTGGTGGGGATGCATCAGAAAGGACAAGAGTACCAGCAGAATAATAGGCTGACTCAACTTTTAGGGAGAGATCCTCATTTTGAGGTCTACTTGCAAGAGATGTGGCTCCAAAGGCGAGGCCACTAACGCCCCAAGGAGGAGCAGGCCTTGTTGTGACAACCTTTAAGCAGCTTGGTTTATGATGGTTAGTGTTGAACCCACTCAAGCTTCCACTAGAAGGAGAGGTAGATAGGTACATCCTTCTACCATCTGATAGAACAAGAAGAAGATGTAGCCACTTTGATTCAAGTGTAGACAAAGGTGAGATGCAAACAATAGATGGCTTTGGTGATCGACTTGAGTTTCTTGGTCCTGTTGATTGTCTACCTCCATAATGTGCATCCCTCTGACTGACAAGATTCCTTTCTTCAGCCACTTTCTTTAATGAACCATCACCATTAGGTCCAAGAACATAAACCTGAAGCTTCATTTCTTCAGTTCGTGCATACAATATTTGCCTCTCATTATCAAAAACCATTTCAACAATGGGGTCAACAGCTCCAAAATTAAATACATTTGGTATAACCCATCTGGAAACAACAGATAAGACGGACTTACTAAGGAATTATGCAAACAAACTTGAAGTTGCACAAATTTATTTCATCACAAATTATATATGGTGATAAGAGGCCACTACTTATCTACTCTAGGTGTAGGGCACATAGTAGATTGGAAGAAGGAATTTATGAGGTGGATCATGATACTGAAAAGATTTGAGAAATGGGGGAAATGGGTAGCAAAAGAAGTTGAGATCATGGGGAAGAGGAGGATGCATGTGACTAAGCCACAAACTACTCCATTTAACCACTTAGCATGATTTTTGGATGTCTCATCACAGTCATGTCATATTTCATTTATGTTATTTTATTTTTTTAGTCTTATAAATAGGTACACTGGTTGCTTTTCTTGGCTATGGTTTGATAGTTGTTGTTAGCATTTTGGAGATACTCCTCAGCCGTTAGAGTGGAAAAGTGAAATCCTTGATTGTTCTTTTCTAATAGATTTGTTCTCCAATAAAATTCCAGTTTGCCTGTTTCATACCTTACCATATGGTTTCAAAATTAAAGAAGCTTTGGATCACAACCAAGTGCAAAAGTTAGTGACATGATAAAAATATTAAAAAGCACAAAGAACCTTGATATCACGCTTCCCAAACCAGCAGTGAGGCAGATTTTTCTACAACGTTTTTGCCAGCCTGAGCCAGTGGAATAAAGGAGCTCATATATATGGCTATCACGACCACCAAGGAAAATACGACCCTTATCAGTACATGCCACACAAGTCATTGTGACACCATCAGATGGTACTGTATAATCAGGCAAAGGCTGTAATAAAACTTCAGAAAATGGATCTGAGCCATCAGTTCCTCCAGAGCAGCACACTCCTACTAAAATCAACTGACAAAAAATTCAGGTAAGAAACTAGGCTGTCCTCAGAACATGATTCATAGGACTCAAAAACAGGTCACGTATTGTCAAACAAAATTTATGGTTGATGAGGAACAAGGATTTCTCAGGTATGACGTACTGTCATGCATAACACAGCAGCAAATATGTAATTTACTAGAAAAAAACCATCACATTAAAAATGTATTTTTTGTAAAAAGTAATTATAAGAGTATAAATCAACATTTGTAATGGAATGAGCTTATTTATTATTCAAACAAAAAGCAGGAATGGTCACCACCTAATGGTATAAAGCTTGTTGTTATGAAATTAAAAATCCACTCACCTTTTTATAATCAATCAAATATAGATAAATGAGCATAAATTTTTACTTAACTTGAGAGTTTGACCGTTAAGAATTGTGGGGTTATTTTAACTTTAAAGACTTGTTTAACTTATAGTTTCTTTTATAATAAAATTTTAGATTATATTTTAGAAATTGTTTTCAGAGAATATTTTCCTCTAAACTCAACCGTTTGCATTTTCAGTCATGCTTTCTGTTAGCATTGAAAATGAAAACAGCAAACAACAAAACCAAAAAGGGTTCAATGAAAAAACATAGTCTTCAAGTTATTAGTATGATTGTTTGAATGAAACACACATAGATAGGATGCTGCTCAGGTACTAGATAAGCAATTAAGAATTGACAAAATAACCAGTTCAGAAGCTTAATTGTTTAGCACATAGAAAGTCATTGCATGAGAACTAAAGCAATTAATACCTCCACTGGTGTTGCCAAAATTAAAAGATATTGGATAGCTTCAACAAAGACACCTGGCTTTGATTTTGACAGACCAACAGCACAAATAGCTTGTTCCTCCCCGCTATATTCAGGACATTGGCCATCCCTAAGGAAGGAGTAGTATTGGATTATAAGAAATAAACCACATACAAAGATGAAACTGGTTGGACAACTTCAGAAGATTTTCGTTTAGAATACTATAAAAAAACAAAACAAGGACAACTTCACATCTCTTGGTCAAGCATAAACATATAATTTATCCTTCACAGTTGTTGGACACCAAATACTGTCAATAGGTTCACCGCAACTATATGTAATCTTAGACTAAAATTAATTTTATAGTGAAATGCTAACCCATCATTGAGGTCCTCACCACTTATCAAAACGCCAAAGAAACAAGGAATTGTCCACAGATGCCCATGCCCGACGAATTTCAGGAAATATTCCACATAAAGCAGTTCCTTCCCCACCAGCTGCATTGTATCTCTCAATGAGCACAGGAGGCAACTCCCGTGTATCCACTACCTCAACTAAAGAGGGCCACTGAAATAGAATCAAATAACATGATACGTAGGAGGTTTGTGGTAAAACTGAACTTCATCCATTGACAGTTATTCTACGAGACATTCTCTAGTCTCTACTCTCTACATCTATAATCATATTGTAGGTATGATACTCACACAAAATAAGTTATGCAATCACCTAAATAACAGCAACATTATATTACTTACAGAGTGGTAGATTAAAAGTATGCAAGTGAACATCCAAAGCTTTTTGAAACGCATTATTAATAACATATTAAGGATTATCGTAGGACTGCAAGCATTCTAAGTAACTATAAATGCATTCCATAGACTGGCTGCGAGAACTATACACAATATCGTTCAATGGATAATAGGAAGCCATGAGTAGCGTTGAGAAAGCAAGATCATGATTGTGTCACAAGTCACAACTCTATAGTTTCTCTCTGTGATTTCATAGTCATCCAAATCTGTGTACATCTCCAAGCGCCTCTCCATTCCATTCCCTTTCACACCTCTCTTCTCAATCATCTTTGAAACAAACCTATCAACCTTCCCTCCCCACCCCCCCTTATGTTTACAGTATACAATAAACCATCCTTTATTATCAATATAAAAAGAGTATAAAGCTCAATGCTGACATTAAAAACTTGAATCTCTCTAATATCATATGGGAATGCAGAAGTTACCTCTTTGGGGTGAGCTGAATATGGATGACTAGCATATCTGGAGGCTTCTAGCGATTCTTCGAGGTCGAGTTGCGACGCAACTTCTCGCCCAATGCGATCACTCACAACGAGACCCGCATTTGTAACATCACGCATCACAATCTCGTCCTCCCAAGACATGCCGATAAAATCCACACAGCACTTAGTAAAGCAGCAGCCGAAGAGCTTGAGGTCCAACTCTGTATCTGAATCAGCTTTTGGTTCCCCGATAAACAGAAATCGAGACACTACTTCAAATTACGGGGAAGAGAAGAAAGTAGTGCTCGGAGAGGGACGAAATCGAAAACTAAAGTAGGGTTTTGTGAAGGTTTTAATTACTGACCGTGGCGGGGAAGCAAAAACTATTTAGACATGTTTTTTTTTTTTAAACCGCGCTCCTTTCTGCGCTTGAAATTCATATCATTTTGTTTTTCATATATTTTAATAAGTTCAAAATATTTAAGCATAAACAGGTGGGAGTATTATTTTGGAGAGAATTAGACAAGAAAAGTCTTCCATTAAATTTTTTTGATAAAAATAATCTAAATTAGACAAGATTTTTAAAAGTAGTAATATTTCTTATATATACAAATTTATTATGTCCTTCTCATCAAAATAAATTAATGGGAAATTTTTCTCCAATTTTCCCTTTTTTTTAGGAAATAAGCTTTTTAAATTGTTAGCTCTCCATTCTTCACAATATAAGTATAAACAAGGGTCTGATTATTTGTTGTAGATAAAATTGAAAAAAATTCAAATTAAAGTGGTCACATAAGGTCAGCGAGGAGTTAATATTTTTCAATTTACAGCAACTAGTATTGATACTATTCGCATGCTTGCCTGTTAAATATTTAGTTGAAAATGAGAACATAGTTTAAAATCTATACTAGAAATTGACTAAGACTCTAGGAACCAACAGAATGAGCTAATAGCTCGATATAACCATCACATCTAAAATAACTTAATCACAATTAAACATAAAGCTTATCAGTGTTTGTTATCGGATTTTCAATATACATGTGTAGGAGTAATCAAGAATAAAACCCCAATCATGTGATTGTGGAGTGTGAAAGCATACCATTATGTCTGTCCAGAGGAAAAAAAAACTGTAGTTGTTGTATTATTGTGTTAAAAAAAAAAAAGCCTCGTATTGCAATGCAAGATATTACGTGGAGTCATGTTGTGAATGTGCATATTACGTGGGTGTGTCAAATAAACAAAAAGTCCCATGTTGCTTATTATCAACATATTATCATGTGCATGTTTAACAGTCAAGAGAAATGGTTGACTTACGCACATAATAACCGGTCACTAGTGAACAATTTTTAAAAATACATATTTATTTGTATTAAAAGAAGCTACTGGAAAACCTTATTTTTATCAAGTTTAGCAGTCATTCTGTGTCTCTTCGGCTTTTTGGATGTTAGAGCTTTGACTGCTTAGTCGTTTCTGTTTATGAGCGTTATTGTATGTCATTTTCAGTCGAGTGTGCTGACGCCTTTTCAAGCGTGTTTTGTGCCATCCATCATCTATAAAATGAGCATCTACCAAATGGGTCAGACACATCAGTCTTCAGCCTTTCTTCCTCCTCTGTTGCTTTCTGGTTGCTAAGATTACTTTCATATTCCGACTGTTCAGTTCATCCTGTTATCATATGAGGGGTTTGTTTAATTCTAAGAAGTGTTGTTTCATCTTTTTCGTCTTGTCGATGACTGTGAAATAACTTTTAAGTGCCTGTTTGGGTCCACGTTCCAGAATAGATTTTAGGACAAAATCTCGGTTTGGAAAATTTTTACACAAACAGTAATTTTTATTGAGAATTGATTTTGGACAAAACATCGGTTTAAAACCTAGGTTTTGAATAAGCTACTGAAAATAACTTTTTCTTTGAAACCTAGGTTTTGGATTATCCAATTACTATTATACCCTTACTTTTTCTTACACCCTCTCTCCTCTAATTTCTCTATTATCTCTCCTCTCTCTTCTCTTATCTCTCTTTTTCTCTTTCCTCTCTCCTCTCTCTTTTTCTCTCTCCTCTCTCCTCTATACACTCTCTTCTCTCTCCTCTTTCTTCTCTATTATCTTTCATCTCTCTTACTTTTAATCATATCATACCCTTTTTAGTAATTTACCAATATAAAAAGTGATTCTACTACTAATCATCCAAACATCTTTATTCCCAAAATCTATTCTACCCAAAATCTATTATTCAGAATCTATTCTCCCCATAATCTATTCTCCAAAAGCTAATTCAAACACACCCTAAATATAATATCATTAGACACGACTTGAATCATTTGCTATAGTACCACTGTCAACAGGTCCAAGTCTTATATGTTAACTTTTGATTTTAGGTGAACAAATGGGTCAGGATGATGAGATGAGTGGGGCAGTTGAATTTTAAGGGTCATGAATATGAACAAATTCATCTCATAATTATGCTTGTAAAGGGAAGGTTAGGTGTTCTTTACAGTGAAGAAGAGGATTCAAGAATAGGCCTATGTCTCTAGCAATTACATGCAGAGTGTAAAAACTGTCTTGAAACTGAATCACGAGCAGAATTTTGGTAGACCCGTCTTTAGACTTGACACGGATGATCTGGACCCAGAATTTATCTTCTCGTATTGTCATTGTCGAACAAAGTTTCACCATGTATCCTTTATTCTTGACATGAGGATGTTTTTGTTTTTATTCCCGAACCTCCTCTGTTTTCTCTCCCCCCACACTTTATTATAAATTTTAATGGGAAAAAAAAATCTCATGTCGAATTCTCGATTGTATTTTCCTTTCCTTTTTAATTTTGCAAATCACGTGGCTTATAGTTTTGGATTCATTTTCCTCCGGGGGCTTGGACTTGTACTCCCCTTCATTTCACCAAAAACAGAAATAAAGAAACTCTCGAACAGAGTAAAGTCAAACAACCAAGTCAATATTTTAGACACAGTAGTTTAGAATTCGAAGGAACTGGTTAAACTCACTATCAATGTTATATGGATAATTAAAACCATAAATCCTGTAGCTTCCCCGGGCATTGTTGCTACGCTAGTTTTATCATTATGAAGAAACAAGAAGACTGCGAGATTGGGAGGATGCTTGATTATGTTTATTATCCCACTTTAATAATAGTAAAGACAGGTTTGGCATTTGTAATTGACCATATAAGTGAGGCACGTGGAATCACGCATTTGACCATTTGGTTAGGTCCATTCAACTGGTGGAGGTGGACCTAATCTAATCTAACCACCCTTTCATTACGGGAATTGTGGTCTTTTCTCTGCAATAAACAAATTCAAAATTGTGAGAATTAAAAGATTAAAAGTAACCAAACAAAATAAATGACTCGTCATATTATTAATTGTTGAATAAAAAAAAATATAAACGGATCTTTATATATATAAAAATATAGATTAATAAGCTAAATTTAGAATTCTATTATAATCATAATATAATTGATTTGTTATGCTAGAATACAATAATATCATATTTAAATATAATATTTGGATAGATAATTAAATAATACCTCAACAAATATATCTAACCATGTAAGCATTTAATACTGAATTTAAATTAGCGAAATTTTCTTTAACTAAAAACAACACATTTCAGCTTTCAACCAACCCCCTCTTTTTTTTATATAGTCAACCCCCTCCTTTTATAGCTAGTGTAGATAACAGATGTCGACTTATTGGGCTAAGCTGCATAAATAGTCATCCACATATATATGTTCATCCATACGTCTAAGCACATTTAATTTGTTAGGAGGTACCAACAGGTTAGTCTTAATGATAAATAATTTAGTATCGTTTAAGCAAGATCTCGAGTTTGAGCCTTAACATATACATAAAATCATTTACCCACCATAGTTAAATACACGATACGGGTCAGATCTGGATATAATCGGGATAAAATTCTAGTAAACTGAGTAGGTAAAAAAAATTTGTTTGGAGGCAGCCAGCTGAGAATTGGGCCCAACAGAGATTGGACAATTAATACATATTTTCCCCCCTCTTCAAGAGGAGATCTCACACTCTCTCTTGGGTGCTGCGTTTCGAACAGGCGGCATTGCGGCTGAGAAATTTCTTCCACGTCAGCAAGCCACCTAAGATGCCAATTAATACATATTTGTATCCCTAGTATATTTATTACTTGCTCGCAGCCCTATATCATATATTAAAGTTAGAGCTGGTAAAACGGGCCCAGCCCGCGGGCTGGGCCCGTTTTACCCTAAGGGGGGCGGGTTCGGGCTGGCAAAATGCCAGCCCGTTTTTGGGCGGGCTGCACAGCCCGCCCCCCCTCAGCCCGCCACTTTTTTTTTTTTAATTTAATATTATTATTTAATATTTATTTTACTTAAATGTTATTTTGAATACTCCTATTATCGAATACTAGTAAAGATAATTACTTATTTGTTAATATATGTTTACATATTATAATTGATTAATATTATGTTAATATTTATTTAGATTTATAATTATAAAATTTGAGATTTTTTTATAAAAAATAAAAATTTTTAAGAGTATAACATGAGTAATTTTTTTATTATACTAATATAACATTAGAAATTTTTTATTAGTATTTTAAAAATGTTAAAAATTTTTTTTTTAAAATTAAAAAAAAAAAAAAGTGGCGGGCTGGCGGGCCAGCCCGCCACTAAGGGGGGGCGGGCTCGGGTTGGCGTTTTGCCAGCCCGTTTTGGGGCGGGCTGCACAACCCGCCCCGTTTGTTGGCGGGCTGGGAGCGGGCTGGCCCGTTTTTGGCGGGCCAGCCCGCATTCCCAGCTCTAATTAAAGTCCTCTGATTAAGGCTATATTTAGTTCAATGAAGGGGAGGATATGTTAGGTTAATTTAAAGAATGGTAGGTAAAGATAAGGGAGGTTATAAGTGTGAAGGTAGGGGAAGAGAGATGATATTTTTTGTTTAGTTCAGGAAGGGAGGGGAGGTAATGAAAAATTGACAAATATATCCTTAGGCTTTTATTTAATTTTTTTTAGTTTTTATTTACAATATTTATATCAGAATTACAACTTTCCATCATCTTCAAAAGAGTCAAACATGAAGCTTTCAGGATGTAAACGCCATTAAAAAGTAAAAATATAAGTATACATTGAGGTAACGTATCGCCAAGAGACCTGTTGCATTTACAGGGAAAGGGGCGGCCATGAAATATTATTTTATAAAGAATAGAGAGCCACTGCACAAGGAGGAGGGTGACACATCTTCATAACCCAAACACCTACATAGAGAAGAAAAAACATAACCCGTACAGAATCCCATACATGTGGGTATATTTACGTTACTTACAACATCAGATATGTCAAGCTCAAGTCAACCATGAAATCTAGTAAAACATTTCTCTGCAAAATCAGTGGAGGCTATCCGTTCTTCAGAAGATACAGGTCTGGTTCCTAATTTGAATTGCGAGAATCTTTGACTAGGCAGCAAGAATTATGATCACGATGAGAAGCACGACCCCGAATATCACCAAGAGCAAGCACGTCTAGAAAAAACACAAACAAGGATGTACGAGATCAACGATAATATAGACAATCGACAATTCTCCCACAACTTTTAATTCCATAAAACCCATCTACTTTCCCCCAAGATACTGAAATATGCTGCAGTTAACCCATTTCTTTTCATTCTTAAAATATTTAACCCAGTACTTTGGATCCTTGTGGCCATATAGCAAGTTGAACTTGTTAAGTAAATCAAATTAGTTGAAGTATTACCTCATAGAAGGCACATCTAAAAGGAATGTTCTGGGTAAATCATGACATAGAAGCAGGTGGGGACATTTAAAATCAAATAAATAAATGAAACTTATAAGATAGAGGCTAATAGATTACCAGAGACGAATTTGATCTTTGGGTCTTTGCAGCTTTCACAAGTTGAGTTTTTGCTTCTGAAGTTGCCGCATGGGAGGCTTCAATATTGGATCCAATATAATCTACAAAATGGAATTCCTTGACATCAGATGACAGTAACCAGTCCAGTCAATGAAATATTTAAGCTAATACAGATAAGGGTACAATAAGAACTATAAAAAAGAGGGTCCCATTTCATTTACCAATCATGGCTCCTTGCTCATGAACAAGCACAGCAAGATCTTTAAAAATCTCGTTTGCTTCACCAATTTGTTGTTGGATTTCTTGAATGCCATGCTCACGTTCCTCAATTATAGCTTCATTGAAGGCAATCTCATTATCCAATAATAACACCTCTTGCCTGCAGAACAATAAAAGGCAAATCTGCATCAGTCTTGAGGCCAACTCCTCCAAACCACGAGAATGGGAAAACAAAAGGAAAGATATTTGGTATTAATAATTTGTCATCCTCATAATGATTTATCATCTTCCTAATAAAACCGTGTAATAAAATTGAAAATAAGTAACACTAATATTTGATCAAAGTCGTATTACACAGTACAGCAGAGGCCTCTACAATAAGCAATGCAATAATGAGATCAAAGTGTATGTCTAAACCGTTGATTTACCATCACTAATAAGTGAGAAATTACCTTCTGGATTGCACAAGAAGAGCACCTGTTCTGCAGCCTTATCAGAACTAACATCCACCTCACTGGCTGTATAACTGCAAACCAAAAGGAAAAGGCCAATATCATAAGTAATAACATTTGATGAGGAATATCAGTGCACTGACAACCACTAGATGAGAAAGTGTTGACAAAAATGAAGTGCAGACAACCACAGTTGATTAGTCACCTGGAAGGAAGACTTGCTTGTGAAATGAAAAGAGTGTATGTTGTCTCCCTTGTGGCTGCAAGCTGCTGTGCCTTCTGAAATTCTTTCAAAACTGCCTGAAAATCTTTCAAATAAACATGAACTGATACACAAATGACTCACTCATAGATGTCATGCACGGTAGTCAGTGACATCGACCACCTTAAAATTCAAAGCACTTAAACGAAAACATACATACAACATATAACCAAAACTAATGCCAGATTAAACAATAGAAGAATTCCTTATTCCAACTACAGAGAAAGATATCGGAACCCCAATGCACAAAATAAATGAGATCTATGTCAAACACTACCTGATATAATTCAGGTAGTCCACACTGACTTTGAAAATAGAGTAAAAATCTAGCATTACCACATATACATCTTCTCTGTTTCTTTTCTTTTCTTTTTTTATGAACAATATTGCAAAGCCTACATCTCACTTTAGCCACATTAATGTGTGTTGATATCAATAAATAATACATGTAGACCACCGAAAAAACACAGGTGACCTTAAGGAATGCTTACAGCAATTTTCCCTCTGCCTGATGCAGCAGCGGCAATATCATCTTTAACGGCTGCAAGAGCAGCAGCAGCAAGTTTCTTGGCTTCATTACTTGTATTGTTCTCCATAGTGATAGTTCCCTTCTGGGATGCATCTTGCCCAAGGGATTCAGTTGCCTTTCGCGCCATGCCCAAATAAGACATCCAATTCTTTGACCAAGAACATTAAGTGAAGAGAAATCAAACTCTTGGGCAAAAAATAATTAAATAAGAAGAAATTGAGCTCAAGCTAACATCCAAGGAAACGTGTTTTTTCATAAACACCTAGCCACCTATGAATCAGAGCCTTCTCGAGGGTTGGATTTAGTGCCAAAAAGAACTCACAGTAGATGTCTTCTTCGCAGTTTTCTTGGCAGTGGAACTATGCTTGCTTACAATACTTCTGAGAATATTGCTAGATACTCCTTTGTTCATGTTTTGCCATATATAATTAAGCATAATACTCCCATATATCCAAGTATCAAACAAATCGATTGACACAAACACGCATCAGCTGTTCAACAAAGAAAAAAAAACACAAACGAGAGAAGGAGAACCTGATCCAGCTTGCTGAGATGGATGAAACCAGAAGACCTATCAAACTCTCCACCGAAAACCGACCCATTCTTCTGCAACTCTTCCCACTCTCCTGCTTTATTGATTCTGTACACAAAATCGCCGACCTTCCCAGCCATCTTCAATGATTTTTCCTCCTTCCGTTTCACTTCATCCCCGTCATGCACGGTGTTGACTCCAATAATTGCGCTCAGCCTACAAAATCTTTGGACCGATGACAACTCCTCCGTTATAGAAGCTTTCATGAGCTCCAATCTATCTGTACCAAGAAGGTGAAGAAGATAAGGAAAAGGGAAGGCCAAAACACTGTCGGTGAAGCAGCTGAACGAAGGAATGAATGGAGGGTAGCATTGGAATATTGAAAAATTGCATAGGCAATTTTGTCAAAAAAATGGGCAAAAGTCACTCAACCCTCAAAAAACCCCCGATTTTGGAGGGTTGAAACAGTGAGAGAGGAGAGCACTAAATGACAAAAAAAATTACCTCCCCTCCCCTCCATTTTATGAACCAAACAGCCTTATCCCCTCCCCTCCCCTCTCCTCCCCTCCCCTCTAAAAAAAATCCCAACCAAACAATAGCTAAGTAATTCAGACACCAATAACATAAAATTATAGACAAGATTATACCTCCAAACTTTTATTAAATAGATTTTTTCGTATCACTAGATTAAAATATTATTGATATGAATTTAGAATTTATATATATGTTATTAATAATATCTTACAGACCATATATGAATTTAGAAAAGAGTCTAATGTTTCAAATGGGAGCATTGATTACTTTTACAAGCATTTCCCTTAATACGTTTTGATTTGGTTGGATGCCATCAATATCAAAATAGTCATTGAAACTTATCCTATATTTAGATAGGAAAAAAAAAACTATAAAAATAAAATATTAAGAACTTTTTTAAAAAAACAATAAAAAATTATTATTTTTGAGAATTTTCTCTCTTAATATTTTGTTCCATCTAATTTTCTTCTCACTTAATACACGGTTTAAGAATTTTTTAAGACTAATGAGAAACGTTAGTAAAGCGAAGATAGTATGGCAGATCGAAGGGGTAATTCATTGAAATATGATGTGATTAGAATGCTGATAAGACTAATAATTTTTTTAAGACTAATAAGAAATTTTTGAGAGTTTTCTCTCCTAATATTTTGTGCCATTACTAATTCTGCATGATAATCATTTATTTCACAACCGTTAAATAACTCACACCTAATACAAATACTGACAGTATAGAGTCAATGATCAGAAGTCAGAACTATACTAAATTAATTAATTTATATGTTATACCTCTAAAAATTAATTATTTATACTTATAAGTTATTGTTGCAAAAAAAAAAATATTTACTTTCCATGTGAAAAACAGCGCTATCACACTTGCTTGGAGTAATCAGCCTCGTTAGCTCTCCGCGCGCTTGTTTTGGAGGCGATTGTCTCCCTCATTACAGTAATTTGCCCAACTTCGAGTTTCAACGACCATTTCCTTCTAGCTACCTGTCAACGTATCCCTATCCCTCCGAAACCGCTCTTTTCCTTCATTTTTCTTTTCCCTCTTTTGTTTTTTAATATAACTTCACCTCGTAGCTTTCACGCCTCCAATCCCCATTTCTTCTGTCACTCGCTGTTCCTGCTACTACTACCGCCACTGTTCAATATTTTCAATCCCAATCCCAATTTCAATTATGCACATTTCTTTCTCCCTCTAGCCATGTCGTCGGAAAGTTCTCCCACGTCGGCTGCTGAGCCCCACGCGCCTCTCCTTCGTTCCCGCCAGGGATCTTCTGATGCCCCCAGGACTCCTACCCTTGCGCTCCTTCTCGGCCGCGCCGTTGGCCGTCGGGGACCCTCCATGCTCGTGCGGGAGACGGCGGCTCGCGAGCTGGAGGAGCGGAGGGCGGATTGGGGCTACTCGAGGCCTGTTGTTATTCTCGACATCACGTGGAATATGGCGTTTGTGGCTGTGTCGATCGTGATGCTTCTTTTGACGACCAGCGAGAAGCCTAACACGCCGATCCGGGTCTGGATCTGTGGGTACGCTGCGCAGTGCTTGGTTCATGTGGTGCTCGTGTTGCTCGAGTATAGGAGGAGGACTAGGAGGGAGGCTTCGCGGATGCGGAGGGCTCAGGATGGGGATATTGAAGCTCATAATACCGAGGATATCAACGACAGTGAGGACGAAGAAACTGGAGATGGGAGTTCATTGAGTTCGTCTCGCGCTGGGTGGGTTGTGTTATTACTGTCGTTTTTACAATTCTTTTTGTTGATTCTTGGAGTTTCAATTCTATTGCTCCTGGAGCTGAAATTTTCCAGTAAGTTCACCATGCTTTCTTTTCACACACGGTTTTCCATTTTGTAGCTTTATTATAAAACCTTAAAGATAAATTCAGCTAACGTCCTTGACCAAAAGGGCACAAACACTTGTCTGTGAATGTAGAATAGGTTTTGCCTAGTAGGGCTTTCGTGTGATTGCATTGAGACTTAAAGACAGTAATTGGAAGGGAAGTGGGAATGAGAGAAAACATGAAAAAGATTTACTGCTGGATAAACATGAAAACATTGTTTTGGAGTTTCTTTATCACGCCACTACGAATCCATGGAAAGTTAAAGCATGCTATATTTGGATCATCTTTGAAACCACTGTAATCTGAAGTACTTGCATGTGATACCCCTTATGGCTAACTACTCATAATATAGATATCCAAGCAACCATTGATCATATTCCATATTCCTTTAGAATGAGTGTGTTCCATATGCCCTTCATCAAAAGAATTTATAGAATTTGAGTAATTGAGGTGGTGGTTTGCTTATGCTGTTGATCCTGTTAGGCAAGGTACCCCTGCCTTTTCGGGGTAAGAAAGTGTAGAGAGGATCAGAAAATGCCTCAAGCCAGTGTTAACAAGTATTCTCTCTGCTTCCTGTCTACTTTTTGTACACTTCCTTATCTTTTTGACTCTGCCACCTTCAATGCAGCAGTTCATCAATTGTAATCAACTTCATGAGCTTCCTTCTCGTATGCTTTTTCTCATCCCAACATGTTCTTATTTGCTTTTTTATTCTTGACATTCTAAAAAATAGAACATCAAAATATATCCTCAATTCCTGAGATAAAATTTAAATTCTCTAAGATTACCAATAATTTTTACATAGGTTTCAGCGAATTCAATATTTCCCTTGATATTTTTGGCAAAGAAAAGTGAGTACAAGTGACCTTTTGATGTAATTGCCCTGTGTTATCTGAAGACTAGACCTGCGAATACTTCAGTACTGTGGGAAATAATATAATGTCTATTGTTAGAAGTTTCTTGTCTACCAAAAACATGTTAATCTACTGTTGTTTTATATGTGATGTATAATCTGTCTTATCATTGTATTCTTATTGAGTTGTACTAGATTTATATACTGATTTGATAACCTATAACTCAGATTCACGAAACGATGTGAATCGGTAAATACCATGGTTTCATTCCTTTGGTGGATAGTTGGCTTTTATTGGGTGATCTCAGGTGGCGAAACTCTTCTGCAAGATGCTCCGCGTTTGTATTGGTAAGGCCTTCTTCAATTGACCTTTACAAATAGCTTTCGTGTACTGTATTCATTGTGATAGTCTCATAAAGTATAAACGTATACCAACCACATAAAGTTTGATAATTATTGTGTGCATGGGCAATTCATATGCCTAAAACTTTTCAAGATCATTCTATCTTTCTATTGGGTATACTCTCAGAAACTCCACCAAAAGTTTATGACTCCCGTTAAATTAGTGCATATTGTTAGAGTACAAAAAGTACAGCCTCTCTGTCTCCTTTTCTATAACCTACCCTTTTTATAATGTTCCTTTCAAGGTTGTTCAGTAATGATTCACTCTTCTCTATGCATATTATAACTGCTAGTTCTCAGGAAATCATCTTTGAGAATTTAAATTACTAAGAATGAGTAGCTGGTCTTTTTCCCCCCTATTTAGTTGGCATGACCTGTCCTTAGTATATGAGGACGCAGTTGTGTGTCCCTTTCCCTTTGGTTTATCCTTGTCAAAGTAAACCCCAAAATTTAAGCTGTTGGCTAGGGGCAAAGGGATGACCTTTGCATCTGTAAATAATCTCTTTAAATTATACGTTTCCTTAGAAAGAACCTAGGAGGAAGCTTTTTCTTTTTTCTCAAATTCCTGTCACTGGTTTATTTTATGATGAATTTTGAACTTTAGGTAACAACTGAAGGGATCTATGTTTTGGATTTGTACAGGTTGGCTGTTGTTTTTCTGGCATTTGATGTCTTTTTTGCCATCTTTTGTGTTGTTTTGGCCTGCTTGATTGGTATTGCCCTCTGTTGTTGTTTGCCATGCATCATTGCTATTCTCCACGCAGTTGCTGGACAGGTACAAGATAGAATCATTTACATTTTAGACTGACATATTTTCATATGGTTGCGGGCCTTTAATTGTTATCTTTGTTTCCTTCGGGGAGAACATAGGAAGGGGCATCTGAAGCAGATCTTAGCCTACTGCCGAAATATAGATTTCACATGCTAAATAATGAGGAAAAGCCTACTGGTGGAGCAGGATCAATGGTTCCTTTAGAGACGAGTAGTGGGTACCTGGCAAATGAAAGAATACTTCTACCTGAAGATGCGGTATGCTTGTTCTGATGCATAATAATTGGATTCATTCAGTCTTTTTCTTTTGAAGCTCACCATTTGTACTTAAATGAAAAAGATTGTTCCTGATTTTGTAGTTATTTGTCAATGCACATAAAAAATACAGTAGCTATGTACATGCTTCATAGTATAGGATGTGCACATAAGAAACATTGTTGAAGATGGAGATCCAATCTCTCTTCTATATGTCCTGTTTGTATTTGTTATCTCGTTCTTCTACTGAAACTCAGACACTGCTAGGCTTTGCTTTCCAGAAGGGTTTATTTTTGGTCTTGTCATTTCCCTTGTCAGGAATGCAGTATATGTCTCACTTCATACGAGGATGGAGCAGAACTCAATGTTCTCCCCTGCAACCATCATTTCCATTCTACATGCATTGTGAAATGGTTGAAACTGAATGCAACTTGTCCTCTCTGCAAGTACAATATTCTTAAGGGAAATGAACAGGCGTGAACAGAAGCTTACAAAAAACAAGGTGCTTGGTCTTCTAACTGCTGTTGTCTATATATATATCTTTGCCAAGTCAAGGAACAGTTGACGTTCTCTTCAATTGCTGGACTTTGCTGCCATTGTCTGCTTCTGTAGAGGAGATAGAGTAAAGGAGAAGAGCTTCTTGGAGTATTTATTGATGAATAAGCGAGAGACTTCTGTCCATTGTACCTCACTTTGTTTTTTGTTAGAGTCATTTTTTAGGTCTATTGTTTTTCCTTGCCTTGAATAGTTCATATAGGGGAAAAAGAAGCTAGTCCAAGTTTCCAGTTTTTGAATGGCGGATCGTGGATTTCTTTAATAATTTCGCGGTAGATGTTTGCTTGATATTCGTTCTGACAGTGTTTCGATCCCATTCCGTCCTTGGTCAGATGGGATTGATGAATAATTTGCATTTAGGGCTCGTTTGTCATAAAATGGTAACAGAAAAAGGAATAGAGACGAGAAAACTCGTTCATACATAAATATTGGAATTTGGAAGCTCTCGGAAAGAGAGTCGCTTTGCTATTTTATTAAATACTACTAAATACTCTCCATATTTATTCTTTTCTTAAATCCTCTATGTACCAAACACAGACTTAGCTTCAAGATGTTGTGAGTCGAGGTTTCTATTGGTTAAATAAATAAAACGATAGGAGAGGGAAAAAATGATAATCAAACAAGTAGGGACTGTGCTAATTGTATTTCACCTTCAAATATTCATGAACTTTGTACAAATACTCGAGATATTATCCAAGACTGGGAAATCTACCATCATTCTCATCAGCTCACGAAGAGTGGACATATGCCTCGAGAGAACGTTGTCCTCAGGACACATCATCATCCTCAAACCAGTTAGTTCTTAGCGTGTTTTCTGCTTCTCGCGGACATTCCTGTTCAGGGAATCAAACTGGATCATAGTTGTCAGAAAAGACGTGTTATCTTCCATGTGGTGGGATATCCAAGAGTTCCAAGTATTGATATTCCAGAATAATGGTTCGCAAACTTCAGTAAATCTATTCATAGAGATGGATTCAACTGAATCAGTGGCAGCTAATGTGTCGTCTCCGTGCGTATAAACCTCTGCGAAACAATTCGTCAAACGCTTAAACATATATTGCGTACGAACAAAATTCGTGATGCTGCTAATAATGTTGGCAAAACAACTACCAGATGATATGCCTTGGGTCTTCAAGTACAACATTCCTTGTGGTCCAACAATCTTTCTGTAAATGAACAGTTCAATAAAAAAACGCCAAAATCTGCTGCTCTACTCTGGAAGGAAATGTTAGCATCTATTCGAGACACGGAAAAGAGAAACGGACCTCCCATTCCTGCACTGACGCATCGAAATTGGACCATTCAAACATGTAGACTTGGGCTTTCTCCGCCAGTGTTTGACCGATTAGACCAGGAAGCGATAACAGAGGGATGTTTCCAAATATAATAGAAGCTTTCAAACTGTTTAAACACAGCCACTAATGGATCAGCAAACAAGCCTTCCAGAATCATGTAATGAAATGCTTCTTCACGAACGTATATATCTCGGTTTGGTCATCGCCTTTATCTGTGACAACTGCGTTCTAGTAAGTGCAATGTCTGGTGTTGACTGCTGGATAGCCTCTGGTCCGTAATTGCGATCACGATCAAGCTCTGCTATCGTCAATACTGTAAGTTTGGCGATGACGTAATTTTCAGCATCGCCTTTGAGACCTGCATATCGATCTCCAGCAGAAGAAGATTTGATCCATCTAACGGAATCGAAATTATTGTATGCCATCGATCTCACTTTTGGGATCTTCGGAATTGAACTTGATCATATTGCTTGGTTTCATCCCAAACTGCATCAGAAGGTTCAGGTACTTGTACTGCCTCAGCAGCAAAGGGATCGTATCTCACCTTGAATTGATCGTATGGTCTTTGTTCCGAGACTGAATCAAGCTTTAACAATCCCGATCACTCTCCTCGAAATTCATGATCTATCTTAGTTGAACGGCTGTAAAAATAAAGCCGTACGATTATCAGAAGCAGCGGAAGTAATGGCCTGCTAAAACTAGTGAAAATAGAAACCAAGATGAAGGAACGGAATTATATATGGAAGAAGAAGAACCCAAACGAGAAGAGTAGGAAGAGAAAACTTGATGGAGCTTTACTTTGATAATAGAAAGCAACTCGAACAGTAAATTGTAGATGGAGGGGAGCCCTAGACCCCTTACCGAGAAATACTCTGATCATTAATTCCTCTTGCTCAGTCTATCTTTCCTCTTCTACTTTACGTTAATTGGCCATGCATTTTATCGGGCCGAGTGCTTTCCTCTTAATCAGAGCCAAACTCTGCCCTATTTCATTTCAATGTTCTCAAATCTTAATTCGAAGTCAATGAACCCAAGTAGTTGACTTTTAAATCTCATTAATTACTCTCTCATTTTTCGCCAGCATTAATTACTTCTCATGTACTATAATGAGATGTTTTTAGTCCATCTTTGTTACTACAATTATCTTTATTTAAATTATTTAAAAATCCTTTTAGAAAATAGAGCACATATGTACGCTCTTTAAGAATTATCATTTTAAAAATACATTCTCATTTTTTAAAATAGATTAAGATTGATATTGTTAACTAATTTTATTTTTTCATTTTAATTTTCGATTAAAAAAATCACATATTAAGAAATGAGGGAGTAGCTCTTAGTAATTGTGGAGCAAATTCATTGAAAGATTTTATTATTTAGTCGCTCAGCATAAAAAAATTAACTTGTACTCCTATTGTTTCTGGTTTTATACTAAAAGGAACTAAATAGGAAATGCATATGCTTATTATTTTCCTCTGAGATGAGGTTTAGGTCTGTCCCAAGCACCATATGACTTTCATATATTTATTAATAATATCACTCAAATACTTACTTTTAATTAGCATGGATGTAGTGTATTAAAATATTTAATTTAATCATGTAGAACCTTAATAAGAAAAAAAATATGAACCTGTCTTATTTTTTACTACAAATAAATCAGATAAAAATATGGCAAAAAAAATATCAGATAGGAAATACTTACGCGGCTACGCGTTTTTTTTTTTTTTTTGCCCCCAGGAGCTATAGCAGTCAGCCAGTCAGTATATTATAGGATCCCATTCTGCTATCGTGCGCGTAAAGTGCCCAACGCACCCCAATGAAGCGCACATGACCCTGTGCCTAGCTGTAGCAAGCTATCGCTAATCAGTAATCAGTAGCTTGGTGTGTGCAGTACACTTGCCGTTGATCCCACACTTTTCACGGTCTTTTCAGCTAAGATTACCGTGACGTCACTGTCTTTCTCTCTCTCAAGTCTCACCTTGTATTGTCCTGCTTAACAGCAAAGAGTCTCTCTACTAACTTCACTCTGTACTGAGATTTTTTATATAACCCCTCACTCTCTCTCTCTTTAGCTTTAATCTTAGAAAGAGAAACAACCGTAACGAAAAGCATTTCCCTCATACTTTCTCTCTCTTAAACCGCCATTTTCGAGCTCGCATTCTCTAGCTGTCTTACTCTGTCTCTAGCTATATATATATTTGTATATCTATACGTTGTGGATTTGAGATCTGGCGTGGATCCTTGGAAGTAGGAGCATTTGGATGCGAGAGTGAGAGTGCTGACGGTGTTGGTTAGATCGGCCATGGCGGATATTTCCGGCGACGGGGGAGGGGTGGCGCCGGATGAGGTGAGGGCGGAGGCTGGGGTTGCGACCCCGACACCTTCTCAGCCTTTGGCGGTGACGGGGTCGGGATCGTTCAAGGAAGGGAAGAGTTCGTCACGGAGGCGAGCCTCGGTGAGGCCGAGCTTGGATGCGGACGAGTTCCTGAACCTGCTGCACGGGTCGGATCCGGTGAAAGTCGAGCTCAATCGGCTGGAGAATGAAGTCAGAGGTGCGAAAATGCGGTCGATCCAATGTGTTTTGAGCTGATTTTGCTTGGTGTTTTGCCGTGTTGATTGTGTGTATCTGTGCAGATAAGGATAGGGAATTATCAGAAGCCCAGGCGGAGATCAAAGCCTTGAGGCTCTCTGAACGGCAAAGGGAAAAGGCCGTTGAAGAGGTCACCTCTATTTTTCACAAAATTTAACATTCCTGCTGTGGTTCATCTAATGATTTCCATAAATTGCTCGGTTTAATAGAAGCGCTTCTTTTTGTTCGAGTGTCGTGAGTTGTACCACATCTTTTTTCTTTATTTTTCATTTTGTCGCTTTCGATGTGGACTAAACTTTTAGCTTCTCTGTAAGTTAAAATTGTGCACGAATTTCAGTGTTTGTAGAAGACTGGAGCAACTTCTTCCCATCTAGTGTCAGCAGTAAAGCCTCTAATTGGTCTTAGGCGAGCAAGAACATTTTGGTTTGATGGTAGCGTGAAGTCAATTCGTTCTGTTAAGCTCAAGTAGACTGTCCGTTTCTTGTGTTTCCTTGACCATATGGGAAGGCCATTAGTCAGTAATGAATATGCCAAAGTAGCAATGTTATAATGTTATCATTTATCCAATGTTTGCTAGTGAAGTGGGTGCTGCTCTCAAACCTTGCATCAATGTATCTGTGCTTAATTGTCTGAGGATTCTACTTTTCTGTCGGATTGAGTGACCAACAATGGCTCTAATTTGTTTCTTTACTATATATTGAAGAACAATTTTTTGAAGAGATTCTCCATACGCACTCTTAATTCTAGGGACGTGTTTGATTCTTATGATCTCATGTTTCTCTTTAATATATCGAGACTAGGTAGCAATGCCTTTTTGGAAGTGTACAAAGGTTATGTATTTGTTTTATATTATCTTATCTAGAGATATGCTACTTGCCTTTTGTCTTATATTTATCTAATTATTGTTGTAACGACGGAGATGGGGATTTCTGAGTGGGCTTTTAATTAAACCTTCTAGGTGAAAATTGAAATGATTTCATTTTTTGCTCAATCATACTCTGCGTTATTTTTATCTAGTTACTTGAGCAAGTTAGAAGTTATCCCTCTGCAAATGTTGAATTATCTAGTGCTTATGGCTTTGCATTTTCTTTATTTTTATGCACTTGTGTTACTTAAAATGTGACTTTATGTTTTCATTTCCTGGCTTATACTGTAGCTTACTGAAGAGCTGGCAAGGGTTGAGGAGAAGCTGAAATTAACAGAATCTCTACTGGAAAGCAAGGTATTATTTCAGACCTCTATCAATTTTAGTCATGAGTTTCTGCTCTGGTTATATGATAAGTTTACTAAATTGAACATTTGTCACAGAATCTAGAAATAAAGAAAATCAATGATGAGAAAAAAGCATCAATGGCAGCTCAGTTTGCAGCTGAAGCCACTCTACGGAGGGTTCATGCTGCTCAGAAGGATGATGACATGCCTCCAATAGAAGCCATTCTGGCTCCTCTGGAGGCTGAACTTAAGCTTGCTCGGCAGGAGGTAATACCTTGTTCTTGTGAATTTTGTAATAATAGCTTTTGGTGAACTTTGTTGGAGGGGACGTTTTATTATAGGTTATTCATGTCAGTTCGTCTTATTTATTCCTTGTAGATTGCTAAACTTCAAGAAGATAACAAGGCTTTAGATCGACTTACAAAATCTAAAGAAGCTGCGCTACTTGAAGCAGAGAGGACTGTTCAGGTTGCCTTGGCTAAGGCCTCTATGGTGGATGACCTTCAAAATAAAAATCAAGAACTTGTTAAACAAATTGAGATTTGCCAGGTATTTGCTGTATCTTTGATGTTGTTTTACCCCCTACTAGATCCGATGGTAAATACGTAACTTATTATGTTTGGTTTCATGGTCACTCATCTCAGGAAGAAAATAAAATTCTGGACAAAATGCATAGACAGAAGGTGGCAGAGGTTGAAAAACTTACTCAAACTGTTAGGGAGCTTGAAGAGGCTGTCCTTGCTGGTGGTGCAGCTGCGAATGCTGTGAGGGACTATCAACGGAAAGTTCAAGAAATGAATGTAACTGGCCAAAATCTCCAGTGACATTACTCTTTGCTTTAATTGTTGTGTTGGCTTGTTAAGAGCATATTAATTGTTGCTTGGACTTCTGGACTTTCTTCAGGAGGAAAGGAAAACTCTTGACCGGGAGTTGGCCCGTGCCAAGGTAACAGCAAACAGAGTTGCTACGGTTGTAGCAAATGAATGGAAAGATGCTAATGACAAAGTGATGCCTGTCAAACAGTGGCTTGAAGAGCGACGATTCTTGCAGGTGAATTTTTTTTTTTTTGCTCTACTCTTCTAACTAGTTTTGGAGATTTTTGAGCTTAGGCTTCATTAATTTTTGGTACAAAATTTTCTTCTGCATTGAACTTAATTTAAATATAATCTCCACTAATTACTGGACTCCATTTATATTAGGGAGAGATGCAGCAACTCCGTGAGAAGCTTGCTATAACTGACCGTGCTGCCAAGTCTGAAGCACAGTTGAAAGTAATAATCTGGTCCTACAGCCATTGTATTAGCTTAGGAGATTAATTCTGCCAGTATTCAAAGGTAAACTTTTTGTAATTTTCAGGAAAAGTATCATTTACGGCTTAAAGTGATAGAGGAGACTTTGAGAGGAACTTCTAACAGTGGTAATCGCGGTACCTCAGAGGGAAGAAGTGCTAGCAATGGACCTTCTCGACGTCAATCCCTAGGTGGAGCTGATAACATGTCCAAACTAACATCTAATGGGTTTTTATCCAAGAGATCGCCATCCTTTCAAATGAGATCTTCTCTATCCTCTAGTACAGTGCTAAAGCATGCTAAAGGCACATCTAAATCTTTTGATGGTGGCACAAGGTCACTGGAACGAGGCAAGCTTTTGCTGAATGGAACTCCTCCTAGTTATCCGTTCAATCAGTCTTGTGAAAGAACCAAAGACGTTCCGGAAAACAACAACTGGAAAGGGAGTTCAGATGATAAACCTAATGAGTTCCCCATGGGAGAGACAGAGGATAGTGTTCCTGGTGTTTTGTACGACCTGCTGCAGAAAGAGGTCTTAGCGTTGAGGAAAGCTGGTCTTGAGAAAGATCAAAACCTAAAAGATAAAGATGATGCCATTGAGGTCAATAGTTGCTTTACTATTTGTTTTTGTTTATCCATCTTTGACTTCTTTAATTCTTTTAACTTTTAATCCATAGTCTTAGATAATTGTTGCCAATGGTCGTTATCTTTCAGATGTTAGCAAAGAAGGTAGATACATTGACCAAAGCCATGGAAGTTGAGGCCAAAAAGATGAGAAGAGAAGTAGCAGTCATGGAGAAGGAGGTAGCAGCTATGCGAGTGGAAAAAGAACAAGAGAACAGAGCAAAGAGGTTCGGTAATGCAAAGGGCCCTGTAAATAGTGCTCAGCAGCAGTTGATTTCTGGAAGGTACTTATTTGAAACCTCTTCTTGCCTGAAGTCACAGTCATTGCTCATTTTATTCAACAGAATTTCATGTCTTGATTTTTTTTCTTTTAGCTATTGATTCTGAGGCTAGGAGCTTTTTCAATCTTATGAATCTGTTCTGTTCCTGATTTCACATTTACTCTCTAGGAATATTTTGTTATGCTCTTTTGTCCAGGTTACAAAGTATTTTGTAGTGCTAATCTTCAGCCATTGGCATGCCTTGGTTTATGATTCTTCTCTGTGCTGAATGCCTCTCATAGATTACTGTTCAATAGACCTTTTAGATTTGGTTTTTGATCCAGGCCTCTTGTTTTGATACTGAAATCTAAAGTGCCTAAGGGCACCTTGACCTTCCAAGATATGCAACTGGGTTATGCCGTTATGGACAGTTTTTAACATATTGCGTGCACATATCTAGACTAGAAAAGGCCTCAAAAACTAATGGGCAGAGTCTTTTCTGTGCAAATAACAGAAATTCCATGTATAAATACTTAGAGTCATGGTATACTGTTTAACTAAAAAACACATGGGACAGTAAAGAGAACAAAAATAATAATAAATGGTCCTCATTTATTTTTTATTATACACTTCAAACTTCGATATAGCCATTCTATTGCCCGCCAACAATTACACCAACTATCCTTCATATGTCGCGATTTTGATTCAGGTCTTCTGGCTATCCATTCACTCTATTAAACTCATGCTGCCTCTCGTTTTTTGCTGGCTTCCCTGGACTTCAACATCCCTTGGTTTTTGGACTTGTACTCTTGTCTGCATCATTCTTCTCTTTCCTGATAATGTCATCATCGATTCCATTTTCAAAGCCTAATACTCTAAAAAGCATGGTATTTGCAAATTGCAATTTGCAGTGTTGAGTCCTTAGAAGTCAAGTATGTAGACTATCTCCTGTTACTGAATATATGCGTTGGCATTCATCAGTACTGGCAAATCTACATATGCCCAAATGCGTTGGCAATATTTGTGTGTATTTGCATAATAATTAGTCATGAGTTATCAGGAACCAATTATCAATAATAATCATAGTTGAACATAATAATTGCCTTGAAACCTAGAGACTTGTTTTTACTGTAGATTAGTTATGCTTGCTTGACAAAGTTGAATGTTAACTTACTGTGATACTGATGGGGAGTTCATTTGTCCAGAGCTGCAACAAGAGGGGGATTAACGCGCAGCACGCAATGACATATGGTCTTCTATGGAAGTGTCCCTGGGGACTAAACTTGCATAGGAATTCATCTGTCCTTTGTCTGTTTTGTTTTTTTATGCTGTCTCTTTGTTCCGTTGCTTAGAAGTTTGTAATTGGCATGCCGACGACCACTGTTACTGATATTAACCATGAATTTGGGAGCACAAAGAGAATCCAAGGAAGGAATCGGTATGCTTCTGACAAAACTGTTGTATCCTCTTGTTAGAGAGAGCGGCTACAAAGGCAGGAAGACAAATTAACTTGGGCTAACCGCATTAATTTGAGTGGTTGTGTGATTGTATAGGTGGATTCCCCCACCTCTCTGGTCTCTTTACTTGGTAGTTTATATTTTGTAATTCTCAGGATAGTGTGATTGTGTTGGCTCAGGTTTGTTGATATTATTGGTTAATCAGAGCGAGATTTAAGCTTATTTGGTTGTATTATACCTCCATAGTTTCAAATTTCAAGATTATTATTATAAATCTGTCTGAGTGAAGCATGAAACTGGTCTTCCTTTATTTTGGCACGTAGCATTGTCTTGAATTTCATAAAAAGAGGGGAACAACCCTCCCCAACACACACACAGCGCCGCCGCGGCGGAAAAAAAAACAAAACGAAAGCAAAGAAAGGAAAAAATTCAATCTCAATTTTTGTTGAAGTCGCCTGAGTGCCTTTGTGGGAAAATGCTAAAAATAAATTTTAGCCTCCAATTTTATTTAAGTTTCGGCCCCACAGTAAGTCGTCTCCGATCCGCTTTTTGAGAAGTTAATTTAGTCATCATGATTTATCGAAAATTTTGTATAATTCTCATGTGTTTTTAAGTAGGTTTTTATACACCATTCTTATTAGAGTTAGTATTAATTATCTTGTTTAATCTCTTATAATTTTAAATTTCACGAGGTTTCTTATACTATATGATAAAAGACGTGAATATTTTATTTAGTCATCATATCATTAATTGTTCTAATTTTTTAAAACATCGCAACAAACATAAACTTTAAAATTTTATCAAATAAGTACCTGATATAAAATTTATGTTTAAAATTTTATCAAACTTATGTTTACGAAATATGAAGGACCTGATATAATTTAAAAAAAAATTATTAAGTTGGCAAAAAAAGTTTACTTAAGTGCGATATTGTATGCTGTGTAAAAGGAAAATCATAAATTCATAACTCAATACATAATCTTGGAAAATGATATCAGACTTAATGTGGAACAAAATTTCATAATTAAACTACTAGATGCGTAGTGCATCTGGCAAAATTTTGTATTAATCATGACTTAAATATAATTTCTTTATGGATTTTATTGTATATTAAAATATTAATATATTAATTTCACCTACAATTCACTTATTACGCATGCACGGCACGACCGTTTTTTCCGTTTTGGCTTCATCGTTCCTCTCTCCTACCTTCTGAAAGTCTGTTAACATTCTTTCCATTCCATCTCTAACAGGACGGTCATTCTGCATCTAAATTCATTCAACTACTTTATCTAAGAAGACCTCTCTTCCATACCTTGTATATTCTCAGTTTTCGACCCTTAACTCCGGTTAATTATATATTTCAACTCTTCTACTTCTCGTACTTAACTTGATTTTCTCTTAAACTTATTCTCCAAAATGGCGACCATGACGAGCTTGATCGGGTTAATCAATAAGATTCAACGGGCGTGTACAGTTTTAGGTGACCATGGCGGCGAGGGGTTGTCCCTCTGGGAAGCTCTTCCCTCAGGGGCTGTGGTCGGAGGCCAGGTGTGGTTGAAATTGGGTTTAACTTTTTCTATGTTGTTTAAAAATTAGTTATTCTGATTTTGTTCTCTTGTTTCTAAAAATCAGAGTTCTGGGAAATCTTCTGTGTTGGAAAGTGTTGTCGGAAGGGATTTTCTGCCTCGAGGGTCTGGTAAATGCTCATTTTCCCCTTCCTCTTGGCAATTGAAGCTCTGTTTTTTAATCTGTCAACATCTTCAGCAATGTAACCAGGAGAAAAACTGTTAGACGATAGAATATAGAAGCATGTTGCTTGCTGTCTTACTGGACAGTAGAATTAAGGTGCTGTCCAATAATTGAAAGTTGATGTTACTTGTGAAATGTTCAGCATGATGCTGAGTTGTTACCATTTTTTAAATGTTAATTTTCTGAGAGGTTTTTGAGCAACATTTTTTTTTGTAGCAATTCATATATACTTCTAAGGATTCAAACATCATCCTATGATATTATCTTTCTGTGTTAAGGCATTGTCACAAGGAGGCCATTGGTGCTTCAGCTACATAAGACTGAAGATGGGCAGCAAGAATATGCTGAGTTTCTCCATGCACCAAGAAAGAGATTCCCTGACTTTGGTATTCCAAGTTTCTAACTGTAACTTCCATCTTTCTGTGACTCATGAGACTGAAGTTTCATTCATGCAGCTGCGGTTAGGAAGGAAATATCAGATGAAACGGATCGTATAACTGGGAAGACAAAGCAAATATCAGATGTTCCAATTCATCTCAGCATATATTCTCCAAATGGTTTGTACTTGCATTACCTTGTGATAGACACTTGATTTCTCTGTGACTAATAATGTTATCTTTCTGTATACCTTGCCAATCCAAATTGTTTGATGATTGGTCATGGCTTTTGCCTTCAGTTGTAAACTTAACCCTCATAGATCTTCCTGGATTGACGAAGGTTGCAGTAGGTAAGTGTTAAAGTATTTCTGAGTATTTTTCCTCAATAATATTTATCAGTCTGCCTAATGGATAATGGAATCTTGGCATGCTTACAGAGGGACAATCAGAAACTATAGTTGAAGATATTGAAAACATGGTCCGTTCCTACGTTGAGAAGGTAATTACGTTGCAGCAGTCAGATATGACTGAAAATTATTGTTCCAACCAATCATGGTATGATGAACTTGACAAAATTCAGGTTGTTGAAGGAAGAAGACCAGTTCCTTAGTTCATTGTCGACTACAATTAGTTTTCTTCGCTGTCTACATCAATTCTCATAATTGATTTTAACAATTTCTGTCCTAGATTATCTGACTCGGTTTTTTTTTGGGCTGTGAAGCCAAACTGCATTATATTGGCTATATCTCAAGCAAACCAAGATATTGCCACTTCAGATGCTATAAAACTTGCTAAAGAAGTTGATCCTCCAGGTATGCTTGTTTGTAGTTGAAGAAATTTCGAGTTTAATTAGATACTGTGCTCGCATTTTTCCTTTTCGTTTCTTCCAGCCAAAATTAATTAACAAAAATATCTCATCGTTTTTGTTTCAGGTGAAAGAACATTTGGAGTGTTGACAAAACTGGATCTTATGGATAAAGGAACCAATGCCGTTGATGTATGTAAAAAATTTCACGGTTAAGTTCTGTTTTGCTGTTTGATAAAATCACTTCGTCTTCAATTTATTCCGTGTGCTTATTAAGATAGTGTTTGTTTGGTTGAGAAAAAATGGAGAGAGGGGGTGCAACCTTTGTATATTATAACTGAAATAGCCTTATAAATTTTTAATATTCCAACACTTTTTTTAATCAACATCAATATTCTCACCCTGCCATCAATATCTAATAACTAACATACCCACTCTGCTTCAACAAAAAAAAAATCAATAAAATAATTTTCTAACCTTCTTTCTCATTTCTCTTATGCTTTAACTTCCAAAACGCATTAGTCAAATATTTTTTAAAAAATATAGTAATAGAAAATTTTACATTAAATAATATGAAATTAGTGTAATAAGTATGGTGAAGATTTTGACATTATTAAAAAAAAAAGATGAATTGTAATATAACTATTCTGTATAAAAAATAGAAAAAATAAACTTACATAATGGTATAATAGTCAATTCATTCATAGTTCTCTTACAATTCCTTAATATATGATATATTTAATTAATTTAATTAAATTAAAGAAGTTAATTAATTTAGTTAATATGTCGTATTTTTTTCTGAAATACTCTAATCATTTTTCTTAACTTACTCCTTTCTCTTTTTACTTGATTATTGTTGAAGGTGCTAAGTATAGAAAATAAGAAACAATATCAACTCTATCTAAACAAACAAACCATCATTAAAATTACTTCCCTCCCCTTCCTTTCCTTCTATTCTAACCAAACCAAATAAAGTATGCAATGGGGGTGTATTATATTCAATACATATCTGATACTCTTATCAAACACGAATCAATTCTTCAAGTTGCATATTTTGTATGTTATCGTATCACGCATCCATGTCAATGTGCATGCTTCTTGGACTTAAGTTTGAAGTTGATCACCATAACAAGAAGTGACGGGTGTTCTTGCATGAATCTGCAAGGTACTTGAAGGAAGGCAATACAGGCTGCAGCATCCATGGGTTGGAATTGTCAACCGTTCACAAGCTGATATCAATAAAAATGTCGACATGATTGTTGCTCGTAAGAAGGAACGTGAATATTTCGAGACAAGCCCTGAATATGGGCATCTCGCTCATAAAATGGGCTCAGAATATCTTGCTAAGCTTTTATCTCAGGTATTTTCCATCTCTCTTCAACATTCTGCTCATGTTAACAGATATCTCTCATTCATCCTATAATATTTGATTTTATCATTTCAGCATTTGGAGATTTTTTCTTTTTGATAAATAAATTTTTAGAAAGGGGTGGGGCTCACCCACGATCAAAGGGCTGGGCCAAATTTCCCTTCCTCTTAGGCGATACCAATATCAGGCTGGGCGAGCCGTCTATTACTCTCAGGCGTAAACCTAAGATGCCTCCCCAAACACCCAAGAGTTAGGATGCCTCTCCAAACACCGTGACTAGAACCACAATAAAATAGTACTTTTCAGGGATTGAACACGCTCTAAATAGTCGTATATCTCACCCCTTCACTAATTGAAGTATGGGAATTTGGAGATTTTTATCAGGCAGAAGATTTCCAGTATCATTGCCTTAATAAATAAGACCATTGATGAGCTTAATGCAGAGTTGGACCGTATTGGCAGGCCCATCGCTGTAGATTCCGGGGTTAGAACTGATACCTGCGCTGAAACACGTTCTCTTATCATAATCCTGGCCATAATTTGTTTTATTTCTTGTTTTTATAGGCCCAACTATATACGATTTTAGAGATGTGTCGTGCATTTGACAAAGTATTTAGAGAACACCTCGATGGAGGGTAAGTGCCATCACAAAGTTTTAGCATTACCGGATACTTCTCCCTTAACTAAGTTTGCAAAGTTTGGTATCACAAAGTTTTTGGTAATTAATAAACTATTACTATTTCAGGCGTCCCGGTGGGAATCGGATAAATGGAGTTTTCGACCACCAATTGCCAGCTGCTTTGAAAAAGCTTCCATTTGATCGTCATCTAACCTTAAATAATGTACAGAGAGTTGTCACAGAAGCTGATGGATATCAGCCCCATCTTATTGCTCCAGAGCAAGGCTACAGAAGACTCATTGAAGGATCTATCAGCTATTTCAAAGGCCCCGCTGAAGCTTCTGTGGATGCTGTAATCTTCATCACCTTAGATTTTGTGGAATAATTTGCTTGATGTGGCCACCCAGTAATGGGATTGTTCATCTATATTTCTAATTGGAAAATATTTGCTTTAATCATTTATGTTTTCCAGTTTCTTTTACCTTCACTTAGAAATTATATGCTTGCTTATTCCATCTCAGGTTCACTTCATTCTAAAGGAACTTGTACGGAAGTCGATTTCAGAAACTGAGGTAAACAATGTTTTAAAATTGACATAATCTCAGGCAACTTAACATGCATGTCAATGGATTTAAACTGCATACTTTTTTGTACTTCAGCCTGAAACTAAAGATTTGCTTCTAAGAAAGACTTGAAAAATGTTTAGCAGCAAAGGAAATAAACCTTATGGAAGTGCCGCTCTTTTATTGCATGCAGGAATTGAAAGATTTCCAACCCTTCAGTCTGATATAGCTGCTTCTGCCAATGAGTCATTGGAAAGATTTCGAGATGAAAGCAGGAAGACAGTTCTGCGGCTGGTTGATATGGAGGCTAGCTATCTAACAGTGGAGTTCTTCCGGAAGATTAATGATGAACCAAATCGAACTGGTCCAAATGCCGAAAAGGAGAAGGAGAAGGAAAAAAGAAAGGACAAGTTCGTTGACAATTTCTCAGACAATCACCTCAGGAAGATAGGTACATAAATTCCAACAAGCCTTCTCACCACAGCATAGAAATAAGAGTAGTTTGGATTTAAATATCATGTTCCTGCATATTCTGGATTTTGACCTGCATATACTTTGTTCCTTGTGTCAGCATCAAATGTTAGCTCATACATCCAAATGGTTCTTGATACACTGAAAAATTCGGTACCAAAGGCCGTAGTTTATTGTCAGGTTAGAGAGGCTAGGAGATCATTACATAACCACTTTTATGTTCAAGTTGGGAAGAGAGAGGTACGATTTTATATCTTTCGGTTTAATTTTTGCACATCGTATGCATGTATATTTAAATTTGTAAATACTTGTAAATGTCTTTGTTGATAATAAGATTGAGTAGGATCCAGAATAAGTTCACATGTCTGCTTGTTTTACTTGTCTAAGGAGTGTTTTGGTTTCATTTGCTTTCCTTTCCCTCATTTATTAAGATGTTTCTAGTGGAATGAATGTAGGCAGAATACAATAACTTTTTCGGCGAGGACATAAAACTGACTGATTTCTTTGCCAAGGTTGTGTGAGATAAACAATAAGGAAAGATTCTTAGATAGATTTGATCGATCATATTAAATAGATCAAGTCGATTTTAAATACAACAAACTTTATCTTATTAAGTGGAGTCGGCTATATAAATTGTATGATGTTATTGTACTTTGTCAAAAATAAAATACTTGGATAAATTGTTAATCAAAAAGTCTCCCTTAATAACCAAGCCAATTCTAAATATATACATAAAAACATGCCAGATATATATAAGTTTTCTGAGAGACTTGTTTAAATTTTATTTATTTATGAATGACTAGGTTTACTTCATTTTGATAGACTAAGTCTGAATTAATATTTGAGGTTTGTTTCAACAATTGGAGTTGACTGATGAGAACTTACAACGCATATTATTGTGTGGCGGATAATGCAGAAGGAGCAATTGAGTGCCATGTTGGATGAAGATCCAGTGCTTATGGAGAAGAGAGTACAAATTGCAAAAAGGCTTGAACTGTACAAGCAAGCCAGGGATGATATTGATGCTGTGGCTTGGAGATGATAAAGATCCCACACTAAATAGTTTTGCCCTCGTCAACCCTACAAGAATCCATTTATCAGCCATGTTTTATCCTATGCCCACCTTACATGGTTTCCCGACCTTATTGGTTGTTAGCGAATTCTTTCCTATATAAAGGGTCACTTGTAGCTAATGAAAATTAGCACAAATAGTATATAACAGACTCGTATTCTATAAGAATATAAATTCGATTACTGTTACTATTGTAAAGACTCTTTTAGTAAGCGATCTTATAAATCTCCTATAAATATTCTCTAAATCTTAGGACTATGTCCTACCTTTAGTAAGAAATTGATGGCAAACTCACTTAAATTTTTTTATATAAAAAAAAAAGTAACATGTTTTATGCAGGAAACACAATTTAGTAGTTCTATCATAATCAAAATCAAACAGACTATTTAGCATAGTAATAATATATTTACAATTGATCCATAGGCTAACCGTGGTCCCCAAAACTACGGTTGGCTTTATATTTTTATAATTAACTTATTCTCCTCGTCTAGCTTCATTTTTATGTGGACTGATTTATAAAAAGAGCGTGAACAAGAGACTAACATAAAACAGAAATGCTGTAAATCTCTCAGCTTTGTTAGTTATCGCGGCACAGGCATTTGCAAATTTGTACAAGCAGGAGTTTTCATACCAATTATATTTGTAACTTGAACTAAATTAACCAATTAACTAATCAATGGTTAAATGGGTATTGAAATAGCCTACCGCAGTTGCCCTACAAAAGTGATCTGTCCTCTCCCAAGTCCCCAGGACCAACATATCTAAATGACTACAACTGCTTCTCATAACTTGGCAGTAAAAGAGGGGGGGAAAACAGAGACCATACACAAAACCCCATGGTACGTACATATTCCATCAAAGGAGTGTCATCAACACTGGCACTAGAAACACATACAATCGGTATAAGACAATTGTACAAAAGTGTATTTAAACAAAACCAAGCTACTAGAGCAGAAGGAAGACATCAACAGAACAGCAAAGTCTCATCAAGAAATGGATTGAGTTTGTGCACTTAGTTGGCCAATTCACCTTAGGTCGGAGTCCTGCTTGCTTGCTAAGCATAACTCATGCAACTCATTAAGTATCCACTCCTCCCCTGTATGTCCACCCAAAACCAAAACCCTAGTCCCTCCAACCACACAAGTGCTATGACCCCAAGCAAATTTTGGGGGTTGCCCCGGCACATTGAGGATCCTCCATGATGGTTTCTCCTCAGATGGGTCCAAAAGAAAGAGCTGGGATGGAGAGTGAAGCCCTGCAATGGAGCCTCCAAAAATAATGATCCTCCCACAAGGCATGCTCACTGAGACATGATCTAGCCGAGGTGGAGGAACAACAGCACTTTGAGCACCCATTCCAGAGAATGCGCTATATTCTAGCTGCCTCCACTGAGGCTCTTCATCTTCCAAGTCAATTGTATAAGCCTCCCCTGATCGTAATCGCAAGTGTCCGCTCTTGGCAAGTCCACCAAACATGAGAATTTTTGTCCTTCCATATACAGAGAGCGAGTGCCCCAATCGAGAAGGAGGAGCCCAAGAAGTTGGAATTTCTCTCCATGTTGGATTATCCGTAGTAAGGTCCAGTAGGTATGTATCACTAAGAAGTACCCCAGCATCTGTGCACCCACCTGAGACTACCAATTTAGACCCTTCAACAGTGCAAGAGCTGTGCCAAGATCTAGGGAGAGGCGGAGTTCCACCACAAACTTCTTTCCATGTTGGCTGTTGAGCATCCAAATCAAGAACAAACACGTCATTAAGCAATCCTTCCCTACCACATCCTCCAAATACCACCAACCAAGAACCATTTAAGCAGGAGAGTGTGTGGCCCCACCTTCCTGGTGGGGATGATTTCACACTAATCCTACGCCACTCAGGATTTTTAGCATCAAGATTGAGGACAAAAGTGTCATCCATAGGCTGCATATCAACTCCTTCACCTCCGAACAATACAAGGCGATTTCCTGCAGCACAAGCACTGAAATTGCAGCGTGAAGGCTCTACTGCACCTCCTACTGTCAGTTTTCTCCAACAAACAGCCTCAAGAGTGGTTAGTTCTCGGCTAAGACGACCCCATCCTAACTTCTTGGTCATCAGTTCCAATGCACCGGTCACTTCTTTTCCCCATGCATTTTGACACACCATCTTTCTAACATGCTCATTCTGCGTTAATTGACGGATCCTTCTGCACACAGACCCAATCGATGCAACATCCCTTGGTGTCAGGCGTGATAAGATGTTATGAGCCAAGACCTCATCAGAAAGCTGAAGAATGCCACACATCTCTCGGTGCTGGCTGTATAATGGTCGTCCACTCTTAATAGAATTTTTACCAGTCTTGTCAATTTCCCGACTGCAGGTCTCCTTGAACACCGGATATGAGACAAGATTTAGATCTATATTTGCTTCAGAAAATAGCTGGATGCCTATTACATGTGTCATAGTTCCATTATCATCATGAATTGGAGCAAGTCTCAGCCTGTTCACTAAAGGAATGCCATCCTTCCTGAAATTCAGAAGTTCACCTTGGAACTCAATACCTTCCTCAAGACATCTTCTAATCTCAGACACAACAACAGGATCCACCAAAGGGTGCCTCCTTTGAGCATGAGGGTCCCTATACTGTAAGAACCGACTGAAAGCAAAGATACATCAAAGTGGTTAACAGGGTATACTTTAGAAAATAAAACTATCAAATAAAGACAAGAACTAAGACAATTTCCCTACCCTTGGCTCACAAGTGTCTGCTAGAAGACCATACAAAAGAAAAGAAAAGAAAAGAAAATCAAGAGATAATTGAACTGACATATCCAGCGGCTCTAGAAATTAAAATAAAAGAACAAGGATTATTTTGTCGTCAACTATTTTCAAATGACTAGTAGCGCCATTCATCATTCTCTCCTCAGCTTGTTAGCTATCCTAGATTAAGCCCTGGCTATAGAAAGAACCATCGCAAGACAAATCCCTGGAGAAGTACTGTGAGAAGATTATAATTGCAAAACTAGATTGGTGCAGATGGATAATAACCAGGAGAAAGTCCAACAAGAAATTCTAACAAGCACAGAAGCTTTTTTTCCCCGGAAAAAAAAAATCTAAAAGCTCAACAAAGATTATATAAGATTTAAGCTGTAGCCTGTAATCTTATAAAGTCAACAAAAACTTGCTCTTTCTGATGAAAAAGCCTCTTCCACGACGACCACAATTTTTTTCAACGAATAGGAACTTCAGAAAATTAAGTGACATATCATAAAGATGTAATAAATATTGCAACTCGATAAGAGCAGACACATAATGCCAATTTACTTCAATCATCGTCCTACATGAGTAATCAGAAGACCACGGTTCCCAAAATAGATGCAAGAGAACCATGCACCACCAATGCCATATTAAATGCCCCACAAAAAGTCAGAATCATTTATCTTAAAAATTTAGAGATGTACAGAATTTTGCGGAAATGCAAGTTACAATTTAGATAAATATATGGATACATCAGTGCCATCAAAGTCACATTTTTAAACATATCCGCCAACCAAAACCCCTCCTCAGTGGCAGATGACTGGAATAAGCACAGACAAATGATAGACTTTATACCAAAGAATCCTTAGTGTCCAAGTCCAGGAAAAGGAAGTGATCAAGCTAGCACGAGACAAAATTATCCAAGACATAGCAACAAAATTTTCCATAAAAACGCTAAATCTTGAGGCTCCCCTTGGTTTGAAGTTCTATATGTTCGTGACTAAAAAAAGACAAAAACCAGATAATTTCAAAGGACGAAAGTTATGAAACTCCAGTAATATTCTTGCACCAGGAAAATTCGAAGCAATAAGGTCGATCGCTGCTTCCAACTAGAAAACAAGGTTTTGCCACAAGAATTAAGGATAGGAGCAAGCAAAACGTGCAACTTGTGAAGTTACAACATTAGAATAGGGGGCACTCTTCTTTACTGACGTAAATAAAAAGAAATTACCCCTAGGTATGTGAAGGAAGAGAGATGAAACACCATTTAACTGCCAGAAAAGAGTGGATAAACTGAAAATGTAGTCTGAAAAATGTATACCGAATTAACACCAGCCATCTGTCTCTAGATAGGACGATTGGAACGCATCAAAAACTTCAATTCAGCGTAGATCTGAAGGCACGAAATCATTCCGCTATTTAACGAGAGGAATCGATTGAAGAAAGTGATCGCAACAATAATCCGTAGTTAACCATGCAAATTTATTATGTATTTTCGCTTCTGAACCAACAAGGAGGCAGTAGACCCTGCATTTCACCTTCTCACAATCTCTTCCAAACAGGAAAGAGAAAAAGGTGTGCAGCAAAAAAAAAAGGGAAAGAAAGATAGGAAATACGAGGAGACGGGGAAAACAAAAGGAACACAAATTCTCACCAGTTCCGACCCAAAACCTCATCGGCGCGATAGCCGGTGACGAGTTCAAAGACCTTGTTGACATAGATGATGGGAAAATCGGGTTCAAGAGCATCGGAGACAACGAAAGACGTAGGAGTGGTTGGATAGAAGAAGAGGCCGGGCTGGAGAGGAAGCTCACTTTCATCTTCCGCAGCTTCCTCCTCTGGTTGACCCTTCTCCTCATTCTTCATGCATTTCAGCCTCTTGCCTGCGTTGTTCTGTACGTCTCCTTCCTCCTCTATCTCCCTCGCCATCGCCATGTAAGAAACAAACAACCTCTGACCCACTGTATCTCTTTCTCTCTCGCTCTGTCTCTCGAGTCTCAAATGGTGGAAGCAGAGAAGGATATCGGACGGAGGCCAGAGTGTCAGAGTATAAGAAAGAGGAGATGTCTTGGACAGAAATAACCCTGCTAAAGCTATGAAATTACGGGAAGTGAAAAGGTCTCAACGTGTGATGTGGCTATGATATTTTGGAGGCGAAAATATCTAAGCGGAAATCCCACCGTGAAGCTGCCACGTCAGGAGGTGCGCGCCAAGATATTTTTAGTGATTTGGCGGGCAGCCTCCTATTTGCTTTTCATGTTCGGTTGGGGTTCCTGATAGCCTCCACTTGCTCCATAATCCCCAATTAATTATTAATCCTATTTTTATTATAGATGTACCATATAAATTCTATATTCCCAAGATATGTCGTTTAACTCAAACGACATGCAAAACAAGAAACCCACTTCAAACTCATCTAATGTGAGACTTTCTATAAATTATATATATATTGATGATATTGATAGGCTACCATGAATCATGTTATTTAAATTAAATACTGAAGCCAAAAAAATTATATTATTTAAAATTCTAAATATAGTGTGGTTTATTGTGATTTTACTTTTTGATATTGAATATTATTAATTGGTCTTGCGGGATTGCGTATTGCACCCACGGAATTGTGAAACTTTTGAAAATATTAGAATTACACCTTTTTGGGTGAAAAAATCTAGCCGGTACTGTGTATGTACGTAATGTAATGGTGGAGGTGGAGGGCATATTCCAGATATTTTCAATTTATTCGGAGTATGAGATATTTGTTAAAAGAATAATAATAATAATTTATCAACCTTGAGGAAATCGATGACTAATAGATTTGATTCAACCAATCATACTTGTCAAAAAAAATTTATGTGAAATTTCATTATATTCTTTAACTGTTTTATTTTTCAAAAAGTTAAAAATTATTGTACAAGTAAATATATTATCTTTAATTAATTATGAATTAAGAGATTTAATAAGGATAAGTTTAGAAAGATGATAAAATTTACCACAAGTTACTAAACTGACAAATAACAATGACAATTTTATTAGTTTTCATTAAGTTTAATTTCCTCAACGCCAAATAACCCCCGACATAATAATTTTCTGTCTCGGCAAGAAGATAACGTTGATAATGCAGATTGATGATTGAAGCTAAATAATCTTGGATCAAAAGTCAAGATGAATCGAGAATACTTTCGCAACATTTTAGCAAGATTATCGCTTAATTAACAAGAGATATTTCTTCGATCTTTAATATAAAAATTAATTTATTAATTTAAATATATTAAAAAAATTAGATAAATTAATTAATTATAATTAATATAATAATTAGTCGATTGATTTAAATATATTAAGGAGTAATATATTTTTTTGAGCCTTAATTATAAAAGCCAATTGACTTTTTTAGATAGATTAATGAAGTTAAATAAATCAGTTAATTGTAACCAAATTCAACCTCTCAAAATAAATCTATATTATATACTCATTAATCTACTCAAATTCATCATTTAATTTTTATATTAAATATAATTAGTTTATTTATTTAATTTTATAAATTCATTTAAAAATATTAACTAATTTTTATAATTAGGAGATGAAGTAGTATAATATAAATTTATTTTAAAAAATTAAATTTTATCATAATTTTTTTAATATATTAAAATTAGTTCACTAATTTATATATTAAAAAATTATCTTTCATGGGACGATTTTAAACTCATCCCTTCGTCCCCATAAAATTTTACCCTTACAAAGATATTATTGAATTTTATCAACATAAAATTTTACCTAACATTCAACACCACTCATTGTATTTTAACGAACACCAAATATCTTCAACATGAACAGGTACAACTGAGAATGGAAGGTTCGTGTATAGAAAGTTCTTTTCAGGTGGTAAATTCGAGTTAAAAAAGAATAAAAAATTCTCCAACAAAATGATTACCAACACGGGGTTAACCACATTTCAAGGATGGAACGATATTATCCGCAGGATTATGTAATCCCAGGTGAAACATGTTATTAGTATCTTCAGGAGCTACCGACAAGCAAAAGCATAAATGAAAATGGAGTATCCAGTTAGATTACATGACGACAAAAGTTGGCTTAAGAATATTGAGTTGGAAAAACCCAGGATTTAGATTTCAACCACAAGACATCATCAATTGGGTCTCCTTAATATCTCAATCAAATCTTAACCCATTGAATGCGGCTCTTGTTTCATAATCTTAACTTTATCTAGCTTAATAATGAATGGGAAACTGTGTCAGTCTGCTTAGGGGTTGCTGAGAGTCCCCTGAAGATATGACGGTTCCATCATTGCCCTAATTATGTAAAATGCTATGACAACAAGAACTGATATGACGGCAAGAAATCCGCTCACCAGAGTTGTAGAGTAAGTTGACAAATTGTTGGATCCTGTTTCAGAGAGTAATGTCGATGTCTTACAAGTTATAACTACGAAGCTAGAAAAGCCAACCCAGAACTTCCATTTCTTTTTCCTTTCTGTCATTTTGATCGTATACCATATTCAAGTTGAGTCATGAAAAAATGATGCAAAAGAAGATGAAGACAATGGGGAAGATTTCATTTAAATACCCCTTATATCGACTTAAACTCAAGTTACATTCATTCCTAGAAAGAAGTTGGAACAAAATTGTTGACTATGGATAATCTTGCCAGAGGAAGAATATCTGCAGACTGAAACAAAATGTGCAGGAGAGAAGAACTTGCAGAACAATTTATATGACCCAGCCCTGCAGTTCTATTGAACAGGGATGGAAACTAGTATCCTTTAAGAAAATTTTCTACGTGGGGATTCTTTTCTTTCTGGAGTATGATACTAAAATCAGTTGATAATGGAGAGACTCTGACAATACCGGAGAGAAGAGGGAAGAACCCTCGGGAGAAAGAAAGGGAAGGTGATTGAAAGAATTAATCTACTAGACACAATAGTTATAAGCTTTTGATATAAAATAGAGAAAAATCAAGCCCTACCGTTAAAATGACGATTAAAATTAATAATTTTTATATTTTTTTATTATCTATCATGTCATTTTAAAAATAACACTAAATACTTGGCATATCATTTTAGAAATTTTTAAATACATAAAATAAAATATATTAAAAATATTAAATATTTAAATAATATTTGATATTTAACCTGTATTTTGAATTATTTTTAAATATTTAAAAATATAAAGTACTTAAAAAAATATTTAAAATATTTATTTGACTATCTATTATTTAAATAAAAATATAAGCTATTTAAAATTATATTTAAATTAAAAAATGTTATTTTTTAAATGGTGTATTATATAATAAAAATATAAAAATTATGATATGATAAAAATGTTAATTTTAACAAAAAAATTAATTATAGAAATTTGATAATTAAAATATAAAATATTATGATCTTTAATTTAAATTTTTAAAATTTATAAAAATTATATATAACTGATATAAAATTTAAGTATAAATATCATTTGAATCCAAAAATATATTCTGGCTTTAATAAGGTTTCTTATCTAATGGATTAAATTGAACAAAAATAAGGTAATTATTTGAATGTCTATTAAAAGAAGATAGATAAATTTACAGGATTTATGACTCAAATTCACAACTGGGGCTGACTAGCAAGCGACAAATTCACGGGGACATGTATACTTGCGTTTTCAACAAGGGTGGATAGAATTACCTAACACAGGTTACAATTAAACCGACAAACAAATAGAGGAAGGATAAATTTAGCTTAAATATTAACAAACACAAGATAATGAGCATAGCAGCGGAGTGAGTAGTGGGGCCCATGGGGGGAGGCAAGCCCCTGAGAGTGAGAGACAAGAGCTAAATGTTTGTTAGCGCTTAGGGGTATTCATAAAGCCCGCGGCCTGGTATATCCATCTGAACTCGTGAAAAAATAATCCTGTCCAGCCCGATAAATATAGGGCAGGGTTGGGCATCGGGCTGTAAAATGCAACCCATATTTTTTTTGGGTTGGGCACCGGGCAGGGGGTTGCTCTGCTCTGCCCTGCCCATGAGTACCACTTTTTTTATTTATTTTTTTATTTTTTTCCGTAGATGCTACACTTAGAAGGGAGAATATGATAGTTACTGGTGACTAAAGGGTCATTTTAAAAATATAAGTAGTTAAGTACATAAGTTGCATCTTTTAATATTTATAACTATATTAATTTTTTTAACTTTATTAATCATAATATGATTACATTACAAATTATAATTATTTATTTTATTTTTTTAGATACTTTATCCTTGTCAACATTTGAGAAATTGATGTAAAGTTGTAATTATAAACTACTTAGACTTCAAGATTTTTTTATATGCAATGAATTTTAAGACTTTAACTATTATATTTTTGTTACCTTATTTTTAGTAGATTATAGATATTATTTAACTCTTGAAGACATATGAATATAATATTATTTTAGAAGTTTATAATTGCAGATTTTTTCCACAACATGAGCATGGCATCATAATTTGGATATGCCCAGTCCGCCTACGCCCAGCCCACCCATTAGGGGTGAGTAACGGGCGGGTTGGGCTGGCCCGATGGTCAGCCCGTGCCCCGCCCATTTATATTTTAATGGGCACGGGCTAGCTCAAGCCCGTGCCTTAGCCCGTTTAAACCCGTGTTAAACGGGCTGGGCTGAACCCGTTTGGGCTAAATGGGCATGGGCAGCCCGTTTAAAAAAAAAATTAAATCTATTTAAAATTCTAATAACAATCAATGCTTACAAATAATATAGTGTATAGTGATAATAAACAATAGTATACACATGATATAATTATTCATCATAAAATCACAATCCTACAAAATATCCATTTAAATATTCTAAATTTAATATTATTATTTTAAAAACTTGACCAACCCATGAAATTTTAACCCAGCAAAACTCCGTCTTCTCTAAAAATAGCGGATAAATATTATAATTTTTGTAATTTAAAATTTCACAACTTCAACAAAAATAGTAAATATTATGATTTATTTTAAAAAATAAATAAATATTTAAATAAAAAATTATTAAAAATATATATACATAAATGGGCGGGCACGGGTAACCCGATGGTGTGCCCGTAGCCCGCCCGTTTAAGCCCGCCCGTTACGGGCTTAATTTGGGCGGGCCCAAACCGGGCAAATTTAAGCCGGGTCAGGGCGGGTGCACCGGGTAGCGGGCACTTTGCTCAGCCCTACCGCCCATGCCTAGCCTAAAATAGTTAGGGGTTTTACTGGGCAGGACCGAGCATCGGGCTACAAAATACAGCCTATGCTTTTTTTGAGCAGGGCACCAAACAAGAGAATCGTCCTATCCAGTCCTACCCATTAACACTCCTATTAGCGGCTATAGCCGAAGAGAAAGTTGTGGGGCCTTATCTTACCTCCAATTATTACACCCTTTTTTTAATAACACCTTTCTTCAATAATCCAAAATATTTATTTAAAGGAGCCAAAAAATGGCCAAAAAAACATTGAACCAAAAACAATATTATCAATGATTAGTGAGTATTAATTAAAACCATATCAATTTTCTTTTATTTCTTTCCCTCGTTCATTTCCACGTTATCTTGCTTCCTCGCCATTTCCGTTTCCTCCCTTCTCTCCTTTCCTTTTTCATTTCAATTTCACCTCTCTCTCCTTTTCCATTTTGGAAACTATTCGACACTCCCAAGTTTTTCTCCAATTCTGGTAGATCTGATATTCAAGCCTTTCAATTTCTTTCCTTTTCCTGGGAGATTCTAGGGTTTTAGTTTCCAATTCCGTCGATTGTCTTTGGTTATGGCGAATTTCGGGGGATACATATAGTGCTGGGCTGTCCGTGGCTTTGCTGTGTCAGATTTTGCTGCAATGGCTGCTTTGCACAGGGTGACACAGTCAAGCATGACCACCAGTGTGAGCAGCTATGGCACCTGCAAAGGTGGTGGTGCTGCAGCTATTGAGAAGGCAGTTCCTGATAAGTTCCCAGTTGGTCTGAGGGTTCTCGTCGTGGATGATGACATCACTACTTTGAAAATCATTGAACAAATGTCTCTTAAGTGTCATTATCGAGGTTCGTCTCTTTTTCATGCCCATTATACTCAATCGGATGGATTGTGAATTATTTACCTGTAATTCCGGTGTAGCATGAATCTTTTCAACGACTTAGGAGCATGAAGAAGTTTGTTTATTACATGCGGGTTGATTGTAGATATGCAACGATCGAGACTTAGGTAGTGGGTTATTTGAATTGCTTGCAAAACTTTTGTTCAAATTTGAGTGTTAATTATATTCTGTTAAAATTTGGCCATTTTGTTTGGTGCACATTGAGCCTAGAATAGTGTTTTTTGTCTCCCCCTGGTTCACTAGATCTTGCTTCCAATTTTTTTTTGGACAACATATAAGTAGTTACTCCAACTTTAAATCCAAGGACCTAAGGTAAAATTTCTGGATGTTTCACAAGGGAAGTCTTAGGATATTTTCTACTTTCTCATGTATCAATTCATGCATACCTGCGTGATGTCCATATAGCCCAAAGCTGGGATGGAAGTTATCATAAGTTGCAATGATTAGAGACCTGGGTTCTTTCACTGTTTGATCAATATTATTCCTTTAACTTGATTAAACCAAATGAAAGTTGAAGTTGTTGGCAGATTCAGAGGTGTTTTTCTTGCATTAATAGTTTTAATGTCCGACAGATTTTGCGTGTTATTCTTTTCCTTTTAGATTGGACGCTCCTTATGGCTTGTATGTGCTTTTATTTGTGTTCTAATTTCATATCATTTGAATGATTTTTTTTTCTTTTCTTCATAATGAATATATAATGTATAGTTTCTCCTGTATCTTAAGTGTTAAGGAGACGAAAAGGAGACTTTTCTTGATGATGGTGATAAGGAATATTTATAGGCTATGTCTAGTATGACGCAATAGTGGCTGCTGTTTTATAACTGCTGTAAACTGGGACAATGGTCTCATATTAATTAACTGAGTATTTATTTATTTTCAGTTACCACATGTTCTGAGGCTACTGTTGCTTTAAATCTTCTACGAGAAAAGAAAGGCTGCTTTGATGTAGTACTGAGTGATGTTTATATGCCTGATATGGATGGGTATAAACTCCTAGAACATGTTGGGCTGGAGATGGATCTTCCTGTTATCAGTAAGTGTTATTGGTCTTGTCTCTAGACATCTCTCAGATATGGGTGCAGTAATTCATCCTAATATTTAAATTGTGCAAATTGTTAATATTCTGCAGTGATGTCTGCTGACGGTAGAACAAGTGCTGTGATGAAGGGTATTAGACATGGGGCTTGTGACTATTTGATTAAGCCTGTTCGTGAGGAGGAATTGAGGAATATATGGCAGCACGTTGTTAGGAAAATGTGGAATGAAAATAAAGAACACGAAAATTCTGGCAGCTTGGAAGATAATGACAGGAATAAACAAGGAAATGATGATACTGAATATGCTTCATCTGTAATTGATGTGGCAGAAGTAGTTAAGGTGCCAAAAAAGAGGATCAGTTCAAAAGAAGATGATGATGGTGAACCGGATAATGATGATCCATCCACATCTAAGAAGCCCCGTGTGGCCTGGTCGGTAGAACTACATCAACAATTTGTCTGTGCTGTGAACCAACTTGGGCTTGACAGTATGAATCTTTAACATTTTATCTTTCTGTTAATTCTCTTGCTTTTTGTATATTCATCCAGTGAACCGACTGCATTGGTGTTAATGAGATATGTATAAAGATTATTCTACTAAATAAACCTTTTTTTTTTACTTAACAATTTTCTTAAGAATTCCTTGTAGTATATCTTATGAAATTGTTTTTGCCATTTGTATCAGAAGCTGTACCAAAGAGAATTCTCGAACTGATGAATGTCCCTGGTTTGACAAGAGAAAATGTTGCCAGTCATCTGCAGGTTGATTCAGTTTACTTCCATGTGGTTATTCAGTAAATTATTTTTGTTTTGTTCTGGGTTTGTGTAACATTACATGGTTTTTGGAAAGTGGATTTTGTTCAGACTTATTAATACTCTCATGGGAAAACTGTCATATAAAATGACTCATCACACACACAAAATTCTTGATAATTTAATATGCTTTGATATTATGTCCCCGATGTAAAAGAGAGATTTGTCAAGTATGAGGGAGAAGCAGAGGCCAAGAGTGACATGAGAAGAAGTGATAATTGTAGCTTATTTTGCAGAAAATATTTGGCAAATTACATTTTACATGGACAAATCGAAAGCTCAGTTGTGAGTTTAAATGCTTCTTGAAGTTGTTTATTGTGGTTTCAGAGCTGGGGTTCATGTTGTCATTATGAATTGCAATATTGATTGGCAGAAATTTAGGCTTTATTTGAAGAGAATAAGTGGAGTGGCACAGCAACAGAATGGGATTCCAAACACATGCTCTGGGTCTATGGAATCCAGGCTAGGAGGACTTGGAAGGTTAGACATCCAAGCTCTGGCTGCTGCCGGGCAAGTTCCTCCTCAAACACTAGCAGCCCTTCATGCAGAACTCTTAGGTCGTCCAGCCACTAGCTTGGTGTCGACGGTGGACCAGACTGCTCTTCTGCAAGCTTCCATACAGGGTCCCAAGCATTCCCCTGCAGAACATGCTGTGGCATATGGTCAGCCTCTAGTAAAATGTCCTTCCAACATTGCCAAGAATTTTCCTCAATCCATCCTTACCGCGGATGATGCATCTTCAGGCTATGGAGCATGGCCACCATCTGATACAATTGGTTCAATGGGACCCAATAGTAATCATGGAAGAGTGAGTGTTCAAAATAATAACATGATGATGGATATGCTGCAGCACCATCGAAGGCAGCAGTTCCAGCAAACACAGCAGCATAAACTGCAGCAGCAATCGCTGATGCATGATCAAAGTCGTTCACTCAATGTTCAACCATCTTGCCTGGTGTCTCCCTCTGAAACTTCGGGCACTTTCCATGTTAACGGTCCTGCTTCTGTCAACCAGAATTCCAATTTGGCTAGGAATGCCCTTATGGATTATAGTCTCTTTGCACCCCAACGGAATCATCCTTCGTTAAATATTGTTCAATTTCCTGGTGGGGACGCCAAAGCTAAAGGTGTTCTTTGTGGATACGTGGCTCCAGTCTCCATTTCGCATTCAACATCATCACATTCAGTAAGTGCAAACAATAACAATATCCAACAGCTCCACAACTCATCTTTGACATTCGGAACCGTGAGACCTTTGCCAACTCTCTCATCAAATGTGCCTGATACACAAGTTCCCTATGGGGGTACTAAATCTGGTGATGCCATTGATCAAGCACATGTAAGGAATCTTGGATTTGTTGGCCAAGGTAGCAGTATTCCAAGTAGGTTTGCTGCTCATGAAATTGAGTCATCTGTCAGTGACTTAAGTCAGGGAAAAATCCCTCTAGATAGCAATGGTAACACAGTGAAGCAGGAGCCAAACATGGATTTTATGGATAACTCAAAAGTGGGCGCCCCAGTCTTACAAAGATATCCATCTGATCCCATGAATGTGTTCACTGAATAGGTAACTTGCTAGGTTTATTTTTAAAACCTGTTCTCTTCATTTCTGAATAATAGTTTTTATACTAAGGTCCGAGGTCCATTGTAAATGAAAAAAGAGGGAGCTATTACTTCCATATTCATGTACGCATTGTTAGTAAATGTCTCAGTCCGAATCTTGTTTGCAACAGGCTGAACTATGGCGAGGAGAAAGCTATTTTCCTCAAAGGTACAGATTAATTCATCATCAGTTGTTTAGTAGAGAGATTCAGTGGAATCTTGTTTAGTAGAGATTATTTCCTCAAACTAGTTTTGGACTTGTTGGTGCTTGAACCAGACTCGGTTGCACTCTGGAGCTTAATGAGGGTTGTATAAAGAATCAGTATTATGTATGTTGGTTTGCTCTCCTTAGAAGCTGCGCATGTATGTAGGAATTTTTATTACCTGTCAACTAGTTCGTAGTGCAAATAAAACTCTGATTATAACAGCCTGAATTTACTGGCTTATTGCCATCAATGTTGTTATTTAGGGTTTTTATGCTATCCTAGTGGAATAATTGAGTTGTATGCTGCATCTAACCTCACTTAAATTAGTCACGATGGATTAGGCCATTGTTGGATCACGATTTAATAATTCAATCTTGCTGTGAATCATCACCAAAGTACCCAGAAAGAAAAAGAAAATCTGTCTTTTTACATGATAATAGTATTTAATTCCAGATAATGTAACTATATATTGTTTTCTTATCCGGAAGCAATAATTTATTTTTATTTTGAAAATTACGCAAAATTTTAAATAAGTTATACTAAGTATTACTTATCAATCATCTTTCTTTAATGTTGTATCAAACAAATTTATGTATATTAGATTCTATGCAATGCACAAGGAAGTATGTCTGATTTTTATAATAAATCTTCTTACTGTATAATTTATTTCTCTTATTAACAACTTTGATGATAATTTAATTTTTAAAGAAAATCTAAAACATATGGATAATAAAATTACGAAGTTTAAAATTTTTAGGAGAGAAAAAATGCATGGCAGAATAGTCGAACAAACAAAAACTTGAGAGGAAAAACAGAAACATTGCTATGGTGAGCCTCCTTTGCCCATGGTTGATGCTTGATATGCTCCTCTTTCTATGACGACGTGTTAAAAATTTTACAAGGATTAGAGAATTCAAATAAAATTAGTTAGGAAGTTATTTATTTAGTTAGGAAATCTCAAAAGCATCTTAAAAACTTAAATTACTTGCAAAAGACTTTATAGTGATTAGTGAGGATTAGGGAGAGTTTATTTTAAGCAAAATTTTATTTAAATTATTTTATCTTTCACGAATAAAAATATAGCAAGTGAGCAAGTGTTTGTCTCATAAATAAATAATTAAGAATATTTTATTCCAATATCATTAGTTTTTTATAATCTAAATTAGTTCACAATTTTAATTTTTAGGTGGGCACAACTTTTTAAATTTCATATTGAAGTGAAACTCCTTTGTTTGCTATTGCATATCAATGCAATTAGTTAATATCTCTAAAATATTTTAGTATTTTTAAATATACCCTTCATTAATTATAGTTACCATTACCAGTTTACCACTTAATATGAAATGGACCTAATTAACATGGATTGACCGATCAAGTAATTTTTTTATTTGTTGGAGGCATTTTTGGATAACGTGTTTCATGCTAGTTAGTTAGTTGTAGTTACCCCTTACCCCTTACCACTTACCACTTACCACTTACCACTTACCAGCTTACCGTTGACTGACAATTTTATTATTATTTATGCTCTAAAGTCCTCTTTCTTTTCCCTACCCTGATTTCTCTATCTTGAATCCCCACTTTTCGTCGTCTTCTTATTGCCCGCCAAGCTTCCGTGTCTGAAAATTGGATCAAACTTACAAGTTTCTCCTTCTTGCTTCTGGGGTCTGCTCTCCCAGCTCGAGGACAACCCCGTCGGTTTTAATTATCCTGATAAGCTTTGCTAGAGCGCCAAATGGAAGAAGGGCAAGGATTTGCGCTGACCCAGATGAGGAAATCAGTTGAGAAGCTTGGTTCTTCTGCTGAGGTCGGGCAAGACTCAACTTTATTTTTATTCGTCGTTTGTTGCTATTGCCTTTGCCGTTCATGAGTTTTAAATTTGCAGATGCATGGGGACCCTACACTTATGAGGTTCTTGATTGCTCGATCAATGGACCCGGACAAAGCATCTAAGATGTTTGTTCAGTGGCAGAAGTGGAGGACTAAGATGGTGCCCAATGGGTTCATTTCAGAATCTGAAGTTCCAGATGAATTGGAAGGGAGAAAAGTCTTTTTGCAGGGTTTGTGCAAGGATAAATACCCCGTCTTGATCGTCCAAGCAAGGAAGCATTTTCCTCCCAAGGATCAGAATCAATTCAAGAGTAAGTTACTGCCTTAAGTTTTTTACACGCATAGTTATTAAATCGAATTTTTAACTCATGATGAAATTGCTGAATAAGTTATTACTCTTAGAGTTTTTCAAAATTTGGTTCTAGTTTAGTCAGTTTAAGATGCCTTTGCCTTTTTGGGTCATTTTATCTTCTCAGTGGGCCCTCGGATGAACATGCCCTAATTAAAGCTTCCAACTAATTTGTCAGTGACTCAATGGATTCATTTTGCTTACTTTCCTTTACTTTCTCCATTGTTCCTACTTCTTGACTCGTCTTGCCAACCGTGTGATCATCGCCTATTATTATGTGATTAAATGGTGTTCATAAAATTGCATGCACAGACAGCCGAGAGATACTGGTATAATTCTAGAGGTATTGTTATTACCAACCGCGATATTGTTGGTACTTGCAACTAGAAGTTGGACCACCGTCTGATCTCCAGCTACTAGCATTAAATATTGTGGTGGAAAATATAAGTGCAGTTAATCGTTATTCAGACGTTTGGTGGACCCGAAGCAAGTGGCACTTAAATAAATGAGCTTAACCATCTGTCGTCTAGTTTTATTCTTCTGTTATCCAATTTTTGTAGTTCACGACACAGTTCTTTCACATATTTTGCTCTTAATATTTGGCTATTGTTAATTATAAGATGAAAAAACCGAACATGTCAGTAATGGTGGTGAGTTTATTAGGTTGCAAGGGTCTAAGCCACTCTATTTGCCACATTCTAATTTTATATTTCCTCATAAACTCTTGTGAGTCTGTTTGAAAAACTGTCATTTGTTGCCTTATTCATTCCTTTCATCATCTTTAAGCCATTTCAACAGTGGAAGTCAAAGAACTGCTTATTTTTTATGCTTCTTTCTTCCTTATCTATTAGAAAGTTACTTCTAAATCCTTCATATGATGATTTTAATCCTATCATAATCTATTCATTTGCTCTGCCTGTTACTCAAGTTTGTCCTTGATAGGAACGTTTGTGTTTTATCTATTGTCACTCAGCTATACTGAATATATGAGATCATGAAGCTGGTATGGTATGTGACAGAATTTTTTGCCTGAAAATTAGCACTCATATTCTTTAACGCTTATGTTGAATTAGAACTATAATATATGAGAACATGGGCTGTGAAAGTTGTTTTTAATGTCGGATAGATTGGGAAAGTTGTGTACAGATACGATTTCCTGGGCTATGACATTCCAAAGTCAAGGTTCCAGATAGGAACTTGAAAGAAAGGGTTCAAAGATCATAGCTTGTGGCTAATACTTGCCTCTTGTCCTTTGGTGCAGGATTTGTTGTTCATTTGCTGGACAAGACAATTGCAAGGTACTCTTTAAATTTACTGTTACAGGATTCACTTATCAATTTTTTGGAATATAATTTATTTTGGATGTTGGCATGACCATTCTTACTGTTATAATAAATATGATGAACATCTTCATCATTACTTTTGGTTGCATATTCAGATAACAAAATCAGTTTAGAAAATAATTGTAACTGAAGCTGCTAAATCACCATGATTATAAATTTATGATATTTATGGAGGTTCCATCATAGTGGTTAGAATCTGCATTTTTTGTCAAGATTTTAAGGGCTGTGTCCATACTGTGATGAGTTGTTTCAGAGTAGGAGTTTTTCTTAATTATATTTCACATCCAATAAGGTTACAAAATTAGGGAATGATCATTGGATTACTATGGTTATCAAACAAATAAGAGTCATGAACCACTTTTCAAACCCCCACGCGCATAGCATCTGTTATCATGTTATCTTTGCTTTCAATTTCATTCTCGTAGAAGACTGAGGAATTAATCGTTTTTTAATTTCTTTGGTCTTCAGTGCTGTCAAAGGAAGGGAGACAGGAAATGGAAAGTTGATTGGGATCCTTGATCTGCAGCATATCACATATAAAAACATTGATGCTCGTGGTTTAATCACAGGATTTCAATTTTTACAGGTGACTTGCCTTGTCTTCTTCGTCGCAATTTTATGTGGTCGTATATAAAATAGAAGATTGTGTGATAAATGCCAATATAACATGCATAATTATTATTTAGTTTCCTTCTTTTCAACTTTAAACCCTTTCATTTGGAAATAATCTTATTTATAAACTGGTCATTGATTGTTAAGTATTCTTAAGTCAGAATTCCAATGTTGCAATCTTGAGTCTCAGGGGTTTATAACGGGGTTAGCTCATGAGATCTAACTTCATTTGTTGTTACTTTTTGTAAAAATGTCAGGCATACTATCCTGAACGTCTAGCAAAGTGCTATCTAGTACACATGCCGCAGTTTTTCGTGACGGTTTGGAGACTAGTTTCTCGGTTTCTAGAGAAAGCTACGCTAGAAAAGGTATTTGTTTATCAATCTCATGTTCAGAATTTATTATGGATGCTGACCAGTATAGAAATTGCCTAGTAACATTTCCCCTTATATACACCTGCATAAAAATCACGTGATGTAGAACAGGGAAGGAGATAGAAAAGAGTAGACAGAGAGAGAATTAGAGAGAAAAGAGAAAACTTAGTGGAGAAAACTCTATTCAATCATATTAATCCTATATCTAAGGGTGAGCTTTAGCACAACAATCAAGTTGTTATCATGTAAAATAGAGGTCATATGTTCAAATTTTAAAAATAACTTCTCTACTTATAGGGTTAAAGCTATGTATACGAGGAAGAGGAAAAGGGGAGATAGAGGGAAGAAGAGCAGACAGCGAGAGAATTAGAGAGAAAAGAGAAGATTCAGAGATTTGAAAACTAAAAAGTCAATTCTATAAATCTTATGTCTAGAAGGTGAGCTAGCTGCATATATTTATCCCCTCTCTAAACTCCTTTTCGTGGGAGTTTCATATATTGGGCCACCCTTTATTAATGATGTGTCTCATCATTATGTCTATAGCATATTTCATTTTCCTTGTTAGAAATTGATTGAAACCGCGGCAAAAAAGATGAGCTTAAAAGAGGTTTCTGTATTTGTTGTGAATGCAGATTGTGATAGTGAGCAGTGAAGAGGAGAAAAGAGAGTTTGTGAGAGAGGTAGGAGAAGAGATTCTGCCTGAAGAGTATGGTGGACGAGCAAAGCTTGTGCCTATTCAAGAAGCTGCTTTGCAAAATGGCAATGCTCCAACTAATTCTAATTCATCCAACTAATTCTACAAATGTATCTTCCTGACTTGGGAGACCAATGGACTTAGTAATTTAGTTACTTTGAGGATCATTCTTATAATCAACCTACATAATTTAAGAACATTCATTATGGTATTGGTACATGCTGATGCAGCAGAGGTGGCTCCTTCCGAAAAGCAAGCATGCGAAATGAGTCAGAGTCTCAGAGATAGGTGCCATTGTTAAAAAGACTAGGTCTAGTATTTTCACACTTAGATGCCTATTTTTTTTTTTTTTAAACGAACTACTTGTTTAAGAAGTTTGTACAACTGTACTCCTTCTCCTATAATAATATTATTTTTAATATAAGATATATTTAATTAATTTAATTAGATTAAAAAAATTAATTAATTCAGTTAATATAATATAATTTTTTACTTGTTATTGTTGAGGGGTATTAATAGGAGTAATTTAAAAAAAATGATAAGTATGAGAAATATATTTTATACTACTTTCAATCTTTAATAGAAGATCTATTTAATTAATTTGGATAGATTAAAGAAATTAATAAAGTTAATTATTTGTAATGATTATGTATTAATTTTTTTAAAATATCTTCTTTAATTATATGTAAATACATTTGAAGTATTCTTAATAGGAACTTATTAATATGTGCAATTATATAAGAATATTTTAGAAAAAAAATATAAATTTAAGGATAAAATATATTATAATCTTATATTTAAGATAAAAATAAATTTTTTATTTAATTTTTATATTTAGAATTAAAAAAATTATTTAGTATAAAGATGAATGCATTAATTATATTTTATATTAAGTATATTATATGTAAAAAATAAAAATAGCTTTTGAGGTTGCGTGGTCCAAGAAAAGAACGAAATGATGGAGGATGAAATGGAACATGGGTCCCCTTTAAACTTCTCCACCAAGTAGTCTTGCCTCATAACTTATTGCCCTCTTTTTCCTTTTCACTCTCGTCTATGGATATGATTATTCTTTTCTTTACTTGCTTCACTCGTTAACTTTTCAAAAGACTAAAACAAAATAAAGATAAACTTTAATAAAATAAAATTATTATATTTTACGTGGAAAGCTAAACATGTTTCTTCTTGCATTATATAAAATCTGACTTGAATTGTATTTAGTTTATAATAAGTGTTATTTGTCTATAAATTTTATTTCTCATATAAAAATAAGTAAAAATATTTTTTAATAGTTAATTGAATAGGAGTTATTCAAGAAATCAAAATGATAAATAATCTAATATTATTGATAAAATATATTACATTATTCATTAATTTTTTCTATAAAAATTATTTTTTTGAATAAATCCGCTTTTTATCTTTATTATATGCAATCTTAGCTTAATTTACTTTCGATTAGGGGTGTTCATAAAGCCTGCAGCCCGGTATGCCCACCTGAGCCCACGAAAAAATGGCCCTGCTTAATTAGATAAATATAGGGCAGGCTGGGCATCGGGCTACAAAATACAGCCAATACTTTTTTTGGGCTGGGCACCGGACATAAAGGGTTGCTAGTGACTAAAGGGTCATTTTAGAAATATAAGTAGTCAAGTACGTAAGTTACATCTTTTAATATTTATAACTATATTAATTTTTTAACTTTATTAATCATAATATGATTACATTATAAATTATAATTATTTATTTTATTTTTTTTAGATACTTCATCTTTGTCAATATTTAGAAAATTGATGTAAAGTTATAATTATAAACTACTTAGACTTCAAAATTATTTTATATGCAATGAATTTTAAAAACTTTAATTATTATCTTTTTATTACCTTATTTTTAGTGGATTTATTTAACTCTTGAAGACATATGAATATGATATTATTTTAGAAGTTTATAATTGTAAATTTTTTTCACAACATGAGCATGGCATCACAATTTGGGTATGCTCAGCCCGCCCACGCCCAGCCCAAAATGATTAGGGCTTTTATCGGGCCGGGTATCGGGCTGCAAAATACAGCCCATACTTTTTCTGGGCAGGGCACAGGGCAAGGGGGTCGTCCTACCCAGTTCTGCCTAGCCCTACCTATAAACACCCCTACTTTCGATGACTGAGACCTATCTGTACGGACCAGTGCATCGCCACTCGCGGATTCCTCAAAGATTCTCTTCTTAATGGTTTTCCCCCGAATATTCAATGGAAAAGATGCTCCTATTTGCATCAGGTTTATTATTTTGAACCATATTTATTTATAACACATCAAATAAAATAAGTATCAATTAAATGGAAATAAAAATTTATCCAATTAATAAGAATGCCGCAATACCCATATCCCATAAAAGTATGGATTAAATCTTGTTGTGAAAATGAAGACGTCGTTGTCTCATTGATAAGTAATCTACTCTTCCTAATCTATTTATAAGTTATTTTTAGCATATTTTATTATAAATAATAAAAACTTTATTTTTTATTAATTATATTTTAAAATTTAATAATTTTACTGTTATTTAATTTAAGGAAATAACAGTCTACGGAGTAATAATTTAAGAGCATAATTATATATTTATATAAAAAATATAATAATTTAACTTATAAATAGGATAAATAAACATTATCTCCACTATAAATAGAATAACTATAAATAACATGTAATCTTTAAGATTTGAGACTTATCTCAACTTTAATAATGAATCGGCACCCAATTCATTTAAATACTTTTTTAAGAAAATAATCTTAATTTAGCATTCATGTCGCCTAAACTAATGTTGCCCACCTTGAAAAAAATAAAACCATGACAAATGTAAAAGAATTTTTCCATAAAAAACATAAAGCCAAAGGTAAATAAATTTTATTCATATTATTTTATTTATTTATAACTCACTTCAAATATATTTTAAAATCTTAAATTTTATTAATTTTACCTTAAAATTTAATATTTTTTTTATATTTATCTTTATTTATTTAATATATATTATAAATCATGAAAACAAAGTTATACAATAATAAATTAAAGATAAATTATATATTTATATAAAAAATTTAATAATATAAAATATAAATACGAAAATAAAATTTATCTCTCTATCATCTCTACCATATATAAACTAGAGGAGTCCATTAAAATTACCTCACATATCACACAGGAGTGTGCCTTGGTCATCCCAGATTCCCATTGCATCAGATAAAATATAAAATTTTAAATAAAAATTAAAAGAATGCACCAATACTCAATAATTTATTAATTATAAATTAATGAGATATGACCTAAAAAAATTATAAAAAATAATAAATTTTAAGTTAGATCTATTATCAACCATAGATTAAATATTATTAACATAATATCTTATTTTAATATTTATTATTTTTTAGAATTTTTTTGGTGTCATTTTTCTTTTATTTTGGTGGATTTCTCAAAACAAAACAAAAAAGGAATAGAATCATTTCTTATTTTATTCACTATTTTTTATTTGTTTGTTTTTTTCCCTTTTTGACTGACTTCCCGTTTCAGTTTCCCTTTCCTTTATTAATTGGCAGCTTCCTTCGAAGTGCAGAGGCACTAGAGTGGGGAGAGAGGAAGGGTCGAAAACTTTCAATGATGGATAGTGAGCAGCAGTTAGAGTGTTGACCCGGTTGACAATTAAAGAACAAGAATTCCTCTATCTTTCTCTCTATCTCTTTGTTATTGGATCTCTTCTCTCGTGCTTGCTCTGGTAAGACTCTGTCTCTTGATTGTCATCATCCTTTTGCATTTTGATGGATGATGAGTAATCCTAACTCAAACCTCCACTTCGATTCATGCAAATTTGTGGTGCATCGTTGATTACTATTATTACATTTCTGCGAAACATATCATGGTGTTTGGTTCCTTTTCGTTTTCTTTATTTCAGAATTTTGGATATGTCAGATTAGCTGTCTTGTTACTAGGTCATTAGATGTTCAAAGTGTTCTTTCATTTCTAACGGTTCGTAAAGCTCTGTTGTGTTGGCTACCGGACGTGGCCTTCTGCTGAAATATTTCTTTTTGTTCCCCATTGCTCATCATGAAATATGCTAGAAAAATTTATTTGCATTTCATCTTTAACATACTTCTGTTGAATGACAGTAATATTTTTTCTTTCTGTCCTTTTTTCTTGTTGGTAATTTATTTCATCTTCCCCTATACAGGAAATTTTGAAGATTTGGCATTTAGGATGGGTAGAACAATTGAGCTGTATGGATTTCCTTGTAATGTTTCTGTGTCCACAGTAAAGCCATTTGTAGAGAACATTACTGGTGAAGATACGGTCTATGCTGTTAAGATAAGGCCAGGCAAAGGTAAAGTTCCAAGAGCATTTGCTATAATTCAATTCACAGATGCAAGGAATGCTTCTTACCTTATCTCCTTGCCGGAGAAAAGCATACGATATGGGAATTCCTATCTTAAGGCTCGAACACTGGAAAAAGATATTGTACCAAAGCCAAAAACATTTTTGCATAGCTTGGACGATGTGAAGGTGCATTTTGGCTGCCAGATCTCAAAGGAAAGATTCTATATTTTATGGAAAGCCGTTACTAAGGAAGTAAACTTTGGGATTGGAATGAGAAAGATACAGTTCCTTCTGTCCTATAGAGGGTTGGATTATAAGCTTGAGCTTTCCTTTGAGAACATTTGGCAGATTGAGCTGCATCGTCCACGTGGTGAAACTGCAGAGTATCTTCTGATTCAGGTTGTTAAATATAACTTATTTTGTGGTGATTGGAATTTTGAAAGCATATACTTCATTTTCTTATACTCTTATGGTGGATGCAATAAAAGAATTGCTACTGAAGTGATAGTTACAAAGAACACCAACCAAATTAAGATAGAAACAAGCCACTTGGCTTGCTGTACTTAAATAGAAAGGGTGTGATAAAGTTTGGTAGAAGTCAAGGTTTCATTTTCTTGACCACGAAAAAATAATAGTGAAATGAAACTAATACATTGAAGGTAATGAATGGAAAATAGAATACAAAACTTCTAGATTGTCTGATTTCTGATACATAACAAAATGAAGGAGAAAGAATACTGATTTAACTAATTCTGCACGAGAAATTTAATAGATAGTAGTGAATAAATGCTATTCCGTGAGATCTACTTTACTATTTTGAAGCTGAACTTGTAGATGACTTGCTTTTTTTTTCATTAGTGAGACATGCTTTTGTGTGGGTTCAGACATTCTTTTACTTGTGGCATATACACATACAATCACTGTTTGTGTGTGTATACATACATATATGTAGTGCGAGATCTGTCTTGTATAAACAGTTGGCTGAACAATAATAAATGTGGAGTGATATATCTTGATTGGTAAGATTTAAGGTTTCCATACGTTTCTAACATCATTTAGGTTCAAAGGCATAAATATATACACATTCATTGGAAAAGAAAGATCTAGATGTTTTGACAGTTTAATGTTTCAGCTTCCAAAAAGCTTCAGATTTGATTTCATAGGTGCCTCACAAGGTTTAGATCCCAGTTGTCATGTTTCATCAGGTAAATCCCGCACTCACTTCCTTGCCTATCCCCTAGATCTTCTGTTTGGGGTTGGTTTTGGAGGAAGCCTGATGTGTAATTTGTAAATTACGTATATATATATATATGTTAGTTAGTTTATAGTTGTTTGGAGTTAATAGCCATTCCGGGTTAATAGCCTATAAAAGGAAGTTGTATGAGAAAGTCAGATTTATGCCTATTGAGAAATTCAGTTACCATATCCTTTCTTGTCTCTTAGTTTCTCTCTCTCTCTTCTGTCTCTCTTCTTCTTATGCTCCTCCTCCTCCTCTTCCCCTTCTCTGACTGCCACCATACATCAGTGGTATCAATATTGTTATGCAATAAATAAATGAAGAAGGAGTTAGTTAAGGGGTGACCAGTAGTTAGGATTATTTAGTTTACTAGGGTCAAGGATAATAGGCTATGAATAGAGAGGTGAGTTAGGCTGTAACTAGGCTTTGGAATAATGACGAATTGAGTTCTGTTTGCTCTATTTCCATCTGTTTCCCTTTCTTTATCTCTCTTTCCTACCTTTCTTATTCAACAAAGCCTTTCAAATTACGCATACGTTGAACTGCCTGTCATAAGATAAGAGGGTAGTACATTCTACAAGTACTAGGAAAATATAACACAAGGCCAACCCTTAAAGCTCATATACTTATATAAAAGTGAACAATAATTCTTGCCAGAATTTGTCCAAGCTTATATTCTTTGGGTTGGTAATGAAACCTAACTTCTTCATTCATGAAGGTGGGCTCTTGTTAATTCATGTGATTGCATGTGTTGTGTAATTTCATATTGCTATAATTTGTATTCTTCAGCACACATGACTTCAGATGAATCTTGGATCTTTATCAATTTCTCTTCACCTGTCAGCTATTAGGTGCTCCTCGAGTATTTGAGAAAGATGTGCGCACTTCAGGAAGTATATTTGAAGATCCTCTTCTAAACTATTCTAAAGATATTTCTGATGATCAATGGATCCGGGCAATAGATTTCACTCCTTTTAGCTGTATTGGGCAGTCTTCTCATATATACTTGCAGCTTCCTTCTCATGGACATCTTCCAAATTTCAAGGAAAACTTTGCTTATTATAAGGAAAGTGAGAGGAAGTTCTCTTTGGAGGAAGGACTCCCTTTTTCTAGCAACTTGAATCTAGTCCCTATTGTTTCTCCTCCTCAAGGAACTTACATACCATATGCCATCCTGTTCAAAGTTAACTCATTGCTTCAGCAAGGGTGTCTTGCAGGTCCAGCACTAGATAGTGACTTCTATAGATTGATTGATCCACGTAGAATGGATCGTGATTTCATTGAACATGCTTTAGAGAAAATGTTTTATTCAAAGGAACTCTGCTCTGAACCCTCAGAGTGGCTGATGGATCAGTTCAGAAAGTATCGTGCATCACGGAATCCATCCCGGTCACCTTCCATATCCTTAGATAATGGCTTGGTATATGTTCGCAGGGTTCAGATTACCCCTTGTAAAGTGTATTTCTGTGGCCCAGAGGTTAATGTCTCAAATCGTGTCCTTCGCCATTTCCCTAAGTTCATTGATAACTTCCTACGTGTTTCATTTGTTGATGAGGAGTTGGATAAACTGTTTTCAACAGATTTATCTCCACGTACCTCTTCTAGTGAGCAAAGAAAAACTGAGATCTATATGAGAATTCTTTCCATTCTTAGAGATGGCATTGTAATTGGTGATAAAAAGTTTGAATTTCTAGCATTCTCATCAAGCCAATTGCGGGAGAATTCTTTATGGATGTTTGCTCCTACAAGATGTGGACTTAATGCTGCTGCCATTAGACAGGGGATGGGGAATTTCCGCAACATTAGAAATGTAGCTAAATATGCTGCTAGACTGGGCCAATCTTTTGGTTCATCTACTGAAACTTTAAGTGTTAGCCGGGATGAAACTGAGATGATTCTTGATGTGGTGGTTGAACATGGTGGAATTGAATATGTTTTCTCTGATGGGATTGGGAAGATTTCTGCTAAATTTGCCAGGAAAGTGGCTATAAAATGTGGCCATAAATCATCCACTCCATCTGCTTTTCAGATTCGATATGGTGGGTACAAAGGGGTTGTGGCTGTTGACCCAACATCATCAGTGAAATTATCTCTGAGGAAGAGCATGCTCAAGTATGAATCAGATAATATAAAACTAGATGTCTTGGCATGTAGTAAATTTCAGCCTTGTTATCTGAATCGGCAGATAATCACGCTCTTATCTACTCTTGGAGTCAAGGATCATGTTTTTGAGAAAATACAGAAGGAAGCTATAAACCGACTGAACTCATTACTAACAGATTCATTAAAGGCACAGGAGGCTCTGGACTTGATGTCTCCAGGGGAGATAGCTAATATTCTGAAGGAGATGCTCATCTGCGGTTATAAGCCTGATGCAGAACCTTTTCTTTCAATGATGCTGCAAACATTCAGGGCATCAAAGCTTTTGGAATTGCGACGCAAAACTAGAATTTTGATTCCAAAAGGAAGAGCAATGATGGGATGTCTGGATGAAACAAGAACCTTGGAATATGGTCAAGTATTTGTGCAGTATTCTGTTAACAGGTTCACGCCATTGTCTGATGATTCTGCTGCGTATGGCTCTGAGACATCTTATATAGTTACAGGTGAGGTAGTTGTTGCAAAAAACCCATGCTTGCATCCAGGTGATGTACGTGTTTTGAAGGCTGTTAATGTGCCAGCTCTTCATCACATGGTCGATTGTGTTGTTTTCCCTCAAAAAGGATCCAGGTAAGCTTATTTCCTTGCATTTATATTAATTTACACAGTCAATATTATTTTGTAGGAGATATACATGTGTGCATGCATGCACTATACATTAAAATATTTCCACTCTTTATTTTCTGTCTCATATGCAGGGGAATATACTTGACCTGACTTTCTATTCATGTTGAGATAAATCTGACGTATGATCAGATCAGATCACAAACCGTTTCATTTAATGAGGCTTTGAGTATTTGCACATATGGAAGAGCTAGATTTGTTATGTATAAAGTTATTTGTCAATGAATACTCTAGGGAATTAATGTGTTTTCTTTTGCTTTATTGTCTTGGGTATTCAATTTTCCTTTTGTAATTTGTCTACTGACACCTTAATTGACTTTCAATACAAGACCTCATCCCAATGAGTGTTCGGGAAGTGATCTAGATGGAGACATCTACTTTGTTTGTTGGGACCCTGAACTAATTCCTCCTCGCCAAATCTCGCCAATGGATTATACTCCAGCACAAAGTATACAATTGGATCATGATGTCATGATAGAGGTATTGTTCTCTTGGATTCAACCATCCTCTTGCTGTCATTGTATCATGGAAATATTCCATGATTTTATTAGAATTTATCATGTCTAATGAGTCCATATTGAGTCATTAGTAATTATGGTATTGAATTGATTGCCTCGTGGAAATTCAGTTGTCTTAGATTTTCTGTAGCTTTTTTCTAGTTTGGAGATCCAAATTTACCGATTTAGGCAGTAAGATTTAAATATTTCATATCTCTTATGACCTCTCTGTTTATATTTCTCTTCACATTTATTATTTTCCTGTAAAGTAAGTAGTAATTATTCAACCAACCTCAATTTCAGTACTTACGCTGCTGCAAGCCTTGTGCTTTTAGATCCACTTATGAGATTAATTAATACATAACCTTTTGAGCTGGTTGCTTTTTCTATTGCAGGAGGTTGAGGAATACTTTGCCAACTATCTAGTCAATGACAGTCTAGGAATAATTGCAAATGCCCACACTGTCTTCGCAGATAGAGAGCCCAATAAGGCAATGGCTGAACCATGCATTGAGCTTGCAAAGATATTTTCGATTGCCGTTGACTTTCCAAAAACGGGTGTCCCGGCTGTTATACCTCGTGAACTATATGTCAAAGAATATCCAGACTTTATGGAGAAACCTGATAAACCCACCTATGAATCAAAGAATGTGATCGGAAAGCTTTTTAGGGAAGTGAAAGAAATTGCCCCCGAAGCTAACTCTACTCCAGCCTTCACTCGGCAAATGGCTGCAAGGTCGTATGACTCTGATATGGAAGTCGATGGCTTTATGGATTATGTTGATGATGCTTTCTATCACAAAAGCAACTATGACTTCAAGTTGGGGAATTTGATGGATTACTATGGCATCAAGACCGAGGCTGAAATCCTGAGTGGGAATATTATGAGAATGTCCAAGTCTTTTACCAAAAGAAGGGATGCTGAAGCAATTACAATGTCTGTGAGATCCCTAAGAAAAGAAGCTAGGACCTGGTTCAACAGCCGTGGAAGTGCCGAAGATTCTGGGGTGGACGTTCCAATGGCAAAAGCATCTGCTTGGTACCATGTAACTTATCATCCAAGTTTTTGGGGTTGCTACAATGAAGGTTTGAACAGGGATCACTTTCTAAGCTTTGCATGGTGTGTTTACGATAAGCTTGTCACAATCAAGAGGGACAAAGTCAACATTAGAAGGGCTCTTCAACTATCCTCCTTGGAACTCGGGTTTAGCAGTGGGCTGCATTTGTATTGACAACTTGAACTCGGGGCATTGCATCTCATGGAATCTGCAGCAGTAGAGCTGGAGACTGGAGTGTTCATATACAAGTTATATATAGCAAAGTGTGAATATAACTTGAACGTAACCTTTAAGTGGACTTGAGTATTTTATATATGTATATATAAAGTGATCTCTGTACTGATGTGGAGTGGATTAAGACAAGTTGTTTAAGCCAATTAATATTTATGGCATGTTTGAATCCTCATTTCTTAACGCGTGAAAGTTTGTCTGCTGGTTTCACACGTAATGTAAGTATTTATATTCAGCATGTGAAGCAATCAATGAAGAGGGTGAGTTTCGGTGTAGCGATAAGTTGTTGTCATGTGATTTGAGGTCATGAATTCAAATCTTAAAATAGTTGTATGTTTGCGAGATAAGGTTGTATACTTTTATCTCTTCCTAAAGAGCCATATGCTAGGGTCGGAGCGTAATTTTGATTCACCCAACAAACTCTAGCATATATAAAAAAATTACGTCACGTGCCCTGATCCCATATCCTTTGAAGCACTCGTGTAATGAACCATTCGATGCTTCTGCAGCCATGGAGAGAAAATAATGAAAAGAAGCTTCTGTAAATAAGCCCATAGAAAGAGCCTGCTGAAGAGGGTGTCGAAGTAGTGGGAGTGTAAGGTAGTCGGTATGAAAGAAGGCGTTTGAAGAAGGGGAAAAAATGAAAAATTTTCAGGTCTAAAAGTTTCTTCAAGATTTCTTCTCTTTTTTCTTCCCAGCCTTCAATTTTGGCTATGAGAAGGTGAGAAAACGAAAATTATGCTCAAGTTTCCAAAAAAAAAAACATCACATTACCAAAAGACGATGATGAGATGCTTAATAAAGCAGAAATTATATGTACGAAGTATAGTTGGAGCTTTCCTGAACTTTGATATCTATGATGAAGGATCTAAGTGGGAAAAAATGCAGAAAAATCCCATCTTTTTCAGGCTATAAAAAATAATTGTATGGTATGCATAAAAATGTAAGGCAACTAAAGACAATTGGTCATATGTTTTAGCTTCTTTAAAAGAAAAGTTTTAAAAGAGTTTAATAGCACGTGTAAGACATAGATGAAAATATGATATCTTACCACGTAGATGATCTGAAGCTCTCAAACTGAAATAAATCACAAAAACACTGCAAGTGGAAAAGAATGTCAAGATTTTTTTTTCAAAAGTATGTACAAAGGAGAAGTAGGGGCAAAAGTAACAGAAAACTTCTAAACTAATCTCATGCTTCTGTAGGATTCTTTGGCATGTATGGTATGCTCGCTGAAAGAGAGGACCTCGCAAACAAGAAGATGAGCATGTATAGTTTCCTGGCAAAAGAGCAAGCCGTTGGTTTTACAAGAACCGATATTCACCTTGATCCAATCTTGGGCATTTAGGGAATTTTTTTTTTATTAGGACACAGTCTCAAATTTAAAGAGTATTTATAAAAGATTTACGAAATCGCCTATTAAACAAAATCTCACAATAGCAGCGAGAATTAAATTTACATACTTATAAGTTATAAGATACGAGCTCGTTCCTTATCATTTGTGTTAACTTTTATTTGCGCCATTAAGTGAATTGATTTTTTTAACGTACCCCTTACTCAACTCACCGTTATTTATAACTGGATCAAGTAAAAACTCTAAATTTAACCTCAACCCAACTAACTAACGGGTTACCCAAGAGATATTTTATTTAAATTAAGGTTTTATAATATCTAAAATAATATAATATCATGCTTTAAGCTTACCGCTTTTATTAAAAAAAACAGTAGAATACCTAGATTTGACCCAAAATAAAAAATAATAAGATATAAAATAGGCGGTGAAAAAGGAAAATTGGTCATAATTTAAATAGATGAATTTTTTGCATTTCAATGAAAAAAATGATTGTGTTAATGCATATATGTGAGATCAACATGTATTAAATTAAATAAGAAAGAAAATCGTTTCTTCCTTTTTTTTTGCCGCCTAGGAGATATAAAAGATATAGGGAATAAATGTGTATACATTAATTAATAATAAAATAAAAGATACACATGTTGCATCAACTCCAGATCCGGGGCACAATTTTTGATGTACTTGCATTCGTTTTCAACTTCTTTAAGAAACTATAAAATTCAAGTCAACCTAAGGGTGATTGATCTATATGCTATTTTTCTTTCAAACTATACAATCTTGTATAAAATTTTCTGTTTGTGCGAAAGAATAAAAGAATAAATACAACGGATCGCATGGAGCATGAACAGCCCTTTTGGGATGTATATGTGGTGGTTCGATCACTCGCAAGTGTTGTGTTCTTTACTTTTACATTCTGTCTTTCAACTTTCATGAATCAGCGTTCAACAAAGAGAACTTAACACTTAAGCATATTTTACCCTTCTCCAGGACCAATCTTGCTCCAGTGGCCAACCAATGGCCAGGGCTATCTTGTGGGCCCCTGCATAGCTGTGACATATCCACAAATTTTAGAAGCTTTTGTGTTTGCACAGGAACTGGAGGCCCTGAAGGAAACACACCAGAATCCACAACCACCTGTGGTTTTTTCTGATCTTTATTACCAGAAATTGATGTGCTTATTGCTGAGAAAATCCCACTCTTCTGGGAAAGCTCACTGGAGCATCTTGTCCAATTTGACTGTACAACAACAGAACGAGACACCTCAGAGAATAATAGCCTGAGATGGAGGACGCTCTTTGAGTCATGTTTCTTCACATGAAGCTGAGCCCCTGTCACAATGAAGGCCACATCTTTCCCAGAGCACCATCTAGGGTTGTATTTCACTGGTGCTGTGCACACATGCGAAAATTTTCTGCCATTGATGGCTTCAAAGAACCTTTCATCACAGATTTCTTCTGACCACATGGTTGTGTCCTGTATTTTATTCTCAAGCATCATTGGAGTGTTTAGTAGATGTTGCAAGTGTATGGCTAATCTGTGTCACCAACAAACACCCTTGTGAGTGCTATATATACTCAGAATAAACCAGCTTAATTATGATTACTTTATGAAATGGAAAAAGAGAAATGGGTTTGAGTAGTATAAAAAGTTCTACTTAAAATGACAGTAAAATTAACCTGTTGCATTTCATGCCCTCAAGAAACAGGCGCATCCCGGTAATTGGCCTTTTCCCCACTATTACCTGCGTTGCAAATATTATAGATTGGATCTTTGAGATGGAATCTTAGTCATACTAGAACATGTAATGAAGCCTATAATATACTAGAAAATGTATTTTAGGGAGTACCTTAGCAGTGTTTACATACAGCTTAGGACCCATCAAATTCAAGCTGAGAGAAGGTGAGGGAGTAGCTCTATTTGCGGTTGGACCAAGGGGCAGATCACTGTGAATGGGAGCCCAAATCTTATATGCTTGGAAATCAAGGAAGTACGGCAGTTCTGAGAGAGGCGGCTTATCTGCATTTTATGTGGTCAGTGAATGAATACTTGGTTCTGCCTTCATTATTCTGTATTGCATTTTACACTTTCCTAGCGAAAGAAGATAAAAATCAACTTACATCGAAGGTAGAGGTTGATGGTATGAGATAGGAAGCCTTTGCCAGGAGCATTTTTAAGAAGTGAAGTGATAGGAATGAAGCTAAACTGAATAGCATCCGGCTTATCAGGAACTGTGAGAAGCCATTCACAATGGTTGCTCACTTGGGTATCCCCTCCCCTCTTACAACATATCACAGTAATTCCCTGCATGTATCAATCTTGAAAACCATTAATCAAGTAATCGGTTGTAAACTTGAAGGACTTATTTTAATACTTTTATTATTGAAAATTCAAATGGTTAGTTGGGCTAAGAGGGGGAACCTACATCTTTTGAAATAACAGATGAGTAAGAATTGAAGGCAACAGCTTGTGGACCAAAGACATCAAAAGCCCGTGGCACCTGCATTTTCAGCATATCAGTGTCATCACTCAACACAAAATCTAAATCAGGGGAGAAAATTAATAGTTGTTGAGGGTTCTTATTTGAATAAATTGAAGCTTAAATAATGCCAAAGGAGAACCTTGCATTTATGCTCTTTAGCTTTTGGAAGGAAATTGCATGTCCCGGTGAATAGCTGGTCTCCAAGATCATCCAAGTGCTTCTTGAGCTCTGAAGGGTGCAAATTAGAAGACGCATCTTGCCTAACTAGCACCACATCGTTGCCACCAATGCTAAGTCCCACAATGATGTGAGTTCCATACTTCTCAATGAATCTGATAAGCAAAGTATCTTTGATTATACAACTATATATACAAGCAACTTCAAAACTAGAGAAAGTTATGTTCCTACATTTCAGTGGCTCTCTAGTCACTAATAAAAGGCAGATAATCATCTGTTTATACGCAGCTTAACAAAGTGTTTTAAAAGGGAAAATTAAAGCATTTTGCTCCTTGGGTTCAAGGTCATTGCACTCTGTCTATAACGCATAGTCGTTAACCACTAGATTGAAAAAATAAAGAGGAAATTTCAGTTGTTGATCAGTATCACCCTAACAAAATAGATTACAGGAACCGCCTGGCTTAACTCATGATTAGATTAAACCAGATGGAATTTCTAAAGTACCTCGAAATACCAACTTGTTGATTGAATTATAAAAAAAATTAAGAATATATATTGAAAGTGGAACTAGTCTAATCGAGTCAAATCAACTAAAATTTTAAATTAGAATATTATCTTAAACTTTTTAAGTACTCACAGAACATGTCAAACTATATAAACAATGTCCTTGAGGATCATTCACCCAAATATAAAATCCATTCCCACTCAGGTCATCAGGTTACTGAGTCAATTGCTGAACCATGAAGGTTCAAACTCGAGTGTAATCTAGAATCTATGATATGCATGTCTTTCCTTCTTTTGCAGCTACGACTTGCGAGGCTTGAAATTTTGGTGCAATTTCACCACAACGCTGCAACTGCCCTTAGTAGACTTTTGAATTTTGAAAATTAATGTTTACTAATAAGCATTTCACGAAGTTTCAAACACTTCAAGTTCCAAGTAGTTAATACAGCTTTGAACATAGAAAAATAACTATCAGCTGATGGCCACCATCTGACCTTTTCTTTTTTGAATATGTAAGTAAAGTAATAGTATGAATATAGCCCTTTTCAGATTATCATAATTAATTCATAAAGCATTGACTTTCATTGATCCTCTAATCAAATGTCGCAGGCTTTCCCCCCTATTAGCAGGATTCCAACCCAAGGAATTGTTCACTTCTAATTTCTAACCGATAATTAATATAAAATAATGTTGGAATTGTTGCTCTGACGTTATATTAAATTTAAGTAAGACTAGGGCATCCAACGCCAAAAATAGTGACTAATCCTCTCGTATCGTAGACTTCTCGAATGAGTTTTATAATATTATCTTGTTTTAAACAGTTTATCTTATGATACTTTAATCATCAACATTATATATATAATATGTGTATATATGTGTGTGTTAAAATCTATAGAAGTTGGATGGTCATTAGCCATGAAAAGCACATAAACAAATGAAGTTCATTTTCTAGACTTTGTATGATGCACAACGCGCTTCTCTAATTGTAATAAAAACACTACTTAAGATGAAGATTCTTTGAGTTTAGAACAAGCAAAAAAATAATACTTGATGAGGACTTCTAGTTAAATCAAATATTTTAGGTCCCATGGCGTGTTCATATAAGAAGAATATGTTCATAATCATGAAGTCATAGCCAAATTCAAAAAGATAAGTAGAAAAAAACAGGGGGCAAAAGGTCAAAGTTTTGTTTCCGAACAAAGAGCCCAAGGGGCTGGGATTGCATGCGTCACAGCTAAGTTCTTGGTAGGATCAATTTATCATGATCATATAAACTAAATCTTACCAATTTCATCCTCTCAAAATCCAAAATAACTTGAAACTTATCAAATAATGGGTGGAGTAAGAAATCAACTAAAAATGTTTCCCAAAAATAATTAAAAAAAAATTGACCTTGAATATAATTAAAACATCAACTCTACCTAACTAATCTGAGGCTTAATCTTATATTTATACTTAACTACTTGTTGATTTGTCCTAAATAGTACACATGCGTAAACGTTTTTCTTAAAAAAAATAGAGAGAGATTATCTAAATAAAAAAATTATTCTAAATCGACAACAATTTCGCCGATTGATGTCGACATATGTTATAAAAAAATAATAAATAGATCGGACCACACAACAAAAGCACATAAATGATTATGAATGCGAAATAGGTATGGCTGCGCGGATCGCGCATGTGGCCACGTAAGTCAGGCAAATGTGGAAATTTTGGACCAGAGGCCAGACGGCTAAGCAAGTTAGGTTTCAGCTTACAGGTTTGCCCTTAGCGACTTCTTTGACCTTTCCTCCGCTGGTAGTTTGCCAATTTAATTTCCCTTTCAAATGGCTACTGAAATTCTAAACTACATTACTATTAGTTATTAAATATGCATTAGAACTAATTATATAATGATCTTATTTTATATCATCAGCATTCATCCTTTTGTCATAGAGGTTGGATTCTTATTGAAGGAATCTTAGTATCGATTAGCATATATGATGATCCTTCCTGGTGTTCCTTGATATTCAATACCCATCTTATTTAAATAAATAATAAAAAAAGTAATCGTATCATCATCATACAAAAAAAAAAAAAGGTACTGTAAAGATCTCTAGAGTCTAAGCGTTTTTTCATTTGAGAAGGTAGAAAGATTGAAATGTTTCATCCTTCCATGAAAAGCACATTAATGTCCATAAGGAAACCTCTATGATTAATTTCAGTGCAAAATCCATTTCACACTGGCCTTGTGATTTCTCCTTTTCATCTTCTTTATATCATTCATTATTGAAAACGAAATGAAAAAAGTATTACCTGGCAAGCGCAGGAGGATCCCAGGAAGAAGGAACGGCTTGAAGGACCTCTCTGGACAGAACAAGAGGATATCGATCAATGTGAACGTTGAACAGACCGATGAAATATCCATCAAGACCCAAGTACTTGGTGTTCGCTGCGTCGATTGCCCATGAACTTCCATCAAACCCAAACACGGCATTGAAAACCCCCGACGGAATTTTCCCTGGAATCGAACTTCTCTGGTTGAACAACTCTGACATCTATCAGCAACATGAAAATCCAGATCATCATCCCAATCAAAAATGGGGGGTGGGGGAATCTATGGATCACCAATCTGTATCGATGGTTGTTTGATGAAATGTCTTACTTGTGCGAAAGTGAGGATATCGGATTGGTATCGAGTTCGGTCGCCTTTATCGCATTTGATATCGACGGAGACATCGGAGACGGATCCAAAACCAGGAATTGCGAGTTCTCTTCTCTCTGTTTCGTTGAGAAGAACCAAACGGTCTTCGCCTTTGCAGAATTTGAGACGGAAATCAGAGGTAAGGTCGAAGCCTTTGCCTAAGCTGCTGAGAGCTTTCTCCACTATGCGTTCGCCCATTTCTGTTTCAGTGTTTTTGACCCCATCGAAGCGCCAATCATTATATATAGCATTTACCGCCTTTTTTTTTATTTTTTTAAAGTGTATCGCTTCTCTTATTTATATAAGCAGTTGTTAATTATATTAATTATTACTAATTCTTAATTGTTACTTCGGTTTTTCTTTTTCTTTTTTCTTTTTTTTTGTTAATTTTTGTATGTAAACGGCGAACATAGATTTCAACTTAGGAGTTGGGACCAATTATTGGTGTTCAAATATAAAATTAAAACAACTTCGTACGTATTACGTGGTAAACGCAAATTTAAACACACTTAATTACAACCAACGAGGAAAATTGTTTGGAGAGTTTTAGTCCAACTAAAGCTCCATCGTGTTTAAATCCAAATTAGACATTAATATGGGGAAAAAATTAAACACAAACAGCAAATATGCGGATCTTTTGCAATAATCCAACTATGTAGTAATTAATTAAATTAAATAAAGAGTCCCCTATCACAAATAAAACCTGCTATTATATCTATTTCTTAATGTCGATGAGATTTTATATGGATGAAACAAAATATGAACATATTTCAAATTTGTTGTAATCTTATAGTAATTCCAATTAAAGCACATACGAACGAGTGAGCTCTCATTTATTGAATAAATAGTTGAAAGTTAAATTCCTGAACTTTATGTACTGAGTAAAACTAATTGATGAGAGAGATCCATGACTTGCTTTGGATCGACTCGAGGAAATTAGTTTGTAATATTCAATTTAATGAATATATTGGAATCCTAATGCAATTAAAATAATTAGGGTCAATGAAGGTTGAAGGAGCATCTTTTGTTAAGTATAGATTATAATTTCCACGAGAGCATTGTGTTAAAGTGTGTGCGAATATTTTAATTGAAGCCGCACGGGTCGCGATGACTCTTCCTAATTTATGACCATCAAGATTGGATCCACGCGTTTAATGACACGTGTATTATGGAAATGTTCGTCAATAATTAGGCTCATCATTTACATATGATACGCATACCATACTAACAATAATACTGGCATATGTAATCAAAACACAATTTTAATATTAAATAAAATCAATCATTCTTACATGAGATCAACACCGTCTTATTTAAATCACCGAGTCAAATATGACTATTTCACGATCCTTAAGAATCTTAGAGATTAATATCACCATTGTCTGAAGCAAATATATATATATATATAACATGTGCATAATTATGTTCGTTTTGGAAGTAGTTAAATCTTCAAAAATTCTTAACTATAAAGACATTGTATAATATATGGGGGAAAATTAAAATATATATAATTATTGTTTTCCCTTTCGATTATTCCTCTGATATTTAAAAAATTACTAGAAAAATGGTGAGCGTGTTTGGATATATCTCAAGAGTTTGGCGCAGTTACAGGATTAAAGAATATGACGATAAAGGATAGAAATAGAAGTGTGGTTGGTTTGACCGGGCCCATCACCAGCCTTTAAATGATTTTGAAAAAAAAAATTATTATAATATTAAAATAAATATAATTATTAAAAAATTTATAATAAGTTAGTAGTATAAATTTATTATTATTATTTACAATATGTTACTGTAGAAACATGTAAGAATTGAAATCTAAGATCAAAATATTACTGGAAGATAAAGCAAACGGTAGAAGTAAATTATTTTAATTTAAGTGGAGGGTTATAGACTCTGGAACAAAAATTCAAATAATTATATTATTTTTTAACTTTAATATTTTTTTTATCTATTTAGATCGGTAAAATCATATAATTTTATAAAACCACGTGCTATTACTTGAATCTGTAATCAATTCTATTTCTATTTTTGATAGAAGCAGTTGACAATTAAATGTAATTTTTTTTTATTTTTGTATATATAATAGTATGAAAAGAAATAATAGTATAAAGTTATTATTATTTTTTATCTCAAAACTCTTGCTTTTTTTAATTTTATTTATTTATTTTTTAAGATTCAATAATAATAAGGACTCATTGTTTTCATGTGATTCCTTTTTTGGCGTCAATGAACGAACAAAAACCTCAAATACCTTTCACACAATGAATCAAAACCTCAAACGAATCAAACACAAGAGTCTCGAAGACTATGACGTGGACCGGGTAGATTTCAATTACTGGTAAAGGTGTGATCAAAACGTTCCTTATCAAAAAAAAAATCCTTATCACCGTATGTTTGGATAACTCAAATTTAAATTTTAAAAGAGTTTATTACTTAAATATTAGTTTAAGAAAAATTTAAAATAAATAGTCATATTTATCTAAAAAGACTTATAGATCAAATTATAAATTAAAACTATAATTTTAAATAAGTCATTAGGAATAATTTTTATAACAACAAATAAGTTTATTAACTATTTATTTACTACTGTGTCTTCATTTTTTTCTCACTCTCTCCCCTCTCTTCATGTGTAACATATCTTCTTCTTCTGTCATCTATTGTCTACCATCCTTCATCGCAAACATTGTGTGGGCTCTGTCATCACTATTCCTCCGTCGTCTTATGACTTTAGGTCACAAAGAGAAAAGTCGCAGGACTTTCGTCTTATCTTCCCTTCAGATTTACAGTGATGTTCTTAAAGAAGAGGAAGTCGCAATCTCCTATGGAACTATAGTAAAGAAAGTCACCGGTAGAATTGTAGCGGTAGTTCCCTCACTTTGCATCGTTGCCGTTCACTCTACATCTCCATCGTCTTTTGCTGGTAGTGACTTAGGTTGTTTTCATCTCGTACCCTTTTTATTAATTTACCAATAACAAAAGTCCTTCTAATAGTAACTATCTAAACACTAATTTATTAAAAGCTATTTTTTTCATGAGCTCTTCTTTAAAAACCCTTTTTTAAAAGCTGTCTAATTTTTTTTTTCATAAATCCTTTTCTAAAATCCTATCTAAACACATATTATAACTAGCTTATGCTTAATTTTGTCTTTGTGCAGGTTCACGTTATGTAAATAAATAAATAAATTTGCTGAGATTATACAACTTTTTTTCCAATTTTTAGTTGACTTTTGAAGATCGAGAATGAATCATACAGGCTTACTCTTTAGTTTTTACTGTATTTTTAACAACATTTAGAATATTCTTTCTTTTAAAGAATATTCTAAAAATAATTGTAAATTTTATATAATTTTTAAAAAAATAGTTCTTGTTAATTTTAGTTAAAAATAGGAAAATCTGTATAATGTTTACAATATATATATATATTTTTACTCTCTCTGTAAATAGCTATCAGGCAACATTCCAAGCTCACACGGTTTCCATTTTTGTTAAAGAGTAATTCATGGTCTAAAGACGATAATTCAATTTCTCTTACATTTTGTAGGTTGACTGTTATTTATTTATTTTTCCTGGTTAAAATTTGAACGAGTAGGTCACCTCCTTTCTGTAATTGGCATTACGTCCTATATAATCCCGTATATTCAAGCAAGTTGACCTTTGAATATTGTCTCAAAGGCAAAGAAATTCAGATACAATTTCGAGGAATAAGAGCTCTTTGTTTTTTTAAAAAAAAAAGAGAATATACTTTTTCAATTTTAGTAATTGAGGGTACGTAGAAGCAGTCAATTGTCACCCCTTATGTTCACAAGAGCGAGTCTAAATGCCATGAGGTTGATAGAAGTGAAGAGAAAGCAAATAACACTAAATAGAGATTAAAAAAATTCTTATAAGGTCATAGAGAAAGAATATAATTAATGAATAAATTTTTTTACAATAAATATACAGCATATAATAATAAATTCTAATATAATAAATAATAACATATTTCTATGTCATTGAAATCTTTTGAGTGGTTATCCCATCAGGAAAATATGCCACTTTCCCCCTCTTTTTCATACCCCAACGTTCCCTCTATGTATTTTTTCCAATGTCTAATTTAATAGGCATAATGGCTCAAGAATCAAACCGCGTTCTTCCTTTAACATCGTCCCACGTGAATGGACCAAATTTTTCATTCTGGTCAGTGCATCGTATATATGAAAACTAGCCAAAACTAGTTTGAATTGGTCCAAATCAGGGTGGAACTTTGAATACTAGTATATTTAATAAAACCTTTGGTTTGAGGAGGAGGAATGATTAGTATTATAAACAAAATTGAAAGGAAGCTATGTATGTTGAGGAATAATAGGGAGGCCACTAGACTAACTTATCAACCACTCCATCATGATTCTCATTTCATGAAATCTTGAGTCAAGCGGCTATTTAATTATTAACCCCGTTATTAATAATAATATTAAAATTCATGTAATTTATCATGGACTAGTCTTGTATATGTAGCAACTGAAAGCCAACGTAGGAGTACGATAATGGAATCTTGAGTGCACTTGTGACATTCACTGCTCTATCTTTTCAATTGGAACCACATAATAATGATGATGGCGATAGAGGAAGTTGGGAATCAAAAAGATAGAGAGTTCACACAGTGAGAGCATATATATATATATATATATATAGATATATAGATAGATATGAGATTTGAGTGAGGACTGGGTCAAGCACAAGTGCGAACATGCACCAGAAAAGTGAGGCCACTTTGGCTTTGGATTATTTATTTAAGGACCACAATTCTCAGACTCTCACAGTGGTCACAGTCATGTATACTGCCGTCAATTCAAATTCAAATCAATGGCCATCGTCCTCCTCCCTTCCTTCTTCCTTCCTCTCATGTTTTCATGTGTTTCTCTTTTTCACGTGTTGCTAACGTTGTTGCTCAATGCTTAGGTTGTTCCCTTCCTTCCGAGGCAGGCAATCCTGCTTTTATCCTAATCACACAATAACTCTTCTCATACCTATACAACCATGTTCCCAAAACACTAACTTCTCAAGATTTTACCAAGTGCTTCTTGTTATCCTACATGTAATCATATTCACCACTTTTCTATTGGCCCATATTATCACATAAAAATAACAGAAAAATACTCTAAAAATGATAAATTCTAAACTAGATTTGTCAACAACAATAGATGTGATATTAATAACACAAAATCCTGCTTTAGCGTTTATAATTTTTCTGTTATTTTCCCTATTATCATTTAATTATATTTTTTATTTATTTTCTATCAATATCTTATTAATTATCTTTCAACTGGCAGTATTTTATTAATAAAAATAGTTAAATTGGCTGACAAATCTAAGTTCTCTACCGATAGAGATAGCTAATTATTGCAAGTATTCAAAATTTTAATTAATCGTCTCGTTATCTATTTATCAATGATTAATTAATCTAAATTTCCTTAAAAAATCACAATAAGATGTTTACAACATAGGCAAAATGATCATTTTTCCTCATTCGGTTCCATTCCTATACTTAAGACCGCCCTTCACAAAAAAACAAACTTTAGGAATTAATGATGCCTATATTTTTTGTTGATACAAAAATTTTTGGAAATGGATTGTGCTCATTCACAATCTAAGGGCAAGGCAAAATCTCCTTTCCTCTTAGACGATACCAATGTCGGGCAGGGCAAGCCGTCTATTACCCTCAGACGTAAACCTAGACACCTAGGAGCTAGAATGCCTCTCTAAGCGCCGCGACTGAAACCACAACAAAGTAGTACTCTCTAGAGTTTAAACACGCTCCAAATGATCACATGTCTCACCCCTTCACCACTTGAACTCACTGATAATGGGTTAATGATGCCTATATCATGACAAAACAAAAGAGGACTCGATCTTTCTAAGTTGATGTTGGGCTGGGCCTAAAACGTCCCTCTTATAATGGGCCAAACTGTGGACCCACTTTAGGCCCATTTCACACCCAAAGGCCACAGTGACACAGGAGCTGAGCTGCCCAGTGAAGAAAAGAGGGAGAGGGTCAGAGGACCCCCATCGTCGTCGACGAAGAGGACCACCCTCCACGGGAGCTTTCGGTGTTGCTCGCTTAAAAACATTCTCACCATTTCAGTGAAGTATTAACGCCACCGACTCCTGAACGAAGCCATCATTAGCACGCTGGTATTGCTTCAACAGGTAGAGGACGTGGGAATTCTGTGAGTTCCGTTTCTGAATCATTTCATTAGCCATGTCTACTCCTTTTGGGTTCTGAATCAGTCGCAGAAAAAACTATGATTTGGGCTGTTAAATACCAGAACGACTACTGTCGAGTTCAAAAACTGGACACCATTCAATCAATGTCTGGTTGTAATGATTGCCGTGAACTAGTTTAAATTTGAGAATTTGAGCGTATGGTTTCTGTGAATGAGTGTTAGAATACAGTTTGAGAAGAATACCGGTCCGTGTATAATCTTCATACTCCTTTCGTCATCTAAATAAGTCACTCAGTATCAAATTGCCCGAGCTTGCCCTTTTGAAGTTGATACTAACATCATCCTCAATTTTGCAGTATCTCGACCGAGTAGAAAACTGAAGCCGGGTAGTGCACCATATTCGAACTTCAGTCGGATTGGTTTCGTGCTGCCGCTTATTTGAATAACCAATTTCATTAGTACACCACCACTATGTTTACTTTTAAAATCCTGTTAGATCAATGGATTCATCTCAAAATCTGATAAGAACTATTCTAAGAAACCCAAATACTATCACTTCCACATATTTTGCAAAACAATTTCATGCACAAATTCTCAAGATTAAAGGAACTTGTCACTTCGACAATTCCATTGTACTTTCAATCTACTCAAAACCAGAATCATTTACATGATTCAGTTTGTGTAGTTGACAGTCTGCAGTCTCCTCCAGCTCTATCTTGGAAATCTATCATTAGATGCTACACTTTTCATGGCCTTTCTGTTCAGTCGTTGGCATCCTTTAATGAGATGCGGGCAATGGGCATTTATCCAGATAAACATGTGTTTCCTTATGTTCTTAAAGCATGCGTATTGCTGAAGGACTAGAGGCTGGGTGAGTCAGTGCATGGGTGCGTCATCCATCTTGGTCTGGATTTTGATTTATACACTGGTAATGCACTGATGAATATGTACTCAAAATTTCAGAGTTTGGGTAAGTCTTGTAATAACAATCTTTCTGCAAAGAAAATGCTTGACCGATTTACTGAAAAAGGGGAAAATGCTAAACATGAGTTATCTATGTAGGTGTATTGGATCAAATGGTGAAATAGTTTCTGGTGAATTAGAAGGGAAGGGAAGAATGCAGTCTTTTGCATGCAATGTAGAGAGCGAAGCTGATGGTAGTTTGATCTTGAATTATAATCATTCATGTAAATCAGTGAACAATTATGAGGGACAGTTCCTTGGCATCAATTCTCACGTAAAAGGTGATGCTGATGTTAATTTTTGGATCATGTTAATCAAAGTAATGTTGTGAGGGCAGACATGGATGCTGTGAAAATAGATGGTGTCAGAAAGGTTTTTGAGATGATGCCAATAAAGGATCTTGTTTCCTGGAACACTGTTATTGTAGGACATGCACAAAATGGCTGTATGAAAAAAGCATTAACCATGGTTAGGGAGATGGGAAATGCAAACTTGAAGCCTGATACCTTCACATTGTCGAGCATCCTTTCAATTTTTGCAGAGTATGCTGATATTATTAAAGGTAAAGAAATTCATAGCTATGCTATCAGACATGGGTTTGATGCGGATGTTTTCATCGGAAGCGGCTTAATTGGTATGTATGCCAAATGTACTCAAACGGAGCATTCACTTCGTGTCTTTAACCTCTCATCTAAGCTCGATGCCATTTCATGGAACTCTATTATTGATGGGTGTGTGCAGAATGGTCAGTTTGATCAAGGGCTATGTTTCTTTCGTCAAATGTTGAAGGAAAAGGTCAAACCAAAGCCTGTTTCTTTCTCAAGTATCATACCAGCTTGTGCTTACCTGACAACCCTGAGTTTGGGAAAGCAGCTCCATGGATATATAATTAGAATAGGATTTGATGATAACAAGTTTATAGCAAGTGCTCTGATGGATATTTATGCTAAATGTGAAAACGTTAAGATGGCCAGGCATATATTTGACAAAATAGAGACGCTTGACATTGTGTCATATGCTGCCATCATTATGGGATGTTCCTTACATGGGCATGCCCTCGATGCGGTTACCTTGTTCGATCTGATGTTAGCAGATGGAGTAGAGCCAACCTATGTGTCATTTGTGGCTGTTTTAACTGCCTGTGGTCATGCTGGATTGGTAGATGAAGCGTGGAAGTATTTGAATTGTATGGCACCGGATTTTGGTATTGCTCCCGGCCTGGCGCATTATGCTGCTGTTGCAGATCTGCTTGGTAGAGCTGGAAAGTTGGAGGAAGCCTATGACTTTATCTCTGGCATGAAAGCACCACACCCAACAGGAAGTGTGTGGTCAACATTGCTGGCTGCTTGTAGAGTTCATAAGAATGTTGAATTAGCAGAAAAGGTTGTTGACAAGATACTAATTATGTATCCCGAAAACGTGGGTGCTTATATTTTAATGTCAAACGTATACTCAGCTGCCCAAAGATGGAAAGATGCTGCGAAATTAAGAATCGGAATGAGGAAAAGAGGAATGAAGAAGACGCCGGCATGCAGCTAGGATAAAAAACGATTCTTGTTACATACCCACAGGGAGAGACTTGCCATAGCATATGGCATAATTAGCACTCCTGCTGGCATAACCGTCCGTCTAATTAAGAATATTCGGGTTTGTGTGGACTGCCACACAGCGATCAAATTTATAACAAAGATTGTTGGAAGGGAAATCATTGTGAGGGATAACAGCAGATTCCACCATTTCAAGAATGGAGATTGTTCATGTGGAGATTGTTGGTGAAACAGCGATTCTGATATAATGTACTTTTAGCTCCAATGAATTGTTTGATCTTTATATTGAATACATGTTCTTTTTTCCGACCAGGAAAAGTCGCCAATCCTGATTGTATTTGTGAACCCGAAAACCGTTATCACACATGCATTTGAAGATCTCGGAGGCTGGTTCAAAGATTTAATAGGGTGCGGGATTGGATCATACCAGTTAGGGCAACACGTGATTCCAATTAGTTGATTACTACCTTCGTCTCTTTTTACTGTCGCTAAACTTTTTAGATGTTTTTGGAGAGACCAGAGATAATGAGAAGGAAGATATCAAATAAACTTAGCAAAGCAAAGCAGAGTTCCAAATTAATGGTGGAAACACAAATATATTTACAAGTTTTTCCTAATTGAAATCAAGCATTCCAAGGGAATCCGATACAGAGCTTCTCTCGGCAACAAACAACTATTACAATTTACAATGGAAATATCAAGAAAGCAATAATAAGATCGTGTGAGGAAGAAGAAAGAAGCATAAACTGAGCCTAAAATTGTTCACAATTAATGACTGAAACAGCGCCAAGAAGCAGTGAAAGCACAACACATTTCATTCACCATCCTCTCTTTCTTCCATTGCCTAAACTAGAACTGTTTGTTCTGAAACGCGGGCCAGTCCCTGCATCAATCTCACTATTTCAGCTGTATCATCCAGATAATACTTGGCTTTGCTCGGCTTCCGGCCAACCGTGCACGCAAATACCTCGGCCCTTGGCGCAAGGGTGGGACCAGCCATGGAATTGGAGATTACCTCAAACATATCTTCATCAGACCTATCATCTCCTATGCACAACACAAAATCAGGTGATATTTCATTTTCTTGCATGGTTGAAAGCAGCCGCTTGACCACGATCCCTTTGCTTACCCCCTGCAAGTAACATATATAGGTATCAATGGCAGTATAGGAAGACCAAAAAGTACATATATATTAAAAGCTGTAAGTAAAACCCTAAAGAAGCATGGACTATATAAAAACAGCAGCACATCAATAATAAAGAGTTCCTGATATGTGTCAAATACATATACAGCGCATTTTTTGAAGTTTTTATGTTGCATATTAGAGCCATGAAACAAATAGCATCTGAACATTTTCATTTCTCAAAACATGTAAAACAAAAACAGAAGTCAGAAAAAGGCATATAATACCTTCTTCACACTGATGTCATATTTATGCAGCAGCCTAAAAATCAATTTAACATTTGAGTTTAATTACTAAAAGAAAATTATATAAAGCATATAAAGATTTCCAGTCGTAGATTAACATTCACAAGTCATAGAAAGATTGGACTAGACAACAGATACACCTCTTTCACGTGCTTTAACTTTTTCCCACTACTTCATAGACCTTCACATGGCACCAACTATTACATACTCCTTACAAAATGGCTTGCTATATAAATAACGTCTCCCAAGTTAAGCAGAATTTTACATCCAAAATTGGATGATAAATGAAAAAAATGAAGACACGTTGCTAAACGTTGAAATCCAAGACAACTGGTTTAAACTCATTCAGAAATGTTATACACACCTGTGGTTTAACCTCTACAATGTTCTGGCCACTCTTGACAGTTACAGGTTCATTTGCAAGCACACTTTCAAGATGATCAAGAAGTTCCTTAGCTTGGCATGACCCGAAATCTGGATCTGCATCCTCATAGCACCACACAAGTGTAGTCTCTTTATCTTCGATAGTGGATCCATCAGTTGTTTCAGTATAAAGCTTCATCACAGGCGCAGCAATCTGTTTCCAGCTACAGTCTGTTGCAGGTCCACATGTTTCCCATTCTGCGTCACGCTTCAGTCTGAAACCAAACAATTGAAAAATATGTTTGTTATAGTCTTATTGATAATGAGGCTAATAACAAACACCAATGAAACTTTTAACTAAATATCATCCCAGAGTTTTAGTGGTTTACCTTAGAAAGTACCCATGCTCAGCTGCAATTCCCAGGTTCTCACAAGGAGAAAACCATTCAGCAAGTGTTTTTCGGCTTCTAGCACTAACAAGAAACACCATGTTGTTCTTGTCTCTAGACAAGCTACTAAGAATTTCAATAGTTTTACTTATGGGACTCTTATCGATGGAGGCTTGAGGCATTAGTGTGCCATCATAATCTAGAAGGATCGCCCGAGTTTTTGTTCGCTTGTAGGCCAAAACTATGTGCTCCATTGAGAGCTTCCTGAAGTTTGGATCAAGTGCTACAACTCTAAAACCCAATCCAAACCCGATTCCCCACCACCTTCGCCGGACATGATCACTACAAGTCCTTTCCAAATCCTGCAAGAAGCTTCGAGCCCAGTACCCGACATCATGGGTACTAACATATCTATAATGCTTCTCATGCCTAAGCTGTTTCTCTGAATCAGCCATTTCCAGGGCAGAGTCCATTGCATCTGCTACTGCATCAATATTCCATGGGTTCACTCTGATTGCTCCACTCAAAGATGGCGAACAACCTATGAACTCAGAGACAACCAACATGCTCTTCTTCTTAGGAGAGGAAGATAGTCCCAAAACTTTGTCCAATTTTTCGTTTCCTTGACGACTGATTATGTATTCATACGGTATGAGATTCATTCCGTCCCTAACTGCAGTGACTAGACAACACTCGGCAACAGTATAGTATGCAACTTTCTCATAGAACTTGAGTGGCTCCTCAATCAGAATGACAGGATCATACCCAGGTTTCCCAAATGTTTCATTAATCCTTTTAACCGTTGCCTTTGTCTCAGCTTGCACTTCCTTCACGTCTTTCCCTTTCCCCCGGGCCGGATTAGCGATTTGGACCAATACAACCTTCCCTTCAAACTCTGGATGTAGAATAAGAAGCTGTTCCATTGCCAAAAGCTTCAAACTTATTCCCTTAAAGATATCCATGTCATCAACTCCGAGCATCAATGTCCTTCCTCGACCCGAAAATTGCTTAATGAGCTCAGCAACTTTCTCTTCCGTCTTAGTAAGGCTCAACACTTGTTGAAGCTGACCCATGTGGATACCAACAGGAAGAATTTTGATGCTAACAGTCCTACCATAATACTCGAGCCCGATGTAACCCCGCTTTGATTCATAGCTAAGGCCAAGCATCCGGCTACAACAGGACAGGAAATGCCGTGCATAATCAAATGTGTGGAACCCTATCAAATCTGAATTCAAAAGAGCTCTCAGTAGTTCTTCTCTAATGGGCAATGTCTTGTAAATTTCTGAAGAAGGGAACGGGCTATGAAGGAAGAACCCAAGTTTCACTCTGTTAAATCTCTTCCTCAAGAATGTAGGCAACACCATGAGATGATAATCATGGATCCAAACATAATCGTCTTCTGGGTTAATCACTTCCATAATTCGATCAGCAAAAATCTTATTCACAGAGACGTAAGCCTGCCAGAGTGACCTGTTGAATCTACCACCAAGTTCTGGTGACAGAGGAAGCATGTAGTGAAACAAAGGCCATAGTTGCTGCTTGCAAAACCCATGATAGTATCTTGAAAACAGATCAGAAGGGAGAAAAGTCGAGACACATCTGTAATTTTCAAGGAGGAATTGTGAGACCTCATCTTGTTCATTTGGGTGAATTTCTTCCTTGAGACACCCAACATAAATAACTTCAATATCATCATCACCTAATCCATCTTTCAACTGAAGAAGAAGTGAATTATCATCCCACTGGAACAACCAATTCCTAGTGCCACTACTACTACTACTACCATCTGGCTTCCTCTGAGCCCTGATTGGAAGCTGGTTCCCAACTATTATGATCCGTTCACGGTGGGCTGACGACGACGAGGGATCAGAGTACACACTCCCCTCTGGGTCCTCATCAACATCAGAAATCAAACCAGCCACTGTCATAATCCTGGGAATCCCACGGTTTATAAATCCAAATGATGGAGAGTCGCCAGAGGCCAGGTCCAATAGATTTGAGTAAGATCTTGAAACCATTTTTCTAAGAAAATCACAAGCTACAGCACTAAACTAACAAAGAAATCACTCCTTCAAGGTGACCCCTTAAAAAAGAGAGAGATTTTGAGATGTGGGTCAGAAAAAACTGGTCCTGAATTGAGAAAATGAGAAACTACAGAAGGTGAAATGGGAGGAGGAGGTGATTAATTTCTGGTGAACAGGGGAGGAGAGCATTAAGAGAGAGAGGAGAAGGAGAAGCTTGAAGATGAGCTTAGAGAAGTGGATCAAAGCCAGGGATAGATACACCATGTAGTTTCTTACTAGTTGTAATTCCAAATTAGAGGGGAACAAAAGGGAAGGAATAGATTCAGATCAAAATAAATACAGCTATGACAATAAACAGCCACCAAAAAATCCTCTAGAAATTGTTGTTGTTATGTAGAAGCAGAGAAGTTCAGAGTACAGGGCAAAGGAAGGAAGGAAGGGAAAAAAAAACAAAGAAGAACCTAAGTTAATTAAAGAAGCGGCTGAGGAAATTACCAGTTTTGAGATTTGAATTCCATTTTTGATTGGATGGGTAGAAAATTTGGAATCCGTATAGAAGCGTTGGAGGAGGAAAAATCCAATCTAGTCCAACCAGAGGGGGGTGAAGAAGAATATGGTGAAAAATATATATTAATTCATGATAATTTTTTTATCAAAAAACATAGAAAACTTTAAATTATCTTTTGGTAGCTTTATGGAGCTTTCTCGCTCATCACTTTCTCTTTCTCTCTCCACTGAGCTGGGACAGCTTATCCCAGTGTGATATTTTTGGAAGCTCACTAGTTTTTATGGGTCAGCAGCTTCGCCATATTTTTCTTGTTTTGTCTCAACCAAAAGAGAGTAAGAAAAAAAAAAAGAGAAGCAATTATCAACAGTTGGATTAGTCAACGAGACTTGAACTAATCCGGATCAACGGCTACATGTCTATGGTAACCTATGGTGCGAGATGCACCTTATCATTTCTAGACTTCGACCTTATCCTTTGTCCTTTGGTAAGTTCGCCACTAGGCGCCATGGTTCGTGTCGGGCCCACTTCGGGGGAGTTTGTCCGAAATTAGCTGTCATGCTCGCCTTACGACACGTGTCTGATTATTATTCGGCGGTGGTTCCTCTACGTGGCGAGTTGTCCACGCTTCATTGACATGATCGAGATTCGTGCCTCGGTTTGACCATTTATCGGATATCTCCGACAAGTGTAGGGATTTGGTGTTTCGAAGAGCACTGTAACGTTTTCTGGTTACCGAATCAAAAGAAGACACGTATAAAGACGAATGGATTTGATTGGTAAAGAGGGCTCAAGTGGATAGGCGGGAAATGCAAAACGGACGCGGTGAAAATCTCGGGCCACTTGAAGTAGAAAATGCTTCGAGATTGGAGCCCCGACCACCTCCGTTGACAGCTGGACGCCGCAATGGTCACTTCGCTAGGTCCCCACTGGGACCCGCTTCCCGACGCTGCTCCATCTCCAACTTGCAATATTATGTGCTTATTTTTAAGATTGAGTTAACTACTTATATATAGAATATTTCGTTAATAGTAAGGTTCATTTATGTCCGCAAATAATATTATTTTTAGGGTGTGTTTGGATTAACTTTTAGAGAATAGATTTTGGGAAAAATAGATTCTGGGAAGAATAGATTTTGGAAAAAATAGATTTTAGGAATAAAGATATTTGGATGATTAGTAGTATAATCACTTTTTATATTGATAAATTACTAAAAAGGATATGATATGATTAAAAGTAAGAGAGATGAAAGATGATAGAGAAGAGAGTGTAGAGAGGAGAGAGGAGAGAGGAGAGAGAAAAAGAGAGAGGAAAGAGAAAAAGAGAGATAATAGAAGAGAGAGGAGAGATAATAGAGAAAAGAGAGGAGAGAGGAAAGAGGGTGTAAGAAAAAGTAAGGGTATAATAGTAATTGGATAATCCAAAACCTATGTTTCAAAGAAAAAGCTATTTTCAGTAGCTTATTCAAAACCTAGGTTTCAAATCGAGGTTTTGTCTAAAATCAATTCTCAACAAAAATTATTGTTTGTGTAAAAAATTTCTAAACCGCGATTTTAACCCAAAATTAATTATACACCGCTTACCCAAACACACACTTAAACTACAAACAATACAATTTATTTTAACAACACATGCTAATATTTTATTAAATATTACAAATTTTCCTTAAAAATTAGAAAAACCTAAGTATATTTGACACTAGTATTTTAAATGTTTTTTTTCAAACAGTGCCAGGGTAAGTGTGTTTGGAAATTAGACCCTAGCATTTTATATTATTTGTTCGATACGTATTCAAAGGAAGTCAATAACTTTAGAATATTAGATTCATTTGGATAATTTTTTAAAAAAATATTTAAATAATTTTTATATAAGAGTTTTTAAGGAAGATTTTATAAAAAAAAATTATTCTAAGTAAATAAATATTTAGATTATTATTATTATAAATTTTTTTATAATTGATAAATTATTTAAAAAGATATAAGATAAAAAAAATAATTATCTATTCCCATGAGCCATCACTACCCTTGTGCATGACTTTATCTTTTTTTCCTCTTCTTCTTTGTTGAACATAGATGGATAGATGACAATATGATAAGCACTATTAAATCGACGACACTAAAGAGGACGGAGGAGCTGAATATAAGTAGTTGGTTAGCGGAGGCGAGGACGATAGACAAAAAAGAGAAAAGAGAGAAATGACGAACGTTAGAGAGAAAAGAAAAAAACGACGGACAGAAGTTTCTTTTACAATAGAGAGAGAGAAGTTGAAGATGACGACAACAAACAGGAGGTGACCGACAGAGGGAGATAAAGTGAGGGAGGAAAGAATAAAAAAAATAAAAATAAAATAATAATTAAATAGTTCAAAAACTATTTTTTTATTTTAAAAATTTATTTTTAATAATTTATCTAAAACTATAACTTTAAATTATAATTTAGTCTATAAATTTTTTATATAAATAAAATTATTTATTTTAAAATATTCTTAAACTAAATAAAAAAAAAATTTAAAACTTACATTTTAAAGTATCAAACCTACCCATTTTTAGCCCAAAAAAGAATGGCTTTACAATTTTTTCCTTTTATTTTATTTTATAACCTTATAAATTTAAAATGAGAGCAGGCTAAACAACAATATTATCCATTTTTTAATATAAAATTTAATTAAATATTTTAAAAAATTAATTATAACTAATATAAAAAATATTTAATTAATTTATGTAGATTAAAAAATTAATTAATTTAAATAAATTAAAAAATATATAATATGAATTATTTTAAAAAATTAAATTTAATTATAATTAATTATTTAATTTAATTTTTTTAATCTATTAAATATATCAAAATCAATAGGCAATTAACTGGTATTCCAAATTCTTGTTGGATAAATTAGAAGAGATAAGCACCAACTACTCAAGTAAAGGGTTGGGTTAGGTAAGGTAAGGAGGCAGCTGCTATGGGGCATGTGGAAGTATGAGACACGTGTTGAACGCTTATAGTAATTTTGAAACGCCATTGCTCCGTAAAGGACAAAAGGAACCGGACAGAGGGCGCAGGCGGGAGGGCGGCAATTTAACATTTCTCAACTCATAAGTGGATAAGGTTTGGTTTTATCGTTTCTTTTATTTGGAGATAAACACGGACGGTATGCGCTACTCTGTGGGGACGATCCATATTCGATGATGGTTCATCAAGCGTGGCTATTTACTAACCGTTGGATGGTTGGAGGAACGATAGGACTGGACGGGTGGGGAAGGAAGAGAGTGAGAGGCGAAAATGAGATATTAATGGAGACTGTGAGGTTGGCATCGAAGGAAAAGGACAAGAGGGAAAGGGGTAGGCTCTGGGGAGGACGTAGGTACAATGTTAGGTGTACCCGCACAGAATAGGTTCCCTTCGGTGCCTCACCGCATGCACATTCCTTCCTCTTGGCTGCTAAATTTATGAGGGCCCAAATTAAAAACAATCTGGGCACCGAATAATTAATATCAGCAGGCTTCATCATACTGTGAAAGTAAATTAGCTTTCTAAGAAAATAATTTAACAGCCAATTCATTATTGTATTTTTAATATATATATATATATATATATATATATATATATTGACAAGTAGATCCGCGTGTGATGTGTTAAATTTTCAAAATAAATATATAATTTTGAAGAATTTATAATTTTTTGTATGAAATAAATATCGATTCATTTAATAAGAGATAAATATTGAAATGGAATATTATTTTTATATATGTTTTAAAAATTGAAATGGCTGGTGGTTTTGAGAGGGATGAGAAAAAGAAGAGGACAACTAAAAAAACAAAGCCATGAAAATATTAAAAAAAACACGTTTTAGTTATTGCGAAAATGATTTTGTTTTGTACTATTGATGTAGGGTGTGTTTGGATTAGCTTTTGAAAAATAGATTATAGGAAGAATAGATTCTGGAGAATAGATTCTGGGTAGAATAGATTTTGGGAAGAATAGATTTTGAGAATAAAGATGTTTGGATGATTAGTAGTAGAATCACTTTTTATATTGGTAAATTACTAAAAAGGATATAATATGATTAAAAGTAAGAGAGATGAAAGATGATAGAGAAGAAAGAGGAGAGAGAAGAGAATGTAGAGAGGAGAGAGGAAAGAGAAAAAGAGAGATAAGAGAAGAGAGAGGAAAGAGAGATAAGAGAAGAGAGAGGAGAGATAATAGAGAAAAAAGAGGAGAGAGGAAAGAAGGTATAAGAAAAAGTAAGGGTATAATAGTAATTGGATAATCCAAAACCTAGGTTTCAAAGAAAAAGCTATTTTCAGTAGCTTATTCAAAACCTAGGTTTTAAACCGAGGTTTTACCTAAAATCAATTATCAACAAAAATTATTGTTTGTGTAAAAAAATTTCAAACCACGGTTTTGGCCAAAATTAATTTTAAAACCTAAGTGCCAAACAGCCACGTATTGATATTGCTTTTTATATAAAATATAGAAATTAAGGGAATTTAATCTATTTAGAAGTTTATGTGTTCACATGTTGTATAGATTGAAGACTCGGACTTTCCGCAAGTGGGTAGTACGTCATTCTCATTGAACCTAGACACCTATGTGATTTCAGATTATGATCGCCCAGAGATTAAGTATTACTCGTATTTGTTATGATTATCTTCTTATCCTATCCAATTACGTCAATACGATTATTGTCTTTATGCATCTGCTTGTCTTCCACAACATTGTATTTAATATCTTCCTCCTACACTATTTATAATATCATGTTTATTGGTGTTTTCTCCAATATATGAGTATTTTTACAAAATTCAATTAGACTTTATAATTTTAATTTTAAGAAAAGTAGTTAATGAGACTTTATAAAATGGATCAGCGAGTACTCTCCACTAATTAGAACAATCTTGGACACGATTAGAAGAAATTATATAGCAACTATATACTAATAGAGATTAATTTAATTAGTTAATATTTAACACATAACTCAAAATAGCGTAAGTTTAAATCTTATTAATGATATGAACTTATTAATGAGTAACATGTGAGTTCTTTTTTATGTCAATAATTTTTTAATTTAGAAACATATTGTGATTCTAAGTTGCCTTTGGTGGTCAGTTCAATTGATTTTTTGTTGTTGGTATGTATATTAAAAATAGAAACTACTTGAATTAAAGACTAATTAAGGAAGGCTACGCAACATTAAAGGCTGCGCGGGACATGATTTTTTTTAATTACAAGATGAAGTTATAAGATATTTATTATAATTATATAACTTATTTAGATATTAATTAGGATAATTAATAAATATTTTTGAGTGTGGCCCGTAGTCATTAGGCCCGGTCCAAGGTGGGTTGGGGACTCAGTTTATTTAAGGTTGTTTTCCTTATGGTGGAAACACAACACAAAACAATTGATTCAGTACTGCTTTCTCTGAGTCCAGAGCGAGACCTACTTCTCTGCTCCCTCTCGAAAGTTCCCCACTGGTGACGGCAGTTTCCATAGTTGCCATCACTGTGCCTAATCACCAGCTGGAAGAACGTGTCATTTATCTAACGGTATTTCTTGATTGACAGGTGTCTACAATTGATTCCAGTTCTTATCAGATCCAGATCAGGAAAGTAATGGCAAGAGGTAATTTAAAGTTTTTGCTGCATCTTGTATTCGTGTATATGATAATCTGAATTGATTATTGTGTATTTGAGATATTTATTTTCTAACATGTGGTATCAGAGCCAAGTTTAAGATCACCTTTGCCTTACTTTTGATCTTTTGTTCTCATGAATAATCATATAAGATGAATATGGGATATACGGATATGTTGATATCATAATTTATTTTAATCCTTTAACCATTTGTTCGGTGATTACCGCGCGAGAGTCACGGTTGGAGGTCGCCGGAATCTGGAGAACAAACTTAACGTGAGAAGTTGACGACGGGTGGAAACAGAGGAGGTTGGAATCGGCGTTAAAAGCTGTGAGCATCACCGCAAGAGCTTGCGAGAAAATAGAGGACTCTCGGATCACAGTGGGTGTCGCCATGACACTGCAGAATGGAGGCTTGACCGATCTGTCGTGAGAACCATGAGTCACCGGAAAACGCTCAGGAAGCTCGCTATTCAGTTCAGCCTCTTTCTGCGGCAACTGACAAGGCGGCACGGTGTCTGCGGCATTGGCCCTGTACTGCCCTCTGAAGCCTCACCGCAGTGGGAGTCGCCTGATGATGGTAGAAGACTCTGTTGATGGAGTCTATTCCAGTCGCTGAAAATTGGAGAGCAAGAGATGGTTGCTCCACGGCGAGAATCGTGTGCGTGATTCACGACGAAATTTTGGGGATGTATCGGATGAAAGTAAATCTGGCTCGTGATTTACGGTTCTCCATGGAATAAATAACGATGATCATGCTGAATTACTCCCCAGGATTTACAATGCGATTCGCTCCGTGATGCAAGCAACGACTCTGAAATTGTTGTTTAATTTAAAAAAAAAATCAGATTGGGTTTCATCAATTTTGGGCCAATGGACGAATTTTTTTTTTCTTTTTGTGAAAGGTGCTTGGCTACTTTTTGCAGATTGGGCCAACACAATTGTTTTTTTTTAAATTATGCTGGGCCGCTTCTGTTTTTGGGCTGCAGACATGCGTTTTTTTTGGGCCTGATTTTTCTGAAAATGTTTTTTGGGCCTGAGTTTTCTCTGAAAAATTATTTTGGGCCCTATTTTGGACTCTTATGGATGGGCCATTTGGTTTTATTTTCAGAAAATTATTTTTAACCATTTAATTTAATTTTTCAAAATATTTTAATTACTGTTACATGCACTGTAAATGTTTAAATTAATTTCTCTATTATTTTAATATTTGGAAAAGGTGTTTACAAAATTTTAATTTTGTAATGTTATTTAATTGCCTACTTTGTAAATTAATTTCTCCTTAGGCAATTAAATTAACTATTTAATTTTGTAAAAATCTTTTGAGTTGAAATTAATTTATTAAACATTTTTTGGGTGCATGAAATAGTGGGAGAATTTAAATTAAGTTATTTAGTCACATTTGTTGATTAAATTAATTTGTTAAATACTCCATTATGTTGTGCATATTTGGATTTATATGCACGTTAGTGATATTTGTGATTAGCGTGCAATTTCTTGAGGAGTAGCCACAGCATCCTTGTTTATTGATTTGTTGCATGCATTAATTAATCACATATGGATTTAAAATATCACTTATAATTAAATGTATAGTTTTGATTTATCTTTGCCCACAGGTAGATATTTCATAATTGTACATTTAATTAGGGGAGAATTAATTGCTCCATTACGTTATGCACATTTGGATTTTCAGTGCACATAAATGATATATGTGATTAGTATGTAATTCTTTGAGGAGTGGCCACAGCATCCTTGTTTATTGAATTTGTTTGCATGCATTCATTAATCACATATGGATTTGAGATATCAATTGTAATTAAATGTGTAGCTATGATTTATCTTTACCCACAGGTAGATATCTCATAATTGTACATTTAATTAGGGTGGGATAGAATGACCTTCTTATTTTCTAAGTAGCCCACAGGTATTAGATGATTACAAATACGTTCTAATCCTATCACTTGAGATAAATACATGCTATGCTAATGTCTTTGCCCACAGGTAGACATTAGTGATACGTATTTATATTACTTGCGTGCTACATTTGAGATAAGCATGCATATATGGCACAGTGACTTGTGATTGCTTCAAATTTTTACTTGTGAGCTTATTTGTACGTTTGTCTGTTCTATTTTTGCAGAACCAATTGCTACCCCCAGGATTATGGCTGATGTGAGCAACAAAACAATCTTAGATGGCAGCATTAACTATGCCGACTGGAGAGATAATATTTTGCTGCAGCTTGGTTTCTTGGACTTGGATTATGCCTTGAGGTATGAACAACCTCCTAGACCTGATGATGCCTCCAATGATAGAGAGGCAAAGGAAAGGTATAATATGTGGGAGCGGAGTAACCGCTCATCTCTTCTGTTTATGCAACAAAGCATCACCAGAAGCATTAGGAGAGCAGTCCCTAAGTGCGACACAGCCAAATGATACCTGAAAGCCTTAGATAAGCAATTCAAGCTGACAGACAAGCAGATGGGTGGTGCCATCATGTCTGAATTATGTGCTAAGAGGCTTACAGGTATTGGCGGTGTGAGGTAACATGTAATGGATATGAGAGGTATGCTTTCATCGTGTGTTACTTTTGAATCTAATTTTTCTAGCGTTAATGATGACACTTGGTGGATTGACACTGGTTCGATGATCCACATTTCAACTACCATGCAGGGCTTTCTGTCAAGCAGGCCTCCACATCCCAATGAGGAATCTGTCCTTTCAGGAAGTGGGAGAGGAGATCCTGTGAAAGCCGTTGGAACTTTTCGCATAACCTTTTCAAATAATCATGTTTTGGAACTTTATGATGTTTTCTATGTTCCCTCTTACAAAAGGAATTTGATTTCTATGTCAAAACTCATTCCATTTGATTATCATTTAGTTCTTTCTAAAAAACTTATGACTTTGAAAAAAGATTCTGTTTTGATTGCGAATTTGACTATGATTGATGGGTTATTTAAAATTATTTATGATTCGTCTCAATCATTTTCTGTTTCGCGTGGTACTAAGAGAAGTGTCATCAATGAGAATTCTTATAGCCTGTGGCATAGGAGATTGGGACATATCTCCGTTGACAGAATCAAAAGGTTAAACAAAGAAGGAATTCTTCCATATTTGAACCATTCGGAATTTGATTCTTGTGTGGACTGCATAAGGGGAAAGCAGACCAATAAGTCATATAAAGGGGCTAAGAGAAATTCTGAATTGCTAGAAATTGTACACACGGACATTTGTTGCCCTGATTTGACTGCGCATGGTCAAAAGTACTTTATCACCTTTATTGACGATTATTCACGATACATGTATGTCTACATGCTTTATAATAAAAGTGAGGCACTAGATGCTTTCAAGGAATATAAAGCGGAAGTAGAAAAACAGATTGGGAAACCAATCAAGATCGTGAGATCAGACCGTGGTGGTGAGTATTATGGCAGATACACTAGTGAAGGACAAGCGCCAGGTCCATTTGCTAATTTTCTTCGAGAGCAAGGTATAGTAGCCCAATATACTATGCCTGGATCACCTGACATGAATGGTGTAGCTGAGAGAAGAAATAGGACCTTGCTGGATATGGTTAGGAGCATGATGAGTAGCTCCAAACTACCATCTTCTTTGTGGAAGGAAGCACTCAAGACAGCCACATACATATTAAACAGGGTTCCGACAAAGGCAGTGTCCAAGATACCCTTTGAAATCTGGAAAGGATGGAAACCCAGTTTAAATCATTTCAAGGTATGGGGCTGTCCTGCTGAAGTAAGAGTGTACAATCCACAAGAGAAGAAGCTGGACCCCAAGACTATTAGAGCTTACTTTGTAGGCTATGCGGAGAAGTCTAAGGGTTATAAGTTTTATTGTCCTCCACCTTCTAAAAGGTTTGTTGAGTCTATGAATGCCAAGTTTCTTGAGAATGATGTGATTAGTGGGAGTGATTATCCACTAGATGATCACATAGAGCGCACCACTGACATCGTTCATGAGGGGACATCGATAGTTGATGATCATCCTACAGTTGAGATTGACATTCCTACTGTTAGGATTGACATGGAACGTGATGTAAACCCTGTTGCTCAAGTTGACGATGCTGAACAAGATGGACACACACCGGATGGTCAACCTATCACACAAGTGGAACCACCACAAGATGTGATAGAGGATGTCCTCATTCAGCAACCTGGATCAACCCAAGAGGTTTAATTAAGGAGGTCAACTAGAGAGAGGAGACCGGCATTACCTGATGACTATGTAGTGTATTATGCTGAAGTTGACTGTGATATAAGTGTTGAGAATGATCCTTTATCGTTTACTCAGGCTATGAAGAGTGCGAACTCTACGTTGTGGCATGATGCTATGATTGATGAAATGAATTCTATGGCAAACAACCATGTTTGGGAACTTGTAGAGTTGCCTAGTTGGTCTAAGGCCATTGGCTGTAAATGGGTTTATAAAACCAAGAGAGACTCATAAGGTAACATCGATAGATACAAGGCTAGGTTGGTTGCTAAGGGATTCACTCAAGTGGAAGGAATCGATTACAGTGAAACCTTTTCACCTGTATCTAAGAAAGATTCGTTCCGTATCATCATGGCATTGGTTGCACATTTTGATTTGGAGTTGCACCAAATGGGTGTGAAGACTGCTTTTCTCAATGGTGAACTGAAGGAAGAAGTCTATATGAAACAGCCTGAGGGATTTGTTGCAGAAGAGAAAGAACATTTGGTATGCAAGTTGAAGAAATCAATATATGATCTGAAACAGGCTTCACGGCAGTGGTACTTGAAGTTCCATGAAGTAATCACATCATTTGGTTTTGTTGAGAACATCATAGATGATTGTATATACCACAAGGCTAGTGGGAGCAAGATCGTATTCTTGATTTTGTATGTGGATGACATTCTACTTGCTACCAATGATCTGGGTTTATTGCGTGAGGTGAAGCAGTTTCTGTTTAAGAGTTTTGACATGAAAGACATGGGTGAGGCATCTTATGTCATTGGCATAAAGATCCATAGAGATAGAACCCAATGTCTTGTAGGCTTGTCTCAAGAGGCCTACATTGTCAAGATTCTTGAGCGATTCAGAATGCAGAACTGTTCATCTAACGTGGCTCCTATTGAAAAGGGAGATAAATTCAGTCTAAAACAATGTCCTGAAACCGAGCTTGAAAAGAAACAGATGGAAAGGGTCCCATATGCCTCAGCGGTAGGAAGCTTGATGTATGCACAGGTTTGTACAAGACCTGACATCGCTTTTGCTGTGGGTATGTTGGGAAGATACCAAAGTAATCCTGGGGAAGCACATTGGACGGCTGCGAAGAAGGTGTTTAGGTACCTACAAGGCACTAAACACTACATGCTCACATACAGGAGAACAGACAATTTGGACGTGATTGGGTACTCAGATTCAGATCTTGGAGGATGCGTAGATACGAACAAGTCTACATCTGGTTACATCTTCCTGTTGGCAGAAGGAGCTGTATCATGGAGAAGCGCTAAGCAGACTCTAACAGCTCCCTCTACCGGTGATGCTGAGTATATCGCGTGTTTTGAAGGAAGGTCACAAGCTATTTGGATAAAGAATTTCATTGCTGGGCTTAAGATTGTGGATTCAGTCTCTAAGCCAATCAGAATGTACTGTGATAACGCAGCTGCGGTGGCCATAGAGAACAACAAAAGGAATAAGAGTCGAAGCAAGTTTGTCGAACTTAAATTCCTTTGCTTGAGAGAAAGGGTTCAGGATGGCCAGGTTTCCGTTGAACGCATCAGTACATTGGATATGTTGGCTGATCCTTTGACGAAAGGATTGAAGCCGAACGTCTTTGTGACACATGTACCTCATATGGGACTTCGTCCAACTTTTGATTAGTGGAGGTATGAGCAATGAAATTACATTTTGTGGTTTATCATTTCAAATTGTGATTGTATACATTTGTGCTGTTGAAATTGATAAACATTGAGATAGGAACCGAATGAACATTGAGTTCATGTATATTGTGATACCCATTAAGTGATGGTGCTACCTGTAATACATGGAAGGTAATACTCGATCATAGGGGACTTATCGCCATGATTCTTGTAGCATGACATCAGTGTACCTAGACAGGGCAATGACATTGAGTATACGGGCCAAGTGGGAGAATGTAAGATATTTATTATAATTATATAACCTATTTAGATATTAATAAGGATAATTAATAAATATTTCTGAGTGTGGCCCGTAGTCATTAGGCCCGGTCCAAGGTGGGTTGGGGACTCAGTTTATTTAAGGTTGTTTTCCTTATGGTGGAAACACAACACAAAACAATTGATTCAGTACTGCTTTCTCTAAGTCCAGAGCGAGACCTACTTCTCTGCTCCCTCTCGAAGGTTCCCCACTGGTGACGGCAGTTTCCACAGTTGCCATCACTGTGCCTAATCACCAGCTGGAAGAACGTGTCATTTATCTAACGGTATTTCTTGATTGACAGGGGTCTACAATTGATTCCAGTTCTTCTCAGATCTAGATCAGGAAAGTAATGGCAAGAGGTAATTTAAAGTTTCTGCTGCATCTTGTATTCGTGTATATGATAATCTGAATTGATTATTGTGTATTTGAGATGTTTATTTTCTAACAGAAGTTAGATTATAGAATGAATTATTATACTCTATACTACCATTTTAGGAGATATCATTGTTTAAAGATGTTTGTCCATTTGAATCTCACCCTTATTTGAAGTCTTTGCCACCCAATTGCATGCAAAAGGACTGAGTCAAAATTACCAATGATTTATATAGTTTATACACCCTTAACTATTTTTTCTCTTTTGTAAATTTTATAATAAAATATGCTAATTACTACTAAGAAAATATTTTAAGGACAAAATTACACAAAAATTACTTTATACTATTTCCGTTTATAATTATAAGATCTACTTAGTTAATCTAGATATATTAAGAAAGTTAGGTGAATTAGTTAATTATAATAATTGTGTATTAATTTCTCTAAATTATCCTATTTAATTATGTGTATTTGAACAACATTTAATAGATACCATTTTAATATGTGTAATCATATAGAAATATATTAAGAATAATATTATAATTTTTGGAGATAAAATAAATTGAGTACTATTAAAAAAGTACTTAAATACAATTTGACCCTTTTAGAAATAGGTTATGTAATTGATACTAAGAAGACAAAAAAATGTCATCTTTTGGTGGAATATTAAATTCTACCAACCAAACTTTGTATATTAACACACTGGCATTGATCTGATCCAAATCTATAAATTTTGGTCTTAATGGCAACGCTGGGATAATTTAAAATATTAGGAAAGTATAATTTTTCAAGATAAGATAGGGTCCTATTATAATCGATTTTCGATTCATAGTGACAATAATTTATATAAATCCTATCCATCATATACTTTTAATTCGTGTGACATTGTATTAGCACTATATAACTATAAGTATGCATTTCATCTTATGGTGTAACTATTTTTTGCCTAACTGATTTTGTCTCTTCCTTGTTAATTTTATAGTGGCTGTTTAGAAAACTCTAAACTAATATTTTTTAAAAAAAAATTAGCTCAAACTTTAATTTAGCAGTCATATTTGTTTAAAAATTTGTTTGGACTAAATTAAAATTTTAAATAAACTATTGAGACTAGCTTCTAAAGCAGTAAAAGAGCTTATGGACTATCCAATTACTATTTTACTCTTACTTTTTTTTATACATTCTCTATTCCCTATCATTTGTTCTCTCTCTTCTCCACCACTACTCATATCTCTTATCTCTTTTTCATTCTTTATCTTCTCTCCCCTCTCATATTTTTAATAAAATCATACTCTTTCTAATAATTTTTTAATTATAAAAATTATTCTGATAATAACTAGCAAAACACTCATTTATTCAGATTTTTTTTAATTTTTCTCTACAAGTTATCCAAAGTTTTTTTTTTCTAAACTCTTGTCTGCCCATTGTATCTTACAACAATGACCGAACTTGTTATTTAATTTTTCCCTGTCTTTTAGACGATTTACTTATTTTGGTAATGACAATAATTGTGAGATTATATGATTAAATTTCCTTAATTTTACGTGCAATAGACGCACGTATTGTTTTATATCAATCACTACAGTTCCTCATAATTGCATGAATATTCATTTTTTTCCAAGCAAGGCTGAGTTTATAAAAACAATATTAACAGACACATTACTGGTTATTAATATCTAAGGACTTACTCGTTATATATATTTGTATATTCTATGTTGGTATGACAAAAATATATTAATTAATGTAGAAAATTTAACGATGAAGTGGTCATAAATTTAAAAGTCAATTTAGCCGATAAAAAGTCTTACAAATACAATGAATATTTAACTATTCAGAATGTTGATCTATTTGATTAACTGGGTATTTTAAATTAATTTTTATAAGTTTATTAATTAAATTTTTACACTAATTCATTTATCCAACCTAGACATGAGATTCTTTGTACCAATAAACAAATTTTTGCTAATGTACCTATACCCTTTTGTTGGAAGCAATAAGCACAAGATGGCGGCGCGTGTCCCGAGGACCAAGCCCCCATGCATCCATCCAGTTCATGAACTTATTTGACGTTATACTATCAAATTATTACCTGTGTCTACTAATATTAATTATTATTTTATATTTTAATTATAAAAATTAGTTAATTTTTTTAGATAAATCTAAAAAATTAAATAAATAAATTAATTATAATTAATATAAGAATCGAGTAATTTAGATAAATTAAAATATATATAATATAAATTCATCTTGATAGATTATATTTAGTCATAATTAACTAATTTATTTAACTCCATAAATCTCTCAAAAAAAGTCAATTGACCCATATAATTAAGACCGAAAGTTATAATATAATATATTTTGGGCATTGTTGTCTTAGCTTCATTAAGGATACGTTTGGTAAGATGGAATTGGAAGTGAAAATAAAATTATGTTAGAGATAAATTTTAAAAATTTATTTGGTAGGATAAAAATGAGCATATAATTGATGTATATTTTTTTATAAATTAGGATAAGATAATCTAAAATATTTTGTTATAATTTATGAAATGTTAAAATTATTAAAAAATTTTATAACTTGAGATAAAATAGTTTAAAATACTTCACTCATATTTTTATCATCTTATTACCTATTTTTTTGTATGAAACTAAAATAATATAAACAAAAGAAATAGAATATTGTATTTCTAGTACCAAACATACATTAAAGGTTCAACAAATTATCGTCACATATTAGTATTAATTACATTTTATATTATAGATTCAGATTTCCACTATATCATATAGTGGGCATGTCCGACATCCACGCCCATCCAATTATTTGTTGACAAGTGTCTCGCACCCCCAACCCTTAAATCCATGTGGAACGCATTACCACGCTTGACTGCGTTCTCAGGATGCAGCATGCAGAGTAATTAACATCTTATCAGAAAACCATTAATTATTTTTCATGCTACTACTTAATTAACCACATATAACATTTTTAGTATGTACTCTATTTTTAGCTTCGGAAAAGGATTGGTTAAAGAGTTATTTAATGTATTTTGTTTATCTTTAGCCATGGACGCATGACCAGTATTCTTTTAACAAAAAATTGAACGAAGCAGCAGAGCTTTTAGTCCTTGAACTTTCTTTTGAATATCAATTTAGTCCATGTGATTTCTTTATTATCAGTCATGTCCCTATATATAGTTTCATATAATCTTATACAAGTAGTCCTTATGATTCAAATCTCCTCTCAAAAGCAAAGTGCTTTCATTTTCCCCATACTGTTTTTAACTATAAGAGCCATCTCCGCGTGGATATGAAACTACAGGGACATCATGATTGATAATAGATAACCTATAAAGAAGACTTAATTGGCAACTAAGAAAAAGCTTAGAGATAAAAGCATTGTATTTTCTCTATCCGAGATTATGCAAAAATAATCAGGGTAACATGAAATGTTTGATGAAAAAAATGATGACCATCCATCGGTTGTCAGGTGGAGGTGGCTATAAAAGCACGTGAATTGAATAGAATAAAAACGTACGATCGGATAAGAGTGGGTGTACCAGGAATGAATTGTAAGTAGATTACCAAAACTATATCACCAGAAGTTGGAACTTAAAAGGCAGGCCTCTTGGATTGGATGAGATTCCACCAAAGCGTGGTAGTTCCATCCAATTCATTCATTCATTTATGGGCTATTATTGTTTCATACCTTTAGTTTTATATATATATATATATATATATATCTTTTAAATTTGGCATGTATGATCTTTTAAATTTATTATAACACGAACCGTTTGTTTATTTATGTATGATCTGAAAAGCATAAGCATTATCATGCTTTTATGCACCTTTAATTTCACAAGCGGAAGAGTGGTTGCTGATAATTTGGCATGTGATCAAAGATCCGACCTTTGCTTTCCAATGTTGGTTTCTTCTTTGGGATTTTAAGAAGTCGTGCTTTTTTAAAATAATTAAAAAAATGAATCATTGATTGCAGAGAAAAGTATTTTGTGGGGAGATATTATTTGATTTTATATTATTTTGTTTTAATTAATGTTAGTATAATTATGGTATATTCCGATTATATATTATTATTATTGTTATTATATCTTGTCGTTTGAGATTGGTCAAGATTTGTGGGCTCTTTTTCTATGAGGAGATTGTTATGATGGGTAGTACAAGGATATATTCAAATTACTATGAGTGGCTACCATTTTCGTGCTTCTTTAGCAAGTATCTGTCTTTGAAACCAATGGATGATCAACAAAATTAATATAGAAATTTTATTTTTATTCCGTAATTATCATGTACGGATGATGAAAGTTGTTTCAAATCTGGATGGATCATTCATGCCCCTTTCTCTCTCCCTTTTTCAATAATTCCGGCACAAGTTGGTTCTCTAATGCTGTTCGGGATTCCTTATTTTTGGAAAGACAAAAGTTATTTTGTTGATACAATTTTTTTAAAAAAAAATTAATTTCACTCATGATCTAAAATAAGTAAGGTAAAATGTTCTTTTTTCTTTAGCGATACTAATATTAGGCAGGACGAGCTGTCAATTACTCTCAGACATAAACCTATGCACCCAGAAGTTAGGATGCCTCTCCAAATGCCGTGATTGGAACCATAATAAAGTAGTGCTTCCATGATCAAATATGCTCCAAATAGTCGTATATCTTACCTTTTTGGCAGTTAAACCTATAGACAAATACACTGTACTCATTACTTATTGGGCCTTCTGGCCCATTCAGTGGAATTCTGTTTGTTGCTCATGAATATTCGATTCTGTGTTTTTGGGATGGGAAAGCAGCTTACATTATGCTCTTCGAAGCCATTACACGAATGCACAAGTTCTATTAATTTTTCATTCTATTCTATTTTTTTTTTTTCAAATTTATATTTTGGAGGTCTGGCCTGTTGGTAAAGTATTTTAAAAAATCGAAATGAACACATGAAACTGATAAAGGCTTAAGTTGAAATGAAGCCCTTGCAATTTACAAATGTAAATTAGGGGATTCATCCTGTTCTCAAGGATGGAAAAAACTAATATAAATTAATACCCATATATCTATATAAAAATAGGTATAATTATTACTCCTCCAGTCCTTAATATAATACATATTTAACTAATTTGACTAGATTAAAAAAATTATTTAAGTTATTTAATATGTCATGTTTCTCTAAAATATCATAATCATCGTCTTTAACTCTCTCCTTCCCTCTCTTACTAGATTATTGTTGAAGGATTATCGATAGGGGTAATTTAGAAAAAAAGTTAAAAAATATAAAAAATAAGTCTTATATTTATGATTAAAATTAACTATTCAATTAAGTTATATATTAAGGATCAGAGTAGTAACATGTTCCTAAAAAATAAGGAAATTAAACTTTTGTATTTAAAAATAGTTAGGACCTGAGAGTGATTACTTTTTTTTTTTTAATTTGGGGCTTGTATGCAACTCTTTCTAAATAAAGGCAAGCAATTATTTACAAGTAGGGATTGAATTCTACGAAGCTTTGCCAACCCACTTATGATTCGTTTATTACTGCTTCAATTCTTTTTATAAGCTATGATGAACTGGTTTATTAAGCTAAGAAACTCAGTTAAAATAAGTTATTTCATGTAAAATCTTAAAATTACCTTCAATTAAAGTTATCAGTTAGAGAAGTTTGACTAATTAGTTAAGAAATTTTATAATAAGCTATATATGACAATAATTAATACTTTAAACGAAATAAGTTCTATTATGAAACATGTATGGATCCTTATAATAAGGATCATAGAGAGTATCCCATGTATTTAAACAGGGATTGGGCGCAAGAGTCAAGAAACTGGAGTTACATACGTAAAGTTTTGTGCTTGTTTGAACATCTTAAAAGTATTTATTTATGTAATTTGAGATAAAACTCCTCTTACATATTTACTTCATATAATATAAAAACACTTAAAATAATTAAAAAAAATAAGTTAATCTAAATAAGCAAGTAAACAAAGATTAGTTGGTAAGTAGTTAACGCATCATCTACAAGATCATGAATTTAAATACCGCCTTCAAATATTAGATTTTTAACTATTTTTTGTGTATACAAATTAGTTATCTAACTTTTATATGTATTGTGTAAGGGAATGTATAATATATTAATATTAGGATTAAGGTCTAATTTTATCCTGAAAACTATCATGTGGAAGTAATATTGCCCTGTGAGTGTTAGAATGGGAGTAATGTCACCTTTAGCTGTTAAAAATATTTACTGCCAACATTATTTTTTTAATCGTTAGAGTAATTTTGCTTATTTTTTAATATTTTAAAAATGATATTTAACCTATAAAAACTTTTAGAGCAATATTATTCCTATTCCTATGTGATAACTTGTGAGTTAAAATTGGGCTTTAACCCCTCTATTTATTATTGTGAGGGTTGTGTTTCGTTGAAGGGATGAAGTTAACTTAAGGAGTTGGTGTAACTAGTGGTTGTTTCAGGACTGGAAAAGGATGTAACAATAAGGGAAGTAACTTTGGTGAAATCATTCTGATACATAGAAAAAGTCCAAAAAGAGGTACTGCCTGCAAGTACCCTGAAAGCTGCTTTAATCATACAACCAAACCCCCTTGACTTGTTCCTTTCGTTGCAATTTTTTCAAACGCGGTAACACTAACTTTTTTATCATCCTGTTCCCTCTCTTTCGCTCACATTTGGATTCTTTCCTTCATATATATGTTACTCACCAGAGGGTAATATATATTTCAACAACACAAAGATCCAAAACCCAGAGGCAGTGAAACCCCACGCACTACTTTGACAGCAACACTTCAATTGCTCCAATAATGATGATTCATGCTCCTTCTTTCATATCTGTCGTATATTTGCTATATATAATTGCTTACCGTGTGTTCCTGTCTCTGACACTGACTAATTAGACTCAGACTGCTGAGAGCGAGAGTGAGAGAAGAGATCAGAACATGGAAGCTGCCATTAATGGTGGAAATGGAGAGCTGGTGGACGACAGAACTGATGCAGCTCATGACAAAGCAACTGATGATGATGAGCAACTTCGTCTCAAGAACATGATCGCAAGCCATCCTTTGTATGGCATTTTGATCCAATCTCACTTCAACTGTTTGAAGGTATAATAACTATTCATTTCATCTTCATTATATCTTCAACTTCAATGATTTAGCCCAGATGCTTTGTCGAGCACGTATATATAGATAATGATGACCAAGAGGGATAGAAAGATGCTCTAAAAAGGCAAAGTGGATACTTTTGGGTTTTTGTTTGGCTTAAACTTGGATTACTTTTGAGCGACCAGACCACATAATCTGGTTTTATGTATACTAGGTTTGTTGTCACGTGCATATGTATGTTAGAGATTTCACCTCTATAGGATCTGTGTGTGTGCGTGTGCTCATTATTATTCCAGCAGGTGGGATTAGGTGAAGTTGCAGAATTTGATATAGCAAAAGATGCAGTGAAGCAGTTAGTGAAGTCCAAGCCCAGATCCCACCACACTATTAGTCCCACTTCTTCAGAGCTCGATCACTTCATGGTATAATATATTAATTATGCAGCAAATTGTTAAAGCCATGCAAACTTAATGATGATGATATTGGTAGTTATATATAACTGCAGGAAGCATATTGCATGGCGCTTTGTAAGCTGAAGGAAGCCATAGAGGAACCAACAAGAGAAACAAATGCTTTCATAAATGGAATGTATATAGATCTCAAGGACCTCACTGACAACGATAATATGCAACCAAATAATCCCCAAGAATCCTTATGATCCACGACTCGCTTGCTATGTACTTTTAAATGCTTTAAATGTGGTTGTGTGAGCAGTTTATGTGAAGATTAATTAATTTGGAACTTCATTAACTCCCTGGAGAACGTACAAGCTTGTTATGTAAGAATTTCTCTCCCTGTACGTGAAGCATAGTTGTAATTTGTTAACAAACTTTCTCTTCATTATCTGAGTCAGGGCATCGCGATTGTAGTAATAAAATCAACAAATATGAAATATCTAAATCCAATTACTCAAAAGGTCTCTTCCAATTTAAGTGGCATCTCCCCAATCCTACCTTGGGAATTCAGAAATCCATAAAATGGAACAAACAAGGAATTTCTGATTAATATATTCCTTGACATCCAAAGAGAAAGAGACTGAGATCAAAGTCCTTTTAAGCTATCACCAATCTGTAGAGAAATCTTTGCAACTATATTCTAATCCACGTCCTTTAATTTCTAGGTTCCTCCTCAAAAAGCATTACTAGAATGCCTCGAACTGTGTTTCTCTCAACCTCCTAGGGTGTCATCTCTCCTGTTTTCGTCGTCACTTAATTACATCTATGAACAAGTGGGAAATTGACTGATGATAGATTGTTAGAAGTATCATAAAAATTATGTGTTGCTATCTCAAAAAAAAGAAGTTTCTTCTAACATACCTCTTCATTCTGGTAGATTGACGTATTGTTAGAAGTATTTCATATTATTTTATTATCTATAAAAGAAGTTTGTTGATAAAAGAATAGGAGGAATGGAATATTATGAAGAAAAATTGTTTAAAATGGGATTTTTTTTTATTAATTTTAAGAGTTTTCTTTTATAGTATTATTTTTTTCTAATTATCTTTTTATCTAAATATAGGGTTAAGGACAGTATCTTGACTAGAACAATTTGCATATACTTGTTGTGCGTTGCTGAGAAGGATTCATATATGATTAGTTTTCAAATGTCAGGAGGTAGGCTGGAAGAAGATTGACTCCATGGGTGTTCATTTCTAAGGCAGCTAAATGTGGGCATAACTGTTTTGGATTACATTCCATCGAACCAAAAATCCCGGCCCATAACAGCTTAAGTAACCTAAATTAGTTTATTCAGACATAATAATTTGGGGGCAATTTTAGTAGCGTAGCTTATATTTTAATGTATTAATTAATTACATTATTTAATCTGACTCTGTGTTCTTAAACTTTAGAGGAAGAGTATATTATTACACTTGCATTGCTCCAAATTTTAGTACGAGGTTTTTGTCGCCTATGTATTGTACTGGTAGTCGGACAAAAATCTCAAGGGTAACGCGAAGATAATTTAAAATATCACACCACTGGAAAATTATTTCATGGGGTACACGCTGATTTTCTTTCAAGATAACAACGGATATCATATTGTTGTAATCAATTTTCGGCTCCATGACAATAATTTGTATAAACCCCATACATCACACGCTTTTGTGTTAATTTTTATAATATTAATCTAATGATTAATATAAAATTTATTTAACTAATTTAATTAAAATAAAAAAATATTTAAATTAATTAATATAACACATTTTTTTTAATTTTTTAATCATCTTTTTCAATTATCTACATTTATTTAATTATTATTGATGCATTATTAATATCAATATTTTAAAAGCTAGACTAAACTTTAAGCCACAAAAATTAGTGACACATAGTTCAAACGGTTGGAACGGTTTGAGCTATTCAGTTAGACCGATGACATAATAATTAAATAAAAATAATATTATATAATTATATAATAATATATTTATGTAAAATAAAAGATTAAGTTATCAAATAATTAAAAATAAACTTAAATAGTTTAATTTTATAATAAATTTATATGTTTTAAAACACATATGTTTAAATTTTATATTAATTATTTTAGATAAAAAGTAAAAATGAAATAACCAATATGTAAATATATGAAACTAAAAGTATAACATAAAAAACAAATTAAAAATTAGATAAAAATACATAAAGAAAAGTGCCCCTTTGAAATGATAAAAGCTAAAACGTTTTTTCCATACCCAGAGGTTAAAAGGTTTTACCACCTTTGTGGGTGAATATGTGGGCATGTGGTGGGGATAATCACATTGAAAAACGAGAACAAATAAGAGTGGTAAAGAGGGTGGGTGCGTTTCTTTTCAAATTCGTTGCTCGGGCTCCGCTCATTTTAGGCCCTTGGATTTTTTTATAAATAATTTAAAATTAAAATTAATTCCCTCACTAATTCTTATACTAAGAATTGCAACAATACATCTCATCTTGCGGTGAAAACAACCTCTTAGAACAACGACTGAATTTATTACTTTTACCCAATGTTTTACACGTGTTAGTACGATGATAACGAGACTCGTAAGATTATGTGATTAAATTCTTAATTGTACATGCTTAAAAATATTGACTAATTATGACAATTGAGATATTGTTTTATAATTCATTAATTTACTTGTAACCCAACTCAGAAGCAGTAAATATACATGTTTTAAATTTATATCAACGTAAAAAGTTATTATAACTCATTTTTAATTGGTTAGGGGTAGCGCCATAAGTTCAAAAAAAGAGAAAGAAAAAAGGAATTAACAAATAAAACGGGGAAACATCACTCATTAATGGTAAATCTGAAAAGTGAAAAATAATTATTTCAAAACATATTTAACGAGAAATTTTAAAATTTTAACCAATTTTGTACATAAGGGAAGTTGTACGGAAGTGAAGTCTGAGCAAGTTGCCTGGCCTGGATTTTCCGATTCCACGTGCCGCCGTAAGGTGTTGGCCTAACTCAGTCCTCTGTTTTGGAAAGCTGAAACCACTCAAACGCACTTCCCTTCAGCCGCCATTACAGGCTTCTCTTCTTCTTCGCTAAAACCCTCTCTCCCTCTCCCCTTAAACCCTGTGTCACTCTCTTCTTCAATCTCCATCTCTTCTCATCCCGAACATTGTTCCACAATGACCTCTCTCTCTCTTCCTCTCCAGAACCACTTCTTTTCTGCAACTACCCCTCTAATCCGATTCAAGCCCAGACGATTCGCTATTCCCACCAAGGTCCGAATGTCCCTTCAAGAAAGCGGACCGTCTATTTCCGTCGTCGGTGTCACCGGCGCCGTCGGCCAAGAGTTCCTCTCCGTACTCTCCGACCGCGATTTCCCTTACCGTTCCATTAAAATGCTCGCTTCTAAGCGTTCCGCCGGCAGACGCCTCACGTTCGAAGACAAAGAGTATGTCATCGAGGAACTCAGCTATGAGAGCTTCGAAGGCGTTGATATTGCTCTCTTCAGTGCTGGCGGTTCGATCAGCAGAGAGTTCGGGCCCATTGCTGTTCATCGAGGTACTATTGTTGTGGATAATAGCTCGGCGTTCCGAATGGACGAGAAGGTGCCACTTGTGATCCCAGAAGTGAATCCTGAGGCCATGGAAAATATTAAGATTGGGACGGGTAAAGGGGCGCTCATCGCCAATCCCAATTGCTCTACTATCATCTGCTTAATGGCCGCTACTCCTCTTCATCGACGAGCTAAGGTTTGAACTTGGAATTGGTTATTTGGGCCTATGATACAAATTGAGACGTGTTTTGTTATTAATCATTGTTAACTTTTCTTGTTTACTTGGTTTGATTTTGGCATTGCTCAATAGATATTAGAAATGTGAATGAAATTTAATCGAAAATTTTCACTCCTTATTATTGCTAAGCTATTTCATCCTGTCAGATAAAAATCATAATGTAGGTGTACTATCAATTTCGATGTGCTTGATTATGAATTGGTGTTTACCTATCTACTTGCATCCTTCTAGCTGTCCTTATGCATGATCAGCTTCTGAATCATTAGTTATATTTCAGGTATTGCGTATGGTTGTTAGCACTTATCAGGCTGCTAGCGGTGCTGGTGCAGCTGCAATGGAAGAGCTGGAGCAGCAAACTCGTGAGGTTCAGTCTATAAGAAGATTATCATTTTTTTTTATCCAAGTTCTATCTATATGATCATTTGAGTGGTGAAACCAATTTCATTGCTTTTGCGAATTAAGGTATTGGAAGGAAGGCCGCCAACTTGTAAAATATTTAAGGAACAGGTTTGGCCTTATCTGGATATACTTACTAGCATCAAATGTCAAAGGAATGCTTTCTAATAATATTATTTTTGCAGTATGCTTTTAATCTGTTCTCGCATAATGCATCTGTTCTCTCAAATGGGTACAATGAAGAGGAGATGAAAATGGTAAAGGAGACGACGAAAATTTGGGTAAGTTGAAAAAGAATTTTCTTTCTTATCTTATTTTACGATAATTTTCATTATGGTTTTAGTTTTACATACTTATCTGGAGCCTTTTATAATATATTTTATTTGAATCTTATGCAGAATGACAAGGATGTTAGAGTAACTGCTACGTGCATACGAGTTCCTGTCATGAGGGCTCACGCTGAGAGTGTAAACCTCCAATTTGAGAAATCCCTCGATGAGGTAGTTGATGTTGACATATCATATGTTTTTTTTGGATCTGGCCGAAAGTATACAATCTTTTTTTTATATCCACGAAGTTGTATTAAGCATTTTGTCTCAACTGTAAAAACTTTTTAGGCCTGATTGGATCTTAATAACTTCCATGTTTCTAACATAAATTGGACTTATCAATATTGTCTGCCTCCGAAACTTGTAAAAGAATTAGCCCTTGCATGTTGTGTTGTGTTTTTTGGCTTTTCGTAAAGCTCAGAATCTTGAATCTTATTGTAGCGCTGTTCATGATATTTCGTGTTTTCATTTGATGTCACCTATTCAATTATTTTAGTCATGGATCAAGTAATTTAGATTCTGATTTTTTTCTGGGTGGATAACCTGGGATGGATGTGAGAATCATGAATCAACACCTATGAGAACTAACCTGCAATGTCTTGGGTTGATTACAAATTAGTTTTTCAACATATAGGCATAACTTACTTGGAATTGATTTGTTTTACCCATCCCTCTGCTTCTTGTTATTCTCTCCAGCCTAACTCACCTCAAAATAATGAATCTTTGCGATAAAACCTCAATGCCTTGTTTATGGAAGAACACGTGGAATTTGTCCTAAAAAATGGGACATAGCTCTTACTTAGTTTCAATTGCTTTAGGACACTGCAAGAGATATTCTGAAGAATGCTCCAGGTGTCGTGGTTATCGATTTCCGTGCATCGAATCATTTCCCGACTCCATTGGACGTGTCAAATAAAGATGATGTTGCTGTAGGGCGGATTCGCCGTGACTTGTCTCAAGATGGGAATCAAGGGTAAATCTCTTTCAGAATCAATTTTGCTCCATAATTTACTTTCCTGGCTATCATCATAGTTTATGATTAATTATTTTATATAAATGGTGGGATTATAGGTTGGACATGTTTGTTTGTGGGGATCAAATTCGCAAGGGAGCTGCTCTTAATGCTATTCGGATTGCTGAAATGTTACTATGAGTTCTTGCATCTCAAGGACGAGGGTTTGCTCTGTGGGGATCATTTTTTTATTATTGTGGGTGAGGATTTTTTTGACTTCCAGAGAGGTCTAGTTAGTCTGAGGAGCTTAAAGAAAAGGAAAAAGGGATCTTTAAGTTGGCAAGCTTTGTACTGTTTTGAAGTGCATATTTTATGCTGAATTTTATTATTTTTGTTGCTCGTTTTGGTTAAAGGTTCCTTTTTCCCCTCTTTAAATGACGCTTTAGTTTTAGTTTTTTTTTTTTTTAAGTTTACTAGTATCCGAGGAGCAAATATTTACCTTCAAAATTAAATCTGCGATTTGTGGAATAATGAATATTTTTTCGGATCCCAAGGTGTTTTAGTGATCGTGGGTCTATTGCTTTGAAAGAATTTTAGGGGGATTGGATTATTTATATTTTATGAATAATGTCGGTTTTAGCTGAATTATATCGTTTTATTTTTGGACAAAAGAGTGGACAAGTACAAACAATTTGTGCATCTTAAAAGCATCGTGTCATTGATAATACTCTTCAAACATTAAATTGACGTGTTTTTAGCATTATTTATAATATTGTTTTACAAAAATCATTTTACAATGAATGTAGGACCCATTAATAATATGTTGTGAGAAAAAAGATGCCAGTAATCGGTTGATAAATTTTCAACACGACGGAAAATAGCAATTCTGAAATGATATATTGTGTTTTTAATTTGGACAATGGTAAACAAAATCAGAGTGAAAATATTCAGAGAATTATGAATTATATCCCTAACTTCTGTCATGTCTGATTCATTAATTCAGACTACAGGAGACAAGAGTGTGCAATTTTTCAACTTATTTAATTAAGTCAGTTCTATATCTCTAATATTCCACATACAGGAGTTTCCCCTGAGTAATAACCAGAAAAAAAACAGCAAATAATAACAAGCAGATAATGGTGACAGACGAGACAATAGCATGAGTTAGTCATTATCTTGAGTCCCATTCAAGCTAGCACGCAGCAGTGGAGTGTTTAGCTGTGATATTTAATTTGCCACGAAAGTAATTAAATAGTGTTCTTCCCAAGGGCTTTGCGAAAATATCAGCAACTTGTTGAGTAATCCTGCAGCAAATTTTTCACAGAACAAAATGAAGATCCAGTTCACCATGCTTTGTCTTGGAATGCGGCACAGGATTTGCAGCCAAAGCAACAGTTACAATATAATCACTCTTTATTTAGTTAATTTACACAGGATCATTTTTAGGCTTCGACCTTATCCTTTGTCCTTTGGTAAGTCCGCTCCGAGGCACCACGGTTGGATAAATCATTCCTTAAAATTATTAAATTACTTTCAAATCCCATGTCCTTTATTTATGAACTGAATACATCTATGATTTATCAAAATGCTTAACTTAGGCGATCATAGACCTGTGATAATTGTTTTGAAAACTTAAACATGACCCTAACACGACCTAAAAGCTAAAAAGCTTTCTATTGTCAATCAATATCATGAGCACCGAGAGAGGTCCAAGCACATGATATTATAAACTGGTTAAGCTAAGCGAGCATCAATCAAATATTATTTGATTCCCAGAATCGAACATTTAACAAGATGCCTCTTCAGTTCAGGTCTCCATTCATTTTCCCCATGGACAACTCGGAAGAACGAAAGTTTTCATTTCATCATCATCAGAGGCATTTTTACTCCGTAGGCGCCCATTTGCTGAAAATTTTCTTGCTTCTAAGACAATAGGAAAAACATAGACGCGTTCAATAGAAGCAAATCAAATAAGGCATAAATATATTTGTCACTCCGAATGTCTCTTCAGTTCTGGTCTCCAAAAACATTCTTCATGAAATGGTCAGAAGAACGAAAGTTTATTCAACTCGATCCTCATCAGAGACAAAGGCGAATCATGTAAATCCAGAACATTTACATCCTACAAAATCTCTATAATAAAAGAGTGACAGGAAAAAACAGCACCAACACACCCACGGGCACAAATCCTAGAATAAAAGTTTCAGAAAATTTCAGGAACAAGAAAAATGCAGCCAAGTTTCAACATCAGCAATACAGCTGAGCGGAGTAAGATCTAAAGATTCGATGTGATCTGCATACAAAGGGGCTAAGGTCAGTCCATTTTATATTGTGAAATCGCAAAACCCTACATCGAGACTAAACCCTAGCCAGTCGGGTCGGTCCATTTCCCCAATTAGGCCCATATTGTTCTATAGACTATAGTCTATCTTCCGAATCCAAATAATTTTTAAATTAAAAATTATTCGTATTTTAAAAAGAAAGGTTATTCGTAGTCGTAGATGTTCAGGGCTTCGTTTTGTTTTGTTTGATAGCAGAAAGGCTTCATTTTTTTTTAATTTTGAGTACAATAATTTTTTTTGGGCGGAATATGTATTATGATCTTTATAGTCAAATAATTAGATTCCTGTGATTATTCAGTTTCGAATGAAGTTCAAATTTGCATATCCCCTATTTTCTTAAATAATTTTTTACTTTCTAAGATTAGTACATATCATGCATAAAAATGGTTTCCAATTTACAGATTGAGTCTGCAAATTGAAATTGGATACTACCTCCGGTCCAATACCAAACAGTTAGCATGGAATGCGCATAGAAAGTTCAAAGGATTAAACTGAATCCTAAATCAAAATACAATTCGCAAGCTCATTCCTAGTATTACATCCAGGAGAGAATCTTCTCTATTAACAAAGCGTCTTGAAAAATAATCGCTTATACATTCAGTGAACTCTAGAGAGTGCAGATGGGCCGCAAATGGAGCTCCAGAACAAAACTTATGTACATTCATACATGCAGAGCATGATGATTCTTCATTCTTGTTAGCAAATTTAGCAGTGGAAAAGTATGACTCAATAAGGAGAAGAAAAGGTTAGGAGAATGCTCCAATCAAGCTCCATCCATAGAGAGTGGTTGGAAGATACTTTAGTCCACAGAAAAAGCCCCATCACAGTACCTGCAACATTCAATCAACATACAATTTTTAGCTCTTTTCCCGTCGTCCTTCTAGGAAATGCAGACACTGAATTTGTGAATTAGCATGCATTTTTGTCAGTTATGTTCACAAATCAATAAATATTCCTGATTTTGTTCCCTGATTTCACCTTCCACCTTCGGTGACAATTTGTTTACACACACTTCAATTCCTGACTTGAAATCTTCAACATGCATATTCAAGCTTTTCTTCTTCTTCTTCTTGATTTTTTTTTAGTCTTTTCCATTATAACGTGGATAATATATTTTGGAAAGAAAAAAGGAACATTATTAGGCACAACCAATGATGGAACAAACAGGATACCTACCTATTGCTGAACTTTTCGACAGCATCTGAAGCATAAAGAAGGGTTTCTTTAGCTTTCTCTAGCACCATGTAAAGCTCCTTCCCTCTCGTCACTCGAGCAATAACCCAGGCATTATTTTTTGCTCTAATACACATCTCCAAGTCCTTCTCACAACCAGAGTCATCGTGTTTTGCTCTACTCTTCTCCAACTCAACTTCTTGCCTAAGCTTATTCATAGCAAGTAAAGATTCCTGCACCAAACCATGTAGAATGACCAAATTTTTTTTTTTTTTTAAAAAAATGAAGTCCATTAACAGATAAGGAGAACCCAATAGACTAGTTAGTACATTGTAGCGCCAACCATCAAACAAGGCAGTGGCACGGGTCTAAAGCTTAGCTTGATCTTTAAACAACAAACATGTCTTTCAGTTTATGAAATGCATATCAGAGGCACAGTTTTAGTCAAAGCTGAAGACGCTTTACCTTGGCTAAAGTTGTAACTTTTGCTGCTGGGGAGGCCCTGGATACATTTCGGTCACCATCCACTAATAAATAGCGATATCCACTGACATGATATGCATTTTCACCACCCCATCCTTTTGATAGCTTCTCTTCAACTTTCAATATCTTAAGTGCTGCCTGATGCATGCCAAACAATAGAACACAAGTGAAAATCTACAAAAAGCTAATGAGGTAACAGCATTTGCTATAACAGGTAAGGGACCTACATGTTCAAGTATTTGTTGCTTGGCCACTGACACACCTTGCTCCCCATTAATAATGGAGGATACAGGAAGAAGAAGAATCAAAGTAAGGCTTCTATGCTGATAAGCACAGAGATACATTCTTTCTGTCTGTCGCAACCCAACTGTTGGAGTGGCATATACCCATGTACCAACCTCAGCACCCCATAAATCAGTGACAAGGTAACCATCTTTTCCTTTGGACCACTTGTCTAGCTGTAAGGGCCTCACAACATGATAGTGACTATCCCCACCCGGGGGTATATCAGATGAGCCGTAGAAGCTTTCTGAAAAAGAGCTTGGATGGGTCAAGTCAGATCCAGCAGCAGCATTAGATGCAGCATTGCCTTTCCGTAAGTAGGACCAGGAACTTACTCCAGAGGATAAAGCACTGGGGGTTAACCTTAGAACAGCATATGCAAATAAGTTTATGTTGTCATCCTGACCAAAGAATTAACGGTGAAGATTAATCAGCAACTTGCCCAAACAAATTCTGTTAAAAGAAAATGAAATTGCACTTTGAGGTTGAACCATACAGGAGAGAGAGTTGTAGACACCAGCAGATCATGAAATAAAATCAATGAATGGCAAGAAGCGTTTCCAGCTGAAGATTCCAGCACTCTAACAAGTGACTGCCAGATCAAGACAAAATCAATAAATTGGCAAATTTTTTCCCCTTCAGAAAATATTTATGGTCTTGGGAATAGCAAACGTCAAAGATTAATACAAACGCTTAAAAGCACTTAAATAAGGGGATATAGTTTTACAATTTACGATTGGTGAATAAACAATGACAACTTTACCCTGTTCAAAGTAAATGACAGCTAAATGTAAGTTAATGTTATGCCCTAACTATAGGACCTTTGATGATCTTGCGAGTAAGATTAAATAAGATGAGGGAGAATGACCAGAGAATAAGGATATGTGATAAGTATAACCATAAAACATTTTCTACAGACAAAAGGAACAGGAAGATTTTGTGAAAGAATTTAAGTATATAACAATCCAGAAGCTTTAGCATGCTAAATTCAGAATAATTGTAGTTTTTTGAAATCTCACGTATTTGATGACGGCAACTCAAAATATATCTAACCTGAACCTCAATAGCAGCCTCCCGACCTATTGTCAGCATCTGCACAGTCCCACGTTCCTTCAAACAGTCACGAAATGATGGTAAAAGAAGCTTTTTCCCCACAAGAAAATCTGCCTCAGAGAAAATTCATAATTAAGGTAAGAGATATAGCTACTTCTGCATCACTCAGGCAGCACAGATCCAAAGAAACCATTTCATACAGCAACTTCACCATTACCACAGCAGCAATTATCCCACGGAGACTGCTTTTTACACGCTGACAATCATGGCTTACAATGAAATATCTTCAATCATAACACAAATGGGAAATCAAGATTTCATAGGTTTTTTCTATCATGAAGACTTACCCCTCAAATAGTCCATGATAAAAGAATACAAATGACGTCTGACAAGTCCTCCGCTAGGTTCTTTCTCAATCATAGCCCTTACAGTTCCATAAAACATAACAAAAAGCGCATGTATTTCCTTGAGAACCTTCCTCAATGCATCATCCATCCATATAGGTTCTGCATCATTAGTTTTCTCAACCACCTACAAGGCAACAACTTAATATTACGGGCAAGCTCACTCCTGTCATGTTATATATTCAACAAACTAAATTTGATTTAGTTATATATTAATCCAATATATGATCAATAAAGTATTCATTAAGAAATTTTCAAAAGCCACATATTCATTTAGCTCAAGGAGGATGTTAATCAATTGTTCAAAGAAATATTGCATGGGCTCAAACCATTAAAAAATTGTTAGAAGAAATAAATGACACACCATCACCATCCATATATCTGGTTCTGCCTCATAAAAGACATGAGAATGTCTTTCTGCTTCGATGACTTCACATGCAGCCTCTGGAGAGAAAATTCTGCAAACTCACGGTATAAGCTTCTCAAAAACCAGTAAGAACTAAATCATAAACGTCCAAGATGGAGTGTTTATAGGACCACAAAAAACTGGTTGAACTGGAAGAACAGGCTATTACAGAAGAAATAAGTCCCTAATTGAAGCTTAAAAAAAAATAAGAACCAAAAGTCCTACAGATGTGTCACCTTTGCACAATAATATCATGTTTATATGCAGATAATAGTTCCTAGATAAACTTCTCTTTCAAGTCACATACATGATGACACTGAAGTATACCTTGTAAATGTAATCAGTCCTTCACTAAGCCCAATAACGGAAAGTTGTTTTGAGAAGGACAAATCTGCTGGGAAGAAAAACAAAATCTTATCCAGCTCTTGCCCTTCATGCTGCCCTCTCCTCAAATCAAATACGCATAGTCGTATGGCTTCCTTGGAAATAGCAGCAGATGATACACCCATTGTCCTTTCCAATATCTGATGGTGTAAGATAGAGAGAGAACACCTAAACAACAAATAATTCAGAGTCACAAGGCATACGTATAAAAGAGATACAACAACTCCAGGCACCATAAAAAGATACTAAAAAGAGGGGGGTTCAAAGACATCACAACTCATGCTAAAGCCCTTTTAATTAATTTGGGCCATTAACATTTCACGAGACTATGGTTGACTATACATTCAGTTGTGAGCTTGACTGGATCTTGGGCCACAGCAACATAATGACATAAATTATGAAAAAAGCATCACCCTAGAGACGCAATAAACTACACGATCACTAAAGCGATGAGAAAAAAATAACGCCTTAGGGTAATCAAGTGATGCAGCTCAGGTTGTTTTCTCTCATCCCCTTAGATAGGAAGAAAGGATAAGTTGGACACCTTCCTGGTCCTTCATCACTAACTACAACTGCTTATGAATTTAGAGGTTAATGTCGATGGAGAGAAAATACAGAGTGATAGCAAGCACAAAGGCACTGCGGCAACATAACCAAGAATAAGCAACTTAGAAGCGGATATGCTACACTAAAGTTAGAGACAAAGACTTCGATCACTAAAACCCTGAGATTCGTTGAACAACTACAACGGAGAATAGTGAAAGGAAGCACAGTTATCTTTTTACATCCGCACTACCATAAGAATTGGTTTTATTTTTACATTGAACCTTTATCGTTGCAAACAAAGAGAACCCCAATTCTATAAAAAGTCTCAAACTTGCCCCGCAAAGCAAGTTTTCCCATATTCTCGAAAAACAAAATATGTAAACTGTAGAAAGGTCAAAGAGATTTCTAATGCTGAAATCAACATAGAACCAAATTAGATTCAAGCACACATGCCCCAATAAAGAACGGGTTAACTTATCCCGAGTATGAGTCCAAGCTTAAAATTTTCAAATGTTTAAGTTCAACTGTAGCCCAATTAGAATCTGCATGTCAAAGACCGATAGCCATTTTGCACATTAAAATATCAAAGTTTCAGAACACGTGAAAAGAGCCCAAGAGCGAGCGGGCGCGTTTCTGTCGAAGAGGGAAAAAAAAATGAAGTATTCAAAGAACAAAAAGGAGAATTACCAGAAGAGCTGAGCGTCAATCTGACATCACCGAAGCATTGGCACACGAAGGTTTGATAGCCTCACCGATCTTCCTTTTGATGTGGAGATCAGAGCCTCACCGATCCTTTTATGTTTGCAGGGCCTCACCTGCCAGTCTCCCCGACAGGACCGCAGAGTGCCAGGTGCAAAATCAAATTCAGCGGCATTTTATTTTGCCATCTACTCAGTAATTCGGACTTAGTAGCATTTTATTTTATTTATTTTCAATCATTAATACCTTAATTATTGTTAGATTCATTATTTCTAGTAAATACGATATCAAAGTTTTTAAATATCAATAGTACTTTTGACGTAATTTATAAGAACATAATCCTCCTGCGCCATCGGTATTCGGTACTACAATTATGCTCGTTATAATTAGGGCAAAATACAAAATCTTCCTTCAAATTTGTTAAAATTATATAAACCTCCCCACTCTTTTCAGAACATATTCTTTCTATTATATATTTACGATGATGATGAGGAAGGAAATAACTTTTTCTGCCTGCGATGAAAATGATTGTTCATAAAAATTTGTTGGTAACTATTTAATACGGAACCGAATCAATAATTCATAAAAATTATGGATATAATATTATAAATTATTTTCAAATAAAAAAGCTGCTTCATATAAAAGTTTATTCTTTTCTTTATGAATTTATTTTCAAATACTAGTAAAAAATAGAAAACTATAACCGCTTTCATTAGGTTCGTAGGGAGAATCAAGTGACATTTGATTTAGTTTTTTCTTTATGAATCTATTTTTAATTCAAAAGATTCATTTGGTGAGCTCAAATTATAAAAGCAACTCTTTTTTGGCCCGACCCCCAAAAGAAAAACACTCTTGCATAGGGAATTTGTTTGTCACTTTAATTTGCAGGGTCCTACCATATGTTTGGCTTGAGTTTTAAATATATAAGCAACAGCATGCCAATGTGATAGCACAGCAGCAAAGCCACTAAAGACTTATTCAAGGGGGCTAAAACGTGCAAGAGATCTTTCAGCAAGCAATACTTAGATTATTATTTTCTGTTTATTTTCTCTTATGTTTTCCTTCAGCACTTCCTGTTTTTTAGCAGCACTTTCTGTTTTTAACAATTAGTGGTGACAGTTAAGAACACCCACGACCACAGGCAGTAGGTTAGTGGGGATCAGTTTCCATTTTCACGTTCTCCCCTTTTATTCAGAAACTAACTCTGTAAGTAGCTATATATAGGCCATTTGGCCAGATGGAATGGACATCAGAAATTATTTGCAGAGTAATTATTGAGATTCTCTTGGCTTCTACTTTACTTCTTTGTGAGATTCTTGCATAGAGGTTAAGCAGGAGAGAACACACTTTATCACAATGTTTAAAATGCCTAGATGTTGTATCAAACTTGGCTGAAAAGGGTTTTGATAAAAATAAATAAAAATATCGACAAATAATATTAATAATAATGAATCTCTTCCATAAATTGGTCATGTGTACTTCAGAATGAATGAAGTCTGTCGGACAATTTTACATCATTGTTAGATTCAACAATTGACAGATTCGTGGGCCCAACAAATCCGCAGCAACTTTGGCTATGGCTAATCACAGTAATAATCAATCTAACCGTGTATTGGTAAGCATGTGTAAGGGATAATTGTGAGTCAGTTCCAATCACATGTAGACTCTGCCCGAACGAACAGAATACACAGGAAGACCCCCAGCTGAAGATCCCTCAAAGTACATCCTCCCAAATTTATCAATGATCCCTTCATTTTCCTTGAAAATGATCTCTTTCTTTTCCATCTCAGCCTGTTCAACCTTCTCCTTCGTCATCATGCTGACATTTCCCAGTGCATTTGCAACAATGGTGTAGGCACTCGACACCCATGAAGCACCAGTTAAGAAGTAAGGATTGTTCATGATAGCGGATCGAGCACTAACTCACTTTCTCCTCAGCAGTGGCAATTGCAGACTTGGTCATTTCGGAGACTAGGATTTTCTCATTCATCTCTTTCACTATCTCATTGAGTATGGCTGTTCCAATGCTTAGTTTATGATTTAAACCCATTTTATGATCAAGGGAACCTACTGAAAGGATTTTGCCCTCTTGATTGCATCCTTTCCTAGAATGAAACCCTTGGCAAGCATTGTACTTGCCACATCTTCAGCCTTCTTAACTGCCGCAGGAGTTGGCTTTTTCTCCTGCATGAAACAGCGTTCATTAGAAACTGACTTGTATAATCTCGAGTTCAAGCTGATTTTGTGCCATCATCTTGCAGGAAAATACAGAGAAAAAAAGAAGTGACGAAGACCTTCATCTCATTAGCACTATGACATAGAGAGTGAACACTGCATGTCTCGGTTCATCAACACCATGAAGTTACACACAAGTTTCTAAAGTCATCAACAAAAAGTAAATCTTGGAAATTGTTGCTTATCATACTCTTCTAAGCAGCCTGTGTAATTCTACAACAGTAGAGAAGTAATTTCATCTAAGATTCATAACAAAATTTGGATTAATGATCTGGTACTTACTGGTCCTGATGAAAAAAGATCTTCAGGAGGCAGCAGGTAGTTCTCAATGGGTGTGATGGTGACACAGTGATCACCTATGTTGGCTCCCTGTATAACATTGGTACAAACGCATCTAGTTTTTATTATAATACTTAAATGCATAAAAATATACCGTCAATAGCACTGCTGTGTCTGCTCCCTTTGATTCCTTAAAGGTAACATATGAAACCTGAGTCCTCTCACTTTCCCAATGGAATTACCATCAAAGATATTGAGGATGACTTTTTCCCAATAACAGTAACATAAAAATGCAACCGATCTAACCTTAGCATCTCGATATAGTGAATGTCACCGGAAAATGAAAAGAAACCTCTTATATCCCTCACAGAAGTTGCCAGTGATATGTTGCTAACCTTGACTGTTCTTACCTGTCAGATATAAAAGAGGAATCAACTTAGTGCTTTAATTTGCCAGGGAATAACTGATATCGGATAAACTCTTAAACAATTTAGCATTCATTTAAATACCAACATAAGGCTCGTAGAATTGGTTTTGAGAATGAGCTTTGAACATTAATCGAAAAGTAACCAAGGTTATAACCAAAACCAGCAGACACTTTGAATCAAAATGAAAACGAAAATGCTAATTCGACTAACAGTGCATGTTTTATAATGCCATGCAAGTTTATATTGTTATGTAGTGCTATTTCTAGCACACAGAGAAAACATGATATTGATCCTTGATCATGGATTCTATCATCATAATGTGAACAAATTTCTTCCTCACATCTGAAACATGGATTGTCCAATTAGATGCTTCTCGATCAGTATGTTCCATGTGGGCCTGCACATAAAATGCTACATTAGGTATTTCTAGATTACCACATCAACCTGTTAATTAATAAATCATTATGTTTCTTGTTTAGCATAAATCAACATATCGATAATCAGTATGACATGAGATGATTACATATGGCAATACCACTGCATTGATTCAAGATTTAAGGCAATTTCTGCCAGGGTTCACCCTTCATAAATGCATAAATATCATTTAGGGGCTGATGAGTTAAGCAAATCAGCTTTCAAGGAATTTTCTTTGTTTATTTTCAACCATAAAATTCTGATGCATCCACACCGACGAGTTGGTGATTGCATTCACCCCCACAACACACACACAAGGGACACCCAGAAAACCCAAACTTATGACCTCACTCAAGTACCATTGAAAGTTATAACTATTAATTACAATGCAACTTTATTTCTTTGCAGTGATTGCATGAAGGCCCGCATAGAAGGCATTTGCACTGCACGCTTGGCGCAATGACGGGGCTAGGTTGTCCATAGGTGATTAATGGCTCCCCTTAAGGCCAACAGCACAAATCCAAACAAAGGAGATATAGATTGCTTTATTCTTGTAGAACTGAAAATTGTAAAGAGATCGACGAAAGCGAAAAGGAACCTTCCATGATAAATTCATTTGAAGATCGATCCCGCTTAAGCATTGTGTATTTTCCTATTTTATTTTGTCACTGACTTTGAACTATACTGCCCCTATTGCAACATGCATGGACGACTCAAGGAATTTGAGCTGCAGAGTCATATATTCATTCATAATATCCATAGTATTTTTCATCAAAATAACTAACGCTTCAATAAGAGCACTTGGAACTTCAACATCTAAAAGGATTTAGGTGTGTTCCGTAAATTAGGCCATTTAGAATTTAAAGATTTTTATTTATTAGATGTTGAATGTTAATACAATCAACCACATATTGCAATTGCAGTTTTTAAAGGATGCAGAATTTATACGCAAGAAATATATTGGCGTTATTTGTAAAAAAAATATTGTGAACAATGAATTAAATCAATACATTATTTAATATTTTGGTTAAATAATATTCCAGCCCAAATACTTGTGGGCAAAAAGCATTATGCAGCCTTTGGTCATTTTTTCTGGCTTTTTTGTGCTAAACATTTTTCGTTATTCCCTTTCCCTTATAATATATAGGTCATAATTTTTTTATATTAATTTATTTAAAATAATTAACTATTTATTATATTTGAATAAACTCAAGAGGACAGTAATTTTGAGTATAGAAATTCAATTAGTTTTAGATATAAACGTATATAATAAACCGACTTCCCGAATGTATCGATACATGGAAGGAAAGAAACAGAACACTTGAAATTTAAGTCATTTATTATCAAATACGAAGGATTTTTTTTTTTAACCATTTCACTGACTTGTTCATAATCAAAATTAGTTCTCAAGTCACTTCAAGCACTTTCGTAATTGTCATATTGACAATGGAAATAAACTGATTAACTGTCATAAGATTAAATAAAATAAAATAGTACACTATAGTCGATGAAGGTTAAGAAATTACTCTGTAAATTGTAATTTCAAATTTTCAAAAATATATATTTATCTATATCTAATAAAGAGAAATTTTATAAGAAGTATTTGGCCTCTTATAATAATATTTTGTTTTATCATATTTGACTTATCTTGACTTCCCATTTTCTTCTACTCCTTCGATATTAAATATAAAAATTAATTATTTTTTTAAATTAAATAAATTAATTAAAATTAAATTTAACTCTTTAAAATAAATTTATATTATATATTTATTAATCTATTAAAATTACTCAATTAGATGTTATATTAGAGCTGGGAATACGGGCTGACCCGCCAAAAACGGGTCAGCCCGCTCCCAGCCCGCCAAAATGCGGGACGGGCTGTGCAGCCCGCCCCAAAACGGGCTGGCAAAATGCCAGCCTGAGCCCGCCCCCCCTTAGTGGCGGGCTGGCCCGCCAGCCCGCCACTTTCTTTTTTAATTTTTTAAAAAAATATTTTTAACATTTTTAAAATACTAATAAAAATTTTCTAATGTTATATTAGTATAATAAAAAAATTACTCATGTTATACTCTTAAAAATTTTTATTTTTTATAAAAAAATCTCAAATTTGATAATTATAAATCTAAATAAATATTAACATAATATTAATCAATTATAATATGTAAACATATAGTAACAAATAAGTAATTATCTTTACTAATATTCGATAATAGGAATATTTAAAATAATATTTAAGTAAAATAAATGTTAAATAATAATATTAAAAAAAAAGTGGCGGGTTGAGGGGGGGCGGGCTGTGCAGCCCGCCCAAAAACGGGCTGGCATTTTGCCAGCTCGAGCCCGCCCCCTTAAGGTAAAACGGGCCCAGCCCGCGGGCTGGGCCCGTTTTACCAGCTCTATGTTATATTAGTTATAATTAATTAATATATCTAAAAAATTAATTAAATATTATATTTATATTTTAGTATTATTTTTCACGTCTTAGACGTTTTTCCCCTTATCTTTACAAGGCATATAAGTTTGGCCAAACCAATTAATGACTTCATATAATTTTTAATTATTTACTTTTGTGTTGGTATTGGACAGATTTAGATATTGATCTCAAATAATCTGCCTTCACCGTACGAGTATAATATACATATGAATATTTTACAGTAATAATAATAATTAAAAAATGGATAATATATGCTAAAAGTGACTAGCAATAAATAATATATACGATTCGTGAATTAATTAGTGTCTGCAAATCAATCAACGATTAATTTCCAAAAAAGAAGACGATGACAAAGCTAAAAATTTAAAAAGAAGAGCGACTCCGAAATTCTAGGTCAAATTAACGGGAACTGGGTCGGGCCTCGGGCACGTTTGTGATAACGCCGCGTTTCAGGTTCTCATTTTTCCTACGGTGGGCCCCACCATATATTCAGTACATTGGCCCCCGAACGATTCTGAAACTGTGCCACCGTACGATGGCGGTCCAATCCAACGACTCTGACCCCTTCGACCTTCCCGCCGATAGTAGGCCACCTCCGCTGACAAAACGCATACAGCAACCCTGTTCTGTAAAAGGGATTTGTTTCCATTTTCAATTCTTTTCTTTCGTTTTTTTTCCTTTTTTTTTCCCGGTTTCTCTAATTATTGCATTTATAATGCTATCAATCTATCCCATATTTCTTTCTACACGCCTTGCTTTTTCTTTCTTTGAACTTCTCACTACAAACTAGAGCTTTCTCTGTTTTGTGCTTCTTCAACCTCCCGCCGCCTCTATTAGTTCTCTGAAATCAATCTCGTGCTCTAGAGATGGTAAGAACACAAAGTATTCTTTCTTCTTTGGTTTAATTTATTGATGGGCTTCATCGGTTTTGCATTTTTTTCAATCTTAGTTCTGTATATTTGACTTCATTTCCATGTTTTGAACTTTTTGGCTGGATTACGCTTATGATTCTTGAATATGATATTAACACTAATCGATTGTACTCCTTGGAGTGACTTTTCTGTCTCCAATTTGGTCTCTGTCAAGAGGAATATGAATTGTGATGATTGAGTTTATAGGCTGTCTTGAATATGGTTTGAACTGAGATGGTGTGCATTCAAATTCATCTGCTGCTGATTTGATGAGGAAGATGACTTATTGTAAAAAAAAAAAAAAATCCTCGATTCTTGAACTGTATCGTGCATTGGAGTAATTTTTTTCTGTCATCTACTTGGGGTCAGTCAAAGACGAATACGAATTTTCCAAACTTGAGTTTATTGGTTATCTTGATTATGGTTTAAGTAAAACTGGGTTAGTGTGTGTAAACAAATCAAGCATCTTGTTATTGGAAAAATTTTCCCCTAGATTCCTGAACAGTATCTTGCCTCGGATTCTTTTATGAGGGCAATTGGTTGAATTTTGCAGGTGGGACACACTCTATTATTACCTGAGGAAAAGAAGAGAACAGAATGGATTAGAACTCTTTTGCATAGCAGCTTTGGGCATTGTGATGATCATCAACACCTTAGGTATAATGAGAAGAATGTTTTCTGTATAGATTGTGGACTTAGCTTGTGCAGGCATTGCAAGGAAGCTCATACCCTCCACAGAAGGATTCAGATATACAAATACGTTTACCAAGATGTTGTTCGCCATTCCGATTTGCAGCAGTACTTTGACTGCTCAAGAATTCAGGTTCTCTCCTGTTTCAACACAAGATACCTTTGAATTCATTATTAGAAAAAAATTGATTTTATACTTAATTTAACTTAAACTAGTCTTCATTTCAACTTTGTGATGATATTTTTACTTTGATGAATTGGGTATAAATGTATCTGTGGGTTGGCTGAGACTACTGTTAATTGTGTTGACTTTGCTATATTTTGTAATGTTTGTTCAGCTTTGTTGTTAAACATTAATGGCATGATAAGTTGTTGAATTCAATGAACTAAATTTGCCAAATAAGCTTCTTAGATTTTTACCAACGATTATCTGATTTGGAAATCAGTGAAATAAGTTCTCTGACTGATTTTCATTTCTTTTGGAGTACATCTTACTTACCAAAACCTAAGTTTCATGATCATAGCAAGCTTTGCACTTTGAGATGGAACCAAAGATTGATGAACATAGTTTCCTTACAATGGTGATGTGATTTGGCAGACCTACATATCAAATAATGAAAAGATCATACATCTCAATCCTCGGGTTTCATCGAAGAGTTGCAAACCATCCAAAAGAGATAAATGTGTCTATTTTAGTGCTCCTGAGTCTCAGTCCCAAGTTACCAAAATGTCAAGCAAATCAAAGTCAGGAGGTACTTGTGAAGAATGTGGAAAGCATTTACAAGATGAGCGTAATTGCTTCTGTTCCATATCATGCAAGGTAACTTTTCTTGTGTTGCTTGCTTTCTTTTCTTCAATCTGGACACATTTTGTATTTGAATTATGTGCAATTTCCAGATCTCGGTGGTTTCAGCGGAGCCTAACTTAATGAAATCTCTAAAACCAGAAGTTTCTGACCATTCTCTGAATGATAATCAGAACTCAGAAACTGAGTCATCAATCTCTGAGGCAGAGCCATATGAGAGAGCTGAGGTTTTGATTCCAAGAAAACGCCCAAGAAAAGCCACCCCTCATAGATCACCTTTCGTTTTGTTTTCTTAAAGTTATTATCACATTTCCTCTTCTTTCTTTTTCTGTGATTTTATTTTTTCCCTATTTTTTTCTGGACAAGTTCTGTTGAAACTTTTTAAGGGAAACTCAATGGCTGGGACTTGGGAGGTTGAGATTCTCTAGCTGTGAGAAAAGTAACATGGTGAGCTTGTACAGCATAAGGGCAATAGTACAATTGAAATTGATGTTCTTATGTGGAAACTTCGAATCTATATAGCAAGAATTCCATTTCAAATTGCTGTTTCTTTCTTCTATCTGAGATATATACATGTTCATTAAATTTATGTATCACATCTCTTTATTACTATTTCAAGCATTATTCAACTATATTAGAACTTGAATAAAAATAAACTATTGTCTAAAAATAATCTTAAAAAAAAAATCCCCGATTAACTGTTTGATAGAAATGCAGTGAGAGAGAAAAGAGGAAGTAGGGTTCATGTTAAGGCTTTGACTGTGGGAGACAGAAATGAGTTGAAAACTGAAAAGGTTGAATGAAGATAACAGAAATAACAAAGATTTGGCGTCCCCACTAACTTGTTAAAAAGCCAAATCTTGTGGGTTTTGTTGCGGCACATGCACATGCACATGCACTTGGCCCTTCCTACAACTGGCCTTCACATTCCCACTTCGCCCCCCCCCCCCCCCCCCCGCCTTTTTATATTAATTATCCCACTTCACTACTCCACTAGTCTTAGTTTTCTTCTTTAAATAGTTTTTCTAACAGTTTATATCAATATCTTTTAGGGTGGTTTAGATTAGCTTTTGGTTCTAGGTAGAATAGATTTGGGAAGAATAGATTTTGGGGAAAAAATAATTTTAAAAATTGGAGATGTTTGGATGATTAGTAGCACAATTATTTTTTTATAGGCAATTTACTAAAAAGTAAGAAAAAGATAGAAGAGAGAGAGGAGAGATAGTGTAAGAAAAAGTAAAGGTAAAATAGTAATTGAGTAGTTCATAAGCTCTTTTACTGTTTCAAAAGTTATTCTGACCATCTTTTCTGAAACCATGGTTTAGTCCAGAAGCACTTTTGGACAAATATAGCTGTTTGTTTTAAAATTTTCTTAAACCAAAGTTTGGGCCAAAATTTTTTTTAAAATTTAGGTTTGGGTGTTTCCCAAACAACTTAATCAACATTAGAAAAATGTGAACATCGACATGGTATCAATAAATAGTTTGTAATTTGTCCTTGTCAGGCCCTTTGAATTTCTGTGGTTGTCTTTTGAGTTAGAGTTAGGCTTCTCTACTTTGTCGTCAATACAAATTTGTGCATGCATTTTTTTTCGCATTGTTTTTGCAGGCCTCGCCATGGCTGAATGTTAGGCTTTACCGTTTTTGTTTACCAAAAATATTAAAAAATTTGAAAAAGGTTGAAAGCTTTGTCGGCTAACCACCTTGAAGTAAACGGCGTTTTGAAACCTTTATTTTTCCCTTATGAATTTTGGTCACACTATTATGCCTTTTGAACTTTTCTTTCACTATATTTTAAGAAATTACATATATTCTCCAACTGTCTACATATGCCCTCTCATAATCTTACAGTAATATGTGAAGGTTGGTCAAAAATACAAAAATCATTGTGGGGCAAATAGTGGAACTTCGCATTTTTTAAGCGAGGCGATTAAAGTTTCAAAATTCAGCTTTTGTGTATAAAGTAAATTTCCTTGGAACAAGTCTACTTTTTATTCTCAATACCCTAAGAGTTATAAATCTTCACTGTTGGTGAAGATGCCTTGAAAAAATAATACAAAATCATATAAACAACTATGAGACAATCTAGCCAAGTGATATTTTCTATCGCAACATAATTCAAAACCTTCAACGGTTCTCATGAGTCGTGACAAGGCCTGGAGGCTGACATAATCTTAATCTGCCACTGAAACCCAAAATCTATTCCACCTTAACGTTCCTTGTAATTTGTAATGGGATTATACTTATATCAAATTCTTTATATCCATTATATTAAGTTCTTTAATCTCATTTTGTCACATGTTCTAATTTTTTAATATACTACCCAGGAAGCTCACAATGGAGATGACTAGCTTGTTCTTATATGAGCTGAAACAGCTCTATCTTTACTCAACCCTTTGCAAAGTAGAGAATACACTTTCATTTCTCCTGTATTCCTCAGCTAAGTGAAGATCTTGTTGCACCTTCAAACCCAGATGTCTCAACAGGCACTTATCCTAACAGGGTACTCACTCCCTCGCACCTTCTTTGGGTAAGCTGCCTTGTTTGAATGGGGTTTTAAGGCTCATTTCGCCCTTTCTCATTGTTATTTTAGACCCATTTTCCATTTTGGGGCAATAAAAAAGAGAGCTTCAGCGGCCCCCATTGTAAGGTGAGGCCTAAATCATACTCTGTCGAATACTAACATTTCAAATGTGTTGATCACAACTCAATAACTTGCCATTCATTTGACTCTCACAAAATTGCATTTCTTGATGGCATTGTTATAGTCACATAAGTAGGTCCATCCTTATTCCTTTCTACTCATATTAGAACAAAATCACATCATTAATCTTCTAGATCGGGATCAGAGTACAAGACTCGTGAAAAATTGTATCAAGTTTCCAATACCAACCAAAATCCAGCAGCAACAAATACAACGACAAAATTAAAAAGTTGATCATATAGCTTACTTCCGCAAAAGTACTAAACTCAAGAAGGATTGAGCGGTAACTGATGGCTTAGATGCATGAGACAGCTAAAACTAAAGTTCCAATAATTCATTTATCCTACAGGAACAATACCACAGACTGAACATGAAATTAAGCGGTAACTGATGGCTTAGATGCATGAGACAGCTTAGATCTCCTCTTAGCCAAACTCTCACTGCGGCGCTCACGCTGTTCCTTCAACCGGCTGGCAAGCAGCTTTTGATATTCAGCAGCCTCTGACTTGGCCTTGGCAATTCTCTTCTTCTTGTCAGCAATCCTTGCTCGCTTCCTTTGCAAAGTCAAGGGAGTAACCAACCTCTGAATCTTGGGAGCTTTGCTCACCTTCTTGCCTGTATAATATTGAGCAATATCATATTAATAAAAACTTAATGTGTTTTTGATCGAACATCATATAGAGCACAATAAACTCACCAGTTTTGGTAGTAAAGGTTCTGCGGTATGTGTTAACATATTTGCGTACATCATCCTCCTTGGAGAGATTGAACAATTTCCTAATCTTGGAAGCCCTCTTTGGCCCTCTCATTCTCGGCTTCTCAATGTCAGTCAATCCTGGAAGATCATTCTCACCCTTCTTCACAATAACCAAGTTAAGAACAGAGAGGTCTGGACTGACAATGCAACCCCGAACAGACTTCCTTCTCCTCTCTCCATTCCTTCTGCCATAACCACGGAAGCAAGGAGTTCCTAGTCAATTAGAGACACCAAGTGTCAACATTTACACAAAACAAAAGGAAACAAAAGACCCATCATGCATAAAGCATTGACCTCTGTGAAGCAAGAGACGAACACGTCCAGGAGTCAGCACTCCCTGCTTCATTGGGAAACCCTGCTTGTCACAGCCTCCAGTGATTTTGAAAACATAGCCCTTAAACTCCTGCAAATAATCAACCAAAAACAAAAAACAAATAATTAAAGATTGTATTCAATTTCAAATAGCAAAAATTCCAAACGGAAGTTAGAAATTTTACATCCCCCAGCGCATCTCCGCTGACTTCTTGTGATATCCTCTTGTCCCAGAAAGCTCGTCTGCCATTGAATAATGTTTAACCCACGTAAGAGCAACACATTAACATCATTCACAATACAACTTTACAGCGTACTATGAAGCATGGGCGATGTGCTAAGATCATTATGTATTTGCTATTAGGTTCTTCAATAAAATTATGACACGATGAAACTTGTTTAAAGAGGCATCCGTGATACATAATTATTTAAGAACTTGAAAACAAACATGAAACACCTAATGAAGTTTGTCGAAGTTTCACCCCACTTTAAATACAGTATCATTCATTTGAAAAGTCAATGGCTTGGAGTTGCCGGTCTACGTTCTTTAGAACATCTTGGCCAACTGATAATAAAGATACCAGAAGGAAACATGACACTAAAGAAATTAAAGCCAATTTTGTATAAACTAGAAGCCTAATTGAATCAAAAGCAAGGAAGAACTTCAAAATGTTTCCACTTACAGTTTAGCATCATCATCGATTTCAAGCTTCTTCTGGCACCCAGTGGTGGGGTTGGCAATGTTGAACTGGAAAAAGTGAAAGGAATCTAATATTACATACCATACAATAGTAAGAGAGATAAAGCACCTCAGAGATCCACATACCTTCATCTTTTAGGTTGGATAACGAGTAGTGCTTCCGCAGAAGTTCGACTCTATTAACCTAAGATATGAAGAAAAACACATCAATGCGCCGCCGAAAAAAATTAAATTCCCATCTCAACTATGAAATATCTAAAACCAAAACAGAAAGTTTAAAAAAAAAATCAAAACAATCCATTTATTATAGCATTAAAAATCAATCTCAACATCGGTATTATATAAATTAAAGGATCTCTCCTCAGCTCTTCCCCAACTAACAGCCCATGGCCATACAACGAGCAGAAGGAAGAGCATGTACAACGAAACATATGAAGGGATTAAAGCATAAAAAGAGAAGCCAAACTCAAACTTAACAGCAGACCCGCGATTTAGAGACGTAAATGCAAACCCACTTGGGAACACGATCAACTTACGAAGCTTAGGAAATGATCAAATCGATTGTGAAAGAACCAGAAATTATAGATACATTGTAAAGACGAAGAACGGAGGGGACACTTACGGAGCTCAAAATCTTTCTCGGCGAGCTAGAGGAATTGAGCCAAGTCTGAAAGTAGGGTTTTGTAAGGAACAGCTTGACTGCCTGAGGTGAGGATACGTGATCTAACGGCTCAGATTGACAAGAAGATCGAAAGCTGTATCCTAACCGTTCACATAAGGTTAATAAAGGGACTTGAGGCCCATAAATGATCTACCCCAGTTTCCGATTCAACGTCGCCGTCTCGAACTCATGATTTGACTGGAAGAGCCCAGCCCACCATCGAGCCGAGAGTTGGAATGGCGACCCATAAAAAAGATCTTATTCGGTTCACATAAGACCAAACTGGGAGATGGTAGAGCACAAATTGTATTAAGCCTTGAAAGAATGACAATAAAAATCCTAAAAATTGCATGGCAAATTGTTTTGAAAAATGAATTGTAAATATCAATTCAAATTATAAAAAATTCACCTCAATTATTATAAATAAAGTATTTAGGTTTCAAATATAACTCAATTTTTAATTAATAAATTTCGATATTTACAAATATTTTTAATTTTTTTTCAAAACCTTACTGTCATAAATTTGAAGTTCTGAAGTTTTGAAACCTTGAGCCACCAACAATCCTGGAAATACGTATCAATAAATTCATAGGGTCAACATACATTGAGCTTCCACACTAGTACTAAACTCGAGAAGAATAAGCTCTGTTGTATATCGAGAATCCAACAACCAGACAATCCAGAGGCAACAAAATTTAACAAAAACTTCAAAAGAAAGTTGATCATACAGTGAACTTCCACCAGTACTAAACTCTGCAAGAATAAAATCTATCTAAATCTGCCATGACATCTCAATAACTGATTTACCCTCAGAAACAAGTCGAAAGACTGAACATGAGAGATTAAGCGGTAACTGATGGCTTAGATGCATGAGACAGCTTGGATCTCCTCTTAGCCAAACTCTCACTGCGGCGTTCACGCTGTTCCTTCAACCGGCTGGCAAGCAGCTTTTGATATTCAGCAGCCTCTGACTTGGCCTTGGCAATTCTCTTCTTCTTGTCAGCAATCCTTGCTCGCTTCCTTTGCAAAGTCAAGGGAGTAACCAACCTCTGAATTTTGGGAGCTTTGCTCACCTTCTTGCCTGTAAAATATTCAGCAATATTATCACCATCTATCTCTAATAAAAAATTTAATTTGTTTTAGATCGAACATCATATAGAGCACAATACACTCACCAGCTTTGGTCGTAAAGGTTCTGCGGTATGTGTTGACATATTTGCGCACGTCATCCTCCTTGGAGAGATTGAACAATTTCCTAATCTTGGAAGCCCTCTTTGGCCCTCTCATTCTCGGCTTCTCAATGTCAGTCAATCCCGGAAGATCATTCTCACCTTTCTTCACAATAACCAAGTTAAGAACAGAGAGATCTGGACTGACGACGCAACCCCGAACAGACTTCCTTCTCCTCTCTCCATTCCTTCTGCCATAGCCACGGAAGCAAGGAGTTCCTGTTCAGTCAGACGGGAGGAGGGGGGGAAATCAACATTTCAACGGAAAAATGAAACAAAAACACAACCATGGATAAAGTATTGACCTCTGTGCAGCAAGAGACCAACACGGCCAGGAGTTAACACTCCCTGCTTCATTGGAAAGCCCTGCTTGTCACATCCTCCAGTTATTTTGAAAACATAGCCCTTAAACTCCTGCAAACAATCAACAATAAAACAAATAATCAATTATTGTTTTCAATATCAACAAGGATAAACTATAAACAGAAGATAGAAAATTTTACCTCACCCAGTGCATCTCCACTGACTTCTTGTGATATCCTCTTGTCCCAAAATGCTCGGCTGCCATGGAATAATTTAAACGCGTGTTACAACCATATATTGAGGTCAGTCGAAACACAATTGCATAGTTCACTGAGAAGCACAGACAACTTGCGGGCATACTTCAGGCTTGAAGTTAAAACAACTACAACTATTGACGGATGAAGACGAACAAGGAATGAAAGCATTTTTGCAGAATCTGCGGGGGAAATGGTGCCTGACAAAAAACATCATTTTGGGATAAAAAGTAACAATCTTATTATCAACTTAGGGTAGATACCAGCCTTTAGCAGCCTCGGCAGTAGGCTTGACTCTCCAAAATACCAGAAACTACTACACATATTCATGTGCATACTAGCGTGTCTATCCATACCGAAACAAACAATAAAGCAGTTTTGCAGTCCTAAAATCAATGGTACAGTAAGTTTACAGACCGACAAATTAATGTTCTCATAGCATACAACACCTCGTTTGAAGGAACTCAATATATCCCATAGACCTATTCTCGATGAAAATAGCATCATCCATGAAGAAGAATATCTTAAGAATTAATATAAGACTTGGTAAAAGTTTCTAAGGTATTTTCATCCATAAAATTAAGAGATTTTTTTCTTGAGAAGAGTCGTTAATGTTTTATTTAACTTCTACAGAAGTTCGTCTGAATTTTGCTGTAGTTAATTTAAAACAGATGAATTTGAGAAGTCAATGGGGCGCAGTTACCAGTTAACATTCTTTAGAATGTATTTGCTAACCTACTCTAAGCTTACCGGATGGACGCAGCGCCAGCTAAAAACAGAAAATTACATCCCAATTTTGCATAGAACAAGAAGCAAAATTGAGTCAAATGGCAAGGGAACGCTTTAAAATTGTTTCACTCACAGTTTAGCATCATCATCAATTTCAAGCTTCTTCTGGCACCCAGTGTTGGGATTAGCAATGTTGAACTGGAAAAATAAAAGCAGTTAAGCATTATATATATAAATCATATTGAATTAAGGGAGATGGGAACCTCAGATATTTACATACCTTCATCTTTTAGATTGGATGAAAAATAGTGCTTCTCTAGGAGTTCTACTCCCTTAACATATGATAAGATGAAAAACAAAATTTAACATCAACGTGAAGAAGAAAGAACAAATTTAACAGTAGACTCGATGTAGAGATTGAAAGCAAACACGCAACTCAAACGATTTAGGCAGATTTGAAATTAGAAAATTGAAAATGAAAAACTAGAAATTCCATTAACACCGAGAAGGGATGGGGAACTTACGGAGCCCAAAATTGTGGTTACTGGTTTTTTTTTTTTTCAGCCAGTTCACCGGAGCTTTGCCCCGACTACATCCGGATCCGACCCGCGTCGTGCATCTAACTATAGTAGGTAAATCTCCCAACGGGAATTTTCTGCATACGCCAAGGCTCGAACTCGAGACCTCACTTAAGCGATACCGAGCCGCTTATCACTCGGACCAACCCCGTGGTTACTGGTTAATCCTTCAGCGGGCTACTGATTTCTGAACAACCGAATCTAGGGTTTAGTGAGGAACGGAAAATACGTGATCTGACGGCCTAGGTTTTTTTTTTTTTTTTGTCCACCCGGTTCACCGGAGCTTTACCCTGACTACATCCGGATCCGACCCGCGTCGCGCACCTGGCTATGGTGGGTGAGTCTCCCAACGGGGATTTTCTACGTACGCCAAGGCTCGAACTCGAGACCTCACTTAAACGATATCGAGCCGTTTACTACTCAGACCAACCCCGTTGGTGACGGCCTAGGTTAATACGAAGATAGATAGATGTCTCCTGACCGTTCTTTGAGGGATTAAAATTTGGGTTGAGACCCGCAGATTCTTGTTGGGTTAGCATAAGCCCAAACTAAGTGTTGGGAAAACAAAAACAAAAAGGAGATGTGTACCCAAAGAAAAAAGATTGGATCAGATTTAAAGAAAAAACGGATTATTAGTATGGCAGAAGATGAAGCCCATGGATTTAACTGATAAAAATATAAGACATATAATTATTTGGAGTATATTCAATCTCTATAAACTATTACTTTATTATAGTTACAGTCGTGACACTTGGAGAGTTACTATAGCTTATAGATACCTAGATTTACACTTGAGAATAATTGATGACTCGTCGTACCCAACATTAGTATCGCCTAAGAGGAAAGGAAAATTCGTCCTGCTTTTAGATTATGAGTGAGTCTAATATTTTTCTAAAAATTTTTGTATAAAAAAAAAAGGGATGAAGCTACAGAAATTGGGAATAGAATTAGTGGGCTGATGACCGGATGATAATTAAATATTTGGGGGGTTGGGGGATTTAATTATTTGTTAGAGGTTTTAAACTATGTATAATCCTTTCAATTAACAATTTATAATTTACCAATTACCATGCAAGTCTACAGCAACGAAATGACGGTTATTTTATTTTTCTTAACTATTAGAATTACTAGGAAGGGCCGGCTTGGCTCAGCGGTAAGCTCGCTTGCCGTGGGGTCTGAGGTCGCGGGTTCGAACCAGCCTCCCTGCAAAGCAGGGGTAAGGCTGCTTAGATTATTCCCTTCCCCAGCACCCCCACCAAGTAGGGACTCGAACTGGGTTGGCCCTTTTATTAGAATTACTAGCCATTTCACAACAACCAATTTCAACTTTCACCTCAAATGTGTGACGTTGTGATGTTGTTAAGTTGATAATGTATAATTCAAAACACTTGTAACTAACTATATTCCGTTCATCGTTATTATATAAATAGGGCCGACAATAAACATTAACCACTTTTAATTTGGCAACATCGAATGATCGTTACAGCCCTTCTAGAAAAAGTTTCTCAAAAAGGAAAATCCAAAAACAAAAATTAAAAACACTGCCAAATTTACAATTAATAGCAGCTGGCGCATGAAAAAAATACCCAAAAAGATATAATAAAATAAAATTTACTCCTCGTAAGTAAGTCGTAACACCAAACATAAGCTAGAACAAATGTCAACAACCAATACATTTTAACCAATCATTACATGCGATGCGATGGGCTTTTTGGAGTACCCCCGACATTCTTGGAGTAGTGGTCCCACTGCCTCCTTGGAAAGCTGAGGAATGTAGGGATATAACCACACCACTAGAGGCAAAGGCAATAGCCAATATGAATCTCATCACAAAATGGATTATTAATATTTTGAATTCCTGATCACTCTACAGACCCTACAAGGGAAACAAGACGGTATCCAAATAAAATTTGTCTTCGGCCCCAGTTCCAAACAAATAAGTGACTACTAAATTTTCTGCAGCAACTTGTGGATCGCATATATGATGTTTCCCGCATTAAAATTCTTTCCTCTAATTTCAAAAAAGCAAAAAAACAAAAAATCAAATGAAAATGAGCAAGAAAGCCCGCGCCAGGCAGGCACCAGCAATGACGGTTAAAAAAACAAACTTCCAGTCGGGCTAATCTATTCTCCAACAGTCAAACCAAACCCAAATTTGTAGTCTTTTTTCCCGTGATCAAGCTGCATATGAATGAAAACATGTCAAGGAAAAAGGCAAAAACTAAGCAAGAGATGGTCCACTGAATTATACGATCATCAACGCAAAACTTGTTTGGATGTGTGCGGAAGATAAGATCAAAACGTACACCCGCCAAACTTAGGATTTTACCCGTTCCACATACACTCAAAGCAGAAAAAAGGCCATGGTGTCTAACCTCGGCTGAAAGAATGAAGTTGAGACCCATATTTAACCGCTCCTCGAGAAATGCAGAGACAGTGCCATTGGAATCAATCTTTCCCCTCAGGCGGCACTAGAACAACCACAAGAAAATGTGGATAGTAGACAACTTCATACTACTTTAGAAACGGACAATTTATAATTATCTTGAGTTCAAAAAGAACATCCAACTGACTTTTTCAGTCAAATAATGAACTCCAGAAGCCAAAAATCAACCAATTGCAAGTGTTACCAGAACTATTGAAATCTCAAATGAACATTCCAAAATCATAAATTATGAGGAAACATCCTTTGACCACACTGTGATCCACATAATTGTAACATTTCATTATTTCACATCACAATATCATAAAGAAACAGGTTTTAAGGTCCAGGTGTGTCATCTCATGTACATCCACATCCACACACCATTTTTATAATTTCATGTGTTCATTTCTTTTATGTTTCTCTACAGGGAGCAACGGGTAAAAAAGAGGGGGACCACAGGGACTAATGTTAATGGAACTGCTAAACACAGCAGTTGATCCTTGTTCATTAACCATAGATAATATCAATAAATGGACTGAGATGCAAAATATATAAAAACTGAGGTAAGATATAGGAGATTGAAGCCGACAGATATTAGTTCATTACGCGAATGAAAATGCCAAAAAAGCAAAGCTACCTGTCTAAGAATGTAATCGTAACCAAAGGCAGCTGTGACATCTCTTGACATGTAATTATACATGAACTCTGATGCTAGAGACACCTGAAAAATATGTTTTGTATAAGAAATATGGAGTTGAAGACAATAATGCTCTCCTGCATTTTAATTTACTCACCTTCTCAGATACCTTCTGAACATAGCTTAGAAGAACCATTCCAGTGCTAGCTACTTGCCCTGTAGCAACCTACATGTACATAAGCAAGTTAAATCATACACATCGTTATCCAGGAAAATGAGTCAATTTGATCAAAGGACAATTCCAACGTCCTAGGGAAAACATCCCACGCTAAAAGAATATACCAAGGAAAACAGCTCTTTGGATTTATTAATATGTGTCGGCTGAAAGCCAGAAACATTTGCACAACATCGATAGACATAGATAAGAATATAGATTAGCCATTAGACGATAGATAAATGGTGCCCATGGGACAAGTTAATCAATTAAAAGCAAAACTAGTTATAGCCATCAGAGGAAGAAATAAGTCATAAATCAGTGAATGAATAATATAAGGTGGGGCTGCCCTTCAGCAATCATACCATTTTATCAGTGTTGTAGCGAGCAGCATAACCAATTCCAGACTTCCGATGCTGACCAGACCAAAATACTTCTCCGCCCAATGATATATAAGGTGTCACACTCTGAAAGACAATCAATGCTTTCAGGGAACATTCTGACGACATAAATGAGGTTATTGACAATCATTCCATAATCTAACTACATAAGTAGTACTTCTGTCTCAAAATGAACCAAAATGCGGCATTTCTATATTAGCTATTATTTCCAGAAATTGTGCACCCCATTAGACTTATAGGAGCATCATTCTTATTTAAGAAGCCCCATTCTTTACATAGCATCACTTTTTACATTGAACCTTAAAGCGCCCCCCAATTCGCCGATCATGCTAAAATCCGACCAGTAGTATTGAATACCAGGAGTTTGTTACCAAAAGACAAAAAAAAAATACCAGTATATTCATTATATTAGCAACTGTTTAAAAATCAATTAATTATATTCAAGTGAAAAAGCAAAAGTTAACATTATTGAATTAGAGAATCCGCCCACTGAACTCTAGCCCTCCCAATGAAGTGTGAAAACAACCACTTTCCTAGCTCTCAAATTAGACATTTGATCATTTCCTCATCCCTTGATTTTAAATACAGGGCAAAACAACAAATAGACTATAAGGAACAAAAGGACAAAATTTATACACAACGCAAGCAGATCCTCTACCTGAATATAACTTGCTCCAAATAAGGCTCCAGTCCCAACTTGAAGCTGGGTCCTATAGTCTTTTCCCTGTAAAAATATAAAGGTTTGTGCATTTCACCATGGAAAAAACTCACATTCTAGGAAGTTAAAAAAGCATAACTAAAAGAGGAAATGTTTCATTAGACATAAGTGGAACCAAAAGAAACATGTAATAAGTAATAGTGGTTCACCTTATAATCGAAGTTGGCCATCCCATGAGACATATGTGGTTCATTTGTAAGCTGTCCAAGAACATGAGGAATAACACGTAACGCAAAGTAGGAAGAAAATCATATAGCAAAAAAGGTTGAGAAGGGGGAAGCAACAGAGCTTGGTTAATATATGGCCCCAAGCTTTGTTTATGGTGTCAATAACTTTCAATTACCACAAACTCAGAATCAGCCCATCAAAGTAGTACCAACCTCTAATAATTGTAGAGGAGTTGAAAAGACATAATACAATTATGCAACCAATTCAGGTGCCAATACATATTTGAGGACGTCAAACTTTTAAACATTTTAAAGACCATAGAACTTTGTTTGATGGATCAAGCATACCTGAGCGTTGGCCTTTAAAGTGAGATTTTCTGTTAAATCACACTTGATTCTTGCATTTAGCCTACCATCAGTCATTATTCTCCCAAAAAGCATCAACTGTGGAAAATCAATAGCAGAGGGTCGTTTAAAAAAAAAAACCACCTATAAACTAAAGAGTGTGGAATGCGGCTTACCTTAGGGTCAATAAAGTTCGCACCAAACTCATAGTGAGAAGTAGGGATTTTAATGGTCTCTGAGGATGGAGATGGAATCTCAGTAGGCCCCATGAACAGACTGAATTAGCAGAAAAAAGACTACTCAATAAAAATTGGAAGTCGCAACAATTCATATCATAAAACTTGAGACTAGCATTACCTATGACTGAGAGAAAACTTTTGATTAAGGCCCTTGGTGAAATCAAAGCGCATCCCCTCAAAGAGCTCTGGTTTTAAAGACACTGCTCACGGGCATACATATATTCAAGTGTTACACGCAAAAGTAAAGCAAATAAATCACTAAATCAAGCTTCAGCACACCCCTCATTTCAATTCAAGATACAATTCTCGCTACTTGTACAAAAATGAAATTGGAATGATCAATAGAAATAAGTCTGAGCTACAGTTTTTCCGTCATCGTGGACGTAACCAAAAGCAGTAAAACTGATAACTCGGAAAAAAATTGATACGACCAAACACCAAGGTTCTCCCAATCTCAATGATCCCAAAAAGAACAGAGCAATGCCAAGCTTAACAGCAGAAATAACAGAGTAAAAAAAGAAAGAGACTGACTGAGAGCTTCACGGTGGACCTCTTCATAGGGAATCGGACAGGGAAGGTTCAGGTAATCAACTTTCTCCTCCACCTTCTTCTGGGCACTAGTGTCAGCTGCTGCAGGAGGAACTGGAGGAGCAATGGTCGCCATTGCAAGCAAATCAAACAAGTGCTAGCAGGAGGCGGAAGACGAAATATTTGACCCTCAGATCTCTGTGAGATCGAGAGAAAGAAGAATATGCGTAAAACCCCGACTAAAACCCTAGCGTTATGAGGGCAAGACCATGCACTTCGCCCTTCGCACTTCGGCCTATGCAGTCAACAGACGGTAGGTACCCGACCCGTTTTGTGCGATTTGGATCCGCATTCAGCTCCCTATATATCTTTTTTTTTTCTTGGGATACAACTTTTTAAAAATAGGTTAAGCTTAGTAATCTAAAATTAAGATAAAATCTCCTTTACTCCTAAGCGATATCAATGTTAGGTAGGGCTAATCATCTATTATTTTTAGACATAAACCTAAATACTTAAAAATTAGGATACCTTCCAAACGTCATGATAAGAACTATAATAAAATAGTATTTTTTAAGGTTTTAAATATTTTTTTTAGTAAATAGCTCTCCATATATTTTTTTTTGTTGCTCACCCGGTTCACCGGAGCTTTGCCCCGACTACATCCGGATCCGACCCGCGTCGCGCACCTGGCTATGGTGGGTGAGTCTCCCAACGGGGATTTTCTGCGTACGCCAAGGCTCGAACTCGAGACCTCGCTTAAGTGATACAGAACTATTTATCACCCGGACCAACCCCCGTTAGTAGCTCTCCGTATATCCTGTATAGCTGAGAAAACCTCCATATTTGGAGTTGGAAGTCTTGCGGGATCCGGCATTGGTCAACCAAAAAAATAATAATAAATGAAAAAGTCTGATGGGCTGCGGCCAATTGAACAAGGACCAAGCGTAAACTAGGAATTTAGAGTCGATCTGATGGGCCAGTTTATTTAGGCCCGATTAATTCTCAGGCTGGGTATGAGGAAAATAGGGATTTGAGGCTAACTCTATAAAAAAGGGCTAACGTGTTAGCCTGTTAGGGCCTTGTGTTAGACCATTTTATTATTTTTTAATCCTATTTTTATCAACTTAATTGAATAGGTCCTATGATAAATATCATAGGAGTATTATTTTGTGTTGAGATTGAATTACACAATTTATTAGATACTTGTGGACTTTTAGTTTTTAAATTTTGTCAAAATTAAAATTTTTGCTAAAAAAAGATTAGGCTAACAAATTGGTTGTTTATAAGATTAAGCCTTTGGGTTATAGTGGATATTATTTGCGGTGTGATTTAATATCCAGATATTTTTGTTGCCACAGATTTAACATCCATTCGGATGCTAGTCAGGTTGATTGATGTCTCGCGCATTTTCTTCGACAAATGTGAACATTCTGCCTAATTCATTGAAAAGATGAACATCGCAAGTAAAACGTGATCCCAATTTAAATATATATATATATATATATATATATATATACACACACACCTTTCATTGATGTAATAGAGGATTGAAATTTTGAATGAGAATGTTGAGGAGAACATAGTTGGAAAAATTGTTTGAAATCTAAAATAATATATATTAATATCAATATTATATATGTAAAATCTACAATAAACTGCATTTTTCACAGGTTATAGTAAGTTCAGTTCATGTTACACACGTGTGTGCGTGTAAACTATTAAGTCTATTTCATACCCTGCCCCAAGGCTTTTCATTTTGTTGATTATTATTTTTATTTATTTATCCTCACATATTTTAGACTTCAAAATTTGGGGAACAATTTGCCAATAATACTTTTGACAATCTATAGTATTCTAATTATAAAAGTTAATTAATTTGTTTAAATAAAAAATCATTTAACTATAATTAAATATATCCTCTCAAGATTAATTTATATTATTCAATTAATTATTATATTAATTATAATTATTTAATTTATTTATTTTGTTAATTAATAAAAAATTAATTAACTCTTATATTAAGACCGAAAGTAATAGTATTTAATATAAGAATTAGTTAAATAATTTTGATAGATTAAAAAAATTAAATAAAAAATTAATCATAATTAAATATAACTCTCTAAATAAATTTATATTTTATATTTATTAATTTATTTAAATTAATTGATTAAATTTTATATCAATTATAATTAATTTACCTAAAATTAATTGGGAGTGGAGAAAGTATTAAAATAATCCAACGTTTAAAAGTGGTATGGAACTGAATAATGTCCAAAGTCCCACTTGTCTATGTCCAATTACTTTCAAACTTGGCTGCCCGAAGTCCTTATCTAGATTGAATTACCTGTCAATCTTCGTATAAACGTGGAATGAAATTATTGAGTAATCCATTGCTAGTGGCTGTAAAATGTAAAATATATTATTATTTAAAATTTATTTAATTTTTAAAAAATATTATTTTATTATAATTTTAATAATAATATCTGAAAAAATATTTTAGTTATTAGTATTTAAATTTACGTCTAAAAATAATTAATAATTTATTTTATTTAATATTGATATTAACTAAGGAAAAGAGAAATTTTATTATGACTAGTTCAATCTAATATTTTTTAAAAAAGATTTATAAAAAAAAATTATTGAGTAAACTTTTTGCAACTTTCTTTCATGGTATTCACCCAAAACAAAAACAAAAAAGCAGAAACAAGCTCTTCCCCATCTCTTACTTTCGTCTCCTTTTATTTCAACTTAGGGCCTGTTTGGTAAAGTTAAAAATTATAGTTTTAAAAAGATTTTTAGCCTAAATTTTAATTTAAAAAAATTTTAAAACAAACAGCTATATTTATTCATAAGTATTTTTAGGCAAAATTATAGTTTAAAACTATAGTTTTGAATAAGCTATTAAAACTAATTTTTTAAACAGTAAAAGAGCTTATGGACTATCTAATTATTATTTTACCCCTACTTTTTCTTATACCCTCTCTCCTCTCTCCTCTCTCCTCTCTCTTCTTCTCTCTCTATTTTCTACCCTCTCCCCTCTCTCCTCTCTCCTCTCTCTTATATTTTCTTTACCTTTCTTCTCTCTCTTACTTTTAATCAAATTATACCTTTTTTAATAATTTATCAATATAAAAAATTATTTTAAAAATAATTATTCAAACATTTATTTATTCAATACTACTTTTTTTTCTATAAATTTTTTTCAACACATTTTTTATAAACTGTTCATACACTTTTTTTTTTCAAAGCCATTTTTTAAAATCTCCGAAACAGCCCTTAACCGAAAGTGCTTAGCTTTTTCACAGTATGGCGAACACAAGCTCAAGTGAATCCACTTATGATAGGAATGCAGAATTTCAAGCGTTTGAAGATACAAAAGCTGGAGTAAAAGGTCTTGTAGATTCTGCGCTCACAAAGATTCCACGTATGTTCCATTCGGAGAAGCTGAACCAAACAGAGAGCTTAGAAAATTATTCAAACCTCACCATCCCCATCGTTGACCTAGCAGGCATACACAGCGATTCAGCTCTACACACTGAAGCTGTTGGGAAAATTGGAAGTGCGTGCCATAATTGGGGATTTTTCCAGGTGATTAATCATGGGATTCCAAATGATGTTTTTGATGAGGTGATCGATGGAATTCGTAGGTTTCACGAACAAGACTCTGATATAAGAAAGCAGTTTTACACAAGGGATTTGAAGAAGAAAGTTAGGTACTATTCTAATGTTCACTCCCACAAAGACAGACCTGCTAACTGGAGGGATACGCTTTTTGTAGATCCTGGGGAAGCAAAAGCAGAAGAAATACCAGCAGTGTGTAGGTAAAGTGATTATTCTAAGTTTTGGGATCAACTTTGCAATTTCACTGCATTTGGTCTAAAGGAAATTTAATCTTCTGCTCATATATATATATATATAGTTTTAACACATTGACTCGTTGTAACTTAATCCTTATATCTTATATCTGATTCAATTGAAACTCGGTGAAAATATAGATTAATATGAGTTACAATCTAAGTCAAAATTTTAGACTAATTTGTATTGAGATAAAATTTAGAGATTAAGTTGTAACTTATAAGATGAAAGGATTTAATATTTTGTTGGTGGATATGAAACCTTGTCTTGTGCATGATGAAATTGTTAGCTTCTTGCAGGGACATTGTGATTGAATATTCAAATAAAATAAGGGAATTGGGTAATACAATCTTTGAGTTAATGTCTGAGGCTCTTGGCCTTAATCCTTCTTACCTTCTTAAGGAACTGGCTTGCGGGGAAGGACTTTTTCTTCTTGGTCACTACTTTCCACAATGCCCAGAACCTGAATTGACCATGGGAGTTACCAAGCACACTGATTCTGATTTCATGACAATCCTCCTGCAAGACCACATTGGTGGTCTTCAAGTTCTTCATGAGAATCAATGGGTCGATGTCCCTCCTCTGGATGGAGCTCTTGTTGTTAACATTGGAGATTTTCTACAGGTAATTGTTAATGTTGTTATCCACTTTCCTTAATCTTCTCAAGATGAACTGTAACAAACAGTCTGCTAAGGAATCAACTTGCGAGGATTTTGCATATTAATGTTTATCAGTTTCCTTGTTCATTGTTCAGCTTATAACAAATGACAGGTTCATCAGCGTGTTTCATAGGGTGTTAGCAAGGCCTATAGGCCCAAGAATTTCCATAGCAAGCTTCTTTATAAATCTTGATGAAACAACAGCTGAAAATACAGCAAAGGTTTATGGTCCAATTAAGGAATTATTATCAGAAGAAAACCCAGCAATCTACAAGGGCACTACTATTAAAGTTTTTTGGGCAAATAATATCTCAAGGGGCCTTGATGGAAACTCTTCTTTACAAGCCTTCAAGTTATGAAGCAATAAAAAAAAAAAGAGGGATCGATCTATGCACTTTTGATTCTCATGGATTTCTACTTTAGATGATATTGCATGTAAATATTTCTGAAATGTATTCCTACTTGTACCAAAGACTTCTTTATCTCAAAAGCAGAAGTTATTAAGTAACTGTTTGTTAATGAAAATGAGAGATTATTTGCTTTAATGAAAATTCTTCTGTGTACCTGTAACTAAAGAAAATACATTTATCATTTCAAGCAATCCAACACGTGAATATTTATTTGCTGATCAACCCATTCTTCAAAATAGATTGCCAACTTTTTTTAAAAACAAAAAATTCAAAGTGAATGAAACAATGCGGAAGAATTTCTTATTGAACTTTAAAAAGTTTGAGAAGACATTTCTAAGTTTGTTTTCTGTCTTAATCAGACAATGAAGCGAACGTTCTTGTCCCAAAGTTCAAAGTAAAACCAATGTGAAAAGAATGGGAAAATTCCATGCCATTGAATTCCATCATTTCATTATTTATATTAACTTACATGTGACCATTTGTCTCATCCTTCCAAAAACAAGCCCCGGTCAACAAAACATTGCTTCTTATCTTGTTTAAACTATTCAAATTTCTGAGTACAATTAATATTTATATCCCATAGGCTCATAGTGGAACAAAGACAGCACTCACAACTGGTTTCTCCATAACTTTCATTTTCCAAGCATGGTGATCACTAGCTCAAGTGATTCCAACTATGACAGGACAGCTGAAGTCAAAGCCTTTGATGAATCCAAAACTGGAGTTAAGGGTCTTTTAGAATCCGGAGTCACAAAGATCCCACGCATGTTTTATTCTGGGGAGTTGAATCTCACAGATAGATCAGAAAAAGACTCAAACTTCACCATCCCCATCGTAGACCTTGCAGGCATACACAGCAATTCAGCTCTACGCATTGAAGCAGTTGAGAAAATTGCAAGTGCAAGCCAGAAGTGGGGTTTTTTCCAGGTAACTAATCATGGGATTCCAAATGATGTTTTGGATGAGACGATCAATGGAATTCGCAGGTTTCATGAACAAGATTCTGAGGTGAGGAAGCAATATTACTCACGAGAAAGGACGAAGAAAGTCAGTTACTATTCCAATGGTAACCTGTTCGCAAATAATCCTGCTAACTGGAGGGATACACTTGCATTCCGTGTGGCTCCCACTCCAGCAAAACCAGAAGATATACCAGAAGTATGCAGGTAATTTCTTTAGAAGCCATTACAGTTTTCATAACATTCATACCCTTAAAAGTTGGCCCTTTTCCTATCCTTGACGAAATGATGATGTGCTTATTCCAGGGACATTGCGATTGAATATTCAAAGAGAATAAGGGAATTGGGTCATACAATCTTTGAGTTATTATCAGAGGCTCTTGGCCTGAAACCTTCTTACCTCAAAGATTTGGGTTGTGTTGAAGGAACTTTTGTTCTTGGTCACTATTATCCACCATGCCCTGAACCTGAATTGACTTTGGGCGCTACCAAGCACACTGATGCTGACTTCATCACAATCCTTCTTCAAGACCAACTTGGTGGTCTTCAAGTTCTTCACGATAATCAATGGGTCGATGTTCCTCCCGTGCATGGAGCTCTTGTTATTAACGTTGGAGATCTTCTTCAGGTTAGTATTGCACTGTTTTAACCACAATCTACATAATTCTTTTTATTAGGATGTATGCTCTCTATGTTCTGGCATTTCTCACTCAAAGCTTTGAACTTTGGAACAATTTGCAAGGATTGCATTAATCAGTATCATTGTTGATGGTGCAGCTTATTACGAATGACAGATTCATCAGTGTTTTCCATAGGGTATTGGCAAGCCAAGCAGGCCCAAGGATTTCCATAGCAAGCTTCTTTATAAATTTTGACGACATGGCTGGAGGTAGCTCAAAGGTTTATGGTCCAATTAAGGAACTGCTATCGGAAGAAAACAAAGCATTATATAAGGACATAAGTGTTAAAGAATTGTTGACACATTTTTTTTCAAAGGGCCTTGATGGGGACTCTTACTTGCAGCCCTTCAGGTTATGAAGCAATTATCAAGAATAAGATAGAAGCACTCCTGATCCTCATGCAGTGTGATTTATGTTGTATTATTATTAACTTTCTGGTTTTTGTTTAAGTTATTTGCAAACATTTCCAATCTGGGGAGCAAGTCCTGCGCAAATTGTAATACCAAATTCTGATGAATTATTAGAGCTTTTTCACTCATGAATGCTAAACATTTCCATCTGAATTTTCCTTAATCTGTTCACATCTAAATGAATTAAGCCAGGCTTCTTATTATTGATTTGTGCACCGCTATATGTAAACTGAATATATCATCAATTCGCAAAAAGTTGAAAGTGACTTGGCGACTCTTTACTCAAAGTTTGTTCCTTGTCATTTTTGAGCTCCTCCTCGTCAATAAGAGAAAGCAAAGCGCATAGCTTTTGCTAAAATATTGCAATATCGTTACGCAGAGAGCTTTCTGATAATAAGATCTTGGTCACTGCTTGAACAACTTCAATAGACACAAACATTGCAAGAGCAACAATTCATAGAATGATAATTAAAGTCACCGATGAACTATACATGAACTTTTTGAGCAAACTAATTTTTTTTTTATATGCACAATTATCTTTCCCTTAGAGATAATTTTATTTGACATATTGTCATACACTAAATATGAATAAACTATTTAATCTAATCACAAACATTTAATTTCGTGGATCCATCTCCTCATCAATACATTTTATGCAAGACTTGAATCGACAACCGTGTATGCAAGAAGCATGACACCTGAATTTTATTGTACAAAAGACGCAAGGAAAAGGGAACCACATAACACAAAGGAAACTACCCGGCCATAGGCAAATGGGCTGCGCTATTCATCTCCAAGGAAAAAGACAGTGGGCTTATTGGGCTCAATAATCTCCACTGTGCCTTCCAACATCTTAGCCACTTTTCCCATGGTGGGCCTCATCTCGGGCCTGTCTTGAAGGCACCACATTGCCGTCTTCACCATCCTATTGATCATATCAAAATGGGCCCTACTGTCGTAAAACTGCTTAATCTCACGGTCCAGAATGTCTTCGGGCCTCATCTCCTTGAACATCTTATCAAAAGCCCACCCAGGGAAATACCACTCTTCACTGTTCAGTAACGATCCTTGAATCTCATAGTTCCTGACCCCACTCACTAGCTCCAGCAACACCATCCCAAAGCTGTACACGTCAGCTTTCGAGGTGATTGGATCCGTTGTTATCCATTCAGGAGCCATATAACCCGGAGTCCCTCTCCTCCTGGACATGGTTACCATATCCTCTTTCTTTCGTAGTTTAGCTAATCCAAAATCTGATATCTTTGGACAGAAAACATCTCCCAGCAGGATGTTCTCGGGCTTGATATCGCAATGCAAAACCCATTCCAAACACTCCTCGTGCAAGTATGCTATGGATCTTGCCACACCCAGGGCTATCCTGTACCGGATATTCCAGTCAAGTATGGGCTTTTGTTCCGTCTTTGGGTCATACTTTGGATCCGAATCCGGAGATTTGGACCCAGCCCGAGGACGACGGAATAGGTATTTGTCCAATGACCCACCGGGGATATACTCGTAGACCAAGATTCGTTGACCTTTCTCTACACAAAAGCCCCACAAGCGGACCAAGTTGAGGTGGTGCATTCTGGCAATGATGTTGACCTCCGCCCAGAACTCGTTGTCGCCACCGGCGACATTCTTGAGGCACTTGACGGCGACAACGCGATGATCCGGCAGCTCTCCTCTGTAAACATCGCCGAACCCACCTCTTCCTATGAGCTTGGAGAAGTCCTTGGTGGCGGTTTTGAGCTCGGCATGCGTGAACCGTTTTGGGCCACCAGCGGGAAGGAATTCGAGACCGAGAGTAGTAGCCATGTCTCTGTACTTGATGTACCTCTTGAGGAAAGACCAGAAGAAAGCGATGCAGGAAAGCAGCTCAGCAGCGAAAAGAGTGCATATTATGGCGATGTTTCGAGTTGTGGAGTTCGAATCTTTAGGGGGTAGTGGGAGGCTGATTCGAACAGGGCACGATGTCTGCAAAACTTCTGTCATCCCAGTGAAATTGGAAGCTTCGGTTTCGGATTTATCTACCTTCAGAAACAGCGAAGCCTCATTACCTGGAGACCAATAACCATATAGGAGTTCACCCAACGCCAAAGAACAAAATCCAGATCCATCATATTTCTAGCCAAACCCAAGACATTTTGAGTTTGCTCTGCATTTAGATTCACAAATTGTGAAGTTTTTAGCTTCAGTATTATCCACGTCTGTGCTAGTATAGTTCACATAATCCAGCTTCAGAAATTTGATGTTATTTGTAAGTTTGGTTTTCCTTAGACAACCTTGTTGAGGCCCTCCTTGATTTTGCTTGAACCCAGGCGGGCAAACACATGAAGTCGAATCATTTATACCAGTTGAAGGCAAGCATATAGCATAAGAACCGCATTTCCCTCTGATTATACACGGTTGCCAAATCGCCAACCAAACCTCAACCCACGGGGTTTTCTGCTCGGGGTAGAAACTGCAGATTTTGAGATTCCCATCATTTCCGAGAACCATTTTCCGGGGCCGATTATCACCGTAATCGCTTGTAAGAAAAGAGCCACTTTGCATAGTCATCTTGCCGAGGTCGTCCATGCTCACCAACGGGTTTAGGGTGCTGTAGTAAGTAGCCAAGGAGGATTTGGAACTCAGACTCGCGGAATAGAGAATCAGATTCGTGGAATTGACGAATCTGAAGATCTCGTTTTCGGAACGAAGCTCGATTCTTGTGATATTTTGGTTCGGGAGAATGGTGTTCGTTGGGCTAGCGAAGCTATTCCAATGTCCAAAAATCAAATTGCCTTGGTCACTTAGACTGAGAACGCGCGATGTGGAATTGGAAGTAGGCGAAGCGTTTCCCAAGAGGGTATCATTGAGAAAAAGCTCGCCTGTGGAGGTGATGACGAGGGAAGCGGAGTCGGTGACCGGTGAACCGAAGTTTGCAGACCATACGACGGGGTCAGCGTCAAGCGGGACGTTAGTGAACCAAACGGAGAAGGTGTAACGATATGAGGAAATGGGGAAGAAGCCTGCAGAGAAATTGGAATTCGGAGAGAGAAGGATGCGATTCTGGTTTGGACGCCATGGGGAATCTGAGGCATTGAAGGAAGTAAAATTGATGGTAGTCTGGGAAATTGAGAATTGCATTAGGGAGAGGAGGGAGAGGGTGAAACAGAGGAAGAGAAAGTTTGAAGCCATAGTTTTGGTTTTCGAGGGCTCTATCTTATTTCTGGTTGGGAGTAATGGTATTTAGGTGGTGGATGTGAAGACGTCGGAGGCGTACTCAAGACGGCTAGGGGGTCTGTTGACTGACCATTAAGGGGCGACTTTGAATATTACTACAAAGAATAAACGGCAATCTAACAACCTAAATTAATTTTATAAAAATAATTAATATTTTAAATTAATTTTAAAAATATAATTAACATTTTAAAATATTTAAATTATTATAATTTTATCTCTATGTTAATAAAAATATAAAATTTTATTTAATATATCTTAATTATTATTTAAAATATCATATGTATAATATTATTTAAATAAATTATAAAATTTATCTTGACATATAGATTCTATATAGTATCAATTTTAAAATTTATCTAGTACTCTTTTTTAAATATTACGACACATAGTATTTTAAATAATAGATTAAAATAAATTTATATTTATATTAGTAAAAATATAAAATTATATTAATTTAAATATTTTAGGATATTAATCATATTTTTTAAATTAATTTAAAATATTAATTATTTTTTTAAATATTAATTATTTTTTTAAATATTAATTTATAGTATTAAACGTACCTTTTCCCTGTTATAAATGCATAGTCTTGGCAAATTGACCGACTTCAGAGCCTTTTGTTTCTTCCTTATGTTTCCACATGCCCATCTATTATTTATAAACCACTTTAGCATAGTTTATACATATTAAAAAAAATTAATTTTATTAATTATATCATAAAATTTAATAATTTTTTTTATTTTTAATCCTATTTAATATATATTATATTCAATAAAAATAAAATTAATATAAATAAATAAAAGATAAAATTATATATTTATATAAAAAATTTATCTTTCAACCTTATAAATAAGATTAAAATAAATATTCTCTCTTTACCTTATAAATAGAATTAAAGGAGTGTACCTTAAGTTCTAATTATAAGATTAATTAATTTTTTTAATAGATTAATAAAGATAAATAATCAGTTAGTTATAACTAATATAAGAATTAGTTGACTAATTTTAATAGATTGATGACTATATAATATAAATTTATTTTAAAAATTTAAATTTAATTATAATTAATTATTTTTTAATATACTTAAAAAAATTAACTAATATTTTTGTTGTACAAGAATTTTTGAAAAGGTGTTGGACTCACTCACGATCTAAGGGCAGGATAAAATCTTCCTTCCTCCTAAGCAATACCAATATCGGATAGGGCGAGTTATCTATTACCCTTAGGTGTAAACCTATGCATCGAGGAGCTAGGATGTTTCTTCAAAAGCCGCGACTAGAATCACAATAAAATGATACTCCCTAAGGCTTGAACACGCTCTAAATAGTTATATGTCTTACTCCTTTGCTAGTTAAACCCACTGATGATGAGTAAAATTAACTAATTTTTTTTAGTTGCCCACTCGATTCATCAGAATTTTGCCCTAACTACATCCGGATCCGACTCGCGTTGCGCACCTAGCTATGGTGGGCGAGTCTCCTAACAGAGATTTTTTGCATACGCTAAAGCTCAAACTCGAGACCTTATTTAAGTGATACTGAGCTGCTTACTACTCGAACCAATTCCTGTTAATAAATTAACTAACTTTTATTACTACGTTATCTTCAGTTTTATACTCGCTTTTGGACATTGTCCACATCAAACCGACACACATACATAAACACAAGCGATCTTCCTTTCTGGCTCCCTTTCCTTAATCATCAAATTGCTAATCTTTTAAGCGTATTAAATTCCTAAATCTGTTAACAACCTTTCTTTAATTATCAAATTGATATACCTCTAATCCTATTTATAGAGCAGAAAGAACGTTTATTTTGATCCTATTTATAAGGCAGAGAGAGAAAATTCATATAAATGTATTATTTTACCTTTTATTTAATATTATGTTGACTTTATTTCTATTAGATGTAATATATATTAAATTGGGCAAAATTAGAAAGTTATTTAATTTTATAGCATAATTAATGAGGTTTAAGATTTTTTTTGCGCAGTGTGAAACATGCTCAAAATAACTTATAAATAAGAGTAGAGAAGTATCTTTTAAGCTTATTAAATTATTAAATCTGCTAAAAAAGTTACTACCTTCCGTCCTTAATACGCTATTTAATTATATGTATTTAAAATAACCTTAATAAAAATCTCTTTAATATATGTAATCATATAAGGATATTTAGAGGGAGAAATTATAATTTTAGAAGATAAAATAGATTAAAATCTTATATTTATAATTAAAATAAATTTTTTATCTAATTCTTATATTTAAAATTAGATAGCCGATGAATCACAGTTTCTTTTTTGAATCAATAGTTTCTTTTTCCAATCTTCCAGTTCTCCATCGGCTTCGTGAACGACCCACATTGTCTGGTTTCATGCTTTGGGGCCCAAAATGCACTTCACGTCTGTTTTTTGGAACTTGAAATACTTGGTATTAATTTCTTTTTTGGGCCTTCAAAAATAGTGATAGGCCTGAGTAGAGTGCCCGCTACCCGGTGCATCCCCCGGGCCCGTAGTCAATTTGCCCGGTTTGAGCCCGCCCAAATTAAGCCCGTAACTGGCAGGCTTAAATGGGCAGGCTACATGCATTATACGGGCGGGGCACGGGCACACCCTCGGGCTGCCCGTGCCCGTCCGTATATGTATATACATATTTTTTTTTATATATTACAGCCTAAAATGAGCCAGGGTGTCTGGGTGTGTCACTGTGTCTTATTCCTTTTCCTTCCTCCTGCCGGCCGCATTCAGTATTCACTCAGTAAGCCCTAATTCTGCCTTTCATCTTCAGATGGGTGTTAGCGTCGACGTCGCTAAGGAGAGTACCCAGTAGGCAAGGCCACCCATTTGGCCATTTGGTTTGGCGATTCCTTCCTCCACAGCGGTTGCAGCCTTGAGCCTCCAGCTCCACCTGAGCTTCATTTCATCCTGTTCGAACAGAGCGAGCCAAATGATTGAAGCTGACACAGGCAGTTGGCAGTTAGTCAGTAGTCGCCGCTGGGAGCAAGCAAGAAGCAGCGGCAAGAAGGGCCTCCACTTGTTACCGTGGTCGCTCTCGGGTCTCCTCGGCGTCGCTCTCGGGTCTCCTCGGCGTCGCTCTCGGTTTTCCTCGTCGTCGCTCTCAGTGCTCTTGCCGCCACACCCTCTCTGTCTCTTGTAAGTTTTCCTGCTCTTGCCGGCACACCCTCTCTGTCGCTGTTGTTTTCCCTTCAATTATTTTCCAAGGCGACGTCGACCCCATAGGAGGGAGACCGGAAAAGCTTTGTTGAGCTTTGACGGCGAAGGATGTAACATCCCGATTTTTGGGTCTAGTTGAACTGGGAGGTAGTCTGATATGGGCAGGCTGCTAAACCCGTATTCCCAGGGTAGTAATCTGATATGGGCGGATTATTTACCTGTATTTTGTAGGATCCGAGGGATGAGCTAAATCCTTCAGGATGTAAAGATGAGTTAAGTCTTTAACCTACAGAATCGGGACAGTTCACCTAGGTTCAAAATGAGGAATGGGAGGAATGTCCTAAGTCTTAAGCCTAGGAATTCTGCAGGTAGCTTGATATGGGCTGGCTCCTGTGTAAGATAACCTGATACAGAGGGTTGTCGAGCCTTTCAATTAACAAGGACTCCCGAAGAGAGGGGATGAGTTATTGAAAGAGAATTTCTAGAACTTAGGATGAAGGATAAGAAGAAAGTGAGACCCTAGAATTATGTTAAGATTCTGTGCGGTGAGATATGAAAGGAATGGACACTGAGCAGTAGAGTTGTCCATGAGAAAGAAAGCAGATGTATGAGAAAGATGTATTGGTGACTTTTGGTAGTGACGAGGAAGTAGATTGGTCGCGACTAATATGGGCAGAGAGCTTTGGTCGTGACGGATATGTATGTGGTGTCGCGACTAATGAGTAGAATGAGCCTGGTCGCGACTAGAATATGTTGTGGTCGCGACGAAAGACTGTTGTGGTCGCGACTAGAGAGTGTTGTGGTCGCGACTAATAAACACAGAAGGTGTTAAGTCGCGATGAGATGATAGCTAGGTCGCGACTAGTGACTAAAGTAGTGCCAAGCGTATGGGCCATGAGTTGTGAAGGTCCAAATAAGATAGTTACCCGGTTAGAGATAGACCGGAGGCAAGAGGCCAGATACAGGAAAGGTTATCTGGAGACCATGAGGTAGACTGATAAGGTATCCTCATGGGACCCACAAGATGCCACATGGCATTAGAGTGGTGATTCGGTGACCTTTCAGTAGAGTAAAGTTACTCGGTTGGCACGAAAATTGAGGAAGTGATCAGATAAGTCTGGGACTTATCTGGATAGCATTGGGAAGCGTGCAAGGTCTCTTCCAGTCGCCACATGGCATTAGTCTGGAGAAAGCAGATAAAGCTGAGTGCACGCATTACGAGGCAAGATACTGGACCGGTGAGTCAGCATGCTGAGTCAGCTGATGAGGTGTCCAGGGAATTGTGACATGTGAAAAATATGCTGCTGAGGTGTCCCGATGATACAGTAAAAGAGAATTAAAGAAAATAGGAAAATCCAGGAAAAACCATGACCGCAGGATCAAAGTTCATGGTAATTACAGAATTGCCATTGAAGGCAATTATAAATACCCCCCTCCATTTCATTTGGATCACGCATGGCAAGAGGAAAGAGAGAGAAAGAAGAGAGAAGGAGAAGGAAGGGAAGAGAGAAAGGAGAAAAGGAAGTAAGGAATTCTGGCGGAGCTGGAAGCAGAATAAGGATAGTAGAGTTCTGCTGAGCTAGCCAGGTAGTAACTAATCCTAACTTTTATGTAATGGCTTTGTGATTGATGTGCTATTGTTTGGTTGGATTGTTGTCTTATATGTGATGTCTGAAGCTCTACTGCAATGCTATGATCATATGTTATTGAGTATGGAAGCAAGCGGCATACTTATCTGTACACAATCACAAACAAGCACTGTCACACTGCATTACATATACTGTTATGATTATTACTACTGAGATTTCCCCGAATCTCATCCCCCTTGTATAACCATTTCAGGGAGGTTATGTCAAGGTAGATTTTGAGAATTTTGGGAGATGCCGTTATGCTGCTGAATTTTGGCGGAGATAGCAATAATGGAGGAAGGATATGATGTGTACTGTGTACGTAGGTACTGTCTAAGGAGGCTGGTAGTGAGTGGACCTAGCCGATTCATCCAGTCTTTCCTGGGTACTTACGTAGAATGGTAGTTCCAATGAGGGAATTACCGAATCAGTACAGCTAGTATAGCTTCCGCAGGTGTGCTCTGAGGAGTCTAAGGCAGGATGTTTCAAAGGAACTCCTCTGTCATATGGAAAAGCTTTCCCCTCTCTCTGTATAAAATGCTGGCTTTGTTGGAATTGCTTAGCTTGGAGATTCGAACTTTTCTTGATTTGGAATTGCGTCGTCACCAACAACAAAAACATTGATTTGGAATTTCTTGATAGTGTCATTGATGTTATATCTATTGTTCCTTGCTGTATCAATTAGTATTGTTGGAATTGCTCAGTTAGTATTTTGGTCATCGGGCAGTGATTTGTTTAAGTGAACTCTGTTGCTGTTGAAATTGCTCAGTTAGTATTTTGGTCTACTATTGCTTCTGTATTGCTTCTTAATTGCTGTCGGTTGTAACAACATTAGGAGGTATCTTTCTTTATTGCTTCTGTCTGTTTAACAAGATTAGGAGATATCTTTCTGTATTGCTTCTGTATGTTTTAATTTGGCATTCTGTATTATTTCTGTTTCTGTCTGGTTTCACTTGACATTATGTATTGCTTCTGTTTCTGTCTGGTTTCACTTGACATTATGTATTGCTTCTGTTTCTGTATGTTTTAATTTGAATCTGTCTGTATTGCTACTTTTGAGCAGCAAGGAAAATGAGCTCGGAACAATCTCTAATCACAACAATGGAAGACGCTATTGAAGAGGTTAATAAAACTGAAATTGAAGGTACTGCTACCTCACCAAATAAGGAAGGGAAAGCTCAAGCAAAGAAAAGAAGGAGGCAAACATCTAACGCATGGAAATATTTTACTAGGATGCCATTAAGTGAAACAAAGGGTAAACATCGGGCAAAGTGTAACTATTGTGGAGTAGATTACGCAAGTCATCCAACTTTGCATGGGACAAACCAGCTTTGGCGACATTTGGCACGGTGCCCACAAAATCCAAATAAAGCAACCAGTCAGACACAGAATTGTTCCTCTAGTTTTGGTCAAACACATGTGTTTAGTCAAGAGCGATGCAGAAAAGCACTTGCAAGATTCATCATTAAGGATGAGATAGCTTTTAGAACTGTGGAAGGGGAGGGTTTTCAAGAATTATTGCAAAAGCTTCAACCTAGATTTCAAATCCCCTCACGATGGACAGTTGCTAGGGATTGCTACAAGTTGTATGTTGAAGAAGCAAAAGGTTTGAGAAAGTATTTTAAACGATCTAAAGTTCGTGTGTCCCTTACTACAGATTGTTGGACTTCAGTTCAGAACTCAAACTATATGTGCTTGACTGCTCATTGGATTGATGACAATTGGACTTTGCAGAAAAGAATTTTGAATTTTTGTGTCATTGAGAACCATAAAGGGGATACGATTGGCAAGCAAATTGAGGATTGTTTGTTGAAGTGGCGCATTGACAAAGTCTTTACTATTACGGTTGACAATGCTTCTTCCAATGATACTGCAGTTGCTTATTTGAAAAAGCGCTTAAGGAGTTGGGATGGTCTAGTTCTTGATGGAGAGTTCTTGCAAATGCGGTGTGCTGCTCACATACTAAATTTAGTTGTTTCTGAAGGATTGAAAGAGATGAACAAGTCCATTGAGCTCATTTGGCATGCGATTAAATTTGTTAGATCATCTCCAGGAAGACAACGCAGGTTTAAAGAGTTGGTGGAAAAAGAGAGAATTGATTCGAAGAGCCTATTATGTTTGGATTGTCCTACTAGGTGGAATTCGACATACCTTATGTTGGACAGTGCAATTAAGTTCATCAAGGTCTTCACTAGGATGGAGGAAGAAGATGCAGATTATAAGGATTATTTCAAGAAGCAATTTAAATTTTCTGTTTTTGATTGGAGTCTTGCGAAGGAGTTTGTTGTGTTTTTGAAGTTGTTCTACTCCATGACCCTAAAATTTTCTGGGTCAAATTATGTGACGACTAATGATTGTTTTCAGCATATAGTCGCCATTCAATCAAACATGTCCACAAGTATAGATAGTTCCTATTCTCTGTTGGGTGACATGGCTAGAAGGATGCTAACCAAGTATGATAAGTACTGGGGGAATTTAGAGAAATTGAATCCATTTCTAGTTGTTGCAGTGATACTAGACCCTCGATACAAGCTCACATATGTCAAAGTTGCTTTTGAAACAATTTTCCCTGATCTGACAAAGCGTGAAGCAAAGTTGAAGCAGATTATGGATGTATTGTATCGATTGCAGGATCAGTATGCAAGCAACTTCAATCTTTCTGGCAAGGAAGCCTCTACATCTCAGTCTGAGCCATTATTAGAGCAAATCGATGCCAATGCTTGTAGGAGGAATGTGATAGTTCCAGATGTTGACCTTGGAATGTCATTATTTGCCATTGATCCTACTTTTAAGAAGTTTTTAGCTAATGCCAAGATTGTGACTAAAAGGGTTGAACAACTTTCAGAGGTGGATGAATATCTTCAAGCTGATTTACTTGATTATTCTGAATCAAAATTTGACCTTCTGGCATGGTGGAAAGTGCATTCTTCTAAGTATAAAGTTCTAAGTCTGATTGCCCGCGATTTGTTGGCTGCTCCAGTCTCTACAGTGTCTTCTGAATCAGCTTTTAGTACTGGAGGTTGAGTCATCGATGCTTTTAGGAGCTATTTATCCTCAAGCATGGCCGAGGGACTCATATGTGCTCAAAATTGGCTACGTATGTATGACTCCCCCAGGAGTTTGATGTTGATAATTTTGAGCAGTCAACAAGTCTTGTTGCAGGTAATTTCAATAGTATTTTAAACTTTTATTGTTTTATCTTTTTATTACATACTAATATACTTTTTCAAATTTGTTTTGTAGAGGTAGAGGCAGCTCCGTCTACTACCATCACAAGTGAATCTGATGAAGATGATGCATGATCATAGTTCAATTAAGAATAATTATATTTTGTGTGCATTGTGGACTGTGTGTTTACAAATTTGTATTTATGATTGTTTTCTTTTAAGATTTTATGATGAACAATTATATCATGTGTGCACTGTTGTTTTATTCTGATTGTTATTAGAACTTTAATTTGGTTTAAATAGGAAATTTTTTCACTCTTTGTAAACGAGCTGCCCATGCCCATTTGAGCCCAAACGGGTTCAGCCCAGCCCGTTTATTACCGGCTTAAACGGGCTGAGGTACGAGCATGGGCTAACCCGTGCCCATTTAACATTTCGCGGGCGGGCTATAGGCTGACCATCGGGCCAGGCCAGCCCAGCCCGTTGCACACCCCTAAATAGTGATGGTACTACGAGGTATTAAATGGGCCGTTTCTTTCAGTGTTGTGTTGTGAGGGCTTTTCGATTCAACCTCTATATTATTGAACAAAAAAAAAAAGATTCACCGGAGCCTTAGCGTACGCAGAAAATCCCCGTTGGGAGACTCACCCACCATAGCCAGGTGCGCGACGCGGGTCGGATCCGGATATAGTCGGGGCAAAGCTCCGGTGAACCGGGTGGGCAACCAAAAAAAAAAAAACCTCAAACCAAAAATTGAATTATGCACACTAAGTTTTACATAACGTAAATCGTTTTTTTCAATTTAACTTAATTATGACTGATCATGTCTGATTGAAATTTGCCTTAGGGCAACAAATCGACTCCATAATGGTAAATCATTATTCATAAAAAGTCAATACATACATTTTAGATGCAATGCCAGTGTGAAAGAACTGTACTGTACTTCATGTGAAGGAAATTGTTGCTTGAAAGAATTACCACGGCATGGACTCGTGAACCACCCAGGTAACCTCATCGGGAAGAACATTGGATCAATGAATGCCCAGAAAATATACAATGCTATATACAAGTGTAGTCAATTCAATATTTCATAATTTCCCCTCGCGGCCTCTGCTACGAGCCGTAAAATTGGTACAAGTTAAACAAGGGTGGGTATTAACAGATGTGAACCCACCACCTGTGTATACGCTTTCATCAAAATCAAAATTACAGCAGCGGCAAGAAATGCACAACTTTCCAGGAGTTCAATAAGGAAATTCCCATCTCCCCACCTTTTCTTGGACTGTTACTTCCGATGCCGTCGCTTTTGATCCGCTCTCTGTCTCTTCTCATCATCCCATTCTCGGTCATACAAGCTATTATTAACAGTAAAGGACTCAAATTTCGAGAGAAAAAATTGTTGACAGTAATTGCCAATAGCAATAACACCGCAGACACTTTCAGTAATTCAGTTATTACCGCTTTCTCCAGTGAAAGATGAAGTAACAGCAATGAAAAAAGAAAAATGAATTTACCTTCAGAATCCAGATGAAACATGCATGTTAAATCCAACAACCCGGTTCTTGAAGGATCAATCAATGTGTTCTTGAATTGACAAAAAAAAAAAATATATATATATATATATGACCCTTACTGCAAATAAAATCAGACTTAAGGATACGGTTCTGAATCACGACGGTTCATCTTACTAGCCATGTCTTTGCCATGAATCCTTAGACCTGGCTCATCCATGTAACTTGCATGCTGCATTACAGGCCCCTTTCGCTCTCCCCGGTCTCTCCCATCATACGGTTGTGACATACCCATACCAGCAGGAGGAGGTGGAGGGGCCACTGGCGAGTACTCACCTGGTTCACCCGTTGGTAGATACTCTCTCTTAAGTTTACGCCTCTTGGATGCTGCTGTTAAGTCCATGTCTTCTTTCAGAATGTTTGCTTTCTCTCGTTCCCTTTCCCTCTCTCTTTCCTTCTCTTCCTTCATAAAAGAAAACAAAGAAAGTTGCAGCATTTACTTATCTGTCAGGGTTTGGCAAACAACTGTACATGGGCATCTCCGATGCACTACAACGGAGAAGAAAGTAAAAGAAACAACTACATGCAGGACGAAAACAGCCATGTAACAAAGAGAATAACTGGTACAAGAAAGAAACATTACAAAAAAAGTATCATAAATCTATTCACCCTTTCTAAATAAAAAAAATTACATTAGAAAGAATATGAACATAGAGATGGCAGAAATGTTTATCTTGACAATGACAGTATACCAGAAAGTCTGGCCTGATCAGTGAAGCACCTTAACCCACAATTTAGAGATAGAGAAACCTTACTTATCAAGGAGCAAGTAAATTGTAATAATCAAATTACATCCTTATCTTATATGCCATAAAGAATAAAAGGAACTAAGTCTTTTAAATAGAGACAGAAAAACATCACATACTATAGAGCATGACCAATGAAATTGAACTATAGTACATTATATAGAACTCTAAAAGTCTTCTAATCAATAAATGCATATACTTAGTTGTAGATCTTGTAGAGTGGTAGATATTAGTAAACATAAATTGATTAATACCTTCAATGACAATCCATCCCGTTCATCCCGCTTCCGATCTCGGAAATCATCTTCTTTTCTACGTTTGGCATCATCCTGTGAAACTAAGCAATTTTCTTCAGACCGTCTCCGTTCCTTTTCTTCATGCCTTGGAGAAAGTCTCTGAGAATGCCTTGTAGCTCCATACCTTCTATCAGCATCCTCATCACGCCTGCCAGCACTAAGAGAATGAGGAACCATATTTGGTGGTAAAGGGGGTGGTGGAGGCAAGCTTTGCGCATGGAAGCGATCATCTGAATGATATTTTTCTGAAGTTGCATCACCATACTGCAATATACTTCTGTCATCCTTGTTTCTATCATCCTTAGCCTTCTCAGGCAGTTTATTGAAACTCCTTTCATTACCTCTCTCTTGCATTCTTTCGATAGATCTTTCTCTACTATATCTTTCTAATGACCTATCCTTAGATTTGTCGGCAACAAACTCATCACCACGTGACTTATCCAAGCGGTCCAATCTTTCCCTGTGTTCCCTTTCATATCTCTCGTTGCCTTTGTCCTTTGGCCTATCCAATTGCTTATCACCTGCCCTGTAGACACTAAGTTCATCAGGTCCCGATTTGTCATCAGACAATCGAAGATCTATCAACCTCTCTCTTTCAGAAAATCGTGCTTCACTCACTAAATCTCTTGCCTCTGAATCCCCTTTCCGACGCTTAACTAGTTTGTCAGGTTCCTCAGCAGAACTAGCTCTCTTCTGAACCTTATCACCAGACTTCAAAGCAACAGCCATGTTTTCATGCCTTGGAGAATGAGCTACACGAGACGAGGGTCCTTTTGCCAAGTCAGAATTTCCATCATCCTTCACCATAGAAGCCCTCATATCAGAAGACTTGACAGCTCCAACATCTGCTCTTGATTCACTACCACTAGAATCTAATGAAATTCTAGCTAATGGAGCCGAACCTTTAGCAGAAGCAGAACTACCATTAACATTCACCAAAGAAGAATTGGTACTTCCAGCATGTCTTCCCTCCGATGCATGACTTTGTAGATCCTTGTCAGCACCAGAGGAACCAGAAGTTCTAGAAATGGATTTTCCAGATCTACCGTCTTCTTTCAAAGGATCTTGTTTTGAGGACTTTGAAAGTGGGCCAGCAGGCACTGAGCGTTTTGCTGAAGTTCTTGACTGTGAAAAGTAAAATCAAATTATCACACAGAAATCGCAAAAAAAACTCCAATGACGGATTATCATAAAAAAACTCTAATGCAGAAAGTAAGTGATAACATCGGATCATATAAAAAAGTTCAGTGTATAGATAAAATGGCTATCTGAACAGCTTGAAATTGAGATACCTCAGCCACTTTGGTCGCATTTTCATCCAATGATCTATTTGTGGATTCATCTACTTGCATTTGGTTTTCCACAGCTCTTGATGTTCCAGAATGTCCAGCAGAAGGCAAGGATGATTGAGCATCTAGTCCATTCACCAATGAACTACCCTTGAGTTTAACTTGAACAGAATCAGATTTAGTGTCTGGAATGCTTTCAGTTCTTTCTACCTTACCCTCTGCAGGTTTTGTTCTATTTGGTTGTTCCTTGACGGTATTGCCAGAGTCCAAATGTTTTCCATTGGAAGATTCCATTTGAGAAACATTTAGACCAGTCACACTTTGTACAGCTGCCGGGGAAGATTTAGAAGTGATAGTTGGTGCTGGTTTCAACTCAAGATAACCCATTCCAAACTCCTCATCGGTAACCCACGAAGGCTACAAAATTAAAAAAACAAAATTATAATATAAACTGTGTTAGAACTTAACAACTCTAAGCTAATAGCCAAAGTAACATCATACCTTTCGAGCAGCTAATGCTGCAGCAACCCCAGTTGCCAAAACCTTAAGATCTTCCCTTTCATCACTTTTGATCTTAGCTACCTGATTTATGACCCAGTAAGTAAAAAATGCCATAATATTCTGAATTATTAGCAACAAAAAAAAAAAAAAAATTACCCGTTTCTCAAGATTAATCCCACTCTTCCTCGTAACAGGGAAAACACCAGAAATTTTTGTCAACATTATGAGAGCATTTCTAATCTCCATGTACTCACTAGATTCTAGACACTGAATGAGTAACCTTGTGATTCTCTGGCTCCATTTCCAATGTACCTATCAGTCAAAAAGCAAATTTCAAATGGGTCAACTCACATATAGCACACAAATAAAATCGCTATGAGCTGTCAGTTCAGATAGATGTCAAAACAAAAGGGATTTATACAAAGACAAGACAAAGTTAAAAATACCCAAGCCTTCTGCAGCATCAAATGTATCAGAGCTCTTATAAATTTGCGCAAGTTGTTGTTCATACTTCATACACCATCAAGTTATAAGCAAAAAATCATTTCAACAAGGATTGAGATATTTGTGCCAAATATATGACAGACAATCCCCACACCAATTCAAGAACCATTTTCAGCTATTACTAAAACTTACAAGATACAACAGCAAAACATGTCCAAAAATATTTCAACTAAACTATGATGGCATATCATAATCCTAGTCAGATGGCCTTGGAAGTTCTCCATATGGTGAGCATATGGATTGGTGAAGGCCAAATTATTTACTGACTACATAATTCAAGCTACTGCGTCTCAAAAAGAAAATATAGGAATAACAAAAAGAAGTGAGCTATTAAGAAACATTGATTTCAGCAGCACATATGCCAACGGGGTTTGCTGAAAATTGAACCATAGTCCAGGCAAGCATGTTGTAGTTATGATGTCAGAAAGATAAAACGTCACCAAAAATCCAAATTGAGAATAATGACAGCACAGATTGGACACACACCACAAAGGTAGGACAAATGCATAGCAGTTGGAAATGAGTAAACTTGCCTTGATGAATTGCCCATATGTAACTCGTTGGCTGTTTGGATATCTGTAGTAAACAGCAAAGCCTGGCATATTTCCACATTCACGTTCATAAATAGTTTCATCACGCTGCAGAAGGATACAATAGGAAAATATCAACCAACAATAATTAAAAATACAAATCAAACAACCACTGAAACTTACCAACAGAATAAAAATGAAAAATTGCAGAAAGTAAACCAAATAAGTAATTTAATTACCTTCCAATAGTAAGCAATCTTCAATGTCTCATACAGAAACCTGCCAAGCCTGCCTGCCTCATATTCTGTGCAGCAGCAAATCATTGGTTGTAGGGTCTTACAGATCAAAACATCTATGTGGTTGACCGTATTAAAATATGGAGTTCCAAGAGAATGAAGAGTATGCACAAACATGGCACAATAGACAGCATCTGGCATACTGAAAGTGCAGCGTGGAAAAATACATCTCTGAAGAAACTCCATATTGATCTTCAACGTATCAGGACAGGAACTCAACCACTTGTCCTTTTCATGAGAAAGCCTTCTACGAACAGATGCAACATTTTCTTCATGCTTACGGAGTTCACTACTCAAACGGTCAAGAGATTCTTGGATCCGTTCCTTTTCCTTCTTCCTCTTAGTGATTGCTGAGCTTGAATTGTCCGAAAGTTCCTCCAAAGATTTAAGATTAGCATGCAGCTTGGCAATTTCTGATTCATAACGATTTTTTGGAACATATAAATCATATAATGTGAGACCCCAAAAGGTGGCATAAAGATCAGGGGATAGGCTATTCCATGCTTTTGAAGGCAACATAGTTTTGACGGTATCAAGAAGATCTGACCACCTGCATACATTTACAAAGCAGTTTATACCAACCCAAAAGATATCAAAGTAAAACTTTTAAGCTCAGTACCCTCTATTTCATAAAGTTCAAATGTCATAATTTGATTCAATGAAAAACCAACGACAGAACATCAATTGCATTGAGATATTAGTTTAACAATTTAAAATGAACCAGAAAGTATGGGGGAAATTTTAAGAAAAATATAAAACAAAAGCCAAAAGGTCGGGATTACAACCTTACAGCCTTTTGAGCTGAGCCAAGATCCAAAACCATACTGGAAGTATGGTCTACAGGATCAGTCTCAGAATTTGTAGAAGCATCACTGGTTGCATTTCTGTCATCTAGAGGCCAACATACATCAGGACTCCTCTGACACTTAAAAAGCCTCATCACTGGACGATATATCAAGAAACCAACCTACATCAGGGAAAAGGAAAAACCTTAAATGAAAGTTCAAGTAAAGAATGATTTACTATAAATACTATCGCTAAGGGGCACACAAGAATGGAAATAATGATACAAACAAGCAGAAATTTTAATGAGAACAAATAGAAAGTATATGAAACATACAGCCAAAGGGCACACAAACCTCTGGGTCCAGGTGGTACAGGTGGACTATTTCATCAAGGGAAGGAATAAGATTAGCATAAGTTGATGCTGGCGTCACTGCACTGCAAAGAAACTCCACATATTGAAGAAGTGTTCCATGACATCTATCAAATTGCTCACTAACCATCTTAATGTATTGTGCCTCTGCATTGATGACAACCCTGCAAAGAAAATAAACTGAGGGGAATAATATTGAGCATAAATTCTAACATTCATTAGTTGAATGGCTTACAGTGAACGGTGTTGAGCAATAAGCAATAGGAGGGGGATTGCCAACTTTGGTTCATCTTTTGGAAGTAATGCATCTCTCAGTCTGCTAGTTGACTTGATCAATGCCTGCATTGACAATTTGAAATCCCCTTTAAACTTAAAGCCTAAAACTAGGTATAATTTCTGAAAGATAAATTCAATTAGAAAACCTATACATGATACGTAAAAAGCCAATAAAAAAAGATATATGATTGATTGCACCCAATAAAAATTGAGTAAGAAAATCAGATAAACCATCTTGTTAGTTAGGCCATTTGCTATAGACCCGAAAAGACCATTAGGTGAAGGAACTTTGGTGTGCAAAACATTGCGTTGTCAGCAAAATGACTCATGCATTATCTTCTAGAGATTATTTTATTATGCAGCCAAGTTGCTGAGACTTGAGACTTGAGAGTACAAATAATATTAGGCTAGATAATTAGGTTGCTGATGCATTCATCATGGCTCCTCATATGAGATTCATATGAATCACTGAATTTATTGAATACTTCTAAGGGCAAAGCTGTATTAGATGTACCTTGTTATTTCGAGTTATTCCAAAAGAAGTTGCTTGATATCTGAGAGTTTCACTCCCAGCCATGGCATCCAGCTGTTCATCAGTCAAGTTTTCAGTATACTGGACATTTGCCATTTGTTGGATGAGCTCCTGAGAAAGCCATTCAAAAAATTATCCAATGCAACCAAAATTTGTCTTACACCATTAAATAACTTTCTATGCACTCCAGTTAGAGTAAAAAGATCATAACAATCAATATCAATATCAATAATCAATAACAATAATTAAAAAAGAAAGTAACGACAAGAAACCTGCAGAAGAACAAGCTCAATTCCTTGACCTTTCTTCAACTGATTCACAAGATACTGGAAAAGGCCCCGCAATTCCATTGATGGATACTTCTTACAGCTACAACACACAAATCATTAAAAAGTTCGATTAAGCATTTTGTGAAAACTGCGCCTTTTTGAAGTAACAATCATATTCACATATTTCCCACTTCATTCGACACCAAAAAATTACAAAAAAAAAAATAAAAGTACTAATAAGAAAGAATAATATCAGCAAATAAAAACATGAACATGAAAGAATTATCCCAATTATTATTACAGAAAACCAACAAGTGAAATAATGTAAAAGAACTTGAACCATGTCTATATGGTAGAGAAATCATGAGATGTCAAGCAACGAGGGAAATTGAATCAGACTTAAATGAGCAACCCACAACAATTGTAAAAATATGTTAGCCCTTTGGTAGATTAGAAAAGCTTGGTGAGGAGAATGAATTGCAACTGGGAAGCATAAGAAGCTTGTTTGAGACAGGCGTTGGATACTCTGACGAAATAAATTTCCAGCCTTCAATGGAATCTGCCTTCCAAGCCATATGGAATGAGTGACACTTTCTTCTCCAGAAAGAAGTTTAAAGTCACCTTCATGCCACACATGGTTTCAGCACATCAGATCCAAACAGGAAAAAGAAAATACTATATACCCTATTCACACCCCAAAAATATTTTCTGAATAAAAAATAAGTTTTACATATATTATTAAAATAGCCACAGAGGAAACACAACCCAAAAAAAAAAGTGACTCAACACATAGTCCCATACCACTTTTCTCTCTTCCATTGGCTCACTAGCTATTTGCAGGTTTAGAGACCAGAGAACGGAGTGCATGTATGATAATCAAAAAGATTGGGGAGAGGTAAGTTGAATATAAAACTTTGTTCCCAATAAAAGCTAATGGAGTACAAGAATGGGACATGATGACTCAAACACAGTAAATTGGAGATAAATGCCCTTCAGATTCATGAATAACAAAAATGTTTTACTTCAATAATAAAGTTGCAAAACAGAAGCATAAAGCTGCTGAAATATCACGTATGCATCAGTATTTAATGTTAGGCAGAATCCGTAGAACAGACCATTCATCAAAAACGTCAAAATCCTAACATATCGCCAGAAAATCCTAAGAACCTATTCAAACGAGCTACCCAATAAGCCCATTCAACATATACACAACCAAAACGAAAAAAAAATCAGAAAGTTGATACAAGGTAATAGCACACTTCAATCTATTGTATATTATTACTCACAACTAAACTACTATATGCATCAAGAGAAAGGAAATGCATGGAGGGAGATAGAGAGAAGAAAATCAAACCAAACTGCTCCAGATATTCCATTCCACATTCCTCCTATGCAAAAAGATATTCTGTGATGAGTAACAGCCCCCAAAGTTGTTCAGAATTTTAACAGGTATCTTCAGCATGTATAACGCAGCCCATAAATATATCATGCTTTCCTTTTGGAGTATATATCTTAGTAACAACCCTAGCACAAAAATTCCACACTACCATTTCATCAGTAGGCAGGGTCATGTCAGCTACACAGACAAAGCAATCATCAACCACTCCTGAATCCCTGTTGATCAATCATCAGACAACCTACTGATGATGTGACCAAATGAAATGTTGTTCTTTGACCGCATCCTCTGTGTTTGAAGAAAAATGTCTATTATCTAAAGTGTTAATCCACTATGTCTGTTCGTAGATATAGGCAGTAAACGGCTTCAGAAAAAGTTAAAGATAGAACTCCTATGGTATATTGAAGTTTCCATCAGCGTTGAGAGAAGGAAGCAATAGCTAATAGATTGTGCCACTTTCAAGAGAGCTACGCCAACTTGAACTTCCATCAGATAAATCCAAACCTACCTAGTATTAGTCCAACACAAAGGTGACAGGACCCAGCACTCATGTCCAACAAAAGGAGCACAGATCTTGCTAGTAATAAAATTTCAGAATATATTATAATCATCACAGAGGAACCATCCAAAGTCATTAGTTCAGGCTCTGCCCTCTCCACCAGAGCAACACCTTAAGAATTCCTCACCCTAACTTCTTTAGGTTCAGCGCAAAATATGCATAACAGAATGGCTAACCTCCAGCTTGTAATTAGGATCAGCCTCCCCACTGAACATAACCACTCCACAAAATGCTATGACCCGTCATTTCATCATTAAACTTACAGATGGCCATAAATCAAGGAAAATGTTAGATCCTAGATATACGCCACAGATCATCCCACAGACCTCAAGAATCTGTATAACCTCCAACCATGTTCATGCATTTACTACATACTCAATCTATCACCATTTGCCTTCATTAACTAATTGTGTCTGCAAAAGGCACTGAACTTCCGACGCTACACAAGGAAGACCAAGGTCCAACTCAATTACTTAAATAAAAAACCTTACTAAGGCCCAACAATTTTCCATTAGGCATGTTGACAATTGAACCTGAAAAGTCCCTTGTATATCTTTTACAGAACTTCCCATCTTTCTAATCTTCTTTACAGACGAAAAGGAAAAGATGCTAACAGTTTGACTTCAAAAGGATGACACTGAATAGCGCACCCTTTCAATGAATATCAAATTTCCATCCCAAAAAAAGTGCCACCAAATCCCCATGACCATAATCATACAGCAGTCTGAGCATGCCTGGCAACTGGTTTAGATTGATCTGACCTCACCAGTCAAGGACACAAAGCTGCAATATCCAGTAATACTGCATTTATTAAGGTTGATCCGCAACCTGGAATTTGATACAAGGCACCCCGGATGTATCTAAATATAAATTCTATATGATGGGGTGAAGGCATAAAAATGCTTGATAAGTAATGCAATTCACATGAGCATAGAATAGTAAAACAAAAACTGTTTGCAAGAAAAACACTAGAATTATAACCAAAATTTCAATAATTTACTAATGTATAGCTGTCAAGCAAAAGACAAACCAACCCTCATCCCTCAATCATCCAGAGAGCGTAGAGATGAAATTAAAACATATACATACAGGTGGCCCCAAAATGAAGCTAACGACTGAAGCCAATCTGACAGATTAAGACCATCATCTTTTAGCTTATCACGTCCTCCAAGTGCCAGGCGTTCAATCACAACATATTCCAATATATCATACTCAAGCTGTTCAATAAAATCAGCACTGTTAAATTCAAATTAAATCTGTCAAACTGCAATAAAAAAGCTTCAAAAGCATAAGATTATGAATACCAAATGAAAAGAGGGAAAGAATGCCAAAAATACAATGAAAAGAACGCTTTACAGTCTAGTAATTATAGTCATTATCTAAGAACAAGTAAATTCAGAGACATATTCATCTTCATGATTTGGTGATTTGGTGCATGGCACCAATGTAAAACGCCACAATGAAATCAGACTAGGAGTGCAACAAAATATTCACACCTGAGTCAAATACTTGAATGCATCCACAACAGGAGTAATCATGTCTCTGTAGGCCTCAATCTGAATTTAAAAAATTTGAAAATTAACATACTAGAATGAATAATATTTATAAAAGCCAGATCTACACACAGAATTCAAGACAATAAATCACCACCTGATGAACAATTGTTCGAAGTACGGTCATAGGATTTGCATGAGCTAATTTTGCGACCATCCGACCAAGCTGCTTCAAATTTTCTTTTGCTAGACGTTTCAAAATCCTTCTGGTATCCAACTGACGGGGAAAAAATCATAAAGAATGAAGCTAACAGAGAATCAAACTTCCAACAACCAGAGTAGTTATGTTAAAACTGGTACAGATTGCCAACCTTGGCAGTTTGTTTTGCAGCCAAGAGCATAGGATTGCGCTCATCATCTTTTTCCCATTCACCATATAGACGATATCGAGCCTAAACATATAAGATTCAATAACCAAGTTATTTGATCATGGGTTAAGGGCCATCATGTAACAGAAGCAAAACTGACATAAGACACACCTCATAAGGAAGAAGACTCATAAGTTCCCAAATTTCCTGCCCAACCGCTGGATTGGCAGGAATCAACTGCAAAGAAGGTAGAAGACATGTTCCTAAAGCATCTTCCACCCTTAACCTTGCTTCCTTAAGGTGTAATCGAGGATTTCTATTCACATTAGGTTCAGGATTCAGGGAAACTTCACCCCCACTTCCCAGCTGAAGGGCAGAAATGTAATAGCCTCTCAATACCCTACAAACCTACTCATAATTACAAGAGAAAGGAGGGACCTTATACTCAGCTTAAGACCTTTAAAGAAGAGTACGAAGTAATCAGAATATTAAACAATGATGAAGTAACCAGAATGACAAAACAATGCAGTGCACCTTCTGCAGTAATATAGCATCGCGGAAGAGATAAGGTCCAACACAAGCAAGCATCTGAAAAAGTTCCTTTGGAAGATCTATGAAAGAACCATGCCCGGAATGGTTATCTACATCCATAGCATCATAGCTTCCTCCCAAAGAAGATCCAGGGTTTTGAAGATGTGCTTGATGAACAGCATCATATGCCCGAGAAATTGATTTCTCAATAAGCCTGTAGGAACACCAAAATATTAAAGAGCCAAAAAAAACAGGGAAAGCGGTATCATTTAAGCTCCAAAAGTACTTGTAATTTAAAGCATACTAAATGCTTGATCAGAAAAGATATAAATCATAAATGAATTTTATAGAACAACGACCTCCTAACATTAGAGGTAATTCAACCAAATATACAAGTTATCTGTGCTTATGATAGGATTACAGTAACAGGGGAAAATAACTATAGAAAATCTTTACCTAAACAAACTGTCACATATTTGAGTATGTTCCACTGGATTGAGCGGTGAGAGACGATCAGATAGAATATGTGCATGATACCTGTGAAAACAAAAGCAATATATAGCAAAAGATCCTACCAGTGAATATTTGCTAACAGAAAAGTCTATCAAGACAAAGTACAATTCAAGAGAGAAAGCTCTAGTTCATCCATGAATCAAAGTATCAATACATAAACTCAATATTCCACAAAAATTCAAAGAATATCAAGTTCAATCACGTATCTCATCATCAAAGAAATTACTGACTCTGTCAATGTACATTTAGAAAGTTTAGCCAATACAATAGCACAAGACCCTTATAGTGCTCTACACGTAGGCCATTTTTAGCCAGATACAAATATGCCTTTGAATATACAGAAGAATGGCAAAAATATCCAGAAAAAAGGACCTAATTCCATCATTATCACTGCCAGGTTATTTTCTCCAACCTAACTGCTAGGAGATTAAAACTCATCATTCCGCTATCATAAAATAGCTAAAGCCGCCCAATTAAGAGGTTCTTTAACATGGTATATAAAATAACATGAAAAGTAGAGGGCCATAATTTTTTATAATGAAGCATAGAAAGTGCAACACAAAAAGGGCCAAAACAAGCATGTGAAAGCCAATAGAGCAGACATTCTACAACTAGATTTACAGATGTACCAGTCGTCCACCGAAAGAAAGCCAGTAAGCAAGCCCAAAGTTTGGTTCTTCTCAAGCTCCGGTATTCGATCCTCAACTGCCTCAGTTTCCATGTCTAAAGCAGCAAAGAGGTCTATAGTGACATCCCCCGGTTTCTCATCATCCATTAAGTCCTTTCCAGTAGCAGCAAGGTTTATTCTTCCAATTTTGTTAGCCTGGGATAAGATTGTTAACCTCTTTGAAAATCTGACAAGCCCGTATTGCATAAAAAAAGAATAAAGAGTACAACTAGTAGAAAACAGCTAGTATTATTCATATAAAATCAGTTTTATCACTCACACCTCAAACATCAAATGTCCACCCAGGGTAAGGATTCAGTTGAATTTTGTTCAAATCTAATAAAACTAAAATTTTCACAAGCCAAGCCAGTTAGTTTGGTTGACCTATAAGCAACATTCAACTGCCTAAATATCAAGTTTGTAGCAAAATCCGACAAGATTATAATAAGAATATCCTCAGGAAACTGTTAAACCACAATACCTCATCAAGGCGCTTGGAAGAAAATATGTTATAATGCTCAAATGCCTCTTCATCCTTGGGAAGTAGGTGGGTATATCTGTAACCAAGATGAAAATCAGGTCCTAAAGTTAAAGAATTACCTTTAGCTGCAAGTTGCAAATTAAAAGCAATTTTTTAGATCACAAGAATGTACATAAGAGCTACAGCTTAAATAATTCATCATCCACCAAATTACGGTACCATGCACATCAAACTCTTAAGTTTTGCGTACACAACCCCAGGTATTCTACACCAAATTGAACAGTTCAATGTTTTGCGTTAGAACAATGAATTGTTAACTGTTAAACAAAGTGTTCTATTAATGCAACATGCAATTATCGATCCACACCTTTGTCTTGGGGAAAAGAACTGAGAATAGCCTAAGTCTAGAGGCTGAACAAACTTGCTTAATTTCCCACCCCTAATTATAGCAAAATGCTACTTAGATGCAGGATTTTTTTGTCCAGACAAAAGATGCAGGATTGATTTTGTGACAGTAGAAGTGTAATACAGACAAGTTAGAGTTAGCTGCGGATGTACATTTCACTGGAAATATAGACGAGTCTTTAAAGTTGACCAAGGAAATGATGATTGGATAAGATGGTCTGAAACAGCAACAGCTTCGAAAAATTAATATTCATAAAAATTAGGGTCTGTTTGGTTCAGGGATGGTAAAGGAATCAGAATGGGACCATTTGTGTAATGCCTATTTAACCCATTCAATCATCACTCGTCATTTTTTATATGTTAAATATCTTTACTCCAAAAAAAAATAAGGGTACAAGTGTCAGCTTTTAACCATATATTTACTCTTATTCATTCCATTCTTCGTACCAACCAAGGCCTTGGGATAATATTGGTGAGTAGGAAGTACTAGCCAATAAACTTAAACTATAAATATGCCTACCTAACCATAAATTGTTTGAGTCGGGCAGTCCACAGTCCTAGATCTAAATCAAAATGCAACATAGTTTGATAGCAAAACTCAGACAATAAAGAGTTGATAGCAAAACACAGTCCACAAAGTATATCATGCATATTCCATTCTCTGTTTTGGACCAATAAGTTGATAGCAAAACTCAGACAATAGTGATTTTGTTGTTTATCAGTCAAACAAAAGGTATATTTCAGTATAACTTATGGTCATTACTTATTACCACAGATTGCATAATAAAGCATTCATTCAGACACTGGACTACTATTACATGTCAACACCAAGCTAGACTCTCAATAAGCAGAAAATCTTACATGCTATCAAGATCAATAAATTCTTGCTTTACCAGCAAGGCTGTCAGTCTATAGAGCCCAAATGGTACAGGACTGCTGACTTCCATTCGTTGATAATATTGAAATTTAAATCCAAGAATCTGTGAAGCATGAGACTACATAAAAGACATAAAAACATAAATATCTTCAAATTCATTATAACATAATGAACATAGGAATGAAACTAGGTCGATGCTGTCCACCTTAGGAAATATAGGAATCAACTCTAAGAAGACATTGTTATCTGGCTGAAGTTCAAAACACTCGAGAACCTGAATAGAATTATTTAAAAGGAGCCATGAGTAACTTGGTCATCAAACCACTTAGAGTATCAAGGAAAACAGAAGAACATGGACAGTAAAGTAGTGCACGTTAAAAAAGAAAAGAAGAGAAGCAACTCACAATATCAAAAACACGGTTTGGGTCCAAATCAAAATGGCCTATTAATGACTGCAGAGGTCAAGTAAATCAGCAAATTTGACCATAAATTGATAAAGTGTAAAGGAATGGTAATGGTACTTGAGAATCATTAAAACCTTAATAATGCCAATTGTAGCTGCAGCTGCTTTCGGGGTTGGAGCTTCATTGTCCCGGCAAAGAAGGGTAACCTGTATAGTTTATAGAAACATGATGCAACAAACATATCCAACTTCCGAATATAAGAATTTGAAACTTGATTTATTTTCTTTGTCCCCTTATTATATCCCTCCAATTGTGAAAAATATAAAGGCAAACACCAGAAAAACAATTTTTTAGCAATAAAAACCACATAAAGCTGAAAGCATACATGCTTACAATGTGATATACATCAATAGAATAGAAATTCAAACATTTCTCAGTACAAACAAAACTACACCACAGGAAGGAAGCATTGGTTCCCTTAGCTAGTATAGAAATATATCAGTTGCTGCTGTCTCTTAACAATAATTTAAAATTATTTGCAAACTTATTCTTGAGAGTCATCAAATCAGACCTAGATGAGAAGAGGAAAGAAAAAATAGAGTGCAATGCTCTTCAGTCAGAACGTTAACTGTTGCAATATGTGTAACAAGTGATTCATAGCAAATATAATTAAGAAAAAAATTTATAAAAGACAAAAACCAGAGCTCATACCAGTTTTGCATAGCCTTCACTCTCTTCTCTGAGAAGATTGAATTTGGTCTGCTGATAAAGAAGCCGTGTATTAACTCTGACCTGAAATCAACAGCACAAAAATCATAAACAAAAGATTAATCGGATTTCATTCAAGCTGATATATAGGTCCTGTATATTTGATGCAAGCAAGAATACGACCAATTAGCAATCAAAGGCATTAAATCTGTTATAATATTATATTTTTTGGCTAAGAGCAGCCAAGGGAGAAAAACCCAAGTCCACAAAAGATAAGCAGCAGTTACCAGTTCAAGCAAAGAAAACATAAGACACAGACATAAGAGATGAGTAACAAGGACTTCATTTACACCTCCAGCATTTATACATGTGCAAGAGGAAAAATGTTAGAAGTGATAGATGGATAAATGACAACCTAATCAATGTTATGCCGCTAACAAGTATAATGCATCTAGGCACATACTAAATCTTCCGATATAGGCTTTGGACCATAACATGTAAGCTTTGGGGCTGTTATAACCTCAATCACTAACAACCTCAACTCCTATATTCAACCAGAGAACATGTACGCTTTCCCCCCCCCCCAAAACCACTTGGCTATACAGGAAAATATGTCTCACATTGCCAAGAAAAAAAATCACAGATTAAGAAAAAGAAAGATATAGCAAGCACCTAAGACATTTATCATATAACATATCATTTCTAAAAGCCATTTACTCACCGCCTTTCCCTTCAAATCCTGAGCCTTTATTTTGATCAACTCAGCCTCCCCTAAAAATTCTTCCTACAAATGCATAGCATTCAAATAAAATCTTGTAAATACATCAAATTACTATTCCGAAAAGAATTAAGCATTAGTGAGGCACCTCAACTTATCACCAGAAGTCTAAAAATAAAAAGAAAAGCACACCTCACAACGTTCCTGGAGTAGCCTAATTGGGACCACTTCAGATTCCACAAGCCATCGTGCCTAAAACAGTTAATTATAAGCATTAAAGCAAAGGTAACAAAAGTAAATTATATCAAACTTCCATGCTATAAGAAGCCCATTTTTTACTTTAAGAAGATAAGAAATCAGGGTCATTAAGAGCCTACACAAACCCAGTTAGGGAACATCTTTGTTCTTTAGATGAAAGACAATACTTTTTGAGCATCACAAGATCATATCAAATACTGACCAGTTTGACGAGACCGCTGCGATACTCCCCAGACATTGTATGCTGTAATGAAAAGAACAGGCAAGTTTATTTTAAGTGTACTGAATAACAAGATATTAATAGAATTATCATCAGTCAAGCTTTTAAAACTAATTCATACTTCATGACTCCCTTACCCAAAAATAATAATAACAATAATAAAAATAATCAGCAATAAATTTACAAGGGGAGGGAGCTCAAGCAGCAGCAACATCAACAACAACAATCCTAATCACACTAGAAAGGGAGCTCAAGCATCCAGGAAATTTTCAAGTCAATTGTAGAAAAGGGGGTAAAAGGGGGGAAGTTATTTCATTGTTGCGTGGCACGACAGCCTGCAGTGGTATCTTCAAAGCAATACCAGAGAACCGGAAAGCAATATCGTAATTTATTTGACTCTTACAAAACATTATAGTTTGCCCTCTAAATATCTTTAAAATACTACAGACACCACTAGCTCTGTTTCTGCAAATATAACTGAATCCTATGCCAACAAGATGTCTAAGATGGTATTCTACCGCATACCACTCAATCTCCTCTAGCTTGCGTTATTTCTATTTATTACAGCATTACGGTTGTTAGCTTACGATGCAATCAATATGATCCTTCAAGTAAAAGTAAATAAAAAAGCTATATATTCAAACAAATGAAGCTTTAGAGATTTATGAACCATATGCTATTATTGCTTTGAATTTATGCTTGCTTTTGAAACAGCTCTTTTATCAAAATGAGTTACATAATAGTGGCTGTTATGTTCCAATTGCAAAGAAGCAATTGGAGTTTGGAAAACCATCTAAGAGGCACTTTTAAGCCACAAAGAATCGGAGTAATTCTTTCAGCAACCATGGAAGCAACATGATATATTTGAGGCAGAAACAATAAATTAATGTTGGATTTAGAGACAGAGAGAAGAGAACATTGCTCAATAAAAATTACAAGGGAGCAGTAACTCACATCTTGTGCCATTTGGGTTACTATATCCGCGAAATTTGAAGCAACTTTTTCGGCCGAAGATTTAATCGAGAAGATGACAGAATCCAATGCTACTTTACACTTTTGAAACGGCAATTCACCCCGCACCTGAGAGCAACCCAGAACCAAAAACCAGTCCTTAATCCCAAAATTGAAGAAATTGTACTCCCTTAAACACCTCCCCAATTTAACATTTTCAATATATACACAAACGTGAACATATGCATTATTCATAGGAAAACTTAGAGAAATCACCCACCATAGTCCAGCAAAGCTCATAGAGGAAGCGAAGCAATGGGACGGGTTCAGAGACCTTGAGAGAGGGGTTGCCACTCTTCCATTCACGAACACAGTCGTCTGTTACGTATATACACTCTATGGGCTGAAGAGCCATTTTCTGATGATAGTTACAAAACCTGTAATGAACTGGTTGAGCTTGCGGTGTGAATATGAATCGGGGATTAGACTCGAAACGAGAGAAGCAGCGTCCAGACTACTCGGGGTTCCATGGATAACAGCGGGGAGTCGTGCAAACGTAGAAATTAGGGTTGTCACAGCGAACGGAGGGGTTTGAGCTTTGAGGCCTCAGGGAGATTTTTTTTTTCCAAAAAATAATGAATAATATCAATATTACTAATAAACTAGGTGGATAGTTAATTATAAATATTTAATACGTAATATTTGATTTCATTAATTTGAACTCGGGATTTTTACCTTGAAACAGTTGATTGTTTGTTGATTAATCGAAAAATCCCTTCAAAATATCTATTGAAGTTCTAAATTCTAAAAAATTATCCTGACTTCTCAAATCCTAAATTGATACAATGACTAAATAGAATTTTTTAAATTTTGATTATTTTATAATTTTACCCCTTAGACACTTATATATAAAAGTATAGATTTAATATATAAAAGTATAGATTTAATCATTTATACTTATATCAAATTTTATTTTAATCTTCTAAGTTTAAAAAGTATATTTTTATTATTTTAAACTTAATTTTATTAATTTTATTAATAGAAAATGCTGATTCAATAAATTGTAAATGATAATTAAATAATTAAATAATAACTATGAAATTAAAATAAAAATATTATATTAAAAAAATTAAAATATAAATATATTTTGAAAGCGTGTAGTTATATAGTCAGCATTCTTTGTTATTATAGTCATCTATATTAATTTTAAATGACTAAATATATATTTTTTAAATTTAATAAATTAAAATAAAATTTAATATAAATAACTAAACATATATTGTAACCTATACAACAACAAAAAATCCTCTCACCAAAAACACCACCGCCAAACTCCATCATTGGCAACCGTCACCATCACCGACGCTAGGCTAAAGCACTTTGTTAATATAATGCAAAAAAGTATATAGGTTAACTATTAATTTAAATCTACATAACAATTGATTATATTTTAATGTCATTAACTATATTTCCATATTAATAATACAATTAACATCAATTTTTTTATCTCAAACTTGTTAATGGCTATGGGAATTTATTTATTTTAAAAATTTTGAGATCCAAATAAAATTATAAATAACCTTGAGGATTTATTTATTTTAATAAATTTGATCTACGAAAAAAATATTATAAATTGTATTACTATTATGATAAATATCTATATAAATATAATCAATAACATTATAAAAATAATAAATTATTATAAGAATTTATTTATTTTAATAAAATTGAGATATAAAAAAAATAGTCGTCAATTATATTACTGTTATAATAAATATCTATAAAAATATAGCCAACTACGTTATAAAATAATATATTAGTATATAGATTTAGTTTAATAGCTAACTTATATATTTTTTTGCATCCTATTAACAAAAGAGTCCCAGTTGTTATTTTGAATTTTAGAACCAAAGGGGAGTGGGATCAAATTTCACCTTCATCACATTGGCTCCAATAAAATAAAGGGTGTGTTTGGATTAGCTTTTGGAGAATAAATTCTGGAAAGAATAGATTTTGAAGAATAGGTTTTGGAAAAAATAGATTTTGGGAATAGAGATGTTTGGATGATTAGTAGTAGAATCACTTTTTATATTAGTAAATTACCAAAAAGGGTATGATATGATTAAAAGTAAGATAGATGATAGAGAAGAGAGAGGAGAGAGGAGAAATGAGAGACAAAAAGAGAGATAAGAGAAGAGAGAGGAAAGAGAAAAAGAGATATAAGAGAAAAGAGAGGAGAGATGATAGAGAAAATATAGGAGAGAGGAGAGAGGGTGTAAAAAAAAGTAGGGGTAGAATAGTAATTAGATAATCCATAACCTAGGTTTCAAACCAAAAGCTATTTTCAGTGGCTTATTCAAAACTTAGGTTTCAAACTTAGATTTTGTTCAAAATCAATTCTCAATAAAAATTACTGTTTGTGTAAAAAAAATTCAAACCACGGTTTTACCCCATAATTTATTTTTAAACGCTGTGCCAAACAGGCACAAAATAAAATAGCCCTTGTAGCTCCCTGGACTCCGGTTGCCAGCGCTAACCCTCAGACTACCCAACAATGGTGGCCGCCCACTCCAACTACCCAACGGCGATAGAGGTGTCTTTGGCGAGAGGGTTAATTATATATATAATTAAAGGATAAAATTATAAAATAATTAAAATTTTAAAATTTTTATCTGGTCATTGGTATCAATTTAGGATTTGAGAAGTTAGGATAATCTTTTTAGAATTTAAAAATTCAATAAGTATTTTTAAAGAATTTTTCCTTGATCATAAACATTTTCTTTGCCAGCAAGTATAAACATTTTTAATCGTTCTATGTATTATGAAAAAAATACCATTAACAATATAGCATTTGTTATTACCGTTAATATTATCAAGACGTTTTTGGCAACTAACATGAGTTGTAATTATTACCGTTAATCTATTCAACATAATGCATCATCATGGCCAGAAAAAACAAGATATGTTACAGACCTCACCGTTTAGAATTCATCTGTCAAAACTAGTGAGAAACATGCTCTGATTGCAAATTAATCCACATTAATATTTCAGTCCATGTATTGGATTAAAATTACAAAAGAAACGAATACAAATTATTGCATTTGTTAATCTACCACGATCTATTATAATATTAGTTGTACCAAAATGTGTTTAGTCAAAATTATCTATCCCCGTCACTACAGTTAGAGTATAATTTGAAATTTCGAAAGGTCAATGTTGATGTTTTTTTTCGACCATGGATATGATTTTGTACCAGCTCAAACATGCCCGTTTGTGTTTCAGCCAATGCATGAAACCTATGGGACATGAGGCCAATATTGATGTTTTTTTTGGATCATGGATATGATTTTGTACCAGCTCAAACCCATGCCAATATGTGTTTCAGCCAATGCATGAAACCTATGGGACATGAGGGGGCTAGTAAAGGTCAATATTGATTAAATGCTCTTAATTTCCGCAATAGGTCGTCCTTAAATGTATTTTTCTCAGTTTTTTTAGAAGTGTACAAAAATAATACTAATAAAAAACCACGTCTCTTCTTTGTCTGATGAAAATTGTACTATATAAATATAATTATGTGTATCCGTAGAGAATTATATTACCATAGGTCGTATCATTTTATATTATAATTATTGTTGGACTCATTTGGTTTAGCTTATATAGAATAACTCATGAGAAAAAGTGATCTAATGCATGTTTAGATAACATGTAAACATTGATTTAAACAAGTAGCCATCAAATATTAAAAAATAGCTTATGAACTAAATTATCATTTCAGATATAAGTTGGTAGGAGTAGTTTATAAATAGGGAAAAGAGTTTCTAAACTGTATAATGATCATTTTACCCTTATTTTTTTTATTATCTTTCATCTTTCTCATTTTCTCAATTGTTGATCTTCACTTCTTCTCTGATACTGCTATCGTCACTTTTATTGCTGTCATTACTATCGTTGGAGATATGTGAAGAGGATGAGCCACTGCGACATATTGGCTTGGGGTTGCAAATCATGAGAAAAGAGGGCTAGATATAAAGAGAACATCAAATCATATAGCGGTTGTTGGAAGACGAGGGTTCACAGACCTACTCGCCAGTGACAGAGATTTTTGAAAGAGGGTTTGCGAACATGGGTCCTCAGATCTTGTCGCTAGTTAAGGTGAGGGAGGTCAGGAGGTCGAAGGCGGCATGAGAGGAAGCTGAAGAGGAAGGTTGCATCCTCACCGTCATCGGAGATCACCGATCGCTGTTGCCATGAAGGGAACTGGAGGTGATGGATATCACTATTCGCTGCTTTTGCGGAGGTAATGGCAATTATTTATTTATTTATTTCACCTCATAACCTTCCACATAATTTATTAATCACAAAATTCATTATGGTAATAATAATCAAAACACTCATTTATTCATAATCATTTTTTTTACATAAACTCTTTAAAGAGCTTCTCCATAATTTTTTTTTAAAAGCTCTTCTCCATATAATAAATCAAACAGGACCAAAAGTGACTATGGAGAATAGCTTATAGAGAAAAGCTTTTGAAAAAAAATTGACTATGAAGAAATAAGTGTTTGGATAGTTAATACTATAATACATTTTTTTATAAGTAAAGTACTAAAAAGGGTATAAGGTAAAATGATAGAAATAAAAGATAAGGGTAAAGTGGTAATTATATAGCCTAAAAGCACTTTGGTCACTTAGAAGCTATTCCTATAAGTTTATCTGAAACTATAGTTTATTCCAAAAATTCTTTTAGATATTTAATAAATATTTATTTAATTTTTAATCTAAATTATAATTTGAGTCAAAAGCATTTTTAAAATTATGGATTTAAAAGAAACCAAACAGGGCACCATGATTAGTACTTCTCTTACTGACGTGTTACGGAAATGATTTTTACTTTTAATTGGAGGCTATTGATTTTTTTCTAACTCAGGTATTTTTATTTTTATATTGGAAATAGTTATATTCAAGTTATTATTATTGGATACATATTCTAATAAAAATTTAAATTTAAATTTAAATTTATCATGTTATTGACAACTATTTTTCACTAATTTTTTTTGTTACAAAATTTTTACTAAATTTTTTTTTTATTGCCCACCCGGTTCACCGGAGCTTTGCCCCGACTACATCCGGATCCGACCCGCGTCGCGCACCTGGCTATGGTGGGTGAGTCTCCCAACGGGGATTTTCTGCGTACGCCAAGGCTCGAACTCGAGACCTCGCTTAAGCAATACCGAGCCGCTTACCACTCGGACCAACCCCCTTTGGTAAATTTTTTTTTTTTAACTCTAAATTTAAAAAATGGTTGAGTGGGAGGCGGGGAAAATGGTTTCAAAGAGCAAGAAATATTGAATAGTCCAAGTCCAAGCATGGAGGCCCAGCAAAATGGATATATGACCCAGTAGTGACCCAATTAAAATTTAAAATGGACCAAGTATGGTTTGGGCTAGTCCGGGTCCATGACAAACAAAATATATTAGCATGGCCCGGACAACAAGTAAAAGCCTAACCATTTTATATCATAAGTCTTCTGTTAATATTTTCTGAATTTTTAAACTATGCTATAATTTTAACAGAGACTGATATTGAACTCGCCTAAATTTTTTTATAACAAAAAAAATAAAATTGGTGCGGGTCCATTATGAGGGTCTTCTTATCCTTGCCATTGTTGCAAATCGAAACACGTACGAGAACTTCATACAGTGTCAATAACGAGGAGATTTCAAATCACCCAAATAGATTTATTCACATCTAAAGAATATGATAAAAAAAACAGAGACTGAGATGATATGCAAGTAACTTTATTCTTGTTATCATGTGTGAGGAAACAGGCCAGTCCCGAATGCTGAAAATAAAAGGCCAATCCCGAATACTGAAAATAAAATATCTAGTTAGTTATGATCTAATTAATATTATAAAAAAAAATTCGATTGTCATTGCTATGATAGTTATCACGTGATCTTTAACACGTTTCTATGCTTTTAAGAGGCAGAGTGTTAGGGAGCTGTGAGGGGGCAACAGGTAGCGAGGGATCTGAGTTTCCAAAAGATACATCTTGACTAAGATTCTGAGTTGCTTGTTAGAGCGTTGAAGGCGAAGGTGTTGGAAGAAGAACCTGTGGATGTCTGTACGAAACCGTTGAGGGAGGAGGTAGCGAAGTGTGAAGGCTTTCGAATATCCCATGTAAGGAGATCGAGGGCAACTGCTGCGCTGATGCCTCGGCAGAATGGAGTGTTAGATTTTTATTTTTTTTTATACAAAAATTTGTAAAAAATAGTTAAGTTTACCTACGATGTAAAGATAGGACAAAGTCTTATTCATTTTAAGCGATATTAATATCGGATAAGTCAAGCCGTCTATTTCCCTCAAGCGTAAACTTAAGCACTGAAGAGTTAAAATACATTCCTAAACGTCGCGATTAAAACCACAATAAAAGAGTACTCTTTAATAATCGAACACAATAGTCACATGTATGATACTTTCATCGGAAGATTGAGTGTTAGATTTTTTTTTTTGATACAAAAAGTTTTAGAAAAAGGGTTTGGGTCACCACGATCTAAGGGTAGGGATAAATCTTTTTTCCTCCTAAGAGATATCAATATTAGGCAGGGTGAGCAGTCTATTATCCTCTGATGTAAATCTAGGCACCCAGAAGCTAAGATGCATCCCCAAGCGTCGTGATTGGAATCACAATAAAATAGTTTTTTTCTAAAGTTCAAATATATTCTAAATAGTCGCATGTCTCATCCCTTCATCAATTGAAGCTATGTTAACAAGATCAATTAGAGAAGAACAGCTTCATCTTTATTAACTATTGAGCAACATGCTCATTACAATTATAGTAACCCACTTGGGTTTACACACTAATCTACCATCACTTGAGGAAGATAAACCAACCCCACTTTGAGACTTTGAGGAGAGACCCAAGTTACCCTCTCCTTCACTATGGTGAATATTACATAATCTCACACACGCTTAACCTATAGGTTATGATCCTTTATATAGAATTAAAGTCGTCTAGTAACTAAGTGATTAACACTAATTACCTAATTAATTCAACCTTCTAACACCCCCGCTCAAGTTGACACCCCTTAACTTTAGGTGTTCAACTTGCTAACACAACACACAAGAGAATAAGATGAATTAAACCAAACCACTCTCATTTTACAAAATACAATATGAAATTTTTTTCAAAACTCTCTTCAATTAATACTTAACCAGCAACTACAACTTTCTTGATAACAATGGTCTCTGAATCCCATTCCACTCTTTGATCTGTCAGAACTATAAACTTGAGATCTTGGCCTCTTAAATCCTTGTAGATTATCTGTATAAGTTTCAGACATTGGGCTTCGATCATCGAGTGAAAATTCGATGAAAGCCAATCCATTTCCACGAGTAACTCCTTTTGCATATAATATGTCTCCCTCGGAAGGTTCATATTCATTGCTAGATATCTCAACAGCCTGGCTCAAGAAGTACTCGGCAACATTTGGAAGGAAGTGAAGTTCATCTTTTCTCTTATAGGTTTCTTGTATAGCTGGATCCTTCCACACTTCGTCGACCAACGTCATAAACCCAAAAGTGTGTATCACGCGGACACTGCACGTTTGCCAGCTTCAGAACCCTCAGTTCAAGTTTTGTAATCTATCTTCCATTAATGTAAACTTCAGTGTTTCCATTGCTAGCATTAAAGCTAAGTTTCCCACTGAAATTCAAGTTTGAACTTATTATTTTGTCAGGTTTTCCTCCTTCCTTTCCCCATAGACCAGATTCTTTATCATACCAATATCTACCGGGCTTTAGCTTCCTTGGAGGTAAGGGGCACCCGAGTAATTCTGCCATCTCTTCTGGCTTCAAAGTGAATCCATTGACAACTAGCTGCTCAGGCCGAAGCTGATTAGCAGAGCATTTTTTCTCTGCTTTCATAATTTGCTTGACTTCTAAAGGACTCAGTAGTTGAGACAATACCCTCAAATATTTACCCAATTTTGGGCGCTTCAATTCATCAATGGGCTAACCGATGCATGTAACATATTTGCGCCCTTCTGGCATTGATCCCATTGCTCTGAGCACACAATTTCCACAATACTTGGCATCACAAACTAAACATGACTCCTTAGATTGTCTATATCTCCATAGGAACCACCATAACCTGGATAGTAGTATCCATAAAAGCCACTGGCAGGATACTGAACACCTTGATCTGTAACCAAGCGCTCTTGATCCACATCTCCTTTAACGCTACCAGGGGCCTCTACCACAGATGATATAAATGAAATTGCGTCAGATGGGGAACTTGCACCCTTGGACGGAACCAAATTGGAACTGGTGAGTTCCACAGGGGAAGCGTCAACGTGGAGCCTCTTCCGATTCATTTCATCCGCAGTTTGTTGCCCTTGAGCAGCCATTGGAGAGATACTCAACAGAATCTCAGCTCCACAATTCCAACAAGAATCCTTGAATCGCTTAATCTAATTTACTTTGATACAGCAAAACTCCGCTCCAATCAGATTCTCCAATGCATAAAGAACACAACTCGAAATTTTCTTGCCTTTTTGCTCTCTAGATTTCAGGCTACAATAAAAAAAACAAGGAGAAATATCCAATTGACGCCTGAATCGGAATTGCAAAAACGCCGAGAATCTTCAAGAAGTTGAAGTTGAAGAAGTTGATGATCTTCATAGCCATGGGAGAAAGAAAGTGAAGACTGATCAGATGGATGGAGCTAAAGATCAAGAATCCATCCAAGAACATGGTGCCATTAATTTAAACTTGCACAAAGAAGATAATAGAGAAGAAGAAAATCCTATAAGCTACGTAATGCGTCTACCTCAAGATTATCCAGTTTCTATAGCTAGTGTGAAGAAGAATCCTCCACCAAGAAATGATCTAAATTTGCACAAAGAATACATTCAAGAACTTTTCAATATTGGAAGATTTCAAGAACCAAAGGTGTGATGTTGCCGTCTTCTTAGAAAAAATGAAGGAAGTATCGAAAGGGCATCGACTCAAGGCTTCAACATTTCTAACCCAAGGATGACTACTTTTATACCATGTTAACAAGATCAATTAGAGAAGAACAACTTCATCTTCATTAACTATTGAGCAACATGCTCATTACAATTATAGTAACCCATTTAGGTTTACACACTAATCTACCCTCACTTGAGGAAGATAAACCAACCCCACTTGGGGACTTTGAGGAGAGACCCAAGTTACCCTCTCCTTCACTATGGTGAATATTACATAATCTCACACACACTTAACATATAGGTTAGGATCCTTTATATAGAATTAGAGTCATCTAGTAACTAAGTGATTAACATTAATCACCTAATTAATTCAATCTTCTAACAAGCTCATGGGTAAAATTGAGTGTTAGATCTTTTCTTTTTTGTTATTCACCCGGTTCACTGGAGCTTTACCCCGACTATATCCGAATCTGACCCGCGTCACGCACCTGGTTATGGTGGGTGAGTCTCCCAACGGGAATTTTTTGCATTCGCCAAGACTTAAACTTGAGACCTCGTTTAAGTGATATCGAGTTGCTTATCACTCGGACCAACCCCGTTGGTGTGTTAGATCTAATTGGGGAGGAACGCTTCTTCTGTTCGTGGAAGTTCCTGCGGCTCGGGTTAATGCTGTGGATGTTTTTTGGGTGCTGTTTTGGGCCTTAGGTCCCTTTTCTACCAAAAATAAAAACGATATCAGCTTTTAAATAATATCTGGCGAAATTATTTTCTTTTTTTTAAATTCCTTCATTGTAAATCAGAGATCTCATTCTATAATTATTCAAAATTCTAAAAAAATTATAGATTTCACAAGATTCTGCAGAGGAGGGTGTAACTTCATCTTCCATCTGCAGAAGTGAAAGAAGCTCCATGTCCAAATGGCCTTGGGGGTATGCTTGACTGGGTACTATCTGCACTTGAAACCAACAATGAAGAATAAGTAGCGTCCATGCCCATGGTGGTGGTGGAGTTCATTCCTTCAAAAGCCTGCCATTTTCTTAGAGCTTGAGGTAGGTCCATGTCAAGGTCAATCCCACTAATGTCATCAGAACTTGCTTCTGCAGGCTTCCAGACCCCCACAAGAGGCGCCAGCACGTTCACGGCGTGGCCCATGTCCGGCCTCTAATGTGGCTCCGTCGCGCAGCAATGGCCAGCCAGCTCTGCAACGGTGCTGATGATGGCTAGAGTTTCTTCATTATTGACATCTATTTCTGGATCAATGGCCTTTCGGAATGTGTCCTTGTTCAGCTTCTTTCTTCGGAACCATTTCACGAGGTGGATATTCTCTTCAACTTGACTGTCATCAAGTGATTTCCTCCCAGTTATCATCTCCATAAGAACCACTCCAAAACTATACACATCAACCTTCGTCGTTACTCATGACACCCAATTATAAGCTGGGTCTGACCTAGTCCTCTACTTCATTGACAGCACTGGTTAATGTCAACTCCATCTAACAATATTCCTATTTACAAAATATTTCCTATTTTTATATTAAATTTAAAGATTAGCTGTCTATATCTATATATGCATGAGTAAAATATATTGATCACCTTTCAGTTATGACTTAATTACAAGGATCTCCTCTCAATCTTGAAACATACAATTTAATCCAATCTATAAACACCATTAAGAAAATTCTCAAAAGACTCTAAAAATATGATTTTAATTAAAATAAATTTTATTTATTATTTTACCCCATTATAATAAATTCCTAAAATTTTATTTCCTTATTTTCCTTAATTTTTATTTTTATTATTTTGTAAGTAGTTATTTGCTTAATATGATGAAAAATTAGAAGGATACAAGTTTAAAATAAATTCAAAATTAATAAATTTTATAATATATTAAAAATTTTGAAAATTCGTTTATTAAAATTATTTTTTGGTTGTATAATTTTTTTTGGAATATAAATTTGTAATTAATACTTATGATAAAGAGGGGCATTTTGGTAAAAAAAATTTAAAACTCAAACTTAATAATCAACTAACGCTTTAAGCGGACAAAAATAAAATCTTAAATATATAAAAAAGGTTAATATAACATATATTTTAATTTTAAGAAATACCTATATGAATATTCAAAATAGATAGCAGCTCCCTGTAATTAAGAAAATTGAGAGATTGTAGAGTATTTTACTCTATATGTATACACGACCAAGATTTGAATCCTAAACCTTTGCTCATAATCCACGATTCAGATCGCTCAGAATAATGTTCTATATTTTTTGTCGATGATAAGCACTCATAAGAGTGAAGGGCGGCTAGTTTCAATCCAGCCCGTAACTTCAAACCGGTACTCAGGCCTCTCTGCTTGTGCGTGCAAGAAAACACCGAGGCACAAGCGCCAGCTATTTGTTTTGAACGTAGTGACTAAATATTGCAACAGACAATTTTACAAATCCAAAAACGCTGCTGGCCAAAACCAATGCAAGTATTATATAGTGATTGCACAAGAAATCTAATAGAATTTACATCATGCCCCGCCCATCCCCTCTTGAAAAACTGTACACATGTGGCGATCATGTAGGGCTATGAGGTATACATTTCCTCCATTTCTAATGCTGGTTAGAAATCATCACTGATTTCGCACAACTCGCCGGCAAAACCCGGAAACTGCTGGCGGCCAACCCTCTTCTTAATATGTTTCTGCTCAGTTCAACTGAGAAATGGCTGGGTGTCATGAGTCTGAGATAGGCTTGGATTTGAAGAACTTTGCAACTTCTTGATACAGATTCTCTTCCTCGAACGGCTTCGACACGTATCCATCCATACCGCATTTCAGGCACTCGTCATAGGTCGCATGAATTACATCGGCTGTCATGGCTAATACTGGCAAATGCCACTCACTTTTACAGGCATTTCCTTCATTAGATCCCCCATTTGCCTGCTCATTTGCCACACTTTCCATCTGCCGGATTTGCCGTGTTGCTTCAAACCTGCAAACCTCAAAATATTTAGATAATGTGGCAGCAAGTTAAAAAAGCACCGTATTACAAATCATTAGTCTATCTAGTTATGTACTACCTCCGGTACTAATTATAAGAACTAGTTGACTTTTTTAGATAGATTAAGGAAGTTAACATAACTAATATAAGAATTAATTAACTAATTTGGGTAGATTGAGAAGTATATAATATGAATTCATATTAAGAGCTTAGATTTTATCATAATTAACTTATTTATTTATCTTCTTTAATATATTTAAAAAATCAACTAAGTCTTATAATTAGAACTGGAGGGAGTATTATAAAAGAACAAACAGTTAAATGTAAGCATCCTTAATTCCATACCCATCCATCTCTGGCATTTGGATGTCCATGAAGCACGCATCAAAACTATGAGGCAATTGAAGCATTTCAAGTGCCGCTTTGCCACTTTCGACGCACTTCACATCAGCTCCAAACTTCTTCAATGCACCTGCGGCAACCCTCCGGTTCACCACATTGTCATCGACCACCAAAATTTTCTTTCCACAAAGAAGGCCTCGAAGAAAAGTGGAACCGTTAACCATGTCTTTTCCTTGCTGTCTCTTCTTCCCCACACCAAGAACCTGCTGAAGACAAGCACCTACCATACTAGCTCTCAGAGGTTTCATGATCACAGTATCAGCAAAACCAGCAGCTTTAGCTTTATCAAACTCTGCATTACTAATATTGGTCGCGAGAAGGATCAATTTGGGCAACTTAATTGTATGTCCGTTCTGTTTCCAGTCTAGTTGCCAAACATTGAAGCTTCCATCTTCTCCAGATATCCACGAGTCCTTCTCAACCAAAATTATATCTGGCTGGAACATTCTGCCATATTCAGTTAGATTAACTCAGTGAATGAACAAAATTGCAAGACTCAAACGAGAAGTAATCTGATCGCATGGCTCCTTCAACTGGTATACTTCAAACGATTGAAATATTAGTTGTTATTCCTCAACAAGAAATTTCTATAGCATAAACAGATGTTTGTCAACCTATATTTAAAATAAACAAAAGCATTGAGAAATAGGTGTCCCAAAAGAAGAAAGATAATTGGCAGGATTTGTTTTTCAAATAGATGCTTATCAAATTGAAGTTTGGTTTCTTGAGCAGTAAACACTTGCAAAACCACCAGAAGAAAAGGAAGAAATCATAGGTTAACTTAGTATTTTAGGAACACATGACCAAGCCATATAAGCTTTGTTTATATATGAATAATGAAATCTGGTATACAACCAGATAAATGTTTTCAAACAAAAAATAGGGATCTCACTTCCCACTTTCATGCGGGTTGAAAACCCAACCTAAGAATAGTTTAAAGGAAAGGATGATGCGAGCTTACCCAGATGTCAATGGACCGTTTTTCCCGCATAAAGCAACAGCCTCGTTAATGTCATTAGCAACTTTAGCTATTATCCCAAGCCTCTTCAGATGGTATCGAGTCACAGCAGCTCTAACAGGTTTTCCATCGACCACTATGGCTTTCAGTCCTCTAAAACTAGAGGGTAGATCTTCCACATTATGTTTCTTCACGTCACTGATAGCGTTTTTCTTATATGTATCAAAAACTGCAGTGAAGGAAAATGTGCTCCCAACCTGGGGTCGGCTTATGAAGTTAATTTGACCACCCATTAATTCAACCAAACACTTACTGATGCTTAATCCAATACCAGTCCCACCATAGTTTCGAGAGGTTGAGCTGTCTGCCTGCACAAAAGGCATGAAAATCCTATCCTGGGCAGAAAAGGGAATCCCAATACCGGTATCCTCTACACAGACCATCAGAGTGACTTGCTCAGAAACTTGAATGGTGGTCATCTTTTTACTTGATGCATCAAAGCAAAATTCTTCATCAGCAATTAGATGCTTAAAATTATCCCAACAGTTCCTTTCATCAGCTGCTTCACATCCACTAAGAGTTTTGGACTGATAACCGCCAGCCATATGCACAACATCATCCGATCCTCCATTTATATATGTCTCAGATTTTCCATTAATTGTAGCATTTATATTTTCAGCTAGATGAACCTTAACAAATATGTGCCCCCGTTCAGTGAACTGCAAAATTCTTAGGTTAGATTTATCATCAAGAAGTGCATTGAAAGAGGGTGGGACAGTGCTTTGTTAATAGTTTGACCTAAGGTTTTAAAAAGTTTCAAAGATATTTCCTCCACACAGCTTCAAATGAGTAAAAAAAAATGTAAATGCAGATAATGTCAGACAAATGAGCTTTGAAAACATCACTTACTTTGACAGAGTTGCCAACTAGATTGGTTATTATTTGTCTGAATCTCCCCGGATCTCCCTTAACAATGTCTGGAACTTTATCAGAAACAAAAACTGCCAACTTTATTTCCCCCATCAAAAATTCATGTTAAGGTTGGAGAATTGAAGATTGGGCACGCGTTAGGAACAACAGCATCCAGTGACATCAGACCCAGAAAGATGAAACAAAGAAAGAACTATGTAAGTAGACTGAAGAAAAAGGAAATATAATAATAAAATTATGCAGCTTGGACAATGAAATATGATCTTCACGCCTCCACACTAAGTCAACAACCATATGACATACCTCTAAACCTTTGTGTCTAGACTTCTCAGAGAATAAAGAAAGGACATCATCAAGTATGGAACGCAGGTCAAATGGAACTGCTTCTAGCTCTAACTTGCCAGCTTCAATTTTAGCTCGGTCAAGCACCTCATTTATTAATGCTATCAGTGCTTTTCCACATGCTTGAGCAGTCTGAGCATAATCTCGTTGAGTTGAACTCAATTCCGTATCAAGAAGCAGACCAAGCATTCCTACACAACATTATTAAGTTTAAAAATTACACAACTAATGAGGAAGGGCAAGTAATAGAAATACAAGCTACTTCATGATATAGAGAGAAATGAGAAATATTGGGAGTCACCTAAGATGCCATTCATTGGCGTTCTAATTTCATGAGAAACAGTTGCTAAAAACTGACATCAAAAAGAAAAAATTGAAGTCAGATATTGAAACCACAAAATAATCCTTGGAAATCATTATGATCCATGCCAATGAAATGCCAAGAACGCTACCTGGGATTTGGCAACATCAGCAGCTTCAGCTCGAACTTTTAGTTCCTGCATCTCATGGAAATCATCCTCAACTTTGACAATATGAATTGCAGCACCATATAAAATGTATCCCACTAATAAACAAATCACAAAGAATAAAAATGCTGTGGTGAGCGCTGTCCAAGATGTTGGTGCCTTCTGATGATACCTGTTCAATAATACCATGATAAGCATCTGCTGATAAAAAATTAAAGACACTCATTTGGCATTGCACAAAATTACAAAAGATTATCTAAGGAAAGATACACCTACCTACATATCATTTGATGTTTCCTGTAAGGATCTCCAAAGTCAAGCTTGCTTTTATGTACAAGAGACTTATCACCTTCTTCATATTGGTTGCCATACATGATTAGCGGGTAAGTAGAGTTTGTGATATCATACACATGCACCAAAATTGCTTGGTTACCAGCAAGCTGCCCAAGTAAATTCTCCACAAGGGACTCAACATCAAAGGACCCTCCAACATATCTGCTTGCAATTAAAAATTCATCTACGGATTATGTCATCTTAAGCTTACAGTAAACACAAAGCTAACTCATAAACCAAGGCTAACGCACTGTATGTTTCAAACAATTTAGCCAACAAATTACACAAGACCAGAATATGTAACCCCAAAGTTCCCTTCATAAACAACTGCAACTGAAAATTCAACCATACAAAATTCTGCCAAATGTGTCATAGGCGGAAGCAAGACTGGTTGTACTAAGAAAATTATAAAGTGGTAGGGATTGTTGTAAACATTGATATAGACAATTGCAATAAGAGTGGCAATCTGGTTGATTATAGAGGCTACAGATACAGTACTTCTCACATTTTTTGTTCATGAGTAGAATCCCAAGTGATACAATGGCTATACTTGTTACAGTGTGTTTTAGCAACTACTGCCACTAGACATCTTATATGAGAACACTACAGATAACTCATCCCCATGTCGACCATTACATCTAGACATGGTGACAGAGGAACTATCCAATGTCAATGGTAACATAGATTCTTCATGCAACAACATAGGGTCCTAACCAGCCATATAGTAATAACCTGCTTGCACACACATCAACGGAGTTATAATAGTCTATAGAGGAACAAATATTATGTGCCAGAAAATAATCTCTGCCATTGATTCATAATAGCGTCAATGAAATCCAATGGGCATAATTCTCTTCATATAAATGGATGTCAGAAAAGCCTATGGGGTAAGAGACATAGATAGCCTGTAAAATTAAAGATTGCGATGGTAGATAGCCAGTGAAGCCATACACCCAAAAAACAACAAAGAAAGAAAGAAAGGTTCTCTGAACAAACCCAACATGTGTATAAAGTGATATGGGGACTTACCCTGCAGTTGCCTCTATGCGCTCTTTCATAGTCGGTTCTGGGGAGAGCTTGGATTTGTAAACAGGGAATGTCAAAACCACACCAAGATGATGAGAATCCAACAGCTTGAATGGGCTAGTCAGTACAGCTTTCCCAGTGGCCCTAGCCCTCAGAATGTTCTCTCGGTCCTCCTGCACCATGCCAAATACAATTTTAAAAGGGTGTTGCACACAAAATCAGGAGATATATTCACACGTCACAGATGTTGTAATTACCTCCCCTGACATCATATCAAGAGACTTAAGATAAGAGAGGCTTTCTTGGGCAAATATCACTGGGGCATACTCATCTCGAACGGGGGAAGGCTCTCTTTCCATAGTCTTTATCACCCATCCGTGTTGGCTCTCAAAGTTTTCTCTTCCGGAGTCAACTACCCTTTGTGCATAAGCCACCCCATTCAGTAATGGCCGCTCAAATGCTGTTCTGGCAGTATACTCCGCAAAGGTTTCCTGATATTTTTGGGGCCATGAGAACTAATCATCGTAGGAAACATAAAATAATCAAGTACAATCAACCATGAACAGATTTGTGACTAAAATTAATACTTCTCTAGTCACAAATCAAAATAGAAGTTCTAGTCTTAATCAAGCACAGACCTGATCAATTGCAGATGGGTTTCTGTAGTAGTGGAAGGTTGAAACCAGAATAGCTAGGGCATGGACATGGTTAACACTAACACTAAATTGATCTTGCAACATCCTGGCCCTTTGCTCACAGAGGCTACCCAGAACCTCTCTCCTCCTAACTTTATTATCAGCATCCATAGCATTGTAGATGGACCCACTGAATAGCATCATCATCATGATCCACAGCAGCAGAAGCTTTGGGAGCCAAGCTCTTTTAGCCTGAATGAAAGTGTATTTTCTTTTACTCCCCGTTTGCTCATGGAACCTCAAAGCCACAGGGTGGTGCTGGGGCTGGCTCTGCATCTTGATACCCATCAGCCACAAACCTTCGATGCTTAGTTTACTTCTTCCCCTCTCGTCCAATTCATCTCTACGTTTAAAGAAGGACCAACAAAAAAACCAGTGAGTGCTTTTATAGGAGCAAAGTTTTCATACTACTGGCAAAATCTCAGACACTTTTCTCTGATGGCTGAGGAGAAAAAGTTACGGACCAGAACTCAAAGTAAAGCATCATTACAGCTTTGATTTGCGTGATTCAAACCTAAGAAAGGAGAAGCACAGGCACACCAAGCATGATGAAGGATTTGCACGAATTATTCTGACTCTGTTTCTCACCCTTTCCTAATAGGCTAAGCGCATTTAAATATTGGCAAAGAAAGTAAAGAAAGACATCTCAGACGAGAGACCCACAAATTTAAAAGAAAGAAATTCTCAAAGCTCAGAGAGACAAGCATGGGTCTCAAAAGATGGAAAACAGCTCAATTTTCAAAGAGCCACCTATACCCAGATATTGGCTGCTTGTTAAACTTTATGAGTGCAAAGGGTCAGATTAAAAAACTAGGGCGAACACTAATCATGCTGTGCAAGCGTGAAATTGGTCTTGGTTGGCTCGAATACAAAGAACAGCCACGTTCACCCTCTCTCTTCCATATAATAATCAAAACCATAGATTGGCCTAAAAAACACACAACACCAGCGAAGCACCCACTCAATCCACAAACAGAGAGAGAAAGAGAGCGAGAGAACCGTTGAGTGAAACAATGTTTTTACCTGTACAGAAAAGAGGAGTGAGGGTACAATGAACAATATAAACCAGTTTGGTTCGTCCTTGATCTGAGGCTCTCTCGCTGTACAGGCAGATTTTTTTATGCGCTTTTATGCTATGCTTTCCTGTTTCCTGCTTTATTTTAAGCAGATAAGGAAACTAAATCGAATTTTTAGGATTTTCTGTGATACGCTCGTCTCCCTCCTACATCACAAAACCAGAATAGCAGCCTACTCTCTCTCTCTCTCTCACACACACACACACACACATGCGTCAAACTCTCTCTCCTTTGAAGTCTCGCCCTCTTTCTCTCTCTCTCTGCGGCGCCTTGTTTGCAATATACTAATGCATTCACACCAACACTGTCTCCGCTTAGAAATCAGCCATTTTCAGAGCTCAAATTCAACTAGGAAACTCCCAGACATTCAAGAAATGGGTTCAGAAGAAAAAAGAAAAACATACTGGGTCTCTCACTCTCTTTTTAATTTTCACTGACTGCTCAAGACTGAAAAAAGATCCTTCTCTTTCTTCGTTTCTCACTTTTATTATGAATCTGCCAAATTTCCCACTAGTGTGCAATCTGAATCATTTTTCTCACCTGGGCCTTCCTCACACTCTCGCTTCCCTTGAAAAGTCTCTCTCTCTCAAAATTCAAGAATCAGAAGTTTGTAGCAGAGTAGAGTGGGGGGGGGGGGGAGGAAGGAAATTGAAAAACTGAAAATCGCTATCACAGATCTCTCCGATAATGACATGGCGACAAGGCGCGGATCTTATTCCCGCGTGAATTACCAAAAGAGCCATTTTTACTGCTGGAATTCCATTAATAGCCTCCTCAAGAGGTTGTAATTTTTTTTTTGGTTACAATCGAGAGATTGTAATTAATTTATCTCTAGTTTTAATTAATACCATTAGTCCATAAAACAAAATAATAGATTAGTTGGCATGTCTTCGCTTTCGCTGTGACTCTTATTTAAACTAAATTTTAATTAATGCCACGTGATGGTTCCTTCTAAATGTCCCATAAGAATACTGTCCAAACAGTTAATTTAGTTTTTCTTTTGTTTTTTTGCCAATTAGTTAGTTATATTAGTTAACTACTCTTATTAGACCAAATTAACTTGCAACAGTGTAACGAAAATTTGGAATGGTTCCCGTAAAGTTTTAAAAATATAAAATGAAATTGGTTCTAACGTGGACAAAAAAATATAAATAAATAGGTCCAAAATAATTAACGGTATTTTTCACATCCAAATTACGTTTGAACTCAAACATTTACATGTTATCCTTTAATATTTATTTGTAAAAATCATTAATAAAAATGAGTGAAAATAGTAGTTGCCCGTGAACATTATGCTTGGATTTGGATGGGATACGATGGGACCTGCTCATCGGATACCAGGTCAACTTTCTGCAGTGACCAAGTGCTTCACGTTCACAGTTAAATGCAACGACAATTTCCATGCATTTTATTTGTCGTTTTGTTTTCGAAATTTGTATTTTATCTGTTTTAATCCATGTTTTACTAATTATAAATTTCTAATAACGAGTCTTTTTCTCAGATATCAATACGAATGGGACCAAATCAAGCAATACTGTTCCTTCAAATTTTGTCATTTGCTAAATCATACTTATTAATAAAATTTGATTTACACTTAATTTCTTGATTATTCTACTCTATTTGTTGGTGAATTATGTGGTAGAGAGAAAAAAAAATAATTCATTATTAAAAGAAGCGAAGTAATGATTTGTCCCCTAATAATGTGCATCGCATGTGGGTCTTATTCATTTTGTTTAAATTTATAACATCTCAGCTGATTCAACGCATGTGGCTGATCCTTTTCTAATTAATTCAATATGTTACTATGATCCCATTGTTGCATTATATTGAACAAATCCTCGTTCAAAGCAGAAATGAAATAGGATTAGTTATAGCCTAAACTTAATTAGATATCGTCAACCAGCAGGGCTTCAAGATATTTCCTTGGCCAAACATTGTATCAACCCGTGACTAGATGCAAGTGAAGCTAATTAATTTTGATTATAATCGAATTAAATGAAGTAAGAGGGTTTGAGATTAAATATTGAGTGGAGGTGGTAAATACAGAGGAAACAAAGGTGGATCGTCCGGAGAGCAGACAGAAGAGAAAGAAAATGCTTTGGATTCAATGGATGGAATCTAATCTCATTCAAAGTTGCGAGTTTGTAATAAGAGTGGGGAGGCTCTAAATGGGGTCGTACACTGTAGAAAATGAATATGTTTATCTTCAACTTTAGGACTGAAATCCCATATTTATAGACTCAGATTCTTTAATATACACAATTTATATTCGATTGTATACAATATTTGTTTATTTGTATATAAATATTTCTTATTTTATCTTTAAAATAATAAGACATGAGTATTCTGTAGATATAACTCTCATCTAGTTATTTATAATTTATTTTTAATTATATATATAAATATTTAAAATAAAAGATATTTATATATAATCAAATATATGTTGTACACGGATAAAAAATAATTACAGATGAATAATCAAATATCTTTGAGCAAAATTTTCTCTGATGAAAAATAGTTGTGACTAGGAAAAACAAGAGCCATCCATGATTGATTCACACATGTGCTTTTATTTCGTGCCGACAACAATAAGTTGGCAACATCCCTATAGTCACATTAAGAATATCAATGTTGAATTACGACTATAAAAAGTATACATGGCTGATAGATTTAGATAGGGAAAATCTTAAATAATACTTATTTAAATTTTAAAATTATATTTACTATATTTTATAAGCTATTTATAACTGTTGTAAAATTATTTATAATTTTTTTATAAAAAATCTTGATTTAAAATTTTAAAATTTAAATAGATATTTTTTGACAACTTTTTATTTAAATATATACATTTTAAAAATTATTTCCTCGTCGTATCATTAGATAAATTAGACGAACCAACCCCCAGTTGGGTTGGACATAGGAGTCACAAGTACATATTTAATTTGGATCGTCCTCTTTTCTCAAATTCATGTGAAAAAGCTTATTTAATTCGTCATTACATATCATATATATACTCAGTCAATTTTTTTTTTGGTTATTGGAATATAAATGTCCACTCAAACGATCTTCGAGAGATCTCATAGGATGCAACATATTCTCTGCGGTAATAATTACGGCCTCAAATTTTATCCTAACTCAAGTGGGCGTGACTAAGCACAAAAGACTTTTTTTTTATATATATATATATACAGTGCCCGTTTGAAAAATTTATAAATTTAAGTTTTAAAAAAAAATTGAACTAAATTTTAGTTTAAATTTTTTTTAAAACAAACAGTCATATTTATCTATAAGTATTTATAAGTTAAATTATAATTTAAAATTATAGTTTTAGATAAGCTTGTAGTAGTAGCTTTTAGAACAGTAAGAGAATTTATAGACTATCTAAATACTATTTTACTGTTACTTTTTATAACACACTCTCTCTCCTCTTCTACCTCTTCTCTCTATCCTCCTGCAGTCTTTGTTGCTGTGATCGTTGATGTCCGATGCGCATCTCTGTCTTCATTGGGTCTGTTTGGATAGGATTTTGAAAAAGGGCTTATGAAAAAAAAGGGCTTATGGACAACTTATGAAAAAGGACTCTTGGAGAAGAGTTTATGGAAAAAAAGTGGTTTTGAATAAATAGGTGTTTGGATAGTTATTTTTAGAATGACTTTTATGGTGGTAAATTACCAAAAAGGGTATGATTTGATTTAAAGTAAGAGAGAGGAGGGAGTTAGAGAAAAGAGAAGAGAGAGGAGAGAAGGAAGAGAGGAGAAAGGAGAGAGGGTGTAAGAAAAAGTAGGAGAGAGAAGAGAGGGTGTAAGAAAAAGTAGGAGAGGGGAGAGAGGGTGTAAGAAAAAGTAGGGGTAAGATAGTAATTGGATAGTCTATAAGTGCTTTTACTGTTGAAAAAGCTATTTTAAATAGCTTATTTAAAACCATGGTTTTGTCCAAAAGCACTTATGGACAAATAAGCCTGTTTGTTTTGAAATTTTCTCAAACCGAGGTTTGGGCCAAAAGCCCTTTTAAAACCGCGGTTTGGGTGTTTTCCAAACACACCCATTATTGTCGTTGTCTTTGTTGCTGTGATCGTTGTTGTCCGATGCACATCTTTATCTTCATCTTTGTCGCTGTCTGATGCTGGAATTGACAGCTGTTACATCGCTAGAGTCGATGTAGGAGAGGAGGAAAAAAGTCACTGTAGTCGCTAGAATTTTTGAGGAGTAAATAATTTTTTTTTATCTCATACTTTTTTTTTATAATTTATCAATTACAAAAATTTTTATAGTAATAACTATCTAAACACTTATTTTTTAGAACTATTTTTTTTTTCTATAAACTCATCTCTAAAAATATTTTTTTAAAAGTTATCAAAAAGCTGTTTTTTTCATAAACTTTATTTCAAAAACTTATCTAAACATATTTATATATATATATAATTTTATCTGCATAAATAAATTTAGATTAAGTGGGATCAAGTGCGTAAATATCCGGTGACGTCATATAGAAGATTAAGGTCTTCATGCGGAAGTTTCAATGTGACTTGGTGGGTCATAATCAGATCTTGAATGAAATCGATCTCCATAGACTTTATTAATATGTATAATATAATATAATATCCCAGCTTTTAATTTAATTTGTGTGTGTGTGTGTGTGTATATATATATATACCCTTCAGTTCATCATCGCATGCCCAGAGGCACTTTTCTTTCATCACGTCCAGGGAATATGTATGCTCTGCTTCGTCAATTTATGCTAATCACGAAATCGACTCCAGTAATTAACATAAACCTTGAGAAAAGCCTTAAAACAGTGGGATCATTAAATCTCAAGATAAGAGCTGGGAACTCTCTCTCTATATATAATTGATGAAGTTATTATAACTCATTTGGGAACCGACCATCACATGCAGGCAATGCTTTGATTATATTTGTAAGTCAAATAAGCCACCGTACCATTATTCGTTAGTTAATCCAATGCAAATTCCAAAACCCACGCTCACAAGTTGAGTCCTTTTAAGATTCTGCATCTCATTCACACGCCACTGCTAAACAACATATTATGCGGCAAGCAAGTGTGTGTGTATATATATATATATATCTCAATATAAAGTGTATCATTTATTATAATTCATGTTCTTATCCGTTATTAAGAATGAAAAGTGTATTTAAAAAAAAAATAGGAATAGGGAGGGCAGTTACGTCTTTTGCTTATTTTCAGCTCTTCCTCTTACCAGTTCCCTCATGCCAAACAAAATTAGATTCCAATCTTCCTTAAAAAACAAAAAAAACCTTATTTATAATACCAATTAAACAGGGGTGCCAATGCAACAAATTAAAGTCATGATCCTAACCACAAGAGACATTAGTTGGTTATTGACCAAACAAGCAACATTAATTGAGGCGGGCGACAAAACCATGCTGTATCCAGGACCATAACGACAATGCTCAATACAGTAAGTCAACAAAACAAAAAAAAATCTTTTTATAAGCTTAGATGAATTGGTTTCGAAACTCACCAAATTTCATAGCTAAATTTTAAAAGTTTTTATATAAATATTTATAGATTATTTATTAATAAAATATTCACGTAAATAACACGTCACAACAAGAAGTTTAGTAAAGTATCGTATTGGCATCAAAACCACATGTCTACAAAAAAAAATGAGGGACACCCAAAACCTAGCTAATGGCCCCCCTCCCAAAAGAAGAAAAAGAAAAATACCTAATGATTATGGAAACGAGGAAACGGATTACTTGACCTTCCAAGTTACAATAGAGCCATGTTCTTATAAGAGAAGGCAATAAATAAATAAAATTCAAATAACTGAATCTCTCCAAGGCTAAGTCATCTTGCTTTTTTGTGGGAGTCAAACCCCTTGAAACATATCTTTACACACCCAACAGAAAGCAAATATGAACCCCGCAATTCATCTCAGGATATTATATTTTTCTCTATTAATTAATTATAGAAAGAGGGTACATGCACATAGGATTCTTCTCCCTCTTCACTTTTACTCATTATTTTCTTGACGTTTTCTTGCTTGAAGAAGGGGCCTTCAAAGTGCTGCAACAGCAAAAAGGAGAAAAATTCAACCAAAATTAATTGGGGGCAGAGAAATATATATATAATTGAAATGGTTCAATCACAGACAGAGTGAATTATGTTATATATATATATATATATATATATATATATATATATATAAAGGGCCAGTTTAGAAACTAATAAAACTAAAATTTTAAAAAGCTCATGGCTTAAATATTAATTTAAAGAAATTTTAAAATAATCATATTTGTCTGAAAGAGTTTTTGGACCAAATTAAAATTCTGGATAAGTTATCGAGATTAACTTGTGAAACAATAAAAGAGCTTATGAACTACCTAATTATTATTTTACTCTTATTTTTTTCTTACACCCTCTATCCTCTCTCCTATTTTTAATAAAATCATACACTTTCTAATAATTTTTTAATTATAAAAGTCATTCTGGTAATAACTATCCAAACACTCATTTATTTGAAACCACTTTTTTTCTATAAATTTTTTTCTAATTTTTTTTCATAAGTTATTTTTTAAACTCTTATCTAAACCGGCCCATAGACATTGTCGTAATATATTTAGATATAAAAAGAAAGGAGCCTTTGGGGTGATGTTCCATACAAAGATTGTTTAGAATATTTTTAGGGTATGTTTAGTTTAGTTTAAATAATATATTATAGAGAAAATTGACTTCAAAGTGATTCTATATAATATGTTTTATATAGAAAGTAATTTTAAATAAATAAATATTTAGATGATTGTTATCATAATAATTTTTTCATAAGTAAATTATCAAAAAAAAATATGAGATAAATAAGAAAATATAGACAGAGAGATGATAAAAATTTATAAAGTTAAAATAACTATTTTTTATATTTAAAATATGAAAATTGTTTCAAAAAATAGTAGATATTACGTATACAAAATCATAGTTTACACTTACTCAAACAATGATTTTGTTTAAAAATAAGCATACTACTAAAATTAGTCTTTGATTGTTTTTGTAATTTGGGTCCAAAAGTATTTTTTTCTTTTCTTTTCTAAACACATACAATTTAAAGATTATGCATCCACCAGCCAAAGTTTTCCTTAGATTTGGAGGAAGAGATAGTACTTTCGAATCAGTTTTTTTTTTTTAATTTAATTTATTTTTTATTTGTTATTCGAAGAACAATAATCCTTTAAAATCTTGAAGTACGAGAGTGGCATCTACGACTGGAATAATTATTGTGTGGAGAGCATACTTAAGTTCCAAGAGACACGCCGAATAGTCCCAAAATTATTACTGCAGACATAAAATAAAAATATTATATAAAAAGCTGTAAAAAAATAAAAAAAGGACAAAAATATGTTTTCATCTTTTTATAAATTTTTTAAAAAAATGGGTTAAACTCGTTCGCAATCTAAAAATATAGCTACTAACTCATAATTTATAAGAATCGGCCTAACTCATAATATTCCCACTCCATTTAATTGTGGAGATACATCGCTACGAAGCTTTTAGAAATCAGACATCATTCTCTTATGAGAGTGTTCGACCTTTTAACTATTGAACTTATATGGAGGATGGGTCATTTTTATACATGCATGTATATTTGCAATTTAATGGAACACTTCCTTTGAGGCTTTAAATAATTATAAAAAGTTATCATCATGCTGATGTGGTCACTTTTAAAAGTGATCTTAATAAAGCCAGCGATGCGCGACGATTACTTTTTCCATCTTCTTCAGATTCGTATGATTTTCTTTAGACTACAGATTAATTGTTTCCCACTATAAAGTCGAGTAATAGTTCTTTTTTTTATTGTGAACTTGTAAAAAGGTTTACAGATATGAAAAATATGAATTAATTAGTAGGTAATTAAAATAAGCTTGAAATAAAGAAACAGAATAAAGGAGTCAAAATATGTGCCAGACACGATCCATTATTGCTACGCACAAATAAAGAAAAGAGGGGGAAGCTAAGAGGGGGCCCTTTTCACCTTTTTCTCCACTTTGTAATTATTGTTGTTACTACTTGTACATATATATGGATGTGATGCTAACAGCACTCGGAAATATATAATATAAAAATATTCAATTTATAGAGAAATTATTTGTAATACCAATATTTGGGACTCCATGCAATTATTTTTTAAAAACAAAATATTCTCTACACGTTCTGTGAGGCTCTATATATGCAAATTTCAATTTTTTTTGGTACGTATATCAATGAGATTTGAGTATTAAAAATTATTCTTATAAAAAATGAAGAGAGAGAGAGAGAGAAATTAGGGAGGCACGTGGTGGAGAGTAGGGGTGTGCATGGGCAGGACTGGGCAGGGCAGCCCCCCTGCCCGGTGCCCTGCCCGAAAAAAGTCTGGGCTCCATTTTGCAGCCCGATGCCCGGCCCTACTCGGTAAAAGCCCTAATCATTTCGGGCTGGGCATGAGCGGGCTGGGCATGGGCGGGCTGGGCATGCCCAAATCGTGATACCTCGCTCATATTGTGAAAAAAAATCTGCAATCATGAACTTATAAAATAATATAATATTTATATCTTAAAGAGTTAAATAATATCCATAATAAGGTAATAAAAAGATAATAATTAAAGTCTTGAAGTGTATTGCATATATAAAAAAGAAAGATTGAAATCTGTAGGGCTCGAATATCTATAGCGATATTGCAACATCAATAATTGAATGTTTGGCAAGTAAAATATATGAGCAACTTTGATATCTATGTAAATATAAGAGTTATGTTTAGTACTTTAAAAATGAGCAAGGAGAGTTGTCAACTAAAGTAAAATGTGTAGAGTTACAAATAGAGTAAGTTAAGAAAAAAATAAGATTATAAAAAAATAAAATAATAATATAGGGCCGGGCCAAATGGGCAGGGCGGCATACCATGCCCAGTGCCCTGCCCTGCCCGACACTTGGCCCGGCCCGGCCCTGCCCAAATATATTTTGGGCGACTTTTTCTGGGTCGGGCTGGGCAATTTTTTACCGGGCTCAGGCGGGCGGACCGAGCTCTGGGCATTGTGCACACCCCTAGTGGAGAGAGAGGGAGAGCATAAAAAGAGGGAGGGGACCTAAACAAAAATGGTTGGCCTTTCAGGGCCTGTTGTGTGCTTTTGATGGCATCACCGGCCACCCCACCGGCCACCACCTCCCTCCCTAGTCCCTACCCTCAGTTTTATTATTATTAGGAACAAAAATTAATCTAGAGGTCTTTGCAATTTTATCTGATTTTTAATTTTTTTATTGAGTCCTTACAAATTTTTTAATTATATACATTAATTTTTACGATAAGCCATTATTAATAATAAAAATCACATATGATAAGATTTGATTCAAAAATTAGACACAACTAATATGAGCCACTAGTTCTGAATTTTTTCTTTCAAATACACACACCGTCTTTTACAATAACTACAAGACAGACGCAGATGATGTCGTGAATTTGATAAATCAGTACCTAAAGTTATGATTTTTTTTTTCCTTTTGTCGGGGTCACTTTTGTTTTGATTCGAATCAGATGCCATTGAAATAATATGTTTGCTTATTACTTTTAAAAGAGTTTATAAAGAGTTTGTATTTGTGGGATAAAATTTAAAATAAAACGACGGGAACTCTAAGTTCATATGATTTTCTTGGTTTAATATGTGTGTGTGTGTGAGTCAAATATATATATTCTAAATATAGGGATCATGTGCTTGCACATATTTTCACATGTTCATTTTTTTTTATTTTGCTCTGATCGAGAAGAAGGCGTTCGTGTTAAGCTTTATAAAGACAAAAGATGTATTTCATCTGAAAAAATATATTTCTAATTCATATAGTTTATTAATCCCAAATTAAAGAAGCAAAGCCAACGCGTATAATGGTATAATAGATTCCTTAAAATATAAACAAATGGATTAAAAAAAAATATGCTCCAGAAAAAAAAAAACCTTGTTATCTTTTATCCCGGGGCATGAACAAAAATGAATAACAAGGCCTTTTAGAATATATAGTCATAAAACATGCCAAGGGGATTTTTTTTTTGTTACATGATAAAGCAGCACCAAATATATATAAAAAAACAAACTATTGAGAAATTTAATATTAACAACTTTGAATCTACCAAGTGCCATAAATGTGAAGGGCACGTGTCAAATACAACAGATATAAAAAGATCTTTATTTGCTAGCGCATTCGTAACTCCGTTAGCCTATCTAGAGATAAACTACAATTATACATTTCATTGGTTGCACCTTAACTATTGAATCTGCATAAATAACAGGCTACATCTTTGGTTGCTATTAGTTTTTGCTAACATATCAATGATAAACTTTATTTCAAATTCAATAATGGCATTCCTTGTAACAAAAAAATAATGATGACATTCTTGAATCATTTATCCCACGTACTTTAGAACCCATTGAAGATAGCTCATTCTTCTGATTCAGTTGCAATATGACTCTAATAAAAAAAAATCATGTAATCATTCATCATTATGATCTCTAATCACTACTCTACACCTAGCTTTATTACTAGTCAAAGTCATGACACCATCTACATTAATTTTTACCTAACCCACAAGTAGAGGTTGCTATATTGGATTGTCAACCAAGGATAAATAATACAAATTAGCTTTATCAAGAACCTGGACATATTTTTTCCAAACTTAAAAAATGACCAGCTCTAATTGCTCAGGTATCGTGGCATCTGGATTAAAGACAATTATATTTCTCTAAAGTTAAAGCTTCCAAATAACCACTCCTCACATTAACTTCTAATTCGTTCCCATATTACTCAATAGTCTTTGAAGATTTAAAGTAAACTAATCAGTAAAATGAGCAGCCAAAAAATATTTTTTTTATACTAAGCAAAAAACAATTATTATTGAGGTAGTAACAACTTTAAGATTTCAAAAAGGGGAAAGCTAAAGATGTTGGATAGGCCCATCTAAGCCCATAAAATCCCAATCTACGGGAATTTGGATTTTAATTTTTAAATTGTAAATAATATAATTTAGCATAATTTTATGCAACACATAAAAGATGTGTTTAGTGACTTTAGTCAATATAAGTAAATTTTGTCTACTATTTTTAAACTGTAGCCTTTTATCTCTTCCTGTACTTTTATTATTTTATTCTCTTCAATTTCCACGTAACTACTTAATAGTATTTGAAAACTTATATAAAAAATTCCCTCTATGAATTTATTGTGTCACTCAAAGCAGGTTTTTTATCGATTAAAGTTCAAATGCTGCTTAGATTTAAGTATTTTTTTTTTTTGAAAAAAATCAATGGGACTTTTCCCGATTTTCTCGCAATAAAAATACTAGTTTTCAAATGCCGCTTGCCGCTTGCCGCTTGCCGCTTGGAATTAAACGTACAGGGAACGATGCCGCAGCCGGGTTCATTGGTGAACACTCATGTGAAGCTTCTCGCCTTCGATCTTCTTTCCCTCATCCAAACCCCTTCTTCTTCCTCTTTCTCTCGCAGAGGCATCCCCCTCTCTCGCGCTGAGGCCGTCGGTACCGTCACCTCCCGTCAATTCAAACCCGACAGATTCCTCACCTTCACCCTCGACGACGGCACCGGCTGCGTCAACTGCATCCTCTGGCTCAACCAGCTCTCCTTTCCTTGCTCCTCTCACGTCCCTATCTCGCCAGATGTTGCCCTGATCGCCGCCTCCGCCGCCGGCTTTGCCGATCTCGTCCAGCTCGGGAAGGTGGCCAGAGTGCGAGGCCAGATCACCAGCTTCAGAGGCGCGGTGCAGATCACGGTGTCCGATGTTGTAATCGAGAGTGATCCCAATGCGGAGATTTTTCATTGGTTGGATTGCCTCAATTTGGCGCGCAAGTGTTATGACGTTTTGCATCCGCCGCCTTCTAAACGCAACTAAAAGTCAGACGTTTTGCCCCCTCTTCCGGTGAAAAAGAAGGCAAAAGCAAAACTTGATGACTATGCCGGAGGCTGAGGGGCGGTCTCGTCGATATTTTGCCACTGAGGCTATATGCTCATTCCAATGGCGTCTTTGCTTCTTTTGATGTTCCTGCTTTGCCTTTTCATGTAACTCCTTCCGTTATATATATAAAAACCAATTTCAAGCTCAGGTTATGCCAAATCATCATCCAAGCAAGACCTAAATTTACCCTTTGAAAAAAGTTCCATTTTCCTTCTAGACTAAAAAATGAGTTTCATTTATGCATCTACGTATAACTGATAACTGATTGTGTGTGTGTCTCGTGCAGAATAACGTGAGAATCGTTAGAAAAGGAAAGATGGAATTCATCATCAAAATTGCTGTACATAGGATATGTGTGTGAAATTTATATTTGAAAATGATGAAACGAGATATGGTGGTCTATTTGTAACATTCATGAGCGCTTACAATTATAACCAAACAAACGAATCTTAATAAAGCTAGGAAGTTCTGGCCGCATGATTACCATTTGCGGGGGCCGATTCCATAACCATGATAATGTTCTCTATGATCACTGATATCAAGCATGGAGTTAGATCGATTCAGCCATACGTTGTTTTTTTTTATGTATAAGAACTTCATCATGGTGTGGCGGAGAAGCTGTACTCTCCAACATCAAATCGACTGTCTTTTGTCACTGCTTAAGCCTAACCTGCAGAATTAGATGCACTTGCTTCTTGAAAATGGACCTCAGCTCTTCATTTGCCTCAATTCCTATCCTCCTGCATCAAACAAACCCCAAAATCACAAGCTTGCAATGTTAACCATAATGATTCAGAAATAACTGCTAGCATTCATGGGTAAATTCAATTTACAAAGAGTTAGGGGCAAAATTTACATGAAAGCATGTTGGAAGTTGATCCAACTTATCATAAATCTATAAAAATAGGAGGAGATACCCAATTTTGGAACCATTCTTTCCCACAAGAATCTTGCGTTGGCTTAATTTGCTCGTGATGAAATGTTGCTCAACTCTAAGAGAACCATCTCGTAATTCCTTCCAATCAATCAAACGATGTTCAATTTCATACGGAATTTCCTGAATTGAGATAGTTGCAATCCGTCATCAAAATCATAAATTAATCATCTCATCCTACAATATACTTGTCAGAATCCATCTATAAATTAGAGATTGACTTGAACTGCTACCTGGTGTACATGGTCCAACAACCTTTCACGCACAACTTCCATGGCTATCATCTTCATAACTTCTTCACTCATCACTAATGGATCTTCTTCCCATGGTCGTTGAACTGCCTAAGCATTAGAAGTAATTCAAAATCCAGACTTAGGTCTTGAAATGTCCAACATGAGAGTTTGGTGAAATATAAGAAAGATATGAAGTTTACTAGTTTCAAAAGGAAGTAGTTTCATCAGTAAAACCTCCTACATGTTTTATGGAACCCAATAACATTCCAGGTCAGAGGAAGTGAGGAACAACAAAATCATTTGGATAGGCGGTATAGAGAGCATAACTAGAAAAGATACATGCCTGCTCCATCAAGTACTGTGATAGATCTTTTACCCCATACCCTTTCAGTCCTGATATCATGAAAAACCTACACAACAATAACAGGAGATCAATCATCAGGTTTAGGCCCTATAGTTAATCCACATAAAGGTTAAAATTCATACTGGAAATTGGCACTTTATCCAGTCTCTTTAGAAGAAAAGCATACCTTTCATATCCAGGAAGATGTTTGAACTCTTCTGAAACCTTCATCAAGTCTTTCTTTTTCTTTACTAAATCAATCTTGTTCATGCATAAAACTCGTTTCTGATTGGGGTGGGCTCGAGCTCCCATACGCTTAATTAATTGTATGACTCTTGCATCAGGTCTATATTGATTGAATGTTAAAAAGACACAAGTGACAGAGAGGAAAATGGAAAAAAATGCAAGTTAAAATGACTTATCACGTGGTTAAGATATGGGCAGTTCAGCATGCATATACTGATATAAGATTCAGTTTACTTCGTATTTAATCTACCAAAGTAACTATCTTCATAAGTTTTCCAGGGTCCAAATGATACATAAGCAATTATCCAAAAAAGCAGTAAAAGCGTGATCTAGTAATGCCAACATGTCACAGTACTGACTATATTTAGAAATTCAGAATCCACAAACTTCCTTGATACACATTTTTCAACGTTAAACCTCCCAGCTTAATCTTCATCACTAGCCAGACATATTTAATCAGATAACCAAAAGAAGAATAGGTTTTCAAATTCTAACATAGAATAATGAATAAGTTACAATGAATTAAAGAGTAAGATTACTCCCACAGGTGCCCACTGCCCCGCTTAGAAATAATAATATACTAACCTGGTAAGATGCCTATCGACATCAAAAACAACCATGAGCACTTCATAGAGATTGATTGAACTCCAAGCAGTTTCGACACGATTCTTGACATCCCTATGAGGATATCCTTTGCAAGTTAACGTGAGCCCTGGTGTATCAAAAAAACACTGCATAGAGATTTTTATACAGTAGTAAGTACGGGTGGTTCAGTTTCAATTTAAAATATAAGTAAATGCCACATATGAAATAAAAAATTTACCAAAATACAGCAAAATAAAATAGCATGGTCATGGATAAATATTTCAAGCCCTTGCAGGATGACATCACAAAAAGTGAGAAAACATATAACGTACAGGTTTTACTTGAGTACGGAAAAATTGAGGTAGGAAAGCAATAACTGACTTCTAGCTAAAAGCTGGCGTTCAAGATTTACTTATAGCCCAAGTGAAACTTCAACAGACATTCCCTTTGAAGTAAAGTAATGACAAAAGTTACTCACAATTTGGGTGTCCCCTTTTGTCATCACTCCTACCACTTCATGAGTTGTGGTGTTTGTCTTCCGTGAAACAGCTGCTACCTTTGTACCAGCCTATGGCAAAAAGAGTGAGGATATAACTATGAAAAAATCAGCAGATGATGTTGATAACAACAGGAGAAGCTAGAGGCTTTTCTGAAAGCACCCTGACATATATCAATTGCTTCAATGTAATATAATACTTCAAATTTAGCATATGAATTATATATCACAATGTAATGTAAAGGCTAACTCGTCCGGAAGAAGAAAAAGAACAGCAACTTTTTAACGATAATATATAATATACCAGCTAAAATGAACTTTTAAGAGATGACATACTTAATAGTAACGGGTACAGAAACTCATCTCCTGTATATGTTTCAAGACATTAAAAGCAGGAGTTTCTCATATAAATTAAGACGGAAGGAAGGTACATTATCGTGGAAAAATTTATGCTTGTAACCATCAATTAGCTCCTCCAGAGTCCAGGATTTTCCCCCCAAATTAACTCAACACCAATCTTTACGGTGAATTTTATAGAAGAAAATGTATTGAAACTAAAATAGGAATGAAGATATAAAGGAAGAAAATGAAAGCATTTTCTTGCACACTCAAACAAGTGAAAGTCAGACACCTCAAGAAAAGGATTTTGTCACGTCAGGACCAAGTAACAAAGAGAACCAACCATATAATTAGTGAGTGCAGACTTCCCAGCATTGGGAGCACCAATTATTCCAACGGCCAATGATTTCTGGTCCGCCTCCTTCACCACACTTTCATCCTCACCCTCGCTATCCACTTTCTCCAGTGATGCCTCAAGTAAAGCCTTGGCCAACACTCTCCGCCTGTTCTCCTCCTCCTCCTCCTCCTCCTTGAATCTCAAATTGCATTGAGGGATTTTCTTTCCTGAAATCAATTCATCAGCTCTGGTCCTGTACTTTTGGTCCCAGAAGGGTTGTTGTTGCTGATGAGCGTGGGCACTGGTTCCTGAGATATTGGGAATTTCGTAATGGGAACTATCAAAAACTGAATCTGAATCATTTTCCGGGTAGGTTGAGGGTTGCGTCACGTCCTCATGCTCTGGTTCAGCAGAGCAAAACCTGCGCAGAAAGGAAGGTTCAAGGGCACAGGGATTGTTGTGTGGGGTGGAAGAGAGAGTCCTGAGTATTCTCAGTGATCTCAAAGCTTTCATGGTGGCCCCTATAGAGGAAACATGGAAGAAGAAAGTCTAGGCGCTGTTTTTGGGGTCTTCGCTGCTGAACGAAGAAGCTTTGGGGTTTAGGGGTTAAGGGTTGCAGCCCCGTTGAGGAGTTGCCTCCCGATTTTCCTTATTTTACCGCATATTTCATAGTTATCCCAAAACATTATGGGCATGTATTGAAGTGAATAACCAGAAGGAAAGAACATTTTTTTAATATAATTTTTTTTAAAAAAATTAGACTTATTCACAATTTAAAAATAAATTAAATCTCTTTTTTTTTAAAGCAGTCAATATAAACAAAGCGAATTATTAATTATTTTTAAATATAAATTTAAACATAAAAAATTAAATATTTTTTTAAATATTATAATTAAAATTATAATAAAATAATATTTTTTAAAAATTAAATAGGCACTAAACTAAAGTTCGCATGTCTTGGGCAAAAACAAGAAAGAACCTGATACAGCTCGCAATCTCGCATGTTCAAATGCATGTTTATAAAACTCATTTTGAACTGATCTGTATAAATAAAAAAGTTTAAAAAAAAAACACATACAATAGCGTAATGTTTCTATCAAATTTTTTTTATAAAAAATTCATATTAATATATTAAACATAAAATTTATGCAAACAATAATAGCTTTTAAGATCACGCGCATTAATTTTTTTTAATTTTTTTGCCCTCCATTACGTTTTTAATCGAAAGATTAAATATTTATTACATCTAAATTGATGGATCTAATAAGAAAACCATATATAACATTATCTTAATCTTATTTATTCTATAATATCTCCATATTTTAATATAAATAAGAGCATAGGCATTGTAGCCAAATTGTAACTCCATCTTTTTTGTTTAAAAAATCTTATGGAATTTTTTTGAGCCAACTAATGCATGAGTTGGATGAACCTACTTAGAAAGAGAGAAGCGATATCCATTTAGAACGCATTTGAATTGGAATAATGAAAGAAGAGGAAGAAAATTGTTTGGCAAGCAGTGAAGAATGAGCCGAAATAGATGGGACTTTAACATTTTTTTTTACAGAGGCTAAAAAAGCAAAGAAGAAAAAAGGGAACAATTAATTACAATTAGAGCCATGTCATTGGGTCCCGGCGAAGAACAAGTTTGAGTGATATTTTGCATTTGATGTAGCGGAGAATGAGAGGATTGAAATGAGGGGACAGGGAGTCATATTAATGATATCCAAGAAGAATCATACAAACTAACGAAACCACGTAAAAACAAACAAATGATATTTCCAAACATTTGTAGTCATTTGTCCTACAAGTTATCATTTTCCTCTGCCTAGAAAAAGGCGATTAGAACACCACTGCTGTTCTGCAACTTCCTATGAGATCCCTTTTTAACTTATCTATCCCCGCCCCTCCCAGCCTCCACCATCATCTTTAGAACATCTCCATGCAAAGAATGATGAAACTGCATCGGAATCTTGGGACAAAAAAACTCTAAAATTCTAACCGCATCATCAACAGCAGACAAATTTGACAACATATGGCTCAGATTGTCCTAAAAAGCCATTCGACCTGCTAGCCTGCTTTGAAGTATCCTCTTGTCTATGGCTGCGTCAATGGAGCTCATCTGAAAAACAACCGCAAGCGTGATCAGCACATATTCAGAGACTGCCAATCACTACAACAAAAATCAAATATTTAACAGCCTGGGCCTATGCAAGAGATTCCAAACTCTGCGAAAGAAGCTGACCTGGCCAAGTCTGAATTCACTTGTTCCATAAATTAAATTGTAATGATGCTACGGATGAGCGAAAATCAGGTGTGCAAGATCTTATTCATCCCAAAACCCATTTCTTGGAAATTGAGCATAGGGAGAAGGGAATAACAATAGTAAAACCAAGCCTAAAAAAATTATATATACGTACTCTTCTACTACAGATGCAGGGTGACGGGAGTTGGTTGTTTGCAGCATACTTCACATATTATACCACAATAATTGACTACCGAAGAGAAATTAGCAACAAGTACATACTTGAATCTTTTGATGCTCAAATTCAGGAGGCATAGCTTGCAGCCAAAGTGACAGTTAAAAATAAAACAGAATGCACTACTCATTATTATTAAGGTTGAGACAAAAGATGGGGAGAAAATTAAAATGTCATTCAACTTCCTTTTTAGAAAGAGGATTAAATAAAATATCATACAGAATGTACCCCTATCAATAGCAAACAATGCGTAAACAACTGAATCTGAAAACAAGAAGCATAAAGCCTACCCATCTGGTTAGATGTGAAAGCAACTCCTTCTATTAAAGAGGTAGTAGGACTTACCTGGCTACTTTCATCATGCACCTGGTATTTTGGCAAGGACATTCTTCTTTCCTCCTGCAGATGCCAAAGTAACATAACATGACTTAACAACAAATTTAACAGCATTCTAACACTAAACAAATATATTACACTAAAAGCTAACGCACCATGGACATTGCCTCATCATCCCAAACTAAATAGACCTCATTAGTGGCAGGTTGAGTTACAGGAGCTTTGTTTGCAATTACTGGGGGTGGTCCAATTGAAGGACCGCCAGTATTTGGACCAGAAGCATAAAAATGCGAGTTGCTTGCTGTCCCTCCTACAGTAATCAAAACAAGTCAAATTAAAATCACAACAATGTATAAAACCAGCCCAACGATGTTATAATGTCCTTCCTACAATAAACAAAGTGAGAAAAATGAATAAACCATATAAGCTCAGCTCATCGACAAAAACAATAGTGACGTTTTGAGGCAAACTTTAGTATTTAATCCTTCACAGTAGACATGAAATTCCTACCATGTTATAGTACTGGACAAAATTAAGTTTAAACCAGTAGGAAGAGTAACACAACACACAAATAGCCCAATCCCACCAAGTGAGGAAAATGGAAATTTGGAATATTGACACTTGAAAACAAGTTTTTTTAAAACAAAGAAAGAAAGAAAGTGATGGCATGCAAACTGAAAACATAAAATATTCATGAATTGTTTAAATAAAATAAAATAAAAACACAAACATTTGAGTACCTGGAACCCCTAGTGCTTGATAATTATTTGTCAAACTTGTGTTGGCACTTGAATAAGTATCAGCAGGGACACTTGCAGGCAATGCAGATGGAACACTGCTAGAAAGCGATGGGGCAGGAAATGTTGAACTTTGGGCCATCGTATGGTTATTTCCAACAACAGGAAATAATGGTTGTGAAACTGGAGCAGATGTTGGAGGCAATCCAGGAGGAGCAACTTGAGATGTTGTAAGCGTAGAAGATGCGGTTGATGGGAGAGGTGGCCTCACATTCTGAACAGGAAATAATGGCTGCTGTACATATGAGGCAGGAGGAGGAATGGAAACAGATGGAGGTTGCGGATACCAAGGCTGAGGTCGAGGTGGAACTGGCCAACTGGCATGAGGCACAGGTACTGCAGGATTATAACTGATTACCAAGAGACAAAAAAATAAGTCAATTATCTTTGTACCACTTGAAGATAAATTAATAGGCTATCACTTTCTTCACATGCCAAACACATAAGTTAAGGAAACATACATAGGTGGCATAGTACCCAAGGTTGACTGAGGAGGATATCCCATGCCTAATGGTGCTGGCACAACTCCACCTACAAGCTGAGTTGATGGGATATCCACTTTGGCTGCTTTTGATGGAGCTTCATCCTCTGCATTCAATAGAAATTTGTCGGAGAAAGAAATTTAAATTTAAATGTTTTGCCTAATGCAGAAATTTCCGTATTGCTACAAATGTTGCATATACCATTCATAACAAGTGCTTCAACAACAAATTAGGTGTCAGATAAAACCAAATCCAACAAGGATAGTAAAATGGGCATAAATCATTTTGGATTTCACAATTCAGAAAACCTTAATACGACATTTATGATATAATTCCCAAATCAGATACATCACAATTACACAAGATGACAAAATTAAACCCGTATAAACCAGTCCATTAACTGAATTCCACTGGTCCTACGCTATCGGAATCCACCCAAAATTGACTAAATTAAGCTATTATCTCTTTATCATTGCAATGCACTTCCCCCAATAGAAAAAACAAGACTCAATCAGACATTGACTATATGAAATAATAATATAGACAATTTTTTGCCGAATCCCTCTGTTAAAAAGCCGGGCTAGTTTCCCACCAAAAGTAGATTAAAATTAAAAGATTCAGAATTTCACAAAAAAAAAACAGAGAGAATGATTACCTTCATCTCCATAATGGGCGGCCAAGATATCTGGTGGAATCCCTTGCATCCCATATATTTCAATATCCGTTGACTCTCTACCAGGTTTTGCATTGGGCACCCTGAAAAGCAAACCAACGGGAAAAAACAACATCAATCGGAAGAAACGAACTATCTCTTGGAAGCATCACAAATGCAGGAACAAGATAAAGTTCTTGGAATTTGGCCATATCATAAAACATATAGTATTTATGCCTCGTACAGAATTTTTTTGTTTAATCTCTTTGGCAAAGAAAGGTCAGGGAAGAAAGATGCATAGAATTGTTAGTTAATTAAAAAGAGAATCATCCTCTGTAAATGGGGCATGAAACCCAAAATATGCATTTTATCTGTTTAAGCAGGAGTACATTCGCAGTGCATGGTCCTCTTGCCCACAAATAGATTCCAACATTTACAATTCATGATTTAAAAACTCTCAAATTCACAATTATTGTCGAAAATTCTCGTTCCTCATAACTTCCCCAGGCTAAGATAACTGTTTTCCCAGTACTCGCATCAAATTATTAGAGCTAAGGATAGTTTTAAGATTGTCACACAACTCTCTGAAAATTCATTAACATGGTGGATCGATAACGGTACACTCGATTAGATTGTATCGAGCTACACAATCCTAAATTCCAACCCAACATTCAGCTTTCTTCGCATGTAACATTGAAATATAATAATCTCTTTTCTCTTTCAAACCGATGAATCCAGACTCAAAACTATCAGATCGGAAAACTGCTAATCGAGAAGCCGAATCAGATAAAAGGAGCGAGGAATAAAGCGTGAGCAGGACATTAGAGCTTACTTGGTGACGCTTTCTTTATGAACCTGGAGCACGTGAATGGCCATGCCGCCAGCAGTGGATAGTTTCTTGTAGCAGACATGGCATTTGAAGTGCTTAGCCTTCTGATGCTGAACCAAAATCTTTTCGTCATCAAACTCCCGATCACAATAGTAACACCAGACCTTCGAAGAAACTCTTTTCTTCTTCTTCCCCATTCAGCCCAACAGCTCTATTCCCTTCTCTTCAATTCAAGCCCTAACCTCCTTCAGGCTCCCCTTTGGCTGATACTTGTTGACCGACGAAAGGAATAGGGTTGAGACCAGATCTCGGCGGCTCAGGAGGAGGAGCTCGGGCTAAAATAGTTTTCCTGGAGGGAAACGTTAACCTAGTCGGCCCAGGTGAATAACCCTGTATCTTGCCCGCGTCAACCCGCCGATTCTAGAAAGTTTCATACAAGTAAACGCTGATCGCCTATTGACGCAAAGATGAAAAACTAAGTTAAAAACCACATTAAAAAGATGCAATACGATATTATAAAATATTTATCTTTTTGGACTTTTAAGATATATTGTAAAAATATATCTTTTTTAAATATAAAATCTAACAGAATATTTGTATTGAAGGTCAAGAACTTGACACAATCTTTATCCTTTATCTGAACTTAAGTACAGCCTTGAGATATAAGTGGAGGTTCATATGCTTAATTTTGAATTAGTAGATATTATCAGATACATATGGTTGTCACACTGGGAAAAAATTTAAGATAATGTAAAATGAAATTAAAATAAAAATTCACAAAAGATCTGAAGAAAATGAATTAAAATTTGTGGGCCAAGGTTTGAAATTTTGGGTGTCGGCCTCATGTTTTGCACAGGGCACTTTTCAAACAGTGATTGAAGCCCATTTGTTGTTCCGCGAGACTGTTTTCATATAAGGAATGGGCGTAGGCCCATATTGGCAAGGACCCAGAGTTGCCTACGCATCTAAGGTTAGAGTGAAGTGTGGGCCAAGGTCTAGAATTTAAATCCACAGGCACACAGTGGGTAATTACCCGAGATGTGGATTATTTAAATTTATTTTGGATATATATATATATATATATATATATTTGTTTTTGGGAGCAATGGGGTGATTAGTGGGAAGACCAGGGGCACATGTGGGAATAAAAACAAGCAACATATGTGTGGGGCCCTGGCACTGGCACTGCACCACATGTGTATTTAAACGACTTACGTTTAAGGTTGAATGAGAACAAATAGCGGCCCTTACATTCTACTGTTCCGGAACTCAACCTTCATACAGTTCATATCCAAACACGCCTACTTGACAACATGCCTTTTCCCTTCTTATTTCCGACCATATATATCACCCTATTACCCACCCACTTGCTTTTCAGTTTCATGCCTGTTTCCAACTCCCTCTCGTTGCAATCTAACCACGCATGATTATTCATTTGGAAATTAATAATTATGCTGTCTCCGTGTATTTTAAAAAATACTCCTACAGAAAATAAATAAATATTTATTGCGTGTTAATTAAATAATATGATAGTGATATTTAAAATACACCTCATACTTTTAATATACAACATAATAGGAGAGTTGATATTTGTCCTAAATATAATATATATTTAATATATTTATCAATATTTTTTAAAATTATTTTTATCGATACTCTATCGACAATAATAAAATAAAAAAGTAATAGAGAAAATTAAAAAAATAATTATAATAACTATTTTTTAATATAATTAAATAAGTTATATATATATAAGATCAGGGAGATTATTCCATTAGATTTAAAAACCGTGGCCGCGAATTGCGGTTGATGGGGGTGAGCGGCTGAAACCATTGTGCGTGGAACAAATATTTGTTAAAAGGAATTAGTTTCTACTTGTTAGCAGACGATACTTTTTTGCACATAATCTTTTAAAAGGGAAGATAAACGACGATGGATGCAAATTATTATTATTATTTAAAGGAATGATGATTTGAGTGAAAAGTTGAAATCGCTGGGACGTTGAATGAAGGTGGAAATGTAAGAGAGAAGGGGAGGGGGCGAGGCGGAAAACCATGAAATGGACATGAAAGGGACTTCATAGAGCTAATTGGAGGAGGAGGAGGAGGAGGATAATTACAAGCAGCATCAGTCAGCATCAGTCGCATGATGAGGTAGTGGATGCTGATATGAACCCACAATATATATATAATGAGACCTGAAAGCAATAAATAACGAAGTAGCATTTCCCATATCCCACACCATCCCTCCATTCACAAGCATCCAATCCGCTTGCTAAAAGTCCTCATCCCATAAAAATAACATCGATACACATAATCTCCATGAACATCATACGAGTGAGGGAGAGAGAGAGAGTAACATGAAGGGACAAAATCAATGTGAGGAGGATCTTCTATCCAAAAAGATATTCTATTAATCAAAGGGCTGCTGCAGAAATTCGATAGGATGAGAATTAAAGGTTAATTCGTCTCTCTCATCACAACGTAATAATAATATATCAGAATTCGAATCCTTACTCAAAAACCGTGCCAACTTGACATAGGAGAATATTTGCATAATTGTGCCTATGAAAAGAAGGCTGACGTGGCAATGCAAAGCAAAGGGTAAGGGGCATGATTCAATTGCTTACCCAGCTTGCACGATGTGACAAAAAGAGAAGGGTCAATTTGCTATATATATATATATATGTGTGTGTGTGTGTGTGTGTGTAGCTATAGATCTCGAGTGGATCAATATTTACTTTTGAGCGACCCAACATTATTTGCAATTACATTAAGGACGGCGGGGCCCTTCTCTCGCTTGTCAACCATCCATCAATGCTTTACTATTTTGCTTATACTTTACCCTTAACCTGTTCCCATGATCCTTAAAAGATTATCTTAAAAGGACATAATATATACAGATTTCTACAAAATTAACCGAGCTTTTATCTTCTTCTTTTTGGGCAGAAGAGCAAAAAAATCTTGATGCATACCGGCTTGTTGTCAACTAACTATTTAAGTCCTATCTAATATTAGTATAATTTAAAAAGAAGAGATACTTCATCTTATTTTTAAATTATAAGTGACCATAATTTTTTTTAAAAAATATATATATAAAAAAAATTTAACTGTTGGCATCATCATAGGATGTGTGTGTGTGTTGCGTCCAAGTTACAGCGATGGTGGTGCGGGATGAATTATGGGGTTACAGGGACAACCAAACTCACTGACACCCCAAAAAGAGACATTTCCAAAATAATAATTTATTTATTTATTTAATGTATCAAAAAAATTAAATTAACTATTTGATTAAAGAATGGGGTAGTATCTTTTATGCATGAACGGCATTATCCATGCTGTGTTATTATTAACTCACTAAGTAGATTTCGGACTTCATGTATTATCGATGTGGAGTCAAAAGGCTGAAATTTGTATTATTCATAATAAGCGTAAAGCTAAATAATGGTTTATAAATAAAACACAATTCATCTTCAAAGTCAATCCAATGTATAGAGCTGGAGTCCGCTTTATCATACAAATAATTTATGGACACCCAGCAAGTGGTTCTAGACGGCCCCTGAAGTCATTCTTTTGGAAAGAAGTTGATTGGTATTAAGATGTGTACATGGACGAGGAGAGAAGTGCGTTTTTAGTGGTTATAGGTTATTTCAAAAGGAACTCCCTTGACAGTCCCTGTTCGATGTTGATCCCGCTATCTATCAGTGCATGCCCAACTTTCCCTATTTCTATACGAATACTAAAAAAATAATAATGATGATGACGATAAAGACGAATCATACGGCATCATACATATATAATAAAACTTCCTGAATTCTCTTAAACACGTTCCAGTAAACTTTCTAGTAGTCCACCTAAACTCTTTATAAATCCATGCAAATTAATTCCTTAAACCTGTCATTTAAATGCAAGAATATAACATAGTAAACAGTTTCTTTGACTGTGATTAAAGTTCAGAGGATTATTTTACATAATTAAAATAACAACAAAGAAGTTAGTCAATTGATTCATAGCAGTGCGATCGAGGGATATTTGGAAGTCAAGCTGATATAATAAATTAATCAATTCATAGCAAATGGTGCATATTTTCCAAATTACCAACGTGCAATATATATATAGGGTTATGCAATTAATTGATTAAATAAGCGTAAATTAAAGTTGACCTGACTTGTATGCGGAGAATCCTAAATTCTCACGTATGAACTTAGATTGAACGTGGGGATAAGTGCCGTTAACATGGCCCCCAAACAGCAAAGCAAGTTTCTTTGCCGGATTTTAACGATCAAAGTCAAAAAGCAAAGGCATTTAATTTGTCGCTACCAATAAAGCTTCTCCTGCAAACGCCAAACTCACAACAAATAATCTGCGCACACGTGTGTGTGTTTATAATATGAGAAAGGTGAAAGTTTATTATGGGAAGGGAATGAGAAAGCGGTTTGAATTAGAGTTTGAGGGAGGGGACCAGAGGCGGGTCTGTCCTTACATGCTGCCCAAACGACGTCTCTCCCTTCTTTACCCGCTTATTTCCAAATGTTCTTGCCGCCACCTCCCATCAATTCTATTTTTCCCCCATATATCCCACACACATAGATATGTGTGTGTGTGGCCATAGTTTCATCCTATTTTCAATTAAATCATCATAATTTTTTTCTTTTTTCAGTCCTTATAATTTACTTAAATATTAGTCTATATATTCATAATTTATAAAAAAGCGATGTTAATAGTTCATAATATAACTTTTACTCGACATACATATGAATTAATTTTGTTACACATATGGATCTAAATAATACATAAATTTTATTTTAAAAAACTTATTTTATTTTGTATCTTGTGACAGCTTATAGGTTACTTAGTAAACCATATATAAGTATTGACATATTAATTTCTCCTAAACTTAATACTAGCTATGTGATATCCATGAATTATAAATTTTATATTTTTTCGATTCTTAATATAAGATTCATTTAACTAGTTTGATTGTATTAAATAAATTATTTAATATTATATTTTTTAAAATATCATAATCATCTTTCTTAATTATTATTTATTTTATTATTTTATTTGACTATTATTAAAAAAATATCTATACAGTAATTTAAAAATTAATAAATATATAAAATATATCCTACTTTTACTGTCAACATATTTTGTTTTGCTATATTTGACACCAACTTCAAAATTCAGGGGTTACAAAGAAAAAAACAACTGCAAACTTTATACAAACAGGAGAGTATTTGGGATTTTTTCTAATGGACACTGGAATTGATTATCTCAAAAGAGACCAAATACAGAACAAAAACAAGCTAGAACAAGAGCACCTAACCTTCGTCAAATTAATAATTAATAATTTGATTAAGTAAAATTGTGAGTTTATGAGGCAATATAAATATAAATAGTCGGAGAAGTTGTTTCCACTTGTTCTCTTCTATCTTTTCAAACCGGAATGACCCGTTTTTATTTCTTTTTCTAATTGTCATTGTCGTCATTTCCAATTAAAGATATATCCATTTTTCTCCCTTGTTGTGAGTTATCAAAACTTATCCAAAACAGATGCTCCATTTAGTGTTACACACACACACACACACATTTAGTGCTTGTTTATGCACATTAGAGTTTTTCAAGGTCTTGATTGTCATTGGGAGAAAATTAATATTGGGGCACGATCCATTTTCTTACTCGACTATACAATTACTATGCTGTGTTTGACTCTAAAGAATATCGTACTTTGATGTCATTATTCAAAAATATTATTGGCTTATCATTACCATGCGCCTTACATTTTTTGCCTGGCCAAAATAATAATCAAATATCAAATATGCAAAATTACTATTTTTGAGTTATCTAATATCACATAGTGTGTGTTTGGATAATATTTTAAAAGAGGGCTTATAAAAAAATAGATTTTTAGACAGTTTATGGAAAAGTACTTTTAGAGAATAGATTATGAAAAAAAAAGTGGTTTTGGATAAATGAGTGTTTGGATAGTTGTTGCAAAAAGGGGTTTTGTAATTAGAAAATTATTAAAAATGATATGTATGAGAGAGGAGAGAGGAGAGATGAGAGATAGTGGAAAAGATAGAGGAGAGAGGGTAAAAAAAAGTAAGGGTAAAATAGTAATTGAGTAGTTGAAAAGTGTTTTTACTGTTCCAAAAGCTACTCTGACCAACTTATCTGAAATCATAGTTTGGTCTAGAAGCTCGTTTGAACAAATATGGCTGTTTATTTTAAAATTTCTCCAAACCGAAGTTTTGTCCAAAAGGACTTTTAAAACTACGGTTTTCCTTCGTTCCAAACAGGCCCATACGGGTGGGTATGGCACAGTTAGATACGGCCACCATTATTTGGTGCCCAGCTTGAAGAAATAATAAGTTATATTTTATAGCCTGATGCTCTATCCTACTTAGTAAAAACTTTAATTATTTTGAGTTAGACATAGCCGAGTTGAGAAGGGTGGGCTTCTATACCAAGTAATGATGTCCTGCTCATATTATAAGATAAAAATCTATAATTATAAATTTCTAAAATAATATCATATATATTTTTTCAATAATTAAATAATATCCACAATTAACTAAGAATAAGATAATAAAAATATAGTAATTAAAGTCTTGAAGTCTATTGCATATTAATTTTTTTATAAGTTTAAGTAGTTTATAATTATAATTTTGTATCAATCTCCCCAAAATTGATAATAATGAAGTATCTAAAAAAAATAAAAAAAATAATTATAATTTATAATGTAATCATATGATAATAGTTAGTAAAATTAAAAAAAATAATATAGTTATAAATTTTAAATAATACCACTTATATATTTAACTATTTATATTTATAAAATAATTATTGAATTACTAATAACCATCATATTATCCCCTCAAAATATAGTATATAAAAAAAATTAAAAATAAATAAAAAAAGATGTGCATAGATGAAAAAAAATATTTTATAACTGGATATCCATCTTAACTTTATATTTTTTAGGTTGAGTAAAAAATCTTATTATGGGTCCGAGTTGGTGAATCGAGCTGCGAGCTATATCCACACCTATCACAGCTCATCGTGTGGAATTTTATGTTACAACCAAAGGATCATATTATAAGTATAATTATAACCATTGTACTTTTATATATTAAAGCAATCGGTTTGAGACTTTGAGTGGTCCATATAAGATTTCGGACGGTAGCCTCCCTTGGCTTCCACGAGACAAAATCCTTACTAACGGAAGTTAATCCGAGTAATAAGTGATTCGGTATCATTTAAACGAGGTCTCGAGTTTGAGTCTTAGCGAATGTAAAAAATTCCCGTTGGGAGACTCACCTACTATAGCCAAATATACGACGCGAGTCGGATCCGGATATAGTCGGGGCAAAACTCTAGTAAATCGAATGAAAAAAAAAAGACAAAGATCCTTGTAATAGATTCTTTACTTGTAAGGATATTGAAAATTATTTTTTAAAAAACTATAAAATAAATTAATGACCATGTTTTCTATATTTATCATTTATAATTCTTATAAGTTATAAAGAAGCTTTGAATCTAATATTATTATAAATAATTTTCTTAGAAATACCTAAAGAATTATATTTTAATTTGAAAGAGTGTGTGAGGCCACTTTAAGAAAATATTGATGATCATTTTTATTCTTAAAAAAATATTTATATTTCAAAAATCATAAATTTTTAATATGACTTTTGATTAAATTGAATTTGAGCATAATTAAACCTAATAAAAAATAGTTATATTAAATATATTTATTTTTTATATTTATATAGATTTAAATTTAAAATCTGATGTTTAAACATGTAAAATCCATTTTATTAAAATCAACCCAACTTAAAAAAATTATAATTGAATCAATATAAGTGGTATGTTTCAAAGTAGCAGCATATTTTTTCATTGGCGAAAAAAGTTATATGCTCTTGTTTTTCAAGGAAAAAGCAGGAAGGGAGAAAAGACAATGCACAAGTGGAGATGGGGAGTTATGGGAGGAGTACAGATATCAAAGTAGTAGCTGGATTTAATCATATAGTAGTAATACTAATATAATAATAAAGAGAAAAAAAGGGATCTCCACTCTTATCTCCCGCAGCACTCACAGGGATAGTCTCATTATACAAAAAATTATTTCTAAATAAAAAAAAAAAACAAGAAGAATGGGACCCATCTTTTTTATGGTGGAAGCAGAATGAGCATTGAAGGGATATGTCTTGTGCTGTGTTGTGGGTCTTCACACAAAGCACCCATGGCTTTTCTTGTCCCTCTGTTTCCTCTTTTTCTCTGTTGATATTATTTATTAGATTCTGTTATTATATATCTAATTTTAAATTTGTTCTTACTCTTCTATCTTTTTTATAAATAAAAAAATTAGGAAGATAACATTATCGCTCCTTATATTTAAATAAATAAAAAAGTATATAAATATTATCAATGTCAAGATATATTATGAGTTATTTTATTATCTCAATAAAAAAACTGAAGGTAAAAATTCAATTAAAATATTTTTTATTTTGATTTCTCTCATCCTTTCTCTCACTTACCCATTCACGCACACTCAGTTAGAACGAGAACCGGCTTCCAAATCATGTCACTTCCAAAATAAAACCTCGAATTCGACAAAAGAAGTGGTTCAAGTGTAGGGACATGTGGTTTTTGAAAAATTATTTATAAAAAAAAAAATTAAAGTCTTTTAGATAAATTTTGATGGAGAAGAGTTTATGAAATAAAAGTTAGTCTGAGTAAATTAGTGTTTTGATAGTTATTATCAGAATAATTTTTATAATTAGTAAATTATATGAGATAAAAAAAATAATCGACGTAACTGTTTATCTTCTCTCTCATCCTATCTGTCAGCTCTATCTCTCTTGTCTCATATTCTTCTTATTTTTTGATCATCTCTCCCAACTCTCTCTCTCACATATTCTCTCTTTCTTTATCTCACGTCTCATCTTCTTACTTGTAGAGTTTGACGACGGCACAAATCTACGGAGAAGGAGAAGATGGCATAGATCTAACGAGCAGAATGAGAAGATGACATAGAAGAAGTAGTAAACACTAGTGATGACAGTGAAAGCTAGCGACAACAACGACAGAGAAGATCAACTACAAGGATAATAGAGAAGAAGAGCTGTGAATACACCCTAACTAGACCTTTAAGCAACACAACGACAGCCTGATGATAAAAGAGTTGAAGACGAAGAGGTGCCGACGGGTAGAAGGAGGATAAGGGTAGAGAGAAGAGAATAAAAAAAAATAAAAAAAAAATTATCATTAGACAATCTATATAATTTTTTTCTATCCTCAAAATTATTCCTAAGAACTATAATTTATTTATAAATTTTTATAGACTATTAACATTATTTATTTTAAAATTTTTTAAATCTATAATTTAGATTAAAAATATTTTCAAACCATGTTGTTGTTTCCCAGACACACTTTATCTGACTTTCCCCATCTCTCTCCCTCCCTTCCTCTCTTGTTTCCCATATTTTTCATAATCTCTTTCTCTCTCTACCCCTCTCTCTGTAATCTTATCTCCTTTTATTTTTTTGTCACCCACTCTTTATGGTTCTGTTTACTAAAAAAAGAGACAACACACACAAGCTCCTCTTGTTCTTGCGGATACTGATACTCTTCCCTTCACTCAAGGAGAGCAAGCTGCGTTTTTTATCGTACAGTACTATACTATGTAAGTACCCTCTTTTCGCCCATCTCATCACCTAAAGATTTTGCTTTTGATTCATGCTTTCCTCTATTTCTTCCATGCATTTTAAGGTTTTCTCCTACTACTTTACTCCTTCTTAAGATTCTTCCTTCTTCCGAGCTCAGGGGTTTCACTCTGCTCTGCAAGTGGAGTTTTCTTCTTTGATTTTGAGGATTTTGTGATGCTTTGATGGATAATTTTGAAAACTCCAACTGCTAGCAAGATGAACTCTGCTTGTGACGTGTGGTTGAGCATCAAAGTTTAGATCTAACTAGTTAATATAAAAGGAAATTCTCTAATTTCCCCCTCGTTTCTCTTGTAATTTCAGTTGATCATAGTTCTTACTGTTCTTTAACTTCTTTCTCCTCTCTAACTGGTCAAAACCAAACTTCAGGGAAGATTTTTTATGTTCTTTCCTTTAAGTGTAGGCGAGTTTCTAGTTACTTGTTTTATTTTATGGTAGCGAGTCATCTGAAATGTGCTTCAGAACGAAGTTATCTCAAATGAACAGGTAATATGATGCAAGAATCATTTAATTACATACCCTAGTTATGCTAGCATGGAGGATATAAAATTTGGAAAATTTCCCCCAATTTTTTCTTTTGAATCCTGGAGTGCCTTATCAAAATTTCATTCCTGGAGCGTTTTCATCTCACTGTAGTTTGATTTAGATCTTCCTTTGGCAGAAAAGATTTTTTTTTGCACAAGAAAGTTTTGGCTCTTAAAAAAAAAAGCCTGAAAAGGCTTGTTCTTGAATATTAATTTTTTAACTTTCTGCAGAAGTTTTCTATATACTAAAAAAGCATTGGAATTTAATCAGAATAGCCTCTTAAAAAGTGATCTGTATATCTTATCAAAAAAAAAATTCTTGTAAATCTATTTCCCATGAAAGAGATGGAGCTTTAGATTCTCTGCTCCCATTTCCACTGCCATGGAAACTTGGTAGAATTTTAAGTGGAAGTTTTGCACTAACAGAAGGGACAGTGTAGAGGGGAACAAGGGGAAATACAGATTCAGAAAGCCAGCTTTTCTATTGTCGATGTTGCCACGTTTACTTCTAAAGACCTATCCATTTAGCTTTAAGAATTGAATAGAAAAGCTTGAAACAGGAAAAAAAAATCCTTGAGTTAGCATGAACTTACCATGAAAGACCGGATGATTTAGTTCAGTGATTTAGTTCAGTTGATGATACAATGATTTACGCTAGCTTACTTGAAAGACAAAAGTTAGCAACCACATTGTTTTCCTTGTGCATACTGCACTTTGCATTCATCAAAGTTGCTTAACTCTTCAGGGGACATCAATTTCTCTCTTGGAGAGAATATCAGCATAAACATTAAGATACACATGAACATGGACTTTCTGGCATAGAAAATCCCGAAGTCCAGGCATTCTATTGAAGTGCCCCCATTTAACACGAGTGCTTGTTATAGAGACTTGGTAATACGGAATATTAAATCCCACATTGAGTAGAATAAGACGCTCAATGGGATATTTAAGTGGGTTGGTTCTCCCACTTTAATAGCTAGTTTTTGGCATATGGTTCTCCATCCCACTGAGATACATGACGAGACTCTTGGTCTGATGAGTATGTACTTCATAAATTTTATTTTATGGCTGCAACTGAATATCTGTGCAATGATACTGAAAGCCTTATCTTTGATATTTGTTTGGCGTGCAGCATAGTGAATAATCTGTTTTCTGTGCAAGTATTGCTTTCATAATGTTGGCTCAGTATGGTGCGGATGTGTTCCTCTGACATCCATATTTTGTCTGACTTGCAAATCAGGAACATTATATAAGTAAACTTAATTTATCTGCTCATAAGATAAATTTTTTGTTTTACTGAAATGATTTATTTAAATTCAAGATCATGCCTGGAGCCATAATAACATGGGTATGGAACCTAAGACTTTGTGTGAACCACTCAAAGCCCTCACAACTAGTCCAAATTGGATTATATCTTAAAGTTGATGTATGAGTAGTTAACTGCACTTCTATTTCTAATAGGTTTAATCTTTTCGTAGACCTTGTACTATTCTCTATTGTAGCTTATTGAAACGGCCATTGAATTGGAGGCTTGTTAATATTCACTGGTTCTCAAAGTTGCATTCTTGATTTGTATGATAAAACAGCTTAGGATCTACAATATAGTGGAGACATATCAGAAAGAAAATGCTTCGAAAAAGCACTTGAAAGATGCAACAAATGCACACGAAGTGCTATTATTCCTTGGAATTCACTCACATTTCATTGTAGTAAGACTAAATCTAGTGGCTTTTGGCCCTTTTTTATTTCATAGACAAGAGTTTGATGGGGTAATATTAAAATATAAACAAATATTCATTTTAAGTTTGCAGCATAACTTAGTTTGAGCATTCATCTCTGTCTTCTTGGTTTCTTGATCCGAGTGGTTAATAACTTATAAGATTGACAAGCGTGATAGAAATGAGCCAATCACATGAAATATGTATGCCTTTCTGTCTTGACACCTTGAAGGGAAAAAAGACATCAACTGATATCATTTTCTTATATTTTCTTTATCGCTTACCTTTATTGCATCTTTACTGCATCCTACATGCCCAAACATTCTCAGACTGTATTTTTCTGCTCTAGTTTTGGTGTTTTTATGAGCAATATTTGACACAGTAAATCGCAGAAGTGATTCCCAAAAATCTCCCACTGTTTCATGGCGAGTGATTTTTGTTGTTGTTTATGTAGGTTAATTATTGAATGTTAAGCTGATCAAAGGAAGGAATTTGCTCTGTCTTGAGTGCTTGCTTGAAGGGAAGTTATCTCTTAGAAGATTCATCTAAACCATGATGACGCCCATTTTGAACTTGGAACCTGAAAATCATTCAGAAGTCAGTAGCCAAGTAGCTTCCAATATATCCTTGCAAGAAACGTCCCATGATCTTACCAAGGACAGCAACACCACTTCTTCCTGTCTCACAAATCTCACTAAACCTGAAACCGATCCCGTGTCCTTTTCCCTCGATTTGACACTCAACTTCAACTCCGGTGATGGCGAGTTGAAGCGCACGAGCGATGCCAGCAGTGAAGTGGGAGCTGAAGCACAACCTTCAGGATCAGCAGTTCCTAGGGTTTTCTCTTGTAATTACTGTAGGAGGAAGTTCTTCAGCTCTCAGGCATTGGGTGGCCATCAAAACGCTCATAAAAGGGAGAGGACAATGGCGAAGCGCGCGATGCGAATGGGGATGTTCACCGAGAGGTATACAAGCCTGGCATCACTGCCTCTTCACGGTTCTGCTTTCCGGTCTCTTGGTATCGAAGCTCATTCTGCCATGCATCAAAGACACATGCCATCACTGAGGGCTCCCAACCTAAGAGCTGGTGCAAAATTCGAGAAAGATTATTTTGGATCATCGATGTTAATGGAATATGATGATAATATGAGTCGGTCTTGGCCCGGGAGTTTCCGGCAGGTGGAAGGCGGAGGCGGTGTCAGTATGGGACACGAACACCCTCAAAGTTCAACTACTAGTTTCGTAGCAGTCGCACCGCCACCGCCACAACCACCACCCCCACAACCACAAACATCCACATCTCCTGATCTCACTCTGAAGCTCTAAGATTTTTCAGTCTTTTGTTTTAATTTTGTTGAGACGTGAAATTATTATTTATGAATAGGGCGTGCATTGTACAGTGAGTATGTACTTGCCATGGGTTTTTTTAAGCTTATTTATCACTTGAGTTCCTTATTAATTGTTTCTTCTGGTTCAAATCATCGTTAATCCATTGCTGTAGCCACTGAGGTAAATTTCATATCTGCAATGTGTTTGTGGTGATGTCCCATATCTGCTTACTCGAATAGATCTTGTCTTTCATATTTTACTAATCAGCCAGTGTCTGACAGAATGTTTTATGGAGTTTGTTGAAATTCCAGTGAGTGATGTTCACCTTATTCAAAGTCGTCCATGGTTAAGGGCGTTGACAATAGAGTACTTTCATGATATATATATAAATGTTTTTTTATTCTTGAAGTGCTTGCACGATATATATACTAAAAAGAATTCTTTAATATGGTATTAAATGATGCTGGGGAAAACTCTTAGATTATTTAGTTGTTTGAATTATATGAGCAAAAGCTGATTTATGCGTAACTGAATTCTGGTGGACAATGTTTGGTCGGAAAAGTTTTTAAAACGTTCATGTTAGAGTGTTAGATGAATGTATAGTAGGGGTGTGCATGGATAGGGAAGCTCTTTGTTCGGTGCCTTATCTAAAAAAAATATGGGTTATATTTTGTAACCCGATGCCAGATCATGCCCAGTAAGAGTCTTAACTATTTTAGGCTGGGTATGGTTGGGTTAGGCATACTCAAATTTTGATGTCATACTCATGTTGTGAAAAAAAATATGTAATTATGAACTTCTAAAATAATATTATATTTATATGTCTTTAAGACTTAAATAATATTTATAATTCATTAAGAATAAAGCAAAAAAAAAAGATAATAATTGAAGTCTTGAAATCTATTACATATAAAAAAAAAGTCTTGAAGTTTAAATAATTTGTAATTGCAACTTTGTATCAATTTTCCTAATGTTGACAAAGATTAAGCATCTGAAAAAAATAAATAATTATAATTTATAATGTAATTATATGATGATTAGCAAAGTTAAAAAAAGAAAAAATTGATATAGTTATAAATATTAAAAGATACAACTTATCTACTTAACTACTCATATTTCTAAAATGACCTTTTAGTCACCAGTAGATATCATATTCTCCCTTCTAAATGTAGCATATAGGAAAAAAAATAAAAAAATAAAAGAAAGGGTGCTCATGGGCAGGGCAGGGCAGGGCAGGGCAATCCCCCTGCCCGGTGCCCAGCCCGAAAAAAATTTGGGTTATATTTTGTAGCCCAATACCTAACTATACTCTATATTTATCGGGTTAGATAAAGTTATTTTATTGTAGACTCAGGTGGGTATATCGAGTCGTTGATTTTATGCACACCCCTAATGTATCTAAAAGAATATTTAAGAGGAATATAAAATACTCTGGGTGTTAGATACTTGGATGCATCTTAACTCTCTTGATAGTTCACTGTGATGTGATTTATTATATTTTTACATTTAAATATTAATAATGATATTGATTATTAGACACGTTTTTTGAACATATTGCTTGAAAAGCGAGAAATTGTTGTGATATTCGTAATTTGCAAATAATGCAGCTTAGAATTTATTGAATATATGCTGGTAGGAAAAAATATTGAGGATTAGACATTAGTACTGAAATTGACTTATCTTTTGGAATGCAATAATAGTGATATCATAAGCGAGATCAAATTTTTGAGAAGGCGCACTAGAGTCAAGTTATATTTGCGGAATGCAAAAAGGGCATAAAAATTAACCCTTATATCCTTAAAAAAAAGGTTGTCAGCCCTTGAATGAAGGAAGAAATATGGTAGGTAAAATTTAAAAAGAATAAAAAAAAACTGATAATTAATCATTAATTATGTCGTCATTTGTAGGGTATCAAATTTTTTTTAATAAATAATTTTTAAAAAAAAATTAAACTCACTCACGATTTAAAAATATATCAAATTTTTTTTTAAGCGATACTAATATCAGGTAAGACGAGCTATATATTACCCTCAAACGTAAATTTAGACACCTAATAATTAATATACCTCTTTAAATATAATAACTAAAATTATAATAAAATAATATTTTTTAAAATAAAATATATTTTAAATAATCCCATATCTCGTACTTTCATCATCGATTGAATTCACAGGGTTGTGGGGTATCAAATTACTCTTGACAGATTTGTTGTCCTATTATTCTTTTTCGTGCCAGCAGTTTGACTTGGACTCAGTTTTGGGATATTTTGTTCACACGTGAACTTTCTTGGCGCCTTACTTATCATACGCCCATGAATTTTCATATTTTCCTATTATATATATTTCCAAAATTAATGTCAAATTGTAATTGCCAAATATTGTATTAAGTCGTCAATCTGCCATCCGTGGACTTCTTAATCCTCTAACACAACACGTCTATAGCCCCACAAAGGAAGTTTTAACTCAAAATTATCTTCCTTTTTCTTTTGCCAGCAAACTCAAAATTATCAAAGCATCTTTTTTTCCCAGAGGAATTAGAACTTTAATTATTCGAAAGTACACAAAATGTTATTCACGTAGTTAAACGTTTTTTAATTATTATTATTATAGGTGTTATATCCAAAATATCTAGTATTTGATATTCGTATATTATATTTTTATAAATTATAAATAAAAGTTAGAAAGTGCAATGACTGACTAGTAATACACCTTAGATTTAAATATAGGAGATATCTACCAACAAAATTCTATATAATTAGTAAATAGTTCAATTGCTTAAGTATTATGTCTTAAATTTAAATATTTATTTTTTTAAAAAATAATTTATCTAATTTATAAATTTATATTTAATTTAATATTATAAATAGATATTTTATTATAAATAGATATTTTAGTTAGCTTCCTCAATTTACGTAAATAATAAGTTAAATATAATCCTCAAATTAATGACAAAATGGTAGCAGTCGAAGGTGAAAAAAATGACATTTACGAAAATACGTTAAATTTTTTTAGACAAAATAGTAATAAAGACAGATATTGGGTGCATGAATATTTTGAATAAAGCATTAAATGAGAGGATGAAATGAAACGCATGGATTTTTCCAGCTAAGTTGCATCTCACCCTTTTTTTTTAAGAAAGAAAAAAAAAGGCAGAAAAAGAGGGGATAAAGTGAAAAATAAAAAATGGGATTGAAGCACTGATTGGTTGGTCCGAGTGGTAAGCGGCTCGGTATCGTTTAAGAGAGGTCTCGAGTTTGAGTCTTGGCGTACGCAGAAAATTCTCGTTGGGAGACTCACCCACCAGGTGTGTGACGCGGGTCAAATTCGGATATAGTCGGAGTAAAATTTTAGTAAACTGAGTGAGAAAAAGGAGGGATTGAAGCAGAGGAAGAAAGGAAGAAGACGATGGGGGATCGAGGAAAAAAGGTTGTAGACCCAGTCGTTCTCTGAGCTTGTGGAGAAGAAAGTTATAGTCAATGTGGTCCAATTCAGTAATTCCGTCCATTTCACAGGGCTAAGACTGTAAACACAGCCGTTTCTTAAAAAAAAAAAGCAACGCTTTCATTTGTTTTTGGCGTGTAAAACCTTGAAAATCCTGCCGTTGCAGACTAGACCTACGGCGTTTTGAGGAATCGATCCTCCGGAGCCCCAAAAAAAATACCCACCCACTGCCCCCGATTCTCCGTTCATTTTCCGAATTATCCTTTGGTTCTCTCTCTCTCTCTCTCCCCCTCTTATTCTGTCTGTCCGTGGGAAGCTTCTCTCTTTATCTCTCTCTCTCTCTATCTCTGGTTGGTTGCTTCAGCCATGATTGGAGGGAAAGATCTTCCTAATGGGCTTGACTCTGATGGGGAGAACTCTCGGAGCAAGCTGTCAAAGCCCCATTTTGCCCGTGGCAAGGAGAACCCTGAAGAGAAATTAGGTTATCCCGTAAAGGGGGCGTATTTTCTGAAGGATTCAGAGGAGGGTGGTGATGGAATTCTATTGAAACCCTCTAAAGTTGGGACTTCGGGCTTACAAGAGCTGACCCTCAGCTACCTTTGTGATAAGGAGATTCCTGGTAAAAGCTTGCTGAGTTCCTTGGATAAAGTCACCTGCAAAGGTAAAGAAGTTCTCGTCTCGGAGGATTCAAATCGGGATGAGAAGTGGGTGGAACGGGATTTTCTGAATTTGAACGGAACCAGGGAGAATTCTTCAAAGCGATCGGTTGAAGAAGAGGTTGAAAGGGAAAATAAGGACAAGAAGCCGAAGCTGGAGACGCTTAATCTCTCTCTCGCCTTGCCTGATGTCTCCCTTTCTCTTACGGCGTCAAACGCCCTGCAAAACGGTGATCAGCCGGTGAGGCCAAAGCCTAGCAAGCCGTCGGCGACTACGTATTCAAATGATTATACAGCGGCTTCTCTATCATACTCGTATTCCCATCCCTTCTCGCACAACCCAAGTTGCTCTCTTACCCGTAATTCTACAGATTTTGATTATTCCGTTAGCAAAGATGATCATATTTGGAACTGCGGAGAGGGGACGAATGGGTCAGTTCATAGTCGGTTCAAGCCGATAGGGGATGGTGTTGCCTTGTCTAATCATGGTGGTGGTGGGTTTAATTCGATCATGCAGGGTAATAATAGTCAGTATAAAACTACAAGTTCAGATAACCATTCTTTTTTTCCATCGGAATTGCCTGCCAGGCCCAGATTTGAAGCTCAGTCAGGGGACTCGAGAGGAAGGAATTCTGAGAATCTGAGAGTATTGGAAGGTTTAGATAGTGGGAAAGTAAGGAAGCTTTCTAGACCAGAGAAAATTCTAAGAGAGATTGTGTTGGAGTCTGTCTCAACCATGGCTGCTCAGTTTCAAGAGCTTACTGATGAAGTGGTTGCATCGACTAAGGAATACTTAAAGAATCTCATTGAGATGCCCGAGAAGAAAGAGGAATTGGTTAGCCTCCAAAATCGGCTTGAGCGAAGATCTGACCTTACTAAGGAGACTCTTTCGAAGTGCCAAAAGGGGCAACTTGAGATTTTAGTTGCTATCAAGATGGGGCTTGCAAGCTTCTTATCTGGCAAAGTCCACTTCTCCGAAACGGTAGAGATTTTCTTGCATTTGAGATGTAGAAATGTGAACTGTAGGAACTTGCTGCCTGTTGATGACTGTGACTGCAAGATTTGTTCTGGAAATAAGGGGTTTTGCAGTTCTTGCATGTGTCCTGTCTGTCTGAACTTTGATTGTGCAAGCAACACATGCAGTTGGGTTGGTTGTGATGTTTGTTCCCACTGGTGCCATGCTGCCTGCGGCATTAAGAGGAATCTCATCAAACCTGGTCCTAGCTTAAAAGGGCCATCACGTACCACTGAGATGCAGTTTCATTGCAGTGGATGTGGACATGCTTCAGAAATGTTTGGCTTTGTTAAAGATGTGTTCATATGTTGTGCAAAGGATTGGGGTCTAGAAACCCTGGTGAAAGAGCTTGACTGTGTGAGGAAGATTTTCAAAGGAAGCGAAGATCGCAAAGGGAAGGAATTGCATGTCAAAACTGATGACATGCTCTTTAAGCTCCAAACTAAAACGGTGTCTCCTTTGGATGCCTGCAATTACATCCTACAATTCTTCAATTGTAAGTCTCTGAACTACTGTCTTTCCTTTTTCTTATTTAATTCGTGATGTTTATTTAAGTTTTGCGTTATTCACGCAATACAGCATTTTAATGGGGATCATGCACTTTGAACATGTCGTACTCTGCTTGTCCATACCAATTATTTAAGACAGATCCATTTTAATTGTTGAATTAAGAGCTTGGCACATCTTTTATTCCTTGATGTGACTTATAAGTAGTGGCCCATTTCTATTGTCATTTGGTGGAGGGAAAGCAATACTGTTGGTAAATTGATCGCTTTTCTGAATACATATTTCAGTCAGAAAATTGATCTTAGGTGCGGTAATGGAATTCTCAGGTTGGTTTGGTTTGATGATTAGACTGGCAGGAAAACATAAAGGATCATTATAAACTAAAAAGTTTTTGTAATCCGGAGAGATCTCTACTTGAGTTTGGTAGTATAGATTTTCGATGCTCATTATTATGGGACATGGGGCCATTGGTTATGACTGGGCCTGGAGTGAGCAGGATGTGACATTCATAAGAAGCAAATTAGATGAGCCTATACGACTATCTGTTATATACACGTCTTTAAGACTATAAGTGGTCGTCAGTATTATCATTACTTAGAAATAACAATAACTGGAAAAAATTATGAGGAAAATAGAAGTGAAAATAACTTGATGTCATGGTTATAAAAGGGGAAATTCCGAAGGATAATTGCTATACATGCAATTGAAGTGCTTCATTCAGAATTGAAGTGTCTTTTCTACTTTATGTGGGGGCATGCTTAGAAGTTTCTATGGGCATGGCATGCGAAGGGAAGAGATGGAGTAGAGAGGAACTATCTTCCCTTCGTTTGGATGCACAATGATAGAGGGAAGGTGAAGGGAGAAATTTACAAGTTTAAACACTCCGATGTAACATTTATTAACTTCATTTGATTGCAGTTGTAAATTAATAAATTACTAGATTTCTTCTAATCCCATCCCCTTTCACCCTCACCATTAGCTCCCATTTGAACTCATTATTCTTGCTAAGTTCATGTGATGAAAATGCCTGTTTGATTTTAGCTAGATGCTGATAATATTTGACATATATGTGATCGGAAAGTACCAGATAAATTAAAAGGAAAGTTTTATCGTACTGCTATAAGACCAGCAATGCTTTATGGAAGTGAATGTTGGGCTTTAAAAGGACAACAAGAGCATAAAGTTGGGGTAGCCGAAATGAGGATGTTGAGATGGATGTGTGGGCATACAAGAAAAGATAAGATTCGTAATGAACAAATACGGGGAAGAGTTGGAGTGGCACCTATTGCGGAGAAAATAGTGGAGAACCGTCTTAGGTGGTTTGGACACGTACAAAGAAGGCCAAGGGATGCGCCGGTGAGGAGGGTGGATCAAATAGTATGGAGTCCGGTTAAAAGGAGTAGAGGAAGGCCAAAGAGAACGCTCAACGAGGTCATTGAGCGGGATCTCCTGGTCAATAACCTATCCAAGGATTTAGTTTTTGACAGAGCACAATGGCGTCGTATGATCCATGTAGCCGACCCCATTTAATGGGAAAAGGCTTTGTTGTTGTTGTTGTTGCTGCTGCTGATAATATTTGACATCTAATTGTTTGAAGAAATTTCTATTTTCAGATGCGGATAGCATGCCAGACCTTCCTGCTTCTGGTATATCCTCAAAGGATTTGTCAGCTTCTCAAGCTAATCTTAGGAAGGAAGCAACATCTCTTTCACAATCTAATTCCCTAATGTCAAAATACACTTATAACTCGGGCTATTCAAGGTCACAATGTGATGTTCTGTCAAATGATCATCATCAGAAAGATCTCAAAACTTCCATCCTAAGTGAATTGAAAAATGAGAGTGATTTCCAGCTGGGGGCTCTGTTAAGAAAAGGTGGGCTTGATAACTTGGAGAGCATTGTGAGGATTAAGGAAGCAGAAGCCAGAATGTTCCAAACCAAGGCAGATGAAGCCCGGAGAGAAGCGGAAGGGTTCCAAAGGATGATAAGGATGAAAACAGCGCAGATGGAAGAAGAGTATGCCGAAAGGCTTGCCAAGCTCTCTCTTCAAGAGACCGAGGAAACACGGAGGAAGAAATTGGAGGAATTGAAGGTGTTAGAAAATTCCCATTGTGATTACTTTAAAATGAAAATGAGAATGCAAGCTGAGATTGCTGGTTTGTTGGAGAGAATGGAGGAAACAAAGCAGCAATGGGTTTGACTTGTTACTAGAATAATTTATTTTTGAGAATATGCTTAAAATGGTTGTAATTTATTGATATGGTGCCATTTGAATTATGTCTGTTTCTTGCTAGAATAAGTTATTTTTGGTTGACAAATTTGAATACTGGTAGTGCTTAATCCATCTGTTTTCTTCACATATTGAGAGCCCAAATGTTACCAGTTAAACTAACCGCGTGCTGTGATTTTTGCTCTTCTTGTTTGTAATGTGAGGGAGCCTAAATGGTAGGCATCTGATATTTTACAGATCCTTATTGTGTTGCCATCTTTCTCTGACTCGCACGATTAGTTTTTTGACTTAGTGGGTGGTGCGGTGCATAAAGGGGAAAAGATAGTGATCACTTAATTGTGGGATTTATTTAATTTAGCGCCTTTGGAAACTGTATAAGCATTTTCTTTCCATTTCCTAAACTTTGATATGATGAGGCCTGGGAAACTTGGATATAGCAATCCTTTTCTTTTTTATGTCAATGACATCTAATGAATCAGCTCAACCTGAGTTGCTCATACTTTTCTGCTTTTGTATGTATTATATATATATATATATATTGGGCTTGATCCGTAATTTGACTTTGATATGCGATGACTTTTTAAACGTTGTTTATGTATTAGGCTTTGATACAAACCTAATCCGTTAGTGATGAAGGCTGCTACAACTACTCCGTGTGTCCTAATTAAATGAGAGATTAAATTTAATCATAATTTATTTATTTATTTAATTTTTTTAATTTTTTAAAAAAGTTAGTTAACTTTTATAATTAGGACCATTACCAAATCCTATTTCCGCCTAGCTTAAAGAAATTGTAATTTCTTTCTTTAAAAAATTCTTTTTATAAAAAATGCCAATTTTTATGAAAATTTAAAATAACAAAAAAAAAATGAATAGCTCTTTTATACACTGTCCTTACTAACAATTCTCTCGATTGATTATTCTTATATTGAAAAGATATTCAATAAAAAATATAATGTTCTTTCTCTTATCTATATGAATCACACGGACAAAATAAATCCTTTGTTTATTTGGGGAATATTTTATGTCGATTCTCATTTTTTTTTTAAAAAAAAGAAGGTATTTTGCAATTTAACAGTCGTACTTTTATATTGTTTCAACAGTAAAATATTTTCAGTTAAAAAAACAGTAAAATATTTAATACACATAATTGAGAAAACTTGAAGGCCAAAATAAAGTAGCGTGCTTTTTCCTTGAAATCCCCTACAAAGAAAAGAATACGACAAACAACTTGGTGTATATATCTATGGAAAAGAATGAAACAAACATGAATCTGTGAGAGAATGAAGTGTGAATGCTGCTGAATAATTGTGAATTTATAGAATAAGAATCGATGAAAGCGATGATTTCATTGAGTTGATCAGTAATATGAGGGGAGAATAACAGAGAGGCCAACAGTGGCAGCAAAGAGGAATAGCAAGAGACCAGAGAAATTGAGGATGAGAGCGTCTTGGTCTCTACCAAGTCTCAGAAACTCAAAGCGTTCAACAATGCCCATCTCTGCCGTGCACGCTGCTACCAGGAATATCACCATCCCTATGAACCTGTGCCATGGCTTCAGGGAAGCCCTCGTCGACGTTTCTGCTCCTGGGAACAGATAAGTGAAGAACGCCAATATAAACTGCCATCAAAACAACAGTACCAATCAGTTAGTTTTAGTTGTTTTCTTTAGATTCATTATGATGGATCTATATATACCTGCAAACCAAAAGAGCAGAGGGCAATCATGCCGAGCCAAGAGTGCAAGGTGATCATGTGATGAGGATGCACGTCAGCCTTAAAAACTGTAATAACTCCCAAAACTGCAGATGCCAGAGCTACCAGATGCAGAAGCATGTGTACCACCTTCACCGATCTTCTTTTTCTTTCTAATGTCTTGTGTACTATGATAGCTGTTTCAACCATATAAAGTTGTGTGGTTATAAGTTTGAGACTCGTGAGGATCAATTAATAACTTAATGGAAGGGATGATGCAGCTTATAATGAATTACCTTCTCCTCCAATTAAGACAAACCCAATCATCATCAAGAGGGTATGAAGCTGCAGAGAAAGAAGATAGAAAGAGATTGTAAGGAACAGGAGTTTCAGAACAAGCATATATATGTCAAATGAAGAAGATGAAGACATTGATGAGCTTGGATTTGTTGGAGGAATTGAAAGCGAGGCCTTCACGGAATTTGAGAAGCCAAATGAGAACGAGAGTGGTGACGGCGATGAATAACAAGTGGGCGAATATGGTGACTGGAAATGCGTGTACTTGGAAGCTACGAGGCATTTTTGGAGTACTGAAGCCAACTACAGCTTCTGATAACGGAACCAGAAGTGGGTGTTTGTGTTCTGGTAAAGGCGAAGCGCGAATAAATAAAACAAGAGGTCAGAACAGAAAGAACCATAAGAAGCGACGTCGTACGTCTGGTCGGCTGCTACATTGGTGACAACTACTATGAAATGGGGCATTTTATAGTGAGTAGTATTAGGATTTATTTATTGAATTATCGGTTAAAAACTATATATAGGTTAAATTATTATTCCCTTGTTCAATCATGAATTTATTAAATAGTAAATAATTGGGCAGTCCAAAAATAATTAATTGAGAGAACATTGATTCCGCGTCCAATTCAAATAATCCAAGTTTGATCGAATGTGACTGGGTCTCCAATCTCCATATTTGTTTTATAGTTTTGCATCCCTCCTTGTTAATTCTTCTGAGAGTACTAGAAGAAAGTAATAAAAAGTCCAAGCATCAGAGAAGGAAAAGTATGTCCAATTATTTATTCTAGTTATACTTATGAAGGAAAATGACCAACAGAATATTACTTCCATGATCTTTGATGCTTTGGATGGCCAGACGTGCCCTTGGCTTAGGATTAAGGAGTGGCAATTAACATCCTTAAAATTGTTAAAAAAAATTACCTTCACTGTATATGTTGCATTTTATATATAGAATATATTTTGTTTCCAGTAAAATTTCTTTCTGAATTCAGATTGATATATTTACACAATTTAAATATTAAAAGGAAAAATCAATATATACACATATGTGTGTGTGTGTGTATCGTTTAAAAAAAAATTAAATGAGCGTCTTTAATAAATAGCACATAATAACGCATTATTTAAGTTCAGGAGGAATTTAAAAGATAAAAGAGTCAATATTGTGTGCACACCATGTTATTATTATTTGCAGCAAATGAATATTAGAATTATTACAAAATCAATCAATTCAAAAACTTGAAAAAGAAAAAGAAAAGAACGCATGAATATTCCAAATGAGCAGGGACGATGGAGCAGATATTGGTTCAGATATAATGGGCAAGACCAACGGAAAGATCAACGAAGACTCCGAACAAGAGAATAGAGAGACCCGTGAAGTTGATGAGACGCCCTTCTCCATATCTCAGAATGCTATTCAGCCTCAAGAATGTGTACTTCTCCATTAATCCCGTCAGAGCCGCACCAATCCCCATATACAGCAGAGCTCTCCCTCCGGCGATGTGCCACGGCGCTACTCTCATCCTCGTCGCGTCGGGAGCTCTTCCCATGAACGTGAAGAATCCTATCACCCACTGCAAGCCGTACAAGCAGAAAGTGCCGATGCCGATCCAGGAATGCAGGCTGAACACATTCTCCAAGTGCGCCATGTCGTGGAACTTGAACACAGCGCACAACCCAACAATTCCCAGAACGAAAGCAATCAAGTGAAGTAACATGTGCATGAACTTCTGGGTTGACCTCTCGCTTGGCACTGTATGGTACGCCATTATCGCTGCTCCATCACACACAAAATTCATCAGTATCTTAAACATGTATATAGAAGGGCCAGTAGTTCAAGATAATTGGTATATATACCTTGACCCGACATGAAAATATAGCCCATGAACATCAGAAGAGGGTGGACCTGTGTACATATATAAGATTTTCATGTTAAGAGAAGAAGAGAATGTAGATATATATAGCTATAGGGATATATATATATATATATATATGATATGATAATTACGTACGTTGAAGACTCGGTATCCATCGAGAGAATCATATTCAATGCCCTCACGATAATGCAGCAACCAGATGAGGAGTAGGATGATGGCGAGGATCCCAAACAATTGAGCAAAAATGGTGATGCGAGAGGCACGACGCCTGTAGACAACCCTATCCATATCCATTGTAGCAAACAGAGATTGTGCAACTAGTAGTAATAACTTTCGAAGATTTGTGTGTCTTGTGATTCTGACATGGTGATGAGGTTCTTATATAGATATATTCATTCAGTGTTTTTTTTTTGGCTTTACGAAAGGTTGGGAGAATTGCTTGGTGGGTTGGTTTTGGAATTTTGATCAAAGAAAACTTTGGACTTTAGCAAGCATCTTAACAATTTAACAAAAAAAAAAAGAGGACATATTCTTAAATAGAATTTGGAAGCCACCAGCATGCATTCAAGTGTCCCACGTATCGTAGAATCCAGTTAAACCCAGCTCTATTAGTTTTAGGGTGGGCGCAAATGATCTGGAGTTGTTCTTAACCACGAGGATTGGCATATTTGGATTCAGAACACACACACACACATATGCATCGTTATATAATTATTCAAGACTTTAAATCAGATAATTACGAATGTGTAAGATAATTCAAACGATAAAAATGCTTTCATCATAATCAATAAGCATATATAGGATTAGGGAATTAATATATTTTCTACGTCCTTAATAATGTGAAATGAAATGAGTGAATGGATCAGAACGGAAAGTTGAAAAAGAATGGAGGCATCCATCTTCTTTGACAAGAAAAGTATCTTTCACGGATAAATATACTGCCGAGTGCGGACCCACATACCAATAAGTAATTGGTTTTTTTTTTTTTTTTAAGAACTGAGAAGGGATGTAGAGATGAGTTTTCTATTGGACCAAGCTCTCCAAACATGTGCTTTCGTGGTGCTAAAGTATGGGCTCATCTTATCCATTTGCATTGGGCCCATGACCCATTAAGCCCCAAAAAGGCCCAATAAACTCCTCCCTAATCCAACACATTCAGGTCACCCTTATCATTTCAGCTAATCCAGAGTAATTTACTGTGCTGCAAGGATTCATAAACCATATCGGAAGTAGTTTGTTCTAATCAAGTCACAGAAATATAGCCAAGTTTTCGCATTAATCTCCTGACTTTGGAATATTATAAAATGCCTTTCAAACTTTAATTTCGTTTCAAATTCTAGTCCTTGCTGTCATATGAGTAGGGAATAAGAATATATATATATATATAGGAACTTCCTTGAGCTGCATGCAGCCACAAGGACCACACTCTAAAGTTGAAGGTTAATGATGTCTCATCATGACTCCATTTTAACTCCTCAGATATCATCTCTTTACTTCTTCTAAACCCCAGAGAGTGAATTTCTTATTAGGCCAAAATGCAAATATTTAATCCATTTCAAGAACAATACAATAGAAATTGCGGATTTAAAATTTGTTACAGTGAGATAATGAAGCTGGTAGCCGGCTGGCTAGCTATGATTGATGTGAGAATTAGGTTAAGTTTTTCAATGCATTCCCAAAATACTTTTTAACTCTCGTGAACAATCATCATTGATAGGTTTCTTCTTTCATTATGAATTTGATATTCGTAGGATTAGCAAAAAGAAATCACGGAGGCACATATATATATATAATTATATTCTCTTCATAGTGGTTGTCAGATAAGCATAACCACTCTGATAGAGACGTTTGCCTCAATTCATCACTTGCCTACTTTTGCTTCTTTATATCATCCTTTAGTTAATTCTTAATTAGTTCTCTCCATGTTCTATTATATATAACGTTGAGATTTTACTTTTTGCCATAGCTAGAATATCTATTCTCTAGGTCAATTTGTTGGGTTAAATCTAGGATTGGCTTCCTACATATATAAGCTTCTGGTTTGATGCTTATAGGGGCGTAAAAGCATTTTTAAACAATATATAATTCAGAACAATTCCCTAAATTTTGTGGATGAACAACTATTAGAAGACCACAAGAAGATTGGAGTTGTTGCAACTCAGGGCAAGTTCCTTTGCATGTAAGCTATTGGCAACATCCATAAAATAAATATATAGAATAAGTGTGTGTTTGGATTACGGTTTAAAAATCGATTATAACACAAAACTATAGTTTTAACTTTTTTTGCCAAACACTAAATTTAAATGCAAAATCGATTATGAAAAGAAACCATGGTTTTGTAATATAAAACCATGGTTTCCAAGAATCCACGCATCAGGCGCTTTTTTTTTCAGGAGAAGAAACACGCAGGAAAAAAGAAAAGAAATGAGCCAGGAGGGAGAGAATGAATATGCATTTTATAATGGTGTGGATCCCACACCATTATAATATATATTTTTATTTTTTATTTTTCTCTTTTATCTTTTTCGTCTTTCATTTTCTTTTTTTTTACCCTTTCTTAAACAAACACTCTTCTTCTTCTTCTTTTTATTTTTTTTCCTTCTCTCTCTCTTTTTTTAATTCTTTTTTCTCCTTTTTTTTCTCTATATATATATTATTTTTTAAATTCTAAATTAGAAAGTATTATTTCAGTACCAGGAAAAAATTAAAAATAAAATTAATAGGGTTAATTTTTAATTATACTCAAACGCAAATGGGTTATAAGTGTTATTTTTTAATCAATAAAATGAAAATATATACTTTACGTAATTATCAATTTTGTTTATGTCTTTTTTGGTAAATTGTCAATGTAAAATCAATTCTGCTACTAATCATCCAAACATCTCCAATTTTCAAAATCACTTTTTCCCCAAAATCTATTCTTTCAAAATCTATTCTCCAGAATCTATTCTGCCTAGAATCTATTCTCCAAAAACTAATCCAAACACACCCTAAGTTGATATTAAATATTTGTGCAGGTAAATATGAAATTATATATGTAGATATAGGTGAGATACGTTGGTGCTTGTGTGTGTGTGGGTCCATATAGAACATACGAAAACTGAGAAAAAAGGCCATTGATAAAGACGTAGAGAAATGGTAGGGCCGTAGAGAGCAGCGTGGATATATAACAAACAAATGGCTTTGAATACCTAATGATAGGGCATTTATAAGTAAAATGGTGGGTGGAGGGCAACATCTGACGGAGCGTATTGGTAAAAAGGGAAGGTAGAGTCATATTCACATTCATCTAATTCTCTCATTCATATGCTTATCTTCTCTCACAGTTGTCTCAGAAAATGACTTTGGGGCGCTATGTATGAACCACCACTCTCGAGCTGTCTTTTCAGCATCAACCATATACATACACATATATATATACACCTGTCGAAGTAACCCTCAAATTCTTAAATGCCCACCCTTGTTTGTTTTTCTGCTCAATTACAAATATATTTGAGTATATATTTGAAATGGAAATACAGAAGCCACAGCTTTACAGTAGGCTTTTGAAGAATTGAGTGGACGAACAAACATGTTCCAATATCCACGATGCCATTGGCTATCCAACAGGGGAAAGCGACTTGCGATGTTGTGTCAAGCTGGGGCTGAGCTGTACCCCCACAATCCTTTATGATTGTGTGCTTCTCAAACTACCAACTAAATAAATTAAATATTCATTTTATCAATACTAATACATGTATCCTTCTAAATATTCTAACCCTAACCAGCCTTCTCGTTTTAAGCATTGTCACATCTTTCAAGTACCATATGTCTTCACCTGGATATCAAACAATATCCTTAAAATGTTGCCGGCTTATAGTCTGATGGTATAAAAGTTTTACTGAGAACTCGTGAGTTCGATCCCGTTTGTTGATGAATATTTCCACCTCTTTCTATATACATACGGGTTAAGAGCTATGGTCAGAATTCTGCTGTAATGAGCAGGCGTGTAGCTGTAATAAATAAGAAAAGCTAAATGTTATCTATTGCCCCAAAAAAACAGAAAGAAAGAAGGAAAGAAACGGATGTAATCACTGGCTCTTTGCACATTTGGCAGGATACGTATGTACGTCAACAATTATATTCTAGTTGTAATAACAATTAGCCAGCATCAGCAGCAACTTTGCCATATTCCAGTTTTCTAGTAATGATACATTTTGAATTACCATATTGTTGATATATATGTAACGAGCTATATAATTCCCTATGCACATCAAATGAGATATGAAAGAAGAGTTAGAATAATGTTGATGATTTGTGAATACTAGATATAACTGAAATATAGGGTGTAAAAGTAAATGATTGATGCGAAAGGTGATGAATAGCGTGTGATGATTTAATCCTATTAGAAGCTTTATGTCACTATTAGAAGGATGGGGAGGGGGTGGGGGGTGGCCCTACGTCTGGTGTATATAAAGTTTGACATCATGTCAAACATAGTAAGCTCCATTACAATGTCAATGATTTAGCTTGGCATATAAGCAAACGATATGTATATATATATATATATATATATAGTGTCTTACAAGTGGAAGAGATGGTGGCAGAGAAAGATATATATATATATATATGAGTTGGAGGTGTATGTGTTATGTCGGGAATAAATGATGTGAGAAGGCCCTACATTCACAACTCCTACTGCTACTGCCTCTGCCAACATCATTTCTCACTTACATTCACAACAACAATATCTCTCTCTTCTTCTCTCTTTGCGTTGTGTTTTGTTTGCCCCCACATGTCTTCGCTAATTATTTATCTCGTATATACCTCAACATTCTTATCATATTAACATATACCCCCAACTATTATATACTCCCTCATCTTTCTCCTAAAATCTTTAATATAAGAGTTAATTATTTTTTTTAAATAAATTAAATAAGTTAAATAAATATATTAATTATGATGACCAAATATAATCTCAAGACAAATTTATATTATATACTTATTAATCTATCCAAATTAATCAACTAATTTTATATTATTTATAATTAACCGATTTATTTAACTTTTTTAATTTATCTAAAAAAATTAACTAACTCTTATATTAAAGATATGAAGTAGTATATAATTTTTGACTTGGGTGTTGCCTCAATCCCTTTCGCTCAGAAGTTTATGGTTTAAATAATCATCGGTGGGTTTGTTTGGTAGCTAGGAGAGTAGGAAGCATTCGGTGGCCACCCCATTTCATTATCAAATTATTTTCCATTAAACTTAGTGCTTCTCACACGTTATATATATATATATATATATATATATATATAAACCATATCTTGTCATTTCTTAAGATTTCATCCAATTGTTAATTAACATCATTCCAATTATAAATAGAATCGGATACATATAAAAATATATATAATGCTGATTATTTCTTGGAACAACGTAGCGACGAAAGAGGAAGTAAAATTATTTCCTTTCTTTCCTTTTATTGGTTTACCTTCACTGGATTACGTAGAGCGACAGCAATTGACACTTAAAGGAAAAAAATAACACGTTAAGTGAGGTAATTAAGCATCGTGCATGTATGTGAACGATAATCATGATTATAGTAAGGATATATTTCTAGATTATTTATTTAAATGCTATACTTAATAATTTAAAGGTTCTTAAATTGGAGAGGGGGAGAGTAAATAATTAGATTTTATGGGGAAATTAATAATTTTAAAGTTTTTAACATAATTACGAATAAAAAAATAAGTATTTTAAAATCTTTAAGAAAGTATTATTAACGGTGCTGAAAGTTAATTTTAAAAAACAAAGAGAATGTGTCTATAATTTTAGCAAAACAGAAAATAAGAATAACACAGTAATGGGAACCAAATAATGGATATATATGGGGTACAAAATGGGAGTGTTGGGAAAGTAGGGGGCAACCTCACAGTTTAAATTAGATCATTCACATTATCTTAGATAATACGCCTTAGTTAATCATGCGTGTGTGTCTACTTCTTTCACAATAATTGAACCCTAAACAACAAAAAGCACGAGCAGAAGAAACATCCCTGTGCCCCCTTCAAAGCGTCCACTTCAAGTCATTAGCTTCATCCTTCAGTTTTTATTCCTGCCTCAAGTTCAACTCTCTATTTTCACTCAATATAAGAGATATTTCTTGATTAAAAAAAATCTTTAATTATTTCTATATTATTTTATTCACTTAACCATGTCTTTAACTTTATTTTTTTTAAGAATGATCATAATAATGAAGTAACGCTGACATCGTATAATTTAGGTGGCACTCAGCAGTTTGCTAACGAAAAAGTGAATACCTTTAAATACACATAGGTGAATGTCCCCAAGTATAGATGGGGCATTTTTGAGGGTGGTATTGGGGATCTCACAAGGATATTCTAGAGCTGGGGACGCAACGTGATGCGGTGGGGTTGGCCACGTAAGGAATGGATAAACTTAAATTTTATTATTATTATTATTTTATCTTTATCTATCCATGGGATCCAAGACCACAAAAGAGAACCAGGGTCCAGCGCTCCCAGGGAAACCATACTGTTGACGTGGCAGAGCATGTGTTGGGCCCGACACGTGGTCGACATTCATTGCAGGGACCCCCTCAGCTGGCCCCATTGCTTCCACATCAGGCAAACATCCCCCTCTATCCCTAAAACTGATCTATTTTCCTAACGACTTATTATCCGATTCTCAGCTATATCAATTATCTCAAATGACTTACTATACTATATGTACATTATTTTATTTTTGCGCTGCCTTCGTGATTCTCACGAAAAGACGACAATATCCTTCCCCATTAATTGGTATTACCGTCGTGTCAGAATTGCCCCGCCCCTTCCGTCCCTCTCACGTGCCCTTAAAAACGGTCGCCGTCCCTTGTCGACCGTTGGAATGCGCCTCTGAACTGAACGCACATATTTTTTTAATAGTATTAATTAATAATTAATTCTAGTGTCGTGGTAGGAGCATAATGACATATAAAATAATATCAGCCCTTCTTGCGTGCTTTTTTATGTCTACCCATACTCGAATGGAGTTTCCTAAGTAATCCCTGAGAAAAAGGATTTTTATTCTAATAACCCAATGACAGCGTCAAATAAGCCGTTTATTGACTTTTTTTACTTACTCCTAAGTCCCATCATTCGCGGTAATAAAACACGCTCGAGAGCAAAATGATAATGGCGACATATCTGTTGCCTTAAATTTGCTAGTGAAGTCAAATCACCTAGTTATCCGGACGGGCAATTGTGGCCATCGGATGCGAGATCTGCGCTGCCCAGGAGAGAAGATAGACAGTGGTTTAGGAATGAGAATAAGGAAAATGAAGGGCTGAGATTGGGTGGATGGGGTTGAACCTTGGAAAGTTCACCGTAAGTCACGGGAACATTATGTGGGCAACACTAAGGCATCGGCCTCGATCCACGATGCACCTTGGGATCCACACTGGATCCCATTCCTGATTCCCCCATCCCCATGTTCCCTCATCCCGAAGGTTCTGTTCATTCTCGGTGCAGTTTAAGACATACCCGCCTCTATGGTGTAACGTGCGCCGGCTCAAATTGTGGTTAGCGGTTAGGGGGCGACCCCATATTCGGTCCTTTCCCATGCAGGCGCGTTTCCCTATATACACAAACTAAATTTTCGATTTTCTTTTTCTTTTTCCTTTAAGAAAGTAACTTCTGGTATTATTACCATCACCAGAGCTCAGTGAATCTCATTACAACAGTTTATTTCTTTTTTTGGGCTTGGGAAGAGTAAAACAATAAGGAATATATATATATATATATTGCGAAGGGCGAGGAGTGGGAAGAGGTGACGGCGTGGTGGACGGACGTTATGTGGGAAAGGAGGGACGGGGGATTAATTAACGGGGAAGGGAGGGCGTGGGTCACGGCGTTAAGGATTGGTTTTTTTGTAAGGGACTTGGGAGTGCGGGCATTGGGGGAGGGTCTGAATTTGCTGGGACGAAAGCATGCACCGTTTGGGGGTGGATCCCTCTGATTAGCCAAGATACTATCTGGCTGGGCCCCACCGCCTCAACGGCTACTTTGTCCGGACCTCAATAGCCTCTGTCACGTCACTTGTTATGCACCATTCCCTTCCCATTCCCAATTAATTGCATTTACAAGATTAACTTATTTGTGCTTGTTTTAAAAGTTTTGATGTTATTCGGAATAAGTAAAGGAGGGAAGCTTTATCTTGAATTATATGAATAAAGTATTTTTGAGATATCCAATCGTAATCTAAATAGATATCAACTATTGTTTTAATATCTTAACACTTGTGTTTATTCTAATTCTGCTGTTTATTATGTAAAAAAAGAATTTGAATGGTAAAGAGTGCTTGATTGCTTATCTTGGCTCTGAATCAAATTAGCTTTCACCTTTCCCACTAAAATGGATATTAAAATGGAATTTGTTTTGAAGATGTTCAATTTGTTCTCTTATCATGTATTAGTTATTCATGGTAAATTCTCACATATATGTGTATGTAGTATGGACTCGTATCAATACATACTTCTGAATTCTAAGAATGACCCCCCGGCAAACAAAACAAACATAAAGAATTCAAAGAGTGACTACGAAAATACGTATAAATCATTCGCCAATGTCATGGAATGAGATCCCACAAGCCACATATCACACAGGAACTGTGTTAAAAATATACTCCCTCTCTCTTTTAAATTGTTAATTAAAATAATAAACGACCCTAATATCAAAAAAAAGAGTATTCCTCTTATAACGGTCTCTTCGAACTGGAAGAGGGAGTACACCAATAAACACGATGGCATCACTGGTGTATGGAAAACATGTGTTTAAAGTATGCAGGTCCCTTCCTTCCGACTCATATGAAAAAATTATGCCGGCACTTTTTCTTATTCCTATCCGCTATATTAAGTTTATTCGTAAGTGTTTTCTTTATGTTGTTTGTCAATTTACGCAAGCTCCTTTGTACGATATTCAAAATTCAACAATAAACTAGATATAAAGACTAGATTAATTTCCACGTGTCATAACGTGCCTTTATGACTAGGCGCCGAATATCTCGTCGATGCTTGATTGACACGGAGCGTTGAACCTTTTCCCTTCATTTAACGCCCTTGGACTATTCCACTCTTTTACGAATTTGCCACGCCGGATCCCCCACACGGTTGCGTGGGTAGGTTAGGAGATTTGGGCCCATGAGGGTATTCATGGGATTTCATAATCGGGATCAACTTTTCACGGGGACGGTGCACTTGCCCACTCGAGGATGCAACCCGTTACGCGAATTTCCAGTTTTAACCTTGTTTTGGTTTTTATTTTGGAATAAAAAAAAAAGAAAAATACATAATTAAATAATGAAAGGGGTCCCCCTTTCTGCCCCCAAAAGTTTGCAGAATATGATTATTTTAGCCCTAATCATTCATACTTTTCTTGTATTGGGTTTGGTTTGATCCACAGTCGTCCTCCACCTTTCTTTTTCCCTTCTTTCTTGCTTTTCTTATAATAGTAATAAAATGGTATTGAGTTTTATTCAAAGTCTCATCTTCAAGCTTCTCATTCTATTTATTTATTTTGACAAAGTGTTTGTGAATGGCTTATGTGCCAAGGACCATATTCTCCACCATTTAAACTGACCTCATAATTCTAAGGGGGAGACAAAAAGTGACTTCAATGGCATTTTTATATAATAAAAATTTAGATACATTGAATTCCATGTTTGCTAATGTTAAAAAAGGTCTCAAGGCACAAATAATAATTTTAAAATACTTACATATTTTATTGTAGTATGTAAACAAAATTTATGTGAATTAAGTTCCGAGAACTTTATCAAAGGGATAATATATATCTTCCTATTTCAATAGTATTTATATAAATATTTATAAATTGCTCGCTAAAAAAGGTTTTCTCCCACTTTTAAATATTATCTACCAACAACAAACAAATTATTTTAGCAGTTAGATTTGGAGAAGTTTATAATGCATTATTAGGTGAAGTGGATCCAGTAATAAGTTCATATTTTAAAGTGGTTTCTTCTTTTTAAGGATAAACACCCTTTGAAAGGGAAAAGTTTTCTACTTGGCCTAATCAGTGTCATTGGCATTTAAGGCGCATAGAGTTGAATGATTAAGTGCACATGAGGGTTTCTTTCACCGTTTAATTCTAACGAAAGGTTGAAAGAAGAAAAGCCCCCAATTAATGTCATTATAACCATATGCTTCTATTTGTTTTTTAATTGTAATTGGAGCAATTTAGGAAAGGAGGAGGGAGTTAGTGGGAATCAAAACTCCAAAGGACTCTTCAAGGCTTGGCTTGGCTTCATGTTCAAATCAGGTAACCGTTTGATTTTAATTACAATTTTCTGACTTCTTTTTTTTTGCACTACCCATGTGCTCATTTTTGTGTGATAATTCTTATGAAGCCACATTGCTATTTATAAAATCAAACAATTCTCAGTAGATGCTTCTAAATGAATAAGAGTAAAATTGATAATATCCTTCCATCATGAATGTAGAGGGAAATTAGTAGTTTAATTTTTGTTATATTATAGAAATAATTATATAATATAAGAATGCATCACACATATATTTACAATCTGGTCAAATAAATGTATAATTATGAAGAATTAATTTGAATGGAATTTTGGGATGGGGCTGCATAATTAGGTGTACGTTTCCAAATTTCATTCCCTGCTATATCTCTCCAGGGACAAATCTAATTACTGGGCTCTTTTCTTTTGGAACAACTCTGGGGTTAAAAATTGAGGTGGTTGTAAGAAAATCTTGAAGTACTATCAATGAAACGTAAAATATCAGTATCTACTGTTATAAAAAGCTTGGCTATCTCTAAAATTTGGGTTGGGGCAAAGGGTGTTAAGATTAATGAAAGTAGATAATAGGGACAAAACAGGGGAAATACGAGAGATTAACATTGTGGTGAGGAAGATGCGGAGACATGTAGACATCAGAAAGAGAGCCGCGTGTTGTAGCCTTTTGTCAACAAGTCTTTGTTCTCATCGAAAAGCAAGAGAGAGAGAGAGAGAGAGAGTGATGTGTAGCAGTATTTCACTTTTTATTTCTCGTCTCTTCTTTTCCTTGTTTTCTTAAGTGCTAATCAACGAAAATGAAAGGCGCATTTAATTAGATTTGTTAAAGAAACTTTTTGAACAAAGAAAAATAAGGTTTTTGGAAAAAAAGAGGGAGGCATTTTTAAATTGTCTACTCATGAACATCTCCATCCTCAACACTATTCACTCCTACTTGCCTGCTCTCGCCAATAAAATGACCTTCTTGGCCTTCTCTTTCTCTCTGTTCAGCCCTTTTCGGCTCTCTATCGCTCCTAGCTGTGCAGAATAGGGATATTCCATCCCCCTCTTTCCTTCTTCTCCTGTCTCTCTCTCTCTCCTTCATTCTCCCTCCTCTGCATTATTATTCTCTGAGTCTTGCTTCTTATATATTACACACACTGAAGAACATAAATACCCACTACAGAAGAAGCCCTTTTGCTCTGAAAATCAACGTTTCAAAAAAAAACAAAGAAAGAAAGAAAAGAAAAACAAGAGCATGGGAGGGTTTCAAGTTCATTTGGCTTTTCTCTTGTTTTGCTCTCTGCTCTTGGTTCTTGCTTCTGGGTCATCCAGGAATTTGCCCATCATAGCCTTTGATGAAGGTTACACACACTTGTTTGGGGACAATAATCTGGTCGTCCATAGGGATGGGAAATCGGTTCACCTTACTTTGGATGAGCGTACAGGTGCTTTCCCCACCACCTCCTCCTTATTTTTCAACTCCTTGGCGTAAAATAATATCTACCCGGGGATTTCTGGGGATTTTCTTGTCAAAGTTTTGATTTTTCTTAATGGGTTGTTTGTGTCCTGTTTTCAGGTTCTGGGTTTGTTTCTCATGATCTCTACCTTCACGGGTATTTCAGTGCTTCGATTAAGTTGCCCGCTGATTACACTGCAGGAGTTGTGGTTGCCTTTTATGTGAGTGATCGGGTTCTTTCTCCGACTGAAGTTTAAATAGAGAAATACTCTTTTGCTATTGAATACGTTTATTTTATTTCTATGTCTGGTTTGAGAAATTTCTATCTTCAGAAACTGTACCTACTATTTTTACCATGCTTCTTCACTAGGCTAGCACTTCGCTTTCACTTCCATCCATTTCCAAGCATATAACAATATAACATGCATTATGATTTCAAATTACATTTTCTTCACTTTGGTGGTTCCTTGATAACAATATACCAGGCGAAATTCTTATTTCTCCATTGAAAGGGCTTCTCTTGTTGAAAGATCGCATTATACTATTTTACTTATATGAAGAAACTAGAAGGTGTATACTGTTTTACTTAATGATTTTCTGCTGCAGATGTCGAATGGTGATACGTACCAGAAGAACCATGATGAAATAGACTTTGAGTTTCTGGGAAACATTAGAGGGAAAGAATGGAGGATCCAGACTAATGTTTATGGTAATGGAAGCACCGGTATTGGCAGAGAGGAAAGATATAATCTCTGGTTTGATCCTGCAGAGGATTTCCACCAGTACAGTATTCTTTGGACAGATTCTCAGATCATGTAAGAATTATTCACAACTCCACTTACCATATTTGATTCTCTTAGCTTTTATGTTCCCGGTCACATCTGCATTTACTTTCTCATGGAAAAGTCCTTATATCATTTGCCAATGAACTTATACTCCACATGGGCACATGACATCATCAGCCTATGTTTTTAAGATTGGGGTGAAAAAGTTCCTATGTCAGTATTTTTGTTGCCAATTATACGTACTCTTATGCCTTGTTCTGAATTCTGAGGATGCCTTCTGGAGTTCTGGTTTAAGATTATTAGTGTTGTCTGAGCTTTCACGCACGCTGTTTGATCCAAAACCAGGTTGTTGTTTTTTTGTTTGTTTGTCTGTCTGTCTGTCTGTAATAGAATAACTATTTATAGCTGATGCCTGGGTTACTTTCTTAGACTACAGATAAAATCTTGTGGTATTGACCAACAAGCTGGTCACATGACATTCTTAGTCGTGGTGGGATATTTTTTTTAATCTTCCTGAATTTATGAATTAGTTCTTTTTATGTTTTCTTAGTTGTAGTTCAGCAACCCCATTGAGTTTTGCATGGTTCTAAAATATAAAAGAGAGAGAAGAAATGCTTCTTTGATGAAATTATTAAACACTGTCATTTCTTCTTTGGTTGCTTATTTTGCGTTTTCCCCCTCTTGCAGATTTTACGTAGACAATGTTCCTATCAGAGAAATCAAGAGGACAGAGTCTATGGGAGGTGATTTCCCTTCAAAGCCAATGACTTTGTATGCCACAATATGGGATGGATCTGATTGGGCTACCAATGGAGGCAAATACAGGGTGAACTACAAGTATGCACCCTTTGTTGCCGAGTTCGCCAACCTTGTCCTGCATGGTTGTGCTGTTGACCCCATGGAGCGTGCAACCAGGTTCGACATTGCGCCAAGTTCCAAAGCAGTTCCTTCTGGTATCACACCAGCACAAAGAATCAAGATGGAGAATATCAGGAAGAAGCACATGACATACTCTTACTGCTACGACAGAGTCAGATACAAAGTCCCTCCTCCAGAGTGTGTGATCAATCCCCAAGAAGCCGAAAGACTCAGGAAATTTGATCCAGTAACATTCGGTAGTGGCCGGCGCCACCATGGAAAGAGACATCACCATCAGAGCAGAGGAAGCCAGGCTGATGCTGCTTCCTTCTGAAACATGCTTTGAGTTGAGGAATTACTGGTGACAAGAGCACAATATCTTATGATCTTATTCTGATTCAGTTCGATTTGCCTGGGTCAGCTTTTTCTTATTAGTTTTCTTTTCTGGTGTATAGAGAGAGTGAGAGAGAGAGGAATAGAATTCATGAATATGATGATAGTTTTGATATGGTGGTTGATGTTGGTGGATGGGTATGTGTATAGTCCCATACCTCTAGGGCTTCCCAAGTTGTCATTTGATGATGTCTTTGTGCTTTACCAAAATTGAATCTTGTGATGATTTAGGTACTTAGACCACACTTCAGGGCTTCATTCAATAAATTGATTTAGTTTTACATTTTATGAATAATGTTCTGGTTGTGGAGTCTCTGTTGGTCGAATTTTTTCACCATTGAAATACACTTGGCTGCTTTTGAAGATGTTAGTGGGATTTGTTTATTTTTCTCGAGTTCATGGATGAAGTGGTGCATGTTAGAGTGTGATTATTTTCGAACGGCTAGACTTGTCTGATTGGGATGATATATTATAGTAAGGGGCAAAAATTTCATTGAGAATTGGAATCAAAGTCATATGAATATGACAAATTCTGCAGCAGCACCGAATATAGTGAGGATAAAGAAGGATCATAAATAAATTAATTTATTTATTTATGAAGGAGTGTGTTTTGTCTTGTGGCGTGAAGATGAAGTTGTGAACTTTATGTATGAACACAACATCCTGTGGAGTAGTAGTTCTTGTCTTATTCACCTGCCCCTCTTTCTAGGGGAACGCAAAAGCCAAAATGGAAGACATTTCTGTTCTCCCTCTGAACAGAGAATCAAAGCTTGAAACTTTTCCGGAAAAATATTGGCTTCAATCAGCCAAAATAAAAGGGCCCCAAGTTTAATATATCTAGTTCTAATATAGTAATAATGCTCCACATTTAGTGTGTTAGTGTTCTTAAATATAAAGGTTTCTAATAAAAGAATATATATATTTTAAAGAGATTTTAAATTCGAGTCTGTATAAATATAGAAAATATTGTTAGGAGAGTTACTTTAAATTGAGCTTGATAATACTCGAATTTGATTTATTCAGATAATTATATAATTTTTTTTTAAAAATGTATAGTTAAAATAAGTGTAATTTTGGGTGTGTAATGACAAAAATTACTAGCTGGCCTGAAGTACATGAAACTGGCCGTATGAGAAGGCCTTATCTCAACCAGTGAATGTATTGGCCACCCAAAGATGGGGGGCAAAAATCAACCAGCAAAAGTACTTGTTTGTCAAAAGACTAACAGAAAGCTTTCCGTGAAAAGCAAGAATTTTGTAAATTAAACGTAACAAACTGTAATCAATGTGCTAAATTGAAAGGACTTACACCAAACTGTCTGGTAATTAAAGCAGTATGCCTGCTCGGTCCCTTTAACTAGTTTGGTTATTTATGAACTAATTATAGACTCTTTGAGCTGTAGCCAATTACTCTTTTTTTTTTCTAATTTTATTTTTATTTCTAAGAAAAAAGCAACTATGATCACAAGAATCAATCCCATTTACAATTTTGATATCGACATGTGAAATCATCAAAATCCCATTTATGTCCCTCTCCATCAAAATTTCAAAGCTACTCCTTTATGCAATTACTTTTCTTTCTTTCTTTTTTTTTTTGAATTTAAGTAATAGAATGTCATGCTTTATTATCACAACACATGTTTCTTCATCTTCCTCCTTTTTATCGGCCAGTGATTAATCCCCCTTATCCATCCATCCATCTTTTTTTAAAAAAAAATTCTTGACACTTTTTATTTATTTATTTAGAAGGATAAATATTAATAGCTTAAAATTATAAGTGTAATCAAACTGGTGATTTCATACAACTAAACTATAAAGTTATTGGTGATATCTTTTTTTTTTAAACAAACAAAGTTGAGAGTTTGAAACTAAATTCCTTGCAAGTTTATCTTTTTTTTCTCAGATTAGTTGATGAATTGAAGTAATTCTAATCCTAGGTTCTTAATTAATAGTTTAATTAATCAAACATAAAAAAGCAAATTTCTCAAAATGTATTTAAAGATAAAAGAAACATGAATAAGAGCATGATAACTTGTGAATATATAGAATACCAACTTCAAGCAATTATTTACCCGTGCCATTGGTTAGTGCAAGTCTCCATCCACTTGCAATAAAGTACACATTATAAAATAAAGCAAACAGGTATTATCTTCTCCCTTTTTTGACGCAGTCGGCAAGGAAACTTGGGGTAAAAATGGAAGTGAGAAAAGGACGAAAGGAAACTCAAAATTTGCAGAAAAGGACAGAGAGCCAACAGAGTCAGAGAATCAGGACCAACCAATTGAGCTGGGAATTAGGTTTATGTTTTATAACCGATCACATTTAATGTTAAATATCGATTTATGATATCATGGCTTTGGCAAGCCTTATGTTGATTCTTGACTATGAAGCATGTTTCTGACACAACATGAACACGCCTCCATTGCCGTTCTGTTTACCAGTTTGTGAAACACAATTTTCTTCTACTACGAAACAAAAACCAAAATGTCACGTGATCTTGTAATAAAAGAAGAAATTAGCGTACGTTTAGCTTCTATAAAATTTCATTATTTGCATATGGGTATATAAAAGTTCATTTTTTTAACTTGTTTATTCATGAACAGGACTTGAAAAGGAATCAGTTTTTGTTGTGGCGTAGGGCCTCATAAAGAGTTTTGAGAGGGTATGAGTGGGTGACAACCAGGTGTGAACTGGAGCTACCATTGTCAATTAGTATATAGAAGCAGTAGTCAAACTCTTGACAAAGAGAACTTGTCATCTTCTTTGTATCATTTAAATGATATCTTGTGTGGTTCCTGTTTATCTGATTGTTTGTTCATTTTCTCTGTTGGGCAACTAAAGCCTCAACTACTACCATCTTGCAACTTGCCATCCCTTCCAAAACATTTGAATATAGCAAAGCAACACTATAATCTATTGTAGTAAACATTTCCTTCAAATGTAATAACAGCAAACAAGATTTGGTAAAATGTACAAATTAACCAAGGAAGACCTCAGCAAGCAAATGGACACTATTCTCTCATTCTTTTTTTTATCACGAGACTATACTCTTTCAATATATCCTATGGAATCTAAACAAATAAGTTATATAAATAGTTCAAGTTGCTATAAATTATATCATGAACGAAATAGGGTTGGAGGTAGCCCTAAGAAACGGGCGGGGTGGGTTGGCCCGATGGCCAGCCCGTGCCCCGCCCGTTTATTTTTTTATAGGCACGGGCAGCCCGTTTAAGCCCGTATTAAATGGGTTGGACTGAACCTGTTTGGGCTGAACAGGCATGGGCAGCTCGTTTGCTAAAAAGGAAAAATAAATTATTTTAAACCCGTTTAAAGTTCTAATAACAATCAATGCTCACAAATAACATAGTGTACAGTGATAATAAGACAATAATAGTATACACATGATATGATTATTTATCCTAAAATCACAACCCTACAAAATATTCATTCAAATATTCTAAATTCAACATTATTATTTTAAAAACTTTACAAGCCCATAAAATTTCAACCCAGCAAAACTTCGTCTTCTCTGAAAATAGTGGATAAATATTATAATCTTTACAATTTAAAACTTTACAACTTCAACAAAAGTAATAAATATTATAATTTATTTAATAAAAAAATATTAAATAAATATTTAAATAAAAAAATTATTAAAAATATATATACACACACATAAACGGGCAGGCACGGGTAGCCCGATGGTGTGCCCGTAGTCCGCCAGTTTAATACATATAGTCCGCTTATTTAAGCCCGCCCGTTACGGGCTTAATTTGGGCGGGTCCAAAACCGAGCAAATATAAGCTAGACTCGGACGGGTATATTTGCGGTGGATACTTTGCTCAGCCCTAGTTGAAGGCAATATTGTTTGAGAAAGTATAACAGAGGGTAAATGAAAGGGGTGAAGTTAAACGGGCCGAGTGACTAAAAATAAAACAATTTTGGGCCACTTTGGGGCCTTACTCACTTTTTGGCCCAAACATTAGATGATTCTGAACGAGCCAATTAGCACATAAATTTGCTTTTCTGAATGTTTTATTATATTCTAATAGAAGGGCAGTCTCTCACAATATGGTAAAATAATATTTAAATTTTTACTGAAAGAGATATTCATATTTAGAGTTTGACAGTATCTCAAATAAGATTACTTCCAATAAGACGATATTTGTACTTAGAATATACATTCACAGCATCTCAGAGTATTATATCAAGCCTTTACCTCTGATCCCAGTTTCTAGAGCCCATGCGATGTTCTTCTCAGTCAACAACATGTATAATGATAGTGTACGTGGAAGCATAGATAAAAAAGAAAAAGGAAATCGGATATATAGTTTTAAAAACAATTGATTGATAGCTTAGAATAGTCATTACATAAATATGAAAGATAAAAAAAAAAAAACCATGTGCCGTTTATAAACTAACTACTCTTCAGGCACTGGCATAAAACTCTAAAGCAGTTTGTTGACTTCAGAAAGCTGGGAACGTTGACTCTCATCAGCCATATACTAAGATTCAACAGTAATGAAATATTATTTTGATAAAGCCTCAGCCTCCTTTTTCTCTATAAGCTTGACAAAATTGCGGACAATCGTCTTGCCTTCGGTGGTTATGATGCTCTCTGGATGAAATTGAAACCCCTGCAGTTTTGAGGAAATTATAGTTAAAAGCCCCCACAATTAGTAATGAAATATTATTTTGATCCGTAACAGATAGTACAGACAAAATAAAAGAATTTTAATTTATAAAATAGGATAATATTAGTTTTAATGCAAGATGGAATCGTGAGTGTTCATCTCTCACTATCTTTCATCTTGTCTCCGACAACAACAGCAGCCAACGACGATAGCAATCGAGAATATCCCCGCTTTTCTTAGACATGGCAGTAGGTTTATCCAGTGACAATATATTTGAAGTCATAGCCAGAGACGCTTACGGTAACAGGTTGAAAACCTTTCAAGGCCTATTAGTGAGCAAATTTCTTGATCAAATGGATTTAATTTGATCAAACACGAAGTTGCTTTACATATAACCAGCAAATATTAGAAGTAAATGACATGCTAGGGGACAAAAGTACCACAAATTCTAGCAAGATTCAACTTTTTTTTTTTGGAATATAAAAGGCAAGTTTAAACTAGGTAAAATTACATATGGTAATCAGTGCTGAGAGGCGACATGCCGCCGCTTTTATCAATCTGCAAGCGAGCGCAACATTTTGGATGAGGCACCTGAAGCAAGATCATTTCTTCATAATTGTTATGAGCTGTCTTAGCTAAGACATCTGCACAATGCAAAACCCTTCGCGCCGCGTGCCTAATTTCCACATCCAAATCTGCATAAATCGTGTTTCTAATCTCAGAAATTTCTGTTCTTAATGGGTGACTCGGGCCACTGTCCCACATAACCATCTGTAGAGCTTCTATGGAATCTGTGCACATAACAAATTTACAATGCCCCTGCTGTTTACACACCCTGAGAGCTGTCAAAATAGCAAGAACTTCTGCAGTCGTTGAGTGGGCAAAGCCTAATTGTTTCTGGAAGCCTAGCACCCAATCGCCATTAGAATCCCGGAGAAGACCACCACACGAAGCCTGCCACTGGTTGATGACGGATCCATCCACATCTAGTCTAATGTGTCCCTCCGGTGGTGGTTGCCAGCTAGAGTCTACGCTCTCATTCACTTGAAAGATTTGGTGTTGAAGACGACCCTGGGCCATTGTCTTCATCAACTGATACATGCATGCTTGAAATATCTCGTCCGGTTGAGCGCTAGTTCCATCCATAGCTCCTCTGCATCTATTCTTCCACAAATTCCAGCAAATTACACTGAAAACTTTCGGCCAATGAGATCCATCTTGCGTTCAGCTGGAGTTTGGTTCCATAAAAACTGTCGGCCACACGGTTCAAGATCCCTTAGCACACTATTAGGCAATAACATGGTCTGTGCATTTGATACCCTGGTAAAGCCGATAGTACTGATTTAATAAGAACAGTTCTTCCCGCCATAGTCAAAAAGCTAGCCTTCCAACTAGCCATCCGGCCTTTCGCTTGCTGTATTAGGGGTAAGTACGCCATTTTGGTGACCCTCTTATGAAGCAAAGGGATTCCAAGATATTTGCCCAAATCAGCAGCAACCCCAATTCCCAACTGTTGTCCTAGATCAACGGCTCTGTTAAAATTGACATTCCTGGAAAAGAAAGCTTTAGACTTCGCCAAACTGATTCTATGGCCAAATATAGCACAAAAAGTTCGAATAACCCTTCTCATAACTTCTACTTGTTCCACAGAGGCTTCCCCAAACAAAAGTAGGTCATCCGCAAAAAATAGATGAGTAATCATGGGACCCTTAGTACTCAATTTCAATCCCTTTCCAACTCTTCCTCTGAATTTCCCTCGAAATCATGTGACCCAGCCGTTCCATACACAGAATAAAAAGATAAGGACTTAGGGGGTCTCCTTGTCTGACACCCCTAGTTGGAAGGAAAGTATGAGATGCTATCCCATTCCCCAAAACTCATGTAGACACTAACGAAGTACATGCCATGATGAGCGAAATCATTTCTTGTCTCAGCCCAATTCCTCTCAGGGTAGATTCTAGGAATCCCCAATCCAACCTGTCATAAGCCTTTTCCATGTCCACTTTAATTGCCACATATCCCGTTTTCTTCCTTCTACTTCACATGGTATGAATAGCCTCCTGGGCTATGATTATATTGTCAGTCCCCTGCCTACCGGCAATAAAGCTGCACTGGTGAGGTTGAATTAAATATTGCATCGCCCTTTTCATCCTATTAGCAATGACTTTGGCAACGATCTTGAAGATAACATTTCATGAGGAGATAGGATGGAAGTCTTTCAAAGTCATATGGTGGTCCACTTTCGAAACAAGTGTAATTTTTGTATGATTTATATCCCTGACTTTCTCCAGGTGTCTCCAGGGATCCATAACCAAACTACACACTCTAGGCCCAACATGATTCCATTGCGTCTGGAAGAAATGAGTTGGTAACACATCCGGTCCCGGGGCTTTAAACGTCCCCCTATTTGAAATGCTGCATTCTTTTTTCAATCTCAGTCACCTCCCTGTGTATTAGTGTAAAATCTGTCTCAGTGATGGGAGGGAAATCCATAGCATTACTGATATCTTCAACCACTGCACAGGCCTTGGAATAAAGATCCTGAAAGAAATCCCCTGCCATTTTCCGTAACGGGTCCTCATCATACACCCACTGACCCGAGTCATCCTGAAGAGCATCAATTCTTTGCTTCCTACGTCTAATTAAAGTAGAAGCATGAAAGAACCTAGTATTTCGGTCTCCCCAAGCAAGCCATTTACACCGAGATTTCTAGAACCAAATTAACTCTTCTTGTGTAGCCAGCTTATTGTACTCTTGCCAAAGACGTCTTTCCAACTTGAAGAGGCCATTATCAAGGTTATTTTGCCTTGCTCTATCAATACCTTCCAACCTCTTCAGAATCTCGTGCTTCTTTTTTGGAATGTTGCCCACAATATTCTCATTCCATCGAGAGACATCCTGTTCAAATTTGGCAACTCCATCACTCCAATCAAGATCCGTCCATGAGTTAAAGACAATATTCCCAAAATCTTCTTCCATTGCCCAAGCAGCTTGGTAAGTGAAGTGTTTTTTGACAAATAGATCTGCATGTAGACAAACTTGTTTCCGCGACCACAATAACACGGTGATCAGATTTATATCTCAGTTTATGGAAAGTTTTGATGTGTGGATATTCCATAGTCCACCTCAAATTCCCAAAGACCCAATCAAGACGCTCTTTCACACCCTTCTTTTCCCAAGTAAATTTCTCACCCACCACAGGTAGCTCTATCAATCCCGTGCTTCTAACACAATTTGCAAAATTCGCCATGGACTGATGTTAGGGAGGAGCACCACCAATTTTATCTGAGGCATCCATATATGCATTAAAATCGCCCAGGGTCAGCCAAGGAGCGTCAGTATTCCCCACAATAGCCATAAGAGAATCCCAAAGTTCAGTGCGATGATAATGAGTAGTCTCTCCCTAAACCAAAGTAATAAATTTGACCTCCTGTGTTTTCCTATCAGTTATCTTACAATGAACTAACTGAGTTGTTGAGAAAATATATTCAACTTGGGCAAGATCATCATTCCAAAGAACCCAAATCCCCCCAACGAACCCAGATGCTTCCAACCTAATCCAATTAGTGAATCCCAATTTTTTGAACAACATGCTCAGCTTGAGTCCCACTAATACGAGTTTCCAGGAGGCATAACATATCAATCCGATAATCTTTCACAAAATTCTTAACAATGTTAGGAAAACATCTATTCCCAGCACCGCGACAATTCCAAGAAGCAACAATCATTTTTAACATCAAAAGGAGAGGAAAAGGCAGGCACACTTACTCCACAAGAAGATCTTCATCTTCCCAGGTCGTCCTTTCCAAGTCCAGAAATCCTCCAAGAGACGTGGCATTAGGCTCCACAGAAGCTACCAAGTCATTTGTTACTGTACCAGAGTAATTAGGCGCAGCAGATGGGCGCCCTTCACGTGGAGTTTTGGTTCTGCAATTACTCGCCTCATCCCCTCTTTTATCCCCACTGCATTGGCCACCTTCCAATAATAAAGGCCCAGACTTGGTGTAAGTCACTTGTTGGTGTCACGCTCCAGTGTTATCAGATGGAGTCAACTTTCGCCCTTCCTGGTAAATCACCAACCCTTTCCCTGCCTCATTTGGCGTTACAGGCTTCGATTTCTCATAGAAGGTACGACTTTATGACACCTTTGTATCTTCTTACTCCACCAAATCAGATAGTACTCGAAACGCCTCGTCTGGGAACCTTCCCCTTTTTCCATTCTGACAACCTTCCCCCTTTCCCGTGGTCAAAGCTTTTGTCCCTTGAGTAATCCTTCCTTGAAATCCGAGCCTTCGAGTTATTACCCACAGTCATCCAAGATTCGAACTTCTAAGCGTTTGCCGGAGTTTGCGCCGGAGCTGGCTTCACCGTCGTCTCTGTATGTTTAGTTTCTCGGACCTTCGCACTTTCCTGTTCATTCTTCTTCTCAACATAGGTGTAAGGGCAGTTCTCCCTACGGTGCCCATAGCGACCACAGCTAAAGCAGATAACGTTCAAGCCTTCATAGACCACGTTGTAAACCGAGTGAGCTGCTATAATCCTAGGGACAAGTTTTTTCTTCAGATCCAGCTCGACGCAAATCCTCACGTACCTACCTCGCTCGACCTTGGAAGGATCCGAGTTGGTTTCTGGAATAGTGTTCATATCCACTCTTAAAGTCTTGCCTATTCTGTTTCCCAGCTTAGTTATAAACGCTTTAATATAGCATTGCATCGGAATATGAGGGATTCTAACCCAAGAGATCAATCTCCCTAACTGATTCTTAAACGGGTCGAAGTTGGCCGTCCATTGTTGAACCATAATGCAGTGTTGCTGAACAACCCATGGCCCACCATATAAGACTTTCTTATACATGTCTGTCCAACCTTCTTTAGCATCAAATTTAACCACAAAATAGTTATTAGGAAGATCAATGAGATGAAAATCCTTGAAACCCCATATTCGGCAAAGATGCCCTTTTAGTGTGAAAACGTTGTACTTCCGTCCTAGAACAGTGATGATCAGAGTAGTATTCCAAGGCTTGCACATCTCACTGTACTCTTCAGGCTTGACGGAAACAACAGGGTAGTGCTTCATCAACTCCTTCACTTCCTCTGTTAGCTCAGGGAGTCCCATTCCTTATTAAATACATCAGATAAAAGTTCGTCCTCATCCATACATGCCCCACCATTATCTATTCCTTTAAATCCTAAAAGCGATGCCTTGTAGGAAATCAGAGCAGCTTCTGGGATTTCATTAGTGCCCTGAATATTGCAGTCATGATCCATGTGAACCTGCTCATCAGCCTTTTCTTCACTCACCGAATTTTCCTTCCTCGGAGTATCCTTGACCGGAGTTGAGGGTAAAGTATTCTTCTGTTTCTTCTTGCTTCCACATACGAAGGCGTCAGATGGTCGGTCAGGTGGAACCTTCCGGGGTCCTTGTTCGTCCATTCCGTAGAAAAACCGATAGCACAAATCCCAAGAGAGATAAACCTAAACCTAGTCAGAGGTTCAACTTTAAGACAATTTACATCGCAGTCGTTGAATGACTGTCAATAAAATCTCACTAACAAGATTTAAGCTTAGAACTTAGTTTGGTCTAATCAAATAAGCTAACCCCTATTGGTTAAGACAAGCAAATTGTAAACTAGAGACATGGAGCAACCATGCCAGAAATTAAATGAAATGGAATTTAAGACGTAATTTTGTAAATGAGAAATTTCCCGTACCCTTTGCTTAAAAAATAAGTTAATGGAAGAGGTTAGTTACCTTTGAACAATGATAATAACATCATGATATAAATTCCATATCTTGATTTTTGTGTAAGGAAAATGAAATACCATCCCCTACTTTTTTTGTTACAATACCATCCCCTACTTGTAAACAAGTCTAGGACTGTTAAGGTTACAGATTTCAATTTGCTCTTTAACAAAAGTAGATAAAATTCAATATAGAAGTTTTAATTTAATTCAGATTAGCTTTTATGAATTGAAATTAACAATGCAACGAATAATCCATTTATTGATCAAATAAGTTATATAAATAGCTCAAGTTGCTATAAATTACATTATGTGTTGGCAAAAAAAAAAAAAAACAAAGGTGCGGCACCATGTGCGGTTTATAAACTAACTACATATCAGGCCCTGGCATAAAACTATAAAGCAGTTTGTTGACTTCAGAAAGCTGGGAACATTGACTCTCATCAGCCATATACTAAGATTCAACAGTAATGAAATATTATTTTGATAAAGCCTCAGCCTCCCTTTTCTCTATAAGCTTGACAAAATTGCGGACAATCGTCTTTCCTTCGGTGGTTATGATGCTCTCTGGATGAAATTGAACCCCCTGCAGTTTTGAGGAAATTATAGTTAAAAGCCACCCCAATTATGTAACGAAACGATATAATCAAGGGCTTGTTCAAAACACTTTTAATCTAAATCTCCAGCATTTAATACCAATAGCATAATGAAAGAATCGATGTGAGGAAATGGTTGCATATTATAACAAGACAGCCTAAAGAGAGAAGATGCCAGACATAGTGTTCAGGTGATGTTAATCAGCATTATTGCTATCATCTAGTTCAGTAGAAGCACATACTGCAAGACAATACTAACAGAGGAAGCAAGTATTGAAATTAGGATGTATGATGGGATAACATTTTCCACAAGAAAATGTCTATAAACATTAGGATCGGTGGTTCACAAGGTAAACAGGTCATAAGAAGCACAAGGAATGCTAGAAAATAAAGCTAGATGATACCACAGATTCTAAAGCCACCGTCATCAAACTACATATGAGTAGTACAAATCTAACCAGCATAGCATGAAAAGTAAGATGCTACCTGCAGATGCTTATATCTCTTATGACGGGCAGCCATTACAAGGCCATCCTCTGTCCAGGCTGTTACCTCAAGTTCTTCATGAGGAAAGCTCTCTTTTTCAATCACAAGGCTATGATATCTACCAGCAGTGAAAGGGCTGAAAAGATGTGAAGATGACAACCATCAATTGATATGAACAATGTGATAATGACGTATTTCAAAATACATTATTAATAAAACCATACTTTGATAACCCAGACAATACTCCGTCTTCTCCCTTCTCGTCATAATATACCAAAGAGCTTTTTCCATGCATGACACCTAGAGGAGAACGCACAATCTTTCCTGCACAGCACATAGGCACAAAGTACTCATCAAGTCATAATGTACAAGCCAATGGAAATAACTCAGAAAGAGATCAATGGTAACGGACAGAATATAGATTCCTTTCCTTTAAAATGAAAGATGGGAATCCACAAAAGAAAGATAAATTATATACAGAACATCAAGGAAACTCAAAGTTTGTTAAATGGAACCAATTTCTAATACATCAGTTGCTTCGTGGATTAAAAGAAATATTTGAAGGCTCACCTCCAAAAGCCTCTCCAATACATTGGAGGCCCATGCACACACCAAACAAAGGTACAGTTGGTCCAAGTTCCAAAACTGTCTGCAAAGATATGCCAGAATCTTGAGGTGCACCTATAAGGAAGAAATGAGGCACATAACAATCTCGTTAGTGTAATCGATTCTTTCATCATTAGTTTACATCAAAAACTTGTTCATGTGCAATAATAATTAATACAGATAAAGAAATGAGAAAAAGAATGTTCAAAATACCAGACAATGCTTACCAGGACCAGGTGATATTAGCACACCTCTAGGATTTTTCCTACGCAGGGGGAAAAAAAAGAAATTGTTCAGCATCTAGCTAAGCAAGTCAGTACCATTACAAATTTGTATGTTCTCACTAATGCTTCATCAATAATGATGTGCCACATAATGTGCATAACAAACACAATTCTTACCTCTTTAACTCCTCAATTGTTAACTCATCATTGCGGTACACCTCAAAGTGAAATCCCAGCTCTCCCATGTACTTTAAAATATAACAAATTCAACATTAGAAGAATCATTCTGTAGAGAAACTAGTGAAAGGAAGAGGATGTGAATAAGGGATTCTATATGAAGCAAAACTACACCACACGTATGACTGAGTAATCAAAATATATAGCAGCCATATCATAATGTTTAAATCCAAGTATCCGACCTCAAATTGATTCCTGTTGACTACAACCATACAAGTTTCTTTAAGGAAAAATAGACAGGAGAAAAAAGAAAAAAGGAAGAACCTGGCAAAGATTATAGGTAAAACTGTCGTAGTTGTCAATGACAACAATGGGACTAGTGGCCGCTGTGACTGGGACTGCAGAGTTAGAATTCGATGTCAAGACAGCCGCCGAGGCTTTTGGGACGAACCCATTCTCCATTTTGGCCAAATACCGAACATCTGAGAGAAGAAATACATCAAATTTCGTACGAAAATTCAAGAGCGAGGTATCAGAAAAGAAGCAAGAAGAAAACGAAGTACTTGAGGGAGTAGGCTTGATTCGGAGATCCTGAGCCACGCGAGGAAACTGTTGAGCTCTGAGATTCAGAGGACGATTGGGTTGAAGGACGGAAGCCTGGGAGAGCGGAGTCGTTGCCATAGTGGGAAGATTCAACAATACCGCTAGATTCTGGAATTCAGGCGCTGATCAGCGAAATAGCCGGTGAACTCGAATTCGACAGTCTAGGAAAGTGGAAAGTGGAAAGTGGAAAGTGGAAGAATAATGTGATAAATGTGAAAAACGGCACCTTAAATAGAGAGCAGAATTGAATCATTTTTCATTTAATTCATGCATTTTGCTTTCTCTCAATATCGCTGTATGTATTTTATTTCTTAAGATAAGTCTACAAAGAGTTTAAATAAATTCATGATAGAGATATAAATTTGAATTAAATTTAAATTTGCAAAACCGTAAAAATAGGAAACTCCGTGGGTGGATTCATAAGTTTAACAATATATATATGTTGATAAAAAAATAATAAAATAATATTTCTATATGTATTTTATTTCTAAATTCAAGGTAGAGATAGAAATTCAAATTGTAAAAACATAAAAATAGGAAACTCAATAAGTCATGAGTTTTGAAAATTGTGAGTTACCGTGTGCTCATCTCAACCGTTTAAGTGCCTGTTTGGCACTTAGATTTTAAAATTAATTTTAGGCAAAATCGCGGTTTAAAATTTTTTTACACAAATAGCAATTTTTGTGGAGAATTGATTTTACACAAAACCTCGTTTTGAAACCTAGGTTTTGAATATGTCACTGAAAATAGCTTTTGGTTTGAAACCTATGTTATGGATTATCCAATTACTATTTTAACCATACTTTTTCTTACACCCTCTCTCCTCTCTCCTCTCTATCATCTCTCATCTCTCTTCTCTTATCTCTTTTTTTCTCTTTCCTCTCTCTTCTCTTATCTCTCTTTTTCTCTCTACTCTCTCCTCTCTACACTCTCTTCTCTCTCCTCTTTCTTCTCTATCATCTTTCATCTCTCTTACTTTTAATCATATCATACCCTTTTTAGTAATTTACCAATATAAAAAGTAATTCTACTACTAATCATCCAAACATCTTTATTCCCAAAATCTATTCTTCTCAAAATCTATTCTTCCCAAAATCTATTCTCCAGAATCTATTCTTCCCATAATCTATTTTTCAAAAGCTAATCCAAACACACCCTAAGTAATGGAAGACGACATAGAAACCATGTCACAATAACCAATTCAGAGCCAACATGGCCGAGGAATGGATAATGCGTTAAAGGATTTATGGATATTAACAATTCAAAACTAACACCGATGCAGGTGCAATTTACCCATGGGAAGCACCTAATCAATACAACAAACAACAATCGTAACAGAAACAATTCAATATCATATCATAGCTAATCGAGCAATCGTGCAAAACCAACAAAACCAGTTAAACGTATACTAAGTTTGTTTGATCAATGCAAAGCTTCCAACGATCAATTAATCGATTCTTTATTGGAACTTGGACGGCGGAGCATCTCGCTCCATTAATGCAACAGTGCCAGGCTTCTCACAGCCTGAGAAGTGATCAATGAGCATGCTTGCCGGGGAAATATTTCAACACACAGAAAATTTGTGATCAGGCTCGTTAATAGTTGGTAGAAAAGAAAGCATCTTTGGTAGGAACCTCTCCCCCTACTATCTCTACAAGAGCATAAGAGAATCTCTGAATAATTTTCTTTATCTTTGCTCCCCCTAATCATGAGTAATCTATATATATATATAGATGCAGAATTATAAACTGACTCCCCACTAACATAGTGGGATAATTAATAATTAAAACTGACTCCCCACTAACATAGTGGGATAATTAATTAAATAAAATATAACTACTTGGACTTAGTCATAGGATCCTATCAATACCTCTCCCTTCGAAATCCACCTTGTCCTCAAGGTGAAAGTCAGAATCTAACCCCAGAAATTACTAAAGAAAAAGAGAAATCTTCATTAGAATATGAGTAAGAATCTGAACTCATATAACTAATAAAGCCTAAGGAGAATCTCCAATGAGTAAGAATCTTAACTCATGTAATTAACATTTCAGCAGGAACTCTCATTCTTCCTTGGCACCTCTGTCATGGCAGCTTGATCCTCGGCGACTTCCAGTAGTGAGAGGGAGGTAGAGTTGCAGCGGTGCCTTGGTCGGAAGGGGTCACCACACCTGAAGCAGAGCCCCTTGTCCCGACGCTGCTGCCTCGTCTCGTCCCACCCGTTCTGTCTTAAGGGTACCGACGGTGATGGAGGAAGGAATGCCGGGGCTGATACTGATGCGCTTGCGTGGGCGTTAATAGGTTGCGATCGGGCTTGGTCAAAAGTTGGGCTGGGCTGGGCTGGTCTAGTTATAGCTATTGGGTCGGGTTAAGCCCATGGATAACCCAGGTCCAGATCCACGACCTGACACATTCCCTTTCTCTAACTCCAGAGCTAAGCTCGATGCTCTGTATACTGTTCTTGGTTTGTGCAAGCGTACCGTCGTCCGCAACTCTTCCTTCAACCCGTTCAAGAACACGCTGAGAAGACAATAATCCGGCCAATTAGTTATGCGAGCTACTCTCCTAGCCCATTCCCTTCTGTATTCTGTGACGGTACCAGTTTGCTTGATGTCGCAGAGGTGCTCATCGGGATTCAGAAACTCCGGAGGTCCATAGTGCTCATTTAGGGTCTTCACTAATTCTTCCCAGTAAAGCAGTGTTCGCTCAGTGTTGACCCATGAAAGCAAGTCCAGAGCGTCGCCTTCGAAGTACATTGCTGCTATCTCCACTTTGTCATCCTCTGGTGTCTGATAGTACTGGAAGAATTTCTCTGCCTTTAATATCCATCCCCGCGGATCGCCCCCACTGTATTTGGGGAACTCAATCCTCGCATAAGGTGCTTGGGACTTCTGGTACGTTTCTCCTTCATCGTCTGAATCATCCCCCCAGTGCCTCATTTTCTTCTTCGTCGAGTTGCTTCTCGTTTGCACTTCCAGAGATGCAACTTTGTCTCTTAATTCCTCCAGCATATCGAGTTTGGCTACAATTGCAGCCAATGGGTCTTCCCCAGAAATTCTGATGCTTCTCGGGTTGATGTTGTGATCAGTATTGCCGGTAGCAGATGAGCGTGTCTCGACCATCCTGCTCTGATACCAAATTGGTAGGAACCTTTCCCCCTACTATCTCTATAAGAATCTCATAAAAAAATCATAATAGAAGCCAAGAGTATAAGAGAATCTCTGAATAATTTTCTTTATCTTTGCTCCCCCTTAATCATGAGTAATCTAGAGATATCTATAGATGCAGGATTATAAATTGACTCCTCACTAACATAGTGGGATAATTAATAATTAAAACTGACTCCCCACTAACATAGTGGGATAATTAATTAAATAAAAGATTAACTACTTGGACTTAGTCATAGGATCCTATCAATCTTTTCAAGATCGAAACATTAGAGAACGAGAAGATGCACTGATTTTGACAGTCTCTAGTTCACTCCGTCGACGGTGGTAAGCGACAAATTCCTACTTAGGAAATAAACTAGATAAAATTACCGAGTCAATCACATCACATGCATGCCGATCTCTTTTGTTTTTGACCGAGTCTCGACACGAGCGCGAGCCAAGAAGTTCCCATTCATGGGTCTAAAATCGATCCATGTGGATAGTTTTACCAAGCTTCATCAAAGTCATATAGATTAATTTACACCGATATTCATGCATATTAAAGCATGATTAGGGGAGAAGATACAGGAAAGATTTCAATTAATAAATCTAATATCAGAAAATTAAATAAGTACGGTTGAAAATTTTACATAGAGGAAATTAAAAATAGAGTAAATATTAAATTAATAATCGTATCAAAAGTAAAATCGTTTAGACGGTGTAAGATGTAATTGTAGAAGCAACTATAAATAAATAACTATATAAGAATTTGATAAATATAAATAACAAATTATGTCATGTTAACTTCGTACTTTCTACGTACATGTATGTGCCATTTATCCTTTGAGTCTGGATAAATTTTCTTATTAAAAATAATTACTTAAAATACCACAACAGTATGCCGTGCTGTAGAGAAAATGGTGTGGCCCATAATGTTCTCACAGGCCCTGGTTGAGACCAGCCCTTCACAATCATCAGGCAAATTGAATGTCAGAACAGTAGCATGACTTGTATTAACAGGTCAGTTGGATTCCCGCTTATATTATTAACTAGTTTGATAAAAATTAACGAGAGTTGGTACGAGTGGTAAATGGTTCGGTATCGTTTAAGCGAAGTCTCGAGTTCGAGCCTTGACGTATACAGAAATCCCCGTTGGGAGACTCACCCACCATAGCCAGGTGCGCGACGCGGGTCGGATCCGGATGTAGTCGGGGCAAAGCTCCGGTGAACCGGGTGGACAAAAAAAAAACTAGTTTGATAAATAATTTTATACATTTTTTATAAGTGTTATGTTTTAATTTTAGTGAATGATCACTATCAAATTTATCTAAATTTTTTTTATAAAAAAAAATTCATTCATGAGAGGTCATGTAGTATGACGGTTAATCTTTTGCCATCTAAAATGATGGTTAGTATACACTTATTTTTCAATTTTTAGAATATGGTGCATATATACAATTATTAACATGTATAACCAACAAACTAATTTACTAAAAGAAATCTTGAGTATCAATATTTATAATAAATGTTAAGTACACCGCATCATATCTGAATAAAATATTCATAGACAGTTTACAAATTAATTTTTTTGAATAATACTGAGCAGATTTTCTATTCTAACGCGCTTGGGAACTATTTTAAATCATTTTGAACGCTATTTTGAACCTCTTTGATAAACGATTCAAATTTTTTGACCTTTTCCCACGTACCGTGTTCCAATTTGTCCCTTTATAAGATCTGATAAATTTGGAATCATCTAAAAAATTGGTGGGATGGATAAGTTAAGCAATTTAGTATTACTCTTTAAATTTATTTGAATTAAATATACAACCGATCAACATTACTCTACGGTTATATATCGGGTTAAAATTTAATTAGAGTAGAGTGAAGAATGTCAAAGAGCAAAGAGTAAGTGAAAAATACTAAAACGGCCCTAGCTTGAAGGATATTCTTCATGGATCCGATCCACACACTGATCCAGATAGAGAACAACAAATGAGAGAGTGAGGGCAGGGGCAGGGCCAGGGGAAGAGAGAGAAAGAGGGAGTTTACGGCCACCATTTAAGACCATACGCATGCGTGCGGAATAAGCCATTTCTAGTTCACCTCCAATTCTCATCATCCACGCCCCCGCACAACAAGTTTCCTCCTTAACCCTAGATCTTAGACTCTTACCCTTGAAGCTCCTTCCTTTGCGTCACTCTAACTCAACAATCTTGCACTCACAAAGCAACTCTGTTCCTCCTGTAATCCCGTTCCTGGAACCCCCATTGTCAGATCTGAATAATTTACAAGGCTATTTACCATCTCAGTTTCACAACTTTTCCCCCCCTCCCACTTGGCCCTTAACCCAGTTCAGCAATCTTGGCCGATCGCTCTGGTTAATTTCAACACTAAAACTGTATACGTATTCCACTTGTCTAGTTTTATCCGCCCGAATTTCGCACTTCCTTATTGTTGGGGTAGACCTAATTCTGAAGAATTTTGCTGCTTTTAAGCCTAATTGTTCTGAATTTTGTGTCTGGTTCTCTTGGATTCACTTGAATTGTTCTAAATTTAGAAAATAGGCGCTCTCTCTCTTTGCACAGATCTACTTGTTTTGGGTATGCTTGATACGTGGGTGTAGTGGTTTCTTGGTAGCGAGAACTCATGGCAATGCCATCGGGAAATGTGGTAATTCCGGACAAAATGCTGTTTCCAAGCGGTGGCGGTGGTGGGGCTGGCAATGGAGGCAGTGAGATTCACCAGCATCCCTACCGCCAACAATGGTTTGTCGATGAGCGGGATGGGTTTATCAATTGGCTGCGCAGCGAATTCGCGGCTGCAAATGCAATTATAGACTCTCTTTGTCACCATTTACGGGCAATTGGTGACCCTGGTGAGTATGACATGGTCATTGGCACCATTCAGCAAAGGCGGTGCAATTGGAATCAGGTGCTTCTTATGCAGCAATACTTTTCGGTGGCGGACGTGGTATATGTACTCCAGCAAGTAGCATGGAGGAGACAACAGAGATATCAGGATCCAGTGAAAGTGGGTGCAAAGGAATACAAGAAATCTGGTTATAATAAGCAACAAGGGCAGAGATTTGAGGCAGCAAAGGAAGGGCATAATTCCAATGTGGAATCTTTCAGTCACGAAGGCAATGCTATAGTTACTGAAGGCTCTGACAAAGGGGCGCCGCTAACTGACAAAAAAGAAGAAAATAAATCAGGTGGCAAGTCTGGAAAGATGGATGGTAAGAGTTTAGCGTCTTCTGAGGAAAAAAAAGGTAATTGATTGGGTTATATCACATTTTGAATCTTGGATCTAATTGTATATTTCAGCCTATTGAGATTATGGTTATATATCTGTGACTGTACCAAGTTGGTATCTATCTTGCTTGAAATGTGATTTATATTTTATAATACAGAGATAACGGATTGAGTTTTGATACACTCCGAATCATTAGTTTGATGTAATAGTACGTAAAATAATTGAATTGGACTGGTATTTATGTTGAATGTTGGTGTCATAATTCTGAGTGCAAAGTTGTGATTTAAGATAGTCTTTCTTCAATTCACTTTCTCTTCTTTTGTCCTTTTCGCCTTTGGTCCTTCAGATGTTAATCTGCTTGATGTAATGGGTATACCAATAATGATAGCTGAACTTGATGTCTACTTTTGTGGATCATGTATTGGAGATTATCTGATCATTTTACGCCTGTGTTGTAAACTTGTAGCTAAATACCAGGTACTGATGTGGACTGGATTACAGAGGAAAGTGAAGAATATAATATAGTAGATATTAGGGGAATACGAGGTAAAATAGGAAGGCTAGTAATATGTGATCATACAGGATTTTATAGTAAAATAGAAAGCAATTCATGGACAATGTCCTGCTTGTTTCCTTAGAAGCACTTGGATTCACCGTCCTTCCTTTTTGACTTGCTGGAAATAGTATCACATTTAGTAGCTGCTGACCCGACCTTTTGAATACATTTTGCACTGACATTAATGTTGCACACTTGTATTTCACTGTGGGAATGTTGACTATTTTGCACATGTGGTTTTAGCAGATGCTATAACAAAGCTTCAAAATGATGGAAGCTTGAAAAGCTCAGGGCATTCCACGGGATCTCTGTCTAACTCAGAATCTGAAGCTGTGGTTGTAAATGACGGAATTATATCAGATTCTAAAGGTTTTCTTACTTCTGACTATTATTTGCATAATGACAAAAAATTTACACACTTTCTTTCTTAACCATACGCAGAGTCACTTAGTCTTGTGGGATCATAGTCGGCTTATATACTCTAAAGATTTCAGTTTGTAGATTCTTTTAAAAGGCATTTTTAACACACGCACGCATTTTTCTTTTTAACTTAAAAAGTTCATTCTGTTTCCAGAGGATGACTGGCATGTTACGCAAAATCATCATCAGAACCAAGCAAAGACTTTTGTTGGCAATGAGATGTTTGATGGGAAGACGGTATTTCTCTTTTATATGTTTCTTTGTTTTTCATGTCATTTCGTTTTATATATTTTTATACGAATGAATTTTCTTGTATTTCTTCTTCAACTTTTTATATTTGACTTGTTAGGTGCACATTTTTTCATATTTAGGTGAATGTGGTTGATGGACTGAAATTATATGAAGATTTGTGCGATGGAAATGAAGTCTCAAAACTTGTTTCACTGGTAAATGAACTGAGGGCTGCTGGAAAAAGAGGACAATATCAAGGTAAGTGGTTTCTGTTCTAAGTTATTTGTGAATGTTTTATATTTTTGCCATCTGTGTCCTGTAGTGTGTCTTGTGATGGGATATATACTATCAAAGGGCCCCAAAATCTTAGGCATTAGGGTGCTATTCAGAAGTTTGCCGTAGAAGAAGATTGTGAATTTTTCCCTCTTTGAATGAAAAAAAAAATTATGGAGATGACAAATTTCAACAGGTTGATAATGAATTCCCAAATAAATAAGAGGAGGACGTAATATAGATAGAAAAATGTATCAAATTAAAGGATATTTAATATTTAATTATTCTGATCTGAAAGTTTCACTACTACCCTGTTGGTTATGGAAATGCACGGTCCTTTGCTTAGAGTGTGTTTGGGGAACTCCAAAAGGCACTTTTGAATGTATAAACCTTGGTTTTAAAATGTGCTAGGCCCAACACCCCAAAAATTTCAAAAAGCACTTTCTGATGGAAAAACCATGGTTTTGGGGAGCAAAACCATGGTTTCTAAAAACAATTTTTTTTTTTTTTACCTTTTTAAAAGCTATTCTGCACCAGAATCATTTTTTACCACTTTTCTCCAGAAGCTATTCTCCAAAAGCTAATCCAAACACACCCTTAAAAGCTCAAGCTTTTGAGTTGAAGTATTTTTACATGGGATTAGAGTCTTTACCACAAAGTGATTAGGAGTTAGATCCTCGTCACACTTCCATTCTTCTGTCTATTCTCACATTCCTAATTTGATTGAGGTGGCATTTGTTGGGATTATGAGATGCAGTGCATTTTCATTTGCATCTGAGAGTTCAACTTGAGGAATTTGATAGTTTTCCTATGAGCCACTTTTATTTTTTATTTTTCAAAGTTTATTGGAAGGTCCTTGAGGATGCATCAGAATGCATAGAAATTTGATATGCTTTATTAGGTAATACAAAGATGAGCGAGTGATAGAGAGCAGATGTACGGCATGAACCTGCTGATACTTGCATACTGCTTCCAAACATAAGCGAAATAAAACCTTCTTAAACATATATGTTGATGCTCTATCTCATTATATTTTGCAGCATCCTACTAGGAAATCATCTTTTTCTGTTGTCAGAATTTTATGGATTATACATGGGTTAGTTTTTTGATTCATTATTATCAGTTACTAGCTATTATTCATAAGCAGGATCACAGACATATGTGGTTTCAAAAAGGCCTATGAAAGGTCGTGGAAGGGAGATGATTCAGTTGGGTGTCCCTATTGCTGATGCACCACCAGATGGGGAAAATTTGACAGGGGCCTCCAAAGGCATGTTAACTGATGTGATTTTCTTTCAAAGCTGAACGAGGCTATAATTTACAGTTTGTGTGATGTTTTATTGTTATAATTGAATTTGGCAGATAAAAAAGTAGAATCTATCCCTGCCTCGTTTCAAGATATTATTGAGCGCTTGGTAGCCTCACAAGTTATGACTGTGAAGCCTGATGCTTGCATTGTGGATTTTTACAATGAGGTTGATTCTTTTTTCCTCCTTTTGGGTTTTGTTTTCCATGAAGTTTTTATACGGAATTTGCTAAAGCCACATGGCGTGACAATTGTGTATAGGGTGATCACTCGCAGCCTTACAATTGGCCGCCTTGGTTTGGAAGGCCTGTTTACGTGCTTTTCCTGACAGAATGTGACATGACATTTGGGAGAGTTATTGCCTCAGATCATCCGGGGGATTATAGAGGCACTTTCAAGCTTTCTCTTGTACCTGGGTAATGTCTGACAACCTAGTCAGTTTTTTGTTTGCTTATATATAGGTAGTTCATGATTTGATCTAGTTGAGTTCATAGTGACAGAGTAGATGTATTCAGATGTAAGTTACCTGCATTGAGATGCACTCGGTTCTTGGGAAACACCATCCTGAAGATTTGTATTTAAAGGATCTGTACTTCTCTACTTTGTTATCATGTTTTGTGATGGAAAATAATTATTATATAAACTTCATACTTGGGTATTCACATGAGAGTTCTCAAGTGATCATGAGGTTTCTTGCTATCCTGACTTGTGATATTCATTATTGTGCCATCAGAATTAGAAGCCTTTCAGTTGTTCCTTATTTGAGTGAGTAACTACAAATAAATTGCTTATGGCTATTATGGTTGGAATACCCTCACAGGCATGCTTGGAATTCATTATGGGCTGCAAGCTGTGATATATTTTCCTTTATTTTGAGATTCATCTTTTATGATCTTGATTATATATGCAGGATAACTGATGTAAATCTTACTTTGGCCCCTATAGGTCCCTTCTGGCAATTCAAGGAAAATCTGCTGAGTTTGCTCGACATGCCCTTCCCTCCATTCGCAAACAACGCATACTTGTTACTTTCACCAAGTCCCAACCAAAAAAATCATTGCCTAGTGATGGTCAGCGTCTTGCTTCATCAGCAGCTTCCTCACATTGGGGTCCACCACCCAGCAGATCTCCCAATCATATACGTCATCATTTAGGACCCAAGCATTATGCGCCAGCTCCAACGACAGGAGTACTGCCAGCCCCACCCATTCGTACACAAATTCCTCCTCCGAATGGCATACAGCCATTGTTTGTGCCTGCCCCAGTTGCACCTCCCATGCCATTTCCTGCACCAGTTCCTATCCCACCGGGTTCTACTGGATGGACAGCAGCTCCTCCAAGGCATCCTTCTCCCCGAATTTCTGTTCCTGGCACTGGGGTCTTCCTTCCTCCACCAGGCTCGGGCAATTCGTCTCAAGCATTATCGGCTACTTTGACTGAGATGAACTCTAGTGCAGAGAATGCAACCACCCTACCAGAAAAAGAAAACGGCAAGTATAATCATAACAATGCGAGTGCTGCCCCAACAGCAACGGTGGATGGACAGACGCAGATGCAAGAATGCAATGAAAATGGGACTGTGGGTGAAACTGAAGGTGAGGAGGCTGTGGAGAAAGAGCAGGAAAGCAACGACAAAGTTGTGGTAAGCCATTAGTCTGGACCAGGTTAGAGAGGTAAACGGGGGGAGAGAGAGAGAGAGATAGGAAGGAAAAGCTTATCAAAGGAAAGGGGTAGGCTGCGATCTTACTATGAGTCAAAGCAAATGTAAAGAGCGGCAACATTCAAGGTATCATCACCATACGGCAGAGGAGAACAAGGGAAGGAGGAAGAACATTTTGGTTCTCTTCAAAATCCTTGTATGCTCCCGTGCTTTTTTGTTGTCTTATTATATCAATATCAACTCTTTAACAGCAAGGGAAACCCCATTCTTAATTCTGATTTTGACTTTTCTACGTTTAAAATTTTCTCGACCATTTTGCAGTTAATTTCGGTCTTCCCCAGTACATTCTCTTCAACCTGTAGGTATTTGTAGCTTCACTCTATTTTTTTTTTTGGTGAAGGTTTGTAGCTTCACTCTATTATTGCCAGAAATTGCAGTTTCAGGACCGTTTTATGGACGGCCTCTACCCTGTAAGATGTTAGGCTTTTTTTTTTTTTTTTTTTTTTTTTATTAGAGGAATAAACACTAACAGTATAGCCCTGTTTGATATGTGGCATTGAGAGGTAGGGGTTGGGATTGGGTTTGAGGAAACCTTTGAAAGTCCGCTCTCTAAATCTCTAAATCTTAGAGTTTTATTTTAATGTAGTGGGAGGCTAGTATTAAATTCACTTAAATTTTTTTTGTATAAGGAAAAAAATTGTTTGGTACGAGACATTACTTGTTAGTAGGGATTGGGCAAACTTGTGTAGATGGGATTGGGAATACGATGGGGAAGGTGGTATTGGAAATTTAATCCTGGCATTGAATTTTTTCAGACCAAAATACCCTCCTATCCCATTCTCCTGTCGTCTCCCTCTCTCTCTCCCCGTTGCGCCCCCCCCCCCTAAATCCATCTCTGATCGCCTTCTCCTCCCTCTCCACCAGCCTTCTCTTCCATCTCCGATCTGGTCCTTGGCCATCCGACCTCTCTCTTCCTTTGCCATCAGTACAGGCTCATCTCCCTCTCGTCCAGTCATCTTCGTCGATCGACGGCAAGAGACGGGGAGGTCGATGGAGGCGACGCTATTCCCAGATCTGGTTTTTCTCATCTTTGCTGAGCATCGTCTTTAAAATAGAATATTGGAATCTGCACATCACAACTCCTGCTTAAGTTCAAGCCCCACCCAACATAGTCTGCACCTTTTTTCTAGTCCAGAGAGATAGAATCTGTTAGCATAATTGTTTAGATGTATTGCTTTGCTTGCTGGGTCTATGGCCTCTTTCTTGTATTTTTAGCTTAATGGGATTCTGATCGTGCAGTGCTGTCTTGGCCATTGGCAAGTAAGACGAGATCTTCGACAATGATGCTTCCTCTTGGGAAGAAAAGGGCATTTTAGTTATTTTATATTTTGTATTTTATTTTCTCTATTTTTTAATTTGTGAATCCCATGAGTAATTCCATCTCATACCAAACATAATTTTTAAACTCAATCCCAACTCCTACCCCAATTATAATCCCAATTCTTTAAAATTTAGTACTGTATATTAAACAGGTTTACAAGTAGAATCAAATTTAATCTTTTATTTATATAAAGAGCTTATATAACTAAAGAATTAGTTATTAGAGAAATTTTGAAGTGCATCTAACGGTGAAAAAGTTGAACTTTTTGACGGGCAAATCTAATTGAAGAGTGGAGAGTTATTCACCTTGAAAATCCATCGAGCCAAAATGAGGCAATTAGCTTCTTGAACCGAGTTCTTCGTGAATCGTAATTGGAAAATCTAAAATTTGCAGCAAATTCCTCTTCCACCCCTAGCCACACCCTACTCAAAATGTTAATTTTATTGGAATCAGGTTCTTCTATAGGACTTTAATGTCATTCTCCTAAAAAATACAAAGAAAAGGACAGAAACTCGAGCTTTACTTGAAGTATCAGAAAATATGATTTATCATATATCTCTTGATATTGCCATTTTTGGAGGAGGAGAACTTACTCAAGTCAGGAGGATAAAATTTGTCAGACTATTGGGTGAAAATATTTTTAGTCCCACAAAACAATGTTTTTTTTTTTATTGAAAATATATATGTGTGAGTATTTGTAGCATTAAAAAATTATGAAACATTTTATTTTTAATAACTTATTTTTTAAATAATCTTTTTTTTTTATACAACAAAAAAACTTTTACTCCTTATTCTTTTTGGTATAAAAATTTAAAAAAAAAAATTATACTCACTCAAGATTTAAGGATAAGATCCTTCTTCTTAGGTGTTATCATTGGTACTTTTTTTTTGCCCACCTGATTCACTGAAACTTTGCCCGACTACATCCGGATCCGACCCGCGTCGCGCACCTGGCTATGGTGGGTAAGTCTCCCAACGGGGATTTTTTGTATACGCCAAGGCTCGAACTTGAGAGCTTACTTAAGTGATATCGAGCCACTTATCACTCAGGTCAACTCCCGTTGGTTGTTACCATTGGTACTCCTTATTAAAACGGTTGCGCCTTGGCGTACGCAGAAAATTCCTGTTGGGAGACTCACCCACTATAGCTAGGTGCGTGACACAGGTCAAATCTGGATGTAATCGGGACAAAGCTCCGGTGAACTGGGTGGAAAAAAAAAAAAAAAACGGTCGCGCCTTTTGTACCACCTTCTTTCTTTTTGGGCCTGGACATCAAATTTTCTGACCCTTTAGTCCATAAACGCATTTCACCAACTAAGCAGACGGAGGAGAAAAGCTAAGCAGGATCAACTTGCTGAGCAGCGAGACTGGTTCATCCGCGAGTGTGAACTCTAATGGCAGACCTTGAACACCCTCGTCTTATCATCTCTAATTTTCTCTCCACTGGTGAATGCAAGGTCTTTCTTCTTAGATATCTGCCCTTCACCTTTTTCGTCCTTCTAATTTCTTTTTCTTCTTCTGTTGATTTTGTTGGTGGTTTTGATCTCTCTAGGAGCTGGAATTCATCCACAAGAGTTGCAGCACTGTCGGCTATAGACCAAGCGTTTTCTCAACTACTCTTTCCCATCTCATTGCTACCAATTCGTCTCACTTGATCATGCCTTTCATACCTATTCGAGGTATCTTTTTCATTCGATACCGTTGATCCTCCCATTACCCTTTGGTTTTAAGTTCCCTATTGTCCTTCCCTTCCCTCTCTTTCTGGGTTTTTGCTATTGTATGTGGAGCTCTCGATTATGGTGATCGCTGTTTCAATATTTTTTGCTCTTGAGAAATTCGTGAAGATAAACTACATCTATAACTTGTAGCCAAGAGCTGGTAATAAAATATGCTTGCTTTTGTTAACTAGATGTTAGGTAAGTTGATAGGAAAGAGAGAGAAAGAATATTTATTTACGTAACACTAGACCTCACATGGTTGAGTTTCATTAGAATTGTTGAATATGGATTTCTTTTCTCCATCTCTCTATTTCTATTGTAGAAACATAACTTGGGAAGGTTTTCTTAATGTCTCTAATTTCCTTTCTTCAGTCGGAGTTTCTTTGGTATAAATAAAGTATTGGCATTGGCAAATTGGCTTGTTTCTTTCCGCTGGCAATCACCTTCTGAAGTGCTAAAGGAAGCCGCCTATTGAAGATGATAAATTTGAATTTTACCTATGATGCTATTTGACTATGCTAATGAGTAGAATCTTTACTTAGCCAAGGGTGATAAGTATGCAAATTTGAACAAATAACTTCCCAGTTTCTATGTCTGTTAATATTGACAGCATGGCATCTGATATTCTGATTGTTACAAGCCAAAAAATAAAATTAGATACTTTTTTGTTTTTGCTTTTGAAATCCATTTCTGTTGGTAGCATTTATGTTTCTTTAGCCATTGAATGCAAAAGTATGAATAAAAACTCCAAAGATTTCACAATTCAGAATTTACTTAATTTCCTTGAAATTTGCTGCAAGAAATGTATGTTTCCTGTTTGTTCTGAGTCTGTATAATGCTTTTTTAGTCTGATTTATTATTTATTTGACTTTTATGACAGAAAGGTTGAAAGATAAGCTAGAGGAGTTTTTTGGATGTGAGTATGAGCTCTTTATTGAATTCACAGGTTTAATCAGGTTAGTTAGCTTGCTAAAATAGCATGAATTAGGTAGTTTGGTGCCTTCTCTTGTTGCTAGGAAACAGACATTAGCACTTCTTCTATTCTATTAATTCCAGTGAATACCTGTAACCCTAACGTTTGAAGGCTTGCTTCAATAAACTTCCTAAAGTTGAAATGAAGGCTGGAGAATGTTATTCATGTGGACAAAGAACCAGTTCCCAGTTCCCTTGCGCTTAAAATTCAGTGGATTTTGTAATGAGTATATGTAATTATATGAATGGAAGGCGACAATAATCGAACTCTAACAACTAAACTTGTAAATTTGAAGTGATAGCTATAAATTAGTTGTGAATCTGTTGACTTTTTTCTGACCACTTCACAACTTTTGCAGCAGAACATGGCATTTTTAATATCTAAAATTATGCTGACTAGATTGCAAACATACTTGGTTTCATTCCAAGGCATGTTTACACTATTTTAACTCCAACTTGGTGTAGTGGTTAATGGTTCCAATTTCCCAATGCTATATGAACTGTTTGTGAAATACTGTTCTTTGATCATGTCAGTTAATTTGTCTGATAATACTATATAAATGAACCAGCTGGACCAAAGGATCAAGTATTGGTTGGCATAGCGATGATAACAGGCCCTACCTCAAACAACGAGACTATGCAGTGAGTGTACAGCAAGTTGTCCAATTTAGTTCACTTTTGAAGTAAATTCTATTTGTCCAATTTACTCTGACTGATAACTGACAGCTGTTTGCCTGTTGGGAATGCCTTGAAAGGTGGTATGCTATTTAAATAGTTATGGGACAGATTTCAGCGGTGGACTTTTTCATTTCCAGGATGGCGAACCAACATCAATTATGCCCATGGCTGGAGTGGGTGAAATCCTTTTGTGTTTTCTTACCAAATTTTATTTGCTTCTCACTTTTAATTTTCTCAATAGCTGCATAAATTCATGATTGAATTAACTGTTGATCATGTCTTAATTTTATAATTCAAATAATAAACAATAAGTCTTTCTCTTATTTGATTTTTCTTCGACCAGAGAAAGATGAGCTTTCTAACCTTTTTATTTTTTGTTCTTAGGATGTTATTATGTACACAGCTGATCATTGCAACATTCATTCTGTTGATGAGGTAGAGAGAACCTACTCACTAATACATGTAATTAGCTTTGTTACTTCCCATGTCAATTTTTAATAAGGTCCACATCTCCCTGGCTCTCCTGCCCCTCGAGGGAAAATGAAAGAGAAATAAAAGGAAACAGAATAAAAAGAAGATCACATTTTTTTCTTGTGAGGAGGCTCACACATGATTGGATTTGTAAAATTTCACCACTTCTTGCAAATGGGTGACAAACCTTGATTTGATGGTTTAAAAATCATGCTGATTGAATATAAGATTATTGAACTTTCGGTCTTTGATTTTTTAAAATTAATGAGTTGTTATTACTTTGATATTTTGATTCTCAGTGTTACACCATAGTAGTGATCATCTTTGCATATAGAATATATAAACGTGCATCTTAATGCCTTCTGATCTGAACTTGTCTTTGATAGATCATTGATGGAGAAAGGCTCACGCTCACTTTATGGTTCAGTCGTGATGGTTCTCATGATGAGGATGCGAAGCTTATTTCTCTTCTTTCACAGAACCTATTACATGACAAAATGATTGGTTCCAGCCTACCCTTGCCTGCATCCAGTAATATGTACTGGTTTTCAGTCGAACAAGTTTCCGATCAACAGTTGGGTTTCAATATATGTTGGGCGAGACTGCAAGTTCTCGGATATGACATATGCCTTTCACAAGACTTTGACTGTGATTCTGATGTATCTGAATTATTGATCAAGCCAGTGCACTTAGTGAGGGGAAGTGAGATGTTAGAGCAGGAATTTGTCAACATCTTGCATGTGCTTCAGGTACTTCATTTAATCGGGTATATTTTCACGTGTTTATTAATATTGACTGAAATATATAACAAATGACAGAAGTGACGATGAATTTGATCTTCTTCCTCACCTACCAAAATAGAAGTATATATATATATATATATATATATATATATATATATTCCTGAGAAAATAGTAAGAGGTGTCAGAAGTACTCTGATTTCAGTTCTTCTGCTGAACAGGTTGTACATTTCTATCGTTGGAAAGCATCTACCTTGCAAACTGGGGAAGTAACTATAGACAACAAGATAACAAAACTGTCAGAAATTCATAAGCAGAAAATTAATGGCCTTAACTCCGTAGTTCTAAACGATCCTGGATTGGCGGCGAGGGTTTTCTGTGGCATTCCTTCCAAGGAGAGTGTATGCATTCACTTCGACTGGAAAGGAATTGTGGCTGCAGTTAACGCATGGGAGGATTATACCTCGACCTTAATCAATCAAATTCATTTGCAGTTACCTTACTGGAGAACTCACCAATCCATGTATAACGTGCAAGTGGGTGAATAGTGTTCATGATTATGCTAATGCTAATTATGTGAGCTGGATGTGTAATCTATCTGTTTCTTTTATAGCTTACATATAAATTTATAGCGTGCAAGGGAAGTTTATAGCAGTTTGTTGGCGCCTCAATTAAACTTCCCCTGGTAAAAGCTAGTGACAGAGTCTTGAGTCACCCACACGAGCTAACATTCAGACACAGAACACACAAACCTATTCTTTTGAAGAGAAGACAAAATTACTACTTTGATCTTTAAAGAAAGAAGAAGGCAGCTCAAAAATGTCTCCCAAGATTTTATAAATTATTAAAATAAAATAAAATAAAACGTCAAGTGAATGTGTTGCCAAAACATCTCTCTCTTTTGCTTTTTTCTACTAATTCTATGCTTGATAAATAAATAAACAGATTTCTAAGCTGATAGGTTAAGGATTTTGGAGATGGTCCATTTGTGCAAGACACTGCCAAAAACATAATAGAATACAAAGTATGCCTTGCTCTGGTTGATCTGCACGGACAAAAATCCTTGACCATCATAATAGAGCTTCAACTCCTCAGGGTTCCAAGGCTTGACATCTCCATCCACTCGTCATGTATTGAATCCCACTGCATTCATATATATATGAACAACATCAGGTTTGAGTTTCAGAACAATGATTGCGATCATGTTGGAGTCACCACTTGCACTTAACCATAGTTAATTACCTTTCTGAGTTAATTATATGCTCCAAGCAGTGGTCATGTCCATTTATGTACGCATCAACACCATTTTCCTACCCAATCATAAACTTAGATAAGAAAGATAAAGACTAAGGAGTGTAGCAAGCTGTGAGTTTCTGTACTCTAACAAATTCTTAAAGAAACACTCAAATCATAGGATTAAATTACCTCAAGGATTGGGACAAGTTGAGCCTTAAGTTCTTGTGTATTTCCATGATGCCCAGCAGTTTTGATGGTATGATGACCAATCGCCAACTTCCATGTGGCCTTAGAATTCTTCAGAGCTGAATCCACTTCCTACAGGAAAATGACGGTCCATTCAGGGACTTACTGTTATAGCTTGTATTTCTGAATATCTAAGTTTAAATCCCACACATGTTCTCAAGTGGCATTTAAGATATTGGGATTGGGATTAACCTTCAAGAGATTAGGAAGATAACCTTGGCGAGGGAGCACGCCACTCCAATCATGGCTATGCTCTCCCAGGTCTGTAAAGTAGTCATCTTCAAACGAAGTCGTGTCCACGAAGAAAAACTCCACAATTTCTGTAAAATTCACAAAATGAAGGCATTCTATAAATAAATCTTTTTTATTTTATTTTTGTTGCATCAGTGTATAAAAAAAGTGTTACCTGCATTAAGGATGAAAGACCTCAGGCAAATCCATCTGCTGTCTTTATGCCTAAGAATGGGACTTAATTGAGCCTCAACGTCACCCCTATAGTCATGGTTTCCCAAGACTGCAAAACAAAATGAATTAATGTGGTACGTACGAGAGAAGACTCCATCTCCATCCATATTAATTGTTGAGGAAATTAATGAAATACACACACACACACACCAGAGTACCAAGGTTTGTGTAAGGCTGTTGACGGAAGGAGTCATAGAAGGCAGGATCGTGGACTCCTTTGAGGCCATCTTCGTAGAAGTTATCCCCAGTCGATATCACAAAGTCTATGTCCACTTTCTCCCCCACCATTCCCATCTAAACACGCAGAATTAACATTTACATCAATTTCACAACATCACTTATGAATTAATTACTACTATTATTAGTTATACATGAGTCGTTAGAAATTCATACAAAATGTACGTTTACGATTGGTTATTGGAAATATGAAAAATCGATCTGGCATATCGATCCAACCTTCGGAAGCATTCCTTGAATGAATTTACGGAAAAAATAAAATTCAAAATCATGGAGAGGAACGTACGTAGGTGCCTAAGCTTGTGTTTGGTACAATTTAATTACCGTGTGAGATAACCAGATGTGGGTCTTTTCACGAGGTATAGGAGTGGTTTGGGTAATTAATCATTAGGGCCACAGATATTACAAATTTTTGAGTTGAACCCATGAAATTAATTAAATTGCATCTAAAATATATGTTAGGAATGAAGCATGAGTGCATTAAGGTAAGAAAAAGGCGTGGGTGTATTGGAATATGCCCTTTTTCATCGGCATATGTTTCGGATATCTCTTCCTGAGATAATTAAAGCAAGTACGATGATGCATCTAACTTTCAACAGAAGAGAGAGAAAAATATCCGTTGACTCGTATAATTAGTAAGCGGCTTTCGTACACTTGACTATTTTTCATTCTCCCCGAACAAAACACGGAAACTGATTGCTCATTTAATGATCGACACGTACATTCAAAGTAGTCCGGCTCTCAACCACCCTACTAATTAATTCAAAGTTATAGAGCATCTTGTAAACCAATTTTTACTTTATATGACTTGCATAATCATATATATATAACATTAAGTATTTTATTAAAACATCTATATAAAATATTGTTTTAAGGGGGAAAACAGTTCTTAACAGTAATTCGATTTACAAGAATTAATTCTAAACAGGTTTTGTATCAGCAAAACAAAACTTTATATTTTATTTCACACAAACATTATATTTTTTTTTGCTCATACACATTTTCAAATGATCAGTAATCTAAATGCATAATTTTTATTCTTATCAGCTCTCAATGTTTTAGGAACTCTATATCATTATATTCTTATGCAGAAATTATTCTTATATGTTTTTATGATAATGCGAGATAAGGTTAATGTAATTGTTTGATATTATATCTTAACAAGAAAATATTTAATCTACTGGGGATATTTGACTCCATATATTTTCAGAGGAAAAGAAACTGAAACAGGAGAAGCAAAGAAGAGGGTGTGATGAATGGAGAACGTAACCTGTTGGGCGAAGAAAGTTTGATTGTAAGATCCTTGTCTGCCCCAATCTCCGACGACGAGAAAGCTCAAAGAATTGTCCGGCTAGGGTTGGTGGTGAAGGCGGCGAAGTTCAACCCCAGACAGATGTTGTGAGAAATATAAGATGCAAGAGAATACGGGCCTTGAAAGAAGAAGCCATTGCTATTGTCCTCAGAAGGTTGAGAGAGAGAATATAATTTATAGAGTTGAAGAAGGCAACAGGTTTGGATTGGAGAAATTTATAGTAAATACGAAAACTTGCATTCCTTTCATATGGTAGGCGCTTCTTCATATGGAGCAGTCAGTCACTATCCCCAAAAGGAATTTACTAGTCCAAGTTTCCTTCATCTATAACGTATCGGACAAGATATTCTTTTATTCCTTAGTTTCTCTAACTCTCTTTTTTGTTAAGTATGATTATCTTTTATTAATTAAATATAACGACATACGCTCATGTAATATAATACCATATATGCTTAGAAAAAATTAAATCATTGGTGGCGATTTACGTTGCTGGGACGCTTTTACAGTGACGGATCCAAGACTATATATATACATATATATATCATTACTTTAAAGATTTACACGACGCAGCCTCTATAACATGAAAACAGAGGCTGCAAGCTGATAAAAAAAAAGATTGAAGGGTTACCACAATCTGGAACCAAAACTGGAATGAGATCCTGCTACAGAAGAAGCCTTTCTACCTAAGCCTTTAACCTGCTTGTTCCCTCCGCACTGTGTCACCAAAACTGGAACCATCCCATCGCAGAACTCCTTCGACGCCAACATCTCCCCTATCACTCCCAACATATCTGCGTCGTCCAACATGTTCGACAACACTTCCTCGTCGCCGGCATCCCCTATCTCCACCGTGTGCTTCCTCCCCACCACCACCAGGTCGTACTTCCCTTCCACTCCCCGAATCTTCTCGAACACCTCCGTTCCCTCCGCCTTTATCTCTTGGAACTCTACTTCCCCTCTTCCGAACTTCATCGCCCTGAATTCGTCTATCAGGCTCTCGTCCTTCCCCCGATCCTCCTCGTACTCATCTTCCTCCCACTCGTCATCCTTCTCCTCCTCATCACGGTTTTGCACTATAAATCTGAGCACCTCCAGGCTCGAGCCATCTCGCTCCGCCATTCTCATGCCCAGCGCCAGTGCTTCTCGATCATCGGGGCCTCCCACGAAGAAGATTCCGATGTGGAGTGACATCAGACCGCAGGAGCTCACTCTCAGATGAGATTGTCGGTCCACGAGTATCCCCACAGTGCACCTCGCGTGAGCCAGGAAGTTCATGTTGAGTTTGCGGATGGCGGTGGCGACGCCTCCGACGTGGGTATGATCGTTTTGGTGAAAAGGGACGATGATAAGAGGCGCTAATCGGTCTTGGGCGAAGTTGCAGACGGACTCGTGCATGCTATTGTAAGGGGCGACGCTGATGTACGGTATCGAGGAGATGGAGCCCTCGTCGGAGTTTTGGGCGTAGTTATCGAAGGCCCGCGTGATGTAGCTTGTGGAAGGGTGAGTTAGGGAATTTTTCTTGATGAGGTTTACACGACGGAGCATGGGTGTGCTTTGGCCTGAGAGCTCGATGAGGTGCATGACGTAGACGCAAATGGGGTTCTCAATCGATGGGTTCATGGATTCCAAGAGGGCAATGATGCTTCGTACTTCTCCTTCCTTGTGCACACATGACACGATGCACAACTCTGAGTTTCTTGAGCTGTTCTGTATCGTCTTTATCGTCGTTGACGCTCGTGATCTGGAAAATGTTTCTAGTCTAGTAAGTGGTTTATATAGGATTTCAACCAACGGTGACACAATTGCGGTGACCCCTATCACAGAAAACACCCAGTGAGCGAAAAGTTGATCGTCCACTATCTGCAAAACAAATCCCACATACAGAATCACTGATCTGAATTTATAAAATATAGAGTATATTATGTTATTTAATCAGTGTGACAAGAGAGAGAGAGAGAGAGAGAGAGATATTCAAACCTTGAGTCTCCTAAATTTGACGAAAATGATGAGATCAATGATGCCCTTAAAGTTCAACATGAGGCCAAGCACAATGCCATGTTTCAGCCTAATGTTGTAGGAGAGTGAGATGAGTACGCAGGATATGAACTTTGTTACGAATCCGGCCATTATGATGAGTTGAATCTTGAGAATCATGCCCCAAGATTGAAGGGTATAGACATCTATGTCAAGTCCTATGTAGCAGAAGAACAGAGGTACAAGAAAGTGAGATATTATGCCCTCGGTCCTGTCCACCACAGTCGCGGCTAATGTCGACCCGTGGGGCATAACCAAGCCCAAAAGAAGTGGGCCAACCATGAAAGACATCCCAATCAGGTTACCTGTAGTCCCCATAGCCAAAACCCCGATTTGTATCAGAACAACATAACCCTGACTTAATGGCATCCCATCAGGTGTCCTCCTAGATATCATCAGCATTGCTGGCTTTATTACAAAAATGCAGAAACATATATAGGCAACGCAAGAACACAAGAACCCTACTATGTTCTCCAACTTGAAGTTCATGACTGAGGAGATGGCTACAAAAACCCAGTGAGCAATCTCGTTGAGGACGGTTGCTGACATTGCCACCTGGCCTAACTCTGAAGTCAAAAGGTTCAATTCGACCAAGTTTTCCGACATGACGGGGAAAGTGCTGACTGAGGTTGTCACGCACAGCAACATGCGGACGTGTTGCATGGTGTCGGGTTCGGAAGGTACACTGGGGACGAGGAAGAAGAAGAGGCCCGACATGAACCAGAAACTGCACAGGAAGGGTATTGTCCCGAATTTCCAGGTTTTTATGGCGCTTTTCAGGTTCGACACCGCCTCCATTTTCATTACCACGATGAAGATGTAATATGAGGCAGACATTGATGCCATGACCCGCAAGACCTCGCTTTGGATAGGAGGGAACATTAGATTCCTGAGTTCCTTGTTATGCCCCATAACCGAAGGTCCTAGAAGAATCCCAGCCTGCAAGTTTTAAAAACCCATAAAAGTTTAGTTCCCGTGGAATCACAAACATGCATGCATACTATATATAGCTCTGAGAACAATATCAACATTCTATTTTTTAATGTATATATATGTGGGTGAATGTATAAAATGCAGAAGATATTAGTAAAGATAAAGGAGATTGGAGAAACATATATATATATATATATATATACCAGAACAGAGCAGACGAACTTGGGGGTTCTGATAGGCCTGAGAAGAAGGTAAATGAGCCGGGAGGAGATGAGGAACAAGAAGATTTGGAGCAAGGTGACAGGAAGCACACTGTGGAATGGGCTATCCCCATGCCACACGCCATGCATGAATTTGGAACGTATCATGCCGTTGCTTAAACAAACTTCATAATTCGAATTATAGTCAAAATCAATAGGATTAACGGTTCCATTCACTCGTACTTCAACCACATTTTCCATTATTATAGTATGCAGGTGACCCAAGAGATAACAAGAACCAAATGTTCGTCTCTCTCCAGGTTTCAATGCGCTATATAGATGAATTGATAACGATCGAAACCTGGAAGAGAAGCGTGGGTTCGAGATCGCCTTTTCCCGGCAGCTTAGGTATACATCGTTGAATAAACGCTATTATATATGATCACGTGGTATCTAAAACTGGTAAATGATGATTAGACAAGTTTCAAGACAACATAAAAACAAACTTCAAGGTGTGCATCGCTAAATGTAACTAAAATTTGAGTTTCAGTTATATGCATGCAATAAAAATCAAAAGGTGCGGTGTGTAAATGTCAATCAAGCTAAGAATATACATCAAGTTTACCCTGAAAGTCTGAGGTACAAGTGTGAATTATAAAATTAGCATAGAATCTGTTAGCTAGTTTTATATGGCATAAACTATTGTAATCAAGTTGGATTCCAATTAATAAATTAAATTACTATGATTAGTTAGAAAATAAAAGATAATTTTGAATAAAAAATAGTAGCCCTGAGGAAAATATAATATTTACAATTCACCAAATAAATGTTGATATGAAAATTCCATTTGAGAGGAATAATGGATTCCATTTACAACAAATGACCTCGTCAGCAAATAATCTAATCAATTTGGATATTTGTTACCATGTTACTTATTAGCCGTCTATTGTGAAATTTTCAAAGGATTACCCTCATCCAGAATGAACACTCTGATCCGAGAACCATCCACTCTTTAGTTTCATCCATCAGCAAAATAAAAAATCTTATCATGCAGAATTAGATTGATATCTTTTGCCCACATTTCTTTGGAGAAGCCAACAATTGTGTTGATTGACTTGTCCGTGGCCTTTTATTCCCAGCAAAAGAAAGAGTTGGCTGCACGGCAAGCTGTATGGTGTCTAATTGCAAGGTGATTATTTTCTTAAAGCTGGTCATTTTTAGTGGTTCTAGAATTGAGTATATATGCCCCAAAAATAAGCTCGCAATGGATTGGTCGTTGCAAAACTTTACATACTCAACTTCAACTTCAACTTCAACATCAACAGACAACTGTAAAATAATATTACCATACGTATTGTTACGTACATATTCTCTGACATTTAATTAGCATAGCCCGATGGCTCTGGTAGCTATTCATCTCTGATCCTTCCTTGGCCATCAATAAAGCTCTTTGAAATGCTGTGTCAGAAACCTTCTGTAAGGGCATAAGTTCGACCCGCTAATGGTGGAGGCAAGGCAGCTATGGCTTGTTGAATTTCCTGAATACCATAAACGCACTACCGGCATTAGCTATGCTGAAACAGAACAGGGAAGAGACACGACATGGGACAGAGTTTGAGCAACCTACATGCTAATAAACTAACTCAACAAACAGTCACCACATAGGAGTTTTTCATTTTAGACTCACTTTGTACTCATTTCAAACTGAAAAAAACCATGTTTCAAGCCAAACATAAAGAAACTTGCTATGAGTCCACATGGAAGTTTTGCCACTATAAAATTCCTCATAGGGGAGGGGTTGTACTTGTGAAATTCATTTGCTAGTATCATACCTCTTCTGTGTAGCGCGCTGAAAAGTGAATTAGAAGGATTGCTCGGTTTTGCAACTTCCCAGCATGACTAATTATCTGGAGAGCATTGATTAGCAGAGAATCAAACAACCAAAAGCCCCAAGAGATATGGATGTTCTTGTGATACTAATTCATAGAGAATACCTCAGACAGATGAGTGTGTCCATAATCCCTGGCATGCGTCACTGTAATTGAATCGTTCACAAAGGTGCACTGGACATATTGAGAAGACAAGATCAGAGTTGCTGTAAAAATCATATCGTTAACCACAATTTCAATCCACACTATGTAGAGCTGTAACACCTTACTAATGACCAGAAATTAGGTACAGAAAATGAAGTTGAAAGTGCAATAAAAAGAGCAGATATAATGTAGATATTGCATATGGAACCTTTTTTTTAAAAAAAAAAAGTACTTATTAAATAACCAAGTAACCAATTGTATGAATTGAATTTCTTTTGTTTTTTATTTTGTTGATAACAATGAATTGAATTTCTACTACTATATGGAAAATAATGAATTCATTCAGTCATGACTTCAGATATTGGGAGACTCAATCAATTGATTGACCATACAATTGTATGAACTGTTCTTTACGTGCCTTTTGCCTCACTTGCTCATCGCCTCCTTTTGTATCATGTGACAGTTGAAAGGAAGTTGCAAGAAAGAAAATGTGCAAACTTACATTTTATGTAAAAAAGCACATGTGGAAATGTCAAAAATTCTCACCAAAACCTCAAATCTCAAATCTATACCAATCCATTTCATAATGAGCAAAGTGTACAGACTTTGAATCAAGGAAGACGATTAATGATCCGTTCCAATAATGCAAAACTACACAACTTGATTCATTAGTTTAGATCAGCAACAAAGTAGGAGACGAATTATTAGATAAAGAAAGTAGAGCACCTCCATAACAAGAATCCTGGCTCGCAACGCATCAATGTTACCATCATCAACTATGAAATCTGCCATAGTGTCGCCAGTGAAAGCAATCTCTGGTTCTTCCAAAGTGTATGTTATCTGCCCACAGCACAATCTGGTTGAGCATGCTCAGTGAAGTCAAAACAAGAAACAGACGAACTAGCAAACTTCTACATCAAAATAGGTAAAATATTACACCTCTTAAACATAAAACAAATCAATTGCAGCCTATTGCTACCTTATTTTGAAAAGGATAACCCAATATTAAATCAAAGAATTATGGGAAGCAGAAACAATCAACAACAGATATAAAATTTGTAGTCTACAGGTATCAAGAGGACAACTGTACATGTGTTCAATTTTTACAATCATATTAGATAGATATTGAGTTTGAAGAAGGGGACAAAAGGCTACTGAATCATAAAGTGGTAGCCAACAGAACATTAACTCAGAAAATATGTTCAGCTCAGAGTTTTAGTTCCCCTTGATTATAACAGTCACTATTTTTTCTTTTAATATAGATAGTCTACATTATATATCTTGTTGGACATCCATAACTTTTTTTATAAGATGAAAAAGAACATAAGAAATGCAAAGAACTGAGCAGCAAGTGTTAAAATTGGTTGAATGAAAGTAGTTCAAATTGCCTAGATTTCAATTGCATAAAATATCTACTAATACAATAATCAAGACCGACCTCCACACCTGAAAACTTCAACTTCTTAATTTCATTTACAGGAAGGTCAAGGTACTCGTGTTTAAGCTTCTTTTTTACAGAGTAAACTATATAGCCCTGTCAAAAGCATGCATAAAAGTCAGTCCATGGTATTACTGAGTAATGAGTATAAAATTCAGATTCAAATTCAAAAGAGATATGCAATCGCTGGTTGGTAACCTGGCTAGGTATCACATGATAAGTCTTAAAAGCTTTTACTTTAATATTGTTTCTCAAGTCAAACTCTTCTCCTGAAAATAAAAGGTAGCGTAAGCAACAAAAATATACCAGAGGCCAAAGTTAGCAATGCAAAATTTCAATTCAAAACTTACCAACATCCAAGCCAACCAGATTGTGCTTCAGTTCCGAGTGGTCCAATTTCCTATGCACCTCAAAGAGCCTCTCAACATCATCTTTTATGGATGCTGGTACAATAATGGTTGGGGGCTTCATACGGTACAAGCCTCTCGTTGCAACATACATAGGCAGTCCTCCCTGGCGAAAGAAGAGATATGTCAGACAACTGGCCTAACAATATTTCACTAATACAACGTGAATTAGAACTCATTAAAAGAAGAAAAGAGTAAACTTGGTTATGAATTTGCATTGAAGAAACAGACTAACAATGTGATCCATGTGAGAATGGGAAATAAGGAGGAAGTCTTGGCAAACAGCACGGGGAGGACAACGACCAATATCAAAAGCTAATTTAATTGAGGGGAAAATTATGCAGGTTTCTTGGCCTCCAACGGACAGACCATGAATAGGGTACCCCTCAATTATCAGATCCTTTCCTTTCTTTGAAGAAGAATCTGGGCCTCGAATATCTTCTTTCTCTGACATTGAATCTTAAATTCTTCGCCGAGTCCACGAAAGCTGGAAACTACAAGGAACAAAGGAGAAGATAATATGAGGAGGCAAAACTTCAGGTTTAAAACGAAAGAAAAATAATTGATTTATACAAAGGAAAAAATTGCACATATTAAAAGTTGTGACTTGCGACCGGAACAAGCACCGATTCGATAGCTATACTAAACCGTTTTCAATTGAACAAAAAATATTGACATTGAAGGCTTATCGCAGCAGGGGTTCGGCAACATAGAGTTGCTTTGCCTCTGAAGCTGAAGGAAGACCGCGAATGTTGAGTGTAGCGCCGATCTCGGCCCAGTCCCCCCGCCACTCTGCTATGCGTTCCCTTCGGACTACGGGATCAGCTTCTCTCCACTACACCCTCCGCTACCCTCAAAACGACGTCGTTTCCTTTATGGTGCATCTCAGCCCTCACCTGGCAAAGCTCGAGTTGGACTGTTATTAGGATGGAGAAGATCGTGCCACGTCACCCAACGCAACTAGCGGGACGTTGTTGTGTTGAGCGATTGCTGAAAAACCTTGGCTTCAATGGAGGACTAACTACAACTATGAATTATGAACAGTGGTTCCTATCAAACCTCCAAAAGAGATAAATCTGAGATAAGAAAGAAAAAGCTAAAGGCAAAACAGAGTCAATAAAACATATTGACAGTAACTTCCATTACAACTCGTTAATATAATCTTTATTGAGGCCAGATTCATGAAATGCCAAAACAATTCCATATACTGAGGATACTCCAAGAAGATCTGGTAGTCGCGCGGCAGAGGGCATTTCAATGAAGAACAACCGATATCATCCCGCATTAGCGAAAAAGAAAAGAAATTAGCAACGGTCCACCGAGAATTTACAGTGAAAAAACGATAGAAAATTGTGATAGGTGCCAAATCGATTTCATTAACATTTAGCTATTTGGACCAATTCCTTGAAGAGAGGGAAACCTACATTGGAATCGACAAACGAACTCGCTCGCCGCAGCTTCCAGGCTAAACCAAAACCAGCTGAAGCAGAGCTCGCAAGAGGCGGCGATGACACCGAAGCAGAAGCTCAAGACCACGGAACCTCCTCCTTCCTCCAGAGTCGGTGATGAAAGCCCAAACACTCTCTTTTTTCAAAAAACCAAATAAGAAGCAGAGGAAGTAGAAATCCAAAGAATCTGACGTTTTTGGTGGAGATTAAGAAGCATAATTTTGCAGAAACTAACGGTCTTAAATTGGATACCAGAGTCAAATTAATTTTCGCCCGTGCGTTATAATGAGGAACAGAAGAAAATGCAGAAAGAAGGTCATTGTAAGTGGGGCCAAGAAGCGACATCGTTTCGAGGGTAGCGGATCCCGCGTGCTACAGGGTAATTTCCGTGGGTTGGAAATCCTAAAACAAATTATCATTGTTATATATATCCACATTGAAAAAATGGAGTAAATTCAAGGTGCAAACAATCTCTGTAGCACCTTGAATGTTGTGTTGAGAGGAGTATGCTAGTTTATTACAAATTTTTGGTTTCATGATTTTTACAATAATATTTAAATAAAAAATCATATGATACTAATTAATCGTTAAAAGATATATTCGATTATTTTTATCTTTACACTCTGCATTTATTTATAGTAAAAAATGTAATGCAGTTCATATTATGTTGGTTAATAAATTCTCTGCTTATATCTTGCAAAAATTAGAAGTAACAACTGTTCTACTGTATTTTTATTAAAAAATAGTTAATTCTTTTAGATTAGTACAATAGAATTGTTTGAATAATTAAATATTTATGTAATTATAGTAGTTAAAATTTGAATTGGATAATGTAAGATTATAATTAGAAATTGACAAAATATAACATAAGGAGTTCATTTAGGTTTTTTTAAAAAAAATCATTTTAAGACTAAAAGTGAGTTCAATCTAATACTTCTCTAAATGTATATAAATGGGCCTGTTGTACTTTTTTTATCCAAAAAATAACTTTGGGATGACTTAAATGTCATCCCAAACACACACTTATGTCGCCATGGGATGCTCATTTATTTGCCATTTGATCAAAGAAAGTGAATTTGATATTACCCAATTTAGTTATTTGAATTTGATGATACCAATCAAGTTAACACAAAATTCTGTCATGGCCAAAAAAAGCAAAAGGGTTTCATAATTTAATTGCACCTTTTCCTTTCCTTTTTTTTCTCTTTTAATGGATAGGAAAGAGAATAGACCAGTAATAAGGGTATAAATTATGGACATAAAAATATGTACAAAGGAAATAGAGGACAGATGAACTATGAGTATACAAGTTATTCAATATCATACTATTGACTCTCTGTAAACTTTTCTTCACATGTCAAAACAGGCTTGTAGATATCTATGAATTGTTCATAGGGCACTTGTTCCCATCTCATCACTACCTGTCAGAGCTAGAAGAAAGTCCTTATAATGGCCTGATGTGTCTGATCGAACAGTACTGGCTAATGGTTTCCCATATCTTTGCAGGTATGCTTCTTTTATTTGGCACATATCAATTTCGGTTCTTGTCACAATTACTCTTATTAATCTACTATCATCAGTTCCAAAACCCTTCATTGATTTCCTCAGAATCTGCCAAACAAAAAGAACACATCAACGAGTAAGTTCTGCAATGTGAATGGCATACGAAATGTCTAATAAAAATCTGAGGAAATACCTTGGCGAAGTAAAGTGCAGGGTTAGTAGCACATCGAAGAATGGCCAAGAGGCCCCTTTCAAAAAAGCCATGTGCTTCTTTCTTTATAGCCTGCAGAGCAGGAAATGGATTGGAATGTGTAAAATGATAAAGATGAACAAAAGCGGCTCATTGTTGAGGATTTAGCAATTAGTACACCTTTTCTAGTGATTTGCCATTGTTTCTTTCATATGCTTTGGCAATAGCAGCCAAATGTGTCCTGCTTCTGTCACTAAAAATCCTTATGAAAGTCTTCTCATCAGTGCCCAGCACCTTCCCCTGCCCCGCTTTATACAGATCCATAGCGTCCTTCTCCACTATCTCTTGATCAAATTCTGGGCCTTCATAACGCGGCACGCTTATATATTCACGCAACAGCTATTAACACATAGCTAGCGCATCAAGTCAATAGGACAAATACATAGAGAACAGAATAGAATCTGTCATTTTTATGAGAGGAAGGAATTAAGCACCTTCTTGAGATCCCCAGATAGGTAGTCCTCAATGTCCCTCTCTAAACTTTTATGGTACACTTTCTGATAAACTTCTTTAAAGCGCCTTATTTGTGATGGGGAGCGAGAACATATCACTTCAGTTATAGCTTGATTATCAACAAGAGATGAAGTCAAGGCTTGCCTTGCTACGGTGGCATCCCTATTGGCAGGTTCATCCATCCAAAGAAGCAGCGCTTTCTGAAGGCAACAAGATGACGAATTACTTGTTTTCCATTGTTTCCAATGATGGAAGGGAAAACAATAACTGGATTAGTTTTTCTTTGAATATAAACGCACGCACGCACCTTGATATTTCCATGAAGCTCTGAACTGATACGTTTGGTGAGCGGTTCAGAATGTGCAGTTTCATATTCTTGTAGAATGAGGTCTCTTTGCGCTGAATCTCTATGAGCAAGGATTTCTATAACTACTGAAGTTTTGCAGCGCATTCCTGTAATGGGAATTGAGGGAACCATTAAAGAAACAACCAGAAGGGCATCATAGAATTTTATTAGTTAAGATTGATATGTTTGAAGGTTCCTTAGTTAATTAACAGGGCTTTCAATATTGTTTCACCAAGACGAAGAAAACTATCATGCGTCGAGCAGATTGTGCACTTATATCTATCATATACATGAGCAAACAAAAAGGGGAAGAAAAGGTAACCCTTTTTCAGAGCTTTGAGGAGGCGAGCAACATCATCACGGGCCGAAAATGTGTCTGGAGGAGGAGTGGTCAAGGTTGACATAGGTAATCTTGTTCTATTCTGAAACTCTTTGAATCACGACGAAAACAGAACGAATTTAACAGGGAAATGGGAGAAGAAGCGTGAAGAAAAAGGGAGAACATGAAGCATTGGTAGTAATAAATGGAGAACAATTAAACCTAATTTCCAAGGGCTCAAATGCCTGAAAATGGATAATCCCACGTAGCTTTTCCCCCCTCTAACCTCTTGAAAATAGGCATTCACAAATAGAAAATGAGCTACGGCTAATAGAGGGGGAAAATCAGAGAGGGAGGGGGAGAAAGAATATTATTATGTTATTTTTTAACACGGTTTTAAATGAACCTTTTCAAAATTTAAGGTGTAATTTTTAAACTTGTAAACCATTTTTAGTTATTTAAAATAAAATATATGTAAAATACCTTATCCATTAAATGAATTTTATAAATTGATAAATCTTTTAATTCAACTATTAATGATTAATGAATACTAAAATAGGTTTAGTTGCATTGAAATTAATTATCCTTATTTCTTCAAAATATTTATCTATATTTTTTTTAGAACAAAAAAGTTTAGAGCTTAAAGAGAACTTATAGAGGACTTACGAGATCGCTTATCAAATGATCTCTCATAATAGTAGCGAGAATTAAATTTATGTGTTTATAATATATAAGCATATTTTTTATCATATGTGTCAACTCTCATTAGTTTTTATTTATTTATAGGCATTCATAAGCTAAAGGCCGATTTGGGCCGAAACAGTTGGCCCTTCCCGGTTAAGACTACGGACCTAAAAAGGAGGTCTGAAGAACTTGGGCTTGTACTTTTTTCTTTTTCTTTCCACTTGAAGAATGGGCCTGAATTTACAAACAAGTTTGATTTGTTTTGTGCAAGTTCAATTCTTACTGTTGTCATGAGAATTTTTTTAGTAGGTAATCTCATAAATCTCATATAAATACTCTCTGAATCCTAAAGCTGTACTATGACCTTAATAGACCTTAATAGACATCTGGTGTTAAACCTACCTAAATTTTATTTGTAAAAAAAAAAGATAATAAAAATTTACATTAAATAATTTTAAAAGTTATAATTATTATCGAGAATAAAAATTATTGTCAAGTTTGATGAGATTTATTGATTATTTTAAAAAAAAAAAGCAATTAAAGAGAATCACTAACACTATCATTTATTTTTAATTTGAAAATGAGTCCTGTACAACTTTATACTATTAATTTTGGTCATTTAAAATAAATTTAAAAATAATGAAATGATTTTTGTTTCAAATTTAGGTCGTTGATGTGTAATTCTTCCATACTTTAAATATAGCAGGCATCGCGAAAAACTTGTGATCTATTTAAGGGGTTGATGATTGTTTTTGTTGTTGTTGTTGGGGGATGCGAGACAACAAATGAGAGGTGGATACGTGTTCCAATATCTTCATTTAAATATGGTGATTGTGATAGGAAGAAAAATTAATACACAAATGATAAAAATTATATACATGCATTTTTATTGGATTGATTCGTTTGTGGTGTGACGGAAAGTGGACGACAACTATGTTTTTTGTTTTTTTGGTACAAGACAACTATGTTATTGGTTATTCATAGTGCTTCCAAGCATTGGTTAATTTTTAAATCCATTTTTCCCATAAATTAAATTAAGTACCATCCTTCCCAAACTCAACCAAATCTTGCTTCTATATATTCTTTAATTATGTCAAACCCGGTCACATTGTGCCTATATAACTAATTTTTTTTATATGATTATCAGATTTGGTCTGTATAACTAACTAATCATGTAAGAAAGCTGATTTATTATCGAAAAACATAGTATCAGTAATAGTTGGCAGAAAAATATTATGTTTTTGCTCATTGAGCTCATGAAAAATAAGGCGAAATGCAATTTACCAGAGAGTTAATATAATAATAATCCGAATAAGTTGTATTGGTGTATATGAAAAAAAAATGATTTATAATGTACATGCACTGTGGATGTTATGAATTTTCTCTCCCAAGAATTTGAATTACATTTACATACCCATAGCTTGTTCTGACGTATTTTTATTTAATTTCGAATTGGAATGTAACAAGTAGTTTCTTATGTTCTAATGAAAGCTTACACGCCTATTACTCCCACTGTAAAATTAAAGAATTAATCTTTAATTAATGTATCAAAAAAGAAAGAGAATTAATCTCTGGATTAATCCCACATGTTTAATAACAGTGTCTATATGTGTGTGTGTGTAAATAAATTGACCTAATAGAGTGGGGTTGAAACTTTGATATTATTTGATTTGAAAAAACAAGAGACGACGAAGATCCTGATCCTGATATTATAATTAGGTAGCAAGTGGGACTGTGGGAGAAAAGAATAAGGATAATTGCAGAAATATCCCATAATAATGAAATTTTGAAAGAGACCAATAGCATTTCGAAGCCAAGGATTAGTGTTGAAGATGCTAAATCATTGGCTGCTTTCCCCATCACCATGTGTATACATTCACAACAAAACATACCATTTTTTAATCGTTACCTCTTGTTTCCTTGTTTCCAGTTGCACTTTTTTAACACTGACCAATACTGTTTTTTTCTTTTTCAGTAAATGATATTTACATTTGGTCTAATTAATTAACATTGTGGCCATTCTCACTTAGTCATCCGAATTGACCAATAATAACGGAAATTAGTTAATTAAATTCCAACGGTTTTCTTGGGCCCGAAATTAAATTTTAATCGATGGTAGTAGGTGATAAGATATCACGTGATATTGGACATTGGACTCTGTGGGTCGGTTTGAACCATAAGGTCCGATCCAACGCCTAAGATGAATGATGAGGATTTAGCATAAATGTTAAATGATTCTATTATAATATTTCTACATTTGCATATCATCAAATTAAGATTAATTACACGATTTGTCAATGAAAGCTGAGTTATATTTGGTTTGAAATGTCATGCACTACGTACGTCTACAAATCATATGCTTATTTAATTAAGTATTTGCTAATTTATTTTCAAGTTGCGGTTAACATAACGTTTGAAACATAAATTGCAGAATAGCGTCCATCATTAATGTAAGAATTATATATTGTTTAATCGGAATTGCCGTATCTAAATGGCCGTCCATCCAATCACTAGAGCTTATTTCTTCTTCAATCAGAGACTTCAACAGCGTGTTAAATTACCAGAAAACTGACGGCTTCATCAACGACCTCCACATCTTCTTACTTTATTATTTTCTGTTCTGATTATGAAGAGAGACCCCTCTCTATCTATCTATCTATCTATCTATCTATCTATCTATCTATCTATCTATCTATCTATCTATCTATCTATCTATCTATCTATCTTTTGTATGTGTGAAAATTATTGGGTTTTATTAATTGGTGCAGCTTTGGCTTCCTTGTGAGATTCCAAGACTTTCGGATATCTGTGGACTTGTGGTAACAAGCTAAGCAAATTAAATTAATAAATTGGGTTTAGTTTTATAGCGCTTAATTAACACACTCCAAGCCAGTGCTTAAAAAAACTAATATATAATCACGTTATACAATATTATATAAATTCTTCAATAATTGGAGTCCCCCATTTGTGATCCTGATATATATGGGGGAAATCTTTATTTTGCCTTTATAGTTTTTTTTATTAGAATATTATTCGTTAACTGAATTTAAAGTTTGAATTATATTATATACTTATGAAAAAAAGGACTATGTAAATTTAAGTGACAATTAATATCAATACTGACTTAATTATATGTAGCTTTTGTACCTTTTGTAATATAGATAAAGATGTTGCTGCTGCACTATTCATAAAGAACCTTTAACTAATTAGATATCTAAAAAAGTAAAGATTTTGAGGATAATATAAGATGGATTGTAGGCTGTGAAGCACTAAGCCCTCTAATCTTCCATGCAATGTCCCATGACTGGGACTTGAGCTTATCAGCTTATGTAACAGATATCCTATATGCTGGTAATAATTTAAGAAAAAGGCAATTAACTATGAATTCTTTGACATTTCTGGAACCATCTTTTTGATAACTTTTTCAATATTTTAAAAGGCATCAAACTCGATCGTTGAGACATGTTCTTGCTTGTTACGAGTCAATTATAAAACAAAATTAGTTTTTGTTTCTAGCCATGTGAACCTATTCAATTCAGGTGTACTGTGTCTATGTATTTTATTTTCTACTTGTATATATGTCAAGTACATTGAATTCAGGTGGTCTCAAGAAATCGAAAAACAAAGAGCAAAGAGGCTCATCACTCACGCAAAATGATCTGAAATTATCTTAGAAACACGTACATGCATGCATGCAGTAAGAAATATTTATACGTGTTTTCCAAGAGGAATCTTAGGTTATTTTACAAACTTTATTGTGTTAATATAATTTTTAGTTATTTAAATTTACACAGATTTTAATTTTAGTCTGTTAAATTTTAAATTATAAGTTTTAGTCCCTCAAAAATAAAATAATTTAAATTTATATTGAATTATAAAGACTAATATTTTAGACAGAAAAAAATTTATAAGACTAAAATTTATAGTTTAAAACTTGATGAAGAGCAAACTAGGGACCAAAGTTTATATTAGTCATTTATTTTTCACACGTAATTATGGGGGACAGAGAATAATCGATTGCGAACCAAAATCCAAAAATCAAATTTTACTTGAACTTTTCTGCTGGTATCATTTGGACTTTAATAAAATATTAAACAGAGGCAAACAAATAGGCTAGTAGCTGAGTGACATTTTTCACATGGGGGGCAAGAGAAACAATATTAGACACTGCCAAGGAGCTAATTACCTAATATTCCTTAAGCATTAGCTTATATAATAGAAGAAAGGACCCATCATTAATAAAGCTTCTTTCACGCGTAATTAAGTCCATCTAATCGTCTTTTAAGTTTAGGCCTTCTTCTGTTACACTGTGCTCCCTTTTGTTCTCTCTATGCATGGCCATTGAAAAAGAGAACACATTAATATTACACCCACATCAATGTAGTTCTTTTGGTTTTTTGCCAGGTTACATGAACCCAATATGTGCACTGATCGAGCCCGAGTTTAATCAAACAATTAATAAAAAATAATAATTAAAGTTCCATTTTTTCCCATTCTTGGAGCACTTTTGCGACAATAACTATTCTGTGCATAACATGATTCTCGAGCTCTTTTGAACTTTTCCGCTTTTGCTTGAAGATGAAACTCATCATTCCCCATAATGCACTTCGAATGCTGGCTCGCAAGCAACAACGCTTTTTTGGCTCTTTCGATTAAACAAATTTTCAATGCTATTATTAATATTAATTGATGGATCGATATGGCAGTAACTTTGCACTTTATTTCGCTATCACAGGGGAAACTCATGTGGGTGTTTATAGCTAGCTATCAATCAAAATTAGTGATCAAACTTATATTAGAAACCAAGTTGGAGCCAAACACTCGTTCCAATGCAATTTGGCTTCAGTTTTATAATCTCATCATTCTCACAAAATACTGTTGTGATTTGTGAGTTGACGTTGGTGGCCAAACAACTTATTTATTCACATATGTCTATTCGAGGTTATTTTAAATAGATGGATATTTATTCTAATAAGTGGATTTAATTTGTGGGGGAGACTTTTTAAAAAATATTCTTCGCATATTTCATAAATCATAATTATAATATCACTAAAAACTATATATCTTGATTAACTTTCCAGTGATAGATATTACTAAAATATTAACATGCTAATCAAAACGCCATCTGAAGTTTTTTTAACATATCATATTCCTTTAAAGGAGCAGCATATTGGCCCACTTATTATATATATGAGGATCAAACCCAATATATATATAGTAAGGAAACACCTTATTCATTATATATATATATATATATGCGTCTCGTTCTCTTTTCTTTTGAATTTTTAAGAGCCATGAATTACTCTATCCATAAGCTACAAATGTCTTCATGTATATGTGGATGTTTACTGTTTCTGTCTCTTATTTTATTTGGAGGTCACCAAGGATGTGGAGTGATTCAGCTCTTTGAAACTTGGGAACTTGAAAGTTCTATTTTAGGTGATAATGAATAGAATAGACCCTTGATTGGGTAATATTCTTCTTCCTTTCTAGCTCCTGATGACATATTAATAACCTAATTAATTAGCCAATGGGGTGATAAATGCATCCTCTCAATGATCTCGTTGCGTACTGATTAAGATCACTTCTCTATCTCTTCACACCTCTGATAGCAACATATTGTGCAAGTGGTCGTTGGGAGACGAGAACTAGAAACTCCTATTGCGATGTGTAATTAATTTACTTTAATTAATCACTATTCTGAGCTCTGAAAGGTGTGTTTAATAAACCCCCCAGAAAATAACATAATCATATCCCTAATTAAAGTAATTAGCAGTGAGGGCCAATCAAATCGTGCCGGCTTCTCTGGGCCCCACCATACGCCTTTCTTCTTCCTCTTCTATTTTTCCCTTTTCAGATGGCAAGTCAAAAGTAACGTTTTCTAAGTGCATATAATGGATATTACGTAAACGTTGATTTTTCCGCCCTGGTTCTCAGCATGTGTGAGAGAGGTAGAGGGATGCGAATTAATCATAATAATGTATATATAGATAATGATTCTTCATATACACTCTATTGAACACATATATAAGAGGTTATCTGGTTTTAATGGTGCTTTATTCAACACGCTATACTCTAACCCTAATTATAAAAATTAGTTAATTTTTTTAGATAAATTTATAAAAAAATAAATTAATTATTTATAATCAAATATAACCCTCAAAATAAATTTATATTATATACTTTTTAATTTATCCAAATTAGTCCATTGATTCTTATATTAGTTATAATTAATTGATTTATTTAATTTTTAGATCTATCTAAACAAATCGACTGACTTTTATAATTAAAAAATAATAAAATATTTATTATAAGCAATTTGGCCATACACATATATAACCCCCCATAAAATGTCAGTGATGATAAAAACTGTGTCATGGAGAACCTTGCCTTGACTCAGCTTATAATTATAATAAACAACAGTGATCAATTATATGGATACGACTCTATTTAATATTTTTTTTATTCTTAATATAAGAGTTAATTAATTTTTTTAATAGATTAAAAAAATAAAATTAATTAATTAATTATGATCGAATTTAATTTTTAAAGACAAATTTATATTATATATTTTTTAATTTATATAAATTAGTTAACTAATTTTTATATTAGTTATAATTAACTAAATTATTTAATTTTTTTAATTTATTTAAAAAAATTAACTAATTTTTATATTATATTAAATACTGGTGGAGGAGTAGGATGACAACAACTATACTACAAGATATGACTTACATATATAGGCTTCTAGGCTAGCGTGTGTGTATATAGACTTTGAATAAAAATTGAAAGATTTTCGAAAAGTGAATTATTATCAGATAAGCAACAATCTTCATAAAATTCTTGTGAAAACTTGGCAACAGCAAACTCACATTAATCTAGAAGATTTGCTACCAAATAAAAAAAATGATCTTATCATATTAATGAATGAAATAACATACGAAGAGCATATATACAGAAAAAACCATATCCATCCACCTAGCTTCTCGACAAAATATTTCCCAGAGACAAATATGCATAATCTTACTTATATATGTTATTATATTTTTATGCCTAATTTAACTATTTTCTAAATTGTTATATTTTTTTAATGATTAATTTTTCAATTAAGTTTAGCCTTGCACCCCTGACCCAGAGTCCTGGCTCGGCCACTGTGAAAGATAATATAAGAATACGATTCAGACAAAAAAGAGAGTATAATAATTAATAATCATAATAATGAAAGTGTTAATATTTGTAAAGTCTTTCTTACAACGTCCAATAAGAAACTTAATCAACTATGCATGGATTTATACAAAACTAGACTAGATGACGCTTTCATGTATGTGTTACAAAGAGTTTTAAAAAAAAATAATTCCATATATAATTTATAAATAATTTGACTCAGTTAATAAGATTTCATATAAAATAAAACACGGGAAATGTATCCAATTAATTAATGTAAACAATACCGTCGTTTTATCTAGACACACACGTGGAGGGCCCACACTAATAATTGGTTTTAATTTACAAAAATAGCCATGTTCCTTCCATGAATTAGTAACCTTCATGAATAAATAAGCCATATATAAACGGGGATTATGAAGGGTTTAGATAATAAAAGCGAACTAATGAAGCCAAGCAACCAGCTTCTCCAATTCACAAAGAAGCAACGATCATTTTCATTTTCGTCATATATTCATCACATCGTTTATTATTTTTCTTCTATTTTGCTTCTTCTTAATTATAAAACACACACACACACACACACACAAAAGACTTTTTGGTTCACTTTCCTTTATTTATTACTCCCTCCGATTCTTTTTATAAATAATTAATAATTAAAATTTATTGTAATATTTCAGGAATACTCTTATAATAAGTTAGCCATTAAATCGTCGTCAACCCAAATTAATTAAAGAGAGAGATAGTTTAAATTATCAAAATTATTTGTGGAAAGCATGAATGAATGTTTAAGTAAATTGTATAAAGTTTCTTCCTACCATTAAGATGTCTCTTACAAAAATGACAAGGAGGAGTGATGTTAATCAAACAGAGGGTTTGATTGGGTAGAGAGTAGAATGGGAATCGGGAACACGTGTCAAATAAAGGGAAGGGGAAAGGGGGAAATCAGGTAGGTGGGGACCACAGGGAAATAAAAGAGAAGATGAAGGGGGAGGATCAAAGATGGTCCACATGGTTTGGATAGGAAACCCCCCGGCTAAAGAAGTCCTCTCCTTTTTGTTCCCCTGTCAGCTACCGACTCACTCCTTAGCCAGCCAATAATATAAATCTTACTTTTTTTCCTTAACTCTCTCTCTCTCTCTCTCTGTCGTATCACTTTTTCTAATTATTTATTTCTTCGTCTTACTCATGGACCACACTCCCACTTCTTCCCCCATCTTCAATTTATTCCCTAAATTATTAGGCATTTACTCTTATTTCTTTTCTTCACAAATAAATACTTAATTTATTCCATGAAGATATTTCTTTTTTTTTAAAAAAAAATCCCCTCTCTAAAAGTGAAAGTTCCCCTATTCATTATATAGGTCATTTATCACAATTATCTTCAACTCTCAACAGAACATGGCCTTTTATCAGAGTTAGATTCAATACATCCGAGAGTCCATAAATACTTCGGTCGAAGTAGATTGTTTGCACTGAAACTTTTTGACTTATTTGGTTAATCAATATATATCGGAGGGCAATCTTTTAAAATTTAAATTCAGGGACTTTCTTTTTTGAAAACCAAATTAAAAAAATAATTCTTTAAAGACTAGTAAATCATTAATGAATTATTTTTTAGGGAATATATATTACTATTGTTATTTTTAAGATATTATATATATATGGACTTATACTTCAAAATCTCATCTCAACTACAGATTTTTTTTGGGGGTAAATATACAGAATTCAAATCAGCTATACGACCCATGTTTTCTGCTCTCTTTCTTTGATGAGAGACAAAATGTTGCCAAGCTATATAGAATTATAAATGAAGCAATTGGGTTAATGTAGCCAACGGTGTGTCGTCTTTTACGTCACATTGAAAGTATTAAGCATTCCTCCTTCTCATCAAGTTGCAGGAAGCCTTCCTCAGCATGATCTTCATCTCTTCTGCTTTATATCTATTCCTCACCCTTTCAGTTCTGTTATTCCTCGCCATGCCGACATCAAAGCAAGGAGAAGTAAGAATCCAACGCCCTATCTGTTCCTTTGTCTCTCTCTCTCTCTCTCTCTATATATATATATATCCTTCATCATATGCTCGCTCATTTGCTCTTCATTACGTGGCATATATCATCATTTATCAGTAACGTGAATTTGTGAATTTTTCATTTATGTCATTTCTGTGTAGGTGATGTGGCCTAGATTAGTGGCTAGTAAGATACTGAACAAGCGATTGGGAAGCAACCACTTTGTGGCAGATTATTCAACTAACCTAGAGCCATTAGTGGGCATCACAAGCATTGATGATCAGGCGACTCTGAACTCCAAGCCCAATAATCTTAACGATCTCAAGGATACTCGCAAGTACAAGTAAGAACCCAAATATATACTCTCTTTTCAATTCAATAGTCCTATTCCTAGCTGCTTGGTATCTTCAGAAAAAGCCATTACAACCAAATTTATTCTGGATTGACACAGCTTCATGAATAAAAGGAGCTAGGCAGTATTTCGCTGCTGTTTCAGCCTATATTTGATTTCTCTATAGAAACCACACTGGGAATGATATCTTTAATGCACCAGCACGATGGAGGAGTAGTACTGCGCCCTTAATATTAATTTAAGAAGGACTTGACTATATATATGTGTATATATATGGGCTATTTCTTCTGCTGTTATATGCTTTATCCCAATTCTAATCTTCTTTCTTATATGGTTTTAACTTTGATGCTTTTCATAGGATATTTGTCAGCACGTGGAACGTAGGAGGGATTGCACCGGATGAAGATTTGAACATAGATGATTTGTTGGACACAAGTGGCACCGCCTGTGACATCTACGTGCTTGGGTACGTATGTCCCCAAAAACCCCCTTCTAGGATCCATATATATATATATATATATATATATATATATATTGATGGGTGTTGATGAAAAATTACGAATAGATTAATTGTTCTGAAATCATTATTATCTGAGTCCTCTTATTTTGAATATTATGCAGGTTTCAAGAAATAGTGCCTCTGAAGGCATCGAACGTGCTGGGATCTGAGAACAGGAAGATCTCCATGAAATGGAACTCGTTGATCAGAGAAGCCTTGAACAAGAGAATAAGGGAACTTAGCAGGGATATGGGGAATAATGGAGAGAATAATAATAATAATATTAAAAATAATAATAAGGAGGAGGAGGAGGTGGGGAATCCAGCTCAGTACAATAAAATAGCCGCACAAGATTTCCAGTGTATCATTAGCAAACAAATGGTTGGTATCTTAATATCTGTGTGGGTTAGGAGACATCTCCGTCCATTCATTCGGCATCCAAGTGTCTCTTGCGTAGGTTGTGGCATCATGGGATGCTTAGGCAACAAGGTGACCTATATTAACCCCCCTTCCCCATAATTATCATAATATATACTTGTATATATATATATACTGGTATTCGTACAGAACCCCACATGATATAAACAGTATATAATTACACTTGGCGCTATGTTTTTTCATGTAATTTAAGGTTAATATGATGTATATAGTATATGCGCTGCATCATCTGTCACCACCACTGTGTGCATCAAGTATCAGTAGCCAATTAAAATGAAATCCAAATTTTCATTGGTTCGCTAATCATATTATAATTAACTGCTGTAATTTTCTAATCAAATTGTTGTATTTATTTGCAGGGTTCTGTGTCCGTGAGATTTCAGCTGCATGAAACAAGCTTCTGCTTTGTTTGCAGTCATCTGGCTTCTGGGGGGAGAGAAGGAGATGAAAAGCTTAGGAACTCTAATGTGTCTGAAATCTTTTCCAGGACAAGCTTTCCCAGAGGAGGCCCTTTGCTTGATTTGCCGAAAAAGATTCTTGATCATGAGTGAGTAAAATTAATTAAAATTATTTGAAACCGTTCAAACCAATTTTTAATGATTCTTTTTCTGTTCTTTTATATATTTTTTGTTTATTATTAGGTTCCTTTCCCAACAAAACATAAATAACAAGGCTGGAAATAAATAATATTACTCGCTTTCTTTTTTGGCAATATGGAATATCTAATTAACTTGCTTAATTAACATCATTATTGTTCTCCGACTGAACTTGTCTTAATACGATGAATAGATAGATTAATAAGGCCGCCGAAACATTAATATATTCGTTCTTGGTTGGTTGGTCCTGTTTGTAACTAACCTTTAATTAAAATTATTTGTTTTTTAAGAAGTTGTTAGGAGATTGTTTTGTTAATAAAGTGGGTCGTCTGTGAATTAGAAAGAAGTTGCCAAGGCAGCCAAATAAATTAGCTGCTAAACCGCCATTTTGAAGAGATAATTTTCCATTAGCTAGCAACCTCTATGTGGTTAAGATTCATTATATAGTTTAAATCAGTTGATCTCCATCTTAGTCACTTGATAATTAATTCACCTTTAGTTTGAGGGCCACTTGCACTTAACTTTCTACTTTAATACCCATATCGCGTATATTTTGTCTAGAGACGTATTTAGTTATCCGAACTACTCCTTGTCTTTTTGCAGCCTGGTGATATTGCTTGGAGATTTAAATTATAGAATTTCTCTACCAGAAGAAACGACACGCTTACTTGTTGAAAGAAAACACTGGGATTCCTTACTAGAAAATGATCAGGTAAACGAATTAAATACATGTCGACGATACAGGAAATTAAGTTAATTAAACTCTATCTATATTCTATATATACATCTGAAGCGCAATCGAATATCCGAGCATATTTGACATATTCCAGATATAGAACTTCATTCAAAACTCGTTTTTGTCTGTATCTGAATATTTGTCCTATAGTTTTCAAATTCTTTCTCTGACTTAATCTTATGATTAATTTGTAAATGAAGCTAAGGATGGAGCTAATGAGTGGTAGCATGTTAAGAGGGTGGCACGAAGGAACCATCAAATTTGCCCCAACCTACAAGTACTGTCCCAACTCAGACATGTACTATGGATGTTGTTACCATGGAAAAGGGACAGAAAAGAGGAGAGCTCCTGCATGGTGTGTGTGTGTATAATTAGAACACTTAATTACATCAATTTTAATCCTAATTAAGAATGATGTACTCATATGATCTTCATTAATTATATAGGTGCGATCGGATAATATGGAATGGTAAGGGTATGAAGCAACTTCAGTACACAAGAAGTGAATCAAAATTATCAGACCACAGGCCCGTTAAGGCAATGTTTACAGCAGAAGCGAAGGTTTTAAGAGCACTGAACGACTTGAATAGCCTGTTTCTATCAGAGAGATTTGACCAGATTAAATCTCACATTCAAGTTTCCTCCACTGATGAGTTATTATGTAAAAAGCAATCAAGCTTCCGGTTATAGAACAATCAATAAATTGTGATTATGTATATAATTGAATTTTCAACGCTATATATTCTGAAAAACTTTAAAAAAGGGGAAAGAGAGAAGAAAGAGAAATAGAGAGAGGAACAAGAGAAAAATGTCAATGGGAAACTTCTCGCAGAGGAGTGACGATATACAATTATAGTTTTTTTTTTCTGTTGATGATGTACAGCAGCGAAGTTTGGTTGCTTTATCATTATATATATATATATATAGTTTTAGATTAGATATATATAAAATAATATAAAATAGTTGATTAGAATTTTATATAAATATACTAGTTTAGTTCTAGTTATAAGAACTAATTAATTTTTTAATATAGGTCTAAAAAATTAAATAAATTAGTTAGTCGTAACTAATATAAAATTTAAATTATTTGTGCCACGTATAAAATCTAATTATACCAATTTGCCCTCCACTAATCTACGGTTGGTTTAGTTTATCCCACAAAATATGAATTAACACACACAAAGTGGCAACTATAATTTTTATTAGGTAGATGTGACAAAATTAAGGAGAAGAATCGTGTTATGTGCTGTTGGGATGATGATTTATGCCAAAATGAAGAGTAAATATTTGTTTGAATATTGTGCCGCGTTCAAAGGGGATCATGGATTAGTGGGTGAGGCCTCTATTTGTTTAAGTTAACTAAGCAATCAACTAGTTATAACCCAAAACAGGATCGTATCTATGGATTTCGAGTATTGGATTAAAGCCTTGAAACTGATATCAGCTTCTGATAAAACCACTTCATGTGTTTGCCACTTTCCTGCTGAAGTTTTGGATTAAGGAAAATTACTTTCCCTGCTTGTTTAAAATATGATAAAAACAATTCTTTACTTAAAGTTGGTCCAAGATAAAGCAACTATGTTATATGGGTCGGAATCTGATAAAGCCCATAATCCAGTGGGCCAAGAACTTATGATGTCGGGTGAATCCTCCTAGCTCCTAGCCCTGGTTTTGATAAATTCTAGCAGTAGGAATTTTAGTCAATAGAGTTATGTATTATGAGTTTTCGGTTGCTTGGTTTGGCGAGGAACCTCAGAAACCTTAATTTATGCTACTTACTTATCAATTTGCTACCAGTATATGTATATCGTCTTTAATTTAAAGGTTCCAATAGAGTCGAAATAACACTGTTATTTAGTTTCGGGTTTTCTTTTAAATAATTTAAAATTTGTTGGAAAAATAATAATTACATAATTTAAAACTTCATAAAATATTGCAATCATCTCGGGGAAGGCAACGGGGGAATGGGAGAGAAGGTACAGAAGAACAGTTTACTTATTCAGATATAGCTACAACGATAGATTATAAATAATCCTGAAATATTAATAGCAAAGGGATAACGGCTAGTGTCCCTGAACGGTTAATATTCGTTAAAAAAAGAAAGAAGAGATTTGAATAACACATAAGAAATATAAAAGATTCCTAAAATTATTATTTAGAGAATCAAGCCAAGCAGGTTCATACATTTTTCATATATATATATATATATATATCTTTTGACGCCAACGCTTAGTGGTCATGAAAAACAAGGACAGGTAAGTTATAATATTCAATACTGAATTTGAATTTACCCAACTCAGGCTTTAATTTGCTTTCTCATCCGAGTCATGTTTAAACCTTAAACACCAGCTCGCGTTGTTGGCCAATATAGAGCCATAAAATATTATGTATATCAGTTGGGGTTGTTATGACGTTATTATATAGAAGTCTATTTGCAATACCGTACGTTACACATAGGTAGGTATTGTGTAGAATCTTAGTTCTGAGGGCCGTGGGAGAAATGTTTGGGGGCAGTACAGAATTGTTGTTTCCAATTCCAATTAATCCAAATGGACTCGTTTCCTGATATATTGTATGTATTATATGACCCCATAGTGTCAACACTATGAATACTGAAAAGCACAATTCTTAAAAGGTGGCGCAGCCTGTCTCTTGTAATACTAACCTTACATGTAGGACACCCTAAAAAAGAAAAAAAGAGACGAGAGAGCTTTGGAATCCAAGACCATGCGAGTATGAAACGACTGAATAATTGAATCACATCTAGGTTCCACTAATTTCAAAGTAATAAAACATCAAAAGCTCGAATGCCACTTCAAATGTCGCAAACTTTACTGAACAGCAAAAACCTCCTACAATTGACATAATTTGTCTCCATGGAATCTTCACAAAGAGCAAGATATGTTGCATACTACTCTAAATTAGCCTGAGTACGTATCTCATGGCCGGCTTTCGTCCTTTCTAATTGAAGAACCTCTATAATTAAGTAACCTGGACCCGACCTCCATGAACTAGTTTTCCCAAGGAGATGATGATGAGGGGCTGTTCGGGGAAATTGTTGAGCATGCTGGGAAGGAAGTGGAACGACAAACTAATAAGCTTTGGGAGGAGAAGGGTGAGCATATTTGCGGAGAAAGGTGGCAAGTTTGTGATATATACGAGCGATCAAACTCGGTTTGCGACGGCCATGGCATGTTCCGAGAGCTGTTGAACCAGTCTCAACAGAAATATGGCGACTGTTAAAGGCCCCATAACCTTGCCTTGTGATGCCGTGTTCATGCAGCACCTCATCTTCCTTATCCAAACAGACATCCTCACTATGGCTTTACACGAGACTCTACTCACTTCCACCCCCACCTCTTCCCTTTCATGATTATCTTTCATATTTCTACCCACATTTCCATCATCACTACATGGAATCAAGTTTCTGTATATTCATTATGTAGTTATAACCACATATAACTGCTACAATATACAAAACCCCCCTTAAACTTATGTTAGTTACATATAATATCTCTGACATTTCAAAATTTAAATGTAACTTCCTTGACAAAGTTTTGTATATATCATAATCATATATAACTTTAGCTCAATCGATTTGTGCTTTTAGAGAAACAGTTATCCTTTGTCTCTGACCTTGACGTGTTATATATAATAAAAACATATACATATATATGTCATTTAAATCTAATAAGATAACAGGATTCCAATTGAACTATTGAAAAGTAATTTTATATCTTATAATTATAATCCAAATCTGGCAGGGAAGGACAAACAAATAAAGCATATAATTTTGAAGTTAAAATATTCTCCACTTGCGTCTTGGTCTGTCTTCTCTTTAGACTCTACCGTGTTCAACTTTGATGAATTTCATGTTAGTTCGTAACAACTAATTTCTTTCGTATTAACAGTATCAGCGTCAAGAGAAGTGGACGGTGCGCGGAAAGAAATCTGAACGTTGCCCGAAAATTCTTTCAAACTTAGTAATCTCATAAACGATAAAAGATTCCGAGATCGCTAGTAAGTCCAAGTCAAGCACGCCAATCTAATCCCTCTTATTATAAGAAGCCCAGTATTAAAGCAGTGTTTTCGCGGTCAGTCAGCTTTATTTAGGGCCTGTTTGGTAAGGCCTTAAACCGCGGTTTTAAAAGGACTTTTGGCCCAAACCTCGGTTTGGGGAAATTTTAAAACAAACAGGCTTATTTGTCCATAAGTGCTTTTGGACAAAACCATGGTTTGAATAAGCTATTTAAAATAGCTTTTTTAACAGTAAAAACACTTATGGACTATCCAATTACTATCTTACCCTTACTTTTTCTTACACCCTCTCTCCTCTCTCCTACTTTTTCTTACACCCTCTCTCCTTTCTCCCCTCTCCCCTCTCTCCTCTCTCTTCTCTTTTCTCTAACTCCCTCCTCTCTCTTACTTTAAATCAAATCATACCCTTTTTGGTAATTTATCACCATAAAAAGTCATTCTAAAAATAACTATCCAAACACCTATTTATTCAAAACCACTTTTTTTCCATAAATTCTTCTCCAAAAGTCCTTTTCCATAAGTTGTCTATAAGCCTTTTTTTTTCATAAACTCTTTTTCAAAATCCTATCCAAACATGCCCTAACCATTATTAACAGTGAAAAGACGAAGAAAAGTAAAAGCAGCTTTAATACGAGAAAGCAAAAGTTGACGTTGCCCCACTAACCTCAATCATTCATCTAATTAACATACAAATAAAGCCCCTCTTTGCCAGCAACAACTCCTCAAACCTGCAAACCGCACCAACCATGGTGATGGGCTTGATGAGAAAGATTGAAGAACCAGCCATCTGCTTCTCTCTCATCATCTGCTTCTTTCACTCTCACCACCTCTTCACTATCCCAGTGGTCACTTCCTTCACTCCTGCAGAAAAGTTTGCCATTAACTGTGGCTCCTCCGGCGATCCATACACGACTTCAGATAACAGAATATGGGAACCAGATGACGCTTCCAAACTAGTTTCCCTTCCTCAAAACAGCCACACCTCCATAGCTTCCGATGCAGTTCAGGTTTCTCCTCCCCTGGAGAAAGTTCCTTATGCCACCGCTCGCCTGTCTCATTCTGAATTCACCTACTCCTTTAAGGTCACCGAAGGCCAAAAGTTTGTTCGCCTATTCTTTTACCCAGCCACACATGCCAACTTTGATCGTTCCAATGCTCTCTTCTCAGTTAAAGCAGGCCACCACACCCTACTCAAGGACTTCAACGCTTCACTCACCGCCGATAACGATGATGATCCCGAGGAAAAAGTGTTCAGAGAGTACTGTGTTAACGTGGAACCCGGTCACAGGCTGAACATCACTTTCACTCCCAGCATCAATCATCCTGACGCCTACGCGTTTATCAATGGGATTGAGGTCGTGGCCATGCCCACCGATCTTTATTACAAAGAAGCTGATGACCCAGCTTTGAAGCTAGTTGGCAAGAGTAATCGGATTCAAGTTGATAACAACACTGCTCTGGAGACGGTATACAGAGTCAATGTTGGAGACAATGAGATTCCAGCTGGCGAAGACGCTGATGGTATGCTTCGCGATTGGCATGACGTAACTGGCCGCTATGGTGGCTATGCGGTGATGCAGACCTTGCAAGATCTAAAAGATGATTCTGGTGCAAGGCTGATATACCAAAATGATTCTCTCGAAGACGCAGCACCTGGGGATGTCTATTTAACTGCAAAGACCTCCGAAGATACAATGACTTGGGAGTTTAAAGTGGACTCAATGTTTGCTTATATGATCAGACTGCACTTCTGTGAGTTGAATCAGGAAGTCCAGAAGGGAGAGAGAGTTTTTCAGATACTCATAGCTGACACTTTGGCTGAGCCTCAGGTCGATGTGCTTCGTTGGCAGGAAGATAGCCGAGTTCCTGTTTATAAGGACTATGCTGTCTCGTTGAAGCAAGGAAGCTTGAAGAGGCAGAACCTTTCAATCGAGTTGCAGAAACTCCCAGAAAGCAAGTACGGTGTCCTATTGAATGGGATTGAAATTTTCAAGATCAGTGATGCTAGTGACAATCTTGGAGGACCCAACCCAGACCCAACCTCTTCACAGACCAAACCATCAAAAATCTCCAAGAAAAATACAAAAACTCCCATGCTGATTGCCATTGCGTGTGCAGCTTTAGGTGTCATTATTGTACTATCTGCGATCGGTTGTTTCTTAATATTTCGGCGAAGGACCAGAGGTTCAGGGAACAGAACGGCTAAGAAATCATTGGATTTGTGCCGTAACTTTTCCATCGCAGAGATCAGAGCCGCCACCAGAGACTTTGTAAAAGATTCAATCATTGGTCATGGGGGATTTGGTGTGGTCTATAAAGGACACATTAACAAGGGGGAGACATCAACCCCCGTAGCCATCAAACGGCTCAAACCAGATTCACAACAAGGGGTGGATGAATTCCAGACAGAGATCAAGATGCTGTCCCAGTTTCGCCATGCTCACTTGGTTGATCTAATTGGCTACTGCAATGATGACAAGGAGATGATCCTGGTCTATGAATTCATGGCCCGCGGGAACCTCAGCGACCATCTTAAAGAATCTGTCAAGCGGCCACTTTCATGGAAGCAAAGGCTTGAGATCTGCATCGGAGCAGCCAAGGCACTGCTCTATCTTCATACCAACACTGGTGAGAACAAGCAGAGTGTGATCCACCGTGATGTGAAAAGTGCAAACATTTTGTTAAACGAGGATTGGGTAGCAAAGGTTTCAGATTTCGGATTGTCCAGGATTGGGCCGAATGGTTTGTCCAAGTCGCATGTTACCACAAACGTCAAAGGCAGCATTGGGTATATAGACCCAGAATACTACTTGAGTCAGCAACTGACCCCAAAATCTGATGTTTACTCTTTTGGCGTGGTTTTACTTGAGGTTTTGTGTGGAAAGCCACCAGTATTTCGAAACGAGGAGAAGCTGCAGGGATGTCTGGCGGAGTGGGTTAAGAAATGCTATGAGAAAGGAGAGATTGGCGAGGTGGTTGATCCATTTTTGAAAGGGGTCATAAAACCTCAGTGTCTGAATAAGTTTGTTCAAACAGCATTGGCTTGTCTGCGTGATAATGGGAAGCTTCGGCCACCGATGAGAGATGTTTTGAGGGACTTAGAGACCGTGTTGAAGATGCAAGGGAGCATGAAGGTTGAGATTCCGAGAGACGGTGGAGAGGCAAAGAATGAGGACAAAACAACTCCGGCCCAAGTTACAAGAGATAAAGAAAGCGGAGTACAGTTCTCGACTTCATGTGGATCAACCACGACTGAGTCCAAGTGCAGCAGTAAGGTCACCGTCTCAAGTAGTGAGGAGGAGCAAGCTCTGGTTCCTGCAGGGGTTTTCTCTGAGCTTGCACATCCAACAATACGATAACATGTAACAGATAATTGTAAATGGAAATTTAATGCATGGGAGCACACTATTACTATTAGGTTGATAGTTTCATAGACTGATGGATTCTGCTTTGGGATTCATCCAACAAGTCAAATATATATAGTATACTGTAAGTTAAGCAGGGTATTCATATCCCTTGAAACATGAATGAGTTTCCCTTTTGCATTACGTTCAGCCTTGCTTCGCTAATGGTTTTAATGGTTACAAATATCACAGTTTCAAGATCAATCATACATTTGATTCGTAAACTAAGAAATTTCATATCTTGAAGACAACAAGTGTCAACGAGCGTCAGCCTCACGTTGATATTTGCTCATCAGAGGCAGAGAATCGAAGTTTCAATATGCAAGACAGAATAATTAACAAGTCATAGAATGAAGAAAGCTAATTTTATCCGCACAGATCCAAGCACGAGGGAAAAGTGAAAATGGACTATTGTAAATCCAAAATATGGCTTTCCCCTCAAGTTGGTGAAAATATGAACAAATAAAATAAACTCCATATTGATATGTACTGGTTGCTAATCAAAAAGAAAAAGACAATAATACATTGAATATCAATGAACAAGAATGGGGAATGGAGAAAGAACTTAGCTGATTACAGGATGTGGATACTAAAATTCCCATAAAATACAAGAGTGCAAGAAAAGAAGATTAGAGCCTCTTAAAAACTTCGTTCATCAAGCTAGGGTTAGCCTGTTGAAATTCTACTAACTGCTCCAGAGAGAGAAAACCGTTGCCATCTTTGTCGATCTCTGCCATTCGACCCTGGATTTCTTCGGGTGAAGTCGCCCCTAAGGCTTTGAGAGCTTCTTCAAACTCTGTCAGTGATATTTGACCGTCATTATTCACATCGAAACGCTTGAATATACGTTCACATTCTGCATTGATATGATTCGATGCATCATCCGCAATTGTAATCTTGTTATAAGCTTGTTAATTCATAAATTGTTTTACAGACATTAATCGGAGAAGATTTCAAGCATGGACTCACATAGCTAAGGCATTCGAAACAAAGAGGAACTGCCTCTTGACTCGGTCTTTCCCCTTCATGATCAGATCTCATATGAAGTTTCCATCAACAGCCAACAAAATTCGTGGCCAGGTCTTTATCCGGTCAATTTCCTTTTCCTTGCGTTTGTAGAGTATCCAAATTAAAGCAATTCCTGGTTATCCTAATTTTACTATTTATTTAATTACGTGGCATATTTAAAAAAAAATCAGTTTGTGCCGATTTTTAAAAATTCAATGAGCGTGTGCATATTTTCTCTATAAAATGTCCATATTTCGTTTAACATTTTTAACCTCAATTTCAGATTTTGAGAATAAAATATTACTGACGAATTAATTTTGTTTATTTTTATATAAATCCCAGAGTCTCTGTTAAATCCAATCAGAATTAACTGCTTTGCTTTTAAGAGTGGACTATGACGCTGGTTGATAAGGCTTCCCTTCCCGCTTCTTCCAGCTTTGCTTCCCAAAAGTCTGCTCTGTGTGTACCCTCTGCAGATGAGCATCTTTGCTTGGTTGAGTTCCTCATCCACTCTGCTCAAGTAAATCGATCTCTGTCCTCCGCTCCTCTCTTCCTTTTCGGTGCGATTTGTTCCAAATTTTTATTCTCCTTGCAGCAACTGGAAGTCGCTCCCGTTGTTAAATACTCGGCATTGTCATTGTTCGTTTATCGCTTCTTTATTTCTTTGCGCATGTGATCTTCCTCTTCCTTTTTCGTACAATTTTGATCACCGATTTGTATTCTTTTATTTTTACCCCTTCGTATAGAGATTCCATTCGCTCCTTGATTTTGTTGCATCATACTTGGCGATTCTGAAGTTCCATGGAAGCTGTTAACACGAGAAGCTGGCTCTTGCATCCTGTGACAGAGTGCAATTTGCAGTTATTTGGGCTGATTTCTGTATGGATTTCAAGCGAAGTGCGTTCTTACGCCCTCATTTCATGGATTTTTTTTACTTCGTAAATAATTTACTGTAAACTTACAATTTGTTTTATGACACTAAATCAAGCTACGCAGATACATGATTCTCTTCCTCTTTCTGTGAGATGTTTGAAGTCCCTGGAAACAATATCATCAAGGACCAACACTTCGCAACTGGAGATTTCCTCGAAGCAGTAAGTCATTTTTTTTTAAACTATGAAACTCTTGACTATGAATGATCTACATTTTTGGTGGTTGATAATTGATATTGATATCTGCAGGAGGTGCTCTTCATGCAGGTATAAATTGAGAAACCTGCCAGGTATTTTGTTCTCAAATGGTTGGCTAATATGATTTGGCACTTTCGAAGGTGTTGAACTTTGAGATTGGCACAACAAATATTGCTTTTTTTATCCTTGAAGAGCTTTGGATGCAGATCAAGTGAGTCATATTTACAAGATAGAAATTATATAGACACATCAGCTGTTTAATTCTGTCTGCTAATTCTCTTCTTTTGGAGTGAAGGAGAGTGGCCAAAGTCGGTGACCTCGTCAACTTCGAAGCATGTATGGAAATTATGGATCTTCTCTATGAAAAGGAGGAGACATCATTTATTTTCATGTATGGAAATTATGGATCTTCTCTATGAAAAGGAGGAGACATCATTTCTTTATAAGTCTCCTTGCTCTCTCGCTGCATCAATCTTGGTATTTTCTTCGTTGGTTATTTCCTAATTCCTGTTATTTATAATAACGACATGTACTTTTGGCAAGTTACTCTCTCTATATTTTTTTCTTTTGGGGGCAGGTTGCGTCTTATTTGATCACAGTCCCAAAACAGAAATGGGAGTTTCCACTTCTTCCATGGGGTAAGAAAGGTTCACCCATATATTGTTGGCTGATTTTGATCTAATACATATTTTTTAAAATGACTATCTTTAATATTTACGAATGCTTACCAGTCTCACCTGCACCAGAGCTTAGTTTTAAGTTTTTACACGTTTGTGTTGTGTACATACGTTATTCCTCATGAAAATTGAGAGAAGTTCAATTTTCAAGACGCGAAGTTTCCTATTGTTTAATGGCTGTCTATTACATTGATTTTTACATATAGGTTTTCCATTTCTCTACTTGCTAAAGATACATGATGCAAACAGTTTACAGTATCAGCTAACCACTATTACCCACTTTCAGAATTGTTACTGCAATTTGTATGTTCTGTTTCTTACAATGTTTTTGTCATTATATTCATGAATTTGTTATTAGACATCTCTAGTAATGGAAATGAGCATCTGGAAAATCGATGGCCTTGGCTCGGATTATATTATTTTGCAGAACTTAGTCTCATATCCTTCTTTTACGAATGTCCTTATAAGTTAACCTACTGGTAGATGTTTAGAGAAGGGGCTTCCTTTTCGTTGGTCTTGAAATCTATTGATGTTAGCAGCTACTGATTTCAATCTTGGCCGTTGGCCCCTATACAAGTGGTGTACGAGCTAGCTTAAAAGAATTTAGATGAGCAGAAAAGCAACTTTATCTGTAAAAACCCTCTGCTTGACCAATGATGCATTTTCTATGGCTCTGATGCCCCGTTGAGCTATTCCTGGGATTTCAATTTTAGGATTTCCCCCAGTTCATGTGTAGCTTTGAGATATTATGACATCTTAGTAGAGCATTTGGATCACCGTTATTTTCTTCACATTGTACTTAGTTCTATGAGAATCCCTTGCTTGTTGCTTCCACATCCAACAATCCATATCCTCCGATCTTTTGAGGGCTGAATTCGAAGTAAAATAAAATTAGATTGTTAATTTCTTCTCAGTTGTTTGGGAAAATGACATTTAAGTCCCACAGAAAGAATTTAATTGTAGAAAAATCTCAGAAAATTATTAAATTACTGTGAAGTCCCATGAGACTTAGGATTAATTTTTTTGAATTGTGAAATGATAGAACTGCCCCTTTGAAAAAATAACTCAAGCAATATAAATGACAATTCTATAGAGAAAAATAACAACTCAAGCAACAAAGAAAAAAATAACAACTCAAGCAATATGAATAATAATTCCAAGAGAAAGGAATAACAATTGGGGGGAGAAAAAAAAGCTTCAGCATTTTTTTTCAAGGTAGTTTTATTATTTTACAATTCAAAAAAATTAATTCCAAGTCCCGTGAGACTTCACAATAATTTAATGATTTTTTAGAATTTTTTTATAATTAGATTTTTTGTATGATATTTAAATACAATTTTTTTATTTTTTTAACATAATTTTTGGATTTACACAAGTTGAAATTGAATATAGACAGACTCCAAATACTTGGAAACTAACGAATGTATTTTGTTGTCAGTGAAGTTTGTAACTTCATACAGAGAAGAGGAGATCAAAAAAATTGTGAGGAACATTCTCAATCATGTACTCGATCCTTCCTCTGACGTACAAGGTTAGTGAACCTCGAAGGACTGAATCATTTGGGATGTCTTGAACTGTAGTTCAGTCGAACCATGATATCTCAATAATCAGTAGTGTTATGTACCAAAAAAAAAAATAATAATCAGTAGTGTTGGAATCTGTTAAGTTTGATTAACGGATCAATGATTGACTGTAAAACGGACAGATAATCTAAAACACGTATCAGATGATGCTTTTTTTTTTCCTGAGTGGGGGAGGAGAATGATCGTCCTTTGCCATTTTATTTTAATCTTTGGTGGAAAGGCGGGTAACAGTCTTGGGGCCGAATTACTAATATCTTGGTCGTACAAATTATTTGGAGCGTATTCGATTATTAAAGAATATTATTTTATTATAGTTTCAGTCGTGACATTTAAAGATGTATTTTAACTTTTGGGTACTTAAGTTTATACCTGAGGGTAATTAACGGCTTGTCCTGGCCGACATTAATATTCCTTAAGAGGAAGGGAAACTTCGCCCAGCATCGTGGGTGAGTCTAGCCTTTTTCCTAAAATTCTTCTATAAAAAAAAAACACTTCTACAACTGAGTTTGACGAAAGAAGCTAATAAAGCTTGTATAATAAGGGTGTTTGTGAATTCTAAATACTATTTATAAACTGTTTTGATGTTAATTATTTATTTACTTTAAACTCAGATCCTTCTTTGTATCAATGATCAAATTTTAAATTCATTCACCAGACAACATTTGAAATCAGGCCAGTTTAACACTGAGACAACCCTTTATGACTTAAAACAGTTCATAGAGCTTTAATGCCGATCTAATGTGCTTAAAATTAAACAGTTTTACCAACGAGAGTTGGTCCGAATGGTAAACGGCTTGGTATCGCTTAAACGAGATCTCGAGTTCGAGCCTTGGCGTACGCAGAAAATCCCCGTTAGGAGACTCACCCACCATAGCCAGATGCGCGACGCGGGTCGGATTCGGATATAGTCAGAGCAAAGCTCCGGTGAACCGGGTGGGCAACAAAAAAAAAATTAAACGGTTTCGCATATCTTTCGGAAAAAAGAAAGATACTTTGATGATAAGTGTTAAGAAAAAGTTTTTTTGTGTATAAGAGAAAGCTAAATGCCTAACATCAGGAAATTAAATCACATGAGAATTAGGTACCAAACTATCATAAAGTACAATATGCTCCAAATATAGAGGACAATAGTATAAAGTCTCTGTAGTAGTTAAACTCTTCCTAACCAGAGCATTAGTAATCTTGTTATGGAGCCTTAGAATATATTGTAATTTTAGTTCCTAAGAAAGTTGTATCAAGTTCTGTGTTTGAACATCTAACAAATTGTATCTATGACTATACCTATTGGACAACATATAAATCACATACTTAAAATTTAATTCAAGAATAATCTTCTTGAATTTTAGATCTCAAACCAACTTCAGAGCTTTATATACTATCCACTACTCCGCTTTCTTTTTTTTTTTTCCACCCGGTTTACAGAAGTTTTGCTCCGACTATATCCAGGTTTGACTTGCGTTACGCACCTGGTTATAGTGGGTGAGTCTCCCAATGAGGATTTTTTGTATACGTCAAGGCTCGAACTCGAGACTTAGTTTAAGCGATACCAAACTATTTATCACTCAGATCAACCCCGTTGGTTATCCACTACTCCGCTTTCATTACAATGCAAGATCCCACTGTTACAGTATACAAACCAAAACTGGAACAGTATGAGGCCCACGAACAACCCCCCCTCTCTCTCTTAACCCACCCCCACCCCCACAAAAGAGGTACTTTTTATTAGTTAATAAGAGTAACCTTTGTTAAGAAACATGTATTGAGGATTGTTTATCTCACTCTTGAACAATCTGTAAGCTCCTTCCTTACTTAGTAATATTAAAAGAGTGGTCAATGGCTAAATTAAATGCACAGCCACCTATATTGACTAAATAATGGTCCATCACTGGCACTGTTGATGACACTGATCCTTTGCAATTGAGTGGCGAGTTCACTCACTCTCGAATCCAATATTAGTACTGCACTGTCCCTGTTTTGGATTCCCCTGTCGGTGCCCTGTCTCTTTCCTCTGAGCTGTCAAGGACCATGAACCCAACAATCCAATTCTAACTCCTATTCAAACACCGTATCTCTTTATTTTCATATTGATTTTCAACATATATTAATACTCGTAGAACACCCCCCCTCCCTCCACCAAGGGTTGAGAGCGACCTATAGGCTCCAAATTCAGACATATCTCTTGACTTGTCAGGCTAATCTTTCTTTTTTAATTATAAGCCACTGATACTCATAATCTTTTACATGATGATGCCCCGTTTCACAGATTTTATGGATACCAGATCATGCTGATGGCCATACGTCTCTACTTTTTAATTTCGCTTTTGGGTCCCAAAAGGTGGTTGAACCAATATCTCATTAACATTTCTCTTAATTGAGGTATTTACATGGTAATCCACATGTGTGGCAGACACAACTTGTAGCTAAGTGAAGCGAGCTTTGCAAATGAAGAATATAATGATGATCCAATGCAAAGAGAGAAGAGAGTGAATAATAATGAAGCATTTATGGGGTGGAAAGAGGGGGCCAATCGTCGGGTGTCCCTTGATTAATTTCGAACCCATCACTTCCTCTTTTGCAGCAAACAGGATTAACGATACCCACAATATTTTATATACACGTGAGCCATATATATATATATATATATATATGCTTTTATTTTATATATACCAAACAAGATGTGTCTCCTCCTTCCTCTTTTGCTTCTGCAACCAAACCACCATTATGTGTCAGCGTTGCAAGAGAGGAGGAGTAATAACTGTCGACTCATTTCAAAGCTTTAACATTACATTTGGCCAAATAATATAATATTGCTGAGAGGGGTTGGTTGCCCCATAGAGAAGCCAATTTGATGATAAACGACATGCTTCTCCTGTATTCGTTGTTTTGGAATTTCATTTCTTTCATCACTATAGCACCACCTGATCCAACCATGCATGTTACTTACTTGTTACCAGTAATGATAGAAGCCAATTTCATAATAAGTGGAATTACACATACACGTGCGTGTGTTGTGGAAAATATTAATGAGATGGACCCATCCATGCATGGATGTCAGAGAGTACTTTTCTGACTCCTTATGATGCGTGGGTTCTACCACATCACAACGTACCATATATATATATATATATATATATATATTAGTTGAACAGATATGCCAATATTAATATATAGCCGCAAGCAAGTACCGTATAATATTATTAGGCTCATTATTTAACATATATATCTATATGAATATGAATGTGTCCGTTAGTTTGTTGGATTTGAGTAGCATCAATTTCTTCCTTCTGTGTATTGGAAAATAGCAACACAAGATGTGATATTGTCACACTGACGAGTGACAGATTAATAATAATGATCCATTTCACGGGTAACTAAGCCTGCTGCCCCCGCTTCACGCATCATATTGTTCCACAACTCTCTCTCTCTCTCTACATATATATGTATATATATATATATATGATCCTAATTCTGGGACGTTAGTTATGAGATTGCCAGAAAAATACTAACAAATGGTGAGGGCATGAGTTGGAACACATGTCATCGAGTTATCTTGTTAACGTTGTAATAGTTTAATGAAGAATTATACTAATCCTCTTCATTAATTAACAACTTTTGTTGTAAGAATCTCGCAACGGTCTGACAGGGTATGTGTGTGTATATATATATATATAGCTTATCCATGCTGCACTGTCAAAGCTTGGATGTTTTGGGAGTACTGCAAATACTAAATCAATATTTTCTTAAAAGAAATTCATTAGCTTTTTTTTTCTTACACCCCATCTCCTTTTTTTCACTTTTTTAAGTGTGAGAATTTTGCGGCAAAAACATTAAGAAGATATGGACTCTTATCATTTATGAAATCAAATTTATGTGATATATATATTAAAATTAATTAATGGCCTAGAGATTTGCATGATAGAAGAAAGCATATGTGGAATACGATTAAATAGAGAGATATAAAAGGAAAGTTTGGTGTTGGCAAAGAAAGCGATGTTCATGAATGATGCTTTAGCTTTAATAAACCTTTTTGTTTAGTTTACGTACGGTTATGATTGCTATTTGGTGAGTAATTAAATGTTAATCTAATGAAACATGTCACATGCTAATGTAATTTGGTGCTTTATATCCGATATTGTCGACTAATAATTCCAATAAGAAGCCCACACACACAGCCTTTTTTTTCCCTTTAGTTTGATATGTTTGAGTTAGTTTTCACTTTGGATTCGTTGAGATTGATCTCATAACAACGGTACAAATGTCTCCCCCCATCCCTTTAATTTCTTTTCAATGATAGAGTGCCGAGTGCATACTCTCTTGTGTTTTCTTATCATCCTTATTTGCTACTCATGTTTTCTTAATATGTTCCTTCCCATGTAAAGCTCCATTCTTTAACTTTCTACCACTTGTTCCTCTAGCGGAGCCCAAATTTAAGAACGAGGGAATCGAGATTAAAAAGCACATGTAATTAATTCAACGTTCATATGAATTCTAAGGGGCCAGAAGTACATATATCATATCTATACAATACTACTGAGAAAAACTTGTGGCCCATTTAGTTCAACTGTAATTTAATACAATCGAATGAAACGTAATGCAATGATGATTACTATGTCGTTAGCAATGAGTTAATTTTTTTATATTTAATTAAGTAGGTAAAAAAAACAGAGAGAGAGAAAAATAAACCCCATATATGAATCTTGATTATCATGAAAGCTGCAATGATGATTATCATTCCTATCAGAAAAACTCAACCACACACTGGTAATCGAACGGTCTCTTAAAAGCTTGGCAAGGCTATATTCCCCCTCTCTCTCTCACCCTCACTCACTCACTCACACACGCGCACGAACAAAAGTATCTTCTTATCTTCTAGTCATCCCACACAACAGTGAAGCTGAGATGATTGCAAAACGGAAAAAAAGATTTTGTTGTGAACTGCAATGACCCACGTAATGCAAGAATAAGAATAATATCAAATAGAATTTTTTTTAGTGTTTCTTAATTTTTTTTCATACATAGTTTAACGTAAACAGAATTTCACATACATGTCATATTTCTGCATCTGTCTTGTGTTGTTAATTTATGTACAGCTGTTAATTTCACTGTCCTGAGTGCTTGTCCCCCTCTTCTTATAACTCGGAAAGCGCTTTCAAAGTGTTAGTGATCTGTTCTGTCAATGGACCATTTTAGTGATTCCATTTTCTTAGTAAAGTATGATTATGTTGTAAATATTTAAAAAATCATAAAAAATTGAAAACGGACCCATTTTTTACCCATAAGATGTCAAAATTTCTGCAACACTCTCGCCTTCGTCGTCTATCTCTGTTAATTATACAAGCTCAGCTAGCCAGGAGGAAAAATAAAGACAAAATATTAATCAACTTCAAATATTGACCTTACTTGTGATCCAGTTTTTCTGACATTCTTTACTTTATATATATAGAGAGAGAGAGAGAGAGGAGCCAACTTTTTAAGTCATAATATAATAATAAGCAGTGAATATAAATATAACTACGGCATCATGATTTGTATGATTGTGGTGATGAGGGTGAGGGAACAGTGTGAAGGGGAAAGAGGGGAGGAGAGGGGTCCATATATATATATATATATATATATATGATCATTCTTATCGCTACTTTAGGCTTCTTCATTCAGGCAATATAGAGGAGGTAGTTGCCATCTCTCTTTATCTCTCTGCCATCCATGCATTATTGCCTTATATGTACATGAATTCATTAGTTGAGGATTAAAATAATACTAAGGGATGATAATTTGTTTAATATGATCCTATAGTGTCGTTATTATTCAGCAATCAATTGATCGATGTGATGCCTAATCCAACAAACCAATAATTGCCTCGCTTTAATAAGAGATAAGTCATTTATATGCATATAATTATGTTAGTTAGATATACGTCCACCCCATATATATATATATATATATATATGCGTTTCCGGGTGAGATATGCCATACAGCGATTAGGGCAAGTTGCCCCTTCATTAGGTACCATCCTTTAATCCGTTCTCTGTCAACTTTTTAGGCATAAGCCATACCTTTTTCATTCTTCACATCATTCTCTAACTAATTAAGTTTTTGGCTTCAATTATTATTCACATCAACTAACTTTTGAATACATCATAAAGTTATTTTAAGTATACATGATTACACATCCATCCGGGCATATCATATCTTTATTCCTGTTATATATATAGCGCTTCATTCCAAAATTTGTATTACCTCATTATTAGCAAGAAATAATCTCGTTATTTAACGGCTTATGTTCTTCAAATATATAATCAAGTTGAAAGCTATACGTCTTGATTAAGTGATTTCTTCTTTGTCTGGTGTAGTAGCTAGTCTGGTTTCTATATTCTTTCCATATGTTTCAGTTTTACTTTAAATCATGGTTGAGTTGGACCATGAACAGGAATATATCCATTTGTAAGAATACAAAAACGACAGTGCATATTTTTGTAGACGAGTCTATTTATCAGCTGGGTCCATTAATATTTCCTATATATATATATATATAAAAGGAAGAGACGCCCATCGATCGGGGAGATTCGTATTCGTTTAGAGTGAGTAATCATAATTAGAGTGACCCACATACACACCAAACCTTATCATCTAGAATATCTCGCTCATATAATACAAGATTATGAGCGAATTATATCCTTATATTTAGGCATGCATATGTACTAACGCTTAAAGATCTTCATCTATTGACCGACCTGCAAATGGATTGAAGAACCAAACAGCAGTTTTGACTTGCGTCAAAAAAAAAATTAAGTGTTGACGATGAGCAGGGGTTAAAAAAAGAATGATTTGGTAAAAATGATTGAATATATTAAAGCTCATTTTTCTGCGAACTAAAGTTGTTCCCCCCACACTTCTCCACTAAATTTAAGATAATATTCTCACTCAATAAAGCATGCATATAAAAGTGTCCGATTCGGGATAAAGTGAGGGAGAATTGACATTTTGAACTGTGAGTAAATTAAACAACGCAAAATATATATTAGATTTTGTTTAATTATGATTATTTTTCTGTAGTACTGAATTTTTATTAACACAAGAACAAAATGATCATGATATGGATCACCAATCTCATACATGATTCCCTGTTATGATATCTCGTCTCACCTTTACAAAAGTTCCACCTTACTGGCTGTAATTATGAAGAAAGATTATCATGCCATTTAACCCATAATCCATTGCTTATGAAGGAGAACAAAACTTAGGCATCTTATAAGTTAGGAGTTGTATGGGTGATTAAAGGAAACCAGAACTCCAAGTCAGAGAGAGAGCGAGAGATTGTAAATTATTGATATTGAACGAATTGAAACATTAGAAGTATTCTTTCTTCTTCTTATTCTTTTTATCAGAAATTCTATGATATCGACAAAAATGTTTAATTAATTATATAGAGTTTGAAATTATTTTTGGTGCTATATATTATGCTTTGTTCCCTAAGACGCACATGAAATATGGGCGTGACAACTTTTATTCCACAGAATAGACTGTTAACCAAATTGGGAGTTATTTAGCCCTTGAAATTGACTCATGCCTGCATGACGAACACAGATCAACAATCCTAATATAAACCTCGTTTATTTCATTTTCTTGATATTTAGTTTGATAATTAAAGAGCTGAACTTTATTGCCAATGACCTCTCATCTTTCATATAGGAAAAGCGTTTTCCAAATGATGAGCCAATCTATATAATTTCGTCTAATTGATCACTCTCTTTTTTTAAAAACTATTTCCTTTTTGTTCTTGGTATTGTACTAATTAATCTGAAAGGAATTATTCACTTAGTATGTACTAATTAATCCGAAAGAACATTATTTGAAATTAAATCTTAATCTTAATTGTATTTATTACTTCATCAAAATAATAAAAACAAACTTGCGAAATATTGTAGAGCAAATTAATTCCTTTAATTTGACAAGTGCTTAAAAAAATCACAAATATAACTCGGTGTCTATTCTTTGAACCCTATGACTCACCTTCAAAAGTAAAACTAGCACGGAAAAGCATCCCCATGGCACCTTTCTTCCTCCCCAGAATCTCTCTCCAAAAAGAACGACTTTTAATCAAAGAATTCATTCTTCATCAGTTGCGCCTACACAATGTTGAGAATATGGCAAAGTTCTTAATTACTACCCCTGAAAATTTTTAGTCTTCTTTAATCCTCTCATTTACTTATTTATTTATCTTCTTCTCTTTTGTCCTTTTACTGAAACTTCAACGTCAGAACAGCTACTTGAGTCTCTCCAATGTCAATTTTTCAGACGTCTGTTCACGCGCTTCTATCGGGTCATACCCTCTGATTCTGCTACTATTGGGCCGTGGATTCCACGCTCCGTTTTTGAGGATAAGGATGACGTATTCCCCTGTCTTGAAACAACTCTGCATTTTCTCACACTTCCATGAAACTGAGAGAATAATAATGCCCACTACAAATTGTTGGCTAATGTGCGCAGATCCAACAATTCCCAGAAACAAAGCTCTTTCGTTTTAGTCTTTACCTGCTACATTGGCGCATTTTAGCCAACTACCGAAGCTAGGAAAGCATTATCCTTCTTCTTTGCCCCTTGGCTTTGCTCCAGCTTTTTCTCTTTTTTCTTACTAACCTAATCCGACCCCAACAATAATCGATCATGACAATCATTTTTCCCTCCTGGGCGACTTTACTTCCATGTTCTCTCTTCCTCCCTCCCTTTACAGATCCTATTATATCTTTTCTGAATTTTTCCTTTTAGGCTAAAAGAATCTGAAAAGAGAGAGTTTTTCTTCGAGCTTTGGATCTGGTTAGGCCGAGCTTGTTTGAAGCAATGAAAGCAACGAATGTTTATTGGTCTTTTGTCCTCTCCTTGACCTAGACTACCCACCGAGTTTCTTGCTTCTTCTTTAGATTTCTGCAGGCTCTTCCTTATTAGACTCTGTTTCTGGGAACTTGTGGTTCAGTCTTGCGTTGCCTTCTTTGGCGTCGCGGGTGTTGCACTTACTGGAGGCTTCCTTTCATATTCAGCACTACTTTCATAGAGCGAAAGATTAAAGAGAGAGAAGCTGAGACTTCTGAATAATGCTGGCCATTGGAAGTCCTACCCCCGGTCTCCGGAACAGCACTACCTGCGCTGCTTTGCTCAGACAACTCGAGGTCTTTCTCTCTTTCTTTTCTTCTGTCATTTCTCTGACTTTATGGTTTGCTCAGAAAACTGCAGGTGTTCTAAGTCTCTGGATTTTTGGGTTTCAGAGAAGACATGGGATTATGCTGTTCTTCTCAATGAAGAATTTGCTTCTAATTGTTTGTTTTTGATACCGATTCTTTTACTCATTCGTGGCAATTCTCTCCCCAATGATGTCTTATTTCTCTTCTGTTTTACTTTTTTGGTACATAATAAATCATAAGATCTTATAAAGTAAACATACATTTGGGTTTCTGTTGGTTATTTTTATTCAGGGGACATGAGGTAGTGTCCTGTTATTTTCCTCTTGAGACGAACTAGATTAGGAACGCTTCTTCTTCCTCCTCCTACATTTTTGGGTTATGCTTGTCTTGATGATTAATGTTTTCTCGTGTGAAATATATTCGTAGAGTTGAAGTAGATTGATTTTCTACAACTAGGTTACTTTCAAATTGCAATTTTTCTGATTTAGATCATTGGGTTCCATCTTAATTCTTGGTTTTGCTTTCTTCTTTTGCATTTCGCCTTTTATAAGACGTTTTCTTTCTCTACATTTGCAGTTCATATTGAGTTTGAAGTGCTCTGTTTGGGTCCTTTTTTGGACTTATAATTTTCACCTAAATGTAATCAGTGGGTTCTAGAATAAGTGGGAAGTCGGGCCTTGGGAATTCTAGAACATTTCTGCCTGCGCTTAGCGGAAAATGAATTCACCCGCAGAGATTGATGGATAGATAGAGAAAGATTAATGAATAGGATATCTTAAAAGTCCTTTTTCTTCAATGTTCTCATTTTCTCTGTTATTCTATTTCCCTTTTCCTTTTGTTGCTTTTTTAGCTACTCACCATATTTGGGTTGATTGACTGCATCTTGTGCGCAGCAAATATTGAATGATATTGGAGAGACTGATGTGGATAGAGATCGCGTGTTTTTGGAACTTGAGAGAGAATGCTTAGAAGTTTACAGGAGAAAGGTTGATGAGGCAGCTAACACCAAAGCACGCCTTCATCAGACTGTTGCAGCCAAGGAAGCAGAGCTTGCAACACTAATGGCTGCTCTTGGAGAACTTAATATTCATTCATCGGTAAGAAAATGACCATCCGTGGCTCTATGCTATCCATTGATTAAAAAAAAAACTCTTAATTGTCCAGCATATTATCGGAGATGCATCTTAGACGGTGCAATGTTGTTTTAGGTACAAGTTTTCTTGAATTTTACTTGAGAGGGCACAAAATGTCATTGTGTGATCCGACTTCCTTATCTGGTCATCTGATGAAATTTACAGATCAAGATGGAGAAGAGATCTTCATCCCTGAAGGACAAACTTGCATCAGTCGCACCATTGGTTGAAGATTTAAAGATGAAACATGAGGAAAGATTGAAACAATTTGCTGATGTAAAGGCTCAAATAGAAAAGATAAGTGGCGAAATTTCTGGATACCATCCTGCTATCAGCACATTAGTTCTTGATGAACAGGATCTGTCGCTTAGAAGACTTAATGAATTTCAAACACATCTTCGCAGTCTTCAAAAAGAGAAGGTATAACAGACTCTTGAGACTCCTTGGGGTAGTTTCTACAAATCTTGATTCAAAAATAAATCATCTCTGATGGTGTTAATAGTCACACACCATCTGCTCACCTCCTTTTCTTTTTTTACCCCCTTTACCATTATGCTGGGTGCATTCTCTCACTTCATTATGCTGTTCCACTTTTAACATACTTATTCATTTACTGTACTTGTTCTTTGCAGTCTGACCGCCTTAATAAGGTCTTGCAATATGTGAATGAGGTGCATTCTCTATGTGGTGTACTTGGATTAGATTTTGGCCAGACAGTGGGTGATGTACATCCAAGCTTGCATGGGACTGACGTGGAACAATCGACTAATATTAGTAATAGCACGTTGGAAGGCCTGGAGCATACCATTATGAAGTTAAAAACAGAAAGGAAAGCTCGCATCCTGAAGGTATTGTATATACACCACTCTTAATATTTTTTTCATGTCTTTCTAACTTATTCCTATTTCTTTTTACTTTTTCCCCCTTTTCTCCTATAGCTTTGGTTTTTGAAGTAAGTATCTTTGAAAATGCAGCTGAAGGATATTGTTACTAAACTGTTTGAACTTTGGAATTTGATGGATTCATCAAAAGAAGAGAGGAATGGTTTCTCAAGTATTACTTCTATTCTTGGATCTTCAGAATCAGAAATCACGGATCGAGGAGCTCTTTCTACAGAAATGATAGAAAAGGTCTCAATGCTTCTCTCTCTCCCCTTTAATTAATTGTTTTGGCGTTTAATCCCTAGATGTAGAGGACCAAGATTGATATGCAATTTTACAGGCATCAGCAGAAGTGGAGAGGCTAGCGAAGCTGAAAGCAAGCCGAATGAAGGAACTTGTTTTGAAAAGGCGGTCAGAGTTAGAAGAAATATGTAGATTGACTCATATTCAACCTGATACAAGCACTGCTGCTGAGAAATCTTGTGCATTAATAGATTCCGGTTCGTTTCTTGGTTCTTCCCATCATTATTGCAAATTAACTTGAAAAGAACAGACCTTTATGTAGGTTGCTGTTTTGTACAGGCCTAGTTGATCCTTCTGAACTATTCGCAAATATTGAAGCACAGATTACAAAGGTAAAGGATGAGGCTTTGAGCAGAAAAGAAGTAACAGATAGGATAGATAAGTGGCTTTTTGCATGTGAAGAGGAGAATTGGCTTGAAGACTATAATCAAGTAAGCCAAAATTCCATTTTGTTTAACTTACAAGTACATTGCTAGAAGTTAGACCGTAAGTTTTTCCCCATCTTTCTTCTGTGTTTGTCCTCTCTCTGCCAAGTTAGATCACCTAGCTTGTTCTCTTAAGGATTTCAATGAATTTCAGGATGATAATCGGTACAATGCTGGAAGAGGTGCTCATATTAATCTTAAACGTGCAGAACGAGCAAGAGTGACTGTAAGCAAAATACCAGGTAAGCTTTCATCATGGCCTATATGTTATTGACGATATTTTGGAGCAATGTTAATCGTGTATTCTGTTATCAGCAATGGTTGACAATCTTATCTACAAAACAATAGCCTGGGAAGATGAGAAGAAGGCACATTTTCTTTATGATGGGGTGAGTCCTGTAGTGTAAATGCTTATTATTATTATTATTATTATTATTATTATTATTATTTTCTCTGTGGTACTTCTTGTAAGATATTGAACATGAATGTCGATAATATATGCAGGTGCCGTTGGTGTCTATACTGGAGGATTACAAGTTGACCAGACAACAGAAAGAAGAAGAGAAGAGAAGATCCAGGGTAGGTTACTAATTTATCATCACTGGCCATATCACATAAACATTTGTTCATATCCACAAATTGATCTCTGAATATGTGTTGATTGGTGTGATTGTTCTTGAATCTCGTAGGACCAAAAGAAGCTGCAAGATCTACTCAATAACCAGAAGGAAGCCATGTATGGTTCCAAACCCAGTCCAAGAAAAAGTAACAGCTTTAGGAAGACAAATGGGTACCGGTCCAATGGCAACGGATCAATGACTCCCACACCTCGACGAAACTCAGTAGGAAGCGGATCATCTGAACTTCTTACACCCCGCTCATACTCTGGACGCCAAAATGGATATTTTGAGGTGAGAAGATTGTCTACTGCTCCTCTGAACTTTGTGGCCATCTCTAAAGAAGATACAATGTCTTACGCGTCTCTTTGTGGTTCGGAGCCTGGATCCCCTCCCCAGGGCTAACATAAGAGAACAGACAAGGTATTTCAGGCTTCAGTTCTCTTTGTTCGAGCCCTTATATTGCTTGTTATTATTCACAACGACTTGGTCTTGGTCAAAATCGTCAAAATCCTTGAGAATCCGAAGCCGCATGTCCTCCGATAGACCTGAAGTTTAATATCAAATCTATTTGTGCTTGTTCAGGGACCGCCTACTATATTCTTGGCCGTGCCTAGCGTAAACCTTGTGAATATGAGAAGGATTGTATACAGTTATGTGCTTGTAATAAAAGGAGGTATACGTGAGCAGTGGTTACTGATAATTGAGGACACAGATTTGGATGCTTATGATCTGAAGAACATGATGAAGCTTATGGGATGGCTTTTACTGAGATAGGATAGCTTTACTGACCGTGTATGTCGTGAGTTTTGTTTGTGTTCCATCATCTATGTATCGACCTGTATATATATATATATATATGTTTTTCGGGTGTGATGGTAAATTAATATTTATGATTTTAAGCTTCTTAATAGGATCTGTTTGTGATAATTGAGCGGTGAGGTAAAAGCGGGATATCACCGAATCCTCTGACTCTGATAGTAGGAAGAGGACAAGCGAGGTTGTTGATGAATGAATGGCTTTGTCGTCAAGTATCATGTATCTTACGCAGCCACGCCGGGAGCACAGAGCGAATATAAGATATATCTTTCTTATTCCAACACAAACCACCCCCACCCCACCCCAAAAAAAAAACACAACCTCACTTTTTTCGGATTTAATAATTGTTTTTAAAATTATGGATAAGAATCTCTTGGGGCAACAATGATAACAAAATAATTGAATGATGATTGGACTTGGATCTTTCATGGTTTTCTCTGTTGGACGTTCTTCTGTCATATCTTCAGTTTTACAAGACCAATGCTGCTGTCCAATGAAATTGTCATATAGTGTCGAATTACGAAATTACTAATCATTTTGGGCCTTTAAAAGAAATTTAATTCGTTTATCAAAAAAACTAATACTCCTCCTCCAATCATGACATAATCTCTTTAAAATATTTCATATAACATTAGATTATATATATATATATATATATATATATATATATTCATAAGTTATATGAATTGGAATATATGTGTACAAACACTTTGAAAAAGAGAGGCTTCGTAAGGCAATATGACGGCTTGATTCGAATGCGATTACGATTGTAAAGTGGAAGATAGGCGTTTCCTTCATGAGTTGTATGGTAATATGGTTAATTAAGAAGCATATTATGGCCATCACAAGAGTAAATTAGAGGTTTAGGAATTAATAACCATCATTTGCTTCTGTACAAAGTGACTCAAGGGCACCTTCCACTGTTTGGATAGCGGGGGCTTGCATAATACAAACTGATTTCTTCCAATAAGAAGAATATTGAGAATCTGCGTTAACTTAGATGCCCTTTCGCCAAATGTATCCTCTCTCTCTCTCTCTCTCAAGAACAAACCAACAATGTTATGCAGCATGCAAAAGAAACCAGAACTGTACGGGACCCAAGGGGGATGGCGTATGGAGCTTTTCTTTTGGGTTCTGATAATTCTCATGCTTTGATTTGCTTGTCAGGGTTAATTATTACACTCTCTTGTGAGGGGCTGAAGGATTTTATTTGATTACCTTTTCTTGTAATCACGAATGAGATCTCCACAGGTCACAACCATGTTTGAAATTAATTAAAGTGGCGCCACGCACAAAGCATCAATAAGAAATTAAGTCTGTGATCCCAAATAGTGAAATTACAATTTATAAAGTGATTAACTAAACACATGGATTTGATCGGATCCACATTCGCCCACGTAACATCAACTAGCAGAGGTCATTATCCTTACTAGGAAATTAAGGCCCACTAAATACGCTCATCAGACATAAAATTATGACTACTTTGCAATAAAGTGGCATAGATGGATGATCACATTGTAGATTTAGAGCTTAATCTCTTCCATGCTAAAAATGAGGGGCATCACCAAGTGTTTGATTGCTCTCCACTTTTGATCTTCATCCTCTCCAAGTGGGACTTGCCATTGAGATTCTGAGAGAAGAAGTCTTTGAAGTAATCTTCCATGAGAATCCTCCTGAACAGAGGAGGATTCTCAGGGGTTATCAAGCTTTTGCACGGCCCAATCTCTGCCTCAAACTTGGGGTTGAAAAACATGGCAATCGAGATTCTCTCTCTCTCTTTGTTCACCGCTGCTCTGTGCTCTATGCTGCTGTAGGCCCCATTGCTCAGAATCTGCAGACTCTCCCAGAAGCATGCAGGTGAACGAGCAAGGGCAGATCATGAACCGTCTTAAAAAAGGGCTAGTTCAAAATTTAGGTAGCTAGATACAAGCAAGTAAAAGAGGAAACGTGTGCTTTACTTGGTTCTTTTCACCTTTCATATATGTGTGTGTGTGTGTGTGTGAGTTATGAAGCCTACTTTTCCCCCATCTGTTAGACTGTATATAAACTACTATAAGAATCACCAGTTTTGAATTCTCAGACTTGTTGCTTCCTGAGCTATTAGCTAGGTGGTTTGATGACTTTCGTAAGAATTGATTATATGAACACTGGATTAAGAAAGTGTGAACAATAAGAAGCGGGAATGTTTTCTTTTATTTTGTTTAAATTTTACATGAAAAGGATACAAAATAATCGATCAAACTTGGGGTTCTTTATTGAAATTTTTACTCTCCCAACTATCTGAGCTAGCTAGGTGACAATATTGTCCTATATATATATATATATAATATAGGGGGAAAGTCCCATCGTGGGGGCGGCCCGGTCATTAAAAACTGGCATGATTATGAAAGTATGAACTCAATCTCTTAAATAATTATGGGAATACTCAAAAATATGAATTCGTGGTCAATTCGTATTTTATATAACCTTTTATGGGAATTGTATTCATTAAATGAACTTGACAGCTTTCGAAAGAAATAAGAAAATGTCATCATTGACATCAGGATGAAGTGGGTATCGTGGAAAAAAGCATGATTAGCAATATTGAACTCAATGCAAGAAAAATCAAACCTCTAGGGCTAAATGCAATAAACCACGTGCTTTTCATTTCTATGGATTATATAGTGAGAAAATGGAAGAGAGGGGCCAAAAAAAATAAAATAATGACGGACCTCCATGATGTCTCCGACGTTAACTACAAAGGCGTCTGCGAGAAAGCTCACAGGGATCCAAACCCCATCTTTCTTGATTTCCAGGCCTTCCACTCCATTCACCTGATGAAGTATCGTTATCCCCGTCGCGTCAGAGTGCGGCGTGAGCCCTACGACCAGCTCCGGCTCCGGACATGGCGGATAATACGTCATCCTCACCGACTGCATCCCGTCCTCAAAGAGTTCCTCCACCTCCTTCATCTCTATCTTTATGGCTTCTGCAAATAATCCCAGAAGTTCCATCGCCAATTTCCTCACCTCCGTGAAGTACGTCTCTAGGGTATCCCTGTGTGAATATATATAGATATGACAGATTTGCAGTTGGTGATATATATATATAATGTCGATGAATTAACAAACCTGAGTGATGGAGGGAGTTGTGGGACCAGATATGGTTTTCTTCGGTGAAGAGGGTTGATCACAGCGTAGAATCTGTCTCCCCAATCCATCTTCTGATCCTCACATCTGATGACAGTTCCATAGCCTTGAATATCTCCTGGTCTGATTTGGTATTTCTTCTTCTCTTCACTGGGCAGCTGGAAGAATTTCTCGATCTCGACTTTCAGTTGCCCTAGAAGCTCAGGGCTCACTCCATGGTTAACCACCTGTAAGATATATATATATATATATGCATCAACAAAAAATTGCAAATTGGGTGAATAATGGTAACCTTTTCATGGTTATATAATGATTAAAAACCTGAAAGAAACCCCAGTCCTTGCATGTTGAGAACAAGTTGTGAAGTTGAGTGTGTCTGTCATTTGCAGAATCCAAGAAGCATTTCAAGTCAAGCACGGGGATAGTGGGCAAAGGAGTGGAGTGATGGGTTTGTAGGAGAGGTTCTCGTTCAGGACGAATATAGTTTTGGGGTATTGTATTAAGGGCTATCCTTGACATGTCGTCCATGACCCCTAGAACTGAACCGGTGCTCCTAAATACGTTAGCCATTGGTGAAGACGAGTGAAGAGCAAGCTCTAGCGAACACACATGTATATATAAGTACAGCAGAAGGGTACTAGTATGGTGTATTTATGCAGTGTGTGTGCAGGTGGAGTGTTCATTTTGGACCCAGCCAAAATATTCAATGTTAAAAAAATTAGTAAAGTAACTCGAGCACTGACTAATGTTTGACCAATGTGTCAGGCGTTGGTTAAATTATATTTAATATTGTAGCAGAATAAAATCATGTGCACTATTTTGTGAAGTCGCATATTCCATATATAGCCAAGTTTATGGAGAATTTGCATTTGAGTTCTTCTTAACATTATTGTCATCTAATTATGGTCGATATGCAACAATTTCTGTCAGGGAGTCGTGTCAAATTAAATTTATCAACTTTTCCGATTTAGATTAACAATATTAGTGATTAGTACATACATTTGTTTTGGACATGAATTAATGTAAGATAGAGAGGGGGTGAACATGTGTGATACATGGAAAAAAAATAATAATTCATTGACGAATATTGGGCTAGCTGCTGGCTGAACATTTAAAAGTTCAGAAAGCGATTAACGGATAAGATTGAAAAAAGACAATCAGACAGAGAGATCTATTCTAATTTGATCCAACTATCTACACGTAGTCTCTCCTCGAGAATCCTCATAAGATTTGTTTTCTCACTAGAATAATCTCAGTTACAAACAAGGACAACAGTTTAACTTAAAAATGTTTTATCTAATCTTAAACTCGATCCCGCGCATGAAAGTTTTCTTGTGCTCACCAACAACATCAGCAGACATGAAACTGTAGGTTTCCTAAAATCACCTTCAAGTTTTCATAAGAGCACCTAGAACTTCAAGTTCTCACAAGCAGCTTACTTTAAACTTCCCACAAATTAAAGATAAGGGAAATTTCTCGGACAAGGAATAAATATTAGTTTTTGTTTTCTTAATTATAAAAGAGATTTTTAATACGCATATTAAATTTGTGAAATTCTTTGAGGACGAATAACGTGGGATGAGAGGCAAATCAAAAGGTGTGATTTTTCTTTATGAAGGTCATAGTTAATAGGCATTGCGTGTATTAAAAACTCAATCATTAATGTAATACCTAGTTTCTAATATAAATTATATTACAAACTAAATTTTATATTAAAAATCGGAAGAATACCTGATTTAGATGATCCTTACCTCATCAACACTGCTGCGAGGGCATATAATTGTGTGAATGATTTGTGTGTGGTAATTAATAAAAGATTTGTGTGAATATCCGACCAAGTTAATTTATTATGGATTCACACATTTGTTGATGCTTATTATAATAGATTAACAATAGATGTGTTATCATTGTTTGCTTTGGATTAGTAAGAGCATTGTAATTAATTATAATTTGAGTCACTAGTAGTAATTACGAAGGAACTTTACCCTCCAGGCGTGATGGAATACGAGCTAACTATGAATTAAAGTAAACATCAACAAATAAGGCATGTACTAATATTTTAAGCTTCTAAAACCATATAATTCTCGAGGGGGAATGCACACAATCAATCACAAACTTGTGATTAATGAATATTTCCGTTAAAGTATCACGAACCAATACTATATATAGGCAATTGCAAAATGAGGCACGGCATATAAGTTGTATTTCATTCATCCATCCCCTATCACATTAACGTTCCTATGGTCATATAAATAATCATAGCATTTGGTTTTGTAGGGACTAGGTATTTGATGCACTTGTGATCATGTCCAGGGGAGAAAACAAAATAATATAAATTTCAATTTCATGTATTTGTTATTTTACAAATCCAGTTTTAGGGAAAAAATTTGGATTTTTCTTAAAGAAAGTCAGTGATAAATTATGTTTGGAACGTTCATATAATTTCTATTTATTTTCTTTTGTTGGTGCTAATAAAATGGAACACGTGTGAATGTTTGGTATGAGAATATTAATGATTCTTTTGAAATATAGCAGCTTTTTTTTTTTTTACATGAAAATAGAGCGTAATTATAATTTTGGCGTGGGAAAGGGAAAGAGAACCTCACCCAACCATTATTTCCCTAAACTAAAAACGTGTTTGCTTATTATTTTAGGGAGATGCTTATTGTTTTCTTAAAGCCAAAAATTAAAAGGAAAAAAGAAGATAGGGAAACGGGCAAATCACGTTTGTGATAAAGACGCGTAGCAGAGTGCTTGTGCCAGCCAGCACATAATAACATAACATGGTCAAACTTTACCTATGACTCAAATAATGTTTTCTTTGTCACTCCCAGCCATTTCCTCCCCTCTGTAATCCACGAACTCCCCAAATTGCTTTCTACTTTGCTTGAGCGATTTTATGGGCTTCTGAAGAAAGCGTGGTTAGCCCAATGAAGAACCAGCCCAACAAGGATCCTAGGGTCATCAAAGGAAAGGAAGCATCACGGTTGAGTCTAGCCGAAAAATGAGAGATGCCTCGTATTTAATATTTAATGGTATTATTAGTTTAAGAGAGTTTAGAATTTAATTTCTCCATAGTTTAAATAGTTATTTTATTTTTTGGCTCCACCCTTTTATAATAAAAAAAAATATTTAATAATATTTTAAATAGGATCGTCCTGATAAAAAAAATATTTGTGTGGTATCCAAAAAACTAAAAAGAAAAATGGGAAGGAACATGGTGACCGCTGTGTGGCAAATGAAAGTAGTTCTTATCTCCCACACACATGATAAGGCGAGAGTCTATTTAATGACTTCAATAGGGACAATTTTTGGAAAGAAAAACAAATTGAAGTAATAATAAGCAGCCTCATCCTATAAAGAGAAGAATATAAATTTAAATTTTGAGAAACACATTAATTTTTTTACGCAGCACTTTTTTTTTTTTGTAAGGAAGTAATCTCTCTTGAATGATTTACAAGGTGAAATATGTGGAGGGGGTGAAAACTAGGGGTCCTATATATATTTCACTTGTAACTTGGCTGAGGATCATCTATAGCTCATTCAAGTGGAATTATTAATTCTTTACACATATTTGTAAATGATGGGACTACATGGTCCCCTAAACGTGATTTTAATTTTCCTACTTTTAGAGACGCCATGACATCACATTAATTTGCCCAAAAAACACAAAACACACCGAACATATGGACGCTTGCTGAATTTCATGGCAAAGAGATAACAAAACAAAGATAAGGAGAAGAAGACATACCAAATGCAGAGAACGAAAAAGGCTCTTCCTATTTCCTCCAACATTTTGACTTCTTCTGCATACTTCAACCTAATTACGTGAACTAATTTTCACTGTTCAATTCCATTCTAGATTGCTTCCTCCACGAAAAAAGTCAAAAAAAAAAAAAGAACAAAAGTTAGGATAATACTTTTGCTACTGGCCTTATCTTTTATGGAATAAAAAATGATTGGACAGCATAATTTTGTAAGATTCTCTTGGATGTTTACAATTATATTTTCATAATATAACTTACATAAACAAAACTTCTCAAAGACCCAACTATGTTGTGGAGTAGCGAAAAATATGCAATTATCTTATTTTTATTATAAAATTTGTAATTGTAAATAGAAAAAGCTATTGAAATTAAGGAGAATGACAATTAAATACCTATATATATAAGAGAACTACTAATACAAAATGAGGAAATTTATAACTCACACTTCTATATTCTTCCTTGAAAATATCATATTTACATAACAAACCATATTATTTCTTAGTTTTTGAAAATTTTGAGTATAAAGCAACCTACCCTTTTTGTTAAAGCAAAGTCGTCGAGAGGCAATTTATACTACTCGATCTGCGCGGAGCACCCCTAGATTAATGCTATGTAATCCATATTGAAATCAATAATCTTAAAAAGGTCATCCATTGAATAAAAGTTTCTGGAGTAAATTGTTGTAAAGGTTAACTAGTATTAAATAAATTGGTAGTCCAAAACGCATGTGTTCATGTTGGTTTCATCAAATGTTTGTTATGAAATATAATGAAGAGAAAACTCTAAGAGGGGGGGTCAAGAGGTGGGTAGGTGTACGTGTGCGTATATATATTGATGACATTTTGAATGGTGATGATAATGATTTAATTATGGCATCGGGCACACGTGTGAGTTAAAGAAAAAGAATTCGAAACAAATTAGCTCGCAACCTCTTCTGGCACCTCCCCACAAACACATAAACGACAGGGAAGATATAGAGATAGAGGCAGATTAAGTTAAGATAGAAACGAGCAAGTTAGGAAGCTCACTTCTGGTTCCTTCGGTTCAGGAGTTCACCAAGGAGTCCTCAGGTAGAGTTCCTCCAAGATATGTGCGTCGACCTCATGATGATGAACAGCAACAACATATGCATCATCACATCCATTAATCTCATCACAAGTACCCATAATCAACTTGTCTAATTTATCTTCTCCTGATCTCAAGGCCTCTGAGCTCCCCAAATTCCACTCTGCACGCCTGTTACAGGTCTCTTCATTATTGCTTCCATCATATGCATGTCTGTGTGTGTCTTTTGATTGAAATATACGAATATGATGAATACAGGTTATAAATCATGGAGTGGAGGAGTCATTGGTGGAGAGAGTGAAGAAGGGAATTGAAGAATTCTTCAATGTGCCAATGGAAGAGAAGAAGAAATATTGGAAGAAGTGGAAGGCTTTGGTCAGGGCTTTGTGGTCAGTGAGGGGCAGAAGCTCGACTGGGGTGACATGTTCTACATGGTCACATATCCTCCTTCTCTCAGAAAGCCCCGCCTCTTTCCCAATCTTCCTCTTCCTTTCAAGTAAGTTACCTTTGCTCTCTCTTATGTTTCATTACTATGTCACCTTTTTACCTTTGCTCTCTCTTATGTTTCATTACTATGTCACCTTTTTACCTTTGCTCTCTCTTATGTTTCATTACTATGTCACGTTTAAACTGTGTCTTGGCTGTGAACTGTGATTGACAAATATTTATCTATTTGATCTTGACTTCTGTTAGCCGCTCGAACCACTGAAGAAAAGCCAAATCCACAAACTAAATATAGTTGTGCTACGTTTAAGATATATTAAACTGTGTCTTGGGTGCAGTTTTGATTTCATAGTAAGCTGCAGCAACTAGCTAGCTAGTACAATTGGTGGTTGGTGCAAGTAACATACATACACCATTTATTTCATAAAATCGAAATCAATTATGTCATATGCTGATGTTTTTGCATTCTATATTTGTAGCTCATACTAGAAATACATCAAAATTATCAAATAATTATCTTTCAATCCTCATCACCTGATCAAAAATGTATCAAGAAGGAGGAGGAGCGTTTATGCTACGTGGGCCCACCGTTTTTCTTTCTTTATATATGGGGGCCACGGTTAAAACCTAAAAGATCTAATAATTGTTATCATGGAAGTGACAGGAATATAATTAATGGGATGCTGGCCTAAAAGTTTTGAACTTTTGAATAACGTGATTATATATATTGGGAGAAGAAGAATTAACTTAATTATATTATCATGGATATATAAGTCAAACAATGATTGATATTAAAAAAATGGAGAGTGGCAAATGATTACAGGGATGATTTGGAGGCATATAGTGGAGAAATGAGAAAGCTAGGAGTGAAGATACTAGAGGCAATGGTGGAGGCACTGGGAATGGAGGAAAAGGAAATGAGAGAATTATTGGGAGAGGGATGGCAAGCAATGAGGATGAACTATTACCCGCCATGCCCCGAGCCAGAGCTCGTGAATGGGCTGAGTCCTCATTCCGATGTAACCTCTCTCACCATCCTCCTCCAAGTCAATGAAACACGGCAAGGTCTTTCGATACGAAACAATGGCTCGTGGATTCCCGTTACTTTTCTGCCTAATGCTTTCGTTGAGCGTAGAACATAGAGCAAGAGTAAACTGGGAGAAAGAGAGGATCTCTATGGCCACATTCGACGGTGCAAAGTTAGATGGAGATATATAAGTCCAGCAGGTAGCTTAGTTGCTCCAGAAAGACCAGCTCTATTTAGAACAACGGGTGTGGCTGAATTTGTCAAAGGTTATGGCTCACGTGAACTCATGGGAAAATCTTATGCGGATACCATCAGGATACAAAATATAATTAATATTCCTGAATAGAGGATGCATGCCGCTTAGATTTATGAGGGGGAGCAATTGGCCCGCTTTTAATTAATTATTTTATTCCCGTTAGTCTCATGAAAACTAGTTACGTCCACATCTTGACATTTATATATGTTGCACCAAACACTTGTCTTCTTCCGCTGGCCAAAACATTAAGAACACTTTCTCCTCTTCCAAACAAGCTCAAATTATCCTTGATTATATGATGAGAAAGCTGTCTTTCCATACTCAATATGGATTTGGTCTTCGGAAGCTTGAAGTGGATGTAGGAAAGGTAATCTCATGGTATATAAAGCTCTAGTCATCATAAAGTACTTGTTCAGATTTATCTATTGGATGTAACCCAAAAAAAAAAAAAGATTTATATATTGCAGACACTGTGTGGAGGCGTACTGTAAGAATTGAGAAGATATTGGCATTAATTAAAATCAGAGTTCTGGGTTCGTCATTATATACTTGTCCGAATCAGCGTAGAGGAGCACAGAGTAAAACTGACTTCAGATAGGAGGAGAGGTTCTCCATCGCCACATTTACTCAGCTCCAAAATAGACAATTCATTTCCTCCCAACTTAGTTTGGTTCAAAATATAAGTCCGGTTTGGTAATATCTACAGCATTCAATTTTTTCCCATATTTTATATTTCTGTACAATTAATTAAACTTTATCAATAATTAATGTAGTATTGACTTTTGATAAGGGTAATTTGAAAAGTTTTACGTATTTAATGAAATAAGTATAGCTTCTTTCTAACTGCTATTTTTTTTTGTCCACATGTGGTACTTAAATTAAACTTATATTGTGGACGCACATAAAATATTCGTGTATGCGATCATCAGCAGCCACATTCAATTAATATTTGCGAGATAGACCCACGCCTAGCATATTCCCCTACTGATATAATTTTTCTTGCATCATTGTCATAACGTTACATTGTATTTAAATTAGAAACGTACGTTGGTAAGATAAAGACCCCAAAGATTTTTATATTTATTCATTTTTCCATTTGGTAATGGCGCACACCGGAAACAGCTACAATTGATGACAATGAAATAAAGAATCCAGAGGACATGGAAGCAGGTTTGCAGGTACGTCCCAACCCGAATTCAATGAAATGAAATACTCCGCGTCGTCCGTTTTATTATATTTCTTTTTTAAGATTATTATAATAAATTAATAAATATGTAAACATATGATATACTTGACCAAATTTGCCCGTCATTCATTACTTAGAGTACTTTAATTGATACCTTTAAAAACAATACGACATGTAATACGAAACATTTTCTTTCTTAGAAAGACAAATATATAATGAAACGGAGGGAGTATCACCAGAAATTAAGCAATTGCCCCCAGCTCAGCCACATGCTCTTGGGATCTTCACAGTGCATTTATTTACTTTTAATAATCCCCTCCGTCAACGGATTCCAATAATGCCTCAAATTCAAATCCTTTAATTCCTCCTCACTTCATTACACCACACATCACATAACATAGAATCCGTATATAAAAGCAGATGATGGGTCGTCTGAAGGAGAATAACTAAAGAAAGGGTCCATGGAAGCAGAAGAGGGCAATAAGGTGGCGAGGGTGGCTTGTGTGAAAGACCTAGCAAAGGAGGTGTTAAGCAGAGTTCCAGATAGATATATTCATGCAGATATTGATCCTCTTGTCTGCAACTCACCCTCTTTACCTAAGGTCCCTGTAATTGACCTCTCCAACTTGTTATCTCGTGACGATCATGTGAAAGCAGCCGAGGTGCACAGGTTACATCTTGCTTCCCAGCAATGGGGCTTCTTCCAGGTAATTATTATGATCATATATATCAGACACCTTTCATCCTCGATATTCGTAATTCATGGATGTATTAATTTGTGGGACACAGGTGATAAATCACGGAGTGAGGGAGGAATTGGTGGAGAAGATGAAGAGAGGGGTGAAAGAACTGTTCGATCTTCCAATGGAAGAGAAGAACAAGTTGTGGCAGAGAGCGGGAGAGATGGATGGGTTTGGTCCGATGTTTGAGGTGTCGGAGCATCAGAAGCTGAATTGGGTGGATGTCTTCTACGTCTTCACACTTCCGTCGCACTTGAGGAATACCCACATCTTCCCTAATACTCCGCTGCCTTTCAGAGACGATTTGGAAGAATACAGTGCGGAAGTGAGAGAAGTTGCCAGGAAGATTCTGGAAGGGATGGCGGAAGCACTGGGAATGAAGAAGGAGGACATGACGGAGTCGTTCGGAGGAGGGGCGCAATCGACGAGGATAAATTATTATCCGCCGTGCCCTCAGCCGCAAGATGTGATCGGCATCAATGCTCACACCGACGGCACGGCCCTGACCGTGCTCCTGCAGGTCAACGACGACGTGGAGGGCCTTCAGATCAAACACGACGGCGTCTGGGTTCCTGTTCATCCACTTCCTCACTCCTTCGTCGTCAACATCGGCGATGTTCTCCAGGTACGCCAACTCCATTAGTTATGAATTGAGGTATATGGAACGAGTACTCAGAAAGAGGATTGATGGAATGGAACAGATGATAACAAATGAGGAGTACAAAAGTGTGGAGCACCGGGCAACCATAAACTCGAAAATGGAGAGAATTTCGATAGCGACATTTTATGGGCCGGGAAGGGAAGGCTATATAGGCCCAGCACCAAGCCTTTTGGGCCCAGAGAAGCCCGCATTGTTCAAGACGGTGAGCGTTGCCGATTACTACAAGGGTTTCATCTCAAAGGAAGGTCCAACAAAATCATACGTCGAACTCATGCGCATCCAAAATGAGGATCCCACTTGTACCAAAAAAAAAAAAAATGAGGATCCCACACTAAATACTGTAGACTAATCAAAAGCGGGTCTCTTTATTTATCTATCTTTTTAAGTTATAACTAAAGCATTTTAATATATTGTCTTTTTTAGTTTAACAATGACTTCTAAGCTTCCATTAGGCCATTCCAAGTACTTCTTTACTCAAAATATTTGGATATATTGTCCATTGAATACTCTCTTGCTCCTTATATTTCATATTTCATAATATAACATATTTTGCTTAAAATATTACCATTTTATCTAATATATTTTGAGTGTCAGTCCATAAAAATATAGAAAATATATTTAAATAAATTATCTCCAATTAAATTTGATAATATATGAATCTAACACAATTAAATAATTGTATAATTTTTTTTTAACTAATTAGTGAAATTCAACTTTTATTAAGCATATTTTTTAACTTTATAAAAAATAATTTTAACTAACTTTTTTAATTTTCATAATAGTTAATTGTCCTTTATAAATGTATTGGAGAAAGTGATTAGTAAGGAAAATAATACTTTACACACACACGACACAAAGATGAGTTTTTTTAAAAAAAAAATTATGAAAAATTTATCCCTGAATTTCGTTGGTTCAACCCAAATCTATATTTGCGTGGGTATATTTATAAAATCTTGCTTCATAAATCCAAACTCTAAAATTTATAAATTAATGGTACTGTTATTCACACTATATAAATGTTAGGTTAAATTTCACTATTTATTTTTTAAAATGTATATTTAGAAAAAAAATTAAAAATATATAAATTATATAAAATAAATGTAAATGTTTAAATAATAGGTACTTAAGATTAGTAATAAAACATGTTGCTACCTTGTACTCCAGTGTTAAATATAAGAGTTAGATAAAAAATTTAACTTAATTATAAATATAATATTTTTATCTATTTTATCTTTTAAAAGTATAATTTTTACCAAAAATATCTTTATATAACTATACATAGTAAATGAGTTTATATTAAAGGTAGTTTAAGTACATATAATTAAATAATATTTTATAGAAATTAGTATATAATTATTATAAATAATTAATTAAAATAATTTTTTTAATTTATTTAAATTAATTAAATAAATTTTATATTAAAATATATGAGGGGTGGTAGTATATGCTATGTAAAATTCCATACTGAAAATGGTGCTAGTGAATAGCGAGGATGGGCATATACAAATTTCATCCAACTAATCATGATTCGGGTATTCCATATAATTTAAAAAATAAACTGTAATATTTGTAACTGATAAGCCGTGTTGTATATTTATAGGGAAATCATGCCAAATATCGTTTGTTTAATTAGCGAAGAGAAGGTTTGAAAACAACCAATACAAAGAGAGAGAAAAGGCAGGATCCAATGATCCAAATTCCAAAAGTTGATTTGAAAGTAAAACAATTGGCATTGGGTGGTTGGCAAATGGGAGTGCACATGGCGGGTGAAAGGTGAAGGAAGGATGCAGTGATGTCTGATGAATGATGATGAGTTTTTTTTTTTTTTGTTGCTCCTCTTGCCAGTTGCCATGACTCATGAGCAGTGATGATAAGTTAACTGAGATATTGAGACAAGTTCTGGTCCTCTTCCTTCGGCTTCGATGAAAGAAAGCTTATTGTAAATGGAAAAATTTCCCATTGGAATAAAAAAAAAAAAACTAATTTCTCCAAACTATCCCATCTTTACTAAATATGGATGTTGTAACCTTCGGAATCATAGTCGCCATTATAATTCTCTTCTTACTATCAGTCTGCTACATCACCATCCAAGGCACTTGCAAGACTCGTTCTTAGCTCACCTCCTGCTTTCACTTCCATAGCCAAGATTCCCTTCGGTTCAAGCACATTTTTTCCTCAGAATCCAGTTGGGTTCTGTCGGGGCGCGGCGCACTGATTTCATGGCACTAAGTAGAAAGCTGATTCAATGGGCATTTCTTACGGGTTTGGTTCTCGGGTTTTGCTTGGATCTGGGAATCGGGCACGAGGGTCATCATTCTGGGTCCTGCACATCGCAGGTCCATGATTCCCACGATCATCATCATAATCACCACCATCATCAAGAGGAGAAGCTGGTTTCTGGGACTAAGCTTCCGGAGGAATTAGCCGAAGAGGAGGATACGAAATTGTATGGATTCAGGCTCGCATATGACCACGACCACGACCACCTCGGTCATCGGCTCAGTGGAGGCTCTGAACTATCGGGTTTAGGTATTTACCGATTCCTACCTATACTATTTGATTGACCATTTTCGTAGTTTCATATTCTGGTTCGGGTGTTTTTGTGCTGGACAATGGGTTGTGTATATTTACTTGAGGCATTCAACTGTTTACTGAAAATAGTATGAAACAATAATAAATTGATTCTAAGATATTAGGAGTTCAAATCTGGGAAGCAAACTGGTATGGCTCTATTTTTGCGGTGGTTTAGTTAGGCGAAGAGTGTTGTGACTTCAGGAATATTCGATTAAGTATTTATGCTCTGCAACTTGTATTAGATTGTCCAGTATCCACCTGCCAGTGAAACTCAGATTACCATTGAAAGCTTTCATGTTTGAAATGTGAGACGGTGATACTGTTTGCCTCATATTACACGGAGTTTCAGGATCCTCAAAGATCATGCATGTTAAATTGTAGCCTTCTTAGCAGAAGATGATGCGGGAGGCTTTTCTTATCCAACAGTGTCACAACCAGTGTGATACAACTTAGGACATGTGTGATACATGCTTATTGCTTTCTATCAAGTGATGGCATACAATATCCTAAGATTTAATATTTTATTTATTGTTTGGTTAATTCAATTTTAACTTTTTTTTAAATGTAAATTTAGGGCTTTGGCTGAATGCATTGGGCTGTTCATTTTTGGTTAGTATGGCTTCCCTTATTTGTCTGATTATCTTGCCTCTGATTTTTGGTAAGTAATGAGCTTTTCATTGCCTTCGATTTCTCCACAAGTCATTCTCTTTTCAATATCTATTTGTAGTTTGCAAAACTGAATGTTGAAAGTTATTCACTTGCAGTACAGGGAAAACCATCAAAGACAGTTGTTGATTCATTGGCTTTATTTGGGGTCAGGTTTCTTTTTGTTCCTTTATTACCCATTTTTGGGTTTTAAAGCGTTGATTTCACTGTGCTTTCGTATTACATGTTCGCTTTTGTTTATGAAATGCCCATAAGTTATGTGTTGTGAAATCTGGCTTTCACTAGTTCCATGTCTGGTTTGTACCTTCTATTTGCAGGACCTCAGTCTTGGTCTTCTTCTGTTTTTATGTTGCATAAGCTATATACTCTTCCTTTCTGTGGATACTTTGCTAAAACAGAAAAGCATTGGTGTTTCCTGCTCGTTGGATTCTTAAAAAGTCGAAGTTTGAAATGTCTTCAATGCAAGTACCACGGGGTGGTAGTTAAAATGGCTGTTCTTCCACAATTAAGATTCAATAATTCTTTACCTCTAGACACAGTTTGGGGAATCGTTTGAAGTGTAATTTTACAAATTCACATAATTAAAATGGTGATAAAGTATTTTCAATATTATAACTTCAAAATGCTACTCTTAATGTTTTAGGGACAATTTACATTATGTATAACTTTCACTACTTGTGCAAGTTGACTTTTCCCTTTTCATGTAACTTCAATTTTACTATCGTAATTTTAGTTCAAAATGACTACATTATACTAAACTGTATGAAGGTATACTATAAAATATTGATGTAGTTCGATCTGCTGCTAGCTAAAGATTATTCATGTAATACTTGAAATTACCACAAAACAAAGTTGGTATGGCCCTTTAAATTTTTTGTTGACTGTATCTTACACTCTATGATAAGTTAGATTCCAGCATGCTGCTAACTAGTGAATCTTACAAGGTTTCAGGAAATGACAGCTAAAAACACATTTTTTTGTTGCTGTATCACTTTTTTTGCTTAATTCTTATCAAGTATGCCTTTTGCAGGCCGGAGCTATGTTGGGGGATGCTTTCCTTCACCAATTACCTCATGCTTTTGGTAAGAGATGCAACCCATCTTCATTTTTGGTAAGAGTGAAGCTTATTTAAAATTTTGTGAGAATAAACATGATTTTTTCCATGCAGGTGGTGAGCATTCCCATTCACACGGCAATCATGCGGACCATGAGCATGTTGCTGGTATTGGACATGGGCATTCTCATGCTTTAGCAGATCTTTCTACAGGAATATCCATCCTAGGTTAGTGGCGATGCTATTGTGGTGTCTTACTAACATTATTAACCATTGAAATACTTTACATGTTGGACTATTGGCTTCTATTTCTTCTGCTGGTCAATTTCTTAGAAAGAGGTTTTCATGGAACGGTAAATATTTTGTTTACTCTCAAATAATATTTTTTATGCCAACTTTCAATATTTTCCCACCTGGACACATTAAATTACTCTATCATTGAAACTAAGACTTTAACTTGACGAATTTTGGTTCTTGCAGCTGGAATTGTACTCTTTCTTCTTGTAGAAAAGATGGTTAGGTATGTTGAAGAAAACTCTCAAGGAGCTAATTCATGGACAAATGGACCCCATCACCACCATCGCCACAGCAAAAAGAAAAGACTGAAAGATGATGCGAAAGATGGCAAATTGCTTGATGAGGGAAGAGATTCAGATGTGGGATCACGTGATTCTTCAAAGGGCAATGATGCAACTCAATCTAGACCCTCGGTTAGAAAGGTATGACAAATACTGTACTTGTTAATTAGTCTGGAATCACTGCTATATATTTGTTGTGACCATGCATTGTGTTAATTTGAACCAGAGTTGATGTCAAATTTTGGTTGCATTTTTTAGTAGTAGACATTGTTCAGGAGAACTTGGGCTAGGCATCAAATGATAAAGACAAACAAGTCATCTGTCTAGTTTTTATAGCAGACTTGTTGCATTCCTTATTGATGGCTACATCTACCATTGAGTGTTGCCACTGGTTATACAATGCAGATATTGGAAACATATGATCGAATTTGATTAAACATTGAATTAAATTTAATTGAATATAAACTATTGAGAACTTCAACTTATTTGCATTTTGGAACCAGAATCTGAACAGAATATTTTCTTAATGAGAATTAAATTATGTTGAATTGAATATTATAATTGATAATATAATTTGTCTGATTAATGTTCTGTAATTAGAAGGGCCGGCTTGGCTCAGTGGTAAGCTCGCTTGCCGTGGGGTCTGAGGTCGCGGGTTCGAATCAGCCTCCCTGCAAAGCAGGGGTAAGGCTGCCTAGGTTTATTCCCTTCCCCAGCACCCCCACCAAATGGGGACTCGAACTGGGTTGGCCCTTTTAATGTTCTGTAATTAAAAAAATCATCTAATATTTGATATTTCCTTGCAGAGAATTAATGGCAAAAAAGCTAGCTCTGCTGATGATATGAAATCCTTGGATGAGAAGGAATCAGTTCAATCATCAAATCTTGTGTTCGGTTATCTCAATCTTTTCTCTGATGCTGTTGTAAGTAAGATTGACTAATCTATATTCGAGTATTGCCGAGGCAAAATGGGGCTTCTCTTCTAATGTATTTTTCCCGTTTACATTGACAAAATTGTTTTTAAGTTTGGGTTGAATGAAATGAGAACCTTCGTCTAATCATGCAACATGTTTTAATATTGCAGCACAATTTCACTGATGGAATGGCACTAGGAAGTGCATTCTTGCTCTATGGATCTGTGGGGGGCTGGTCTAGGACCCTGTTTTTACTTGCACATGAGCTTCCACAAGAGGTTCAAATTCATCTTTTTTCAATTGGCATGGATTATATGGTGCTTATAGTTAGAACATCAAACATTTTATTGCAGAAACCCATTTATTCATTCCTGATTCAAATTGCTGTATATGATTTGACTAGAAGGCCCAGAGATATGTTTGTTTGAATACGGCATACCATATAGCAATATGTGATACCTGTACTAATATATTTATTGCCATCTTTTCTGAGCTATATATTCCTGATTCGATGAATCCCTAATGCAATACTGTGAAGGATTGCAACTCTTCTTTGCTGCTTTCCTTACTTCTTGAAGTTTGAGCTCAACTTAATAAAATGCAAAGATTTATTGACTTTCCAACTTATGTTTGCTTGGTTTTCAGTTCCAGATTCATCAGCTTCCTTGTCAGCTTTTAGAAGAGGAATTTAGAGGATTTTTTTTTCCTTTGAAAACTCCCGTCTGAATAGTAACCACTTTTCCTTCATTTTGGGTCTCCACCATATGTAATTGGTGGTTATACATTGCCATTTGCTCTTATACATCTTAATTTGTTTTGGTTATTGATACTCTCATACGTAGTGCATTAATTATGAGTTACAATTTTCTTTTTTCCAACAAAATTTTATACTTTCTGTTTGTTCCATACACAGATTGGTGATTTTGGCATTCTGATACGGTCTGGTTTCAGTACATCAAAAGCTCTGTTCTTCAACTTTCTATCAGCGCTAGTGGCACTACTGGGAACCGCTTTGGTAAGTGTTGTCTTCATTGAACGGTCACTTGTGGGAACGGCAGATATGCACACATTTCATACAAGCAAACGCAGACTGTGAATATGTACAATAATATTTGAACACGCTACTTTGTAGTGAAGACACTTGTAGATTAGATATTATGGAATAATGGCGACTTTGATGGTTAGAAGAGCATATCATGTAAATGTGAGCAGGTAAAAGGAAAACGGAATCAACTTTCATATGTTCAGATGGTAGTAATTCAAAAGTGAGAAAGATCAGAAGATAGATGATCATCATTCCAAAGTTTCAAACCTTTTACGAGGCTTTTACCCTGATTTTTTAATGCAAACACTTGCCTTAGCTAATGTTCATTTTCTTTTAGTATATCCAAACGTGAAAATAAAATGAGAGTAAATTGCTGTTTTTGTTACAGGCTCTGCTTTTGGGGAAAGATCCTGGACAATCGTCTCTAATTGAGGTGAGTATTGTTCCGTTGGGAATCTTTTGTCTGTGTTTTATCATTTATGTTGATTTTGGCAATGAAAATCTCCCCTCTTGACAGGGTTTTACTGCTGGGGGATTTATATACATTGCAATTGCGGGAGTGCTGGCTGAGATGAACAACAGTGAGAAAACAACATTGAGAAGTACGACAGTGCATATAATTTCATTGACGCTGGGCATGGCGGTGGCTCTTGGTATTTCCGTTGTAGAATGAACGGAGGCGTGCTTCCGTAGGACTCCCATTTATAAAACAAAATGTTCCAAATCAGTAAAGGACATGTATTCTTAGTTATAGCGAAGCGGTGGACCTCGCAGACCTAAAAGGGGGAACGGGGAGAAAGCGATAGATCAAACGGAATGATTCCTTACGCCCCACTACAAAGTAAACGTGTACAGTAAATGCTATCTTTTAACAGTCGTTGGTTAGCCATTGGTCAGATTGTGTATGTTGCAACATTTTTCGCCCTTTTTTGCTGTTATAGCAGTCAAATTGTTTCTTTCTCAAATCTGATGGAGAGAGGAGTGAATTTCCCCCCCCCCCCCTCAAAGGAGAGATGTTAACATTGAGTCTTTGATTGTCACTGCAATGGAATCGGACAAATGTGGTTAAGCATTTAATGATTCAGTAGGTGTCTGAGGAGAAATTCTTAATATATATATATTGCTTGCTCACCATTAATAGAGTTATACAATGTTTTAAAAAGTAGATGCGTTAATGACCCCACCGTGTTGCATTTAACTTTTTGCGCCTTCAAAATGTTGAGAGCGGTCTGCTAATGAATCAATTGAGAAGTCTTAACATATCTGATGGCTTTTTTAAAGTATAACAATGTCTGATTTTAACACAAAACATGAAAGACGTATACAGTGATGGGATAGTACTCGTTCTAGCGACTTGTATGTTGATCATATCTTTTACTGAGGCTATCAAGATTCAAGCAATCCCAGTGATTCATTCATTGGCGGATTTCTTTAAGAGTCAAACTTGTCGACCTGCTGAAGCATTTGAAAGATGGTGACGTTCTGGGAGGGCAATGGAGGGAGTGGTGGCGTTCTAATGATGGGAGTGATCTCAAGGTCTTCGCCATGCGTGAGAGCATGATGCCGCTTTCGAACGGCTCGAGCCGGATCTGGAGGCTCCGCTTCCCTGGCCACTCTTCTTTCTCTTTCTCCTTCGCTTTCTGCCATTTCTGCAGATGCCTCTGCTCTCTTCCTTATGCTGTCTGTGAACCTTTTTTCATGCATCCCTCCATCCTGCACAAACCCAAATTAGTTTTGAGTTTCTATGTCCAAACTTTGACTGAACTAGACAACAGTGTATAAGGAAAATGTGGGAAACTCAAAGTAAGTAGCATTTAATTTGGACGTTTTCTTCAAGAAATTCAGATCAATATGTTCTATTTGGTCTAAAAGAAGAGAAAGGAAAAGGTAATATTCAAATTTCAATATTTTCTTGTTTTCCTCCATTCTCCTGAACATAAGCATACTTAAAGCGATTAAGTACTGATTATGATTCGACAACACATATAATTACATCCTTTTGCATGTTGTGCTTATAATTACACAATAATTTGATAGCAAACTAATCAATCTCATTGAATCCGAATCCTTTATCTATTTCCAAGAATCTACTGTACTGAGTGGCTGCCCGCAAGGCCTGGCTTTTTCAGAAGGAGCCAGAATATGGCCTCCTTGAGGGCCAAACCAACCCTATATCAAGTCTATTGAACTTATAGCACATCTCTTTCGTACTTGATATTCTTTTTTCTGTTTCATGGCATTGTACATACTTCCCTGTTCTTTACAAGACATCCCTCTTTGATCTGTGTGATTCTCTTGTGCTAAAGCACCCCCAAAAATCTCCCTCCATTACTCTAGTTTAAGATGTACAAGTCCAAAAGTCCCCGTGGGTTGCTCAGACGTGTCAATTCTTACTACTATTATTATTTAGTAAACAGATTCCGGCCACTTAAAAGTGGGTTTATTTATCTCCAATCACATCACATGATGACATAAATGCCCATTTTAGTTAATGAGAAAATCAAGCTAATGGGGAATGAAGAGATCCAAATGAACACACTGAAGATGACGAAACTGGAAGTGAAAGCATAGGCTTACATTGATGACAGAAGATTGAGGCATTGGGCATTTCACGGGACGGTCTTCATCTCTTGGCTCCAGAGGGTGTTCTACCGGCCAGAAATCGGCTTCGTTTTCAACCCCTTGCTGTTGTTGATGGTGATGCACTTCCATGAGAGCTAGACTCCTCTGTTGGGTTGCCGTAGTCTCACCTGTCGAGTGAATTTCACTCTGTTCCTCGTCCTGCAAAATGAGCTAAACATGTATCACAGAATCTCTCTCATAGCATAAAAGTGGGACAAATACAGAAGAATTCTTCACCATTGTCACACTCTCCAACCACCCATTGTGTGAGAGTGAATGATATAAATGGAGAAGACTTACTAAAACATGCTCGCATGAAAATCCCATGAACAAACCGACCGGGAAGCAGAGAGAACGTTGATTGGTCCGTGTGAGAGTGTGAGTGACTGGCGAGAAAGAACACACACAGATAGAGGGAGGGAGAGGGGGTGAAAAGCTAGGAAAAGAGAAGGAGAGCATAAAAAGAAGGGAGGTGACGAGGTGGGATGGGTTGCACTTGCACAGTGGAGGAGGAGGAAGAAGGAGAAAGATTCCCATTGGGATTTTGTTTTAGCTTGGAGTGCTTTCAATTTTCAACCTTTCGCTTTCTTTTTGAATGGGTCCTTGTCCCTCTCCTCCCTCCCTCCCTCGCCCAATGAAACCCTCCCTTTTTTCTGCTTTTCAAGACGCCTCCACTGTACTTCTGGGGCTAAGAGATCTCTTTACCTCTACCCTCTTCTTTTCAGCCTCCATTCTTAAGACTTAATTCTTCTGTTTGTAAAGTATTCGTATTTCATTTCATGCCGGGCCTTTTCTTCTGCTTCATATATTCCACTGTTGTTTGATTCTGCAGAACTTGAGGCAGGCAGACACTATTATACAATCTGTGCAAAAAGAATACAGGAATAAATATAAATCTAAAGAAATAAAATGAAGAAGAGAGGGGCAAAAATAGGCGGAAAGGGAAAGGGTATCGAGTCATGGAATGACTTTAGTCTTGACGCTTTTGAAGAAGCCGTTCGCTTCCTTCGATGTAGCGTTGGTAAAGTAGGGGGCCACCCTTTACATACATATTACAATACATGTACGCACTTGGGTATGATATGAAGGTATAGTTGGAAGCTTGTCTACTTCAATAACACCGACATTATATGTTGCTCAAATGGCCTCTGTTGTGTGGATTAGACATGATAATGAAGGATTTGTTGAGTGTCGGGTAGGCCCTAACAAAGGTTTTTAGAAATTCATTCATTCAAGTCCCTACATGCAAATTTAACGTCCTATGATAATCATCCATCCTTCCTTTAGAAAACATTAGAAGCTAATCATTACAGCCATTTCTATTAGGGACATCCTCGGACAACATCAGATGAATATGTTATTAATAATCAGGAATTGTTCCTTTTGCTTCAGTTATCCAAACTCTCTTCCAATTTGCAATCAATCCCATCTTGCCACCGCAATTTAGTGCTTCACAGAAGCCCATGCCTCCTTTTTCTTTAAAAAAAGTCGAATCTTGCCATAAACAGACTTAATCTACTGGGAAAGAACCATATACACGGGTCAAAAGCCCCAAAATCACTTATGTATGCGAGCTCAATTCAAAAATAAAGGTGTTGCCGCATACGCAATTTTTGAGTATAATTGGTGCTATTTTAAATATTAATTCGCGTATATGAGCCTTAAAATATAAGTTCTAATATTGAATATTACAATCCTGCAACAGCCAACAGCTAATAGCTTGTCAGAGTCATGGAAGCCCACTAAGTAAATGGGATTGGTGTACCCCTTTTCAGAATGACAGTATAATATAATTGTAATATTCTGAATTGCTGGGCCGGAACACCATATTCTGCTTTTTTTGGGGACCAAATATTGTTGGTGACCCCACAGAAAGAACAAACTATACGTTTTCTGTTGCTTGCCAAGGCCAGCTCATTACCAACTCAAAACTAGTCACATCCTTATTTACCAAAACACACTTTTCAGATCACTCTCAAGTTTACACAAGGTTTGAATTTCGGAGTTAAGAGTGAACAAGAGTTTTCAGTTTTGTAGCCCTTGATATTCATGCAAGTCAAAGATTCCTGACCTTGTGGATTCTCGACACAGCATATTGCCCGATACTGAAGGCTGTGTTCCACTCATTTCATATTTACGTACTCCTATCATAGCATTGTTCCACGTAAAAATATATAAATTCCTTCCTAAAATTAGTTTTTTTAAAAAAAACATAATTTAATTAAATCCCAAATCAAGAGGACGACATCTTAATGTGAGGGGCAAAGAATGAAATAATCAGAGGAGGTTTGTGAAATCGGTGCGTTGTTGTGTGACTGGAAATAAATTCGCGTTGCGGAGGAGGAAATGAGGCTCTGGCAGAGAACAGGAACAGCGTCTGGTGGCTCAGCTGTCTCGTCGCACCTCCTTCCGCAACCCCAATCTGGAAGCCGCCGTCATCAAAGCCACCAGCACGATCAATATCGCATCGATTGCAAGAACGTTCAACGTGTCTTCCAATGGGTTCGCACCTCTCCCCTATACCTCAGGCCCCTCCTCTGGGCCCTCGCCATGCGAATGCAGAAGACTCGAAGCTGGGTCGTCGCCCTCAAGGGCCTGATGCTCATGCACGGCATTTATTGCTGTGATCTCGCCATTATTCGAAAGATGGGTCGATTGCCCTTCAATCTCACCAATTTCAGCGATGATCATGTCAACCCAGATAAGGCTTGGGCCTACGACGCTTTTGTTCGTTCGTTTTTTGCGTATTTGGACCAGGAAGCCGCCTTTTCGTCCATTGAATTTTTAAAAAAAAAAAAGAGGAAACAGGGCAAGAAAACAGAGGACACGTTGATGGAAGAATTGGAGAAATTGCAGGCGATGCAGGATTTGATTGACATGCAGCTTCAGATCAAACCTGACTATTCGAATTCACGTGAGGGTCTTATCCTGGAAGCTATGGATTGCGTTATCGTGGAGCTTTTCGACGTGTATAGTAAATTCTGCAAAGGGATCGCTCGAGCTCTGTTGAGGATATATGATATTGGCGGGAAGTTGGATGCCAGTGTTGGGCTTAAGGTTCTTCAGAAAGCAGCAATCCAGAGCGGTCAGCTTTCTATATACTTTGATTTCTTTAGGGAAATTGGCGTCCTCAACGCTTCTCAATGCCCCAAAATGGAGAGATTCCCTGAAGGGTATATGCAAGATGTGGAGAGAATCATCAATGGGGCTGATGAGAAGGAAAACTTGAAGATAAGGCCATTGTGTTGTACGTTAATGCCATTGCCTGCAAGGATGAACACAAGGGATCAGGTGGCATGAAGATAATCACAGAAAAGTTGGAGGTTTTTGATGATGAAATTGTTCTTGATGATAGAGCCGAAGTTACTTTCTCAACCAACCCTTTTGAAGAATCATATTGCATCGTTCCCTACCAAGCAGTTCATAACCAAGTTCTTCCGGATTTAATTAGTTTTTAGCATGATGCCATTGCCATCCCATGCTTATCTCAAAAAGTTCAACTATACTACCTATGTATCTATTTTTCATTTGCTTAAAAGGAGAGATACAGAAAAGCATAAACAAAGAGGGTCCATTGTCTGAGTTACAGTTTCCTGTCTATAGCAGAGTATCATGAGTCTTTTCTGTTCTTGTTTTCTCCGCCAGTGTTAGATATGTTTCTGTTGTGACTATTTGAGTTAAACGAATGATTAGATATATAATCAACTCATGCATTCAGCCGGTGAAAAAATAAGGCATATAACTATCTAGAACAACGTATTTAATTCTGAAGGTGTATTATTTTATTATAGTTCTAGTTATGATCTTTGAAGAGATATCTTAATTTTTAGATATTTAGATTTACGTTTGAAGATAATTAACAGCTCGTCTTGCCTAATATTAGTATTGTCTAGGAGAAAAGAAAATTTTATTATACCTTTAGATTTTAGGTAAGCCTAATCATTTTTTAAAATTTTTGTATAAAAAAAAATATATAATCATGAAGGATATCTTATCTGAAGAGCAAAGAAAGAGTATTTCAATATTCTGGTTTTCTGCAAAATGTGACGGGTCGCGTGAAAGTTTTCAATGTCGTGGTGCTGTTAAGGGTCACTTTTCTAAATTACTAAATATCTGCGATGTGGCAAGCGGTATATCAAACAATTGTCCTGAGATTTATTCATGTTTGGGAATTTATTTTATATATATGTTGGGTTTGATAACCATGGTCTTGCCAGCCCAGAAGTTAAACGAAAACATGGCCTTAATCTCACCAAATCATTTTTTTTCTGTTACATTAATCTCACCAAAGATGGTAATCTTTTTTTTTTTTATTGCTCACCCGATTCACCGGAACTTTACCCCGACTACATCGGATTCGACCCGCGTCGCGCACCTGACTATGGTGGGTGAGTCTCCCAACGGAAATTTTCTGCGTACGTCAAGGCTCGAACTCGAGACCTCGCTTAAGCGATACCGAGCCGCTTACCACTCGAATCAACCCCCGTTAGTCCAAAGATGGTAATTTGGATGTGAGCATCGAGCATAATAAGCAGGGCCCAAATCTAACTACGCGGGCCAATGGCCTGACCCGTTAGCTCTTTTACGCGGGCTGTGTTTTTTTTTGTTCACCCGGTTCACCGGAGCTTTGCCCCGACTATATCCGGATCCGACTCGCGTCACGCACCTGGCTATGGTGGGTGAGTCTCTCAACGGGGATTTTCTGCGTACGCCAAGGCTCAAACTCAAGACTTCGTTTAAGCGATATCGAGCCGCTTACCACTCGGACCAACCCCGTTGGTCGCGGGCTGTGTTATAAGCATGCATAAAAACAAATGAGTGTTGGCATAATAGCTCATGCTTCATGGATAAAATGGATGTGGGTACTATGGTTAGTACATGTGATAAAAAATAAATTTATATTATATAAGGTCATAAGTTTACTTTTTTCTAAATATTTATTTGATAGATAATCTCGTAAGTCATTTGTAAGTATTCTCTATGCCTTAACCTTAGTGAAAGATTAATGCCGAGCTCACCTAAATTTTTATGTAAAAAAAATGGTTGTGGGCATGTTATCAATTTTTTTTTTATTTTGTGTACGTAATTCACTTAAAAAATAAAAAATTAAAAAATGTGAAAAGTAAACATAAATGAAAAGGAAATTAATATATTGTAAGCAAAATAGGAGACGGGATTATTTATAAAGAGAGAGAGGAGATAAAAAAAATTAAGCCCAAAAATGCCAAAATGTCACAATTTATTAATCATTTTACGAACAAGCGGAAAAAGGAATGTGTGCCTTTTGGATTTTATTGAATCTTAGGACATAGTATAGTATTAGGAGTGCACTCGACATCATGATTGGAATCTCCCATGTTCATCCACATCCTCTCAAAGCCAAGTTTAGATAATGCATAAATAAGCTCTTTGGTCAGCGGAAGAAAATAATGTGAGCTGTACAGCCTCATTGATTTTTTTTAATTGAATTCCACTCATTGTTGTCTACTCATTTTTTAAAAAAAAAATTGTTAAAAGAGTTTAAATTCTAGTACCATATTCTCTATAGATAAATTTTTTAAAATACTAATATTTTCTTTATATAAAAGCTTATCACAATCTTATAGCTATAATCTTTTAGCTAATAAATTTTTAAACAGAGATTCTTTCCTAAAAGTAGTCATAATAATTTTACTAAATTATATTATGGTCTCAGATTATATCTCGTTATTTTCTGATTTCTTAAAAAAAACTATATACCAAGAATATCACATTTATTTATGACCTTGTGGCAAAAACTAAAAAAAACACTAATTTCTAATTATATCCATTCCAACGGAAGTGGAAAATGATCCAATTATTCTTCATTTATTACACTACTAACTCTCAAATTCAGCCACCTTGAAAACGATCAAAAGACAAATCCCCAACTTGACCCAAGACAGAAAAATTATTTGCCATACAACATTAAGATACCAAGACCGAACCAGTTATAGTTGGTGCCTACAGTTAAGATGTGCAGTTCATTACCAAAGAAAATGTTATTTAGTCCCATTATCTTGTATATATCAGATTTACATACACCAAACTCGTGTAGGCTGAATCCTCCAGAAAATAGTGATGAGCTGAAACTTTCAATTCACAGTATAAGTTTACTAGGGTCTCATGCTGTTACAGACAATTGACAGGCTACCCAAAGATTATACTTGACTTTTCCGTGTTACTAGGGAGGAGGGAAACACTGTTCAATCAGTATTCTTGATCATGCCTCACACTTAAGGACCATGTTCCTAATTCGACTTCCAGCTGAATCAACCCCATCAAATCAGACCATTGCATAGTAGATAACTTTTGTTTGAAAAAAAATGCTGGGAACATTGGATACGATCACGAAGATGCATAACGCAAACAAGTAACTAGCAATTACTCAGATTATTGCATATTGCAATGTAGATAAATAAAAGACATTGTAAAGAAATCTCCCTTGGGGGAATCCTAGGTAATGGCAGGGTACCCTATCTGGAGGCCAAGAGTCGTAGTCAAAGAGGCTTATCTCTATAATGTCGCTTCTCATAGGCTCGAAAAGAAATCATGGTGCAATTATTGGTCTACTAGCAACTAACTGAAGCACACACTCGAAACAATAACCACATATCCACTGATGGTACCATCATAATGATTCATCCAAATGCACGCACCTATCAAAGCGCTCAACTAAACAGTATCCAATTGCTCAATCATGAGACTTACTAATTATGCATATTTTATCCTATCCTTTCTCTAGAGAAATCATTTATGTTGTCGCCTAGAAATGGCCAGATCAGATAAACTCAAGGTTTCAATCTAAACTGTTTTGGCATGAACAATTCAAAAGGCAGATAAATTATTTCCAAATGAAACAGCCCTGAAATATAAATGCAGATAGAGATCACAGCAGCTAGACTCGGAAACAATGTGCTCTGTCTCACACCAAAATATACATGAATACGTATAATGCATATGCGTTATTAGTATTTCCCACGATAGCCTTGTTAGCATTTCATATATTCAGAGTTAGTTCCAAGCCCCAGGGAAGTGATAAATAACAGAATCTAGAACTTCCTTTTGCCACATAAAGACTTAAAAGATGATATGAGAGAACTGACCCTATTCAACCAAATGGTCACATTACACTACTAACTGATGAAGCTTTAAGCTGGAGAACAGATGAAAAGAAAATTGCTTGTCATTAGAAGCAAAAATGAATAAAAGATCATTGCGTTGCAACATCTTGACACAATTAAATTAAACGGTGAATGAGCATCATCCAAAAAAAATAGTCTATCTAGTAGTAACTCATCCACATAAATCACAGTGCCATATAACACTGGCATCCCTTATCACATAAGCCGAGAGAAGAAAGGAACAAAAGAACCCATGTCCAAATTTAAGGTAGAAGGATGACAAATGAAAATTCACGGATACTGAAGTACTCAACATCTGTGTGAAAGGTCACACAAGTGTATGTACAACTGAAACAGAGCAAATGCCTTGTGTGATGTGTCCTCAAAGCAGCAACTCTTTACCTGATAGTGACAAACTTGTTGGTGCCATGCCTAGCCCAGTGAGTCCTAAGATCAATAGGATTAGCAAAATTATATCCTTCGGCTGCAAGTTTTTCCAAAACCTTCTTAAAAGCGCCTTGACTCATTTTCCGTCCAGCTATCCTTGCGCCACGCCTTTTAGTGCTCATTGGCAACGGATACATTGACACATTTGTGGTACAACAAGCTGATTGCCAACCACCACAGCCCCATCGATAACACTGCTGAGAAGCCCCAGTACACGAGCAAACAGGAATGGGTAGACCAGAAATGTCCATATCAATTCCATTTATCACAACCTCCATAGCTTTCCTTGCCGGCTTCTCACATTGAACCAAAGCATTGCTATTATCCTTTGGCTTCCTTGGTTTTTTCGCTTTTGGAGTCTTTGGAGCACCCCCACTCTGCCTTTTCTTCAATTGGACAACTTCTTTTTTAACAGGAGGGTCTTCAACTTGATTCACCCTATCATCTCTTGATGTTTCAGGTGGCTGTATGATTTGCAACGAAGGCGCTCCTGATGTTTCTGGCAGAACTGCATAATTAGTATTTGTGGGCAACATATTCAGAAACCTGTCTCTCTGGTTGATCCAACTGTCTCTAACGTAGTTAATTGGAATTGAGCCTTCTGAAACAACACAATCCCGGGAGTTGAAGCTTCCATTTGGACCAACTAACATGGTAGGATCACGGCCTGGCATAAACGGCTTGGTGTCTCGTTCTGTCATACTAGACATGAGCTGGAGACCTAGATGCCCCCCCTTGAAGGGTTCATAATAACCCCAATTGCGCATGTTCAACGCATCATCGTCCATGAGAACTACACAACAGATAAAGATTGAACCTTTATTATTTTTATTTCAGTTCCCATCTTTCAAAATGATGTGAGGCCTTGAAAACTAAAGAGAGAAAATGTCGAAGGACAGCAATAGTTAACTGGCCATACAGAAAGTCTGTGTTGAACGAAACATCAAAACATGCGAGTGGATGCTGAGAAAATAACGGGAAACGCAAGATCTACTAAATCCAGTACATCCAACAAGCTCAGATTTACAAAGAAAAGGCCAAAAATTCACCCAGGCCATACCAGGAACCAAACCGGTCTAGATTTACCATTATCGCGTCACAAAAACGAAAGCCCCTCGATTTAATCACCAAAGAGCGGAAAGTTTACGATCCGAAATTCGTCACGATTCGTACATTTTCCTAGCGGCCAAACATACGAGAAACAAAAGGAAAGCGGCGCGTACAGATCGAAAAACCCCATTTAGCGAGAAGCATACAAGCAAGGAGGGGATCGAAAATCTCAGAACTTTAATAGCAGATCTGAGTCATAATGGGAACGAAAAATAAATCTATTAAACAGAAAGAAAATATATAAGGATCCAAATAAAAGGTCTAACGGTAGAAGGACCCATCTATTCAAAAATTTAAAGAAAGAGAAAGAGAGGGAGAGAGAAAGAGAAGAGAGAGGAGAGAGAAAACTTACTTGGGTGGGTGTAAACGGCCCTTTAGGGTTTTGCCCTTCTGGAGAGAGGAGAGAGAGACCTGAAAGAGAGAGAAGGGGACGAGAGAGGAGAGAGAAGGCACCAAACAATGTGAGAGAAAGAGAGAAGAGGGAAGAGGGAAGGTATCTCTAAATCTATCTATTTACGCCTGGCCAAATCGCCAGATTCAAAATTAAAAAAATAATAGAAAAACGAAGCATAACTATCCACTTGAGAGAGAAATGTATAATTTATTATAAAATTAATGAGCGTAGGGGAGACACAGACAAGGGAGGGTCCGACCCCAAACACCTTTTTCCATATGGAGACTGTGGACGCCAAGCATTTTAATATCCCAAACAAAACAAGGCCAACCTTCATCTCTTTCAAGCCCATTTTGTCTCAACTTCCTTCTCAATGCCTCATTTAGTCAAACTTCTTAATTATTCTTCTGGCCTAGAGAAAGTAATTCAATCAACAAAAATTAACACCATAGATCTTTTCTTTAAGTAAATCCCATAATAATCTTGGATTCTGCATTTTCTTGGTAGCCTCTCTGATCTTTCAAATCAAGGTAAGCTGCTTGAGACTTATAATTAATTGTTTTTAAAAGTAGAAATTAAAATATATTTGGCTCTAGAATACTCTTATCCACCAGACCATCTTAAAATATATTGTTTAGAATCAAACTTGTCTTTTAATATATATTTCTTCACCCATATGTCAAGCTCACGACATCCAACAGTTGAGTATGCGTGCATTTGGAGAAGAAGATTACGAAAGCAATAAAAAGATAAATGAAGTTTTTAAATAATTTTATCTGTCCCTTGTATCCCAGGACATAAAGAATATTTAATTGTACCTAAATCGTTGTTTTTGTTGTTTTTTTTAAAAAAAAAAACTGTAAGCTTATGTAGAATCCAAAACCTAACTAAATAGGTTAAGCACGTGACCACCGTTAATTGCCATTCAAACACATTACGAGTCAATAATCAAACGATAAAGGGGTCCATAATAAATATAGGTTCAATAGCCATTTCCATGTCCTATAATGTTTTATTATCCCCTTTCTAATGACAACTAAAAATTCAACTACTTCATCAGCTTTGCATTACATCATCTCCATTATTAATACTAACAGGCATGATGTAAAGATGACTAGCACAAGATTTTGTTTGATAAATTAATTAAAGTGGGACACCAAACCTTGTAAAAATTATTTCTCAATAACCAAATTATATAACTTCATTAAATAATCTATCAGTCTACACTCTACACAGCCTCTTTTAATTTCTAAATTCAGTTCATCTCCAAGCTTTGGGCAATACTTATCCCTCTTATATAAACAAAAACGCAATTCGTCCAATTCGAAAATTTTGTTTCCTCATTATTTTTCAGGTCAGAAAAAAAAAAACAGTGACCATGAAAACCAGGAAAGATATGATAATTAACCAAAGGATTGCCAATCTTGCAAGGAATGTTCGTGGGACTTAATTCCCCAGATGATGATGTCTTACATATTACACACGTACATATATGTACATATATATGATACCATCTGTAATCTGAATATTTTATACAACCATGATGATACACGCACTTGTATATATATATACATGCATATGATTTCCCGTCCCGTTCTGCACATGAATTTCTTATATATTCTATGCGGCTTCATGAGTATGATTTGGGATCCTAAGGTAATCAAGGCTGGATTTGCCACGGACCTGGCGTTTGAAAAATGCGTTCCAGTATTCAGACATAGAGACGGTTTTGAACAGTGCTGCCCTTTCTGCAGTTACGAGGTTTGGCGATGGCCCTATCTTTCCATGCGATATCGCATTATAGAATGTGGCCATCGACATATCCTTCTTCGAGTTCACTGTCGCCCTGTGCTCTATGCTCCTGTATATCCCATTACTCACAATCTGTCACATAATTAATTAAAAATTCTCTTTTACTCTCATCATCATTATCACCATCATGTTAGTTTTATAACAAGATTAAAAATACCAATTAATGAATGAATAACCTAGAAAGTGTCTCCAACGTTGACGATGAAGGCGTGAGGAAGAGGGTTGATGGGGACCCACGTTGCGTCCTTTTTGATCTGAAGGCCGTCCACGTCCATTTCATTGACTTGGAGGAGTATTGCTAGGGCACTCCCATCAGAGTGAGGGTAGAGGCCAATCACCTCCTCTGGTTCAGGACATGCTGGATTCCTGATAATTCATCCGCACCGTTTGCCATCGTCCTTCAAATAACTCGCTCATCTCTTTGGCTTCCACATTTAAAGCTTCACCCATCGCCATAATCAGTTCCATTGCAAGTTATTTTAGTTCTGTACAATACTCATTCAAGTTATCCCTGCATATACATGGCAATCACTCAGATTATTGATTTCTCTTTTTCAGACATGTGTTTGTGTGTGAAGGAAGGATATATATATTATATATACCTGAAAGGGGGGCAGCTCAGGGAATAAGTGGGGTTTCCTTTCTTCTTGTGGAAGAGTTGTGAAGTACAACATATCAGCCCAATCAAGCTTTTGTTCTTCAGACACAACAAACAACTGACAATATCCTTCACTTTCTCCTGCTTTCTTCTGGAACTTGGTTTTCTCTTCCAGTGGAAGATTGAAAAACTTTTCCACTCCTTTCTTTACATTTCCCACACTCCGTGATTAATCAACTGTGTTATTCAATATTTAGTTTACTCTAATATATATCCACCCACACATACACATACAGTGATAGAATACCGATTAATATGGGATAATGGATGATAGGTGGAGTTAGCAATATTAGGAATAAATATTTATTTAAATAGATATTTTCTATTTATTTAGGTTAATTTCTAATCAGTTTAATTGCAGCACAAGTTTAGGAGAAGTTGAATCTATTAAGATTATTGACCGAGTTAAGTGTTTTATTTTGATATTTTTAAATAAGTTCATGTTTGTTATTTACCTATACCATGTGTTAGTGGGTCTAAATTCTATGGACTGATAGTTATTTTGTAGTCTATAAATGGCTCATTATATGTAAAATGCATCAGAAAATTAATTTAATTATTAATTGATTTTACCATGGGTTTTTAGTTATATGATCTGAGTTTAAAATTTTTATTCATATTCTAATAAAAATTTCCGTTATCTTTATTAATTTGTGGAGTTAGATTATAACTTCATAGGGCTTGTTTGGTTTGCCCTCAAACCTGGTTTGAAAAGGGTTTATGGCCCAAAACTTGGTTTGGAGAAATTTTAAAACAAACAGTCATATTTGTCCATAAGCACTTTTGGACAAAACCATGGTTTTGAATAAACTATTGAAACTAGCTTTTGGAACAGTAAAAGAGCTTATGGATTATCTAATTACTATCTTATCCCTATTTTTTCTTACACCCTCTCTCCTATTTTTTCTTACATTCTCTCTCCTCTCTCGTCTCCACCTCTCTCCTCTCTCTTACTTTTAATCAAATCATACCTTTTTGGTAATTTATCAATATAAAAAGTCATTCTAAAAATAACTATCCAAATACTTATTTATTCATAATCACTTTTTTTTTTCATAAACTCCTCTAAAAGCCCTTTTTCATAAGCTGTCCATAAGCTTTTTTTTTCATAAACAATTTTTTAAAATCCTATCCAAACATGCCCATAATTTAATATAGATTTTCTTTACTTATTTCTCTCTCTACCTATTTAGAATTCTATCATATGGGGACAGTTCCAGTGCCTTCACAATAAACATCTACATCTAAATATAAAATCTAATGAAGGGCTCACACCGTGATTAATCAACTGTGTGAGAGATGGTATCTTCTAATTAAATTGTTCAATGATAGAATAACCCAAACAAAATTCAAAGAAAAAACAGACTAAATATAATGCTGACAAGTGCGTGATCATGGACCAAGGTCCTACTCTTTTATATGTTTATAAAGAAAGCTATTGAAGAATATCCAATTCAGAACCAGTATATTAGACCAAATTAATGGCATAGAAACGTATACCTCACATATACTTGTGTCTGTGTGAGTGATCGCATGTATGTAACGATGAATTCATCTACTTATTGTTCATAAGTGACAAACCTGAAAGAAACCCCAATATTTGCAGGCATAGTCAAGCTTGTGGAGCTCAGAAGCATGGAAATCTGGAGACAAAAGCTTAGTCATATCTATCACAGGGGCCTGTGGTGGCGGTGAAGAAGAAGAAGCAGTTTCGGATACAAGTAGTTTAGTCAAAAGCTTAGTCATATCTCTCTGGCATAGTCGTTAATGGTTGCTTAGCTAGCTCCTGCACAACAGGTACTGGTACCTCAATACAGCATCCAGCCGCATCCCTCAGTTTTGCTTCCATAGCTTCTTTGGAGCTTCTGTGCACGCCTCAGTTCAATTATTGAATATTACAGAAGTTCCTTGGAGCTCTTTGATTAATGGGTGAGATTGTAAAGAAAGAAATAAAACAAAACGAAGGATAGGTTTTATTGGAAGATAGTGAAAACAACCTCTTCGGAAAATGGGTAGCTAATATGTGGATTCTCTTGCACCAGAGAAAAAAATCAAGAAGGTGAATTTGCCAAACCAATTCGGCTTGCGTCTCTCTGTCTTTCTTCTTTCTTTTCTCTATTATGTAAACTAGATTTTTTATACCCATCATTAAAAGTTAAAACATCCATATCTACGTGTATATAAAATCAACATCTATTTATATTATTAGATTTTATAAATTATTATAAAATTAGCAATAGAATTTGAATCAACTTATAACTTTATTGATGAACAATTTGTAATAATTTTTATAAGTATTCTTTAAGTCTAAAAGTATATTATGAGCTCATAATTGGTCTCTAAGACTAAACACACAAACTTTGTTATAAAAACAGAAAAATAAAGTAATTTTAAATCATCAAACTAAATATAGCTTTACAATAGATAATCTATTAATTAGCCAGTAATTCATCTTCATGCTTTAGGCCATAATCAAGTCGAGATATAGATATCGATCGTTTGTGAGTTTAGAGGTCAAAGGGTTGAACACTCTTAGTAAAAGGAGGGATTTGATTCCTGAAAACGGCGTGACATTTGAAGAGGCATTTTCATAATTAAGTGAAACATGAGTACTCTTAGAGTTAGGATTAACGGAGCGTCCCTACTTGGGCCAGTCGCATTTATTGCATAATACATAGATCTAAAGCACTTATTCCAATCCTGTGTTTTGCAGAGTATTGCAATGGAAAATTATTTTTAAAAACATCATGATAAATACAGGCATAGAGATGTAGACAAGAGTTTGTTTATATTCTAAGTGGGTTCATGAGTATGATTTGGTGAGTGAAATATGCGTTCCAGAAATCATAGGGATGGTCTTGAACAGTGCAGGCCTTTCTGCAGTTAAGAGCTTTGGCGATGGCCCTATCATTCCATATATTATGTGTGTACACTTCTTCGTGCAGAAAAAGCTTCTTCACCAGTTCAATTAATAAACACTCCACATGTTCTTTCGATCTCTTCATGGTTAAGAGGGTAGAAAAAGAAGTAAAACAAAATGAATGATAAGTTCTATTGGCAGATAAGTTGAGTGAAAGCAACCCCTTGAGAAAGTGGCTGAGTAAAGACGTGGACTCGCCAAACCAAATTGGCTTGTGTCCATGTCTCTTTTCTCAAGTCTATTGAACTAGACTTTTTTACCCATCACTATTCTTAAAGGTAAAAACATCAACACACACAGTTAATGGAATGTTCATTGGAATTATTTATTTTTTTTGGTCCGTAAGGGACATTTTATTATACATATGATTTCCCATTGAACTCTTAGTATATGAAGCCTGTTCTGCCTGAAAAAAATTGTTATTGCAATGAAAAAAATTACACAAACACACATGCCAGTTTCTATTGCCTTTCATGAGTCTCATCTTGGATCCTAAGGTAATCAAGGTTGGATTTCCCCTGCAGCTTGCGTGAGAAAAATGCATTCTGGTAATCAGACATGGAGATTGTCTGGAAGAGTGCAACCCTTTCTGCAGTTACGAGGTTTGGTGATGGACCTATCATCCCATCCAACCTAGCACCATAGAAAGTAGCCACCGACATCCTCTCCTTCTTTGAGTTCACTGTCGCCCTGTGCTCTATGCTCTTGTATATCCCATTACTCACAATCTGTCCACATCATTGATTAACTAATAGGCTCACATACAATATTCCATCAATTTTTTCACTGAATATTACTTAATTACCTCGAAAGTGTCTCCAACGTTGACAACGAAGGCGTGTGGGAGAGGTTTGATGGGAACCCAAGTAGCATCTTTTTTTATCTGAAGGCCGTCCATTTCATTGACTTGGAGGAGTATTGTGAGGGCACTCCCATCAGAGTGAGGGTTGAAGCCAATCACCTTCTCTGGCTGTGGACATGCTGGATAGTAATTCATTCTTACTGATTGACATCCTTCTTCAAATAAATCTCTCATCTCTTTTGCTTCCACATTTAGAGCTTCACCCATTAGTACTATCAGTTCCAATGCAAGCTTTCTCAGTTCCATACAATAGGCATCCAAGTTATCCCTGCATGCCAATAAAAATCAGGTGATTCAATTTCTTCTAAGTTGTGTGCGTGTGTGTGTGAAGGAAGAACAGATATACCTGAAAGGAAGGGGGAGGTTAGGGAGTAAGTGGGGTTTCCTTTCTTCTAGAGGAAGAGTGTTGAGGTACAACAAATCAGCCCAATCAAGCTTTTGTTCTTCAGACACAACAAACAGCTGACCATATCCTTCCCTATCTCCTGCTTTCTTCTGGAACTTGGTTTTCTCTTCCATTGGAAGATAGAAAAACTCTTCCACTCCTTTCTTCACATTTTCCACTAATGAAGGGTTCACTCCATGATTAATCAACTGCATCGTTCAATATTTATGTTACTCTGATACACACACAGAGACAGACACGGAACTAGTGTAAAATTTCAAAGGCTGAATTATTATGCCTCTCTATATCGAAGATAAAACCAACACTAGTTTCTTACCCAAAAGAGTTCAGAATATTTAGGTCGTTTGATAAGATAACTGTATGTCACGTTATTTCTCTTGGGGAGAAAAAATTTAGCTTTAAAATGCTAAATCTACCAAGCTGATGTGTGAGGGGATTGCATATTTAAAATGGTTCGATAAAAGAATAATCCACGCAAAAATACTTTATAAAAAACACCTGACTAAATGCTTGCAAGTCCTAGGGGACACTAGTCACACTACTGTTTTATTGGTTTATAAAGAATTACTTTAAGTTTATCCGATTCGCAATAAGAATTAAGACCAAACTAATGATAGGGATTTGTGCGTATGAGATTGGAGGAGAAGAATGCAAACCTGAAAGAAACCCCAGTGTTTGCAGGCACAATCAAGCTTGTGGAGCTCAGAAACATGGAAATCTGGGGACAGCAACTTAGTCATATCTATGACAGGGACTTGTGGTAGTGGTGAAGAAGCAGCGGCAGTGTTAAATGTAAGTTGAGAGTCAAGTTCTGGACGCACATATCTCTCTGGAACACAAGTTAATGGCTGATTGGCTAGCTCCTGGACAAGTGGCGCAGGTAACTCAATGCAGGATCCAGCCTCACCCTGTTTTGCTTCCATGGATGGATATGGATACTCTGAAACTAAGACTGCAGATTAACTTGATCACAGTGAAAAAATATATCTATCCAAATAAGCTCCAGCTATACCCAAATATATTAAAACAACAGCAACAGCCTCACAGTGCTCTTCAAACACAAATCTAAAGAAAAAGATTATAAAACCACAATACTCAGAAACAGAACATCACAGAAAGAAGGAGAAATAGAATAGAAGGGACAGGGAGCCGTCACAGTCGGTGAAGAAGGAGATCATCGTGGGGAAGGTTGACCCCTAAGATTGGGCCTTTTGGTCCAATGAACATGAAAACATGGGTAAATAGATAATTGGCCCAGTTCACCATAAACAAAAACAAAAAAAATTAATTGCTAATAAAAGTTCTGGCCGTCCTTAATTATATATGTTTTCTGTCATTAGTTATCCATCTAACTCTTTCGTGCATGTAAAACAAGGGAAATTTAACTAAACTAGAATTGATTAGCTGCTGATAGAACTAATTGACACGTGGAATAATGATTATGGTTATTCCTTAATCTTATTGAATACTTATTTAATTACTGTGAAAAGGGACAGACTCTTTAAATAATCCTTTTTTGAGTAGGAAAGGACGATAAAAGATGACAGAGGCACATGGACAAGGATCTCAAAATCCATTCGTATACACCCAACAAAAAGTGGCATAGGTAGTCATCATTTTGTTAAGGTGCCAAATGTCTATGATTCGAAATATAAGCAAGTATTAGTTAACTAATCTGGTAGTTTACAAAAGAAAGAGAATGATGACTCTGCATCGAAGTTCCTGTTAACGTTGGCAGAAATAATTTATGAGACACTTGATTTCGATTAACATGGCCGCCAACTTTGCTTTTTAAAAGATAGGCGCTTCTTCATTTAAAGCAAAAGCACCGTGTAAATTAAAATCATCCTAACCAAAAAAAAAAAAAAAACAAGAACTATCTCAAATTAAAGCTTGCCATTATTCCCCTCTGCATAACTCTATATATGTGTTGATATAATAAATCTTTCTGGTGCACGCACTCTGCGACAGCAACTTTAGCCTCATCTGATCCTAATTTCTTTATTTTTGGAGATATATGACATATATATACATATATTCCTGCAGGATAAGAAATGCCTGGTGAGGATTGTGAAGAAGGATCGTAGATGGTTGTCTCTCATGCATTGTCAACATGTGAAAGGGAACCTTATTACATGAAATGATGTAAGCTCTCCTATGCACTCGACAGTGATGGCACTTGGAAGGCTCTTCGTTTAGGAGCAAGTCACAGGAGAATCAACCCGAAAATTCTGAAGATTACGTGCCTTAGCTGACTACAACTACCCACATACATACGTACGTACGTACGTACGTACGTACATACATATATTATATCTCATCATATATATATATATGGGGGGATTGAAAGATACATATATAACATAACTTACGGCTGTAACATCGTTATCTGATACAGGGTTTGAAATTGTATAATCCAATGCTAGCAGAGGTGAGAGATGAACGGAGACGATTGATTGGAGGGTAAAAGTGATACGTTAGGGTTAAGTTCAATAATGTGATGATGGTGCATATTTGCAGTTGCAGAGAGGAATGGCCCCATGTGTTCATTGCAATAATAAAGAGATTCAGAGGGATTTTGTCGGCTTTAGTTTTGTTGGTATCCGAAGCGGTGAACCTCTAATTTGAAGCAATTTGGCAATCTAATAAATGTTTCACGGCTGGAAAAAGAGACCCATTTTAAATGTGGTGAAAATTAATTAGGTTTGAAGAATCAACCACACGAATTAAAAATTGATATCTGAGAGAGAGATCACCAAGGTCAAGCACTCTCCAAACTTTTTTTAAAAAAAGCGTATAATGGCGATAGCTTGATTTGGTTTCTGTTTCCTATCGCTTGTCTGTTTGTTTCTTAGTGTTGGAACTACTTGATTTTGGTCTTTGTTTCCATTCCAAGTATTCTTTCTTTGTAGGCCCTCCCTATTTATACATATACATATATATATATATATCGCTGTTTATTTCGGGGATAAGTCTCAGGATCATTCTCAAAACGCCACGAGGCTTGCCAGATAATTTAATGTGCAAAACTTCAATTGCTACTCTTTAAAAGAAAAAAACATCGCATATAAACCACTAGAGGTTCGGGTATACTTGAGATAGACAAGAAGATGACAAAATCAAAACAGGAACTATCATGTGATTTTGAAATACTGGTTCAGTACTTTCACTAATAATGCAAAAGTTAAAAAGATAAGTTTTTCTATCTTAATAAAACGCAAATAAGATTTTAGAGCCTTCTTCGCTAATTCCTGATGATTAATAAGAGAGCGTAGTAATTCAGATTATATATATGTGTTGTCTAACGTAACTAGTAATTGATGAAATATACAGTTTCCTAGTAAATTATCGACTTGTTATCCTGTGCAGAGTTGAATTCTTATCTTTAAGCTGTAGTCTAGATCAATGTACACGTGTAAAAGACCTTTAAATTTAACTCGTGTACGTGTCTGCATGCATGGTACTTCAGATTCTTTAAATTTTTTAAAAGAAAAAAACTAATACGATTAACATGTGAAGTTGACTTGAGGAGTTTGGGTTGGATTCGAACATGTAATATCTAATGCAAGATCTAAATGGGAGGGAAATTAAAGATGAAATATACTGATATGGAAGGTAGGGAAGAAGTGATCAGGAAAACCTGATGTATGGTATAAAATGGATATGGAAAAAGTAAATTAGGAAATGAAGTGGAAAAGAAAATGAAAGGGAGGCCAAAAAGGATGAATAAAGAAGGAATTGAACGAGAGAGAGAGATATGGGAAAGTGGAGGTTGGGGACAGCCACAGGCAAATATTCCTGCTTTGCTTTTTAATTTGCTTTGCTTTCTTAGCTTTCTGAACATTCACACATGCCCATGTTCTCATCACTCTCACACTACCCTCCAAATTTAATTACCAGGTTATCTCATCTACTTTTCCTCACATTTCTTCTTTTGGTGTATACTCTGATCATCTCATGGATTCTCTTTTCTTATATTATTCACAGCAGCAATAGACTTTCTCTCTCTCTCAAGACAAGCAATATAATATAATATTGCGATCCAACCAGAGCTATTAATTCCTTAGTCTTCTCTTTAACGATAAGATCAGTGCGTTTGATTAGTTGATTAACTATGAGTATTAATACTTAGTGTGGGGCTTCCACTAAATGTGATTGATTAATTAGGTCAGTACCAACCAATGTCCTTCTTTTTCAGGTAATTTGCACAGTGTGATATGTTTCATATATGTCAAAGATAATAATCATGTTCGATTCCTATGATATTTTGAATAGAAATGAAACTCCCTTTTAATTTACCCTCTACAAAATTAATAAAAAAAAAATTCCATGCGATATGAGAAAAAGTAATTTTCTTCTTAATATAGAATTAAAAGCAACTAAAGTTGATGTTAATTGACCTCTAACATGATAATCATATTCCTGATGTGACAATAAAGACAAACTAAACAATTTTATTTTTAAAAGGAGCACATATTAGGCAAAAGCTAACTTTATTGATACAAAAGGCAAATTGAAGGAAAGTCAAGTATAATTTTTGAAATAAAAGGAACGCTACCAAGCTTTATTTAGTCAAACTTATTAATTATAAAGCATTACCCAAATATTTTTCAGGGAGAGGTACTTAATAATAATAATAAAAAAAGCATCACCCGTGAGCTCATTAGTTTAATTTAAGGTGATTATACCGCAGACCTGATAAAGCAAAATAGTCGAATATATAAATGGTTAATTAATTAATTTTGTGGAAAACTATTTGACCATGAGTCTTGGCACGAGAAAGCATAATGGGCAAGGCCCTCTAATGTCCCTTCTCTAATACTCCTTATAATGCCATAATTTTTTAAATATTTTTTTATTATTAGATTCTATATAAAATTAGTGACATTTTGATATTTGATGGGCAAAAAATATACATGTTCAAATTTTTTTATAATTTTTTAAAGAAAAATACTCTAAAATTGGGTAATTTGATTTATTTTTTAAAAAAGTGATAAAAATGTAAAATTATACTATTTTTGTCTATAAGATATTAAAATGTCATTCATTTTATATAGAATTTAATGTTAAAAAAGAAGAAGAAAAACATTTAGGGGGTTAGAAAAATTAAAAGGACATTAAAGAGGGTATTAGAGAAATAGTATTAAAGATCCTTGCCTAAGAATGATGGGGCACATGTGCAAACTAACAGAAATAATGGAGAGTTTAGAGAGGGTAGCTTTATGAAAAAACTTGCTTCAACCTTACCTGCTCGAGGTGAGGTGATGGGTCAATTGAACAGCAACAAAAGAAGAGCAAGAAAGCTCGTGTGGCAAAGAAAGAGAAAGAAAAAGCTAAAAAGCCTTCAACAAAGCTATCTCAGAAGCCAACAATCGCTTTTTTGCCCCTCTCTCTCTCTCACTCTCTGAACCAAAACTTTCTTTTCCTTCTTTCTCTTTGTTTCTCTGAGTAAAGCTGATAGCCACTAGCTATTCTCCCCAATATCTTTAACTTTAGCCTGTAGTGGTACTGGTTAATTTTGAGGATATTGATCACAGAGTTAACATAAAATTTCACCATGCTAGACAATAGTGCTAATTCTTCTGATGCCGCTTCCTCAGAAAATAATGGAGTGATCCTTCCCAGAAGAAAAAGAAGACCCCCAGGCACACCGGGTAACTATATAATTTTCAATTATAACCAAATTACCCTTATCTTTCTCTCACTAGTGTCTTTTTCCCCTCATACAGATCCAGATGCTGAGGTCGTGTGTTTGTCACCCAAGACTCTGCTGGAATCAGACAGATATGTGTGTGAGATCTGTAATCAAGGGTTTCAAAGAGACCAGAATCTTCAGATGCATAGAAGAAGACACAAGGTGCCTTGGAAATTGCTGAAAAGGGAGAGTAGCAGCACGCAAGAGGTGAAGAAGAAGGTGTTCGTGTGCCCTGAGCCTACTTGTTTGCACCATAATCCTTGCCATGCTCTTGGAGATCTCGTGGGCATTAAGAAGCATTTTAGGAGGAAGCATAGTAATCACAAGCAGTGGGTTTGTGAGAAGTGTTCTAAAGGATATGCTGTTCAGTCTGATTACAAAGCTCACCTCAAAACCTGCGGTACCAGAGGCCATTCCTGTGACTGTGGTCGTGTCTTTTCCAGGTAATATATATATATATAACATAACATTCCAATTTTTCTACTTCAGAATATATATCAAGTCATGTCTTGTTTCTGCAACAGTAGGATTAGCTTTTGAGACGTTTATTTATTTTCTTTTTCCATGTCAATTTCTGTCTCTCTGTTTCTGTAGTTCTCACACTCGTTCAGTTCTACTATAAAGGAAACAAATATTCACTGGAAAGTCAAACCCTAAATTCTTGGTTACCAGGGTTGGTACTGGTACAGAGAGGTAGAAGCAGATAGAAATCAATTGCATTTGATATCTGACCAGATGGATATGCTGAATAGTTTCAAATTCAGAATCAGAAGCATTATCTTATGGGAACCTTTTGAGGACTCAGTATAATTAATACCCCCACTTTGAGTAATAGTACTTCATTATAATTAAAATAATCAACCCAAAATAAGCCATGCGAGGATAATAACCATTTATAATTCTCTGCACGTATGTAGAGTTCTTTAATTGGCTTATATATATTTTTTTAAATACTATTAAATATTAAATTGGTACTTAACCACATATAATCCTCTTATACTAGATATCCTTGATTGTAATTAATTATTATTATTTTAATTAGCCTTCTTTGTTTTCAAGCTTGTGCATGTCATTCCTGAATGATCACCCTGGTTAATTATAGTGTCCTATTCCCCACTTTGGTTTGTGATTATTCTAGACAACATGCCTCATATTCTCATTAAAATTAAAATTTGAATTAGAATTATAATTAAATATATTTAGTAAGACTGGGCCGTACTGTCCTGTGAGGGTTATCCGGTTATATATTGACTTAAATAAACGTATTAAAAAGAATTTGGTAATTAATAAACTTGTAGAAACTAACTTAAGTTTCTTTTTATTTTTTTACAAGCAATTCATTTTTTATTTGTTTTCCACTGTTTCAGGGTTGAGAGTTTCATTGAACATCAAGACGCTTGCACTGTTCGAACAGCTTCAAGCACAAGTCCATCTAGTGAGGCCAATTTAGTTCCATTAATGCAAGGCTTGCCTGTGCCGAAACCACCTGCGTTGTTAACCTCGGACTTACAAAACAATAAGCCTACCTACACCACTTCTTCTCATCATCAGAGACATAATAATCTAGAAGAACTCCAGCTCCTACGTTGTTCTTCTTCATCAGATGCTCGACGAAACCGAGGTTGTGATCATGACGAGGATAACAACTACGATACCGATCAAACCCACCTGAAGCTTTCAATAGGGTCGTGCAGCAACAATAATAAGACGAACAAGAATGTTGCGAAAGAAGCAGAAGCAGAAGAAGTACCGAGACTAAGGGAAGTGGGGTGGTTGAAAGAGTGTGCAAATGAAGAGCTCAAGTTGGCGATGGCTGAGAAGGCTTATGCAGAAGAGGCAAGAAAAGAGGCAAAGCGTGAGATAGAGATGGCTGAGATTGAGTTTGGGAAAGCGAAGAGGATAAGGAAGGAAGCACAGGAGGAGCTAGAAAAAGCTGAGGCTTTGAAGAAGCAAGCCATGATGAAGACGAGTTCCACTCTGCTGCAAATTACTTGTCAGGCTTGTAAGCAACAGTTCCAATCCTCCATGGTTGGGGTTTCATCAGAAGAGACGTCTCTTGTTATGAGCTGCATGTCCTCACCCACCACTGAAGGAGAAGGAGATCAATTATAACCCCCTTAGCTACGTACAAAACAATTTTCAAGTAGTGCTCCTTGTTAATTAGGCCTCTCAACCAATCTGGATTTTCAACTGTCGTAAACCAGATGAGGAGGGTAAACAAGAGAAGTGAATCTTTTACTCACTTTCACTCTCTAAATACATTTAACAGACGAGCCCTGCGAATCAAACGGAAAGTATTCCACTTTTTTTTTGTTTTTTGTTTAGTTCGATAATGGTATCAAATATTTGAAATTTTTTGCTTGAATCTTGTCCATAACTTAAGATATTGCTAGAAAGAATGATCGTTAACGAGTAGGACATTGGTTCTTCAGTTGTTTGCTTTCGGTTTTGATCTTTTGACTGGAAGAATTCTGAAATATTCTTTGTTCTTGTTAAACGAATTAACTGTATGTCAAGATTCAATATATATATATGTAGGTGTGTTTCTAAGTCTGAAAATTAGTTGCCGTAACTCTGTTGAATAAGTGCTATATATATATATATATATAGCTGTAACCTGTTTTGTCTTCTTCCTCTGTTAATTATGCAGTCATAGAATATCATGCTTACCTTACATGCATGTTTAGAATACTACTTTTTTTCTCTTCAACGATCCATTAGACGGTAAATAAGATGGTAATTAAGAAGAGTACGTACATAGTGGTAATTATGGCTACTAAACCTTTTAATTTAGACTTAGATTCCTAATTTATTAATTAAACACACATAAAGAGAGCGGAACTAATCGTAATTCCATTGAAATTAGGTATCTGCTAATTAGATTTGATGCAAATAATTGTGCATATATAGTGTACGTAGGTTTTATATTGTGATAGTGATGACAGCTGAATTTGTCTGCGAGAAAAATTCACACACACACACACACACACACACACACACACATATACATAGAATGGGGACCGCAAACACAAGGTTAAATAATAGGATTGCAAAGCTGACAATAGCAGCATATTTCAATGAATCTATCAATAAATGTATCAAGGTGATAGGGATGTATATATAACCTGCAAAAACATATGTACTATATATATAGAAGGGGGTTTTGTTTGAAATTGAAATTGCAGTGTTATACATACATGCATGCATGCATGCATACATACATACATACATACATACATACATACATATTTAAAACCTATATGGATTATGAAGTAACATGAGAAAGCATGTTTTTCAGTGCCAGACACAGTTGAAAGCACAGAGAGTACAAATATAAAGCTATTTATGGAGTATATATGAGTGATGGCATAGTAGTCGTAAAAGGAGAAAAAGCTATGACATGCCACTATCTGTATCTGAGTCGGCTGCAGCAAAGTGATGCCTTTTTCATTCATTTAAAAGGACGCAACAAGAATCCCACACGTAATTCCTTTTCTTTTGCTTCATTTATTTTTATTATTTAAGATTATCTTCAGTAATTAACAAAAACAACAAACAAACAAAAGGAGTATGCGTATAAACGCGGGATTTTCCACCACATATATAATTGAAAATTTTGAAGGTTAATTTGCACTACTGAAAGAGAAAGTGCGAACACAGAATAGGTCCAAGAGAAATTTTGAAGGTGGCTTTTCTTCTGTGTGGAGTCCACAACTCTTATGGCCCACCGATCCTTTTGCTTTGTATTATTCTTTTTAGAACAGAATCCTTCCCATAGATTTCATAGTCTTTATTGACAATTCACCTTTACAAGCTGTTTAATTTCATTTAATATCCGCACAACCCAGTAATATTCTTTACTCTCCACATCGATCTGTAGCAAGAGTTTGAAATTGCAGTGATAATTAAAATGGGAGAGAATGAAGGCAGAGCCCATGTGCTGATGTTCAGCTTTCCTGGGTTTGGTCATATTGCTCCCTTGATCCAATTTGCAAGGCGTTTGGCTTTCAAAGGCATCCAAGTCACCTTCGCTTCCTTACTTTCTGTAACTCAATCCCTTCAACCTGGGAATCGCTTGATCTCTCTCTTACCCACCTACGATGATCTCACACAGGGTGGGCTTAGAGGCCCGGGCGGGCTTTTGGGATTTCTCGAAAGGTTCCAAAATAGCAGCACCAAGATCTCAACTGATTTCATCCACGAGAGCTTGCATGACTCCGATGAGAGGAGAAAGGTCAAGTGCCTGATTTATGATTATGATCTTCCCTGGGCTTTGGATATTGCAAAGCAGACGGGTGTTCAGAGTGCTACGTTCATCACCCAAACATTGGGCTCTACTGCAGCTTATTATATGTTGAATCTGAAGGTGCACGGTAAGAACTTGAATGTTCCTGCTTTGGACATACCAGATTTCTCAGACACCGGAGTTTCAGATGTAGTAGATGGTCCGGGCTTAGATAGAATTTCCCCTGTTCTCAGAGTTGCATTAAGCAAATTTGATAACTTTGGCAAGGCGGATTTGTATTTTTGTCCGACTTTTGATAAGATGGAACATGAGGTCAGTTAGAAAACTTGAGGTTTATTTCCTTATAATTAAGCAGATTCTCCGTTAATAAGTATTAATTTATACTCACTACATAATTAAACACTGGTGAATATATATACAGGCATTGGAATGGATGGAGAAAATCTGTCCCACCATTGCAACAATAGGTCCAATGGTACCATCAGCTTACCTGGACAACAGAATGGAAGACAACATAGACTATGGTTTGAACATGAACAGAGTAGATAGAAATACGTGTCTGGAATGGCTCAACACTAAAGAACCGAATTCTGTAGTTTATGTTGCATCAGGGAGTATGGTCGACATGAGATTAGAAGAGATTAAGGAAATGGCAATGGCGCTGAAGAACCTAGGCTGCAATTTCCTGTGGGTGATGAAGGGAACTGAGATGCCCAACCTTGCATCAAACTTGACGAAGGAAACATCAGAGAAGGGGATGTTTGTGAGATGGTGCCCTCAGTTGCAGGTGCTGTCTCACCCTGCGGTAGGATACATGGTGACGCATTGTGGGGCAAATTCCGTAATGGAGGCGATAGTGTTTGAGGTTCCAATGGTGGGGATGCCTAGGTTCGTTGATCAAATACCGAATGCGTATTTTGTGGAGGAGGTTTGGAAAGTGGGCGTTAATCCGAAGAAGAATGAAGAGGGGGTGTGCAGTAAGGAAGAAATAGAGAGATGTTTGAAGGAAGTGATGTATGAGCAGAAAGGGAAGGACATAAAGAAGAATTTGAAGGAGCTGAACAAGTATGCTAAAGAGGCTGTGAGCGAAGGAGGAAGTTCTGATAAGAACATTGAGGACTTCGTCTCGGGGATGCAATTAGTGAATAGATGGGAGAGGAGTGAGGAACGTGGTGCTCATAAAACAAATACGGAATGCCTCGAGGGGTTCGGGGGCTCTATTTTCAAAGGGAAGAATATGGTCAATTCTAGGAATGTTGCATTCTGACATGAGAGTTTTTTCTTAAAAAAATAAAATAGAAATAGTGTTTGTATAAATTCACACCAATTTTCATCGCTGATTAAGCGCTCCTACAACTTTTCCACTTCAGCCTTCGTTTTCCTGCTTCGCTCATCGTATACAGGGTTCTTCTTTCTCTCTTCTCCGTTTCTACAAACTTCATTTCTAGGTATATAACATATTCATATATGTAATATAGAAAGCTCTATAGATTAAGATCCGGCAGATTAGGTGCTCAGTTTAATGAGATCAGGCCAGGCCTCGCTTAGCTTCTTAATGGACATATTTTTTCATATGCTCCAAAATTTCTCTGTTCGCTTTACTAGTTGAATCATGGGAGGGCTGTTTAGTGGAGAACATGTAATTTGATGGGTAGGAAATTAAAGTAAGGGAAGGAAATGGAATGAATGAAAGGCATTGTTTAATGAAGGAAATGGAATGAATAAAGTCTATCTGAAAAGAAATAATGAAAGATCAAGTCATTAAACAATGCCTTTCATTCATTCCATTTCCTTCCCTTACTTTAATTTCCTACCCATCAAATTACATGTTCTCCACTAAACAGCCCTCCCATTATTCAACTAGTAAAGCGAACAGAGACATTTTGGAAATTAAAGGACTTTTAGACTAAACTATAATTTAAAATTAAAATTTTAGATAAACTACTGAAACTAGTTTATAAAATAATAAAAAGCTTATAGACTACTAAATTATTATTTTACCTTTCCTTTTTTTTACACCATCCACTCTCTCTTCTTCACCCTCTCTCCTCTCTCTTTTTTTCTCTCTTCTCCACCCTCTCTCCTCCTTTTAATAAAATAAAAATCTTTCTGATAATAACTATCCAAACATCTATTTATTCAGAATCACTTTTTTTATAAGTTCTTCTCCAAAAATTATTTTTTAAAAATTGTCCAAATTTTATTTTTTTATAAGTCATTTTCTAAACTCTTTTTCAAATAGACCATATACTTTTTAATCTACTTTCCTCGTCGCCTCTAGTGTATTATATTATTTTCTTTTTATAAGCATCATGCATACTCTTCTTTTAGTATGATCATTTTAAATGTAATACCGTAGGACCATACATTTATCTCGCGCATTAACATGCATGTTATTTTAATTTTATGTTTTTGTTGTCTCTTTAACTTTAACACTCATTACCGTATAACATTGTTAGTCTTATAGCAGTTTGATAAAATTTTCTTTTAAACTTAATACTCATCTGATATTTAATATAAAATATATTTAACTAATTTGATTAAATTAGTTAAGTTAGTTAATATGATATATTTTTTCTAAAATACTCTAATCATCTTCTTTAATTCTATCAATCTCTCTCTTTTTTAATTATTAATAAGAGAATATAAATAGAGATAATTTAAAAAAATTGATAAATATAGAAAATAAGTTTTATATTTAAGATTAAGATTAACTCTCAATTAGTCCTATATTAAAGATAAGAGGAATAATTATTTTCTTATCATGGATCACTCCGACAATGCTATAAAGAATTGTAAACATAAAGAACCAATCAAATAATTAACAACGCATGATAATTTATGATGCCTCAATGTTCAATCTCAGAAAATGTGGAAAATATGTTACGATTTGTTTTTCACTAATCCCAAAAGTGTCTTCATGATGACTGCATCATCGACAGACGACAGTATTTAAAGAAATCTCTCACATCACCAAATGTTACAGAAGTCAATTAATTATCTATTATATATACTTGAGAATGAAATTGCAGGGGATCGGATAGAATGGTAACTGAGATTGAAACTGAGAAAATGGGAAAGAATGAAGGGAGAGCACATGTGCTGATTCTGAGCTTTCCCGGGCATGGTCACATAACTCCATTGCTGCAATTTGCGAGGCGCTTGGCATGCAAAGGCATCCAAGTCATCTTCGCTTCCTCACTTTCTGCAACACAATCCATTCAAACTGGGAATCCCCTGATCTCTCTCTTATCCACCTACGATGATATCATGCACGGCCAAGATCTCAACTGATTTCATCCACAAGAGCTTGCATGACTCCGATGAGAGGAGAAAGGTCAAGTGCATGATTTATGATTTTGATCTTCACTGGGCTTTGGATATTGCAAAGCAGACGGGGTGTTCAGAGTGCTGCATTCATCCCTCAAACATTGGGCTCTACTGCAGCTTATTATATGTTGAATCTGAAGGGGCACGGTAAGAACTTGAATGTGACTGCCTTGGACATCCCAGATTTCTCAGACACCGGAGTTTCAGATGTAGTAGATGGTCCGGGCTTAAATAGAATTTCCCCTATTCTCAGAGTTGCATTAAACAAGTTTAATAACTTTGGCAAAGTGGATTTGTATCTTTGTCACACTTTCGATAAGATGGAACACGAGGTCAGTTTGATTAAGTTAAAGTTCATTCCTTTTAGTGAAGCACTAACTAACATTATATTGGTGAATATACAGGTATTGGAATGGATGAAGAACATCTTCCCCGCCATTACAACAATAGGCCCAACAGTACCATCAGCTTACCTAGACAACACAATGGAAGACAACATAGACTACGGTTTCAACATGAACAAACCAGACAACAATGCGTGTCTGGAATGGTTGGACAGCAAAGAACCGAACTCTGTCGTTTATGTTGCATTTGGGAGCATGATAAGCTTACGATTAGAGGAGATGAAGGAGGTGGCAATGGCACTGAAGAACTTAAGCTGCAATTTCTTATGGGTGATGAAGGAAAATGAAATGGCAGACCTTCCATTAAACTTGAAAGAGGAAACACAAGAGAAGGGGATGTTTGTGACATGGTGCCCCCAGTTGAAAGTACTGTCGCACCCTGCAGTAGGGTACATAGTAACGCATTTTGGGGCAAATTCCCCTATGGAGGCGATAGTGTTAGAAGTACCAATGGTGGGGACTCCCCAAGTTCGCTGATCAAATACCGAATACGTATTTCGTGGAGGAGGTGTGGAAAGTGGGTGTGAATCCGAAGAAGAATAAAGAGGGGGGTGTAGTAAGAAAGAAATAGAGAGATGTTTGAGGGAATTGATGCATGAGCAGAAAGGGAAGGATTGAAGAAGAATTTGATGCAGCTGAAGAAGCATGCCAAAGAGGCTTTGAGGGAATGTGGAAGTTCCGACAGGCAAATAGAAGAATTCATCCATAGGCTCGTGTATGTGCCTCCTCGTTCCTAAGACTCTTTAAGGATTATCCATCTACGTACTACTGTTATTCTCGTTTATCATGAAATAACACCTATCGAGTATTTGAGCCAGCTATTGTTAGTCTCATTTTGATTTAATAATTGAAAACTCCTCCATTGTGTTTGATCCCTTTTGCTACCTTTCTTCAACGTGGTTTACTGGCCAAGCACTGAATTGTATTTTAAATTTAACTCGGTAGATCTCCCATGTTCTTATTCTTCTATCAAATTTCAAATCATTCTGGCAAGGCAAGACAATGCATCCATATATCACCAACAAAAGGTAATACAAAATACCACGCTATCTAGCTGGGTCAGCAATGATTTTTCACATTACAAACGTTATCATTCTCAGAGCGCAAAACCGCAGAGGTTAAATTACTGATACAGGCTACTTGAATTAAATTTGAGTAACTACAGAAATCAAAGATTAAATAAATCCCCATAGTTCCCAAAATCTTCCCCCAAGATAGGCAATTGAAGCGCAGATGTCACATTACACCAGTTACAGGGAAGGAGTCCCAATGCTTCCTTTGTTTTCAGGTACACCATATAACCTACCTTACAAGAGAATAAAAAAAATCCTACAACCCTTTTTCTCTCTTGAAGAAACAGAGAAAAAGGATTAGTTAACCCAAAAGTTCAACCGGACAGCTACTCACACTTGATGGACTTGTATATATGACGCACAAAGAGCAAGGAGGCACGGAAGCCCACGGTCCCAAGCATGAGAAAGAAGCCATAACAGATGCAACCCATGTAGCCAAAGAAGAATGAAATTTGCATAAAACCTGACATATCTGATCGTGCATAGTAGTAATACAAGCAGTATCCATAGATAAATAAGCCAGTTGATCCACCACAAAGAAAAGACCTGCCGACAGACAGCAGCACCAATATAAGAATGTGAGCATTTAAGGTATGTACCCCCTAAAATTTACAAGGTTCATAGCAAACGTGGTAAAAAAAAATTAGTTGTGAAGTGCCAAAGTAAAAACTAACGATTATTGGTTCAAATTTCAATTATTTGGCAAAATTATTAACAGAAAAAAGAATGCCATGTTTGGCCCATAGAGACAATTTTAGCAGCATGTGCTATTGTTCAAGAGTCAAAATAGATCTCAAGCTAGAGAAGTCCTAAATGTCAATTTTTAAAAGGAAAAGGAAAAGAAGAAAAAAAACATCCTCACTATGTATGACGCGATCAAAATCTAGGAGAATGTAAAAAGATGTTGATTCAACCCTCTAATCCACGTACACAATTGAGGAAACTGGTGTGACTGTCGCCACAAGGACTTAAAATACTCTTTCAATAAAAGAAACGAGATATTTTTTTTTCAAGTAATAATTCCCAGTTCAACAGCCCCCCTCCCCCCCTAAATTTCTAGCTTTTGATTATTTCATTTAACCTAAACTACCGCCCATCGAAAAGGTACTTGAACTACTAATTCAACTCTATCCAATGTTATACGTATGAAATTTCTTCTGTAAAAGATACAAACTCTACTGAAGTAGAAAGCAATGCAAGACATGGTACGTACCTCCACCACCATTCATGATCTTCAGCAGCAAGTTGAAAGTAAGTCAAAGCCACAGTGATAAATGCGGTGACAATCAACAGAATGATAAAGACAATGAAAAGGATGCTGTAGATAGTATAGATCCTGTGGCCCCATACGCTAGCAAAAATGTAGTACAGCTCTATGTAAATGGCACTGAAAGGGAGAAATCCAGCCATTGCCATCTGGGGAAGTGTACTCCTGTACCAAGGCAAAGGAGGAATCTCTCGGGGATACTTTGTAGTGCGGCAAGGTGCTTGAAACTCAGCCTTGCTATTCTTACCTGCAATGCCACCTAGAACAAGTAATGGTGAAGTTACCAATGTCCATATGAGGACAATCACCACAATTGTGCCAAAAGGAAGTGCTGCTGTTGCACTATAGGCTATTGCAACTGTGTTAAGGAAGCAGAACATGAGGAACAGAGGCCCACAAAAGAGGCATCCTGTGAGCAGTAGATTTCTCACCTGTCAAAAATGAAAACAACTTAAAGAAACCAAACCATTATATGAGCTTTACAGCAGCACTCCCCAAACTCCGAGAATTAATCAACGAATGGAATCCATATGTACCCAATTTGTCCCTTCGAGCTGAATATAGAATGAAGTAGCAGTATAGCCAGCAATGCCTGATGTGAGAGCATATATGACCACCAGTGCAGTAAACAAAGCCCCCCGGTTATATGGATAAAACACACCAACCAGTGCCAGAATAAAAATAAAGACCGTCCTGTACAAGCATACAAGATAACAAGACCATAAGATGACATATAGTGAAGTGTATAATTTCATTTTAAAAAGAAAAAACTTAAACTAAAGAAGATCCATACAGAGTGAACAGTTGAGTGCCAGAGCCAAGTGCTGCAGCAAACAGAGATTTGTTCTTTGGAAACCGGAAAACATCGCCATGAATGTACTTCCATCCTGTCTCCTCTTGATCATCAACTGCTTCCTCATCTTGAGCATATCTGGTGAGGAATCACCGCAATTAAGAATCGTTACATGAAATGCTGTAGGTAAACTGAATGAACATCTGATGACAAATACACAAGTAACTCTTACTTCATGAAATCATTCTTCAGGACTCGCATAAGAATGGTTGCTAGAAAACCAGTCAAAAGAAGAACTGTTACACAGGAGTTTATGATTGAGAACCAGTGAATCTCCAAGTGATGTGGCAAAGAGGAAGAGTGCGAGTACTTTTCCATTCTCTTCTCAAAAGGAGTATCAGTTTCCTTCCATTTTACAGTGTACATGAACTCAGCATCAATTTCCTTATCTTCAGTCAGATCTACCACAGAATGAGGATCCATCCGAGCACTGATTTCAATCACGCAATCTTTGTTGTATAGAACATCAAACTGTATGTGCTTGTAAAGGAAATATTTGTACTCGCTGGGGTCAGTTTTTCCTTCTTTATCAACCTTTCCAATAAACCCCCAGATTGGCAAGTCATCATAATACATTTGAAAGTAATAATCCTTTTTTACTGCATCTCGGAACCTAGCAACTTCCTCTGTTTTAAGATTCTTCTTGCACACAACCTCAGAGTCTTTCTCCCTTTTGAAATCAAGTACATAAGGAGCACTCACTAGACGATCTCCATTTAACACCTCACCAAGAGCTTCTTTTTTCTCTTTCTCATGACCTGAAATGTAGTCATATTCACTCATTTTGAAATCAAATAAATTAAGAACCCATTGATTATAACTCCTTACATGTTAGTGAAAAAATTAAGAAAGCTATACAGCACCATTTTCTTTGTTGAGATGGTTCAAAACACAGGACTTGCATTGAAACAGAAAAAAGTGCAGCCAGATGTTTGAATACATTAGAAAAAACAACTTTGCTATCATGTGAGCTGACAACAGGTCGTTTAGTTACAGGACTGAAAGGAATGTAGAGAAATATGATGTTGTAAATTTAAAAAAAATAATGATGATGAAAAGAACATGACACTAGGCAATGATTTATAAAAAATAAATAAATAGATATTGCATATCTCATTTTCCATGCATTAGAAAGCAAAATTTACTTCTCTCGAACGTACCAAAACCAGCCGTCAAGCATTCTATCCATTCCTAAACTAATTTTCTTCAAAGCTTAAGTATTTTAAGTTATCAGTTTATACATAAAGCAGAGAAATACATATCAATAGAGTAAATGAAAGTATCGTGCAAGTCAGAATAGCCAGAGATCAAAGCTTAATTCAGATACTGACCTGTCGAGCAGAAGGGCAGATCAAAAAATCGATACGTTTCACTGGAACCAAACAAAAAAAAAAGGTATGATTATAGATTATACCCGGCTTCATTATTCCTGTCAAACTATAAAAACGGATTATAACAACCCGCTTCACCTGTCATGTCAATATTTCATTCTAAAAATGTGCAAAATAGAAGAATTCGCACATGCCATGTGAATTTTTTAAAAAATACAGTTATACACATACGCAGAGAGAGATTATGAACATGACCTACAACCAGAACTTTCCAAAAACAGCAACCGAAGATGCAATAACCAGATACTTATAACAATATGGATAACAAGTTTAAGTGCAGATTTGATCCACCACCCAGAAAACGAAACTCTTCTCTCATCACAATATAGAGCATGGCATAAAAGGAGAGCATCTAAACAAGGCGTTGCTTAATCAAACCTCAGCGAGTCAGATCCATACCCAGATCCGTGAAACCAAGAAAGCTACAAGAATAGCAGAATGCGAAATATACGGGAAGAAGGGAAAATTGGATCGTTACCTGGGGTTGTGGAATGGGCCGACCTTGTTGGCGTAAAGAGGAACAGAATCCCCATCCTTATAACGATGATCAGAGGCGTCGGATCTCACATGGATTCCATAACAAGAGATCAAAATCGCCAGAGCGAGAAGCAGCGAAGAAGACCTCCCCATATCGTTATGCCCTCACCTCCCCTCTCCGATCAGATAGCAAAGGGAACCAGCGGATATGGGAGGTCAATGAGCAAATATATAATTACATTAAAAAATTAAAATAGCAATAGTACTTCTTCTTTGGGAAATAATTTAATAAACCTTCTTTATTTTGTACGTCTTGTGGGGGACCAACCTCGGATCGGATGTATACTTAATAAAATCAATTATTCATATTTTCAAAAACTAACCTAGCCCCATGCATTCATATTAATATAGAAAATAATGTATATACATTAAAACCCCTCGTGCTTTGGTTATAAAAAGAAAATCTATCGATTTAAAACACCTCTTGACCAAAACGGTTTGAGCGTACTTTTATTCGCAATACAAGAATATGCTGGTTTAAGGGGGGAAAACTAATATACGCCTTTTGCGTTTTGATTTTTAATGAATCTCAGTTGCGTTTTAATTGCTCGACAAAGTACACATTTACGAAGGTTTAACTACTAATTTAATATGCTGATTAACCTCCTTTATTCATTCAATTTTATTTTTTTGGTTGAACCTTTATTCATTCTTTTTGTTTTCCTCCCTAACCACCTGCCATTGCGGCGACCAGTTACAATTATTCCTATGACCCGAAAAGGGGGGGGGGGGGGGGAGCCCAACAAATTGAGAAATGGATAACAATCAAATTAATTAGGCTGTACCAATGGGGGTTGGTCCGAGTGGTAAGCGGCCCGGTATCGCTTAAGCAAGGTCTCGAGTTTGAGCCTTGGCGTACGCAGAAAATCTCCGTTGGGAGACTCACCCACCATAGCCAGGTGCGCGACGCGGGTCGGATCAGGATGTAGTCGGGGCAAAGCTCCGGTGAACCGGGTGGGCAACAAAAAAAAAAATTAATTAGGCTGTCAAAACCATAACAAATTTAGAACTTTGATTACATCATTCCCATTAACTAAGTAACCATATATTTAATAGCTCCAACTGAAATTAAAATAAACTCCCCCAGACGTATTGGAATTTAATTAATAATTATTAGAAAGGGGAATTTTTTGAAAATAAACTTTCATTATTGACATATATTTCATAAATGAATATAATATACTGATCATGTCTGTGATATTAAGGATCATGAACGAACGGAACATGTTGGAACTTTTCATGTAAATGCCAAATTTGAAACACTCACATTATTAATTAACTTTATTCGGGGACACCACTGTAAAATTAATTACTCCCTCTATTCTTCAATATAAAAATTAGTTTATTTTTTAAAATTAATTAATTAATTATAATTAAATCAAATCTTTTGAGACAAATTCATATTACCTCCAGTCTTATATATAAGAGTTAGACAAAAAAATTAATTTGATCTTAAATATAATATATCAATTCATTTTGTCTCCCAATTTTATAATTTTATCCCTAAATTCTCTTTATTGATTATACATGATAAATGGGTTCTATCATTATGTGGTTATTATGCACATGATTATGAAAGATATTACAGAGAAAATTAACAAATAATTAATTTAACTAATTTTTTAATTTATTAAAATTAATAATCTAGCTCTTATATTAATAACTGGATTGAGTATTATATATTATTTAATTTATTTAAATTAGTTAATTAATTTTTATATTAATTATAATTAATTAATCTCATTTTGTTAACCTATTAAAAAATGAACTAAAAGGTTTTAGGTTTTATATGAAGTAAGGGGGGTAATATTTAAAATTCAACATGTCGCCTATATGGAAAGGGAAATAAAATTGCAGAGACGAAAGTAACATACGAAAATTCCAGGTACGGGTTCAAGTTTCAGGAGGGGGATGCCACCCTTTCCAATCCTGGGGCGACCCATAGGATACAAACTCCGACCAAGTTCGGGCGAGCACTTTCAATTTGTGTATGCCGGCGGTGGATGAGAAGATGTCGGCAATACACAAAGCCAAGATGGGAGTAGTAGTAGAAGTGTAACACTCCGGTATGGAAGTGGGCAATGAAAGGAAGACTCTTCACAAAGAGGAGTTGGATCACATACGAGGAAACATGTTGTTGAAGGTGCTTTATGATCACCTTCCGCATCCGCCACGTACCACCGCGTCATCTCCGCGATTGATCCCCAAACGAGATATAAAATATTAAAAGCAAATCACGGAATATTAAAAGCAAATCGCCACATGCTGCATCTCCAATATTCAAAGGTGTGAAGGGCACACTACTCTCTTTTTTTCCCACTAAATATATCTGTACTCTTATTTTTTTTTTAAATTGATCTTTTCTTCATAATATTTATTATTAACATTTATTATAGTAATTATATGCTATGAACTTACCTAATTTTATTTTTAATGATCTTATTATCAACTTGAATGCTCCCATTATGTACATAATATTATTCTTTTCATTTAATTTCTAACCATGCATTGTGTTGTACTGTCTCACAGATGTTTCCTCTCTCTCTCTCTATTTTTGTTTTCGTTTCACAAAATAGTGTAAGCAATCTGATATGTGCATGAGAGTTCTTCTTCAACTCTCAAAGTTTAAAATTATTTAAAATTTATTTAATTTTTAAAAATATTATTTTATTATAATTTTAGTTATAATATTTAGAAAGATATCTTAATTTTTTTATATTTATTCGTCCTACTTAATATTAATATCGCCTATAAAAAATGGAAAAATACCAAAAAAGGCCCATTTGAAATTTAAAAATATAAAAAGGGCCTATGAATTTAAAAAAAGACAGATTGAGCAGGAGGTCTAATCTGTCATTTTTAAATTACTGTGCACAGTTATAAATACCATTATGGAAGTTGTAAATACCATTAGCAGAGTTGCAAATACCATCATAGGAATTCAAATACAACTAGCAGAGTTGTAAATACCATTGAAAAAGTTGCAAATACCATTACAAGAGTTGCAAATACCATTAACAGAGTTGTAAAAAGTACAATTTCGTTTTTTATTTGTAACTCTGCCAATGGTATTTGTAACTCCCATAATAGTATTTGCAACTCCCATAATAGTATTTATAATTGTGCACAGCAATTTTTAAATGACAGATTGAACCTCCTGTCCAATCTATCTTTTTCTAAATTCACGAGCCTTTTTTATCTTTTTAAATTTTAAATAGTCTTTTTTTTTGTCATAAAAGAGTTAGTCTTATTTTACATCATAATTAAGTATAATTTTTTTATAAAAAAATATATACCAACGAAAAAAACTCTCAACGAAGGGGCCCAAAAAAATTAAAAAAGCGGTTTTTGCAGAATAAAGTGTCATCTCTGCTTTTGTCCGTGTCATAAAGACCAAAAGCCCTAACACATTAAAGACAACCTCAGTCCTCTAGACACCTATCTTTTCAACTTTGAACTATTTCCATCGTCCCTCTTTTACCTTTTTCTTTCTTCTCATCATCAACTCAGCTCACAGAACTTTTCCCGTTTGGACCTCAAATTCAATTAAAAATCTCACAACAACGCCTTTAAAAAACTTACTTATGGCACACATAAATATATGGTTCACTATACATCTATACAATTGCAAGTTCTAATAAAAAACAAACAAACACATACACACGCGTCTCTCTGTGTGTGATAACCAAAAAGCTGCTTCAACTCCGGCGCATGCATGAAATCGTCGTGTTCAAGATCAACCCTTGGTTCTGATAATAGTGATGGTGCCTCTTCTTCCTTGAGTGTGAATCCTAGTAAGGGCCATCACCGCTTTGCCTGAAAGGCCTGCCCCGGTGGCCGACAAGCATGGCCGGCTCGCAAAGTCCCCGACAGGGTGCCTCACTGGCCTAGTTGGAGGCATTAGGATCCTCTCATTTATGTCATTCAGTGTCACTTCTCCTTCTCTTATCCCTCCTGGTTTCACCATTGCAAATGGATACACCACTCTCGTTATCACCCTCTTCCTCCTCTTCTCACTGCTACTTCCTTCACACAAATTCATACACAATGGTCAGGACTTAGGCTAAAGTAGTTCATTAAATTTTTGTCAGATTGATCTCTCTGTATCAAAGTTTTTTTCTTCGTAAGAAACATTAATGTTCACCTTGACAATTAATACCTCAATAATTGGAGTAAAAAGTGTGTGTATACCTGCTGAGTTAGTTGTGGGGTCTATGCAGAATAAGGTGCCCTCCTCCTTGGTCGTGGATGTAACTGGGATTTTGTAAGAAGATGAGGATGAATCAGGAGATTCATACGCTGATAATGCTGTCTTTCCTTGTCCTTTTGTCATCGCCTGAATGTTCGACTCCTCTTTGATTCTGCTCATGGACGTGCTTATGTGCTCATCTAGAAAATAAGCAGAAATAATAAAGAAGAGTGGCAAAGCAGCAGCAGCAAAACGAACAAAAAGAGATATCTATCATAGCAAAAATGGCAAATATGATTCAATATCCTTCATTCATTCTTTTCTTTTTTGCTTATAATTATGCTTTCAGTCCTCAATATGATTAATTACAACAGTAAAAGCACTTTAGAATATTTTGAATGCAGGATAGCTGTGTTTTGACACCAACAATCCATGAATGCTTAAGGAAACACATGGATACCTGAAAATTCCCTCAAGTTGCTTTCTATCCGGTTACAATAGAAATTCTCTGCTGGTTGGTGCCATATGGGTTCGAAGTTCCAAAAGTTCTGGGGATAACACAGTACTGATTTAATATCATGTAAAGAACAACTAAGAAATGAAGAGATTCAAACTAGAAAGAATGTTGAGAGAGGAGGAGGAGGTGGTCTACCTTTTGAAGATCAATGTCGACGACATTCATGCTTTGTTCATCTGTACGAGGCAGCAAACGTCGACGTTTGGAAGTAAATTCGATTAAAGCGTCTTCCAAGTACCCAGATGAGAAATCAGACTCTAGAGGTGAGAAACATGGGGCGATATTATTCTCAGCCATAACTGCAAGCTGAATATCAGTCATCATGGCCGGTAATGATAATATAAGCATTAATATCGCGTTACCCAAGAAGCATGATAGCGTATAGAGACCAGAACAGGAGGATATAAAGAGGGGGGGAACAAAAGTTGTACCTAAAGGCATTTCAGTGTCGAGAACTCCAAGATTTTGATAATCCCAACCTAGGGAACGTTCATGGAAGAGCTGACTCATCTTGGAGTTGGGGGATACAGTGTATACCAGTGATAAGAAATGGGCTTGGGACTATTTTGTACAAGTTGTGGATTAAAGCAGAAAAGAAAAGAGAAAAATAGAGTCAGTGATGAGAAATGGGCTTGGGACTATTTATGTACAAGTTGTGGATTAAAGAAGAAAAGAGAAGAGAAAAATAGAGTTTTTCAGAAGCAACAATAGTAGAACTCAGTCAAGGGACAAGCAAGGATAAAAAAAGAAGAAGAAGAAAAGTGGATCATGGGTCTTGGGATTCTTTTTTTCAAATGGTTAAAATGAATAAAATTCTTTTATTTACATGTGGGGACTAAATAATTAGAAAATATATGGAAGGCATCATGCTGCTGCTGCAATGCTGCTACAAGTAATAAAGGAAAGAGTGAGTGAGTGTAAGGCAAAGACAATATGCCTCCAAAGAGACATTTCAAATTTCAGCTTTTCCTTTTTGTTGTTTCTCTTCTTGGTGCTGTGGTTACCAACCGTTTCTCTTTTTGGGGACTTTTGCTTTTGAATTTTCTCAGGCACATTGTCTCAAGCACTTGTGGGGTCATATCAGTAATATATCGCACCAAGTGAAGAATCATCATGCATGGATGACCATCATTTAGCAAGCACGGAAGAGGGATCCACCAGATGGCGTTTTGATGAGTGGGTCCAGGTGAAATAAATGCATGGTGAAGAAGAAGAAGAAGAAATGAATCATTATGGGGTTCTCGCCAGCTAGGGTTTGGAATTGGATGCATGAGACAATCATATGGAATTATATTCCCCCAGCGTGTGAGTTTGTGTGAATATATATATATATATATATATATATATACGATCTTCTAATTCACAATCTATGGCAGCTGGCGTGCCTCATATATAGACGTTGTTTTGTTTCAAAATTGATAGACTTCTAAAGATTTTGTAGAGTTAAAGAACACAGAGCCCTGTTCTTGTACTAGCCAGCAGATGAGACTTGAAAGAAATGGAGAGAATGCAAAGTGAATAGATATAAGGTTCTCTAAATTCCATCATTAGTTTTTAGAAAATAGATGTTGAGAAAAATGTTCAAAAGAATCAATTTTGTTCAAAAAAGTAATTTTAAGTAGAGATAAATTTTGTGGGGAAAAAAATGATTGTTAAGAATCTAAACTAATACCAAAACCATAGTTTTTTTTTTTTTTTTTGAAAAAATAGATTGTGAAAATTTAATACTAAAATAATGATGGACCTGGTACGGTGCTTACCCCGAACTGACCCGACCCAACGAGACTGAAGTAGCAAGCCGCCATAGCCAAAGCCTCCTCCCTACCCTGTATTCTAGTTTCAAATTGTAAACTTTGAACTCTGTTTCTTGCAGCCTTCCAGTTTATATCGTCCGTCAACAAACTCAGGTTGGCAAAATCCTTCAATTCTCAATTATCATTGGCGCTTCATTTTAGTCTGATAATCTTGGATAGGATGTTTTCTCTAACCCCGTTAATTCTTGTCGTCTGCTGTATAATACGTGCTAATATTGTTTTCTTTCTGGAAGATGCTAAACTTAATTGTTGCCAAGTAGTTCATTGTTGTTTTAGAGTGTTTTGTGTTTTGCTTTTCGCTTTTTTCTTTTCCTGATTGGCTTGACAGCTGCAGGTACCAGGTAAAGAAGGATGACCCTTTTTCTCGAAACTAAAAGCAGGCACCATTCTTACAACGCTTGCATATTGCACAAGGAGAATTGGAATTTCTGGGTTTTTGTCGGGCCTGGAAAATTTACATGTGACCCTTGATTGCTGATTTATTTCTTTCACTTGGACGTACCCATGTGGGTTTTTTAATGGTTGAAATTACGTGGCACATGTTCCCCTTATGCTTACTAATAATGATCAGAAACATACGGAAAACTTTCATGCATAGGAGGTGACAGAGATGATAAACAGTGTACAAGAATTCTTTTCAATTACGTTACTCTACAAAATCTATAGCATGATTTGAGAAACATATCATTATTAGTAAGTCTGTCTCTCCATAGTTACGAAGGGAAACATCAAAGATGCATAAGATATGCGGACGCAAGGATGTGTTAAAGCTGCAGGAAATGAAAGGAATTATGGTAACCAAATCTCTATATAATTATGTCAGGCATAAACTTCAAAGTTTTGATATAGTGAATTTAAAACTTCTCAGATGTTATAAACCATTTTTTATTATGCTCCTTTCGGGACATCCAATGAAATTGGAACAATACAAACTGTGATCTAATCCCTCAAACTTCCAAGTTAGAGTCGTTCAAGTGCAGTTCTTTGGTAGAAAAATTAATATGGAATGAAACCATGTGTACACTAATAAGAGCTAAGCATCATCGTGAACTAATGATCATCTCCTAGTATGGTTCTTAGGGGTGTGCATGGGCAGGGCTGCCCCTGTACCCAGTGCCCTGCCCAAAAAAAGTATGGGCTGCATTTTGCAGCCCGATGCCCGATCCTGTCCGGGAAAAGCCCTAACCATTTTGGGCTGGGCATGGGTGGGCTGGGCATGGGCGGGCTGGACATGCCCAAGTTTTGATGACATGCTCATGTTGTAAAAAAAAATGCAATTATGAACTTATAAAATAATACCATATTCATATGTTCTTATGACTTAAATAATATCCATAATTCACTAAGAATAAAGCAACAAAAATATAATAATTAAATTCTTGAAATACATTGCATGTAAAAAAAAGCCTTGAAGTCTAAGTAATTTGCAATTGTAACTTTGCATCAATCTCACTAATATTGACAAATATTAAGCATCTGAAAAAAATAAAATAAACAATTATAATTTGTAATGTAATCATATGATGATTAACAAAGTTAAAAAAAGAAAAAATTAATATAGTTATAAATATTAAAAGATACAACTTACCTACTTAACTACTCATATTTTTAAAATAACCCTCTAGTCACCAGTAACTATCATATTCTCCCTTCTAAGTGTAGCATTTAGGGAAAAAAGTAAAAAAAAATAAAAGAAGTGGTGCTCATGGGCAGGGCAGGGCAGGGCAACCCCTCTGCCAGGTGCCCAGCCCGAAAAAAGTATGGGTTGAATTTTGTAGCCCGATGCCTAGCCCTACCCTATATTTATCTGGCTGGGCAGGGCTATTTTAGTGCGGGTTGGGCTGGTATACCGGGCTATGGGTTTTATGCACAGCCCTAATGGTTCTAATATTTTATCCTATTCAAAACATTGCGGCCTTTTGGATCAATATCAAAGAGGTCGAAGAACTTAATTAATCCTAACTGATAACTTAAAATACTGTCTTGTTTTCTGAAATTTAAAGTCTATAATGGGGAACCTGAAGATGACTGCTTCACCAGGTGGTATAGTAGGCATGATGGTGTGAGTTGTCTTCTCATACAGTGCTGGAGCTAAAATGTTCATACAAATTTTTTTGCTGATCTTGAATTCCACTGCACTATATTCCTTAAACTCAGGGTTTAATGGAGATTCCAGAAAAGGGTTGGATGGACTTTTGTTTGGACTCTTCAGAGTATTAGTGATTGAGCAACATGGTTATTTGAGGACCTTTTTGTTCTTAGTTGATGTTGATGTTGATGTTTTTGGTGTTGTTGGTGCTACATGGCATTTTGGATTGTTTGAGGAGTAACTTTGGACCGAAATTGACATTGATTGCAAATTTTAACTAATGGGCCTGCTGCTGCATCTGGTCTTGGTGCCCTCTGACAAGGAAAGGCCCAAAAGAAATGAGGCTATCTCTTCGGAGTCTGCCCATATGTGAGATGTTCCTAAATAACGTTTAAGCAACTGTGATTTGGTCATACCACAGCTGTTAACTTTGCTTCTGATAAGCAATAATAATAATAATATGGAGCTGAATTAGGCTAGGATTGTTACTAGTCTGTGTCAGAAAGTACTAGGTCCACAGCATATCTAGTTCCTAGGTTTTCTTGGTTGGTTGATGTTGTGTTAAGTTCCCGGTGACCTGGAGCAGTATTCAGTTCATCCAGCTGAATTGTTATTAAATTGACAGGTTAGATCAGGGAAGTCATTATGAAAACTGTTGAGCCTAAATCCAAGAGGTATGACCGATATTTGTTTGATTTAAAGTAGACTTTGCGATGACATTTTCATTATTGCTAATTGAAATCAGTGAATTCTTTTGAATAAACAATAGTTTGATTGTTTGTCTCTATATGGTTTGTTTTTGTAATTATGGAAGATTGAATTATAGTTGTGAAACATTGGTTGACACAGAAATGCTTTCTTTTCTTTTGGTTGAAAACAAGTTTAGGCGAGTTGGCTTTGGGAATTCACTTAGGCCAACTATCAGGACATATCTCTAGTCTCTAAGAGTATTTATAGAAATATTTATATGCCGGCTACTAATAAGTTCTTTGTAACGAGTATAAGTCTTCAAGAGAACTACACCTCAAAATGTAGTTGTTAGGATTGAAGAGTCCAAGGCTTTATAAAGTCTCTATTTCAAAATCAATCTCTCAACGTGAGACTCATAACAGTTCTCATATTTAAACTCATAGCATTATGAATTATAAACTAACTTCTTATCAACTAAACAAACATTTGATAGAGTAATGTTGATCCTACAAATTTGCTGAAATTTCTGAAACAACAGGCTGTGGCTGTCTCTGGTAGAAAAAAGGGATCACATGGTGAAGCCTTTATGTGAAAGAAGAAGGTAGGACCCTTATAATGAAGGGGAAGAAGCAGTTTGGACCGTTATGTGAGCTTTAATGGTATTAGGGGGACCATGTCCTTCAAATAAAAATTCCACAAAATCCAAATCTCAGTTCAATCCCACATGGACTTTCTGTCCTCTCTCGCGCAATCACCGCAACCTAACCTCCTCTTCCATCTCCATTCACTTCACTCTCCCATTTTCAATCTCTTCTTCACTCCTAACACTATCTAACATAACCGTTATATCACCCTCACTCAAATTCATATCTTTTACTCAATTTATCACTTCATACATAATTCATCATTTAGCTTATTCATAAATTTTAGCAGGAAAGTTGCATGTCTCCACGTGCCTTTTGCCTCGAGATTAATCATTTCAAAATATAGAAATTATTGAAATAAATTTTGACTTTTTTAATAAAGACTTTTTCATACACACGATTTAATTCGAACCCAAAATATCATATTTAAATGAATCAGCTATCTACTAATTGTGCTGAGCTTTGTTAGTCATTTCAAGATATTTTTTTAAAAATCCATATAGTGTTTTATCAAATATTTAGAGATTGGTATTTAATATATACATTATTTGTTGTGTATTTGGTAAATTTATTGTAATAAGAAGTAATGCAACTTGCTAGTACCTTATTTGTGGGAATTGTTGCATGTTAAATTTCTTGCTTTTCATTCCATACAAATACCAACTGTCATTTCTAAATTGTTATCAAAGTTTTAAAGCTCATTCAATACTACTATAGATTTTTTTTTTCCTCATGAGAATTCATCTAGATGCATTTTTTCTCAATAGGAAATGCGCCCTGAAATTATTTAATTTTATTTTGAATTATTTATTTTCAAACGATTTTGATTCTTTAAACACCTTGAGAGTAAATTTCAATCGTATCCTTAAAATTGGATGCTCCTAACTAATAAAATGTCCAAATACTACTTATCTATTGGTTATTTGACATTTTTTGAGTTAATTACCTAAACAAAATTGATTTGTTGATATGAATAATTTTGTTTGTTTAAGAAAAGATATGCTATTGTGATATGTATTTTTTTTTCAGGATTAAGTAAACGATATTCTATAGGCAAATGTGTTTGATTAAGAATTGTAACCAAAAAAAATGTAAAGAATTTGTGGTGTTGCTCCATCCAAGATGGGATTAGTAAATCCTTTTTGAGGCAAATCCCCGGAACTTATTTTTAGTTTAAGAATTGATTAAAAATGAAATTATGAAAAAGTTGACTTTTGGGGACACTTTCTCTACCGTTACCGAAAATCTAACTTTGAAAACATGTCTTGGCCGTTGTTACAATCCAGTCTCGTAGTATTGATTTAGGTGGTGTCAGAGAATAAACTGACATTTTCTTTGCAACGACAAGAAGAAGAAGGACAAAGAAAGTGAATGGTCCTAATAAGTTTTTGCCTTAAATACACATTTGAGTATTCAATTGTTTCTGATGTCGGAATACTTAGGGTAGCGACACTGTGCACAAGTCTTCCTTCTGTATTTTGAACTCAAAAATAGTAAATCTATGGGATAATTTCTAATACAAATAATCAAATGAGATACTTTTAAAAAAACAAACCTACATTTTTTATAAATAATTAATTTAATTATTTTTTTAATATATGTGATTAGCAATTTAGCTCTTACATTAAACGAAAGGAAGGAAGAAAGGAGAGGAGAAAGGAGTGCAAAATGTCGAGTAAAGGGGAGTCAGAGGGCACAAGTTGGAGTACAGAGGGTAGCTGGGGTAGGGTTTTTGTGTTGTCCATTAATTAATTAATTAATTAATTTAAAATTAGGAAGGAAATGCAATCATTAATTAGGATTCGTGATTACTGGGTGGAATGAGACAAATAGGGATTTGTGATGAAGGGCCCTTCATTATTTGCATTTCCAGCTTCTTATGCCTCTCACCCACTCCCACTCCTCCCTCATCAAAACACTAAACTCTCCACCGGCCGTTTTATTTTATTTATTTTTATATCCTTCAAGTCATAAAAGCAGCGCTGTAAAGCTTTTCTTTCAAGATTCCTGACGGAAAAGGTTTGAATGAATGAGTGAAGAGATCAGATTGAAAGAGAATTACTAGATTAGGAGATCTAAAATTTGGGTACGAAGCAAGATTAATTAAGAGTTTCCGTTGGGGCAAACAAAGAAAAAAAGTGAGAGTGGAGATTTCAAAATGAGGTTGCTTGCTTGACGATGATCAAACTCAAAAGGCATGCCCACAAGACAAGAAGGTTAGTTAATATCCCAAAAAGATGACTTAAACATTAATTAATACTCATAAAGACCAAAACAAAAGAACAACGTAGCAATCACAAAAGCCATATCATGGTCTTTCTCAAACTTCCTTTGCGTATTGGTTTCAAAACAAGATTATTAGGTTTGGTGAGTCCAAAGAATTCTTCTTTTTGTGTGCGCCCACAAGCATAGAATTTTCTCACATATTTGTTTCCTACAAATTTCTAATGACGTTGCTTTTCAGGGGGGGGGGGGAATTAAGAAACTAAAATACACACTTAAGGCACTAAACTTAATTAAGAAGATGACATATGGTTGGTTGTTAGCATGACATTCCAGATCATAAAGCCAAAGTAGAGGGACATCCAATTCACTTTACTCTCGCCAGATTTAAACTGCAAGATTGTTGTAAGTACAAAATCATAAAAGATATTCTTAACATTAAACAAATATCATTAAATAGAAATGATGTTAGCAATGTGAGTGTATATATATATAATACACAAAATATTATCTTTACCCCCGATTTTCTCCGTCCTCAAAGAACAAGATCATAAAAGTCAATGTAAGAGTGAATAAAGAGAGAGATTTATTTTATTTTATTTTTGTTTTAAATTGTTTAAAAAATATGAGAAGAAGAAAATATGCCTATTTTGGGTGGGGAAGCAAGCTGGATGAGCATGCCTAATTCACCAAGAAGGGAAAGTGAACAGTAAATTGCGGCTTTAGAATAAAGGTTATATAGCTCTTAATATTATATTTTTATTTCTCATATGAGTCTAGTATTCTAATTTTATTAGTGGTACAATTTTATCTATAATTTTTTTAATTTGATATAATTTATCTATAATCTTTTTAATTTAGTATAATTTTATATATAATCTTATTTTTTAAATATTAAGAATTATATTAAATTAAAAAAATTATGATAAAAAATATATTAAAAATAAAATTAAAATATTTAATATATATAAAAAATAAGATTAAAATATTTTGTGTTATATAAGATGAAGGAAATGTTGAGAGAGAGAGGGAGAGGGGGTGAGAGAGAGAGATGGGGGAATTGGTGCATGCCACTCAAAAGCAATGCAACAATAAATCAAACAAATAGCTGTCACAGCCAGCCAGATTCTGCACAAAACTTGTCCTTTTCTCAGAAAAATATTAATAAATATAAGAGGCACACATTAGGGTCATGATTGTCACTGTTGTTAATGTTATTTTGGTGCCAATCACAGGCAACTTCAAACTGGTCACTCTGCTCTCCAACAACGTCAATGCTATCCTAACATCTACACTTTGAATGCGTTGTTTATTACTACTACTATTATTTTAGAGGGCTTAGGGATTAAATCTCACTTATTAAACTTTTGACTATATTACTTCAACGACAATGAGACAGCTGCTCACATCACCCCAATCTCAGTTCCCAAAATTAAACTCTGTCAACTATTATATATGTTTCATCTGCTTCCCCACCCAGTTCCCTCTAAACATTAATTCATTAATAATAGAAACCGAGAAGAAAGTAATTTTACAAATGAAATAATCACAACTCAGTATGGTACAAGGATGACACTGTTCAACTGGAAAGTGTGAGATGAAAGTGACGTTAAAGTGAAGGCAGAGTTAGGGGTAAAAACTTGTGGTTCAGGCAAGAGTTGAGAGAGATGAATATACGTGAAAAACTAAAGCGTCCAAAATCTGGGAGGCAGAGACAAGAAGAAATGATAATATAATAGACAATAGTACTCTGCTTGGCATGAAACTTGTGTGGAGGAGCAGAGAGCGAGGTGAATTTTCTTACACAAAAGTTGAGCGAGTGAGTGGAATTTGAATCTAGTGCGCTCCAACGTTCGAGTGCTCTCAGGGAACCTCGTGATTCATCAAACGGCCACAAATTTCCATGTGAACTTCTTTACACTCTCAGGTGCCTTGTATAAAAATTCTCTTTCCTTTCCCCCGCAAGCTTTTCTCCTCTGCAACTATAAATCCCTCGCTCTTTCATGCACCTCTCCAACAGAATCATCATTCTCACTCGCTTCTACCATCATTCTACCTTCCTTTCTACGTGAAAGAATAGAATAAACACATGTCGGGAGTGGTACTTTTTCCTACTCTTATCTTACTATGTTGATTTTCTTTTTTCTTTTTATTATTATTACTTTTCAAAATTTCTCACTCGGGGCTTCTCTTGTCAGATCCCAACTTCACTTGAATACTAGATTCTGCCTATATTTTTCCCCTTTAACTTCGATCTGATCGAGACCCACCTCCCAAAATGCAATCATGGAAATGGGTTTTCGACCTTGTGCTGCTATCTTCAGCGTTCCTGTGTCATCTCTCAGAGAATGTTGCTCAGACAACATTGGAGTCTCCAATCTGCTCAGAGGAAGACAGGGCTTCTCTTCTGGGCTTTAAAGCCAGCATCTCGCAGGACACAACGAATACCCTTTCTTCATGGACCGGCAGAGATTGCTGCGATGGTGGCTGGGACGGAGTTGAGTGCAATCCATCCACGGGACGAGTCACCACATTGCAATTGCAGAGACCTGACAGTGATAGGGGCAGTGGACTTTATATGAAAGGTACTCTGTCTCCTTCACTTGGCAACCTGCGATTCTTGGAGGTTCTGGTAATAAGTGGGATGAAGCACATCACAGGGCCAATTCCTGAGAGTTTCTCAAATTTAACTCATCTCACCCAACTGGCCCTGGAGGATAATTCCCTTGGAGGGACCATACCTCCAAGTTTAGGTCGCTTGCCTTTGCTTCAGACCTTTTCACTTAGTGGGAACAATCTGAAAGGGCAGATTCCACCAACATTGGGAAATTTCAGAAGCTTGGTCCAACTCAATTTGGCACGAAATTTTCTGTCAGGTCCTATCCCCTTAGCTCTCAAAACTCTTCAGAATCTGCAGTACCTTGATCTTAGCTGTAATTCATTATCCGGGGCTATCCCAGATTTTGTCGGGCAGCTACGAAATTTGACCTTCATTGATCTTTCTGATAACCAATTTACAGGGAGAATTCCCATTTCCTTGTTCAGCCTAGCCAATCTCCTAGACTTGTCCTTGAGCCATAACAGGCTCACAGGGAACATCCCAGATCAGATTGGAACTTTGAAATCCTTAACCACTCTTAAATTATGTGGTAATCAGCTCACAGGTCATCTTCCACTGTCCATATCAAGATTACAAAACCTTTGGTACCTTAATTTATCCAGAAACGCTCTCTCTGATCCCTTACCAGCCATCCCTAGCAAGGATATCCCTTCTCTTTTATCAATAGACTTGTCCTACAATAATCTCAGCTTGGGAAGTGTTCCCGATTGGATCAGAACCAAGCCACTTAAAGATGTCAATTTAGCAGGGTGTAAATTGAAGGGGAATCTCCCAATCTTCATAAGACCTGACTCTTTGAGCACCATAGACCTCTCAGATAACTACTTGGTTGGTGGCATTTCAGGTTTCTTCACAAACATGTCGAGCCTGCAAAAGGTCAAGCTCTCAAGCAACCAGTTAAAATTTGATCTTTCTGGAATTAAATTGCCCACAGGGGTATCTTCCATTGAGTTGCATTCAAATCTGCTTGTGGGTTCACTATCATCAGTCATAAACAGCAGAACAAGCAACTCTTTGGAGGTTTTAGATGTATCAGGAAATTCAATTTCAGGCCGAATTCCAGAATTCATTGCAGGCTCAACTTTGAAGGTCTTAAATATAGGAGGCAACAATATATCAGGTCAAATCCCTGTTTCAATCTCGAATTTGATTGAACTTGAGAGATTTGACATATCAAGGAACCACATATTGGGAACCATCCCTCCAAGTTTAGGAATGTTGCAGAAGCTGCAATGGCTGGACCTGTCTATTAATGGACTCACAGGAAAACTTCCAAGTACTCTGTCACAGCTTGTTGGTTTAAGGCATGCAAGCTTCAGGGCAAACAGGCTTTGTGGAGAAATACCACAGACAAGGCCATTCAGCGTATTTCCTCCAGTTGCTTATGCTCACAATCTTTGTTTATGTGGAAAACCCTTGCCCCCATGCAAGGGAAACAAAGATGGGAAGATGGGTCAGTGAGGTGCTGACTTAATCAACCTTGTTCAAATGTTCATGCCTTGTGACCATCGTTATATCTATCAGCAGCATTAAGCTCCACATTGGGTTAGGAACTACCGATCTAGTAATATTATTTTTAATATATTTTTCCTTTCCTCTGAGTTTACCAAATTGGTACTGTTCCATTTCATAGTATTATATATTATTTTAATAAAATTGCCCACACTGTTGTATCTTTTCATTTTCTCGATCAACTTAAGATGTTGCGTTTTATAGTTAAATACTATTTTATTAAAAAAAACTGCCACGTCATGCAGGATGTGTTTTGTGATCAGATGGCAGAGCAAAAACAGAAATCTCAATTGTACAAGTTACCATAAGAATAGTGTATTTCTCCAAGGCCCCATTGCATCTTATTCTTATCCAGATGATTATGACTTGAGTAATGATTCATGAAGTGTTTTTTTTGTTCGTTCCCACCCGGTTCACTGGAGCTTTGCCCCGACTATATCCAAATCTAACCCGCGTCATGCACCTAACTATAATAGGTGAATCTCCTAACGAAAATTTTCTGCGTACGCCAAAGCTCGAACTCGAGAAAAAGCCCATCAATTATACACGTTCCACAAAGAGAACATATGCCGGGAGAACAAGCGAAAGCTCTGCAGAATGAATCAAATTCTAAACACAAATAGTAATAAAAGTTGGTCCGAGTAATAAACGGCTCAATATTATACCTACCATAACTAGATGCACAACTTAAGTAAAATTAAAATATAGTCAAGACAAAATTTTAATAAACCAAATAGACAACGACAAAAAATTTAGACACACATGACGTAATATAAAACCTTGAGTTTCATATGATTGGGCCCCTTTTGTCGCTCTATTCAGATCAATTTTTTCCCCTTCTGTTTAAAAATCTTCTAGATTCCCGAGAAGAAATATCACCCTAACACCCAATATCTAGAAATATATTAATGCACCATAACCTAACAACCTATTATTCAAGAGTTTAACTAGCAAAAAAATAAAACATACAACTATTTAAAATATTTTCAATTCCTAAAAAATATTACTTTGATTTAATTTCAATCACAACACTTAAAAATATATCATAACTCCTAAATATTTAGATTTACACCTAAAAATAATAAAAACCTTACTTTACCTGACATTAATATCACCTAGAAAAAAAAACTTCACTTTACCCCTTAAATGATGAGTGAACCTAATTTTTTATCAAAAATTTTTATATAAAAAAATATATATTAATGCACCACACCAACTAAACTATCAGTAGCTTAGACACAAATTCTATCAAAGGTTGGAGGGCGCAAGGCAAAATCAAATGACATGACCCTTTCATCATGTGGGAAACCAGGAACCATGTTATAATTAATTACTACCATTTAAAAATTCTTTTCAATGGAGAACATTGCAAAATCATTTTGCATTTGAAGTCTGCAAAATAGTAATCCTATCATCTAAATAAAAACTTCCACCGACATATTTCCAAATTTACAACCCTAGAGCAAGCATTCAGGTAATCTTTCTAGTATACACAGCAAGCTTGTCCCGTTACTCCCCATCAGTGAGCTCTTCATTGTCCTTCGTTGCGTCATCCTTCTCAGACTCTTCTTGGCCCACTTCCTCAGCCGCATCTTCCTTATCAGATCCCTCTTGATCCTGTAGAAAAAAATACATATTTTTCAGACAGAAGAATAAATAATCAAATCAATAATATCAACTCAAGCAACGAAACCATACAGCTCCGTCTTCCGCAGCATTATATTTTTCCAATGCTTTCTCATATTCTGCCTTGAGTTCAGCAGCTCTATCCAAGTAAGGCTTCTTCTCCTGCACCAATTATGGCCAAAAAATGAGGTTTGCTAAACATCAAATTGTCAAATAGGGAAATGAACTTGACCAAGGGAATTATCTTTCACTCACCTCATCAGATAAGGACTTCCACTTCTCACCTGCCTCCTTACCAACCTGGATTATCATTCAAAACGTAAACTAATTAGCAAATCCCAACATAAATTGACCTAATTAACAAGAAAACTGTTATCAAGTTTCATTACCCTTTTGACATCCTTAGAATCAGGATTTGCTTCCTTAAAAGATTTTCTAAACTCTTCCCTGCAACAAAAGTTTCGAACTCAATAAAATAATAAAAGATAAGAACAACATTGTTGCAATACATAGGGAAGTGAGAGCTCACAAGAAGACAAAGAAAGCTGTAGGAGGACGCTTGGGCTTGTTAGGATCCTTGCCCTTCTTTCCCTTCTCCGCCTTCTCCACCTTGGCCTTCTTTGCCTTAGGCTCACTTGACTTGGGCTTCTTCCTAAAAAATTCCCAATTACAACATATAGAAAGTGAACATGAGCGTATTAAATAGTTATGGAAAAACTGAAGACATGATCGAGAAATCCTATTCACCTCTCCACTGGCTTCTTTACCTCAGCAGGTTTTTCCACAACCTGAGCCTCTGAATAGGCAACAAATCAAAACAATGAATAGACATCGACTGATAGGATAAACTATACAACACAATGTTATGTCTTCTAAGAACAGGAGAGTAGAGTGATTTAATACCCAGATTCATTTTAATTTTGGCATCAAGACTGCAACTGTGCATGCTGATTAGGGCCACAGGAACATTCTTGTTGCACTCTTCACTGCATAGAATAGAAAAACACATTAAAGCTCCCAGCAACAGATGCTCAGGGAAGGGGGGGGGGTTGGTTGAGGCGATAGGAACCTAAGTTATCGCATACAATAATCAAGAGCGAAAGAACAAGCACACCGTCATCATAAAGAATTAGATCAATTTGCCGGAGCGTCTTAAAGAGTGTCGCGAATTTTAATTTCTAAGGAATACGATATAAACACAACACACAATCCCATCAAGTTCCATGAACATATCGATCAAGCGGGATTACAAGCACACGATTTCCAAAGTAAGAAACATCAAAGAACAGTGACCAGAGAATTTGAAATCACCGATATCATGTTCGATAACGCAAAATAAAGTTCATCAACTAAATAATGTAATTCGAAGTAAACGATAGCAGATAGAAATGCGAGAAAGAAAAGCCCAACCAAGCAAAATATCTGAATGGGGAAGAGACACACATGGAAACGTCATGCAATCGAACAATTCCAAGAGACTGATTAAGAATGTTGGAAGTAAGTAGAGATAAACAAACCATTTGGCAAAAGCACTGCCATCTTTGGCGCGAACGAGACCAGTAGCAGCCGGATAATCGATGGCATCAACTCTCTTTCTAGCCTGTGATGGGTTCGACCTGGTTGATTTTCCACCCGCCATTTCGAATACCTGGCGCCTTCTTCAAAATGCGATTCTGCAATGAGAGCGAATGTTGAGCGCGAAATGGGCTAGTATCCGGATGGGTATATATCAGAGGGAGAAATTGGAATTGGAAGCGGCGAAGTGGGAAATGCGAATTGTGACATTTTGGTTTTAGCGCCAAAGGAGCTTATATTCGTTTATCATACCCGCGCTCTGCTTCTGCATTTTCACACGGATCCATGACCTGGCACTCTCATCGACCCTCCATTTCTACATTTTGCTATCGTGAACGCTACAGATTTGATGGTCATTTGGATTTAAGTTTCTTTTGTCGATATAGTTATGGACCCTGGTATTCCCAATGGGCTTTCCGGCTCTACACGTGCTTACAGATGTGATTCAGAATGGCCCATATCCAGAACAAAAAGGTGTTCTTTTATAGTCTATCATTGTTATTGATATACTTTTCACTATCTCCGTGTGAATTTTAAATTTACCGTCCAAAATCAAAAATTTACTGAAATGTATAGCTTTGGATAAAAATACTTTATATTATTCACTCATTTTCGCATAGAAAAAGATCCAGTAAATCTATAGCTGAATGGGTAGCAAATAGTAATGTAGAAGTAGCACCGATTTAACTTGTCTTTTATGCCAAGTGTGTGTATTTGGTTTGGGGACGTAGAATCAACTTATCTAGTGCTCCGCTTAACCAAGGTTAGGGGTTTGACTTTGCTTGGACACATAAATTCTCCCCTGGCTAACTCATCTTCCCATTGAGGAACCCGTACAAGGGACGAATCTGAATTAGTCTGGGCTGTTGACCACCTAAAATATGGCTTGCCTTGGATACCGGATTAAAAATAAAAAAAAAATAAAAACTTATCTAGTGCTCCAGCGTTTTGCTTTGTTGTTGAATGTGGGTTTCGGGACACACCTCAAGCCAACCTAACTTATCTCATGCTCCCTGCTTTTGTCTTCTTGCTTCTTCTCTTCTTTTTTTCTTTTTAAATGGAAACTGGGATACATTAGCCCAAGTACAAAACTAGAACTGGCTAGAATAAGAACACCTAACCTTCATCAACTTCCACCTCTCTTGTAAATGGAGGAGATTAATCGAGGATATATTGCTTGTCAATCCCTATGTAGTATATTTCTAACATCCACAGCATCTTTGAATGACCACTACCCACATCTTACTATTGCCCATGTTGCCACTTGACCCAACCCCGCCCGCATTCATTATTCTTTAGATTTAACTGCACTGCCCTGTCTTACCCTGTCTTAAATTGTGTGTGAACCCCATTTTTTTTTTTTAATTTTTGTACAAAAAAAACTGCCTTCTTTATTTTTATTTTTCCCCAAACAAGTCCCCTTCCTCTAGGGCAACACCTGCTTTATTGCTTACAAAAAATAACTGGACTTTTTTTTTTCCAGAGTCTTGTGATTAATAAACTATACTGTATTGTATCGAGGCTTTTATTGGTGCATTGCCAGGGGAAAAAAAAAACCCGATGAATCAACGAAGTAAACACGAGCATCGGCGCCTACTAATACATTTACCGTAATGCTGAGACAAAAACAAGCAGCGATGCCGTATGGAAGAAAAAGACGCACTGGCAGATGCAGAGTAGACAAATAAACAGCATAAGTTCGGTCTTAGCCTTCTCACTTCTTTTCATACTTTTAAAGCCATAATAATAACAATAACACGACAACAGGGCAAGGCAAGATATGGCGCTGAGTATCTTCCAAAACCCATCTCCTTCCTCTTCACGAAACAGAACAAGTTCTCTGGCATGATAGGGAGAGACAGCAGTTGTGATACAAGAGAGGAATCTCATTCTCAGTCTCAGTCTCCCCACTTCATACAGGAAAGCACAAGCCAGCCCCAAAAAAGAAAAGAAGAAAGTTAACAAATGAGAAAAACAGAAAGAAATAATAAGTGAGGCCTGAGTAGCAAGTTGAGGTCGTTGAAGTTAGTGGAGTCAGCAAAAGAAGCCAAAATTGCCGTTGTCGAAGTTGAGGGAGTAACTAAAAGGGTCATAGTGGAAGTTGAAATTCTTCCCGTTGCGATGGCAGCCAGCCTTCATTTGCCTCCTAATCTCAGCTCTAAGCTTCCAGAACAAGCTCCTGAGCCTCCTCTTGCCACGCGCGAGCATAGTGCCAGCTTCAAAGCAGCAGCAGCAGCAGCAACTCATCCCTTCTACTCTGAAATATGGAGATATGGAGATGGATAAGAGGTGAGTGAGAATGACTCTTGGGGAGGAAGACTTGAGAGGGGTGGCTTTATGGGATTTGATTATCGTGTTTATATTATAAGGAGAGAGAGGGAGAGGTTAGGTGAGGAGTGGCAGGGAACGAGGGAGGCATTGGGGCAGCAGGCTTGCTCTCTAGTGTCTGTCCCTGCGGTGGGCTCTCACCCCTTTCTTATAGCGTGTTTGAATTATTTTTTAGATAATAAATTTTAGAAATAATAAATTTTAGAAATATATTTTAAAAATAGAGATATTTAGATAATTAGTAGTATAATTACTTTTTTATATTGATAAATTATTAAAAATAGTATGATTTAATTAAAAGTAATAGAGAGGATAGAGAATAAATAGGAGATAGTGTAGAGAAAAGAGAAGAGATAGAATAGAGAAGAGAGATGAAAGAGGAAGGAAGAGATAGGGTGAAGAAGGGATATGAGAGAAGAGAGATGAGAGAGTGTGTAAGAAAAAGTATGGGTAATATAATAATTAAATAATTTATAAACTCTTTTACTGTTACAAAAGCTATTTTCAGTAGATTATTCAAAACCATGATTTTGCACAAAATCACTTATGGATAAATATGACTGTTTGTTTAAAAAATTTTCAAACCAATATTTTACCTAAAAGAACTTTTCAAACCTTACTCCCGAGTGTGCGTTTGAATAAGATTTTAAAAACGGTTTTTTTGACTGTTTATAAAAAAGAGCTTTTAGAAAAGGGTTTATGAAAAACAAATAGTTTTGAATAAATGAGTGTTTAGATAGTTATTACTAAAAGGGGTTTCGCAGTTAAAAAATTATTAAAAAGGGTATGTATGAGAGAGGAGAGAGGAGATAAAGTAAAAAAGATAGAGAAGAAAAGGTGAAGAAGATAAAGGAGAGATGATGAAAAATATACAGGAGAGAAGAGATATAGTAAAAAATATAGAGGAGAGATAAAATAATGTGTAAGAGAAAGTAAAGGTAAAATAATAATTGAGTAGTTCATAAACTCTTTTACTATTCTAAAAATTATTCTGACCAGCTTATCTGAAACTATAGTTTGATCAAAACTGAAGTTTAGACAAATATAACTTTTTGTTTTAAAATTTATCCAAACCGAAGTTTATACCAAAAACCTTTTTAAAATCATAATTTTAAGACTATCCAAACAGACCCTTAGCTATTTTCGGATAAAAGAACCTTTCTACTTCAATATATTAAACTCATTATCTTATGTTGGCTGCTCATTTCTTTTGCCCATCGCTAATTCTATGCTCCTCCTATTCTTAAAATAAAACATAATAAAAATTAATATTAATTTTAAATATAAAATATATTTACTATATTTATTAATTTTTTTATAAATTATTCTTATTAATCTATCTCAATAAAAATAAAATAATTAAAATATTATAAAATAATATATTAATTAAATTTTTAATTTAATTAAATTAATTAAATATATCAAGTAAATACGTAACAATATCAATGGAACATGTACTAAAGCGCAATCAAATCTAAGGTTTCCCATATAAAAGCGTTATATCTTGAAAAGGCTGAAGCGAAGCTGAGAAACAGCTAGGTGTATGATTATGATTGCCTGTCTTCGATTGTGAGTGACTGGCCTGATGGATTCCCTCGCTTGAGATTTGATTAGATTTTAGATCACGCTTGGATTCGATTTCCTTTTCCTCCAAATAAAAGGGCGTTGAATTTTGTTAGTGTTCAAACCATTCCTTAAAACACGATTCATATTTATTTATATCAGTAGTTAGTAGAATGCGGGAGTTTTATAAGAGTGCCTGGCGGAGGATTTTTAGAATCAAGTTGAAGCCCCTCAGCTACCCTCCCCTCTCTCTTCGTAAACTCTCTTCAATCTTCACCTTTAACTTTACTTTCTAATGATCAAGATTTACTTCATTCATTCCATCTTAAATATAATAATTAAATATAAAATTTATTTTAATCTTAATTATAAGATCTTAATTAATTTTATTTTTTAAAATTATAATTTTCTCTTAAAATATTTTTATATAATTACATATATTAAAATAGTTTCAATCAAAGATAATTTAATACATATGTTTAAAAAATATTTTATACTGAATAACATATAATCATTATAAATAATTAATTTAATTAATTTTTTTAATATATTTAAATTAATTAAATATATATTATATTAAAAATATAAGATAGTAGTATATTATTATAAAATTACTATTATACAGTAATATTTATTATAATAGTAATTTTATAATGTATGTCCGTTTTGATTGGCGAGAGAAAGAAGGAGAAGGATGGGAGGCGAGAGTATCGTATGTTGTTGTGTTGACGGAACGAGATTGCTGGTCATGGAGCGAAGAGCCCGCTGACGGATGGGAGGGTCCACGTCGGACGACAACTATTGGATACCCGTGGGCCCCAATCCAGCCGTCACATTCTTCCCCTCTCTCTCTCTCCCCCCTCAACTCTACCTACCTCCCTATCTTCAATTTTGTATCTTTTCTTCTTTGTCAGTAGTCACTCCACACATTATTTTTTAAACAATTTAACCGTTTCGTAAATATTATTTCTCCAATTTTTATATAAGATATTTTAAATAAATTTAAAAATTAAATACATTATTTAATTATGATTAATTTAAACTAATACATTATAAATTTTTTAATTTTAATTTAAAAATTAATTACAATTTATATTAAATATCAGATGACTAATACACTATATTATAAAAACATGTCAGAGTTTATGCATGCCCGTCTAGATTTTTTAGCTTTAAGATGTTCAAACTTGATCATACAAATGTTTTAGGTTGATTTTGGGAGGGATGGACCAACATCTTTGAGGAACAAAATATAGTTAAACCTCCAGAAAGGTCTAACTGTCTTGGACAAAATATTTGAAGAACAAGATTCCTAAACAGAGAAGCATTTAACTCTGGTGAAATAAGAAACCCTGACGAATTGGTTAGAATGGACATCAATAACATGATCATGATGAGGCGTTATAAATACAAGGAATGATATTGTATAAGTTTCAAAGAAGGCAGACGAAGGGCAGAGATGGTGGACACGAACACAGGGTAAATAATTGCAACATTATGAAAAGGAGTCCAGCAATTAATGCCCCTTCGCATGACTTTTCCTTGGTCTGCCCTTACCTACTTTCCTGACACAAAAGCCTCCCCGCGCTGCAACTGCTGCTTCTTACTATTATTATTACCATTATTTTTTATATGGCTATGTTTGGGTCGGACGTTAAAAAGATCTGAGTTTTAAAATATTAATAAGAATATTGAATATATAAAATGATATATTGAGCACAAATTCTACCCTATCCTTTCAAAATTTGAGAAAAAAATAATTTTTTTAAAAGTATAAGTAATTATTTTAACTATTTACTACTCATTTAATATAATTTATGATTTTAACAATAATTTTAAAAAATTTTACTAAAATATTTATTATTTTTTATAATAATTTAGTTGTAAGTAATTGTTTTGATAATTTGATACTCCTACAATAGGAGTTATCACTTGAGCATTTGTTTTGATCACGTTTGCTAAGATATTTATTGCTTGATGCAATAACTTAGTTGAGCAATGATTTAGACTACCTTCGATAATACATTTACTACTCCTTGTAACAACTCAGTTATAAATAATTACTTTGGTCAATTACTACTCGTGTAATGAGTTTTATAACTTTTGTAATAATTTTTATCACATTCATTAAGAGATTTATTGTTATATTTGATAACTTAATTGCAAGTAATTATTTTGATCAATTACTACTCGTGTAATAGAATTAACAAATTTTTTTAAAAATTTTTATAAGCAAACTATAGCAGCTATTAGACCCTTATCCTCGTTGTTGATATTATTTATCACTGTTCATCAACCATCAATCATTACCCACCAGATCATCGTCGTCATTTTTATCTTCATCCAGCGACTTCGCCCATATACTCATAGATATCAATCCCTCACTGCTTCCCTCCTTCTCTCTCTATTTTTGAAGACGGGGAATATGGATCTATAGTAGTGACGGTGAAAACTCTAACGAGCATATCGATAATTGATAGATAAAAGGAAGAGGAAAGAGATAAAAGGAAAAAAAAACAAGGTCAATTTTGTATTTTGCTCCGAAATTTTAAAATAACATATTGAGATTTATACCTAATATATTATTTTACATATTCAAATACTTTTTTGATATTTTAAAATTCAGCGGATATTTTCTCGATTATAATATTGTTGTGTTGAGTTGAGAACTGCTGTGTTTCTTATATTTATACAAATTTAAGCATAAAAACTTATATATTCAAAATATATTAATATTATTATAATTCTAACTAGCTTGGAGAGGTCAGCTGGCTAAGATTGACCTTCTCCTCTTAAATCTTCATTAGACTAATTAGTCTCAAGTACAAATTTTTAAAATATTTAAAAAGCTCCTTTACTATTTAATATATGATTTATTTAAATAACTTGATTATATTAATAAAATTAATTATTACGAAATACTTTCTAATCATGTCCCTTAATTTATTCTCTCATAGTCTCATTTGATTACTGTCGATGGACTGTCAATAGGATAATTTAAAAAAGATTAATAAATATAAAAATATGTTGGATATTTAAAATTAATATCAAGTTTAAGTCTTATATTTTAGATTGGATTAATATTACTTAAAAAACGCTAAAGCAACCCATATGAATGAAGCTCACACGGCTCATCGTCCAATTCCAAAAGTCAAGTCCTGAGAAGATCATAAACACTGTGGCATGGATCCGTGCATATCATCCAAAACTCAAAGATTAAAGGAACGAAAAAGTAAAACAACAAAAACAGTTGGCAGATAAATGCATGGGTGTGTAGTGAGCATCGATCAGAGGCTGGAACTGATGGGTACAGGAGCTTTCAAAAACCGAAGCAGAAAGGGAGCGTTTAAACTTTAAAGGAAGTGCATATAATAAAAACGGCCGAAAACATAAGTCCATGTTGTCCGGTTAGTTTCTTTAAGCATCGGGACAGAGAGGTAGGCTACAGTTAGAGGAGGATGGTCAAGTAGTTTTCAAGCGAGTTAATGCGGCCGCAGACTCACACCGAAGCGTGTCCTCAGGAGGATGAAGCGTCGCTGTAGGTGCTTTGTCCGTTTGAGTTTCGCAACCTAAATCCTTCTTGTCTTTCTCTCTGCAATAAAGTTGGCGGAGGTCTCAGCCTTTTTACATGTGCACCCCCAAAACAGTCATCCACGTCAGAATCAATGGTAACAAAAAATCGTTACTGTTTTTGCTCACATATAGCTCTTTTCAACGTTTGAAGCTGAAAAGAGTACGTAGAGACAAGCGCTAATTTGGCAACTGTGGAAAGACGCAGCATTGCTCGCAAAGCTGATCCTTGTCAAATTTCACGATCGCTTGGACTTGGACGTATGGAAGCTTACTACTTTTATAGTGTTTTTTCGGTTCTTGAGATTATATAAGGTCCTGTGGCGACTTTTTACGCGGCACTATGCACGGACCTTGGCTTTATGAATATGATTAAACTTGGTGATGGCGATCCTGACTAAAGCCCGGCTCATTCCGTCAAACCTCTTTAATTAGAGGACATTACGTGCTTTAATTGAAGTTTATCTGTATGATGAATTTGACTCCACTAACAAACGTGAGATATTAAATCTATCGCATTAACGGTTTTTGAGATACTAAATTCACTTTTAAAAATAAAAATACATCTATACTCATGTTTCAATTCTCAATTTATTTTTTATAATCTTAGACGATATCTCTAGTCAATAACTAGAGGCTATTTTGTTTTGAGGTGTAGAGTTTTTTCTCTCTTACTAAAATCATATAATCTTATTTAAATTCAAGACATTATATTTACTTATTTAGGGTTCTAGCAATTTACCCTTAATGCTCAATTTTTTTTGGTTGCCCACCCGGTTCACCGGAGCTTTGCCCCGACTACATCCGGATCCGACCCGCGTCGCGCACCTGGCTATGGTGGGTGAGTCTCCCAACAAGGATTTTCTGTGTACGCCAAGGCTCGAACTCGAGACCTCGCTTAATGCTCAATTTCATTCTATGAAAAGCTTCTAGGAGTGGAGGAACCTGCTCTATGAAAAGGGAAGTGGAATGGTAAAGCCCATTTTCCCGCATTTGATGCGTAGGTGGGTATGCTTGGTTAAAAAGCCCATGGAAATAACCCAAATGTTGACATTCTGGACTAAACCCAAATGTCACTGTCCAAAAGTAGGGGTGTTTACGGGACGGGTCAGAACCGGGACAACCCCGTCCCGTGTCCCGTCCCGATACAGTACACGGGACGCAAAATGCGTCCCGTGTCCCGTCCCGTCCCGTCCCGAATTTGTCCCGGTCCCTACGGGACCGGGACGGGTTCGGGACGGACCCGAAATTTTTTTTTTTTAAATATATTATAATAAAATTATCTCAATAAATTATTCCATATAAAATGCCCCAGCAACTTACTCGAAATACCAATATTTCTCCTTGATATAATATAATAACTTACCCATATAAGAGAAAAAAAAGTAATAGTAAAAAAGAATAGAAATATCAATATAAAAATATCTGTATAAGAATAAAAATATCTATATAAGAGTGAGAAAGATAGGATAATGTAAATTTTTTTTAAAAAAAAAAAAATCGGGACGGGACGGGATTCCCGAGGGACGGGCCGAAACCCGTCCCGTCCCGAATACCAATCTTGTCCCGTCCCGGGACTGATCCGTCCCGGTCCATTTCGGGACGGGACGGACCCGTCCCGAAATCCACGGGACCGGGTCGGGACATCCGGGACGGGACAAGGTTGGACACCCCTATCCAAAAGTAAACCGAGCGAACGTGTTTTGACTTTTAACATGCAACGCGTTAATTAATCAATTCCTCGAGAAGTTCACTCGCCGCAAGTCAGTATTGCGCCATCCTTCTCTCCCGCCGCCGGTTAATCTCGCGTTCTTTTTATTAGAGATGATAAAATAAGTTTAGTGCCTGTTTGGCAATGAGGTTTGAAAATTAATTTTGGCCAAAATCGCGGTTTGAAAATTTTTTACACAAACAGCAATTTTTGTTGAGAATTGATTTTGGGCAAAACCTCGGTTTGAAACCTAGGTTTTGAATAAGCTACTGAAAATAGCTTTTTCTTTGAAACCTAGATTTTGGATTATCCAATTACTATTATACCCTTACTTTTTCTTACACCCTCTCTCCTCTCTTTTCTCTATTATCTCTCCTCTCTCCTCTCTTATCTCTTTTTTTCTCTCTCCTCTCTCATCTCTTATCTCTTTTTTTCTCTTTCCTCTCTCCTCTCTCCTCTTTCATCTCTCTTACTTTTAATCATATCATACCCTTTTTAGTAATTTACCAATATAAAAAGTGATTCTACTACTAATCATCCAAATATCTTTATTCCCAAAATCTATTCTTCTCAAAATCTATTCTCCATAATCTATTCTTCCCAGAATCTATTCTCCAAAAGCTAATCCAAACACACCCTTAATTTATAAACTAAATCTATTTTATTAAGTGCCTGTTTGGCACTTAGGTTTAAAAATGAATTCTGGGGTAAAACCGCGGTTTAGAAAATTTTTACACAAACAGTAATTTTTGTTGAGAATTGATTTTAAGCAAAACCTCGGTTTGAAACCTAGGTTTTGAATAAGCTACTGAAAATAGCTTTTTCTTTGAAACCTAGGTTTTGGATTATCCAATTACTATTATACCCTTATTTTTTTTTACACCCTCTCTCCTCTCTTTTCTCTATTATCTCTCCTCTCTCCTCTCTCTTTTTCTCTTTTCCTATCTCCTCTCTTATCTCTCTTTTTCTCTCTCATCTCTCCTCTCTACACTCTCTTCTCTCTCCTATTTCTTCTCTATCATCTTTCACCTCTATTACTTTTAATCATATCATACCCTTTTTAGTAATTTACCAATATAAAAAGTAATTCTACTACTAATCATCCAAACATCTTTATTCCTAAAATCTATTCTTCCCAAAATCTATTCTATCCAAAATCTATTCTCCAAAATCTATTCTTCCCAGAATCTATTCTCCAAAAGCTAATCCAAACACACCCTAAAAAATAGGCTCAACCTATATTTTTTAAAATTAATAATATTATTATTTATTTTATCTAAATATTTTTTTAAATATTTTTATTATTAAATAATAATAAATATAATTATTTATTATTTGATATATATTGATATATTATAATTAATTAATATAATATTAATATTTATTTAGATTTATAGTTATATTTTTTTTATAAAAAATAATAATTTTTAAAAGTATAACGTGATTTTTGTTATTATACTAATATAATATTAAAATTTTTTATTAATATTTTAAAATTTTTAAAATATTTATTAAAAATATTAAAAAAAAAGCAGTGCGCCCGGTTAACTGACTCCTTAAGTGTGTGTTTGGGTGAGCGGTGCAGAATCAATTTTAAGCCAAAATCGCGGTTTGAAATTTTTTTACACAAACAGCAATTTTTGTTGAGAATTGATTTTGGGCAAAACCTCGGTTTGAAACCTAGGTTTTGAATAAGCTACTGAAAATAATTTTTTCTTTGAAACTTATATTTTAGATTATCCAATTACTATTATACCCTTACTTTTTCTTACACCCTCTATCCTCTCTCCTCTCTTATCTCTCTTTTTTCTTCTCTATCATCTTTTATCTCTCTTACTTTTAATCATATCATACCCTTTTTAGTAATTTACTAATATAAAAAGTGATTCTACTACTAATCATCCAAATATTTTTATTTTCAAAATCTATTCCTCCTAAAATATATTTTTCATAATCTATTATTCTCAGAATTTATTCTCTAAAAGCTAATCAAAAAACACACCCTTCAAGTTAAAGGCTTTGTGGTGTGGAACTCAGAGAAACGTGGAAGGGTGCGAATAAAAATGATGACTAATTCGAAAATTTGTGACTTCTTTTATTTTGTTTTGATGTAAGAATATGAAGGGTGCGAATAAAAATGATGACTAATTTGAAAATTTGTGACTTCTTTTATTTTGTTTTGATGTAAGAATATGACAACTATAGCTTTTAAAATTATGGGTAAGTTTAAGGGTGTGTTTGGATTAGCTTTTGGATAATAGATTTTGGGAAAAATAGATTCTGAAGAATAGATTTTGGGAAGAATAGATTTTGGGAATAAAGATTTTTGGTGCCTGTTTGGCACTTATGTTTCAAAATCAATTTTGGGCAAAACCGCGGTTTGAAATTTTTTTACACAAACAGCAATTTTTGTTGAGAATTGATTTTGGGCAAAACCTCGGTTTGAAACCTAGGTTTTGAATAAACCACTGAAAATAGCTTTTGGTTTGAAACCTAGGTTATGGATTATCCAATTACTATTTTAACCCTATTTTTTCTTACACTATCTCTCCTCTCTCCTCTATTTTCTCTATCATCTCTCATCTCTCTTCGCTTATCTCTTTTTTTCTCTTTCCTCTCTCTTCTCTTATCTCTCCTTTTCTCTCTCATCTATCCTCTCTACACTCTCTTCTCTCTCCTCTTTATTCTCTATCATCTTTCATCTTTCTTACTTTTAATCATATCATACCCTTGTTGGTAATTTACCAATATAAAAAGTGATTTTACTACTAATCATCCAAACATCTTTATTCCTAAAATATATTCTTCCCAAAATCTATTATTTTCAAAATCTATTATCCAGAATCTATTATTCTCATAATCTATTATTCTCATAATCTATTCTCTAAAAGCTAATCCAAATACACCCTAAATAGGATGGGCTGTACTCGCTAGAATTAATAAGTTAGCCCGCGGGTTAACTCGTTTCTTACCTCTACTCTCAATAAGCATGCCTTATTTTCTTTGCCTCCTGCTATCGAGTCCCTACCCTACAAGTTAAGCATAGCAGGGAACCACAAAAGCAAGGGAATTTTGGCTTTTATAAAATCTGCACTTATTTAATCGTGCAATTTTCCCCAGTTTTTTCTTTCAAATCACCGGAAAAGCACCGCAGCAAGAAACTGACGATTTTCTCATCTGCTATTATGTGTGTTTTGAAAAAAAAAAAACAACTAAAATTTTAACTTAAATTTTAATTTAATTTTTTTTAAACTAAATAATTATATTTATTTAAATTTTTATTATTTAAAATTAAAATTTTAGATAAACTATTAAAATATAAATTATTTAATTATTATTTAATTATTATTTTTTTTAACATATCTCTCTGTTTTTTTTCCCTCTCCTCTGTACTCTTTTTCTCTCTTTCGGTTCTTCTCACTATGGTCCTGTCCATACCATCCGTGCTACTTCTTCTTCTCTTTAGAACGAGGAAATGCAGAGGAAGAAAAAGAAAGAGTAGAGTGAGAAGACGTTGGCGATGTCAGACAGAAGAAGAGAGGAAGAATAGTCGGACGGAAGAAGAGAGGAAAAAGAAAGGAAGAAGAGTCGGACAGAAGAATAGAGGAAGAATGAAGAAAGATGAACAGAAATAATAAATCGTGTGCAACCTGGCAGTACGCCGATGCGGTTTACCTGTGCATCGTGTTCGAAATTAAGTTGCGTTCGAACCCCTCATTCATCGATTCTTCATTTTAGTATTATTTGCAATGAAATGCAAATCCACCAAATACGCTCATTTCTTCATGGAAGACTACAGTATGGAGAACTGAAAATTTCCCACCAGCGCAAACCCACTTCGCTAGAATGAAGATCATCACACTGGAACTGCCAACCTGAGTTAGTTGAAAAGAAAAATAAAAAGGCTAAGATCTCACTTAACCAACGGCCGATGGATACAAACGACGTCGTTCCCATTTCTACGTGCCCCATCATTGACCGTAGATGAAATGGACGGGGACAGATTAATGGGGGGGGTCACAACGATGTGCACGTGATCTAGACATCCGTCTTCTCCTCTGCCACGGGGATCGTGTCTTGGCGGGAAAGTGGAAGAAACCCTAGTCCTGGGTCTCGACTCTCGAGTGCATGGTTTTGCTGTTCATCTCACAAATTACTCTCTTTAGTTCCATGACATTCGGTGAATTATTATAATGTAACTCTCAACTATTAGGTATTAGCTAGAAATTCTTCATTTCACTCTGTTTTTCAGGAACTACTTGAGCGACTCTGGGTGTGATTTCTGTTATTTCGATTACGATATGATATATTTCTGACGTTTAGTTTTTCACGATGGTCATTGTTCTTTTGGATTTGAGTGCCAAGTCATGCACCTAATTTTACCCTGATAACTATATTCGTGCTTCTGTGTTGATTTGGGGACATATTGTTAGTTTTACTAGACGCGATGATTGACTGCGGGTTGATAAAAAATAAATATTGGCAGCGTTACCCATGCTCCTGACCTTACTGCCGCCGAGGCTACTGAGATGGGACGAGCTGAGCGGAGCAGTTTGGTTTATAGAAGGGGGAGGAGGCTCCAGGCATTGATGGGTTTACTGTTGTCTAAGCAACATATTGGTAGTACGAAAATGGAGCCAACAATATATCGAAACAGATATGACTTCAAACACGTTTTGAGAAATTTTGGGGAAGTTTTATATGTTTAGGGACCCAAAGTAAAGGTTTTAGCTGTCTTTGCATTATCACGATGTGATAATTAGAGATAGAGGTCGGTGTTGTATGTTCATCGCCGTTCATTCTTGCTATCATATATTTTGTTTTCTCCCTTCCCCTTCTCCCCCTTTTCCCAACGAGTTCTTAACTTGTACTGGAATTTTTAGTTGATATTTTCTTTCACTTTCATCTGAACTTTTCCTACCTATATTGACGAGTAGTTCACTTAATGAAGGAGCTGGAATGTGGTTCAATCTCCAAATTGATGCTCCACAATTTGGATCATGTCCGTGAATTCATCAACTCAACTTGGAGAGTTTGTTCTCTGGTAGGTGGTTGGGTTTCTGGCTTAATATCACAAACCTATAGAGACGTGGTGAGTAAGGGCATTTTTATTTGGAGAAAATCTTCCCTCTCCTTTTGTTGTCAAGTCAGGAGATAATCTTGATGGTTTCTGACAACAACATGAATCAATAGTTAATGGTTTTCTTTCTTGTTGGTTTAGGAAAGAAAAGGTTGTTCAGATTTCATGGCTCAACTGGACTCTATATATATTAGTTCATCAGATGATGACCTGGAGCTAGAGGAGACAGAAACCTCTAATTATAGGAAAACCCCAGAATGGGCTGCCGGAGGAAGTAATGCCGGTGTGTGAATCTCTCGTGAAAGCTGTCCTATAATGAAATTTAACAATCAATCTTTAGTCTTGACTGCGAAAGTAATTTATCTGCAGGCTATGGCGGAGGGCTTAAGCAGGATAGTTCTTCTAAATGGGAAAATACTTCGAATGCAAGCTCTTCCAGGGCTAATAATCACTCACAAGTCAGGCACAGTACTAAACACTGGCCTAGCAACAATGTGCGGAATCACAGGGTAGCACAAAGAGACGAATCTTTCAATTTTTCAGAAAACGGAAAAACAAATCAGCATCAGGCAGTCGGTTCACGAAGTGCTAATACTGGTGCTGATTATGGAAAAATGCCATCCCAACAAGCATCAAAAAGGATCCTTCCTTCATATCTTCAGCCATCTACTGAAAAGCCTCTTCCATCTTCTCTCAAGTCATTTTCACCAGATACTAGGCCGAACAATTTAAAAGATAACATGAGCAACATGAGCAGCAGAAGCCATATTCATGATACTCATGGGAATTGTCATAATGATGCAATTAGGATTCTTCCCCCAACTTTGATGCATGGAAAAAACCTCCCTTTTATGCAGTTACCTAGTTCGAGTGAATCTACGTATCATTCTGGTGCAGGTGGAGAGAGGGCCTCTGAAACTGATGAAAGGCTAATTTATCAGGCAGCATTGGAGGTACTACCTGCTGCCTGTTTTTGTTAATTTTATTTATTTGACACTCTTTAAGTTGTATGGATTATCTTAAGTACAATTATACCTTATATGATCATGGCTTATGACAATTTATATGTTCTCAATGTGTAAACTTCTTGAGTTGTGGATATTGATTTGTGTGTTGTGTGTTTCTGTGTTATTAGGTTGTTAGAATCTTATTTTTTCATACAAAAGAATATTAGTTTTGGGAGAGTGAGATGCATTGTTTTTCTTAAAAATGAACTTGATTGTTACAGGACCTCAATCAGCCAAAGGTTGAAGCTACTTTGCCTGATGGTTTATTGTCTGTATCACTTATGAGACATCAGGTTCTATGTCCTGTCTATTTGTTTGTTAGTTTGCCATGCTGTTTTTACATGTTTTCCAGCTTTAACTGTTATATATTGTAGAAAATTGCATTGGCTTGGATGCTCCAGAAGGAAACTAGAAGTTTGCATTGCTTGGGAGGAATTCTGGCTGATGACCAGGTGAGCTTTTTTTATTTCTTGTGTGCTTATATTGTTTGTTTGTTTTTGGCGATCTGTGTTTGCTTTAACATAGCAGAATGGTGCAAATAGGGCCTTGGAAAGACAATTTCGATGATTGCCCTCATACAAATGCAGAGATCATTGCAGTCAAAATCAAAAACAGATGAGATGTGCAATCGTAAAGCTGAAGCATTAAATTTGGATGAGGATGATAACAATGATAAGGGCAATGGTACTGTAGAACAATCTAAAAAGAGAGAACAAGTTGATAATATAAAACCTTCAACACAGGTGCTTGGTAGGAAAAGAGCAGCTGCTGGTACACTGGTTATCTGCCCTGCTAGTGTTCTGCGACAGTGGGGGAGGGAACTGGAAGACAAAGTTGGAGATGAAGCTGAGCTCTCTGTGTTGGTTTATCATGGGGGCAATAGGACAAAGGATCCTGTTGAACTTGCTAATTACGATGTTGTTCTCACAACATATTCCATTGTGAGTACTGAAGTTCCAAAGCAACCTTTAGTGGAAGAGGATGAAATTGATGGAAAAAATGAGGAAAAATTTGGGTTATCCTCTGAGTTTGCGTTTGGTAAAAAGAGGAAAAAGACTTATAACACAAGTGAAAAGAGTAAAAAGGGTAAAATGGGAATTGAAAGTTCTTTTGATTGTGCTTCTGGCCCTCTTGCACAAGTGGGTTGGTTCAGGGTTGTTCTAGATGAAGCTCAAACAATAAAGAATCATAGAACTCAGGTGGCTAGAGCTTGCTGCAGCCTTCGAGCCAAAAGAAGGTGGTGTTTATCTGGTACACCAATTCAAAATACTATAGACGATTTGTATAGCTACTTCAGATTCCTGAAGTATGATCCTTATGCTGAATACAAGTCTTTCTACAATACAATAAAGGTACCAATATCTAAAAATTCTATCCAGGGTTACAAGAAGCTTCAAGCGGTTCTGAGGGCTATAATGCTACGTCGTACAAAAGGTGAATGATCTTATCTCTGATTTTTGATTTTGCTGTTTAATAGATTCTACGCATAAAATATTTGTGCTGATCTTCTCCCAACTAAATAGTTACATGTGAAATGCATTTAATTTGACATTTGTTATTTTCCAAATGTTTTTCAATACATAAATTTTATCCCGAGGGAGTGGACAGAAATACAATTTCATCCATTAAGGTTTTGTTTTGTTGACATGATCTGGATTTTCAATGAATTTGGAGGCGCATATAGCATAGAGTGGCTTGTATATTGGCCTATTTTGTTTTATGAATTAAACTTCTTGCCGGTCTAGGAACATTGATTGATGGGGAGCCTATAGTTAATTTGCCCCCTAAAACAATTCAGCTGAATAAGGTGGTTTTCTCCATTGAGGAGCGGGCCTTCTACACCAAGTTGGAAGCAGATACACGAACTCAATTTCAGGTTAATCTTTTCTGAATTATTTATCTTGTATTAAAATTGCCCTTTTGAATTGCAACTAAAATGTTCTCTGCTGAAATGCCCATATCATGTAATGCAATATTTTGGACAGTATTTCTGTGCTTCAACATAATCTTGAAATAACATGCGTTTACACTGCAGGCATATGCTGCTGCTGGTACAGTCAATCAAAACTATGCAAATATTCTTTTAATGCTTTTACGCCTCCGTCAAGCTTGTGACCACCCATTTCTTGTTAAAGATCATTGTTCTGATGTTGTTGGAGGAATTTCAATTGAAATGGCAAAAATGCTTCCAAGGGAGATGCTGATCAATCTCTTTAATTGCTTGGAAACATCCTTTGCCATATGTGGTGTTTGCAATGTGAGTTTATTACTGATATGGGATTTTCTTATTGCCGTAGCTATTACTTATTTTAGCATTTTTGCTTTGGATATTTCAGTTATTTTGTCATAGCTTAGTAAACACTGTCAAAAAAGAGACCTAGCTGATTCTTCTATAACTGTTGTTTCTACAGGATCCACCTGAAAATCCAGTCGTTACTATGTGTGGTCATGTTTTCTGTTATCAGTGTGTATCAGAATTTTTGACGGGTTATGATAATTTCTGCCCTGCAGTTGATTGCAACGAAAAAATTGGTGATGATGTTGTTTTCTCCAAATCTACTTTGAGAAGTGGTATCTCTGGCGGCCTTGGGGATCCTAGTTCTGCAAGTTATCATCATGTTGATTATTCCGTAGTACAGCAGAGGAATTACATTTCATCTAAAATCAAGGCAGTCCTTGAGATTCTGCAGTTATATTGTAAAGTAAAGAATCCAGGTTCTGACGGATTGAGTACTCCAGGATGCAGTGGATATTCATCTTTTGATACTTCAGATGATGAAGATTTCTATTCAGAAGTTCGTCCTGCAAAATACACAAGAAAATATTCAGAGTGCTCCACTGAAGGAAGAATGAAGGCTATTGTTTTTTCCCAGTGGAATAGCATGTTGGACTTGGTTGAACATGCATTGGAAGAGTTCTCTATTCCGTACAGGAGACTTGATGGCACCATGACGCTGGTTGCAAGGGATAAAGCTGTGGAGGATTTTAATACTAATCCCGAGGTTAGCAATCCCTAACCTTTTTGAAGTTGACATTTCTATTTAAATAATAGCTGTATGATAATGCTTGATACACTTTGAAGTGGTGGCATGTTGTGTAGCTGCATTTTTTTTCTTTTCCAACTATCTGATATCCAATACTACTGGATCATATTTGAGCATTATTGGGTTCAATTGGGGTAGATCTACTAATGTGATTCCTTACATTGCCTAATTACACCCTGTTCCTATTCCTAGTGTTTCAGACTCACTGGAATTGGTTTCAGGTAACTGTGATGCTGATGTCATTAAAAGCAGGAAACCTTGGTTTAAACATGGCTGCTGCATGCCATGTGATTCTTTTGGATCTTTGGTGGAATCCAACAACTGAAGATCAAGCTGTTGATCGAGCTCATAGAATTGGACAGATCCGTCCTGTTACTGTGACACGGCTCACCATAAAAAATACTATAGAGGATAGAATCTTGGCTCTCCAGGTATCCATCTCTAGAATATTGACTCTATTTGCAATATCATTTAGGTTGCCAGTTAAAGAATAGAGAAGTGATGAATTCTCTGCTTGTGTGTCTCTGTTTGACAGGAAGAAAAGAGAAAAATGGTTGCATCTGCTTTTGGTGAAGATCAAGGCGGGGGTTCTGCAACTCGCCTTACGGTGGACGATCTAAAATATCTTTTCATGGTCTAAAATACCCCTTCTTCTCATTTTGCAACAGCAACTCCCGCCAAGGTGTTTATTCTGGATGGTCCAGTATTGAGTCGAAGACGGATCTTTTGACATGTTTTGCTCATACGGGCTTTTATGTATGAAGCCGCCCAGGCTATCTTTTGTACTTGTAACTTCATAACTGTAACATCTACGCCTGTAAATTCGTTTATATTTATATCATATTATTTTCTTGACCTCTCCTAAAACTTCGCATGAAAATCCCGGATTTCCCGATGCTTTCAATCCATGACTAGGTTCAGGAACTCGTGTAGAAAAAGATTCATAGATTAAAAGTTTAGTTGCGATTAAAAATATATACACATTCTTTGGATTCATTTTTACCATCTATTTTTTTTCTCTGACAATGTTGTTCTGTTGCTACGTCAATAATGCATGTGATCAATTGGGGGTGCTGACTAGATGACCATTAATATTTAGGGATATTAAATGTATATAATTTAAAGTTTAATAGGATTATATGTATATAAAAATAAATTAAATTTATGTATATAATTAATGATTGATAGTTTTTATAGATTTAAGAATTTAAAATATTTATTTTCATGTTGTAAATATTAATGAGATTATTTGTATATGAATCAAAATTTAACACATTTTTGTATAATTTAGTTAAAATAATATTAATTTGTCCCAAATGTGTATTATTTTTTTCATATAATCTTTACCATATAAACATAGAAATTAAAATAAAAAACAATAACTTAATAAATTTCAAGGATAATATTGAAAGTGTTACGAATATAAGAAAGATAACTAATATTAACTAAAAGTTTTGATATAATATAAGTGAAGTTGTTAATACAAAATTTTATAATAAGAATTGAAAGAAATATTTGAAAGGGATCTAATATATATATATATATTTACACGCATAAAAAGGAAGTATATATTTAAAATATTAAAAAAAAACAGGATTGACAAAATCTGGAAAATAGCGGACAACGGAAACTGATGCTTTCCGTTCTCTCTGTCCTTGGCGCTGATTCGCCTTCATCGGTTTTCCGAAAGTTCTTTTCTTTATTGCTTAAGCCCTTGAGAAAAATAAGATTTTTGGCGGGTCTACTCAACCAAGCGCGTGATTTGTTTCCCCCTCTGTACATTGACTGCGGTTTGAAGTAAAAGTGGAGGGAACCCTAGGCTTAAGTGTATGGTCTAGTGATGCAGCCTACAATTTGCTCTCTAAAGGTCGATCTTTCTGTCACATTTGGTAAATTATCAGGTAATTCTCAACAATTCACTAGAAACGTTCCCTTTTACCCATTGGTTTTCCTAGTTCTATTAGAGGTTGAATTTTTTTAAGACGTAAAATATGGGTGGTTTCGTTATGGTCTTTTTGGTGTTTTGGGGGTTTTTTTATGGACGGTTTAGGTGTGGTTACACCCCCTCCCTCCTTTGCGAGGTACTTAAGTGAAGGTGCTTGTGGTATGTGTAAATATGAAGTACACTATGATCTATAATTTCGTTTTTTTTACTGCCATTTTCATTTGGAATATGAATGCCCTTCATTAGTGCAATGCATGTATATAATTTATATAGTCAATATCGTGTTTTTGCTTCTCGCATGATTTGAGAACTATTATTTTTTATGTAATTTTTACTGGAGCCGATGGTAGATTAGCCGGTTGGCAGCTAAGTAAGGGAAAAATAATTTGAACTAGAAGTTTGATTTAGGAGCTTCAGGTGGATGTTGTGTGTGTTATCCAGGAGCCTGACTTCATCGGTTCTGAGGTAACTTGAGTGTTTTTTGGACTCCGTATTGTGAGGAGCTTTCAGCAGGCCTTCTATCAGAAATTTGGATTGGAGCTCCACTTCTTTATTGAAAAGTAAATTTTTTTTGGAAAAGCGCTTCTAATTCTAAGGAGGATGACTTAATCAGATGAGTCTCATGTGAGATAAGAATATTAGCTTGCCAACCAATCTTTAACATCTTCTAGTAGTGACCTCGAGTCATGATCTAGCTTTTAGGGTATGGCTCCAATGGGTTTTAAAGTGGGATAAGAAGCCCTATCTAAAAGTTAGCTATTGGGGTGGGAGAGCCAATCCACTCAAATACCCCATTAGCATTCCATACTAATTAATAGGTGACTTGAGCATCCCATACTGCCTAAGTCTCCATCAATTGAACCCCCTTAGGATCCAAAAGTTTGGGATTTTGATGTGAGATTTATGGAGATGTTTGGCTTTCCAACATCATGAGCTAGCTTTTCGGGTATGACACTTCCAAAGATTCCTATCAGGGTGGCTGACATCATGTATGTGCAAGCCTGCCTTCCCTTACATTATATTTCTGTTTTAACCTTAAGTTTCAACTGTGTGAATAAGGGTTAAGAGGTCAATTTTATAAATTCTGCCGTGTCTTTCAATTGCATGTTTTGTTTGACCATTTGCCTTTCTCCCAATTTTTGCTTTCCCTAGTACCTATTTGAATCTTTGGCAAGGAAAAAATAGCATATAATCATTTCATTTGTAGTTGATTTTTACATGAGATCTGCTTTCTATTTTTTATGAATTTTTCTCTGACCTCCATTGATGAATAGGTAGCTCAATAAGGGAGCTGGAACAGGGTTCAAGCTCCTGACAAATGCTTGACTTGTGTGGACCTTTTTCATGATTCCGTCAACTCAACTTGGAGAGTTCTTTTCTTACAAATGGTTTAGTTTCTAGCCTAATATTAAAACCTAATAGAGACGTGGTGAGTTGTAATGACATTTTTGTATGTAGAAGCTTTCTGTCCTTTCCTTTTGTTCTCGTGTCCAGAGACATTCTTGATGCTTTTTGACAGCTGATTGATATAGTATTTGACAATTCTCTTTCTGGTTGGCCAAGGAAAGAAAAGGTATTCAGATTTCATGGCTCAGCTAGAGTGTATTTATATTAGTTCATCGGATGATGACTTGGAGCTGGAGGAGATAGAAAATCCAAATTATGGAAATCGTTCTGGTTGGCCTCCTCGTGAAAGCAATGCTGGTTGGTGGAAATCTAATGAAAGCTTTTTTTGTGTGTGTATGGATAAGTCTAAAAAATGGAATCTAGTGAAAGCTTTCTTACAAAGAAATTGTTCTATAAATCATAATTTTCATGGTGTATTTAATCTCGTTTGCAGGTTATGGTGGAGGGCTTACACTTGACAGTTTTTCAAGACGGGCAAATACTTCAAATGCAAGCTCTTCTGGTGCTTATAATCATTCACTGTCTGAGCACTATACTGAACCTGGGTCCAGCAGTTATGTGCCAAATCTCAGAGTCACACATGGAGATGGATCTTTCAATGTTCTGAAGAATGGAAATACAAGTCAGTTTCAGACAGTTAATTCTCGAATTGTGAAATCTTCTGGTGCTGATTATGAGAAAATACCATCCCAACAAGCTTTAAAGAGGGCCCTTTCATCATCGCCTCTGCCAGCTTCAACAAAGCCATTTCCATCTTCTCTTCAGTCATTTGCACCGGGTACTTGATTAATCAACTTAAAAGAACTTGTGAGCAGAAGTCAGATATATAACGCTCATCAAAATCCTCCTCATGTTGTAGGAAGTAGCATGAACAGCAACCCGGGCACTTTGCATGATAACTATGGCAGGGGCAATGATGAATGTGCGATGTATCAAAATGGTGGGATTAGGATTCTTCCTCCATCTATGATTCATGGAAAGTCTATCTCTAACACACAGTTAGCTAGTTCAAGTGAAGCTGTATACCGTTCTGGGGCAGGGGAAGAAAGAGCCTCGGAAAATGATGAGAGACTAATTTATCAGGCAGCACTGGAGGTACTATGGCTGTTGTTGTCAAATTTATCAATTTGTAATCAAGAGTCACTTGAGATACCTTGTTTTTCTTAATAATGAACTTGGTTGTTGCAGGATCTCAATCAGCCAAAAGTTGAAGCTAATTTACCTAATGGTTTATTGTCTGTGTCGCTTCTGAGACATCAGGTTTTGTGTCTTGTCTATTCTGATTCATTATTTTGTCAGGTTGTTCATATGTTTTAGAGCTTTAACTGTTGTATGTTGCAGAAAATTGCATTAGCTTGGATGGTTCAGAAGGAAACCAGAAGTTTGCATTGCTTGGGGGGAATTCTGGCTGATGATCAGGTGGGCATTTTTATATCTTGTGTGTTTTTGTTGGTTGTATGATTAGTATCACTTGACATGTATATCTAAGTGTTTCGCTTAACATAAAAGCATTGTTCAAATAGGGGCTTGGAAAGACAATTTCGATGATTGCCCTCATACAAATGCAGAGGCAATTGCAGTCAAAATCGAAAGCAGATGAGATGTCCAATCATAAAGCTGAAGCATTAAATTTGGATGAAGATGATGAAAATGATAATGCTGGTGGTACTGCTGAACAATCTAAAAAGAATGAAGAAGATGACATAAAACCTATTCCTGAATCAGTTAGTTCATCTTCAACAAAGGTGGTTGGCAGGAAAAGACCAGCTGCTGGCACACTGGTTGTTTGCCCTGCTAGTGTTCTCCGACAGTGGGCGAGGGAATTGGATGACAAAGTAGGAGATGAAGCTAAGCTCTCTGTGTTGATTTATCATGGGGGTAATAGGACAAAGGATCCTGTTGAACTTGCGAAATATGATGTTGTTCTCACAACATATTCTATTGTGACTAATGAGGTTCCAAAGCAACCTTTAGTTGAAGATGATGAAATTGATGAAAAAATGGGGGAAAAATTTGGGTTATCCTCTGAGTTTGCTTATGGTAAAAAGAGGAAAAAGGTTTATAATGCAAGTAAAAAGAGTAAAAAGGGTAAAAAGGGAATTGACGGTTCTTTTGATTGTGCATCTGGTCCCCTTGCAAAAGTTGGCTGGTTCAGGGTCATTCTAGATGAAGCTCAAACAATAAAGAATTATAGAACTCAGGTGGCTAGAGCTTGCTGCAGCCTTCGAGCCAAAAGAAGGTGGTGCTTATCTGGAACACCTATTCAAAACGCTATTGAAGATCTCTATAGCTACTTCAGATTCCTGAAGTATGATCCTTATGCTGTATATAAATCATTCTACAATACAATAAAAGTGCCAATATCCAAAAATTCTATTCAAGGTTACAAGAAGCTTCAAGCGGTTCTTAGGGCTATAATGCTACGTCGTACTAAAGGTGAATGACCAGTTCTTTGCTGCCTGATTTTGGATGGATTGTATGCATTTATAGCTTCAGGTCCTTGGTAATATCTTGCTTTTCTCCTCTTAACTAAAGTAATTTATTTTGAACCTTAAAAATTGGTTCACAGTTTTGATGGCTGAAGTATGTTTCAACTCGATTTTGGTTTATTGACATTTGATCTGAATTTTCCATGAACTTGAAGTCACATATACTGTATGCTAGTGGACACTGTCCTCTTTTTTGTTTAATATTTTTAATCTTAATTTATGCCTGTCTAGGAACATTGATTGATGGTCAGCCTATAATCACTCTGCCCCCTAAGACTGTTCAGCTGAATAAGGTGGATTTCTCCATTGAGGAGCGGGCCTTCTACACCAAGTTGGAAGCAGATTCACGTAATCAATTTAAGGTTGATTTTTCTATTTAGTTTTTATCTTAACACGCACAATTTGAAATGGGCTGCTACTATTGCTGCTGTTATGAATTATTATGAATAGCAACTGGGAAATGTCATTTTGCTGATGAGATTTTAAACCCACTTTATGGATACTGTTGTGACTGCCATTTGTGTATTCAAACATCAAAATCTTGTAATAATAAGGTTGTACATTGCATTGCAGGCATACGCTGCTGCTGGTACAGTCAATCAAAATTATGCAAATATTCTTTTAATGCTTTTACGTCTCCGCCAGGCCTGCGACCACCCACTTCTTGTTAAAGATTATAGTTCTGATTTTGTTGGGGAAAATTCGATAGAAATGGCAAGAACGCTTCCAAAGGAGATGCTAGTTAATCTTTTCAATTGTTTGGAAGCATCCTTTGCAATTTGTAAAGTTTGCAATGTGAGTTTATTACAGATATGAGATGTTCTTATGTTAATTTTCTTCTTTGTCAATAATCACTAGACAGTATAAATGTGTAAGACACCTAGCTAATTCTTCTTGTACTGTGGTTTCTACAGGATACACCAGAAGATCCAGTTGTTACCATGTGTGGCCATGTTTTCTGTTATCAGTGTGTATCAGAACATTTGACGGGTTATGAAAATATGTGCCCAGCTACTGATTGTAAAGAACAAATTGGTGATGATGTTGTCTTCTCCAAAGCTACATTAAGAAGTTGCATCTCCGGTGATCCTGGTGATAGTAGTTCTTCAGATTCACGCCTTGTTGATTATTCAGTTGTGCAGCAGAGCAATTACAGTTCATCTAAAATCAAGGCACTCCTTGAGATTCTGGAGCTGCATTGCTCTGGTCGTTCTAGAAATTCACTGCCTTCTGAAACTTCAGATATTGAAAACTTAGATTTGGATGTGATTGTTACAAGGCCCACGAGAAAATATTCAGAGAGCACAACCGATGGACCATTAAAGGCTATCGTTTTTTCCCAGTGGACTAGCATGTTGAACTTAGTGGAAGATTCGCTGAAGGACTCTGGCCTTCGATACAGGAGACTTGATGGTACCATGACGCTGGTTGCTAGGGATAAGTCTGTTAAGGATTTCAATACTGATCCTGAGGTCTGCCCTCCCCAAGAGTTTTACATCTGTTTTTGGATTCTTTGATATCTGACTAACTGAATTTTGTTTCAGGTAACTGTCCTGCTGATGTCACTAAAAGCAGGAAACCTTGGTTTGAACTTGGTTTCTGCTTGTCATGTTATTCTTTTAGATCTTTGGTGGAATCCAACAACTGAAGACCAAGCTGTCGATCGAGCTCACAGGATCGGACAGACGCGTCCTGTTACTGTGACGCGGCTCACTATAAGAGATACAGTTGAAGATAGAATCTTGGCTCTCCAGGTATCAGTCTCTAGCTGTTTGATTAGAGGTTGAGAGTTGCTTGCTCTTGTTATTTTTTCCCTCTTTTTTTCTATTTTTCATGAAGAAGTGTCTGAAGAATAAATAAAAACTTACTTGATGATGGCTAATTCTAGTATCTGCTTCACAACATCCCTTCTAGCCTTGCACCTCACCGCGCTATCACTTTTATTAACAACTCATTTTCCACCACTGAACTCCTTATGTTAAATCGTGTTTTCAGGGAGACAAGAGAAAAATGGTCGCATCTGCTTTTGGTGAAGATCAAGCTGGCGGGACGGCAACTCGCCTAACAGTGGATGACCTAAAATATCTGTTCATGGTCTGAGAAAATGGTGCTTGTTTTGTGTTCCCATGACGCTGGATTTAGTCAAAGATGGGTGGATATGGCGGGCTGTTCGGTTATTTATGGCTGCATTTTTTTGGTGCCCCATGACATATTGGATAGGGAAGGGCTAGTGCTGGTTTATCAACGTTGTACCTTAATAGGTTAAGAAGCCCTCAAAGGGCATTTTTGTTCCCCCCGCAACAGCTATGTGGTAGAAAGCTGTCTGTAAATATACTAGTCAGTGATTTTGATTTTCTTTGGGAAAAATTTCCTTGAGCAGCCCACCTTTTCTTCTTTAATATTTACAGAATCCTTTGTATATACCTTATATTCTGCATGGAAGGTAGTATGTAACTTCAATCACTGTTATCTTCCCCATGCACTGCTGTCTCGGATTTTTATTTTTATTTTTGTAAGGAATTGGGTCACATTTACCATACAGATTAGATTAAGAGTAAAATAAAAATAATAATAATTACAATTAAAATTACTGTTTTTTAGATGAGAAGAATGGAATTCAGGTGAATAACTATTTTCATTTGTTTGGTAACTGTAAAAAGTACATTTTAAATATTTTCTGAAATTGCAGATAAACTGGATTCATGAATTCAGAGGAGAAAATAACACCAAAAATAATTAGTTACATGCTAAGAACTTAAACTAGTTTCCCCCTTTTATCACTGCATTTTTTTTTTCAATTTAGAGATAATTACTGCACAGTAAGTAGAAGAGTAAAGAGTAAAGCGTTGGTATCAACTATCAAGCAAGAAAAGAATGAAAGATGAAACTCCATACCTGGCCGCTTGAATGCACGACCACTTTCCACTTCTATTCATTCTTCGTTATTTTAATTATAGCGGTCACAGCAGGAGAAATCGAGCAAGTGTTGGGTTGAAAACAAAATGAACAGAGGTGCGTGAAGTGGATTAAATCTGAATCTGAATCTAGTCGGGGCAAAATTTTATTTAATTGGGTGGGTAACCCAAAAAAGAAAAAAGAAAAATGAACAGAGGTCGATTAATTTAAGGAATTCACGATCGTATGTCCATAATAATTAGCATTCGACATTTTAAAGTTGACCTTCAGCCCGATTCATTAAAGTTAGAATATTCGATCTTATTAACATGAGCCCATATAAACCGGGCTCATATTGGGGAAATGACAAATGACACACGTGACGCCGTATCTTCTTCCTTTCATTTCACTCTAGTTTGTGGTGGGCCTCCCCCATATTTATGGATATCCCCAATTCTTCACAAAAGGGCACAAAGCAAGCCCCAAAGTTATTTCCCCCCCACTGTTGTTCTCAATCTCGATGTCCCTTATCTTGTTGACCAACGAGCTCAGATCTCTGAAAAAGAATTTGGAAATAGAAAAAGCAAATGTTTGGCTTTGTAAAAAGTGGCCACTTGAATTCACACTCCCCTATCCCTTTCAGGTACGCCGCAAACCGTACTGATTCTTTCACGTGTCCCTCTATTGCTGGTGGCTCCCCCCTCCCCACCTTCATTCCTTTCCTCTAATCATGGAGAGGGTTTTATTTTCATACACAAATAAATAAATAAATACTGGCACTTTGAAAAATTTATAAAAATAAAATCTTGATACTCAAACTCAAATTGATTAATTCTCATTAATGAGGGATTAAAGAGAAAGTGTGAGTTAAAAAAAGGTGGGGCGGTGTTGTGAGTCTACTAATTCTATGCCCACCCCAATGCAAAAGCCCCTCTCTCGGATCCTCCTTATCATCACTCTCGGCTTCACAAAGTTCCCCTTTCCCAGTATTCTATTCTTTTTGACTATTCTCTCTCCAGTCCTTGACTCCCATCCGTCACATTTCCATACATATAAACATAAATTCTGCATAATGAATCAAACCACTTTAAAATCTCACAATCCTGTTCCCTTTTAGCAGCTCATCAAAAGCAACCCTCCCTCATCCATCCATCACTACAATAATTAATGCCGACATCCATGTCCTCCCCCCCCCCCCCCAAAAAAAACACTAAACTAATATGTAAATGATAATATCTTATTATAATACACATGTAGCCATTAATATTAGAAATTACTACCACTACCAAAATTTACATACGTACGTACCCCGCTATCTAACAAACATTTGGTCCGAATCCGACGAACCCGTTGGCTCCGTCCACCGATATCTGAATTCCTTCTTGTTGAATGTTCCCTATGATGGAAAGCCCCGAAGGAGAAGAAGCAAATGCGAAGCAGAACGTCCCTTCGTCATCTACTGGTATCAAAAAATTACGGGCTGGCAGGGTGAGGATCGGTCCTCCCGAGAAGTAAAATGACACGGTTGGTACCCGAACCGTTACGAACCCGTTTAAGTCGTAGCATGTGTCGAATATAGATGCTGCCGATGACCGTGGCAGGTTTGTTGTCTGTGAGACGAAAGCGTCACGGAATGCATTATAAGCAGCCGTGGGAAGCCTTGTCACTGCGGTGCCAGTGTCCATGACGACGCCTCCGTCGCCAAATTCGGTTAGTCGGAATATGTCTTCGGGAATAGGCACCCGCTGGCCTCCGACTCCAAGGCCCGAAAGCCCCACGTAGTAGAAACTCAAGGCTTGCGGGTTGCGGGACAGTGGGACCCACGCGGCTCCTGATGGCATGGCTTCGAGTCCGAATTCCAGCGACCCGGACGATGCAGAGCCCCGACTCATTAAACAGTAACTGAATGCCCCGCCCGTCTGGCCACCCAGCTGGCCAACGAAGGACATGGTCCCACCTCCGAGACCCAATAGCCCGGCGGCTCCGACAAACATGCCTTGATTCTTGTGTCCGCAGCCGATCGCGACGTTGCGGATCAGGGTGCGACCGATGGTGAGAGTTTCAAGGGCGAGTGTCCCTTTGGTATAGGAGCCGTCCCCATAAGAAACCTCGTAATGGCACCTCCCCTCGTGGCAGCCTGCATTCTCGAGGCGGTCGCAGACGGAGGATGTGCAGGGAACTCTGGAGAAGGAGGCGGAATCAGCGGGGTTGAAAACGGGGTCGGATTGACGGTAACATTGACTACAAGGCTGACACTGGACCCATATAATATCACTCCCGGAATCGATGACCACGAGCTGACTCTTGGGAGGGCTGCCAACTCCAATGGTGACGAAGTACTCGCCGCTGCCCTGATCCATGCCGGAAACGACGTCGGAGCCGAAAGCGTCAGAGTCGAGAGAGGGAGAGAGGCGGCGAACGAGGGAGGCGACCCTGACGGAATCGCGATGGATGCGGGCGTTGAATCTGGAGATATGGTCGGGGGCGTCACGGGAGATGGTGTCTCTGCGGAGGAGGTTGAGCTTGCGTGCGTTGGAGTGGGTGTGGTTGAGAGAGGGTGAGGCATGGGAAGGAGAAGGTCGGGTGGCGTCGAGGAGAGACTGCTGAACGTGAAATTGCTGGAAGAGAGGGGAGGAGAGGTTGAAGGAGGAGGCTGTGAGAGTGAGGCATTGCAGGAGGAGGGGGAGGAGGATGGAGCGAAGGAGGAGCAGCATCCTTGTGAGCGGAAATGAACTGGATCCTCAGGGCGCAGGGAGAGTGGGGGCAATGGATGTGGCCATTTATTGGGTGGGGTTTTGTTTAGTTGATGGTCATGGGACCAAGATATAAAATTAAATCAAGCAGGGGCACAAAATGAGTTAATTTTTGTCAAGGAGGAGGGAGGGAGGGGCATATAGATGTAAAATTCTCCGGATATCTTTGTAGCATGCTACAGATTTCATCCCTCTCTTTACTTAAGGAGAGTAAAGCTTTAAAGGCGGAACTTAATACGTTTAATTAGTTTGATGAGGTCATGAGAGCAACGTTATGGGCTTCAATTTTATAATGTCTATTAATTAAATCACCTAGCCTTCTCGACAAGAAGCTTCAATTGGCTTTTAACTCAGCATAAAATACTACTAATACCGACGACAAAACGATATGCAGGCGCATTATATAAGTGTACAAACATGAGTACGAGTAGTTATTAATTTATTTAAGATGAGGGTAGTAAAGGATGAAAATAGTATGACTTAGCCTATATTCAACTTGGCCTAATATATTTAAAAATATATACAGATTTAATCCTGTATAAAAATTTATTTTTTTTAAGAGGTCAGACTTAAACTCTTAAAAAAATTTATTAAATCTGTTAAACTAAACGTGCTTATTATTCAAAATATATTTAATATAAAAATATAACAAGTGATGTGGAATTTATCACTTATTAGAATTAAATTATTAAACCAACCCATCTTATTATTAATTTTATTTTTACCTTTAATTTTAACAAGAATCAAATCATTAATTTTACATTTTAACCCTAAAACTCAAATACAAACCAACTTTTTTGTCTTCGCCGTCGCCCGCTCACTCTACTGCTACCTCTCGGTTCAAGTAACATGCTCAGGAAACCGCCTGCCTCCTATATATTATTCTCTTCCTTCCCTCTCCCACTATTCAACCATAAATTCAAAGCTTCTGTCAACGTTAGTCAAAGCTCTCTCATCTTGTTTTGAGAATTTTTGTGGGTTTTGATAAGAATGGCGACTTTTTCTGACGCCGCGGCGGATAGCCGAAGGGTCGGGAAGCCGGCTGAGCGGTCCAATTTCTCCCAGACTTGCAATCTCTTAAGCCAGTTCTTGAAGGAGAAGCGTAGTTCTGGTGCTCTGCGCCTTGCAATGTGCGGAAAAATTGAACCCAGAGGTATATTTGGTTTTATGTTGATCTGTGTGCCTTGGCTTTTGTTCACCAAGTGTTCGCTTTTTCCCCTGAGTCACAAATAAGAATGGTGAATGTTCCTGAATGAGTTCTTGTTAATTTGTTTGGTTTAGGAAATCTAACTTCTACGATGGATGAGTTAACATCCCTGGAAAAATATGATGATACCTCGAAACCAAGTCCTTCAGCTGTGGATTTCCTTCCTCAGCTAGTAGAAAACTAGTCTATTATTAGGTGCGTGGAGATTTAAATTCTGCACATATTTATTACATGAAAGTACCGGTGAAATACTTTTACTTTGTCCAAGGTAGAGTTTAGTTCAAAGGAAACTGAATTCTTACATGTTTCTATACGGAAACCCAACTTCTCCCTGTTCATATGGTTTGACCAATGAATTAAATTTACTTTCGAATTAAAAGGGGAATTTTATCAGTCTGATTATTGGATTGTCTCTGATTAATTTAGGGTTTCTGAATCAATGGTGGATTAATTAAAGTTAGTTAATTTTGCAGGGTCATCGCAAGAGGACCATATCATATGAACCCTAAGCATGGAGGAGGCAGATCTGGAGGCCACCCTGAAGATCAATCTTGCAAACCCTTTGACGTTAACTTGTAGTGCTTTTATCTCATAGCTTTTGGTTGATAGCGTAGAAACAGAAGAATTAAACCATGATACGACCCTATTTCAAGGATCGACACCTCATCGCCGTTTCATTTGTAATATTTTCCCAAGTTTTCATACGTAAATACAGAATACTTGTACTTGTTTTACATCAATGTATTATACAGTTAAAAAGTCAGATTATCTTAACTGGCTTCACCAAACATTTTTACAGGCTAAACTTAAACTAAAAAAATAATCTATAATAACCTACGTACTAAACTCAAACTGAATTATCACTTAACAAACGTAATCTATTAATGCCAAAATTTAACCTGACCTAACTTGTTTCTATACTTACACATAATAACCTTTTAGTTGCCAATTAGTAAAGTAATTGCGGCCAAAGTTTTTTAATGCAATTTTTATTGAATATACATTTTCCTGACAGCAACATGTATAGAGCTTGAATGCGGGGGCTGCGGAATAATTGTTGATTAATGAATGGGTGAGAAGGATAATAACAGGGGAATAAGAGGACCAAAGGGGGAAACGAGGGCAGAAAAAGGGGGAAACGACAAGGCACGTATGACGACAGAAACAAGACTAGACTTTGAGAGTTTCACAGCATGTGGCACATCTAATCATTTGAATATGTGCATGCTCTCTCGTATTTCCTACTACAATATATATAAACACATATCAATTAATAATAAGAATGGCACAAATTGGGACTGTAGGTAGCCAGCTTGCTTTATGTGAACTCCTTGTTGTGGGTAGTGGGGCCTGTATTGTAAGAGTGCGTTTTCTGTCGTCGTCCACACCATCAGGATTGTCAGTGCAATAATTGTGGGACAACACCCCCCCCCCCCACCCCACAACAACGTACATTACCTATATGTTCTTTTATTAGCTATCTAAATGCAAATAGATTAATTCATTAAGCATGTTCCCACTCGTCTCAGTTAAATATATAAGCAAAGCAAGCAATGAAATTAGACATATATTATTTAAAAAAAAAAATAAGGGAAAAGGGGCACCATATCTCAATGATTTATTAGCTCCCAAATTACCGGACGGGTGGGGAGGGGGGTAATTAACCGTGCAAGTAGCTGACTGCAATGCTTGTTTTCTTAAACCTGCAATCAATAATAAACCGCAACTCCAGAACCAGATTGGATAGACAGTCTCGTCCTCAACAGATAGAAGAAAAATAATACCGGACAGAATTTGCAAGTTTTCCAACAAAAACATGACAAGTGATTCTTTGTTTTTAGCTCCTAAATGATTGAATCTCCCAGAAAAGTTTCTCCACAGTTCATATTTTAGGTACCTGTCGCAGAATCTAACGTCTGACTCGTGTTCATTTTCTTAGCGCCAACCCAGTAGAGCCTCATTTCTTGGCCTTGGCAAATCTGAGGCAGCGGTATTTTTCACCACTGACTGTAATTTCTAGAGCCCCATCTTGATTATCCTGATTTGACGCGGTTCCCATTAATACACTTTTTTCTTTCTCAAGATTTTCTCTCTCCATCTTCAGCCTCGCTTCTTGGCGAGAAATCTCTGCCTGCAACTCAAATGATCAGGCCATTCAGCAGCTATAATCTCAAGTGAGACTAGTCACTGAAAGGTGGATAAATGCAGCATGGTTCTCTTTCAAAGCATTAAGAAAGCATAATTTGTAATCATTTGCCTTGCCTACAACAGGACAGGAGAATAATGAAAGAACAAGCTTAAAGATCAAATCCCAGCACCAAACACCCTACGTATTAGGATTCAATTCCTCACTTTCTGTAAGGTAAGTTCTACGAGGTCAATATTTTTATTTACTGTGATGCTTTATTTTAGAGAATAATTATTGCACCTAAATTGCTCTTATCTTGGTCATGTGTTGCAATCAAAATCAAAAGTTATAGATCATGCCTAGGCTTCTCTCCTTCTACCCAATTTTCTTCTGTTTTGCTTCCTAGATCTAATTTCTTCAGCAGAAATCATTAAAAGATAATTTCAACAAGACGTCAAAACCCTACTTGCATCTTAAATTTTTCATAAAAACATCAAGTCCAAAAATGAAATCCTGATTTTGCAGTTAAAAAGCTCACACCACATGGTTAACTCTTTTAAAACGTAAATAATGAGAACTAAAGACAAGTTTCTGGCATGTAAAAAGTCCTAGCAGTAATATCTCCTAAAAAAATTGAAAACTGTTTTAACAACACCAAACATATCTAGCTACTTGAAGTGGGATCAAAGTTATCACAACTTTTATTATCTTCCTTTTTGTCCATTAAAATAAAAGAAGTTATGAGAATTGGACACCTCCCGACGGGAAAGCTCAGCCTTCCATGCAGCTTCGCGCTCAGCAACTTCACGCTCACGTTCCTTAATGTAACTTTGCATCTCTCTCCCCTTCATGATCCTATCTTGTATATCAGCATCTAATGCTTCCTTCAACTCCCCCACAAACTTATCGACCACAGCTTTTATTCGTAGAGACATCCCCCTTCTTGCACCTTCACTACACCTGAGACTACAGCCAAGATAAACTAATATTCAAAATCCTGATTTAAGAGAAAGAAATAAAGTCAAGCAATGGATTCAGCTTCAATTTTCAGGTTCAGTATGACCGAAAAGAATGATCTGGGCACAACTTAACTGTCTAGACTTTTACATCTACCCTGAAATATATCATTGAATAAGGACAACAAACTAAAATCAAAATTTGTTATCAAAATTACATCCTCATGTTACCCATTTCTTTCTTTATTTCTTTTTCTTTTTCACAGGCAACTGATCACAACTAATTAGTTTTTTTTAAAGTTGTTAACTTTATTGCTTACTCTAGAAAAAGCCTACCAATAACCTGTTAAATTGTCTTAATTCGAATTATCTTACATGTCATGAATGAAAATTCTAAATCAAAAGCACGAATACACAAATGGACATATTCAAACTACCTTATACTTCAAATACACTCATTCATAGGAAAGATCAAACAGGGCAAAAATTTCTAAAAGATATACAGCGAAAACATACCTTTTTCTGCAACCCAGAGGCCTCCGTTTTCTTCTCCCTGCGCCGGTGACGCTTGAGAGAGTAGCAGCTCAGTTCAACAAGAAGCGCACAGGAAGAAGCAAGTTACTTATATCCGCCCAATACTCAGTTCTTCTTCCACTCCTTAGGAGCATAAATAGAACGTTAGGGTGGGTTAGCTTGTCTCTAATCTCGTGACCATCGATGCGACATATGAAATTCAGCTCAAATAAAGTTATAGCCCAAAATGAAAAACTTCAGACATCCCATGAGTCATATATAACCCTCCAAAAATGGAAAAGCTCGGACATAATCCACCCAGATCCTAGACTTGTTAATTTCAATACCCTAATTGAAAACAGAAAAGAAAAAAGGGGCATGCAAAGTAGTACCTCAAAGACGAAATATTTTAAGAGACCGGTCTAGTATATCTGCTCTAAAGTCTAAAATGTCCATTACTCTATTATCTACTCTCTTCGTTTGGATACCAATCTGCAGGGAGAGGGGAAGATTTTAGCTGCAGTTATAATTTTGCCCATAAACTTGGATTAACCAGAATCCAGAATCCAGAGGAAGCCACAGAAGCGAAGGCTTCCAAAAGGAGAAGACGGGCTGGATGGAACGAAACGAATCGAATACGGGTCATAAATTTCTTCTCTTTTTTTTTTCTGGTTACTGATTCAGCAATTTGGACTTCGTTGGGCCTATCCCACTCGGCCGAAAAAAAAAAAGGCTTATATGGTTATTCTCAATTTTTAAATATTTAAATTTATATTTAAGAGGAATAGCTAATTTTTTCTACCTAATATTAATATCGTCTAAGAGGAAAATAGATTTTGCCTTATTTTTAGATTATGAGTGAGTCCAACTCCTTTTTAAAATTTTTTATAATAAAAATAAATATATTTTTTTGTCTCACATTATCCTAATTAAAATATGAATATTTTAAAGAAAGCAATACATTTTTTTATATAATAATAAAAATAATAAATTTAATTAGTTTTTTTAATTTTTATGAATTAGTTAACTAAATTTTATGGTATTACTCCTCTAATAATAAAATATATAATCTATTTAATTAATTTAATTAGATAAAATAAGTTAATTAAATTAGTTATTATATAATATATTTTTTTAAAGTATCTTAATTATTTTTTTTTACTATCTCATTCTTTATCTTACTTGATTATTATTTAGAGAGTATTAATATGAATAATTTAAAAAATAGATGATAAATTTAAAAAATATATCGAATAAGATCAATATATTAATTAACTGATTAAAGTTAGGCTAAATTAAAAATATTTTAAGAAAATAAAAATGAATATAAGAGTAGGAACAGGAGGAGTATAGTATTTATTAATTTTTGATCCAAACCTGTTATTGCTTTTGGCGGGGAAGACGGCAAGCGCACACCCGCTCATTTCGGGATGAAATTTTAACTTCAGGTCGTTTCTTCATATTCTTGCGTTATCAAATCTGATAAATGCAATTTATTAATTTTATAAATACATGTACTTTAAAATTTATTTTGAAAATTAAAAATTTAATATATATTTAAAGAATAGAATAAATTTATAGATGCCTTTATTAAAAAAAATTTGGCTAATACGATAATATTATATTCTTACTATTCATATTTAAAGCCGTTATTTAATATAGAGTATTTATAAATTAATTATCTTATAATTTAATTTTTGAATTATTTCGGCGTCAAGCCACTCTTCTTTACCAAAAAAATTATTTTTGCATGTCACAAACAAAATAAATAAACACATGTGATCGCATAGATCGGAAAATAGTATTTTATTCTTTTTATACCATCTAGTTTTTTATATCTTTTAATTACTATCAGATAAAATAATTATATTTAATATATATATTTTAGATTATTTATCTAAATTAAAAATATTTTTTCTTATATAAACTTATATAGAATTGATATAAAATATATATTTTAAAATAAATATATTAATAAAAAATAATATGTATATATTATAAATATATTTATATGTCTTATAATTATAAAATTAAATATTAATATTCTTTTATAATTTTGAATTTCTTAATTTTAAAAAATATTTTTATTATATACAAATGATATAATATATTTTTTAATATTTATATTTAAAATAATAATAATTTTAATATAAATATTATAAAATAATATAAAAAGATCTAAATAAAAAAATAAAAATATATTTATCAATTTTTAATTAATCTCTCACTCTCTCTCTCTCTAATCTAACACAAGATTTACTCTCCACTCCCTTATCTTATTATACCATAATTTTTAACTAAAAAGCCTAAATCGGATTCGCCTTCATCAACTTTCGTTCTCTCACGTTGCGTTCCTCCTGTTGGGTTCTTTGGCCGAATCATCCAAGCTTCTCCTCTTTCTTCCATCGTTGCTGCGTGCGAATAAGGGTTTCAATCAGAAGCTATTTCACACCGTTTTTCTCCCTCTTTTCGATTTCAACACACTAACTCCTTCTGCCCGTCCTCTCTGCAGAAGCTTTCTTCACCATATTCGGCCGGCGTGGTTATTGGCAAGAACTTATTGAACCCATCGTTTGGCCTCATAATAAATTAAAGGTTGCTCTAAGACCAGGAGGAGAGGGGTTGGGTTTGGTGCTCGCTGATAATAAAGGTTTTAAGATTTGCTTTATTAGGTATTTTCACTCTCAAATAGCGTCTCCATACATATAGCGTGCCTCTTTTACCCTCTGCTTGAAAGGCTCTTAGGGATTTATAAATCGGAAATTGGTAACTTTATTTGATTATTGAATGGTAAATTGGCTAGTTTATTACTTTCAGCGTCTTGTAGACCTTGATTCAAACTTACATGTTGTTTGGGAAAAGGCTTGAATTCTAAAGTACCATGATAGAGGTTATTAAGTGCACACGAAGTGTTTGATGCTCCTTGAAAGAAAAAGAGAACCATAATTAAAATTAGTGCTAGCCATCATAATTGCAACCTTAATTTGACTTTAATTTGGGTGACATTCAACCTCCTTATGTATATCCGAGCGTTTGGGATGTGTTCTTTTAGATTTATTAGAATTATTAGTTATGAATCAAGCTACTTGAATTAGATTGTGTATGTTAAGGTTAGGTTGTAAATGTTGAGTTAAGAACAATTTGATTGCAAGCGTAATGGCTAGATTGAATGATATGAATTGTTTGAGGTATGCAATATTTACTTATAACTGTTGAGTGTAATCTTTCTTTTGGGAAATTATTGAATCTTGTTTATTTGAATAACTTTGAAATGAAAATTAGGAATTGATTGATTTGATAAACGTGACTTACAGAGTGAGGGTTATCTTGAACTCTGTGACGCTTCAATTTTCTGGGTGTGACAGCTTCATTTTGTTTTCAAACTACAGTGGAGAAGAGGCTGAGCAAAATGAGCAAGTATGGATTGAACCTCAGGCATGCACAAAAGAAGCAGCCAGTTAGGTCTCCCCTTGCCACTCCTTTTGGCTTTAGCAATGATGATGAGAATGATGTTGAGAAAGAAATTGGTCGGCAAGCTAGCAAAAATAAGGCTCTCAAGGAAGTAAGTTGACCTTGCTGAATAAGAGTCTTCTGGATGTTTATTGTATTCTGATGCTTTGGTCAAATATCATATACATAGTATTGGTTGTTTGGTTAATTACATTATATCTTGGTTTCCTTTTGGATGTTTAAGATTGAGGAGCAGCAAAAGAAAGCATTGGAAGAAGATCCGACCGTATTTGATTATGATGGAGTTTATGACAAAATGAAAGAAAAGATTGCGCGTCCATTGGTTCAAGACCGTGAGGAAAGAAAGGTACAATTATGTCTTGATGCATTTGACAACTAAGAAGTCCTTTATTTTATGGATGACAGAAATGATATGTTAAGATAGCCAATTTGATGTATGAAGTTATGACTAACAGATTGAACTGGTATTTAGTTACACCACTAACCACTGTATTATCTTCATCACTTGGTGGAGAAGCATATATGAGAATATCTGTAACTTTGCTAAATTACTTCATGACTGTAAAGTTTACCACACGCTCACATGTCAAAATTTTAATATACTTTATCATGACAATATTTTACTTATTTGATATCAGTATTTAGAAATCATCATGCCCTAATTGATATGAAAATTATACACCCCATGTATATATTTTGTCTTTTGAGTAGAAGTACTTGCTATTTTCTTCCTCATGATAACTCTAATACTTGATTGTCAAGAATGCCAATCAAATCTTACATTCATGGATTGTAAAATCTTTAGTTGCCTTACAAGGTGCTTGTGTTCCAAAGCCAACATTTTTTATTAGACTAATGAAGACTATTAAGACTACTTTATCGTGGATAGTTGACATTTGGTTTATTTGGTTTGGCTATAAACTAGATTTCTGGTTTTATATTTATGGACACTAAAGTAGCAAAAATCTGTTCATTTTGGGTTGTATGCCAGTTGCCAAATGATATTGATCAACCTGAAAGCTTTTGTGGTGCAGCCAAAATACATTCAAAATCTTATACAAAAAGCTAAAGAGCGGGAGCAGTATCGTGATATTGTTTATGAGAGAAAGCTTGCTAAAGAGAGAAGCAAAGAGGATCACCTCTATGCTAACAAAGACAAATTTGTCACGGAAGCTTATAGAAGGAAACTTGCTGAACAGGAGAAACAGATGGAGTTAGAACGTTTGCGTGAACTACGGGAGGAGAGAGATGATGTAAGTTATTTTCTTTTTAGCCTTGCATACGGATGGTTTAATTGTTATACATTTGTCAGCTGAATGATATTAGATTTTTAAGTAGTCTTTTTTTGTGCCGTGTTTGGATTGATAGTCCTGTGTTCTTCAAGCGATCTGTGCATGGGGACTATGAGAAAGATGCACCTATTTTTCTTCGTTCAATGTAATCACAAAATAGAGTGGGCATAACTACAACTTATGAATTTTAGGGACATATTAAAATTAGTTAAATGAGTGCTTTGTTAAGACAAGATTTAGTTACCCATTAAGTTTTTTTTTTTAACATTGAAATTTAGTGACACGGTATTGTGTTAAAGTTTTCACAAGTATGATTGGGTTTCAAAAACTTGGTTATTTTCTGGGCTAATATTCGTTGGCGACCCAAATTCAATGGAATAATTGATTCAAGTTGTCGGGTATTGTGGATTTCTTTGTTATTTGTTTCAACACTAACATTCTGATTCAAAAATTGCCGAAAAAAATTTGCTGGCCAAGGCAGGCATTAGCATGTTAACTTGTTATAGGTGGTGGGTGCTTTCTTTTTCATTTGTTCATTCTCTTGATTTGAACATATGTGCTATTTTGAAGCGAAATTGAAATGCTTGTAAGTTAACTTTTTTACTGGCAATTTTTAATTATTGTAGGTTACGAAGAAGAAGGACTTTTTGCTTGATTTTTACTCAAACCTTGATAAAAATATAGCTTATGGTGCAAAAGATGCCAAGGGAAGGAAGCATGAGGATCAGGCTGAGGTAAGAATTCCAGAGATACTCCAGGCAATTACCGCAGATCCATTAAATCAACATCAAAATGATGATGCATTAGAAAAAGCACAAAAATCGCCGAGTAACTCATCCTTTGGACAAAAGAATAGTGGCGAGGCGGAAACTTCTAATCCTTCTGACAGCAGTATCGACCCCTTGGATATGAAGCCAGATCATGAGGCTTCTCTTGACGGAGGAGCTCCTGCAAACCAGTCACCATCAGCTTCTGAACGGAAGCCTGATCATCATAAAAGAACTCAAGATGCTCTTGCTGCAGCAAAAGAACGCTTTTTGGCACGGAAAAGAGCAAAGAACAGTGAAATCCTTTAGGCTTGCGCTTTGTTTCTGGCATCTGGTGCCCTATCCATGTGATTGGTTTTCCGAATATCATTTTTATTACATATCCATGATTTTATGTGGGATAAGTAGTCATGGAATGAATAGGTAGCAGTTTCTGGTATCTATCAATCCTTTGTTACATATAGTAATCAGTTTTTTTCTTCGATCTCGAGTTATCTGTTGAAATGGATAGAGATATTTGAAAAGAGCTAACAATTGATCGTCCCTTAACCGTTTTATTTTTTAAAATTTAAGTGATTGACGTGATATATAGGACTTCTTTATAATCCAAAGTCCCCTTGTAACAAAGATGTTGCACTTATATCCGAATTTTCGAATAACGGAAGCCCATTTTTATATAAATCAATATCTGTTGAATATGCTCGAACATTTCCTTGGTCAAGGCAAACGAATGGGTTCTTTGGTTTCCTTTTGTTTTAATATTTTTCTCTTGTCCATGAAACAAGATTACAAACCTTGCGAAACTTTGAGAGCCTTATAACTATAAGATTGCATACTCCCCTATAGTGTGTATTTTCCTTTGGCATTGAAAACACATAGTGCAAATTTCATTGAATAATTAATTTGAAATAATGTGTTAGATGTAATAAGTTATAAGATGACGTGGGAAATGTTAGTTCAATAAATTATCATATTATATGAAATGTGAGTTGCTGATAAGAGTTAACACAGATGGTAAAGGAACGGGTTTGTATCTCATAATAACATAAGTTCGATTCTTTTTTTTTTTGGTACAAACATAAGTTCGATTCTTTCTGTTATTGTGAAAACTCTTTTGGTAGACGATCTCGTAAGTCCCTTGTAAGTATTCTCTAAGCTCTAGAGTTGTATCTTAGTCTTAGTGGGGGACTGCCTGTTACTTCCCTAAAGGATTGACATGTACTTTTGAGAATGTTGGGGTTGAGATGCTGCACGCACGCAGCACTTGTGAACATGAGAAGGAGAGGAAGAATAGTAGTGGCAGGGATGATATCTCAGTACGATATTCCAGAGCCTCGGCCCATCAAGAATTTGGTGTCTATTATATACAAGCAGGTCGAATTGAAACTACTTATCGTCTATAGGTTCAACTAACGAAAAGGTGAAACATGCAACCATTTGGAGCGTATTCGATTCCTGGAGAGTACCACTTTATTATGGTTCCAGTCGCGGCCCTTGTGGAGGCATCTTAACTCCTGGCTCCTAGGTGTCTAGGTTTACGCATGAGGATAATAGACGGTTCGCTCTACCTGACATTGGTATTACCTAGGAGGAAGGGAGATTTCGTCATACTCTTGGATCGTGGGTGAGCCCAACCTTTTTTTTTAAATTTTTATACAAAAAAAAAAGGTCGGAATTGAAGCTTTCACAGTGTTTGATTACTATCACTTGTATCCCAAGTTCTTGGAGACGATGCTGCCATATGTAAGAGAGGGCAAGGTGTCCTACGTGGAGGCCTTTGCTGAAGGCCTTGAGAATGGCCCTGCAGCTCTGGAACCAATTTTCACTGGCCGTAATCCTGGCAAACAAGTTGTTGTACTTGCTCAGGAATGATTTGATTTACTGTAATCATTTGAGTGATTGAGTCTTTGGGTTTCCTTTTTCAGCTTGAACAAAAGTCAGCGTGTCAAGATTTGAAGAAGTGATCTATCACTATCTCTGTTGTTTCTGTAACACTGGTCCAAAAAAAAAGTTAAAGGGATTAAATTACTTTACTGTATAAATTTCATTTAGAGCAATATCGTGCCCGTTAACCTTCTCATCAGAAAAAATAATTATTAAAGGGATTATACCACGAAAAGGTTAACATCACTGTGATTCATATTGCAGAAAATAAATTGTCTTCGCTCATTTCATATTATAAGGAGTTTATAAGCAAAAGAACTTCTATGAGTTTTCGCATATGCTGATTGCAAAATGAAGATGAAGCACAACGTGATCCTCCGTAACAAGATGAAGCACAGAACATTCATTCATGAAAATATGCAGACAAGGTTTCAGTAGCATTGAGCAGTCTCTGGTCCAAACCCTAGTTCCTGGCTTCCTACTTACTATTGTTACATACCAGAACCTACTCAAGGCTCAAGGCTCACAAGGCCATAATACATTGCAATCCAATCAGATAAAATACAGCGTAGGCATCTCCAGAACTCAAAAGAAAACACGCCACCTAACTTGCTCATATCTCGCCTCTGGATTCTCTATTTCCTCCATTCTCCACATAAGATGCATAAGCCTTGATTATTGACTTATACATTGTAATTCCCTTCAAATACACTTCTTGGTTCAGAAACTGCAAAATAAGGGGAGAATTCAAATATAAAACTCAGGGAGGTTTAATCTGAGAACTAGTTCATATATAAAATCAATTATATGATGATATTAAGACTATTTCATGGACATGAACAAGCAAGCAAATGACTGAAGAGCCACCTCATTGTTGTCATGAAGTAGAACAGGGGTGTTTTTCATGGGTGAGAATCCAAATGCAGGTATTCCCCATCCTCGAAAGTAGCGAGAATCGGTTGCGGCAGGAAAGATCTCAGGTTTCTGAAGTTTTCCACCAGCGCTTTGGATGGCATATTTAAGCAAGTCCCACCAGGGATTCGAACCGTCAATTTTTGTGATGTATGGGTTCATAGACTCATTATGCGCTGGTGCTTTCCCAACGAACTGTTAAAAGGTAAAATGTAATTAGACAATGTGGCAATAGTGCTATTTCTACCTCCCAAAGCAACAAGCTAAGGAATGCACAGACAGTGAAGCACAAAACAAGTTAATTACCTGAAATGTCATATTACGTGATTTAGGTGACCATTCATCAGCAACCCGTCTCTCGAATGATTCCATATCAGCAGTTGGTGGCACCCTAATATCGAACCCGGCTTCTGCCTTTGATGGTTGCACGTTCATGACAAAACCCTGCCACATGACGAAAAGGGAAACTGTGATGATTCCGGAAAAGTGTTTAAACCAAAGTTTCAAGTGACTAGCAAACTAAAATCTCATTGACTTACAGTTGGAGATGGTCTTCCAGCCTTTGAAAAGACCATATTAACTGTGATAACCTCGTCTTCGGTCTTCAAACCTGCCTTGATCATATCAAACTCCGAAACACGGAACCTTCTTATACTTTCCAAGCTCTTCATCAGATTCTCTGCGGCAGAGTTATCGTAAAGCCTTGATCCATGCCCTGGGGGTCCTGTAGCCGTTATGTTCAGCCCCTTCGTGATCTTCTCACCATAGAATATCCTGTAATTCTCGTCCATGGAAGCCATTCCTATAATTAGAATCAGGCGTAGAAGGCAATAAAGACGATCGGTTATTGGAAAAGAAAAAAGAAACCTCAGTCAACGACTTATGATATGATTCAATCCAAAGACATTTATAAGATTTAATTTCTAATCACCTTCATCAAGCACTACGCCAATATTCAAAATCTTGAAAAGCTCAGATTCAGCAAACTTGGCTGCACCATCATACCCACCAATCTCCTCATCAGGAGAGAAAGCCAGGTAGATAGAGCGAAGGGGCTGAAATCCCGAGGCCTTCAAGCGGCGAACGGCTTCGAGGTATTGCATCCCAACGCACTTCATATCCTGAGAGCCTCGGGCGTATATATTGCCGTTGGAGTCAATATGAGCACTGAAGGGGTCGTACATCCATTTGTCAATGTCAGCCGGAACAACATCGGTGTGCGAATAGAGAAGAATGGAAGGAAGATCAGAGTGAGTTCCAGGCCATTTTATCAACACAAAGTGCTTGCCTTGGACGAATTCGATGACATGGGATTCGAGGGAGATGGAGTTGGCTTGGGAGACGAGGAAATGGGCGGCTTCATGGTAGTTAGGGGTAGGTTGGGAAGTGTTGATTTGAAGGTAATGCTGGAATCTAGATATGGTTTCCGCATCATCTGAAGATGACAGCGATGAGGAGTGTGAAGCTTGGAAGGAGGACGAAGCTACGAGAATAAGCAAGGAGAGATGAAAACAGAGGATTTTGGGGATGTGGAACTCCATGACTTTGCTTCAGTAGGATTCACTGGAAAAATGGTGCCCCATTCAAGCTGTTATAAAGAGGCGCTGCTATTGGTGGGAAATGCGGGCCCACCATACTTTAGGGATAATATTTAATATAGTCCGTTCTTTGTTTTAACTCTTGCTTTTTCAAAATATTTTAAAATATTAATAACTATCAAAAGCAACAAGTGTGGGGCTAACAGAGCCCATTATATCTCTATCCAGCAAGTTGTGTAAAGTGTAAACAGCGACGATTCAGGAGGTTCCACAAGCCAACAAAAAGACAAAAAGTTAATATAGATAAGAAGAACTAGAATTATATCCTATAAAGATGTAAATATAATTATTTTTGTCATTCTAAAAAATTTATTAGCAGATAATTTTATAAATTTTTTATAAATATTTTTTAAACTTTAAGATCGTACTCTAATTTTAATAAGACTGATACTAAACTTATCTAACTTTGATTGTACCAACCAAAAAAAGTTCCCCACAACACCGTGATTAGCTCCAATTTGTTAACCGATCAACAACGGAATTAGCTCCCCTATTTATGTATGCTCAACAGTTAGTTAATCATTTAGAAGAGCCACAATGGTAAGAGAATCAGATTCAAATACAATTTTAATGGTTAGATTAATAATTTTTAAATAAAAAAATGATAATTTAAAATTATCTTTATTTTAAATTATGCATACGTTAAAATAATTTTTTTAAAAAAATAAAATCTGGACCGCACACTTATATTAGATCTGGGGGATGGGCCGGATTAAACCTGTGTCGTTGGTCCATATATGCATTGCTCAGGCATCCCAACAAACTCCCCATTACAGGGGGCGTTAGGAGCATCATGCACCTTGTTTGATCCGGCGTAACAAGCTATATTCATGAACATATATCAGAACATGCTCAAGGCTCATAAGGCCACATTATTACATTACAATCCAATCAATCTCATAAAATACAACGTAGTATATATCTCCTGAACTCAAAAGAAAACACGCCACCTCATCACTCGGCTTTGGATTCTCCATTATTTCCTCCCTTCTCCACATAAGATGCATAAGCCTCAATTATTGACTCGACGTCTCAATTCCCTTCAAGTATGCGTCTCGGTTCAGAAACTACAAAACAAGAGGCCAATTCAACCATAAACAAATTAGTAAGATTACGTACTCATCAAAACTATTTCATGCACGGACATGAATATATAAGCAAGCAAATGATTGAGATAAGAGTGACCTCATTGTTGGCATGAAGTAGAATAGGGGTGTTTGCCATGGGTGAGAATCCAAATGCAGGTATTCCCTTTTGTCTAAAGTAGCTAGAATCTGTTGACGCAGGAAAGATCTCTGGTTTGTGAAGTTTGCCACCAGCCCTTTGGACAGCATCTTCAAGCAGCTCCCACCAGGGATTTAAACTCTCACTCTTCGTGATGATTGGGTTCCCACGCTCATCGTGCAACGGAGCTTTCCCCAATAACTGTTCAACCTCTAATAATGTAATTACACAATCTAGCTAGCAAGCGTGTGTGTATATATATATATGCTATTTCTACCTCACAAAGTAGCATGACAAGTTAATTACCGAGAATGTCATATTACGTGAAGCAGGTGCCCATTCTTCAGCATTCCGTCTTTCCAATGCTTCCTTATCTGCAGTTGGTGGCACCCTAATATTGGACCCTGCTTCTGCCTCTGAGGGTTGCAAGTTCATCACATAACCCTAGCAGATTACCAAAAGGAAATATCATTCATGCAACAGATTATAAAATCACATGTATAGTATTCACATGCTCTAAATCTCATTGACTTACCGTTGGAGATGGTGTTCCAGCCTTTGTATAGGACATATTAACTGAAAGAACCTCGCCTTTGGGCTTCAAACCTGCCTTGATCATATCAAACTGCGAAGCACGAAACCTTCTTATACTTTACAAGCTCTTCATCAGATTCTCCGCGGCGGAGTTATCATAAAGTTTTGACCCATGCCCTGGTTCTCCAGTTGCCTTTATTACCACCCACCACGAGCTCCTCTCTCCACAGAACACCCTGTAACTATCGTCCGGGAAGCCATTCCTATAATTAATAAAGACCATCCGTTATTGAAAAAAGAAAAAGAAACAAGAGAAAATAATATTCCATTTCTAGTGATCACCTTCATCAAGCACTACGCCGATATTCAAACTCTTGAAAAGCTCAGATTCAACAAACTTGGCTGCACCATCCCGGCCACCAATCTCCTCATCAGGAGAAAAGGCCAAGTAGATAGAGAGAAGGGGCTGAAATCCAGAAGCCTTCAAGCGGCGAACGGCTTCTGAGGTACTGCATCCCAACACACTTCATATCCTGGAGCCTCGGGCGTATATATTGCCGTTGTCGTCAATATGAACACCGAAGGGTTCGTACGTCCATTTGTCAGTCTCAACGGGAACGACGTCGGTGTGGGAGTAAAGAAGAATGGAAGGAAGATCGGGGTTAAGGCCAGGCCATTTCATCAAAACGAAGTGCTTCCCTGGGATGAATTCGATGGCCTCGCATTGGAGGGAGATGGAGAAGGCTTGGCAGACGAGGAAATCGGCGGCTAGGAGGTAGTTCGGGGTAGGTTGGGCAGTGTTGATTTGAAGTTAATGCTGGAATCTAGATATGGTTTCCGCATCATCTGAAGATGACAAGGATGATGACTGTGAAGCTTACATGGACGACGAAGCTACGAGAGATATTGAAAACTCAGGGCTTTTGGGCATGTTTTTATAGCACGAGTTTGGTGATGGGGTGGGAATATAAAACTATAGGATGGGGTTTTTCATTTGGTGACCTTGACTATAGCATGGGGTTTGGTGCTACAAATATAATAAAAACCTTTGGCTTGATGCCTATTATTCACGTTAGGACGATAACATTTGATATAACATGATGTAGTGTAGCTCCTATGCCCTATAGTCTGTATTGCTCACACACCCCACGACACTGAAGCCATCGTATCCCATTCGCATAACCTCCATGTGATCTTGTTATTTTAATCCTCTCTTTACGCACAGTGAAAGTTAGGAGGATAACCTTGTTTAAGTGACACTAGGAAGACATGTCCTCATCAGCCTAATGGCTTCATCAGGCGCAACCAGCATTGTAAGAGATTCATTCAGAGTTTTGGAGGATAACTTTTTTTGTGTTTGTGGTGTTTACTTTTTTCACTTTAATATATGTCACTGTGTGTCAAGATTTGAAAGATGACGATGGTCACTGGACCCAGATTCTCTCATGTCCCCCACTCACAATTTCAATCGCAGACATTTTTTTTTGTTATGGCTAACGTGCCCTACATTAAAAGAAACCAAATACTCATTGTCTATAAGAGTCCTTAAATGAGGAGAGCATGAAGATAGCAATTCTGTCATCTTTAATCAATTCTTTGTCAGAGTATCCGCCAATTAATCTTAATCTCTAGACACGTTATATTTTCAGTTGATTTCAATCGCAGAACATTTATTTATTTTTTTTTATACAAAAAACATTTATTTTTTGGTACATCATTCGCAGAACATTCATTTATGAAAACATGCAGACAAGGGTTCAGTACCTTGGCGCAGATTGTGGCCCAAGCCCTGGTCCATGGCTTCCTACTTATTGTTGTTACGTATCAGAACCTACTCAAGGCCCATATTCTCATAATATTACAATTGGATCGAACAGACTGCAGGCATCTCAGAAGTCAACAAAGAAAACAGGCCCCAATAACTTGCTCACAACTCGTCTTTGGATTCTCTATTTCCTGCATTCCCCACATAAGATGCATAAGCCTTAATTATTGACTCGTACATTGTAATTCCCTTCAATTATACGTCTCGGTTCAGAAACTGCAAAACAACACATGAAATTCAGGGACAGAAATTCCAGAGTGGACTCCTTGCAAGATAGTAGTGTCAATTACGACCCAAATCAAAACAAATTAGTCAGATTACTCAAATTAAACACAGCCCGAGGTAGCTATTTTTTATTTTACTCCGGCAAATCAATATCGGATAATCTCTAATTTATATATGCATAGAATGCAATAACTTGCTTTAACCCCACGGTAAATGACCTTCTGGCTTCATCATTAGCAATGAGCACATAACCTCTTCTATTTAGAAGAAGGGAGAAGAATGTAACAGAAGGGATTATTGAATTAAGGATTTTGTGCAACTTGATTCAAACACAGTGCTCCTCCTTAAGGAAATTTCTGAGGTTTATGATTTCAGGCAAGAGTATACTTAGCAACATTTCACATGAAATGTGTCTTTTGGCAAATACAGAATGTTTGAGTAGGTTACTTAACCAGAATGAAAATCATAGGAAGTTGTTTACCAAAAGATCAAAGTTGAAGTGAGTTAGCTCCAATCTGTCACTATATGCATTCCATAACTAAAAATCCTAATTTGAACCAGTCTTTTGGACCTAGTTGTGCAGGCAAATAAATGGATATGAAAAAGGAGAAAGAGAAAAATCAGTCCAAGCAATTGACTCTCGGTAGATCATCAGGACAGTGCAGTGCTTCAGCCAAAAAGCTCTTCAATATAGCATTATACTACTATTCACGGTTTAATCTGAGATGATATTAGACTATTGCATGTAAATGATAAGTAAGCAAATGATTGGAGATAATATGAGATTAGAGTCACCTCATTGTGGTCATGAAGTAGAATAGGGGTGTTTGCTATGGGTGAGAATCCAATTGCAAGCAATCCCTGTCGTCGAAAATAGAGAGAATCTGTTGCGCCAGGAAAGATCTCAGGTTTCTGAAGTTTTCCACCAGCCTTTCGGATGGCATCCTCAAGCAGGCCCCACCAGGGATTGGAACTGTCAGTCTTTGTGATGATTGGGTTCCCAGACTCATCATGCACAGGTGCTTTCTGCACGAACTGTTCAAGGTAAAATGTAATTAGACAATCTAGCAGTGGTGCGATGTCTGCCTAACAAAGTAAAGAGATAAATTCTTTAAATACTGTTTACTATTTTTATAAACCATTTTGTATTTTATGGCTGAAATTTATCATCACTTAAGCTAAGCAACTGGAAAGTGATATTTTCAATTCAATTTTTTGTAACTATGTTGTCCATTTCTTTGTTCTAGATCAAAACACAAATCAGTATGTCGCATTACATTAATTCCTCATCAAGAATTGTAGGAAAAGACGACAGGGATAACAGCTATGCGATAATATTTGATACCATAGTCATACGTTCTTAATAATCTAAACAGTTGTCCATTTCCTGAACGTAATTTTAATGACATAAAGTTTAAATATTGAGCACAAAATAAGTTAATTACCCAGAATGTCATATTACGTGAAGCAGGTGCCCATTCTTCAGCAATCCGTCTCTCCAAAGATTCTGGATCACCAATTGGTGGCACCCTAATATCGAACCCTGCTTCTGCTTCTGATGGTTGCAAGTTCATGACAAAACCCTGCGAGAAGACAGAAAGGGAAAATTATGCAAGAGATTAAAAAATCAATTATGGGCCGAGAGAATCTCAAATACCTAAACTGTGATATTTCAGAAAAAATGTTTAAACCAAAGTTAGCCATCCAATTAATCTGGACGACCTGGTACAGTGTGGGTAACTGGGTAACCCACTAACCCTTTGAATTGGAGTATGCACGTGTCCAAAGTTTCAAGTGACTAGCATGCATATCTTTTTACATTTTTGTAGGAGATTCCACCAAAATAATATGCTTATATGATAAATAAATCTATATAATAAGAACAAGTTGCATTGTGGCGTTTAGAACAGGCAAACTCCAGTACTTTTAGATCATTTACCAGCTAAAAGCAACTCCATCTCTTTCAAGGTGTCCAATAATCACATGCCCCAACGAGGGGATGTATAATTATACGTTTGCATAATGGTGATAGTGTATATTCATAAATAGAATCACATATCTATCATACACATGCTCTAAGTTTCATTGACTTACATTTGGAGAAGGTGTTCCAGCCTTTAAATAGGCCATATTAACTGAAACTGCCTCGCCTTCTGCCTTTAAACCTGCCTTGATCATATCAAACTGCGAAGCACGAAACCTTCTTATACTTTCCAGACTCTTCAACAGATTCCCCATGGCAGAGTTATCATAAAGCTTTGCCCCATGCCCTGGTGCTCCAGTAGCCTTTATTACAAGCCACCACGGGCTCCTCTCACCATAGACTAGCCTGTAATTCTCGTCCGGGGAAGCCAGGCCTACAATTAGAATCTGGCGTAGATGGCAATAAAGACCATCAGATGTTGAAAAGGGAACACAAGAAACCTCATTTAGTTAAAGTCAATGACCTATGCTACGATTCAATCTAAAAACAATAATAAGATTCCATATCTAATCACCTTCATCAAGCACTACACCGATATTCAAATTCTTGAGGAACTCAGATTCAACAAACTTCCCTGCACCATCATGCCCACCAATCTCCTCATCAGGAGAAAAAGACAAGTAGATAGATCGAAGAGGCTGAAACCCAGAAGCCTTCAAGCGGCGAACAGCTTCGAGATACTGCATTCCAACCCACTTCATATCTTGAGAGCCTCGGGCGTATATGTGGCCGTTGTCGTCAATATGAGCACTGAAGGGGTCGTACATCCATTTGTGAGGCTCAGACGGAACAACATCTGTGTGGGAGTAGAGAAGAATGGCAGGTAGATCAGGGTGAGTTCCAGGCCATTTTAGCAACACCATGGGCTTCCCTTTAACGAATTCGATGGTCTGAGATTCGAGGGAGAGGGATTTGGCTTGGGAGAGGAGGAAATCGGCGGCTTCGTAGTAATTTGGTGTAGGTTGGGCAGTGTTGATTTGAAGGTATTGCTGGAACCTCGATATGGTTTCTGCTAAAGATGATAACGATGACGAGTCTGAAGCTTCAATGGTCGACGATGCTACGAGAATAAGCGGAAGATGAAAACACAGGAATTTTGGGACGTCGAACTCCATGATTTCGCTTCCCCACCACCACCGCTAGCTAGTCCGATATCCCGTGAAGTGGCTGCAGGCTGCTGCTTTGCTTCACTTGAAAAAGCCGCCGTATTTTAATATTTATATTTGAATTTTTTCTTATATATTAGCTAATAATTTAATGATCTCTCTATGTATATGGTATTCAAATACTATAACATTATACAACTTTTCAGATTTCAAATAATATGAAAAAAGTACACACCGTTTATGAATATAAATGGGGATTGGGAATAGTGATTTGAACAATGAATAAAAAAATATGAGTTAAATATTGATATTTAATTTTTCTTTTGTGGGTTTTGATCGTTCTATGGATTACTTGAGGTTGAGTCTGAGTCCACAACGGTGCAGCTGCAAGAGCAGAGGCATGGAAGGGTCCCAGTTTTGCATATTGCTATCTTGTTTGTAACGCCTATTCAGCTCCAGCTAACATTCCTTCGCAAACTTGCACCATTCGCCTGAAATGACCAGAGACTGCCAAATTTGCAGCTTGCTAATCCTGTGTCTCTGCTCCTTACTGGAAATATCATTGTTATTTCTAACTTCAATCCGAAAGAGCATGCTAATGCTGATTTTGATTCAAAAATCCTTGGATTGATAGAAATTATGGGAGCAGCAAGTGGAAACGTAATTTGTCATGAGATAACTGCTATTAGTGAGTGTTAGGAGCATTAAGCTTTGATGTAAGGCCAACTGTGTTAGCCTAGATTGGGCACCGGGTCATACCAAGTCAAACCAGACCATCTGGTATGAAGAGTCAGTCCGGAACTCGGTTTGACCCGATGACCAGGCTAGTTTGGTATGGACGGATTTTTTGATCGGGTTGCACTGGCCTGGTTTACCAGCCTTGACTGCATTACCCCTAGACCATTGAGAACCCAACATGGTTAATGTTGTACTCTCACCTCTGAGAAGAAAATACGATCGAGTTTCACCCTCCATTTCTTTCTGAATTACATTGACACTTACAGGGAAGGCGATATGTGGATTTATGGTTGCACTGGGGGGCTAAACTCTAAAGTCCAAAGAAGTTCGCTCAACCTGTCATACACTTCCTTTTAGTCTTGAGATTCATAAAACTTGGCTCGATTAAAAGGGCACAAAAAAAATCCTGGATAAATATCATTTGGTGTGTGATTGCGGATGGTAAATCTGTCATGGAGTATTATAGATTGTTGACTTGCTTTATCATGCCTCGTCGCTTGTCACAAAAAGCTGTTCAACTTACAGCGCACGATATAGCCCCATTTCTTGCAATAGGTTAACAGCAGAGGATATAACTACCCGAAATTGAGTCCAGAACTTAAATCCATAAAACTTGTATTCAAAAATCCGAAAGTAATCCTACCATCTTTTTGGCTGAATTGCTGCCTAATGAATATAAGAGAGAGAGAGAGAAGATGATAATGCTACTTCAACTATGAAGGTCACTGCAGTTATATAGTACATATATTATCTATTGACAACTGGTGTGTTATAGGTAACATACTATGATTATCTGTCTGCTCCACCACGAGCCATGGGGCAGCAAATCAGCTCTTGAAGATGACAACGAGAGGAAGCCATACTGTTGTTGCTGCAAAGAACCTCCTCACTAGAATTTTGAGACTAGAAAGGGCCAAAATCTTCAATTCTGTCTTCTGATACTAAGTCCTTAAAACAAGAGAAATTTGAACTCCGCTCAATCTTATTGTGCATCCTGCTAATAATTATTATAATTTACAAAATAAAAGGAAAACCATTTAGTTAGAGGTAAGAGAAAGGGACACTAACAAATCAGATGGAATGGCTGACCTTGAAATGAATTTAACGGAGCTCATCATGGTAATCATATTGATCTTCATCATCATCGAAAATAGCACTGTAGAATACATACGGGTTCTCAATCATCTCAGCCAATGTTAGGCGCCCATCTATGTCAACATCTGCCTGTCATAACAGTATTACTACGTTGTTTAACGATGGCGTTCTTGTATGGGTTACCCTTGTAAGTAATCATAAAAGATTTTGAAGCTACATAAGCGAGGATAAAAGCAGTAATTACTAGCTTTCGCACTTTTTGGCATTGGCTTTGTCATATTGTTTTAATTATTATTAAAACAATGTTGCATTGACGTAGACAGAGATAAAGAAGCGTGTCGTTTCAATGACAATATCTAACATAGCAGGAGAGTTAGAGGAATAAAGCCTTCAGAACCGTCAATAGAAAACACAGAGCTACACATGAAGATAAAGTTCATACAAGGGCATATCAACAGAACAAAAATCCATTTGCATGTTCAAGCAAGAAAGAATTCACAAATTTGTTGTCAGCAATGAGGATGTAATTATCCACGGGTTAAAGTCCATACCTGTGAAATGATGTAATCTGCTTGCTGCTTTGCAAAATATCGCTCAGGGGGATGGATTTTCCCAATTATAGGTAGCAGTTCAACATCTGACAAGTGTCTAGAAAATTTGCCATAAAATATCTAAGACTAAAAAGGCTATCAGAATCTTAAAAATCATATTTATGATGGAAATAGCAAGAATCAGATACCCGTCACCATCTTTGTCGAGTTGATTGAACAGCATTCTAGCTGGTGGAGCATCCACTGAAACATTAGAATGATGCGAACCATTATGATTTTCTTCTTCATAGATTCTTACCATATCAAATAGTCCATTGAAAAATTCGTTGAAGTTCATCTTTCCATCTTTGTCTGTATCTCTTTCCCTAAACAGGAAAACATAAAGAGGAAATTAAAAGAAATCAAGAATAAGTCAAGACAATGACACTGCAATGCAATAAGAAATTAAATTGAAAATTTCCAAATTGCTTCAGGAAAAAAAAAAAAGATCAACTTACCATGGAATTAAGAGATGAAAGGAACAAATCTGGACTATTGGACCTCTCTCATGAAAGGTCAATGTTTACCCCTCATAAAAAATGTCACTTAGAGGGGAGCAATATAGGGGGGAGGTTTTTTTAACATACCATATCCCAATGACTAAGATTAATAACACAGAAAACTGTAAGGTCCAAAAGCTCACCATGATAAATACAATCAACAAACTGTGAACAAATAGATAAAAGCCTGTTTAAAAGAGAAAATATGGCGAAGAGGAAAATATTGGCAATCACTCGTTCAAATTCTATGCTATTTTTTTGGTGCAGTGGACACGTAAGAAAAAACAATTTAAAATTGAAAATGAGGGAGGACGGAGTAATAAAATAATCTGTATTTTGGGGAACAAAAATTTAACGAAAAGAAAATACATGTATGACCAGAACGATGGATATAACTTCAAAGAAACTGATATAAAAGCTGTCATGGCTATATATGAGATTTAAGTCACCTTACTTCCTCCCTGCACAACCATTCAAGTAGCTTTGGGTTTTTGGTGTCAGCTGGGTGCAGAAAGCTAGTAGATAATGAAAATAAAATTTAAGGAAAAGAGTTAGCATTGAAGAAATAAATTAAAGAAAATCATCGAGTGGTATAAACTAATGTTTCCAAACAAGCAGGAGCTCACTCATTGTATTCAGTTAAATTTAGAAGACCATTTCCATCTGCATCTGACACGTTAAAATGGTCTTCTTTCCACCAGCCCATATTATAACCCAAAGAACCATTATCTGTCAAAGTATAAAAAGCAGCATTCAAGACAAAAGCATCAAGGACCAAAATCACAACAGTCACCAATATGGTGAAATTATATGTAAGAACTAGTGAAAATTAACATTAGCAAAATTATTAGCTAGAGAACTAATCGTCGAGAATGGTCTAGTACTAATATCGCAACAGTTTTAGGCAAATAATAATCCCAGCTATTGGTTTAGACTTAGAAAGATCCGGAAGAAAATATCACAATTTGTACATTTCATCGACAATAATGGAGAACATTTATAGTTCTAATTCTAGAAATCAGAACTAGAAACAGAACCTGCAATGTGAACCCAACTGGGAGGTTCGTACTCGGAAAACGAAACAAACCCATCATGGTTCTTATCGTGAACGTCCATCTCTCTCTTGGACCTATGCAAAATCTCCGTCTGGGCCTGCTGCAAGTTCCACTCAGTCAACTCGTGCTCACTGACGAACCCATCTGTCGGGTCCGCATCAATCCTGGGGAAGAGCAAAATCAACCTATCGGTAACATTGAACTTGTCCTCGTCATTCAAATAGTCTTCAGCGTCGATGAAATCCTCCCACTCGGGCTGAGACTCCTCCCCCGGGGCAGAGTCGTTGGAAGGGAAATCTTTGTGAGAAAGCTCGGAGTAGCGTTTTTCCCATTGCCTCTCTTCACGTCGGCGTTCGATCTCGGCGACGAGGGGGTCGAAAGCGACAGGGCGATGAGAAGAGGAGAGAGTGAAGTTGGAAAGAAGCTTGAGGCGGCGGTGGCGATCGCCCGTTTGTTTCTGAGGGGAATGGGAAAGAAAGAAGAGGAGTAGGAGCGCTGCAGTGAGATAGAGGAAGATCGATTTTTTGCCCATTGCATTGATCCCACAGCAAGAGTGACTAACTGAATACTGCAGGATTGATTGAGATGAGAGGATGATGAAGAGGTGATTGATGAGACGATTAACAGAACGAAAGGAGAAGATACGATGACACGGGAAAATATGTGACGATCACAACTTACGCCATGAAATTTGCACCCTACTCGTTAAAGCCCCCGAAGCGCAAAGGGAACGCGGCTTCTTCGCGCAATTTTTATACTGCATGCCATGCACTCATCGTGTTCACCATTGAAAATTACCCGTGACCTAACTGCTTAAACTTAATTAAAAAAACATAATTAACAATTTTATTACCATAGTTTACATATTTATTAGAAAATTTTAAGAAAAATATTTTTAAATTACTTATAATTAGTATTTTTTAAAAAATCAATATAAATTTTTAGAAAATTATCATAATTTTCTAATCTAATAATAATTTGTATCTTTATTTAAAGATAGTTATAATTTTAAATGTTTTTGTTTTATTATATTAAATTCAATGCTTTACTGACGCTCTCTCTTATTTGCCAATACAAACAAATCAAACAAAATAACGTTTGGCAAACCAAAAAAAAAAACAGATATTGAACAAAATATCTTATAAAAATATCATTTGGTATTTAAGAAATAATTTGTTACATTTTTTTGTACAAATCTCGAAGTAATATGAAGCGATAGTGAAGTGATTTTATTATGTATTCCTTATAAAAAAATTACAATTTTCAAGATAAATATTCTTCATCCTTCTAATAAGCAGACCCCTTCCATTGCAAAAAAAATAAAAATTGAAAAACAAACTTCATTATTCCCAATATATAAATAGCATAGTTTATTATTAATTTTATACTTCATATTGAATATTAATGTTGATTAAAGATGAATGAAAGTTCATGCCTAGAAAAAGGGATATAATTAAGAAAACAAGTATCATGGTCAACGAAGATATTTTGTGAGGAAAATGCAATTTATCAGGATTTTTTTTTTTTTTGCCAGAACTTTATTAGGAGATTAGTACATAGGCAAAGGCAAAATCACTGCAAATGGATATCCAAATCTACTCGAACAAGTAACAACTATTTCTTACCATTGTATAAAAAAAAAACTATTTCTTACAAGATATAATAAATCCATAAAATTATCATAAACAAACTCAAAACAGCTACTTGGGGCCAGAACAATGGTAACGCTGCTTTGATCAGAAGGGCACCATCCTTAATGTCGTACATATACTATCCATTGACAAAGGGATCATTTTTCGTGTGCTGTGATTTAACTAGTATGGTTCAATCAGTGATGTGAAAATCAACAAATTTTAATATTATGAAGTTGAGGTTACTACAATCTTACAATGCTTCCGCCAGTAATGATGAACCGAACCTTCTCATGATGATTCCTCACAGGGGAAAAATGTGTATCCTGCAAATGGGAAGGGGAAATTTCTCAGTAAAAGATAGAGGGGGGGCAGAAAGCAGACGGAAGAGCTGTGCTCGTACCTAAAATGAATTTAACGGAACTCATCGTGGAAATCATCCTCATCTTCATCATCTTCGAAAATTGCACTATAAAATACATAAGGGTTCTCAATCATCTCAGTCAGTGTTAGGCGCCTGTCCTTGTCAACGTCCGCCTGTCATAGCATTTTTGCATTGTTTAATCATGAAATTCTCAATATGTCCCACTCGCAAATGATCATCAATGACAGTTTGCAGAAGCAGAAGAGGAAAACAAAGCAACAGAAAGACCATCCAAGTGCGTCTACCAAGCTACATCACTACAATCGCGCTACTATTATCATCGTCATCATCATCAATTGTAATAATTATTATGCAGTGCTCATGCACCAAGACCGGTTGTGTACATTCAAGCCTTCATGTACAAGATCAAAATTTTCATCTCGAAGTAAATTCACTAAGGCATAGTAGAATATATGAAATACCAGCTTTCAGAAAATACTTAACAGATATAATTCATGGGATGCCATACTAACAGAACAAAAACTCATTTCCGTGTCAAAATGACATCACAAATGCTGACACCTTTGTTGACATTAATAGTATAATAATATAATTATCTTCAGGTTTAGGTTTTATACCTGTGAAATGATATAATCTGCTTGCTGCTTTGCATAGTAACGCTCAGATGGATGGATTTTCCCAATTATAGGCAGTAGTTCAGCATCTGATAAATGCCTGCAAAAGGTTGGCATTAAACATCGACAATGATTGACATTATAAAGAGAAAAAACATAATTATTTAAACGTGTATTGCCAATGATGAAAATAAAAAGAATGAATACCCGTCACCATCTTTGTCAAGCTGACTAAACAAAACTCTAGCTGGACCATCCATTGAATTATCAGAATGATGCGAAGCATTATGAGTTTCGTCATCATAGTTTCTAACTAAATCAAAGAGCCCATGAAAGAATTCTTTGAAGTCGATCTTCCCATCTCTGTCTGAATCTCTCTCCCTTTAAAGGAAAATAGAGGAAAAGTAATCAAGAACAAGTGAAGATAGTGGTACAATAAGCAATTGAAAAGATGACTCTGATATTTGGAATTAAAAAAAAAATATTCTGAATTGCGCCAGGACAAAATATTAACTATAAAAGTTTTCCACCTTGGCAAACATGTTAACTGGGAAACCTCACAAGGACTGAAAAGTTTCATTCTAATGCTTATAGGATACATGAACTTGGGCTGCCACAACAAATCACGGTCTCGTGTGCACGAGTAAAATGTAAGAGTTATATGGCGTTAAAAGGGCCTATAAATTAGATGACCATGATGCTGGAATATTGTGGATATTGGCTAAGGCTACTTTGGGAACACCAGGAGGAAACTAAAGATAGAAATCAAGGATACATGGTCAAAAACAATTTACAAGCCGCTACATGCTTGTGCTGCTGATTTCTAAGTTTCAGAAATTATCTGATGATTAATTCTTTTAGTCCTTTGAAGGCACAAAATTTATGGTGAAGAAATCTAGATACAGGAAAGAAGTAAAACTTATTGTTCATGTTGATTACTAGAATCAAGACTTGATTGATTACTCAAAAAGCATGAAAGCAAGAACTTGAGAGTAACCTTTAGTTGATTGATAAATCTATAATATTCTACCTAGCATCTTGTATGCATGAAAGTGTATAGATAAGCTTCCAACCTTCAACTTTTGCATCAGTTGCTCATCTTTTTCCTCTCTTTGTCTCCCTCTAATTTATAGAATTACTTTCTACCCCAAATTGTTGGTTTTCAATTCTTTCCGTTAATACTACATAAAGGGGATTCTTATGACAAAGAATGGTAATGAGTATATCCTTTCAAGAGCTATTTTGGAGAGAGGGCCAGTTCAAATATGTAAATACCAAATTTTAATGACTTAGACAGGTAACATAAAAACATTAAGAAGCCGCCGTTCGGTCCACAAAATGAAATAGAAAGAAAAACAAAATAGGAATAGAAGTGATTTTGTAGATGAAAAATTGTCTTCCAAAATAAAAGAATATACTTTTTAGTGAAAAGTGAAAAGACAAGCCTTGACAAAAGACATTAAGTCTTCAAAATATGGACATCAGCACCAGAATGTTAAATGCAAAAGCAAATGCTCTCAAAGAAACAGATATAAAAGCTATCTTATCATGAGATTTAAGTCACCTTACTTCCTCCTTGCACAACCATTGAAGTAGCTTCGGGTTTTTGCTGTCAGCTGGATGCTGGAAGCTACAAGATCACAAAAAATAGAAAATAAAGAAAAAAGCATTGGCATCGAGGGAAAAGAATCGTCAAGTAGGAGTAATGCATAGGGCCAGGGATGTGAAACAAGCAGGAGCTCACTCATTGAATTCAGTTAAGTTTAGAAGCCCATCTCCATCAGCATCTGAAGCATTAAAATGCTCTTCTTTCCACCAACCCATATCATAACCGAAAGAATTATTATCTGGAAAGGTAGGAAGGAAAGCATTTAAGAGAAAATCTTATAGGACCAAAACCACAACAGCTTTCACTATGGCCACATTGTATAAGAAAACGATGAACGTCAACTTCAACAAAGTTATTAGCTACGAAACCATCAAGGAAATCTGAAAGTAAATTTGACAGGGTAACCAGATAAGCGGATTGTTTGTGCCAAATGAACAAGTGATAGTCACCTGCATTGTGAACCCAGCTGAGCGGTTCGTATTCGGAAAATGAAATGAATCCATCGTGGTTCTTGTCATGAGTCTCCATCTCTCTCTGCGTCCGAAGCAAGACCTCCCTTTCGGCCTGCTGCAAGTTCCACTCCGTCAACTCGTGTTCACTGACGAACCCGTCAACCGGGTCCACGTCAATCTTCGGAAAGAGCAAAAGCAACCTACTGGTAACATTGAACTTATCATCGTCATTTAAATAGTCTTCAGCATCCATGAAATCTTCCCACTCAGGCTGCGACTCCTCCCCGGGGGCAGAGTCGTGCGCCGCGAATTCGGAGTGAGAATGCTCAAAGTACTGCTTTTCCCATTGCTTCTCTTCACGGCGGCGTTCGATCTCAGCGACAAGTGGGTCGAAAGCGACGGGATCGTGGGGTTGGGAGGCATGATGAGAAGTGGTGAAAGTAAAGTTAGAACGAAGCTTGAGGCGGCGATGGCGATGGCTCGAATGCTTCTTCGGGGAGTAGGAGAGAAACAATAGGAGGAGTATTGCTGCAGTGACATACACAGTTATCGAGGCCTTCCCCATTGCATTGACGAATGGTGATCGATCCCTTGCTTAGGACTGAGGAAGATGGGGAGGGAACGCTGAATTGAATTGAGAATAGAGAACAAGAGACGATAAAAGGAGGACAAAAGAAAGAGAATTGACGAATTGGACTCGTTTGGAGATAAATTTTAGTGTGTTAATTAACATCATGCGATAATGTGCTTTTACAACATCATGTCTTGTCATCATCCTTCGAACATCTCATTGTTCAACCGACCCCCTCAACTCATACCAACATTCTGATCAATCCACAATCCCCTGCCACAGATAGATCTTCGTAGTTGAAGGAACAAACTCCCAAGAGGGGATTGGGGGGTATTATTATGATTGGAAATCCAAGAAAACATGCACTAATATATGTTGTATCTTTTAATTTTACTTAGTTTTATATTGATATTTTAATTTTACAAAGCGTGTTTTCACTCATGTAAACCTAACACTACTAAATTCATCAGCAAAAAAAAATGTTAATATTAAAATTTTAAATATCGACCAAATAATATTAAATGCTAACATGTTAAACTTAATTTTTAAAAATAATAATGACGGGAAAAAACATCCATCATGTAGGACAGCGTCATGAGGACTGAAAAATCATCATTTTAGATATATTTTTAAGTGAATGATAAAAAAAATTATAAATACCTGATTAAAAATTTTGTGAAACTATAATAACTTGATAAAAAGAAAAAAAAATTATAGAGAATTTATTAAAATCATATGGAACTATAAGGACTATACAAAAAATTACCAAGACTTAATTAGATGAAATTATAGAAATTTGTAGATTAATTTTTCTTAATTTTTTTAAGATTATAAATAGGCCCAACACAATTTTGAAACATAGATGGCCTCCTTTTTATTTCTAATGGGTTGGACACAAAGGATCTGTTCCTAAGAATATCCAATGGGCCAGAAAGTGAAACATGCGGCTGCTAAATTCCGGTGACAAAAACGATAAACTCAAATATAATCAACGGGGTTAACAGGGGTTAGTCCGAGTGGTAAGCGACTCGGTATCGTTTAGACGAGGTCTCGAATTCGAGCCTTGGCGTACGCAGAAAATCCCCGTTGGGAGACTCACCCACCATAGTCAGGTGCGTGACGCGGGTCGGATCCGGATATAGTCGGGGCAAAACTCCGGTGAACCGGGTGGGCAACAAAAAAAATAAAAAAAAATGATAATCAACGGGGTTAGTCCAAGTGATAAGAGGCTTGGTATCACTTAAATGAGGTATCGAGTTCGAGTCTTAACGTATGCAGAAAATCTTCGTTGGGAGACTCACCCACCATAGCCAGGTACGACGTGAGTAGGCTCCAGATATAATCGGGACAAAACTCCAGTGAACTGGGTGGGCAACAAAAAAAATAAAAATAAATAAATAAACCCAAGTATAGAACACTGTTAAAGCACAAAGGTTTTGGGTGAAAATCGTTGAGCTTGGACTCCATACGGTTAAACTTCTAAAATGGGCTAAAAGTGAATTTACAAACTCGAGAAGGCATAGATAGTTTTTTTAATAAAAGTAATATAAATTTAAAATATTCTTTGATGTATTATACGAGTAATACCTGAGACACTAATATTTTTAGAAAAAAACCGACTATACAGTCCAAAGATTAAATTTACATGTATTTTTAAAATTGAAACATAAATAAATGATATAGTACAAAAACGTGGAATGAAGGAAAAAATATCCAAAAGGGAAAGGTGAAGTAGGGTTGTTTTTTATTTTTTTGTATAAAAAAATAGGGTTGAATTACGCGCATGGTTGGGTGTCTTTCAATTTTTCTTTGTTTTTCAGCCGCTTTTGTTGACTTTCATCCTTTTGTCCTCCCGGGAGCAATCATCGTTTTGCTTCTCCCTTTTTATTTTCTTTGATTACCCTTAATATTTTAAAGATATATTTCATTATTTTGATACTCGTTCTTCGGGGAGGGTGTCACCGTGCTTGGAGTGAGAATATTATCAAAATTAAAATTAACGAGTGCATACACATCCTTGTGTTAATCAGCATCGATCATAAGTCAACTTTTTTCTAAAAAACTTAAATATCAACAAAAAATTATGCTCGTTTATTTAGTATATAAAATAAAAGTAGAATAACAAATATTAAAAAAACTTAAAAATAGAAAATGATATTCAAATTTTCTTTAAGATTTTCTCTGAATGACTATGATTTTTTTTCAAAAATGTCAAGCACGAATGTGAAGATCCGAAGGGATTGAGATGATTCGGATGGATTACTATTATTTATGTCATGTATTTATTTGTTTGTAAAAATAATATTCAATGTGTCTATAAATTAATCATTTAAATAGTGCAAATTCATAAAATCTATTAAAAAGATCCCAATTTGGACCCAAAAAAAAATTAAAAATATCCCAAAACTGAGAGGATAGATAGAAGGGAGGAATTAAGATTACATCACTAATTCAGTTTGCGGGATGAGTGCAAATTGAAATAAAAAGGACAAAAAATACTATCTAAAATTTAAAAAGATGAAAATAATATCTAATTTTTTTAAAAAAAAGTATGCATAAGTCTTAATCTGTATTTTTAAATTTTACAAATAAAAAAATAAAATTATCCTTTGATCGTTTATTATTGCAATAGAATTTATAACTTAAATAATAATTTTGACTAATTTCTTTAAGATATTTACTAACTACTCTAAATAACAGTTGAGTTATAAATAATTATTTTAGTCATTTATTACTTTTATAATAAAATTTATTATTTGAATAATAATTTTGACTACTACCATACTTTTCTCTTTATTGTTCATCTCACTACTCTTCCTTCTTTCGCTATCATCTTATTCATCCTCGTCTTTTTTTATCATCTTCTCTAATGACCGGCCTTTGTTCTCTTCGCAAAGCTACTATCTCTCTTTATTTTGAATCTATAGGGGCGACAACAAAAACTCTATAGTACATATTGATAGTAGATAAAAAAAATAAAAGTAAAAATTGACGATAGATGGAGAGAAAATGAGAAGAAAAAGAAAAATAATTTTTCTCCTAAATTTTAAAAAAATATATTAAAATTTATGGCTAATCTATATTTTTTATTATTTTAAAATTTGGATAGTCTTTATTATTAGTATTTTTCCCATATAAATACATCCACCTAAAAAAAACAAGATACAGTATTTCTTCTTCTTGACTATTTTCCTGCGCAACTCACTTTCACCAGCACTGAAGAAAGCAAGAAATTAAAAAAGAGAACATCGGTTCAAGCCTTCAAGCATTTCGAGAGAAATACAAAGGTGACGATTTCATAAGCTTTGCATGTTTTTTATTATTTTAAAATTTGGATAGTCTTTATTATTAGTATTTTCCCCATATAAATACATCCACCTAAAAAAAACAAGATACAGTATTTATTCTTCTTGACTATTTTCCTGCGCAACTCACTTTCACCAGCACTGAAGAAAGCAAGAAATTAAAAAAGAGAACATCGGTTCAAGCCTTCAAGCATTTCGAGAGAAATACAAAGGTGACGATTTCATAAGCTTTGCATATGATTAACATTTGTTTCAATTCTTCTATCTTTTGATGCCCTGCCTCATAGATGTTGCTATCTCATCTGTTCTAACTTCTAATTCGGATATTGTTTTTTATTCCTCGATTTGTTAGGGATAAGGAAAATCATAAGGTGAAGAAGAAAAAATATACATACATACATATATATATATAAATCAATAGTATTTCACTCTCTCTCTCTCTCTCTCTAACTTTTCGGAACTCTTGATTCCTGCTTTAAACACGACGCTCCTCAGTTTCTCTCTCTTCATGTCGTATCAGCTGTCAGATATTAATGGGTGCCGCAGATTCCAGTGGTTTGCAACTTGGGGTGTGGCTTTTTCTAGCCCAGCTGTCCTATTTGTAACAAAGTAGTTGTTGGGGATGGGACCAATTGACCCATCCTGCATCTCTTTGTGGGATTTCAGGATAGCAATCAATGTCATTCATGATTTTTTAAGTTCTACCTTTGTAAATTTCCATCAAATATTAGGGCCTTTTCTTAAACTTGTTTTATTTACGAGATTCTCTCTCATTCCAATTCTGATCTTTTTTTTCCCTTTTAACCTTCTTCTGGTTCTTGTGGCCGAGATTATTTTGTTGTGCATCTTTTTTTATAATGTACGATGTCACGGCAATTACTGGGGTTTTGTGGGGCTAGAATTTTATACATAAAATTGGCTGCTTCGGCTAGCCTTTCCAGTCACGCTCGGGATTAGGTTTTTACTTGGCTGTGAATATATTTTGTTCGGTGCTGAACCTAAAATATCTTTTTGACTATCGGTTAAGGGGTCAGAAAACTTCAGGGTAATAGTGATAGGAAAAGGTTCCCCGATTCGCTTTTGCTTCCCATGTTTTTAAGAGACGATTATGTTCTAATCACCTGCTGGTGTTCTTGAACTCTGATAAATACCCATAATCCCGCCCCCTTAATGAAATCTTCAGTAGACCGACTGTTGCTTTCTTCATTGAATTTTTCCTAGGTATGCTGTGGTGGGTTTCCCTCAATTTGGTGTTCAATCAAACTTTCTAGATTTGGGATATTTGCAGGGTCAATATTTTGGTCAATATTTTATCTTAAAGATGGAAGATGGTTTTATTGATAACAAAGTTTTAAGTGGACTTTGAATCTGCTTAAAACTCATTTACCATCACTAATTTCAGAACTTCCACCTTATATGCTGCTGAATCCTCTCTGCCTCTTTTATTTCTTCTCGCCCTCCTCTCTTTGTTGGCTTTCATTTGTGTGATTTTCTTCCGTTATAGAAATGACAGAATTTAGAACATGAGAATGCTAGATGTATTAAGTGAGAAACGACCTTTACAAAATTAATATCCTTGGGGGAAGAATATATTTTTGTGGTCCTGCGCTGTTAAAACTGTTCTTATCAGTAGAAGTGTATGGGTAAACTGGATATTTTCTTTGGGTAGGTGGGTGGGGGAATGGGAAATAGCAATTTGAATACATTTCCTATCCATTATATACTGTTCTCGCGTTTTCTTATTTGTTTGTATCTGAAAGTTCTCTTTCGTATATCAAAATCAAAGCCCTAATTACCATCATATTGACTAACATTTACATTAAGTTATAAGTTTCCACTCGCCTTAAAACACTGCGTGCTGCGTCTGTGGCTTTATAGTTGTCAGATATTTCTCATGTTCTAACCGAACTTTATTTCTTTTCTTTTCATCTATAGGTCAGCAATTCACAAGAGTGCGTATGCTTTGAATTCTGAAGCAAATCTTCACTCAATTCCTGCCTATCTCAGAGTTATGGGATTTTATCAGTATTCTTGTGTTGCTTCAGCTCCTTCGAATTAGTTGCTTCTGTTGGCTTCACTTTATACTAGCACTGACTATCCAACATATCAGGCTCATCCTCACCCGTTATTTAGTGTACCACCAAAGTTGATAGTAGTGCTTGCCATGGAGATATTCTAGAATTATCATTCCCATCACGCAAATCCAATAATCTGTGGCATTTAAGATGGGTTTAACCTAGATCTTAGAGCAGTTAGCTGGAAACCTTTTGCTTCTTACTATAATAAAATTCTAGTTGATTCAAGCAAGACTTGATGACTGTGGATGAAGTGGGTAGTAGCTCTGTGTGGAGCAGAGAGCAGGATAAAGCATTTGAAAATGCTCTAGCAACTCATCCTGAAGATGCATCAGATCGATGGGAGAAGATTGCAGCTGATGTACCTGGGAAAACTGTAGAAGAGATCAAACATCACTACGAGCTATTGGTTGAGGATCTTAACCAGATCGAATCTGGTTGTGTGCCTATACCTTCTTATAATTCTTCTTCGGAGGGGTCAACCAGCCATGCTAGTGATGAAGGAGGGGGCAAGAAGGGTTCTGGGAATTATAACAGCGAGTCTAATCATGGAACCAAGGCTTCAAGATCTGATCAGGAACGACGAAAGGGTATTGCTTGGACAGAAGATGAACACAGGTAATTTTGTCGTTCCTTTTACGTTTGCAGAAACCTACATATGCCTATGGATGGTTATACTTTGCTGAAGGTTGGTTTCTCACTTTAAATTTGTTCCATAATTGTTGTGACAGGTTTGTTTACTTTTATAATTTTGTGGCTAGTTATATGTGATTGGGTACTCTTTATCCTAATTGATGAGTATTGCAGTACGGCTATAATCAATGGTTCACTATTGACCTTCATAAATTAATTTTTTTCTGATTTTTGCTGGTTTAATATGTGGTAACCCCTAGTCTTTATGATAGTTATCCGAAGGTTCTTCTATTTTACATCCACACCATGGCATTGTGATTTCTAAACATTTTATATAGTAATCTTCTCTGATGTTATTTAATGTGTGTTGTTATTTCTAATATTTGCAATTCTTTGTTGAGTCAATGACCATCCATGTCTCTCACGATTTCGCTAGGATGATACCTGTGAAGGCCTAAATTTTTTGTACGGAGAATTATGGCCAATAAACTGTGTCTATTAGAAGTATTTGTTGTTTCGAACACATGGTTGTTGTGTTAAAGTTAATATCCAGAGTAACAAAGTCGTTGGAAAATATGAAATTTATTCCAAAGATGGTATGGGGGAGGGGGAAAAGAGAGGGAGCTGATGAACCAGGTAACAGTTACATGAGTTCAGCGATGTGATGTTTAGATTCAAATTACTGATAATAAAAATGGATTGTATTATTGGAGAGAGAGGGAGAGGTTCTAATAAGAGGGTTTCTGTAAGTTATGTTTCTTGATTCTGTCCTACCGTTTCTGATTTTGTCAATTGAATTCGTGTATAGTTCAATTTATGTCAATTTCAAATCTAGTTCTTCATGTAAACCATACACTGCCAGTTCAGCAATGAGCAATGTGTAGGGACCGACTTTAGATGAACTAGAAGTTATGGGATTTTAGAGAGAAAAATCAGAAGTGGACACTCCAAATTGAGAAATGTTATATCCTTGGGGGATGAAAATATTACAAATGTTTCGTGTCGTAACTGGGCTTTGGGGCCTCAACCCTGTTTTGAATGAGAGTATACCTGTGTTCATTTGAATCTGTATTTGCAGCCTCTTTTGGCACATAACATCTGTGAAAATGCCAAGCTATGATTGGAGTGCAACAATGACTCTTTCTAGTAGATTTTCTCTGGACACTGGTTAATGCAACTTGTTTGTATTTTAGTGCTTGATATATTGCCGTCCCCAACACCTTTTTTCTCATTTGGATGACATTAGCTATCTGTTTAAGTTCATCAATGATTAATGCTTGTTGAGACTCAGTGGATTAAACCAAGCAGATGAAAAGACACATTGAGTTATTTTGCCCGAGACATGATGGAGGCCATGACAGTGTTTTTACTGCTTTTAGATGGGCTAATATAATATTTGGTCCCTCAAGTTTATCCTCATTTTGATTTTGGTCCCTTAAATTTCTTTTTGTCTAAAACTTTGGTCTTTATATCCCTTGAGGGACCAAAACCAATGGTTTGAAACTTGAGGGACTAAATCAAATGAGAGCAAACTTGAGGGACCAAAGATTGTATTAACCCTTTTTAGATGCTATTTCTGTAGCTGTTGAACCTCAATGAATGAGCTTAAGCTCCTCAGTCAATGAATGAGCTTAAGCTCCTCAGTCATATGAGTGTTTGTGCATACACCCATAGGACATCAGATTCTGTTGAGGGATGTGTATATAGTCTATGAGACAATATAATTCGTGGTGCAGTGTGAGAAACAGAATTTAATAGTAATTATTGCTTTGATCGTGGTCCTGATTTAGGATTTATAAGTAGGAATTTGTGGTAATTAGGGTTTCTTTATCAATAACATAGGGTTAGGAACCTAGCATTCACGTTGGAATTATATTATGATTTCTTTTCTTTTCTTTTTCTCATTTCTTTCTTTTTTGTTTTGTTTTTATTTTAGGATTTCTTAGGTTGTCTGTTAATAGACTTCTTGTTATTTAGTGTATGTCCGGGACTTGGGAGGAGAATGAAAGGGAAGTAATCTGAAGATAATGGAAGGGGAGAGGAGGAAGGGAAACTGATTGCTAAATGATGATTTACTCTTCCCTTTGGAAAAGGTTTCCCCTCCAAAATCCCTTAAATTTGAGAAACTTGAAAAACACTGTCCCTAAATTATTTAGGACATACAAGACAGTATTTAAATTTTTCATATTTGTTATAGGTAAACATCTTAAAAATAGTTGGCCAAAAATAATTCTTATCCAAAAGAAACACAGGAGAGAGAGTGCACATAGGTCATGCTTGATAGCGTAGGATGGAGCCATTTGTGAGGGAAATAGGAAGGGAGAGATGCTTTCATGGAAATGTGATTTTTGGACTAAAAATGTGTTTGGTTGGCTGGAAGAAATCATAGTTTTTTTTTGCTGCATTGGAAGTTGGGTATGCAGCAATCAAGAAAGGACAGGAAGCAGCTAAAGTGACCAAGTGACATGAATGCTCTTCATTAGAATACCCAAGTTGAGCATTCAAAATCAGGGCCCTAGTTCAATATAAAATACACGTCCCCAATCTTCTGTCGCTAACTGTGACTTGTTCTGTCCCTAACTTTCTGTTGTGTCTGACACTCAAGTCTGTTGCACAGTGGCACAGCGAGCAATGGAAAATCCAGTTATATATCTGTGACCACGTACTCCTATCCTATCAGCCACAATCTTCTGTAATGTTTGGTATGTAGAAAAATATTTTCTAGAAGGGAAATGGGAAATGCATCTATCCCATTTTCTTTTTAGATGCATTTCCCATTTCTTTTCTTGGAAAAAAAAAAAACTTTTCCACGTACTAAACATTGCCTTGTTCTTGTGCTGTTCCATTTCTTGTCACTAACTAACGTGGTCTCTGGTTTTCAAATTTTGAAAACGGTTGATGTGAATCCAATTCCGGTATGGTTTAAATGGCGCAATACCATTAAAGTGTCCCTGGAGAGTCATTCCACTATGACTTTTGGGGCTCCTTGAACCATGAGAGACAAGAAAATAGTCCATCTGATGAAAGTTCTGCCCCCACCTCTCCCCCAACAAAAAGAAACAGCCACGAGACTGCATTGGGTGATACTTGTTATGATTCTCTTCTGGAATTTCTTGAAGTCTTCCTGATGGTAGAATACTTTTTGTCTGGGCTGTATGCACAATTGGCAGATTCACCTTCCCTCGCATTGTCTTTCCAGTTTTGTACCTTTTATTTTGCTTAAAATAAGAGGAATTTGAATTGGAGCAAATACCAACATACTGTCTAGCATGCTCGAGGAATTGAACCCAATCGGCTCCATTTTTTTAACTTTTTTCATAGGTTCCTTCAAGGCTATAGGAAATTAAAAACAATTGAAGTTTACTAATTTGGCATTCCTCAAAGGAAGAATGCGGTCCATTTCCCATTCTGGATGATTTTGGTTTCTTTAAAGCGCTTAGCTATGCTTTTCACGCTCTATTCCTCACTAGCTTCCTCTTGTCAATGCAACTGCTTGTCTATCTACATAATGCTTTACTGCTGCTATTCATGTACCTTGGTTTGAAAATTTTGCATGATGGAATTAAATTCGATGTCAAAGACTCACAATGTGATTGATAATTTAAGTGACTGTATTTGATAAAAATATGATTTAACAGGAAATCATGTTTGTAGTTAATTTATGTTGGTACTTGCACCAGAAATCTGTTTCCACATACACATGTTAAACTCAAATTTATCGATTTTTTGTTTTAAATTTTAAAATGCCAAACAGGTTATTTCTTCTTGGGTTGGAGAAGTATGGAAAAGGTGACTGGCGAAGCATATCAAGGCACTTTGTGGTGACAAGAACGCCCACTCAAGTAGCAAGCCATGCTCAAAAATACTTCATTCGCTTGAACTCCATGAATAAAGATAGAAGAAGATCCAGTATACATGATATCACCAGTGTGAACAACGGAGAAATTTCAGCTCCTCAAGGACCGATCACTGGTCAAACAAACGGTTCTTCTGCATCCAATGCTGCTGGCAAATCAACCAAACAAGCCCCTCAAACTCCAAACGGACCTCCAGGTGTAGGAATATATGGTGCTCCAACTATTGGGCAACCTATAGGAGGACCCCTTGTCTCTGCGGTGGGCACCCCAGTAAATCTTCCCGGACCAGCACACATGGCATATGGGGTCCGAGCACCAGTGCCCGGCACAGTTGTTCCCGGTGCCCCAATGAACATGGGTCCTCTGCCATACCCTATGCCGCACACATCTGCTCATAGGTGAGGTTCTGGTATTGGTAATTAGAGGCCAAATGTACAAAGAAACAGCAGACTAGAAGGCCTATTCACTTCAATTTAATTCTTTCGCTAGACGGTTGAGTATATTATGCTTGATCAGCGATATTGAAATAAGTTGAAGCTATACTGCGGTGAAGCACTTGAATGAATCTGTATCAGCACTGGAGTCCTTGGTAGTGCTGCCATAGGGCAAGCATAAAATGGATTGGCTGCTCTGTAGACCTTTAAGTTGATATTGTGTTCATAGAATTTGCTCCTTATGTAGAGAAAAAAGTTCTATGGCTTTCAATTCCCCCCCCCCCCCCCAATTTTACAGCACCCCTTGCCTTTTCTTCTTGCAGGACTAATCCCAACGCCTCCGCAAATTTCATGAGGTTTACAATTACAGTTTTACTAGCGACGTAGTAAGGAGTAATGTACTTGATGTGATTTTAGATTACAAAATTTAGTTGCGTAAAATTAATAGAATTTATTTTTAAAATCGCCTCCGTTGCTTTCTGCGTGGAGCTTTCACAACTAAATATAAGAACACGAGTGCTAAAACAAAATAAATCAAGCATCTTTCTTGTGTTTTTTATAATTATTACACTTAAGGGCTTCAAATTTGCATATTCAATTTAAAAAATTTAATAATAATATTAATATTCTCTTAATTTTAATTTCTCACTTATTCCATTTTATAAATCACTAGCCGGGCGCCTCGAGGAAAATCGCATCCAAATCCAATGAACCTATGAACTCACACTATGTTTATAATCCACTTACTTCTAGTAAACTACCACTAGATAAATTTCCTATACCTCTGTTAAATGTATAACAAAATCATTTAAATTTAGGCATCGACGTCAACTCTTAAATTATTTTAATAAATATAAAACATGAATTTTTTTTTTTTTGTAAATTTATTAAAAACTTAAATGCACCTAAGTAATTAGGGGTCGTATGCAACCTTCGCCGTGAGGATCCCGTTTGATATATTCCATTCGAGATCTGTGTTAAATACTCAAATTTCTCCCTCTTGGAACCAGTAAGCACAATTAATTAGCATTTCATCCAGCCCCAAAGAAATGTTGAAAAGCTACTTAGCAAGCAAACCAATCTACTTAATCAAAATCAAAGCGGGACCCAATCAGAGGAAGCTGCAGGTATGATCAGATATAAGATCACTCAAAAACGATTAACAAAGCAGCAACACCGGAAACGAACAGTACGCATCCGATAAACTACAGTCTAAAGGATATTATCACGGAGGCACAGACAACAACGATCTCAGCCTAGAATAAATAGTGGCATAGAATTCTACATTAACTAATTACACCACATTATATCAAACAGATCATCAAACAAAGCTTTTTGGGGGAGGGGAAAAAAGCACGCCGCCAAACAGAGTGTGGTCAGATTTTCTGCACCTGCTATATCAGACAGAGATAACCTCAAATCTGCTACCCCCATCATTCACCATGCGGTTCCAGACGGGTATATACAACTTTAGCAAATGCAGTATTGGGATGTTGCAAATACATACTCAATAATCTAGTTCTAGAACAGAACTGAAGGGCAAATTTCAAATTGCAATCAAGCATGCAAGATAGACATCATGGGTCACTTTCTAAAGAGGTTAACCCCCACAACACGACTTTAGAACTAAGAACTCAATATGAGCATACAAATGGAGCGAATAGAAGCTAAAACGCATTACCCATAAATCATACTTTGAAAACCACAATGCCACAAGATCCCCTAGTAGAAAAGAAATGATTGATTATTGAAAGCCTTCAAGTTTGATAGCTAAGGTCACTACTACTCAGGGGTGTTCATAAAGCCCGCGGCCCGGTATGCCCACCCGAGCCCGCGAAAAAATGGCCCTGCCCAGCCCGATAAATATAGAGCAGGGCTGGGCATCGGGCTGCAAAATGCAGCCCATATTTTTTTCGGGCTGGGCACCGGGCAGGGGGTTGCCCTGCCCTGCCCATGAGCACCCCTTTTTTATTTTTTTTTATTTTTCTCCGTAGATACTATACTTAGAAAGGAAAATATGATAATTACTGGTGACTAAAGGGTCATTTTAGAAATATAAGTAGTTAAGTACTTAAATTGCATCTTTTAATATTTATAACTATATTAATTTTTTAATTTTATTAATCATAATATGATTACATTATAAATTATAATTATTTATTTTATTTTTTTAGATAATTTATCCTTGTCAACATTTGGAAAATTGATATAAAGTTGTAATTATAAACTACTTAGACTTCAAGATTTTTTTATATGCAATGAATTTCAAGACTTTAATTATTATCTTTTTGTTACCTTATTTTTAGTGGATTATAGATATTATTTAACTCTTGAAGACATATGAATATAATATTTTTTATAAGTTTATAATTGCAAATTTTTTCCCAACATGAGCATGGCATCACAACTTGGGCATGCCCAGCCCGCCCATGCCCAACCCGCCCATGCCCAGCCTAAAATGGTTAGGGCTTTTACCGGGTAGGGCCGGACATCGGGCTGCAAAATGTAGCCCATGCTTTTTCTGGGCAGGGCACCGAGCAGGGGGGATCGCCCTGCCCATGAACACCTCTACTCTGGTGTTAGTTTGTAAAATAATATACCGGGAGTCAAGATAAGACGTTCAAGTTTGATAGCTTTTACATTTTATTAGATAAAATTCCTCAAACTCACTTACCATAAATTAATCCAAACAAGCACTTATATTGAGAACTGATAGAATAAAAAAGGTGAATTCCGCTCATTGCTTTTGTACATAATAGTTTACCAATATTAGCGGCACTACTCTAATAATTATCATCAATTTCTTGGTTTCTTCATACACACACATACAAACAAAACAGGTCAAATAATTCAGTAATCACTATAAAGAAACAAAGTAAATCATTTTGACGAAAAACTTTTCACCTAGATATTTTCATAATTGATTTAATTAACACAACTAATCATCAGAGGTAGCCTCCTGTGGGTGTCCCAGATGCGACCTTCAGTAAAGGCTCACTAGTTTTGATCTTCCTCTTTTGTACCAAGCAAACAATAATTTAACGATACAACATAAAACAACCACATCTTAGCCGGAAAAATTACAAAGCTCGCGAATAAAGCATGGTATAAACATTCTCCTGGCCCTGGATTTATACCTAACAGTAACACAATCCTAATTGCCTGAAGATTTGGTTGCCTCCCATATCAAATTAGCCTCATCCTTGACAAGCTCAACTCGTTTCACAAACAGCTCCAACTCTGCAATCTGCAGTTTCTTCCACCTGTCCTCCAACTCTGCCTTCTTGGATGCTCCAATCAATTCATATCCCCTCTTAATAGCATCATCATCCAACCCTGACAGACCCAGACTTTTGTTGAACCTAATCATTTCACTTAAACTCAGCAGCGAACCTGCATTCGGATCAATATCAATCTTTCTAGCTTCCTTCGAATATGAAACCAAATCAGTGTCTGGTTTCTGAGAAACCGCAACACTGCTACCCTCCTTCATACTTTTCTTCACTTTCCCGTTCGACTTTGTAATGTCTATTCCTCCATTGACTCCTTCATTAGCCCATATCTTCTTTGACAATTCAAAGACTTTCTTATCGTATGGTTTTGAAAAACTAGGGCCTTCGCCATTTTTCCCTCTTTGAGCATTCTTCACGTACTTCCTCTTCAAAGTCCGAATCTTATTCGCCAATTGTTCATTGGAGACATCCACATGGACCGACTTCTTTATGAAGTCGTGAAATCCATTAATATCCTTAAGCGGGGCTTCTCCAGTCTTCGCTGCAAATTCGGCTAAACCAGTGAGGATCGCAATCTCATCTTCCTCACTCCATAGTCTCTGAAAAAGCTTCTTGGACTCATCACCAGCTTTTTTACCATCATCCTCTGCCGCCGGGATCTCATCTTTTCCTACAGCGTCCTTCCCCTTCTTTGCCTTCTTCGAGTCACTGACCGGCCGATTGTTGTCACTCGGTCGCTTGTTCGCTGCTTTGGACGGCGTAATGGATGGCTGAGACTTGGACTTCTTTGCTTTAGGCGTATCTTCTTTAGGCTTGGACGCAATGGGCTTGACAATCAAATCCGTATTCTCAGTGGGGCGCTCATCGTCGGAGTCAGATCCGGCATCAGATTCTGTCTCAGATTGCGACACTGCAGCTTTAGGTTGAGATTTTGCGACCGGAGCAGCAGGTGCAGGCTTTTTGGCAGCGGGCTTCTTCTCAGTAGAGAGGGGTTGCGGGGGTTTTGCAGGTTGATCGTCCTCCTCTTCAGATGAAGAACCTACTTCGGATGAAGCATCCTCTTCTTCCGATGAAGAAGAAGCTGAGGGTGGTTCATCCAAAGGAGAAACACGTTTCGGCGCCATTGAGGATTAGGGTTTCAGAAGCCAAGCTTAACCCTGTCCTCCCTCGACTTTGCGTCTTTTTAAAAGTTATTCTTCTATATATACAGTATGATAGAGAATCTAGAAAATATTGATTTTAAAATAATTCTGACAATAAATTTTATATAAAATATGATTTGAAAAAAAAAATATTTAAATAATTATTATCATAATAATTTTTTTATAGATAAATTATAAAAAATATAAAATAAAATAATAATTACACAAAATATAATTTTAAATTTATATATATTAAAATAATAAAAAAAATATATAAATAATTAAAAAAATAATTAATAATAATAAATAGGGTGTAATTAAAGTACAAAATAAATAATGTATATACATAATTAATAATATATATATATGTTATAGGGTGTAAATAATATACATACATAATTAATAATATACATACGATTTATTGGGCTTGTCTATACTATACATACATACTTAATAATTAATAAATAAAACAGGTTTTCTTTTCTTTTCTTTTCTTTTTTTTGTAAAATTTAACATACACCCATCCTAAAGTTAAAGAATAAGGCGTTTTGAACCGTCGAATTGTAAATTGTAAACGAAATAAGACGAAAAGTAAAGAAATATCAAATCTTAATGAGCATTACTCCCAACAAGACAGAGACGAAATTAGCAAAAAGATCACATTCAGGCGCATATGACAACCCAGCTGCACGTTTTGCTAACTTACTGAAGTACGACCATATTCATACCACCACGGTCATGTTTAGCCAAGGGAGTCCGAAGAAGAGTCAAGTAATTTCAATCCTAAAAGAAAATTTTGTTCTTTTAGCAGAGAGGATCAAAGAGATAATATATAAAATACAAGTTATTCAGCTACAAAATCATATTTAAATGTTAAAATTAAAGAGATGAATAAAATAACTCACAAATCTAAACTAAAAGCTCAACTATTGACGAGATCTAAATAGAAGAAGAAGACGAGCTTGGGCAACGCAAAAGCACTGCGAGTGAATAGAGAGGAAGAAGAAGTTGAGATCTAGGCAACGCACACATCGACAGAAATAAACTAAAAAGATGAGAAGACGCGGGAAAAGAAGAACACACTGAGAGATCTCCAGTATCCACACATTGAGAAGATTGAATGGAGAAGGAAGGAAGACCCTAGAGAAAATATAGCTTCGATCTGTACCACTCATAGGCCAAGAGAAGGCACGATGAGGAGGAGAACGCATGGCACCAATGAAGAAGGCACGAACTTGTGAGCAAACGACGCTTGTAAGAGAAAGAATTAGAGGAGAGAGGATGGCAACAATAAATTAGCGAGGGATAACAAGCTGACAAAAATAAAAAGGGACATATTTATCATTTCACATTGTTATCTCTAAAAAGTGCTTTCTAAAACATATCTCATGTTTCTTTTAAAACTATGGTTTAACACTTCCCCAAGCCTTGGTTTCTCTCCATAAGCAATTTTGACTCATATATAAGTAATTTGACAGCGTTTAGACATAAACCATAATTTGGGTTCAAAACTACCTTTTCTCTCTCTTTTCTTTCTAAACCGTAAATCTAAAGTCTATCTCCAAATCCTACGTTAAATGCGTTTGGTATTCCCTTCTTTTAAAATTATAAATTTTTTAACTAATATAAATTATATTTTAAAAGATAAAAATATGCCTTATATCTTTCATATGATATTTCAGAAACAAAAAATGTCTGATGATTTTTAATGGGGGGAATAATAGTTTCTGTTCCTTTCCAACAAAAATGCATTTAATTGTTGAATTTAAATAATAAACTACAAATTTCATGTTAATCCTTATATTGCATATAATACATATATATTTAAGAGAATGTAGGTTTCGTATATTTATAAATCATTAATATTTATAAAACATAAATAGTCATTCACAACACTCAAGGCAATGTACTTAAAAGATGTGGAATTTAAAAGTCATGCCCAATAACAACGGAAAGACAACAAATAATTTTCTGAAAAAAGAAAGTGCAACATCCTCACGACCTTATCTCATTAATCTCAAGTCAACCTTAAAAGCTAATATGAACTCATTAATTAATTTCTTTAAAATTTGACATAATCATCTTGCAAAAACTTGACAGGACATGCATATTTCATAAATCATACGTTGCATTTCACCTCTTAGTACACGAACAAGAACATGATATAATGAATAAAGCATGTAAATAGCACCCCAAATAATAAATAAGTAAAGGCAATAGATTTATTAATGAGATATAATAAGAATCTAATTTATAGTCATAGCAAAGCAATCAAGCTAGACATATGAATTTATCAAAAGCGTCAGAACTAAAAGGTTTAAATATCCATGACGTCGTTCATAATAACAGTAACAAAGAGCAGAAGGAAAAAACGAATGGAATGACCTGAACTCTTATGAATAACTTCTCCCAAGAGTTCAAGACCAGCAATGTTACCGAGGAAGGGATAGAAGAGATCAGAGTACCAAATATTCATTCACAAACTTCCCCATTACACCCACACCCTATTTGTAGTCACTGAATCATTTACCTAAAATACCCTTTTACCCCTATTCCCCCCTGCTATGCCTAATTCCCATGTATCAGGTGCTAAGCAACTTCACCTTACAAAAAGAAGAACACAAGTTTAAATATTAGAAAACACACTTGTCAGGTGAGGTGAAAATTTTTTGTGTTCTAAGCGTCAAAATGTTAAGATAACCTTGACTGAATAAAAAAAAAAAGTTCTTGTAAGATGGCTACGCATTTATGTAATTGATGATAACTTTGTTATATTTTAAATGCTGGTTATGTTTCTATTAATGACAGAGATTCTCAAAACATCTACATGTTTCATTTTCCTTCTGATCTCAGAATTTCAAAAGTATTGACACTGACATCACTTTTGACATAACAATTTCTATCATGCTAATCAGAAAAACCATTTCAAAATCTTTCTTCTCTCTACTTTTCTCATCACAGAGTTAGACAAATCCTGCATCAGAAAGGTTCATTGCCAGCACAGAAAGTTGCATTCACACCACCACTGAACCATATGTATAAAGGAGAAAACTAATTAAATAGAAGAGAGGAGGTTTGATAACAGAAACAAGTTTCCTTATTTAAGCAAGATGATTCTGACTTTATACCAAATCTTTTTATATGCTGTTTATTAAAGTTGACATGCGTACGTAGATCATATCTTTTACTAAAAGAAACCAAACAAGCTGTTCATATTTTTTTATATCAACTTTCTTTTTTTCTTCTTGACGTTCCATAAGGTTCACCTACTCTGCTTGCATTCTTCTATATAACGTTGCAGAATACCAGGATTCATCAGCCTAAGTGAGCAAAGTTCTCTTGACTTAACATCATAGAAGGGAAATTTTATAGAAAGAGCAATTAATACAAAGATGAAGGCCCCGCTTCTTCAGCAGCTTGCTATTGGATTTCCAGTCATGTCAAACAGATATTTGCCTGATTCAGTTGGCCAATACAAGTTCATCAACAGTTCGAATCAAAGTACGTACGCTATCCTTCCATTACAAAACTTGACTGATTATTAATCCGTTATGTGATGTTTGATCATCATCTAATCCTGAACATGTTCATGTTTCCAGGTAAAGCAAGTTCAGTTCTCAGTAGGATGAACAAGTTTGGGAAAAAAGCTGACAGTTTTGCGCATGAAGTGCGAGAGCATGGTATGAAGTCTCTTAAATGACTTTCAGAACCTTTTCTTATCCTACACTCCATTATTCATAGGCTTAAATAAATGAAGTCTAAATGATCTCTTAAAACTGCTATCTTCACTTGCAGAGAAACTGGGGCCAAAGATAACTGATACAGTAAAAGGGAAGTTAAGGTTGGGAGCTAGAATTCTTCAGGTTGGTGGAGTGGAGAAAATCTTTCTGCAATTTTTTAGTGTTAAAGAAGGAGAGAAGTTGTTGAAAGCGTCACAGTGCTATCTATCAACCACATCTGGTCCTATAGCAGGACTTTTCTTCATATCCACAGAAAAGATTACTTTTTGCAGTGACAGATCCATCAAGATCACGTCCCCAAAAGGAGAACCAGTTAGAGTCCACTATAAGGTGATTCTCTCAGACCTTAACAGTCTCTGCACAAAACATCTTTGAATCTTGTATTGTCTTTCATAAAGCTTTGCTAATATACAACTTCTAACCTATCTCTCATTTGCAGGTCTCGATTCCACTTTCAAAGATAAAGAGTGTCAACCAAAGTAAAAATGTGAAGAAGCCTTCACAAAAGTACCTAGAAATCATTACCTTGGACGACTTCGATTTCTGGTTTATGGGTTTCTTAAATTACCAGAAAACTTTCAAATATATCCAGCATGTGCTTTCTCAATCTTAGAGGAAGATAAAGTAGGATTGTAATTCTTCACTCCTTATGCTTCATCAGTTATTATTTTGTGAAGCAACAGAGGGTCCAATATATGTTTCACTATTGTAAAAAGTTTTGTTGATAAGAAAAAAAAGCAACTTTCCCCTTCAAGTTATGGTTCTTCTTCTTTTAGCTAGTTTCAGTTTCCTGAAAAGTTCCCCAATTTAGAGAATTACAGCATTCACACTTTAAATAATGGCTTCATCCAGGATTGACCATTTCTGTTAAAATCAGAATGGAATGGATATTCAAAATGTTATTGCATGGAAAGCATGCTTCTTTAACAAGCAAATGGTTACCCTCAATAAAGGCCATAAGCTATGGTACTTAACAAACGCCACTGAAATAACCGAAAGCAGCTTCACTAGATAAAGCCAGGAATGATGACAGTTCATAATAACATGAAGAAGAAGAAGCAAAAAAAAAAAAAGGCGTTTAACTCGTAGATTTTGGTGTTTAGACTTATAAATCGATAGATAGGATCATTAAACCTTAATTATTATCAAAGAACATGAAAAACACTTCTGCCCCTTGTCTATCTTTGGATCCTGCTTCAATCTTGGCTATTCCATACAGCAAAAAAACGTATACCTTCAATTGGGGTGATGGGGAAATGATTTGACAAATTTCCTTTTACAAAAAAACATTAAAGTATGTTTCAACTTGCAGTCCCCACCACATGATGTCCATAGCCGCCTTTGATCTTAATTGCTGATTCATAATGTTTATTGTCACTGCCCTGTCAGCTTCCTCACTTTATGATATTGTCTCATGACCCGTCAAATTATTCAATTGTTTTTGTTTGGTATTTAAAAAATATACCCAGCGTAACTTACACATTAATCAAGATCAAATCTCTGTTGATCCATCTTATGAACACATCCCACTTCTATTTGTTGCATTTGGCTTTAAATTCTTGCATACGAAGATCAAAACTAATCCAAGAAGAACAGAACTGAATGCTCAAATCTGACTTTAACCAGTAATCGTGGGTGATATAAGCAAGTGGCCTTTTCTCTTTACTTTTTATCATCTTATCACAAGTAACCATAGAGAATTCTCGTTCGCATCAGAAAGGTGCATTGCCAGCACAGAAAGCTTCAATGACGCCACTGCAGAAGCATGCACAAGTGGGAAAAAAGCAGAAGGCAAGTTGTATTTATGGCACCAAGGTGTTTCCTTATTTGAACCTGTTAGTTGCACCTTTGCTAATTTTTGGATATGCTTTTATTAAAGATCACATGGATACGTAGATAAATGTCTTTAACAGTTATTTTTACCAAGTTGTTTTCTTTTATTCTTCTTCATGATCCACAGATGAGTCATCAAACATAAAGCCAAGGTTCACCCTGTCTCCTTTTATTCATTATATATACAAGGCTTCGAAGAATACAAGGATTCATCAAACAAAGTGAGCAAATCTCTCTTGAATAACATCTTCCAGAAAGATCAGAGAGGGGAAATTGTAGAAAGATTATTCGAAATGAAGGCCTCACTTCTTCAGCAGGTAGTTATTGGGGTTCCAATCACCTCGAACAAATACTTACTTGATTCAGCTGGCCAATGCAACAAGTTTGGAAGAAAGGCTGACAATTTTGCACATGAAGTTCAAGACCACGGTATGAAGTTAGATTTTCAACATGTAAATTTTTACACTTTTGGAACATAAAATGAAGTTGCAATTGATGATTTAAACCCTTTTTTAATTTGCAGTTAAACTGAGGCCAAAGATAACTGAAACAGTGAGAGGAAAGTTGAGCTTGGGAGCTAGAATTCTTCAATTTGGTGGAGTGACAAAAATCTTTCAACAATTGTTTCACATCAAAGAAGGAGAGAAGTTGTTGAAAGCATCACAGTGCTACCTATCAACCACATCTGGTCCTATTGCAGGACTTCTCTTCATATCCACAGAAAAGGTTGCTTTTTGCAGTGACAGATCCATTAAGATCACATCCCCAAAAGGAGAAACAGTTAGAGTCCACTATAAGGTTACTATTCTCTCATAGCTGAATTCAAAACATCTCCATATTTCTTTCATCAATCTCTGCTAACATGAATCTTCAAACCTATCTCTTATTTGCAGGTCTTGATTCCACTTGAAAAGATAAAATGTGTCAACCAAAGTAAAAGTGTGAGGAAGCCTTCACAAAAGTACATAGCAATAGAGACTGTGGATAACTTCGATTTCTGGTTCATGGGTTTCTTGTATTATCGGCAAGCTTTCAAATATCTTCAGCTAGCCTTCTCTCAGTCTTGGAGGATGAGACAGTAGAAGAGTGATTCTTCATTCCTAATGCTTCATCAGTTATTATTTTGTGAAGCAACAAAGGGAATGATACATGTCCAGAAATTGTACATAGTTATGTTCACAGGAAAAATCTACTTTGTTCTTCATGTTTTGGTTTATGTTTTAATGAAAAAATATATGTTTTCTAAATTCTAGCATTCAAAATAGATAATTTACAGATTTAATACCTTAAATATTGGATTAACTTGACATCTGCCGTTTCTTGTAAAATCTGAATGGAGTAGATAGGCTCCCTTATCAAGCTAATGCTTACCCTCCTCAATAATTTCCTTTAACTGTGGCACTTAAAACAGTATCTTCGTTTAAACAGTTCAGAATTTAAATTAATAAAAAAGGAATATAAAAGAACATAACTGGTATAAGGATTCTAGCCTCATTTACAACAGCACATAAGCTGCAGGGCGAAAAGAGCAAGGTGTAGCTTCATATGCTATTACCTGATAAAATCACACTATGACTATGGTATTTCAAGGATAAAAAGTTCCATTTTGAATCTATGAGAGTATTATTCATCATCACTCATCTCATCTTCACATAAATGAGCTAGATTTTTCCTTTTCCATAGCTATTTGCCAAATATATTTTTAATCCTGATGGAAAATAGCTCAAATTTTGGTTAAACAAATGCTAATTATCCCTATCATCTTGAGTTTTATCTTGACTCCTTCATGAACTTGGTTGACTAATATTACAAACTGTGCCATCTTGCAACGGGAATTTTTCTGTTAGTTATATTTACTGTTATGTAATTTTGAAGCATACACAAAAGGAAAGAGAGGGAAATTATAAGAATATTTTTCCACTGGAAGTTAGACTTACATATGGATAAGATCATTTGAACTTAAACTTCACTTTTCAAAAACATTGAGCCCCTTCTCTGTCTTTGGACCTAGTTGCGATCTTCTTTTGAAATCTTGGATATTCCATACTGCACAACTTGGTTGTTGGTATACATTGGAGGATGGGGGTGATGTATGTAGGAATGATAAACTATGTCTCACCTTATTGTTCCCAAAACCTTAAAGTATGTCTCACCTCCTTGACCCACCGCATGATGTCTATAGCCGTCCTTTGAACCTGATTGCCAGCGCTCAAAAAGTTTATGTTCATAGTCCTGTCAGCTTCCTTACTTTATGATCTACCATTTTGACCGTGGAAGAACACTATTGAAATTCAATAGTTGTTTCTTGTGTTTCTGTTAATAAGAATTCCAGAATATTCACTTTCTTCCTTAGTGAAATTTCATTTATGACAGGATTAAAAGTATATGGGCAACAAGTATATACTATAGACAAGGTTGAGCAACTTTTCTATCATTTAACATAAAAACCCCAGCAGAATCTTTTGCAGGATTTACTACGTTATCTTTGCCTTCAACATGCGATTTTTGGTCGATGTGTAAATGCCCTTATCTTTTTTACTTCTTCTGTTCTTATCACAGTTAGATTAAATTTGGAGTATTCTCACATCAGAAAAAGCAAATTGCAGCACAGAAATCTTAAATAACATCAACACAGAACAATATATGTGTGTGTCAATATAAGAGGAAAATCAATCAGTCTAAAATATAAAATCTATATCAAGACATACTATTCATAAAACTATGAACAATGTGATTTACTTTATATCTCGTCACCAAGAAGTTTCCTTATCCCAGCATGTTAATTCCAAGTTTACCTTATCTTTAAGCAGACAAGGGGCTGTACGTGATGTCTATTTTTCCCCCAAAAGAAACAAGATAAGCCATTCACACTTCTATTTTCTTTATTTCACTCCTCATGATTATCCACAGATGACTCATCTAACAAAAAAGTATGGTTCCCTTTCTTTCCTTACATTCCCTTATATATGTGCCACTTCAGAATATAAGGATTCATCAACCAATGTAAGAAAATCTCTCTGAATACTTTACAGAATCAAGTTGTTTCTCAGTAACATCTTCCAGCAAGAAGAATGAAGGCTTCACTTCTCAAGGATCTAGTTGTTAGAATTCCAGTCACTTCAGCAGCATGCCAGGTTGAGAAGCCCTCAAACAGATACTCGCCTGATTCTGCCACCGAATACAACAAGTCTTTGCAAATTTCAAATCAAAGTACGATATCCTTCCTTTCTTTGAAAAGTTGATTGATTATTTCTCTAAACAAGTTTAGAATTTTATCAATCTTAACCCTTTTGACTCTTTCAGGTAAAACAAATTCAGTTTTCAGTAGGATGAACAACCAACCTCGGGAGAAAAGCTGACAACTTTGCACACAACATTCGATACATACCCTTCTAAAATTTATGACTTTCCAAAAAGTATGATGCATTACTTTTTAAAAAAAAAAAAAAATTGAAACCTTGAATGAAGTTTTAATTGGTATCCTAAGCTTGCTATTATAACATGCGGTTAAACTGGGGCCAAAGATAACAGATACTGTGAAAGGAAAGCTAAGGTTGGGAGCTAGAATTCTTCAGGTTGGTGGAGTGGAGAAAATCTTTATGCAATTGTTCAAAGTCACAGAAAGAGAGAAGTTGTTGAAAGCATAACAATGCTATCTATCAACCACATCTGGTCCAGTAGCAGGACTTCTCTTCATATCCTCAAAAAAGGTTGATTTTTGCAGTGACAGATCCATTAAGATTACATCACTTCAAGGAGAAGTTATTAGAGTCCAATATATGGTAATTCTCACAAATTTTACTGAATATTTGGTATTTCATCAAGCTCTGCTACTATACATATTGAATTCTATCATTTTTATTCGCAGGTCTTGATTCCACTTGAAAAGATAAAGTGTGTCAACCAAAGTAGCAATGTGACCAAGCCTTCACAGAAGTACATAGACATAGTTACAGTGGATAGTTTTGACTTCTGGTTTATGGGTTTCTCAAATTATCATAAAACTTTCAAATATCTTCTGCATGCAGTGTCTAGATCTTAGAGGAAGAGAAAGTTCAAGTGTATCATTCATTTATTCTTTTCTGAAGCATCAATGGGACCAATACATTTTCCAGATATTGTTTATAAGAAAAAGATATTTTGTTCTTCGATTTCTGGCTCTTTTTTGTTGGTATTGATTCTTGTTCAAACTGCAAGAGTTGAGACAATTAATAGCATTCACATTTTGAATGTTATTTAATCAGTCACGTACTATTTCTGTTAAAATCTGAATGGAATGGGTCTTCAAACGGTAATTTGAGAAACCGGCAGCCAATTTTCTATTTAAATCGAACCTAATTCCAAAAGATATAGACTTCAGTTTCTCTCTTCTGCTCACAACAAACTAATACTTCAACCTTTTTTAACGTATACTTCTTTCACAAATATCTGTACAAGGATCCAGTTAATGCTTACCCTCCTAACTTCAATGAGGTCCCTAAACCATGGTGTGCATAAAACACTCTATTCACTTAAATAATAAAGGGAAGCTATAATAAATGAAATAAAAAATGAATTGAAGCCAGCTCAGAATGATAAAATAGAAAGAAAAAATTTGCAAAACAGAAGCCAACTCTTTTGTTGGTTCTCTTTGCTGATATGCAACTTTACATGGATAGGGAAGAGAGGGCGAATATTAGACTTATTTTGTCCCTTATGCTTATATACATGATAACGATCAATGAACCTAGGAGCTTTTCTTATTAAAAACATTTTCCACTTTCTCTTTCTTTGGACCTTGTTGTAATCTCTTGTTTTCGAAATCTTGGAGGTTCATGTGGGAATGATTTTGCGGCATTCCTTTTCATCAAACATTCCCACCCCCAACATGGTGTCCATATATCTATAGTTGACCCAACTATTTCCAAAGAAGCAAAATGGGACCAAATTAACAGCAGTTAATGCAAGGTTTAAATTACAGTTAGCTACCGTAATTGTAGTTTGTAATTTTATTGTTTGAGTGAACTTCATATTTCATAGTCATATCAGGCTTACTGTGATTGCCGCCGTAATAACTTGATTTTACGTTACACAATGATCTCATAGTCATAGGTTAAATATTGACCTTCAATTAAATATTCTTCAGTTATTGCAGTTACAACTTCTAATTTATGGATGACAACTATAGACAATAATACTAAAAAGGAAAAAAAGGCCCTTAGTAGAATCTTTCTCAAAATTTACTACTTCATCTATAGCTTTAACAAACCTTTTCTCTTTACCATTTTCTGAGCTTATCACAAGTAAACATTAAAAAGAAAACTGACAATCACAAGTAAACTTAAAGAATTCTCGCATCAGAATCGTACATACTCTTCTCAGTGGCAATATAGATCATCTTTGTCTCAACAATTTGGTATTGATGATGCCTAGAAGTTTCCCTATCTAAGCACTTGATTCAACATCTACCTGATTTTATGTAAGCTTTGTTAAAGATGACATGTCTTTTGCTAAAAAGAAACCAACCAAGCCATTTTAACTTTTTACAAGCTTTCTTTCTTTTAGTCTTATTGATGATCCCAAGATGAGTCAGCCAACAAAAACTCAAGGTTCCTCTTCTTTCCTTGTATTCTTATATAAGTCTAAGAAGAACAGAAGTGTTCATTAACCAAAGTGAGAGAATCTCTCCCAATCCTTTTCAGAAGCTAGTTGTTGTTGCTCAGTAATTAACATCTTCCAGGAAGAAAAATAGCAGAAATGAAGGCCTCGCTTATTCAGGATCTAGTTATGAGAATTCCATTCGCCTCAGCAAGTTACCAAGTTGGGAAGTCCTCAATTCGATACTTGCCTGATTCTGCTGGCCAATACAACAAGTCTTCTCAAATTTCAAATCGAAGTGGGACATCCTTTCATTAGAAACTCGATTGATCAGTTTTATTTTGAATTTTTGAAATAATACCAATCTAAATCTTAACCATCTTGAATTTTTTTCCAGGCAAAGCAAACTCGGTTTTCAGTCGGATGAACAAATTTGGGAGAAAGGCTGACAGCTTTGCACATGAAGTCCGCGAACACGGTACATACTCTTGAGAGACTTTTAAATTTTCTCTAATCCAAATATCTTATTTCACATCTCTATATCATTTAACTGGTGTCCTAAAATTGTTATCTGAAAATGAATGCAGTGAGATTGGGACCAAAGATAACTGATACAGTGAAAGGAAAGTTAAGATTAGGAGCTAGAATTCTTCAGGTTGGTGGAGTGGAGAAAATCTTTCTGCAACTGTTTAGTGTTAAAGAAGGAGAGAAGCTTCTGAAAGCATCACAATGCTATCTATCAACCACAACTGGTCCTATAGCAGGACTTCTCTTCATATCCACAGAAAATATTGCATTTTGTAGTGAAAAATACATTAAGCTCACATCACCTGAAGGAGATGTGACAAGAGTCCATTATAAGGCAAATTCTCACAAACCTCAACCATATCTGCGTAAAAGCTCGCTGAATCTTGTTGCTTATCATCAAGCTTTTGTAATGTTATTGAACCCTTTAAACCTATCTCATTTTCAGGTTTTGATTCCTCTTGAAAAGATAAAGAGTGTCAACCAAAGCAAGAATGTGAAGAAGCCTTCCCAAAAGTACTTAGAAATTGTTACCATGGACAACTTTGACTTCTGGTTTATGGGATTCTTAAATTTCCAGAAAACTTTCAAATACCTTCAGCATGCAGTCTCTAGGTCTTAGAGGAAGAGAAAGTTCATGTATAATTGTTTGTTCATCCCCTGCTTCATCAGATATTACTTTGTAATGCGGCAACGGGACCGATATATTTCCGAATGTTGTACATAATTTTGTTGATAAGAAAAAGTTACTCTGTTCTTCATGTTTGGTTCTTTTATTTACTTTTTGGTATCAATATGAAACCAAATTCAATACAATTACTAGCCTTGCAACTTTTAAGTACTGCTTTAGTTAGACACAGACCATTTCTGTTAAAATTCTAAATGGAATGGATACTGAAGTAAGCAGGCCTTTATGAACAATGTTTTCAAATGCTTAAAAGATTAGGAGGAACACTACCAAATACCGCCTTGAATAATAAAAATGCATACTTATTTTTCATAAATAAGCTTATTCTACTATATGTTAACTTATAATGCTTAACTTAAATTGTTAGACGTTCGACAACATGGAATTAAATCCTCTATGTGCGCTTTCTCAATACTTTAATGCTTCTCTCGTTACGTAATGTGGAGTATCAATCTAAGGTAAAATCCCATATATCAAGAAATCAAGAGAAAAATGAAGAATTGGATACCAAGAACTGAATCATGATGACTGATGAGAATTTGTTACTAGTGCTACTATGACCCATTTTTATTTGGGACCTGAATTTATGTTCATTCACGTGATTCCTCTTGGTACTTTATGGGTAACAAAAACTTATAATAATGAACTTGTGAAGAAGTTTGGATTCAAATATATTAGGTATGAAATTTATGCTATAGAAAGCTCTTTCAAATGAGATATCATCTTTTTCCTCTCAAACCAATGCTTGATAATTATTGAGAAAAAAATAGGGAGAGGATCTGGTTCATGTACATCATACTATTTCAACTAAGATCTTGTGTAAGAACTAGGAACTACCAAAAAGAAAATTACTCTTTTGGCTTAAGATGTTTGTTGACTCTTCCATGACAAGATTTGAATATCGTAAGGAACAGTCGTTGTTAATCATCTTTGCTGATATGTAAATTTTCAAAATAGGAAAGAGAGGAGGACAAGTGTTAGACATTGAAATATTTCCCCACCAAAAAAATAAAAAAGCTATTTTCATACTTGACTAGGATCATTGAACCTATACTCTCTCTCTCTCTCTCTCTGTGTCTGTGCACCTCTTTCTTTCCTCACATGGTATCCCTACATTCCTGACTCACCTACTTCCTCACACAGTATGGTGAATCCAGTCAATTTTGGTGAAAAGTTTGTAAACCTTGAAAATATATATGAATATAAGCATTAGATCATAGAAAGCATAAAATGAAAGGCTAAAAGAAGACACAAAAATGGGATTCATGTTAGAAGCTACAACATCTAAATATTACGTATTCTTTAGCATGTCATGTGATGTTATTCATTTTGATGTAACACTTTATTTTCCTGCCCTCTTTTTCCCACAGATTCAGTTTTCTTGCCCCAGAAAAAAGCTTAAAAGTAATATGTGACATTAGAAAGCTAAAACTCCAACACATAAAGCTTCAATAACTTGTTCGCGTAAGCAATATGGGACTTGAGATAAACCTTGATGCCTCATTTTTGCCAACTTACCATATTATTTTAAGGGATTTCAACTACTACCGTCTCAGGAAACTTTTTTCCTTTCTATTAAGGTGCTGATTCTTAAAGTACTGTCTTTTGATTATTATTATCTTTTTTAAACTTCTTTTTTTTATGCTAAGAACTTCCTTGCAGGTTAAGAATTTACTACATTTAGCCGGTTGGTAGTTATATTCCTTATTTAAACATCTTAAATCTATAAAATTAGATATGATGACATGGATCTGACATTTTCTATAATAGATCAAACAAGCCATCTTCAATGAATGAGTAGTTATATCCTTTTTATTCTTCATGATGATCTAAAGGTGACTCATCCAAAATAAAAGTCAACATTCTCTTTCATTCTTCCTCCTTTCATTTCATCCCTATATAAGCCTCTTCAGAACGCAAGGATTGATCTACCCAAGTGAGAAAATCGATATCCATTGATATTTCATTACAGACAGCAGAAGAATCAGTAGTGAAGAGAAAATAATGTTAAACATGAAGGCATCACTTCTTCAACAGTTAGCTTTTGGGAAGTCATCAAACAGATACTTGCCTGGTTTTGCCATTACCAAAAGTTCAAAGCAAAGCAAAGTGAATTCAGTTCTTTCTAAGATGAACAAGCTTAGCAGAAAAGCGGACAGTTTTGCAAATGGAGTTAGAGAGCATGGTAATAAGTTGTTCTATGTGTTCGTTCTTCTTGAACCCAGTTCAAACTATGCTTACAATGAAGTTTTAAATTAACTGATAAACGATAATGTGATATCATGTGCAGTGAAAGTGGGGCCAAATATGAGTGTGACAGTAATAGGGAAGCTAAGATTAGGATCCAAAATTCTCAAAGTTGGTGGAGTTGAGAAAGTGTTCGTTGAAATGCTTGGTATTACAGAAGGAGAGAGGCTGGTGAATGCATCACAGTGCTATCTATCAACCACGTCAGGGCCAATAGCAGGCCTCCTCTTCATATCTACTCATAAAGTTGCATTTTGCAGTGACAGATCCATCCAGATCTCTTCTTCAACAGGAACACTCATAAGAATCCATTACAAGGTAGCTCAAAAACCCTATATTTGTTCTCTTGAGGCTTTGCTTAACATATATATATAGCAATGTGTAATTTTGGGTCATTTTGGCAGGTGTTGATTCCGCTTGAAAAGATCAAGTGTGTGAACAGAAGTGAAAATGTGAAGAAGCCTGAGCAGAAGTACATGGAAATAGTGACAGTGGATAATTTTGATTTTTGGTTCATGGGTTTCTTCAACTATCAGAAAGCTTTTAAATATCTTCAGCAAGCCCTCTCATCAGTTTAGAGGAAGCCTGGAAGATTGTACACAATTTTTTTTCTTTCTTTTCTAAGATGAGATCATGCTTCAATCTCAATTTAATTCCTTTTACTTATTTCCTCTCGATAGAAATAAGAAATAGAATGGAACACCATTCACGTAAACATGGGAAGGTATCTTTTACTTCTTTATCTCTCACATTTTTCATGTAATATAGGAAGATGGAAAGACTTCATGTAATGAAAGAATGTTAGCAATCAATATTGCTACATTTCACTTGAGTGATTGTTCGGTTTCTAAGCATAATGGTTTTCCTTCCGCAATGACCTTGTTATTATAGATTGACCTCTTTTTAGTAATTCGAATGGCTTTTGTCAGCAATGACCATAAGATTTCACGACATATATCAATTTTCGGTACGTACTGGCAATTGCGAATTGGTAGATGACAATCCTTTGGCAATTTTTGTGCATTCCATTCATTTTTTTTTTCGGTTGTGCAATAGAACCAAACGGGTCCCCCTAAATCTTAATTCAAAAATACTTAACATATTGTCACTAATAAAGTTCTTAAATTGACAATTAAGTTTGGGCAAGCACTCAACTTTTACAATTTCTACAATAAAATTTATTATTTTTAGCTTGAAGATTCTCTACAGTTCAAACTAGATTTTAGTTGTAACAACGCCAAAACTTCAAGTAATTCCTTGTAATTAGACTAATGACTGGCTGTATCCTTTGTACTGATACATAATGTAATAGGAAAGAAAAACGTTAAATGATATTTTCCTTTCGGCCTGAAATCCTCCACCCTATATTTTTATCAATTTATGCTTTTTTAAAAGGCAAAAAAAACATGTGAAACAGATCGCTCAAATCCAACACATTTCGAGATTAATTAATAAGAAAAATAACTATGAAAATACCGAAATACCCTTGGTAGCCTGACCCTTCCACTTAATCGCTTCTCTTTTTAAAAACTTGGGAAAAATATACATAACATTGCGGATTATCTTGACAACATTTCCTATGGTCAGAAACTCAGAATGAATCCAAGGTGTGAATTAGAACAGCCATATCACACTGAGATCGAAAAAGCAGATGACTAGTACGGACGACAAAAGAATGAAACATTGAGTTATTATTAAACATGATCCATAATGCCCAATAAACATAAATAGTTGTGCCATCTCTAAATTTAAAATAAAAAAGATAAAGAAAAAACTCAAGCCAAGGCGCTTTTTCAAAAAATTTTGTCCATGCGCCGTACAACCAGTTGAGTGCATTCTGATTTCAAGTGAATGTCCATAATCACATAAAACACCTGCATTCAACACAAAACACCTCTTCGATACATCTTATTTATAACTAAAACACATCCAAAGACGGTTAAGTGCATGCATTGACCACCGATCCATAATCTATGAATGCCCAAGGGTCTAACCAATAAATAGGAGAGATCATGATAGCCTGTAGACTCAAAATCCAACACACCTATATGGCCGTAGACTCAATTTATGTAATTATCTCGTGTCATAGCCTGTAGACTCGAACACATTATCTTGGCTCCAAAAACCAAAATGAGCTTCAGAGAGCATCATTGGGAAAACTTTGATATTGAAGTCGTCCTTAATATAAAGCCCTGCTTCGTCAAGATGAGGCTATTTTCAAACCACCTCCTAAGTTCTCTCGTAGATGATAGGTTAAAACAATTTCTTAAACGAAAATCAACAAATCATCCACAAAGGGTATAAGATGAATAACGTTCAAATAATACGAGAGAATCGTTGAATTTAAAGGCCTCTTGAATTAACACCAAACTTTGGTACAAGTTCAACTTATCAGGTCTAATGCGCCTAAAAAAAGTGCAAACAAAGTTCCATCAACACAAGAAATCTAGGCTCAAAGAAAGGCTAAACTGTGAGCCCAAAAAACAAGATTGGCAGAACACACAATCACATTGCACATGCCATACAAGGATATAAAGTTCATATTTTTGTAGTGGTTTTGCTGGTTTTGTGGGGGTAAGTCATGAACCTGTAGTTCTAGATGAAAAGAAACTTCACATAATTACCGTTTCGGCTTGACCATCAATCTGCTTATCTTCCACATCATTAGTAGTAACAGTTGCCTCCCCAGCATCACCACCCTCCGTTGGAGGTTGAACTTGTTCCTCCTCGGGCAGTGGCTCCTCCACATAGTCGTTCTCAAATGCATCAGCTGGAACCTCATAGATCCTAACCTGGGGCTTAGATGGATCCTTCACTAAAACATACTTTCCCTCATTCAATTTCATGCACAAGTCCACAATAGACTTCACAATACCCCACATATTCGATGTGTTCAAATTAATTTGAGTTGCAAAATCTCTGGGTTTATAACCATTTACAGCCAAAATCACATGATTAAAATGATCACGAGGATGAACCCTAGAAACGTAACCCAACTTCATCATATCTGCACTTGCCAACAGAGCTTGGGCCGTCCATTTGGCCAACTTATTTGCGTTATTCTTCAGCTCTGTAGCCAAGACTGCACCCCTTTGTGTCTCCAACTTCTGTCTCCAATCAACACCAGAATATTTGGGATCAAATTCATTCAGTGCATTCAAAGTAAGGAAGGACCTCTGATTGTTCATATCAACTACACTCTGAACTTCACACCTCGCAACAAGATACATATCATCATCAAGCTTCCACCTCCTATACCTATATGCCACAGAAGCAACCTCCTCACCCTCATTTGCAAAAGGATTAGGCTCATCAAAAGTCACCTTATTCCCATCTCTAATTAGAACTTGTTGCGAGAAATTCTGATTAATATACGCTGCCTCGACACTCAATGAATGAGCTGAGTTAATATCATCCTTAGCCTCAGGCAATGGCTCCTGCGAGGTCTCGTGGACGGACAGCAAATCCAACTGCGACCCATCCCTCTTATCAAAAAACAACTTGTTCCCAACTCGCTGAACAACAATATCCCATGAGTAAACCGACCTGGATGCACACATGAGCGTTGAAAGAATAGTATCAGTGGCGAAAACTGTCGCTTTGTCCTCGTTCGCGAGCCTTCGGATCACTGGGTCATCAGTGGTAGTAACTTTGAAAAAGTTCCTATTCTTAAACCTCTCAAGACGACGTTCGTTCTTGGGGGTAATTCTATCGTATGACCTGTCATAATACTCAAGCTCACCACAGAGAAGAAGGTCTTCGGGTTCAGGAACAGCGAATGACAGCTTTGAAAAAGTTGAAAATGGTATCTGGTCCAGCATGTTCCACTCGGGCTGAATATCCACAGAGGATTTGAGGACCGCGGCTTCACGACGAGTGTTATTCGCGTTGGATCTATTGAGATGATAGAGACGGTCGCGGCGGGCCCTCTCCTTCTCAGCCTCACGTTTTCGGGCCTCCACCTCCTCGTCACGTCGTTGAGGGAGCTGCCGTTGCTGCTGGAACCGCCATTTGGGACCAAACTTGGGTCGCGGAGGGGGTTTTCCGTCGACGAGGCGGAAGGAGGAATCATCGTCGGCGGAGGCCGGGAAGGAATCGTCGATAGTGAAGTCAAATACCGCATCAGCCGGGTTCTTGGTTCGGTTTGGGTTGTTGAAGTTGCGGGTCCAATCAGCGATTCGACCCAGTTTGTCTGAACGAGAAAAGGGGGCGTAAGGTACATTCACCGGGAGGTTGCTGGTGGAGGACGCGGCGGCGTCAGGCGGACCCCATCCATCTGGATTGAAGGGTACAGCTCCGATTTCAAGCCTTCCAACCATTGCTGGGAACGAAAAGATTATGGCTGTGATCTATAAAACAGATAACGAAAAATTATGAACCCACCGAAGAAGAGATGAAGAAAGAGCGTAATAGAACCCACACGAAATAGAAGTAAAGAACGACTTACCTAACCACAGATTCTCCAGCGCGCGATCAAGAAGCGGCGACCTCTGTTGGTGGGCAATAGCAGTAGTGAGGAAGACGACAGTAGGAGCCGCGAAGGGAACGGGCGGGTGATTGATAGGGTTTGTGCGACTTTTATTAGGGCAATATGGTCAATTCGAAAAAATAGAAGGGCAATAATGTCTTTAGAAAACCAGCGAATCACTTTCTCCCCGATCTCAAGAGTTTTGCACGAGTATCATATAACAAGCCCCAACAATTATCATTTTGAGTTAAAATAATCCTAAAATTTAAATGGACATATAATAATATAAATTAATAAACTTTTAATGAATATCTATATTTGTATATCATCATATATATATACAAGAAAAAAATAGCTGAATGATGAATCCTAAATTAAAATAATATTGAATAAATATTAATTAAAAATATATTTTATCACATTTATAAAATGATAAATAAATATAAAAATAAAAAATATTAATTATATAATTAATTAAATAACTAAACGGATAATTAGTTAAAATAAGTAAATGTAACAACCTAACTAATTAACGTAAACTTTTTTATATAAAATAAATTGAGTTAAAATAAATAGACCTTCCACATTTATGCCAAATTGGTTGGGATAGATTCACAACTATATCTTTTTTTTTTTTTTTTTGAATAGTCTAGACTTTAAAAATCAGATTCTATGTGAGTATGTAATACAGTGTATAAATGTACCTCATTTATATAATAAGAATTGAGTACCCCAACGGTGTCAAGGGGTCAATGATCATTAGTGGCTAGCTTAAGTGCTAAACTCTAGTGTTAGCCCCACCTCCATGGTAGTTGAAGGTGGATTTTTTATTTTTACAAAAAATATTTCGGTAAATATGCTTTAATTTTTAATTTCATTCAAGATTTTGTTTGACTTAAATGGTATTCCTCTCTCTCTCTCTCTCTCTTCCTTGTTATGACCAATAAGGCAAAACTCCCATAACTGTATTAGGGTGTGTTTGGAAAACATCCAAACCGCGGTTTTAAAAGGGCTTTTGGCCCAAACCTCGGTTTGGGAAAATTTTAAAATAAACAGGCTTATTTGTCCATAAGTATTTTTGGACAAAACCATGGTTTAAAACCATAGTTTTGAATAAGCTATTTAAAATATCTTTTTCAACAGTAAAAACACTTATGGACTATCCAATTACTATCTTACCCCTACTTTTTCTTACACCCTCTCTCCTTTCTCCTCTCTTCCTTCTCTCCTCTCTCTTATCTTTTCTCTAACTCCCTCCTCTCTCTTACTTTAAATCAAATCATACCCTTTTTGGTAATTTACCACCATAAAAGTCATTCTAAAAATAACTATCCAAACACCTATTTATTCAAAATTACTTTTTTTCTATAAACTCTTCTCCAAAAGTCATTTTTCATAAGTTGTCCATAAGCCTTTTTTTTTCATAAGCCCTTTTTCAAAATCTTATCCAAACAGACCCTTATTATTTAATATAAAAGGTTGTTTTGGGTGTCGAGTTTTTGGCTAAAATAACATCCTACACCCCTATTAAATAAGAAAGGTTTTATGATGAGACCTCAAGGTAGGGATGCTCATAAAGCCCGTAGTCCGGTATGCCCATATGAGCCCACGAAAAAAAAAATCTACCAAACCTGATAAATATAGGGCAGGGCTAGGTATCGGGCTGTAAAATACAACCCGTACTTTTTTCGGGCTAGACACTGGACAGGGGGTTGCCTTGCCCTGCTCTGCCCATGAGCACCCTTTTTTTTATTTTTTTACTTTTTTTCCTATATGCTATACTTAGAAGGGAGAATATGATAGTTACTAGGAACTAAAGGGTCATTTTAGAAATATAAGTAGTTAAATACGTAAGTTGCGTCTTTTAATATTTATAATTATATTGATTTTTTTTAACTTTACTAATCATAATATGATTACATTATAAATTATAATTATTTATTTTATTTTATTAGATACTTCATCTTTGTCAATATTTGAGAAATTGATGTAAAGTTGTAATTACAAACTACTTAAACTTCAAGGCTTTTTTATATGCAATGAATTTCAAGATTTTAATTATTATCTTTTTGTTACTTTATTTTTAGTGGATTATAGATATTATTTAACTCTTGAAGACATATGAACGTGGTATTATTTTAAAAGTTTATAATTGTAAATTTTTTTCCACAACATGAGCATGTCATCACAACTTGGGTATGCCCAACTCGTCCATGCCCAGCCCAAAATGGTTAAGACTTTTACCAGGTAGGACCGGGTATCGGGCTACAAAATATAGCCTATACTTTTTTCAGGCAGGGCACTGAGAAAGGGGGTTGTCCTACCCAACCCTGCCCATTAACACCCCTACCTCAAAGTATGCCAGTGGTATATGTGTGTGTTTTCGAAAAAAATTTGTATTATTATTATTATTATTTTTTATATAAGAGAGGGCTAATACGTCTTAAAGAAAACAACAAATTATTTTATAAGAGGATCAAATCCCAAACACTTCTTAACCATCACACCTTTTAAATGAGTAGGGTATCAGTTATATGATTTTGATCTCTATATATATATTATAATTTCAGCTCCCATAATAAATTTATAAACTCTTGTATTTAAGTAAACTAATAAGCTTTTTTATATGTATCAAATTTATTGGCATATCTATTATGTTTTTTTTTTCATTCAGGAGAGAAGACTATACTTGTATTTTGGTACGGGGAATTTGAAGGGAGGGGAGGCCCGGAGAGATTTTGCTTTACTCCTCATATTTGAGTTGATACAGTTTTTTAAAAGGGGAGCCGTGCTGTATTAACTACTCTTTCCACCCACACTATCCTTTTCGCTCTAGAAGCCTTAACATCATATGATTTTTCACAACTTCTCCAATGCCAACATCTAGGGGTGAGTAAAGTACCCGTAACCTGGTGCACCCGCCCGACCCCGGTGTCAATTTACCCGTTTCAAGTCCGCCCAAAATAAGCCCGTAACGGGCGGGCTTAAACGAGCTAAAGTAGTAAAATAAACGGGCGGGCTACGGGCTGACCATCGGGCAGCCCGTAGCCCGCCCGTTTATTTTTTTAATTAATTAAATATTTTTTTAAAAAATAAAAATTATGAATAATCATATTATGTATGCATTATGGACTTTGTGTTTATAAATTTATAGTGATAATTGATAAACATTATGATTATGATATTTTCTTTTAGTAATTTTATGATAAATAATCATATTATGTGTTCACTGTGAACTTCAAATAGGGTAAAGCAAATTTTTTTTATACTTTTAGTAAACGGGTTGCCCATGCCCGTTTTGACCCAAACGGGTTCAGCCCAGCCCGTTTAATACGGGCTTAAACGGGCTGGGGCACGGGCATGGGCTAGCCCGTGCCCAGTTAAGATTAAACGGGCGAGGTACGGGCTGATCATCGGGCCAACCCACCCCGCCCGTTGCTCAGCCCTAGCGTCATCCTCCATTATCCGGAGCTTCTCATACGTCTTCCTCCCTTTGCTGCCTAAGATCTGTTAAATTTTGGTATTTTTCTAACCTCGAAATAACCTGATTCATTCATGTAATACTCTAGATATATATATGTTACAATTGTAATATTTATAATTATTGTTTATCAAGATAATATTTAAACAATATTTAGTCATTGGGAAGAGCACAAATATTGTGGTGCTCTTCAAGCATGCAATAATTCCTCCGCCATCTTTGACTTTGGCAACACGTGGAGACTCCTCCCCACTCTCCCGTTCCCCGGAACACGCGCCCACATTTTTATTTATTTATTTATTTATTTATTGCCCATACTCCAAAAGGGTTGGACAAAATATGAGGATAAATGAACTCCACGCACAATCGTACATGTCTTACATTGCATGTAAAACACATGGAAATATGGCTCGTCAAAGCAACATAGAGAAATAAAGGGACGGAACCAAAATTTGAAATTAGGAGAGAAATTGTAACGATTTTTTAATCAGATAAATAAATAAATTATAATATTATAAATATAATAATTTAAATATAAATAACAACGATGAAAAAATTAAATCATGTAAGTTTATATATTTTAAAAACACTACAAAGATCAATTTTAATAAATATCTCATGTTCAATATAATATATTGTTAGATTATTTAATTATTCATCAACTATCTTAGTAAGTTTATTTTCATGTTGAGAAAGCTCTTCCAATTATTCAATTTCTAAATAATTTTACCTTGTAAATCACCATTTGTCAAAAATTCTCCATGAGTTCAAATAATCAAAATCTATTTATGTATTTTACTCAAATAGATATTTACTAACTTAATTTTTTAATTATATTTTATTATTTTTCTTAATCTCTTAATTTTTAATTCTAAAATTCTAAATTCCTATAAATAAAAATTGGATGCTACAGTAAGTGTCTTCACTTTTTGTAAAACATTGTCATAATGAAGAGAAATGCCTAATTATTAAAGACGACGAAAAAAACATAAAGAGGGCCAAGAGAGGTAATCACCCCTTCCGCCTCTCATGTAGATCCGCCCTTAGTAAATATTTTTTTTTATGGGAACATACGTAAATAATATTGGTATTATTGATATTTTCATATAATAATTTATATTCAATTAATAATTTCTACGAATAAAAAAGGGGAGAACTTCTATTCAATAATTAAGGTCTACTGTACATCAATTAGTTGCTAAACAAAAGTAATACCATGTAGTTTAATATATCCCAATCAATCAAATATCAATTATCAATAATTTTCATATCATGAAACTGTGAAACCCATATAGTTTTTTTTGTATATATTGTATTTTATCCAAACCTAATACTAAATCATAAAAAGCGGCCTTAATTTTCGTACAATTTGCTATTTAAAATCAATTCGCTATCTTTCCTACTAATTGAAAAGTTTGACTTCAAAGTTCAATTTTTAAAAAAAATTCACATTTAAAATCAATTCGTTTATCTCATATAATCAGATGGGATAATTAATCAATGCCCCGCCCTCCCATTTTTTTAGTAAAAAAACAACAACTAAATTTACAATATACGAGGCTGATATTGCGCGTGTTTTGGAATTCACTCGCAGGGAACGTAAGGCCACATCTGATAATCTAACCCTTTAAAGCATAAACGAAACTTCTTGGTGGTCGACAGTGCCTCAGGAGTTTCAATCGGGCTGTCAAAACGACGTTGACAGCCCCATTTCTTGGAGGGATTCCAACACCAAGGTACGAATAATCTTTTCGCGCTATCGAATATCCTCATGCTGTTCTGGATTCTTGCGTAGCCTCTCTTGCGCGTTTACTTTACGTGTCAATTACGCTGTTCCGGTTTATTCGCCCATTCAATTTTGATACAACCCCACCTACCCTTTTTTTTTGTTCATTCGCTGATTTTTCTTAATAGTTCGTCGTTGTTCTTTCATATTCCGCAGGCGTGCCTCGTTCTTCACACATTCTGGGAGATCGGGGTTTTCTTGAGATTTGATTGTTATAATTTTTTTCCTGGGAGGTTTTGCATTGAATTTCTTCAATGAGTTCGTTTTCTGGGGCCCTTCAGCGACCTCTGGTAGCTGCTGCGGCTGTTGCTGCGGCTTCTTTCTCTGCCGACCTCTCGGATAAATTGCCTTTGCCTTCTCGTGGAGCATCGGATGTTTGTTCAACCACAGATGTGACGAATTCTTCGGCTTCTAATTCCATTCAAGGGTCAAGTTCTTCATGGGTTTCTCATATTTCCGATTCCAAGCTTGCTAACCTTTCTTTTGCTGCCCGGATTCGAGTGCCTGTTCCTAATGTAAATTTCCGTGGCCCATATTTGGACCCCAATTACGCTTCAAATTTGCACTATTCTTTTGTTGCTTCATCTCAACAGCTTCACAGTTTATATCACTCTGCTGGCTTGCCTAAAGTGTCCAGGCCATCGGCATATTCCAAAAGTATATCGTCTCCACCTTCTGAGGCCTTGTACCAATGGCATTTACCTCAGGTCAATGCTGTGGATCTTTTAGGTGATTCCAAATGTTCATTAGAGAAATCAAGGACAGTGGTGGTTTTATTGGGCTGGTTGGGATCAAAGCAGAAACATCTTAAGAAGTATGCAGAGTGGTACAATTCAAGAGGGTTTCATGCCATTACATTTACCATTCCAATGGGTGAGGTTCTAAGTTACCAGCCAGGAGGGAAAGCAGAACAAAATGTTCAGTTGCTAGTGGACCACTTGGCAGGCTGGCTGGAAGGGGAAGATGAAAAGAATCTAGTATTTCACACTTTCAGCAACACTGGATGGTTAACGTGAGTGAATTCATTGCTCTTTGCTATTCACGAGCAAATGCACATGATTAGGCACTTTTTCTGTTTTTGAGGATTCCATTTGTCAATGTATGATTGGTTTGGTAAACCTTGCAGATATGGGGTTATTTTGGAGCAGTTTCAAAAGCAGGATCCATCAATAATGAATAGGATTAGTGGCTGCATAGTAGATTCTGCACCTGTTGCCTACCCTGACCCAGAGGTAAAAACTCTCGCAATCGTTTGATTCTGGGGAACTTAGCCTTTTGTTGTGGGAATGTGTCATATGCTGTTTGTCATCCTTTCTAATATTCTTGATGTTAATGCTCTCTCTATGGAACATAGCCATTCGCTGCAGGCAGTTTGTAAATTGTTTGTTATCCTCTCTTCTGTTAATACTTTTATCACTATCTCTTTGTCCTTCCTACTTCAGTGCTGTTCTGTATATCCTCAAATTTCGAATAATCAATTGGATTCGCTTGTAGAGTTGCAATATGATGCGCTGATTTTTTCTTTTTTCAATTTAAGCCCTTGAAGTTCTCTGGGCATTTTCAAAATTAGTGTGAACGGACAGATGATTTCTTTATTCTTTCGATATCTCGGCGCGCTTTTTAAAATGTTAAATTTCTGACGCTAAGTAAGATAAATCACGTGATTGTCTTTTCAGGTCTGGGCTTCAGGTTTCTCGGCAGCGTTTCTCAAGAAAAATAGTATAGCTACAAGAGGAATCGTATCCTCAAATCATACAGACATTCGGGCTTCAATTGCCCGGGATGAACCTGCAGCAACTGAAGCAGCTTTACTTTTAATACTTAAGAAATTTTTCGAAGTGGTTCTGAATCTTCCGGCAGTGAATAGGTATTTACTCTTCATTAACTCCTTTTTTACTGATTAATGGGCAAAAGATGATATTTGATCCCATTCCCACATCTCATCAGTCTTTGATACACTCCAATCCCAAGTGCTCTTCTAGAAAATGAGTTTACTGATTACATCAGGTTGTTTTTGGAATCTTGTGACCCCTGAATGCTTCAGGTTCGGCAATATATTTATTCTCTAAATTAGTGAATCAAAGATGAGAATTCAGGATTAAGTTTGTAATAAATTTTGGAATAGGATTGTATCAAGAAACAACTAGAAATAGGTGCTTTAGAAAAGTGATATTTACGGTGCCCTATCTAGTTTACACTAATGAATTGCTTAAGATTTAGTAAAATTCACAGCTGGAGAGCTTGGTGAATGTGATGTTTTTGAAAACTGGTATTGCACAAGTCCAGGGACATAGTTATTTGACCTAGGTATAATTAATCTCCATAATTTTATACATGGGAGATGACTAATCCTCAACAACAAAACTCAATGCTTTGGGACTTCATGTGTACTTATTTATAGAAAGTAAAAAAAGAACAAAGATGCTTGGATGAATCTGAAATTGTCAATAGCTCCACGTTCCAATAATTAAGGAAATAACCTTATTACCAACCTTTAACAGGATTATCAACTCGTCTGTTATAATCCATGCCTAACAGATATATGTAGCTTGTCCTTGTCATTCTTATTAAAAAGATAGTATTCTGCAGCAGCCTTCTATATGAATCGACATGATCTGGCATAATAATGTGAAATCATATTTGCAGGAGGCTCACTGATGTTTTGAACATGTTGTCTTCAAAGCAACCCAGCTGTCCTCAGTTATACATCTATAGCTCAGCAGACAGAGTTATACCTGCAGGTTCTGTGGAATCATTTGTGGAGAAACAGCGCAAGGCCGGGCATGATGTGAGCGCATGCAATTTTGTATCCACGCCCCATGTCGATCACTTCAGGAATGACCCAAAACTGTATAGTTCTCAGCTGACCCAATTCTTTGATGAGTGTGTGCTCACTCGTTCCAAGTCTTGTCACTAGTTCTTGCCTTTCATGGCTTTTACTCACAAGCCCTATAGTTTATTCATTCTCAAAGCAGCCATCCTTGATCGATGCTGCTTATGACTCTGATTGTTAAACTGGTTTATTTATAATGCGAATGAGACATGGTTCTACCTATACTGTGCTGTTTCCTTCATGTGTTTACTTTGTAAATTTTGAGGCCCTCTTTCAAGTCGACATCTGTAAATATAATATAGTGGCACTCTTCAATTCCATGGTTACCATTTGAAATTTTTAAGATTATTTATAACCGTTCTCTCAAGAATGCGATATTTTGCATTTTGTTTTTTAACGAATAAAGTTTAAAAAGAATGCGATATTCTTATTAATAATATTGAATATCAACTCACATACATACCATCACAATTCCCAAGCCCACATATTTATTAGTTGATATGTAGAGTTACAAGAATGAAGAATAGAAGACGGCGTGGGAACAAAAAGAGAAATAGGCAGAAGTCGAGAAAATAGTCAATTTTCAATTTGAAAGCAAAAGAGTAGTCAAAACAAAAGGGGGAAACCGGAAACTGCAAAATGACACAAAAAAAAGCTAATAGGTCAGCGGTCAAACGACAGGAAAAACGATAATTAAGGTTATGGCCGGAAAACTACCCTTAAACGACCTACAAAGTACCAACTGAACGCTAACTTGGACAAGGATATGTTACCAGACCCTCATTGAATATCTAACTAATTTAAATGATTAAAATTTAATCAAAATAATTTAATTAAAAAGAATCCAGACTCTTGACCCAAGGAGGATCATTTTTCGGTCGGGAAAAAGTTGTTGGATCTTCTTCCTTCTTCATAAATTTCATTATTTACGGCATTATTTTCCATTCCCCCTTCTATCGTGAATGCATTATACTGAGTAAAGAAGGTGAAACTGAAAAAGAGGGTCATCTCATTCTTATTTCTACCGTCGGGATCTTTATGTGCACTTTACGTTTTATGAACGGCGAAACAAATCAGTTGGTAGTGGGACTTTTCATCTACGGGTGTTATTGGATTCGTTCATGAAACCCTCCGAAAGAAACGCACACATATAATATATATATTCATATAGCAGAGTCGTCTGTTTCTTCTAAACTTATTAGTCTCTTGTGCTAATTTCTCTGCAATTAACCCCCAGAGAATATTTTGGGGTAGACTTAGGGTTAGGGTTCGATCGGCGTTCCCCTGAATGGCTTCGATCGACGCCGTTTCGGACTCTACCCTCTGCATAAACGACGTTCTGACGGATGATGAGCTCCGGTCCATCCTGGCCAGGCTTGACAGCGACAAGGATAAGGATATCTTTGGGCTTGTTTGTAGGAGATGGCTTCACTTGCAGAGCACCGGGAGGAAGAAGCTTGCTGCTCGTGCTGGGCCCCACATGCTCCGCCTCATGGCTGACAGGTTCACCCTCTTGGTCGAGCTGGATCTCTCTCAATCAATTTCTCGCTCCTTCTATCCAGGGGTTACCGATTCCGACCTCTCTGTTATCGCCAATGGCTTCAGATACTTGAGGGTGCTTAATTTGCAGAATTGTAAAGGTGGGTTTTTTTCTTCTTTTGTTCGATTTTTTTTATCTCTTACTTTTGCGATTGCGATCCTTGAATGAACTCACATTGACTCCCATTTTCAACTTTTCTTTACCGTGTTATGTCAGTTATGGTGATTGTTGGTGATAAAATGTGGATTCTGGTATTTACTGTCTGTGGAGCTTGAGTATCACCCTTTAGTTTGTGGTACTTGGAATTGCAATGATAGTGTTTTAGTCTTCATTCCACTGTTGCATTGGTTTCATTTTCTGTCGGTGGAATGATTATGATTACTCATTTGACAAGAAGACTTGTAACCCTCGAACATTGGGTCCCGGTTCAGAAAATGTTGAAGTCTAACATCCGAACCTATCTTCATGTGATGTATGACTTCACTCTAAAAGGTGCTTTTGCTTGCAAGCAAAGATCCTATGCTGTCACTGTTGCACTCTAAAGGGTGAACGACTAATCCTTCCCTCCTTCCTTTATGGTTTTGCAGCTGTAATTTGTAAATGCGGGGTGAGAAGCAATTCATAAATAGACAGATAAAAGGGAAAGAATAAAAAAAGAAGGGAAAATTTACATTTTAGTTTGAGTGGACTAAAATTTCACATAAAGAAATTCGAGTGATATTAAGTTCTTAATTTTTCAGAATATCATCCAGTTATTTACATTGAAAGTTTCAAAACGAGATTGATAGGATACTGTTTGTGTTGATAATATACAGGTATCACAGATGTTGGAATGGCTGCAATTGGTGAGGGTCTTTCATCATTGCAGTCTTTGGATGTATCCTACTGCAGAAAGCTGACAGACAAAGGATTATCAGCAGTTGCCAAGGGGTGTCCTGACCTACGAATATTGCATCTGGCGGGATGCAGATTTGTTACAGATGGTATATTAGAAGCTCTGGCCGAGAACTGCCATAATTTAGAAGAGTTAGACTTGCAAGGGTGCATAAGTATTACAGACAAGGGACTAACAAGCCTTGCAAGTGGTTGTAAACAAATTAAGCATTTAGACATCAACAAATGCAGCAATGTCGGTGATGTAGGGGTTTCTTGTCTTTCCAAGGCTTGTTCATCTTCTCTGAAGACACTGAAATTGTTAGACTGCTATAAAATTGGGGATGAAACTATAATATCCTTAGCTGAATTCTGTGATAATCTTGAGACCTTAATCATTGGCGGTTGCCGGGATGTGTCCAATGATGCAATAAAGTCACTGGCTGCTTCCGGTAGAAGAAATCTTAAGAACTTGCGGATGGATTGGTGTTTGAACATCTCTGACTCATCGCTGAGCTGTATATTAAATCATTGCAGAGGCCTTGAAGCTCTGGACATTGGCTGCTGTGAAGAGGTGACAGATGCTGCATTTCAGCTAATAAGCAGTAAAGAAGCTGCTTTGAATTTGAAGGTTCTGAAGGTGAATAATTGTCCAAAGATCACAGTGGCAGGTATAGGGATTCTTCTGGGTAAATGCAATTATCTAGAATATTTGGATGTGAGGTCCTGCCCACATGTTACCAAGGCCGGGTGCGACGAGGCTGGGTTGCATTTTCCTGAATGCTGTAAAGTTAACTTCAATGGTAGTATCAGTGAACCTGTTGAGCTTTTCTGATGCTATATGATAATTTAACGAGGTTGGTATCAGACATTTGGAGACGTGAAGCGAGTGCTTCTAGTATCATCATCTGTATCATATCAGTTTCTTCCCGAGTTGTAAATTGGGTCTGTATCTGTAATTCTGTATATTTGTTTTCTGCCTTTGCAAGTTGTTCCCTTCCTCTATTTGCATTTGTTCCCTGGTTCACCTCTTGCATGAGAATCCTTATATCATCTGTACCTATTTCACCTCAAGATTTGTTATGTGCTGCGGAGTATGCTGGGTGGGTGAACTTTGTTTCAAATTTTTTGACCCGTAATAGTGTCCAGATTGAACTGACCATTCACCAAACGGTTAGTCAGCTTCTAGTCCGTAAATGTAGTTTAGAAGTTTAATCGTGATCAGTTTAGATTATATTGGCTGACAAAAACTGATCAATTCATATATATGTGTGTTCAAACATACTCTAATATATTAGTATTTTTTTAATAATTTAATCTTTTTAAAAATATTAGCGTCACGCATGCCGCAAAATTTGAATGTTGCCCTCTTGATAAATAAAAATTACAAAAAAGAAAAATTCGATTTTGTCCATTTAAAAAGGATTCTAATAGTTAATAACCAAATGATTCTTAATTAAAGATAAATAGTTTAGATTTATCAAATAATCATTTTATGAACAACGAACTGAACTGATTTGGAGGCTGATATTCGTTGTAAATAAAGTATAAAATAAAATAACATGTTGTTCATGTTAATAAACAATTGAAAAAATTCAAAATATTCAAATTGAATATAAACAGTAGTTTAGACTAATTCCCTAGGCTTTAAAAAGGTAGTAACTTGCAAACAGGCAAGAAGAAAACAACAACCTCTCCCTGCTTTAAATTAATACTTATTCTAATCCTAATTATAAGAGTTAGTTAATTTTTTTAGATAGATTTAGGAAGCTAAATAAATCAATTGATTATAATCAAATCTAATATCTCAAAATAAATTTATATTATATACTTTTTAATCTACACAAATTAATTAATTAGCTCTTATATTAATTACAGTTAATTAATTTATTTAATTTTATAAATTTATTTAAAAAAATTAATTGATTCTTATAATTAGGACTAGATATAATAAATTACTGATCGCTAAATTGAATTAAAATGTTGGGCGTTTGTTTCACTTTTTCTTATCCATGCTATTAATTAAAAATCAAAGGGGAGAAATTTGGGGGGGGGGGGGGGGAACTTGGACAAAAACACAACCCCAATAATCTTGGTTTTTCCCACCTGGGTATGTGACTCAAATAATAGTATAATGCATTAATAGTTTAATACCACGTTTTTTCCCCTTTGATTGTTTTATAATGGTATGACTCTATCCTCATATCAACGATCCAGATAGAGAGTGCAATTAATTATTGATTATTAATTAATTTAATTAAAAAATAGTCGAGTTTATTGTTTTGTTGGGTCATTTTTTTTTTTAAATTTCTCTTTAGTATTATAGACAGACTATTTCTTAAGCATAAAAATAACTTTAGACCAATCCAATCAAAAATTGAAAGACTCTTTCATACAACTACATTTAGTGTATACTCAAATCTCAATCTCAAACTCAAGATCCTTAATTAAATCTAAACCGCTGTGATTTGGGTCAATTTTAATCATCCTCATTCCACACCCAACAACCTCTCCCCTCTATCTCCCCTTAGCTCATTCATTCACTCATCAGCTAAACTCAGGTGGGTCCCCTTTTCCGCCGTATCTTAGTCTCTGCTCGTCGGAGAAAACATGGCCGAGTCACCCTCTCCGACGCCTGAGCAACCCTTGCCGGAATCCGATGATTCCCAGTACTGGTGCTACCACTGCGACAAGCGTGTGTCCGTAGAAACGCATCCTGAGGGCCCTGACATTCTCTGCCGCGAGTGCAAGCATGGGTTCGTCGAATCGATTCCTTCTCCGTCTTTGGCTCCACCCTCTACGACTTCTGATCTGATTGACGATCCTCATTTTGAATCGCAATTTCTGCGCGTACTTCGGCTACTTGCAGAGTCGGCGCGTGATGACGACGGGCCTCCTCCTCCGTCTCGAAACCGCTCCTCAGGCGATGATTTTCTCAGGGTTGAGCTCGAGGATTGGGGTGACGATGAAGAAAGCAGCAACAACAATAACAACGATGAGGACGACGAAGATGATGGGGTGGAGTTTAACGATGAAGGAGAAGAGCACGAAGGTGCTGAAGAGCATGAAGATGGACTAGGAATAGAGGACTTAAGTGGGGACGAAGCCGATGAAGATCTGAGAAGGAGGAGTATGCGGAACCGGATCAGAGACTTGACCAGTCGGATCAGAGATTTGGCAACCGGCACGAGGAGCAGGAGGAACAGGATCTTGGATTGGGCTGATATACTGATGGGTCTTGAAGACAATTCCATAGAACTGAGGCTTCAAGTGCCTGATTCGGATCGATTTTTCGGGAATCCTGGAGATTACGTCGATGCTGCTGATTATGAAGCTCTGCTGGTGACCTTGGCAGAAAGCGATGGAAGCGGGAGAAGAGGGGCTCCGCCGGCGGCAAAATCAGCGGTGGAGTCGCTGCCGACGGTGGAGATTGTGTCAGAGGATCAAGCCTTGGTGTGCGCTATATGCAAAGATATGTTGGGTGTTGGAAGCATGGCAAAGCGATTGCCCTGTGGACATCAGTACCATGGGGATTGCATAGTGCCTTGGTTGAGCTCCAGAAATTCATGCCCAGTGTGCAGGTTTGAGCTTCCAACGGATGACCAGGATTATGAGGAGGAAAAGAAGAAGAAGGTGATTGCCACTACTGCTAATGGGGCATCGGGTTCTGGTGGAACCGATGCGGTATCGGGTTTATTCTAAATGGTATGTTCTATACTATTTATGTAATATATTATATTTGGTGATTTTCATCTTCTTTGCAAACTTTTTCACTTGCCTACTACGGATTTCTTTTTCTTTTTTCTTTTTCCCCTTCCTATTTAGTGAAACTTGCGCAATGTTGTTTACTGGAAGTTTCATGAAGGTAGCTCCTTAGCTCTCTTTGTATATAGAATTTGGATCCATGTGATCACACTGCTCCAATGCAATTTCAAGTTTCCTCCTATGGCATGGTGCTGATCTTGCTAAGCATGTCCTTTGTTTGTGGACACTTGGATTTTTGGAATCATAAAGTTATGTTTTGTCCCTCTTGAGATAGGCCCAAAAAATTGAACTTTGATTGGTTGAATCTACTGGCATGAGTTGTGGCGTATGATCTTTCAAAGTTTACTTAGGTTCGATTGAGTATTTCGTATAGTTTTTGTTGAACTTAAATCTTTTGAGTCTTGACTAACAGCATCCAATAATTTATAGCTGGAGTCAAAATGTACATACACGACTTATGGGTTTTTAGTATTAGAATTGATGAGATTCAAAGCTTTAAGTTTGAATTAGAATCTTTATTCTAAACTTGTGTGGAGAATGTTTGAAGTTCTAGGAAACAATAAAACAGAGTGCTAGATTATATTTCAAGTAATAGACTTCTTTCCCTCTGGAAACAACAAATGATGGAGTTTGAGTTGTCATCTTCATTACAAGAGTTAACGTGAAGATGAGCAATAGGGTTTGAACTTTAAAGGGCGATAGCTGAAGGAGGTATTTTTCAATTTTTCAAAGTTAAAGGAATGTTTGCAAATGGCTCAAAGTTGAAAGGGGTTGCTATTTGCATTTTCCCAATTCTCCAACCAATGTATTTATGCAACTTGATGAACTAAATGAATTTCATGTGTTATGCCTTGCAATTCATTCCATTCAGAACAACTGATATGCACAGGGCATGATTGGGAGGTTGCTGTAGTTGCTCCTTTTGAAAAAGCATTGTTGTTAATTCCTGTTTCTTGGAATGGAATTCCTTCTAGAGTCTTCTGTCTTGGAACACTTTAATCTTGTATTGGTATTTAGAGACCGTATAAAATTCAGAATTGATCTGGAAAACACGAGATGCACAATACTGCTGTTTCTTTGCCACTCTCTTCTCCTGGTACTTATTTTCCACTAGATGCTTCTTCTTCTGTTTGTTTTAATTTAGAGGAGCATGCAACGCAGACTTCCTACTTATAAAGGAGTCTTTATACCATTAAGCTATAAGGGCATTGGCTTTTCCATAAAGTACCTTTGTCAACACTGAAATTGTGACACACAGACAATAAAGCATTCTTATTCTTTTCTACTCTGACCTGCAGGCTATAAGATTAGGTCAAGTTCTACTTAGGCATTGTTTGGTTGGGGGTTTTTTGGAGGGGAGGATAAGGGGTAAGGCTATTTGGTTCACAAAATTTAGGGGAGGGGAGGGGAATTTTTTTATCTTTTTCTGCTCCCCTCCCCCACTCTCTCAACCCTCCAAAATCAGGGGTTTTTGGAGGGTGAGAGACTTTTGTCTATTTTTTGACAAAATTACTTATGGCAATTTTTGGATATTCTAGTACTACCCTCCGTTCATTCATTCCCTTCAACTGCTCCGCCGTGGATGACAATGTTTTGGCTTTCCCTTTTCCTTTATCTTCCTCACCTTGGTACAGATAGATCAGAGCTTATGAAAGCTTCCATAACGGAGGAGTTGTCATCGGTCCAAAGATTCATTGTCGACGATGACCTATAGTCTGTCATTCATCCACAAATTATCCCCAAAAACAAGCCCCCGGCGAAGAGGGAAGACAGGTAGTGAAGAAGTTTATCAGAGGAAGGAAGTAGAGAGAGTGTGTGTGGTGGAAGAAGAAGCGAGAGACGGAAGAGAGTGAGGTAGCTAGTGGTTGAGTGTAGATTTGGGGTTCATTTGGATTTTGGAGTGCATTTGGGTTGAATTTTAGGTTAAAAAATAAGGGACACAGTGGGAAGAACGGAGAAGGGAAGCAAGAAGGAGGTGACTTCTAAGAAAATAAATTTAATATAAAGAGATAAAGGTATATTTGTCAATTTATAATTAACTCTCTCCCCTCCCCTCCTCTCCCCTTCCTTTTTGTACCAAATAAAAAATATCATCTCTTTTCCTCTATTTTTACACCTATAACATCCCTTACCTTTTTTTATCCTCCTTTAAATTAAACTTAACTTACTCTTCCTTTCGTTGAAGCAAACATAGCCTTAGGAGTGTTCCTATCTGTTAGTTGTGATTACTTTGTGACGGTAATCAAGGTTCATTGGCATTTCGATTGAAGGAACACAGGAAGCTAAGCAGGGAATAGGGATACTATTTTCCTTCGAGCAAGTAAATTCACCGGGAATCTTTTAAATCCTGTGTTATTCAAGAATCTGTCTGAAACACGGATGCGCTTGTCTTTGGGGTTACACAGCTTAGCGTAGGCTCCAACCAAGGAAAAATGCTTCTTTCACGACTTGGAAATAGGAAGCCACTTTATTGTCACGGTGCGACTTTATTTTTCTCGGATTGTCATTTTCCAATCATGAGTGGAGTGGGAAAATATTGTTCGGGCAGCATTCCTCCGAAAACACAACTTATATCGCTTACCCTTTCTTTTTCAATAAAACAAACAGAACTTTGCTGGTTAAATTCAGCTTTCTGGCTCGGATACATGACATTGCAACCAGCTATCTCAGCAAAAGTTCTATTGTTTTTGTGCTTTCAATTAATAAAAACGTAAAATGTTAAATGGGGTTCTCTGTAAGTGTTGGTTGATTGGATCTATCAATTGCTTGTTCAGAGACGCGTACTTATTTCTGTTATTTATTTTTACTTTATTTATAATCGGCTCAAATCTGCTAACCAGCATGCCCCGCAATTTGTGTGGGAGTAGTACCCACTTCAACTACATTTGATACCAACGGGGTTGATCCGAGTGGTAAGCGGCTCGGTATCGCTTAAGCAAAGTCTCGAGTTTGAGCCTTGGCGTACGTAAAAAATTCCCGTTGGGAGACTCACCCACCATAGCCAGGTGCGCGACGCGGGTCGGATCCGGATGTAGTCGGGGCAAAACTCCAGTGAACCGGGTGGGCCAAAAAAAAAAAAAACTACATTTGATACTTTGAGCGAAGTACCCGCAACTAACAACATAATCTTTTTTTTTTAATTAACCATAACAATTTGAATTTCAAAAATCGCATTTATGCTATGATTCTGGTAAAATTAACCGTAACAATTCCCAACTCTTTTTTTTTTCTGGTTTTTGGTGACACGTAAGTTTCATAGACCCAAATTTAGTAAATTTAAATTAAAGAGCAGAGCAGAAATACAAGCAGACAAATAAACCACTGACTGGCAGAAGGCTCCATTAGCACTATATTACTGCGTTCTTATTCAGTAAGCATCAAGCATCAATGACACTGGGATGCACATGATAAAATAAGACTGAAAAAAAACGTGTGATAAAGATAAATAAGAAACAAATTATTATAAAAGGAAGATTAATAATATAATGATAATTAAAACCCGCTCAAGTTCTGTTTATATCTAATATCTAAATAAATTCGGTATATTATTGTCTAGTTATTTAACAACAACAACAATAATTACTATTTTATATTAAAAATTATAAAAACACATTTCTTATCTACAATTTTTTTACTCTAGCTTTTGTATTCCACTCTGCCAATAAATGGATCTTGCACTTCTTTTTTGCCAGGGATCTTCTTGCGCTTCTGCAACTCAAATCGAATTTTAAAGACTCGAGAAGTACAATAGTGTATTTAACTAATCTAAACTTGCCTCACAAGCAAATTATAAATATGTTTGAATACTTAAATGGGTTGTTAATGTAATAAGTTTTTAAGAAAGTCCTACGTTATCTCGTCAGGTGAAATTGTACCAACAGCCCAACACAACGTTCTTAGTACATGCTTAATCTCTTGAAACCTTAAATGGGAAAAATCACCCACTGTGAAGTTTTCATAGTTTCCTTTCATTTCTACAAGACTATAGCCTCTCTCTTTCCTTAATCTACTATCCTTCACCATCTTTCTTGCATTTGCAGCTTCATTCCACTTCTCATCTGAAGCATATAAGCTTGACAACAAGACATAAGGCGAAGAACTTACAGGTTGAAATTGAAGAAGCCGCCTAGCAAGCCATTCCCCTGTGGTTATATTTCCATGCAACGTACATGCTGAAAGCAAGCTCCCTAACACAGTAGGATCATTCCATTGATGGAATTTCTTCAAGTAATCTTCTGCCTCAGATAATCTTCCAGCTCGTCCAAGCATATCAATAAGACATGAGAAATGTTCAACATTGGGGTCGATTCCATACATTTCTTTCAGGGAATTGAAGTAAAGCTTGCCCTTGTCCACCAATCCTGCATGGTTACAAGGGGCGTAGAGTCCAATCTAAGTTTAATTGTTTGGCAATGCAATGACATCCCTGTTCTTAAATCATTTGACTCTGTGCAAAACCACAACAGTCCCATAAATGTAAAAGAATCAGGAAAAAGACCCTGTTTATGCATATATTTTGAACACCTCAAACCCCTTTTCAGGTTCATGGTTCTCAATATACCCAGTGATCAGAGCGTTATAAGAAACAGAATTTGGATTCACCGCATTGTTATGAACTGACAAAGCATCTCTACACTTACCGCATTTCATACACATAGAGATAAGCGAGTTGGAAACAAAGGAGATGGACTCACAACCAGACTTGATCGTTTGAGCATGAATCTGCAAACCCAATTCATGTTCCACAACACTTGCACAAGCACTGACAGCACTGGCAAAAATGTACTCATTACGGGGAAGTTGCATGTTAGAAAACAGATCAAGTGCTAACCAGTGCTCCCCATGTTGGTTACATCCAGATATGATAGCAGACCATGATATGAGATTGCGTCAGACATTTTATCAAACACTTTGTGAGCAAGGGAGATGTAGCCGCACTTGGCATACATATTGATAACATGGTTGGAGATGAAAACATAAGATTGCAAACCTGTCTTTAGGACAACGGCGTGAAGGCAAAGACCTCGCCAGAAATCCTTCGTTTTGGAGCAGTGGTGCAAGACTGATGCAATTGCTTCTGGTATAATTGGAATCTATCAATGAAGTCTAGAAATCTCTGCCCAAAAAAAAGAAGCAGGACCAAAATGCATATGAATACAGGAAGCTTTGACCGTATGGCTTTATCAAATAAAAGATAAAAGAGAAATTGAGACTATGAAGTTAAGTATGTGGAAGAGAAGTATGAATTGAAGCTTCTCGACGAAATAAAACTGTGCAGGCAGAGCTTTTCTTCTCAGAAGTAGTTTCATTACATCTTCAATTATGCTTTGACGCTTGAATCATACTAGTAACTCACGAACCCAATGAAATGCGAGGAAAGGCGATGAACTTTGTTACAAGTTGCGAAGAAAACTATAAGCATGTCCATTGCAGTGGAACGTCGTAGACCGGCAACCCCACATACCTCAAATGGATCCGATACCAATTAATTCAGGTGAGCAATGCACCCAAACAACCCAACTAAAGTTAGGGATTTTGGATTGTTCTACGAGAAGAAAGAAAACTCAGATTTACTTTGATTTATACCTCAGACATTGCCGCAGAAAGTTAGACGTGAATTGCAGTTGAGGCCGCCTACAAATGATATAACTCCGTACTTATTTATAATTCTACATATTTTACTTAGGGCCCTAGAAAATACCATTGAAATTCTAAAAAGGACATATGATTATATAAAATTATATAAAAGGATAGATTAATTATAAGTATTACTAGGGGTGTGCATGGGTAGGGCTGGGCAGGGCATACCCAGTGCCCGGTGCCCTGCCCAAAAAAAGCATGGGCTGCATTTTGCAACCCGATGCCCGGCCCTACCCGGTAAAAGCCCTAACTATTTTGGGCTGGGCATAGGTGGGCTGGGCATGGGCGGGCTGGGCATGCCTAAGTTTTGATGTCATGCTCATGTTGTAAAAAAATATACAATTATAAATTTATAAAATAATACCATATTCATATGTCTTTAAGACTTAAATAATATTCATAATTCACTAAGAATAAAATAACAAAGAGATAATAATTAAATTCTTGAAATTTATTACATGTTAAAAAAAGTTTTGAAGTTTAAGTAATTTGTAATTGTAACTTTGTATCAATCTTCCTAATATTGACAAAGATTAAGTATCTAAAAAAAATAAACAATTATAATTTATAATGTAATTATATGATTATTAGTAAAGTTAAAAAAAGAAAAAAAAAATTAATATAGTTATAAATATTAAAAGATACAACTTACATACTTAACTACTCATATTTTTAAAATGAACCTCTAGTCACCAGTAACTATCATATTCTCCTTTTTAAGTGTAGCATTTAGGGAAAAAAGTAAAAAAAAAAAAAAGAAGTGGTGCTCATGGGCAGGGCAGGGCAGGGCAACCCCCCTGCCCAGTGCCCAGCCCGAAAAAAGTATGGGCTGAATTTTGTAGCCCGATGCCCAGCCCTGCCCTATATTTATCGGGCTGGGCAGGGCTATTTTAGTGCGGGCTGGGCTGGGCATACCGGGCCATGGGCATTATGCACAGCCCTAAGTATTACTATGGGATTTTAATATTATCATTTGTTAATATTTCTAAGAGTGACAAATTCTTAAATACGATTTGAAAATTAAGATAATCTATGTTGTTAATCTCATCACTAATTACATTTGAAATTTTTAGAATTTTTTTTATAAATCATTTTATAAAAAAACGAAAAGTATTTTGAAAATTCCTGACTTCCGAGTTAAAGAGGTTCGGGAACCACCTCCATAGTCCATCCAACTTAGAGGCAGAGGCGGGGGAAGAAAACGTGAAAGGTTTTACCGCTGATATAAAACGCTGACCTCTTCATGGTAGTCTGCGCATTGCTTGGCTCGAACTGAAAGTTTTCATCTTTGGACCGAGTTAATCGCTTAGATTTTCCATTGTTACATTTACAATCAATTGGAAGCAAAAAACAGTGCTTCCGATGGAAGATATTGGGAAAATGATTAAGGAGCTAGGCCTAGGAGAATTAGAAGAGGGCCAGCAAGGTGAGGCACTAAGAAGCGGTGCCTTCCTACAGGTAAAATCTTACTGTTTAGAGCTTCTGGAGCTTGTGCGGAACCCCATGAAGCATGCTTCTGTAATTCCTGCTCTTCGTCAATTTCTTCAGAATTCTTCGTCCAGTACTTTACAGCCCTTCTTCGAGTATGTCCACTTATATAGAAATATCACATATTCATGCATCACACGCCTCAAGTGTTATTTATATTTCAAGGAAATTTATTCTTCTCTATACTAGCTTAATTTTCAATGCTATGACGTGGTACCAATTTACAGAGATTTATATAATGTAAAAAAAAAAAACGGATGAAATGAGAATAACAAGACTTGTGCTTTCTAATATTTGCATTCGATTTCATTGTCTACTAAATTCGCGATTGATATGTTTGATTATGTTGCTAAATCTTGATGATGATCATACTTTTGGTGATTCTGAGCTTATCACGCCTTTATGAAAATACAGTTGAAATGGACATCCGTTTCAGTGTTTTCCAAACTTTTCTCTGCTGTAATATAAGAAGTCATGATTTAAATCCTGAAGCTTTGGTTGTACAATTCCGTTGGTTCTTTTTGTATGATTGTTTGATGCTTACCTCAGCCTTGAATATAACTCTAGACTATATACTTCTTTTCCAGTTACACTTTGTTCCCGTTACTTTTGCTCCTGGATGCTGCAATTGAATGCAGATCTATGCCAAAAGTAGACTCTAAAGAAAAGTTTACAATGTCTGATGTCCCAAAACTACCTAATCGAGTGAGTGATAGTGTGGCAGAAGGGGTAGTTAATTGTTTAGAGGAACTTCTGAGGAAGTGTCATTTGAAAGCCGTGGATCAGGTGGGCTGATTTTCCTTCACATTTTTTATAACTGCAATACAAATGTCTGAAAAGCTGCTTTGAGCCTTTATTTACTTTTCAAATTGAGCTGTGATGTTTATTCACACAAGTGGAGTAGAGTTGACGAAACTGAACTGTGATGACATTCCTCAACAGATGGTTGTGCTACTAAAGAAATTGACATATGGGGCTTTGCTTTCACCATCTGAGGCTTCAGAGGAGTTTCGTGAAGGGATTATCTTGTGTTTCAGGGCACTGCTTCTGAGTTTACATTCCTGCTCTGATGCGTCTTGCTCATGCGAACAAATTCCTGGTTTGCCGGCACTTTCAGAGGACACGGATGATACACATCTTTGGAAATCTTTCAAATCTACTGCAGAATCAGAAGTCTGCTTGCTTACTTTTCTTCGTTCTCAAGCTGCGTCAGCAGCTATTGGACACTGGCTGTCTCTTCTTCTTAACGTATGTTGATTCCTCTGTTGTTGAGTATTCCTGCGGAAATTCCAGTGGGAGTTAATTTTTAAACAATGAAATTTCCCACTTTGTTTCCTAAATTTCATTTGACAACAAAATAACCAAAATTTGTCTCTAGTATTCAAGCATTTTCTCCATAGTGCAAGACAAGTTTCAGAAATCAAAGTAGAAAACGATTCTTGAAAGGAACCCATATGAGGACATGCCTTTTCTCCTGTTGTCAAAATTTGGTTAAATCATACCTCGGAAGTTTATAATACATGGTTTTATTAAAAAGGCTGCAGATACAGAGGCCGCGAGAGGACATCGAGGCTCTGCAAGACTGAGAATTGAAGCCTTCAGAACTCTGCGCTTACTGGTTGCTAAGGTAGTGTATTAAACAGGTTCTTTGAATAGCTTGTAAGGTTTTGTGGATAGTTTCTCTTCTGCAGGTGTTTGGTTCACTTTGTTATATTATACAGGCTATTGGATTATATAAGTATCATTCTTTCGGTTTGGGGTGTTGTTTTTTCAGCTGAGAAACTGTAGAGCTCTGTTGAGCTAATATTTTGTTATCTTTTCTCCTTCTTGTGGTCTGTTTCAGTAATCTCCTCTTGAACTCATAGATTCTTTTATTATAAGGAAATCTGACTGAATTTTTGCAGGTGGGTACTGCAGATGCATTAGCGTTCTTTTTACCTGGTGTTGTTAGTCAATTTGCCAAAGTTTTGCACAGTGCAAAAACAATGATGAGTGGTGCAGCTGGAAGTGCAGAGGCTATTGATCAAGCAATCAGAGGGTTGACTGAGTATCTTATGATAGTCCTCAGGGATGATGCTAATGCACCTGTCCTGGGTATTGAAGCTTCATCTAACTTTGGTTCTGATAACTGTGAATCCACTGCGTCTCTTTTGGAGGAGCTCCGTCGCTTGCCTGTTAAAGCTCAACTTCAAAATGAAGTGATTGAAGATACAAGGGGTGAGTTGGGGAAAATCCCTTGTTCAAAAACTGAACTTCAAGAAACGGGGGGTGCTGATTGTAGCAAAGGGATTGGATCTTTGCATGTGAATCGAACAAAAGATTGGTTGAAGAAAACATCAGCACATTTAAAGAAGCTGTTGAGCGTAACATTTCCACATGTATGCTCTTACTTATTATTTAAGGAAATTTATTTGCTTGGCCTTGTTATCGCCTTCCAGTTGTTTATATTCATACATACATTTGTCCATGCTTGTGTCTGTATGCATATATTGATTTAATGTTTTATGTAATTGGTGAAATTACTGAATTTCAGATCTGTATTCACCATTCACAAAAGGTGAGAAAAGGACTTGTTAATGCTGTACAAGGACTTCTATTGAACTGCCACTACACTCTGGGAGAGAGTAGACTGATGCTTTTGGTGAGCTCTGAACTGGTTAAATGGAAATTAATTCTGATAGGTTTTTTTGTCCTCGACGTGTTTTCTTGATTGACATTTAGAGGATATCTGTACTCATTTGATCTCCTTTTCTTTGGTATTTTCTTTTTGATCTTCATATTGCTAATTATGCAGGAGTGCTTATGTGCTTTGGTTGTTGATGATTCTGATGATGTATCTTCTACCGCTCAAGAGTTTCTTGAATATTTATTCTCTCTGAACTGGAAGCCTCTTCTAGAACAGGATACTTCTGAGATATTTGGCAGGTAAATTTTTATGGATTCAAATTACTCACTCTTGATGGTATTCCCTTTTTCTCTTCCTGATACCTCTTTGAAAATCAGTCATGTTGAAAAGCTTCCCAAAGTGGTGCTTGGCAATGAGGAGTCCCACGCAGTGTTGAATGCGCAACAGTTATTAGTGATAATATATTATTCTGGTCCTCGTCTAATGGTTGATCAGCTTCAGTCTCCTGTATGTGCTCCCATTGTAATTTTTCTCATGTTCTTTTATACATTTCTGTTTTTCAGATTTGTATATGTTGGATACTGATAATGCATTTCGATACAAAATTGGAGTATCTTGTAATTTCAACACGAGAGAAAAAATTATATCAACTGCCTGTTATCTGTTATGTAGTATATAGAAAGTTATTTGGGATTGCTGTAATTTTTCTGATTTGGGAATACTCTCTAATTTGATAATTGATTCTGGAAGAAGTTAGTTTGCAATAATTAGTTTCATGCATGGTTATGCCATTAAATTATCGCTCGATCGAATATGCTTTCTGTATCTAAGTATTACGTATTATATTCAGGTATTTCTTGTTCTTTTTTCTTCTTGTTTGACATTATCCTTTTGCATGAAACTGATTAGGTGGGAGCTGCTAGATTCCTGGATGTATTTGCCACATGTCTAAGCCATAGATTAGAGTTCTCTGGTTCACTTGACAAAATCATTTCAAGATCATCAACATTGGGGTACCTACCCTCTGTTGATGAGTTGAAATCTGGTGTTAGTTTCTTGTGTCAAGGGCTTCCTATTATGAACGCTGGTTTGTTGGAAGCTCCAAAGTACAACCTTATTGAGGAAAATAATAGACAAAAACCTATGAAAGCAGAGGGCTATGAGCTTCCTCGTATGCCCCCTTGGTTTGGTAACGTGGGTAGCGTTAAACTGTACCAGCCTCTTGCTGGGATTCTCAGACTTGTTGGATTATCTTTAGTGGCAGGTGATTTCTATTCCAGTGTTTTTCTAGTGGCTCTCAGACTGTGCATCTATGACTAGTACTTACATTCATTTCCTTCGTGTGTTATCACTAGATAGTAGAAGTGAAGGGCTTCTGTCGTATGTAACTGAGACTCTACTTGGTTACATCCATAAATTGGTTTCTGAACTCCGTATGAAAGATTACAATAAAGAAAGCTGGCGATCTTGGTATGAGAGAACTGGTTCAGGACAGTTACTGCGTAAAGCGAGCACAGCTGCATGTATGCTCAATGAGATAATGTTTGGTCTATCTGATCAAGCTATTAATGGTTTTGCTAGAATGTTTCATCGATCTGCTTCAAAAAGGGAAGATGTTCTGGTTCAGTCTTTCAAACTTGATTGCGCACTTCATGAATCTGTTTGGAAGATGCCACAAGATGAAGGTGTAAGAAGTCATTTAGTGGATTGCATTGGCGGGATCTTGCATGAATATTTATCTGCTGAGGTTTGGAGTGTTCCAGTCAACTACAAATCTGTGGACATGCATCTTAATGTCGAAGATGAAGAACTTAGCCCATACTTTTTCCAGGACACTGCGATGCTACACGAGGAAATACATGTTTTCCTTTTGACTGGCTATTTATTCTCTGTAATTTGTGGTCCTTTCATAACATGACAACCTGTACTGAATAAGATATTAATAGCTTCATTTATTTGGAACAGGTTATTATTGATGGACTAGGAATCTTGAATCTATGTCTTGGAAGAGATTTTGCTTCAAGTGGGTTTCTTCATTCATCACTTTATTTGTTGCTTGAGAATCTCAGTTCTCCAAGTTTCCGAGTTAGAAATGCTGCAGACTGTGTCTTGCATATACTTTCCACCACATATGGCTATTCAACAGTTAGTTTCTCTGCTTTAAACTTGGATATATTCCCCCCATATTTTCCTTGCGTGGCTTTTATCATGCATGTATTCATGTAGGTTGGAGAGCTAGTTCTCGAAAATGCAGACTATGTCATGGATTCAATATGCCGGCAGTTGCGTCATTTGGACCTTAACCATCATGTGCAAAATGTGCTAGCTTCTATACTTTCCTACATTGGAGTGGCTTCTAAGATATTGCCTCTTCTAGAGGAGCCGGTATTACCATATCCTTCTGGATGCTGTTTCCAAGCAATTATTTTAATTTTCTAGTATGATATGATAATTTTTTGGCGTTCCAATTATCTAATGTTTCCAATCCTGTGCTTATTTTTTGTTCAAATACAGATAGGCAGGTTTTCCCAACAATGGTATTTATTTTTATTTAGACATTGGTATTTATTTTTTACTACAATGGTATTTATTTAGACATTTTTTTAAGTTGTGTTGCTTCGTATTATGATTTATGTCATTGTTTTATTCCTTGTGTTGAGGCGCACAGTAAATAATTATCTTTAACGTGCTTAGAGTTTTTGAGTTGTGATCATGTGGTCAAATGATGTTCAATTAAACAGACGCGCTCTTTGTCAATGGAGCTCGAGATACTTGGTAGGCATCAGCATCCTGATTTAACCATTCCCTTCTTAAAGGTCTGTTACTGTCTCATTTCTCTCATTATTTCCCCCTCACTTTCCATCTAACTTTGCATATGTGTATTAGCCTGTTATAATGAATTAACCAATGAGAGAGAACAAATCCTGGGCAATCCAAATCATTATTTGTCCATCATCTTTCTCTCAATTCTTCTCGCAACCTGTATTCTCAAATATAACCTCTGAATTCTGATTTACTGAAGCCAGTATTTGAAATAATGACAAGTCTACTTGTTTACCAACTCTTGTTTTAGGGTAAACTCCTACGTCTATCCTTTTTGTGATGCATTCTATGTCTTTAAGTATGTGGATTTGCATGACTTGTTATCAATGGAATCTAGTCAATAGTAATACCAGCCCAAGGTATTTAAATTTGTTGATTTCAGGCAGTAGCTGAAATTGCCAAGGCTTCAAGGCGGGAAGCTTGCTCGTTGAACCCTCAAGCAGAGTCATTTGCTGTATATGTCAGGTCTATAATTTCAAGTGCAAAAGAACAAACAGAAGGTCAAAAATTGATATTCACTTATGACAGTATTGTTTTTTAAGTTCTTTAAGATGGTTGATTTTGCATCTTGGATTTTCTCAACTTGAATACAAAATTCATTCAGATCTCATATTTTTAGGTTATAATAGAATTGTGACAAGAAAGAGTGATGAGATTTCCTTTTCATGTATGTGCAGTCCTCTTTGTTAGATTTTACCTGTTCCTAATTATTGTGAGATCAAGAGAGATATTTGTTATGAATTAATTTCTAGTGTCCTTGACCATGTCAATAATACTATAGCATTGTATCATCGTTCTTTTTTGGCAATGAAGTTTTTTCAATTCTGCTAATGGAAATGTTATACTTTTAGACAAGTGGGAGACCATTTTATTCAAGTTGAATGATTCCAGAAGATATAGAAGAACAGTGGGTTCTATTGCTAATTCGTGTATCACTACGGCAACCCCCCTTATAGCTTCATTGAAGCAAGAGACATGCTTGGCAGCCCTTGACATAATTGAGGTATTTCATGGTGGAAATTCGTTTACTTATTGTCCAATCATAACAACTGATATAAGGATATATGAATCACATGCCACTTCCCAGGTATCAGGAACATTGGTTAGATACTGAGCCAATTCTGGACTACGACTCAGTGAATTGTTTCTTAATATATTAGCAACTGAATGTCTGTCTGCTGTTATTTGGTGTATTAAATGATGAAAACACAGATGCATAATTCAGTTATCTTTTCTGGTCAAAGGGTGGCATGTTGGCATTAGCAAAAGTGGAGGCAGCATATAAACATGAAAGAGAAACGAAAGAATCAATGGATGAAGTCCTGCAGTCACAATCATTGTATCACTTAAAGGATACTTTGGATGATGCTGAAGGAGGGACTGATGAAAACAGGTTGCTTCCTGCAATGAACAAAATATGGCCATTCTTGGTTGCTTGTATTCGGAACAAGAACCCAGTGGTGAGCAATCCTTATTTCATGCTCATTTGTTTCTGCAAAAGGCGATTTTGAATCTAATTTCCATGTTTTAATGAAAATGATAACTTGATTCTCTTGTTTTTCTGAACCTACCAAATCTTTATTCTTGCACGTAATTCCCCTCATCACAAAACTTCCTCGACGGTATGGATTGCTCATTACTAGGTGTTGAATTTTAACTGGTTGGCAGGCTGTCCGGAGATGCTTGAATACTATCAGTAACTTGGTGCAAATCTGTGGGGGAGATTTCTTCACGCGCCGTTTCCACACTGACGGGACACACTTCTGGAAGCTTCTAAGCATATCCCCATTTCAAAAAAAAGCCAGTATCAGAGACGAGAAGGTCCACTTACAACTCCCTTATAGAAGCAGTTCCATAGCTTCAGAGGATTCAGTGGCTGAGGGTTCCAATCTCAAAGTTCAGATTGCAGTACTGAATATGATCTCTGATTTATGCCTTGATAAGAGGAGTGCCTCCTCATTAGATAATGTAGTGAAGAAGGTAAGTGGCCTGGTGGTAGGGATAGCATGTAGTGGGGTTGTTGGACTTCGTGATGCTTCTTTGAGGGCTCTTCATGGACTTGCGTCTATTGATCCCGATCTTGTATGGCTTCTTCTAGCTGATGTCTACTACACTATGAGGAAGACAGAAATGGTGGTCCCACCTACATCAGATTTACCCCATATCTCTGAAATTCTTCCTCCTCCCTCATCCCCTAAGGAGTATCTGTATGTGCAGTATGGTGGCCAGAGTTATGGCTTTGACTTGGACTTTGCCTCTGTGGAGGTTGTTTTCACCAAACTTTTCTCTCATGGGTTTGCAGTTTCATCAAATGTATAGCCGACATCCGAATTCGCGTACATAACAGTTTCTGTTGCATCTCTCTCTCTCTCTCTCTACATTTTGTTCACACATGAACTGTCTCTCGGGAATCTGGATGAACCGTTTAAACTCGACTTTGAACAGAAAAAGATGCTCTTTTGAAAGTAAAATGGGAATTGGTACTTGAAACGCAGCATAATATAATATGAATCCGAAGTAAAAACTCTACCACATCATAAACATGGTCACTAAAAAATTGCATCTTTATATTCGAAAGCTTTTCATGTTAGGATTGCCATAAAATATTTAGAAGTCTTTTTTTTTTTTTTTGGTAAAAGCCAAGCTCCTAGTTGATAGTTTAGAGATTAATTTTCTTGAGGTATAGAGATCATAGAAACAATTTTTGCCTCTTCCAATAAATTTTTTTTCCATGTGTGTAGTTTAGTTTGAACTTAAGATACTATATTTAAAAGATAGAGTCATATGCTAATTGTGTCAAACTTTGTTAAACCCTAAAGCCATCAATTGTATACGTGTGCATTTGGGCTGGATCGATTGAATTGTTGCAGTAGCAGTGGAAATAATAATTTCATACGACACATGGGATCAAGTATATTTGATCTTTAGGAGTATTATTTTATTGTGATTTCAGTTGCAACACTTAGAGAGATATCTTAGCTTTTAAATGACTAAGTTTACACCTGAAATTAATAGACGACTCGTCCTCCCTGACATTAATATCGCCTAAGAAAAAAGGAGATTTCACCCTACCCTTAGATCGTGGGTGAACCTAACCCTTTTCTAAAAATTTATTTATCAAAAAAAAAATTCATACGGATTAAGACAAAACAAAATCATACGGATACATACAATATATAAATTTCTATTTTCTATATATATAACATTAAAAAATAGAATACAAAGACTTCCCAGTCACCACTCGGCCAACCTGCATGGTTGACATAGAATTCTTGAAACATACAAAGGGGGAAGAGATGTAGCATGAATCATTGTTTTTCTAATGAACATCTCGCTGTCGCCGATTCCTGTCGTGCAGTAACTTCTCAATCAAAAATAGAAAAAAAAATTAAAAAAAAAAAAGAAGCCACGCGGCTAGCAACAACAAACCCAATTACAGTGAAGACAAAAATAATAATAACTCTTGAATATTTCCTGCCACTCCTATTCTATCTTCCCTATTGTAATTTTCTTGATATTTCAATATATAATAGTTGGTCATGCGCCAGAAACAATGCATAGACCAAAATAAAAAACCAGAAAAAAAAAATCAACTAAACCTCGTACTGTTCCTTCTTCCCCACCACCTTTTCTTCACTTTGTCAATCGCCCCTTCTTCATTTCCAAGCTTATGTAAAATTGCCTTTGTTTCACGTAGTCTTGCCGCATAATCTTTCTTCCAAGCTTCAAACGTGTGTTTCAACCTTCTAAGCTCCTGTTCTGGATTCAAACTTGCTTCAACTTGACCTGATTTCACCTCAACCAAGAACTTGGCATCGTCACCAAATACTTGACGCCTCTGCTCCAATTCATGAGCCAACCCACTTATGACGTTCAAACCTGCACCCATGGATCTAAACCCATTGCTTTCTTGGCGTCTGTGATAATTTCCTACACTTGAGCTGCTTTCTTGGCGCCTATGGTGGCTTCCTATATCTGAACTGTAATCTCTATCATCACTTGCATTCACAGAAGCATCCGAATTTCTTGCAGAATCATCAGTTGCTAAGCTCTTTTTTGCAATGGAGAGGCTAGATTGTAGGGATCTCATTTGTTTCTGCCATCCTTCTTCCATTGATTTCATCTTGGATTCATACTCAAACCAACGGCTCTCATACTGTTGGAGACGCTGGTGAAGAACGTCATTTTCCTCCTTTTTCACTCTCACGGCAGCTTCAGCCTTGAGTACCCGACGCTGCAAGTCAGTCAGGAAAGAAGCCTTGACTAGCACTTCGTCTGACTCATTCGTCTGTTTTCAAGTTCATAATTTTAAGTTATAATCATCATGATGTAATATTCACAAGCATTCAATGAGAGCACTCATTTTGAAATAGGAGGATACCTTCATCCCTATAGATTTCAACAATCCCATATCTCCTGAGCATCTTCTGGCCAACGAACCACGAATAACTGCAAATTGAACCAAATATTTTATGAACTATAGCTGTAGAAAGGTCCTATAATAACATATCAATCTATAGGAGCACTAGTTCATACGGATAAACAATGGAAGCAGGAGGAATATATCCAATGAGGGAACGAGTAGTCACCTGATTGAATGACTATCGAAGCATCACAGATATTCTTCATTCTGTTTCTCGCAAATACTGCTTTCATATGCTTCTGTATAAGAACCGCAGCTCTATGTCGCCGAAGTGAAGCTGCATATTCCTTCCTTGTTTTCTCTCCCCTAACAACTGCATGAATAGATGTAAGAAAACATACTTCCCAGAGAAAATGAAAAACAGAAAGAATCGTGTGGAGAAAAATGGAGTACATGTCTGGAGTGTAGTGATTCCTCTCTTAAGCTCCTTGTGATAACAACGTGCTCGGTGACCCCTGAAGCAACTTTGGACACGTAAGATGCCATGGAGGGTACGATTTCTAGTATCTTCCAGCACTCCAATCTGCAATTGTTCAATAGACATGTTAAAAGCATATTGAAGTATCATAAACGTAGTTCTTATTTCATCTCTCAAACAAACAACAAAAAATCTTGCAACTCTTACATGAGATTAAAACATTCATATTTAAATCATTCTCCTTAAAAGATACACTAAAAATGAAATCAAAATAATTGGAAAAAACACAATAATAATATATCTATATATACCTGTCCTGTTCGGAAAAATAATTTTGTGTAGCCAACTTGATACATCTCAGGCAAAATACTAAACTGATGCAGAATTGCAACTGAAAAACTGAGTGGATCCTGAGATGCAACATTTTCAAGGAGAAGAAAACCATATCTGATTCACCAATCCCAAGCCAAGAGAAAGGTTAGCTATTTAGAGAGTGGGGAAGGGAGTTGAAAGGATAAGAACTATTATGTACTTCCTCTTCCGTACCTTCTGGCAAACTTGTGATGAGACATTCTAGTAGGAAAACCTGATCTTGATATCCGAACCACTTCCAGGACCCCACAACATCTCAGTTGCTGAAGTACAAGCCCTTGCTCATATGATCCCGGTGACTGGAAGTTATTAGGTTTAATGCATCGAATAAAATGTGGTGTGGTGCTCTCCAAACGTTGCATCAGTTGAAACAGCTGACCCTAAATGCCAACAAAACAAATTATATAGCCAATTTAAGTGAGAAAATATCACCATTTTGGAAGGAAAAAGATTGAAGACCAAAGATGCGCAAGGTAAAGTTGACGGAGTGCAGGAGGGAAGGGATAAATATGGATGATTTATAGAAAGAATAATGTATGGTTTTGGTACTCAGCAATTTTCACTCCACTCCCCATCATTAATTCAATTTTCCTTCCTACAGAGAAGACCATTAGCATAAGTGTGCCCCCTCCTACACTGGAGAACCTAAATCAAGCCTTAAGCACTATTCTTGCAGTAAAATATGTTGTAAATATTTACGTGCAGAATGAATTACGTATTTAACAATTAAAATGACCAATCTGGAGCAATTTGGTTGACATCAGTTTGACATCTCAAAAATCTGATCTCAAACAGTACCATTAACAATTACATGAGACAGTCTTTTCCCAGAAAATGCAAGATTCAAACATTGAACAAGAGGAATACTTCAATAGCAAATAAGAACTTACATTGACAATGAATTGAAGACTGGGAGAACCAATACAATAGTTTGCTAAGAATTAAACTATTTCACCATCATTCAAGCATTGGAAATCTCTATATTTGGTAACGTACCTTGAATTTTGTGGCAACACTTAGCTTTTGGGAATCTGCTCCGCCTGACTTGTGTAAAGGACCAACTACGGGCTTCTCGGACTGCAAAAGCATATGGGCTGCAAATTGCTTAGGAAGATGGCATGTACATGAGGATAAAAGTTGAATGGAATCCGAGTGCAATAGGTCCCTGTTCTTCTCCAAAAATCCAGTTGTATCATAGGTGACCTGTGGAGAGGATCAAGTGGAACTATCACAGTGAGTTAGGATCAGCAAACTTATTAACTTTTTTGCATTTTGGAATAAAGATGGCATTTAGGAGTTATAGAATATGAAAATTCAATCAAAATTATGGTTAATTAATGCGTGGATCCAAACCTAGTGGAATCTAGTGTCTGACACACTTGCTAATGTTAAAGTCCACAAACACAAAGGCATTAAATTATAGTGGTCACGCCCAAATCAGATGACAAAACCTAATGCTACTGGAAGTCCACAAGTAAATCATATTGACATGTTCACATATGATGGCAACTTACAAGCGTCTCAGACATATATAATTCATAAAATCCTGATGATGACAAGAGTAATACCTCCCCTGCATAATGACTCACAGCAAAGGCTTTGCCTCGTTCTCCTTGGAAACATGAATTTGAATTCAGATGCTGTCTAAGCTTGTTAGCAAATGTCAAATCTGTACCATTTGGGAAAGTGGACTCCTCATCTAAAAGGGATAGTAATCCCAGTGGCTTCTGCACAAACATACGAAAAAATAATTCAAATTTCAAACCGTAAATGGCAGAAGTTCCAAGAAAATGATAAATACTAAGTTAACAATTTGATCCTGGATTATCAAGTGAAAAGTTAGCTCTCAGAAGTGACAAATTTGTGGCGTGGTAGTCCTTCTGGCCTTATTGGGCCACTTGAGAAAAGAATAACAAGTGACAAATTTGTTATTTGCTGGAGCTAATTAGTGCACTCTCTAATCTTTGGGGCTCAAGTTAAATAGTCCTGAGTCACTTAACAATCTGGAGATCATGTTAGTTTAGTCAAGAATAAAAGTATAATTTTCATAGCAAATTTTATTTCTTAATCATTCTCTGTAATATCATAACTTACAACCGAGGAAGAACTCTTTCTGCGAAAGCATCACAGCTTACCTTTTCAAAAAGATTAAGGCAGTCTTGGTTGTCTTCAAATTCAACTTTAGTCCAGTCAATGCCATCCTGTATATATTCCTGAAATAACCGCATCCGATCCACAAGTACAAGAATATGCTTAGTTTAAAGATAAGCATTCAATATTTTCAAGAACAAAAATAAACCTTCATCTTTTTATAGGAGCATTCAATAGGATAGTTTCCATAGCCATGGAGGCCGCTAAATGGTGTAAAAGTAAAGAATAGAACATCTAATGATCTCACATATGCTCTCACTAGTGTCATATGCTCACAACACAAGCATGTGGCCCATACCTCTTGTTCTAACTTGAATAAGTGACGATTAAAGTGTTGTTGCAATCTCTCATTCGCATAATTTATGCAGAACTGCTCAAAACTGTTCCTCTGCAGATATAACAGACAAATGAGTCATGAAAAGAGGGGAAATATTTCAAAACTGAAACAAGACAAGGGTTTTAAGATGGATATAATAGAAAGTTAATGCGTAATAATAACATACCTCAAAAGATTCAAACCCATAGATGTCTAAAATACTGATTGATCTACCAGTGCGTCTTTTACCAACAGCAAGTGAATTGTTTATTTGTTCAACCAGCCAATCAAATAGACACGCATATATTGACTTTGCCAAAGCATCTCTAGCATCAATTGCCTAGAAGATAAGAAAAATGTAAAATTTAAGTTAACGAGGAAAACAAAGAGTATCATTAAGCTATATTTTATTATGAATATTACAGAAACAATGGTGGTCCAATCTATCCATGCTGTGCATAAATTTCTCCACGAAGTTTGGACATTCCCAAACACAGTCATGTATGGTTCAGCACTAGTGTTTTCACCTTTTTCATTTCTTTTAATCAGTATAACCAATGTATGTGGTTCAGCATAATTGTTTCCTCATTTTTCATCTCCTTTAATCAGTATAACTTACGTAACCATGTCACGCACAAATCTATCAATGTGTTTAAGCCTCCTTAGCAAAGGGACCTTAGGCCCTGTAAATGATCTTTACAAATCCAATAAGCTAATCTCAAACGACCCTAATAATGCTATACTAACAATGAATATTCACATTTCAAATGTTGCTTGGACTGCTGAGAGATAAAATATGAAGCAGTCCTTATCACCGGTGATTCTTGTTTAGCTTTTCATTTATTCTGATATCAATTTTCTCTAAATTCCATATGCTGATTGAAGAATGCAATAAGCATATATATTGTTCAGATATTCTTCCTTCCAAACAAGTTTGGGTTTTTCTCCATACAATAATTTAGACAAAGGAAATTTGACCCTCAATTTACCTGTGATAGCGTCAACTTCTGGACAATGTTGTCGTTACCAACTTTCATTTTGCGAGTTGATAAAGTCAACTTCAGGTCTCCAATGTCACAGCCAATCAATTTAGCAACGTTGAACAAACCTTTAAAAGTGTTCAATTGAAAATACAACTTAAGGTGAGGTGAAGAAAGCTTCAGAAGCAAAATTAACAACTTATAACAAGCGAAGGATATAAAATATTTTCAAAGCTTAAATATTAGGGACCAAACGAATTTGTGTAACTATCCATGTAAGTGAAGAATATATCTATATGCCTGCCACGTAGTATCCAGGGTTTCCAATGCCACAAGGATGTCGCTATTATGATCTGTAGTCTATCATGCAGAAAATATATGTTGTACAAGCTTTCGGTAGAGTGTAGAAATTTCTTACCCTCATCTTCTACGGGTTGGACATGATTTTCATTATCAATCACAGTAAATGATATGTTCCCTAGCCATAACACTGCAGCAAGCATTGCAAATACATTCTCCTGATTTTCTTTGCTGATGTGGACAACATCCAAGGCTTCCTGGAATTTAAGATGAGCTCAAATTTATATTAAACCCCCTTTTTGGAAGGTCAAATCAAATGTTACTTAACCAAAAAATAGTGTACCATGACTATGCGAAATTCTTCGGCATCATTAACGCCAGTAATGGAAAAACAATTGCTCTGCCTCAGATATTTGTATTCTTCCGCACTTTGTAGATTTAGCTTCTCTGAGTTATTAAATAAAATAGATTAGACAAATATACCAAGTTAATTTACTGAAAGAATAATGTTGCGGAGAAAATAAAGATAACAAGGCACAAAACTTGAAAGCTAAAAATCAATTATAAAAACACCGTACATGGAAGATTATTTAGCATTCTTTTTAGTTTGTGACTCGAGTCCCAATGCTTGTAAGTTGATAGAAGTTTGTCTGTCATTTAAGAAAGGATTCTTAAAACACGACAAAAAGCCGATGTCTTTGTTGTTCTCAAAAACTGTAATAACCCTTCTTGTATGTCATAGCTGGGAGCACTGACTTTAGTACTAGGATATTCAGAAAGCTTATATTGTACGGTTCGGCGAGAGTTTTGCATTTTAAGAATAAATTCTGGCAAGTTTGAGGACTCATCACTCCAGTGAAGGATTTAGCGATTCCTTGTGTGGCTTGAGTTTTGAGAGCTAATTTCGATGTTCAAAAATTGGGAAAGCTTTCTCAAGTTCCGGTTATACTATCTTACAGGGAAAGTATCTGTCTCGCCTGCCGTGGTCACCTATATCAAAATGAACCTGTTTCTGTAGAATATTTAGGTGCACTACAAGTAATTACGCTCCAGGATTATATAAAGAACAACCACTATTATACAATGCTGTAGCCACAGTTCTATTATTCACGTACATCCTCGTATAAAATGTCTGCACAAAAGCCTCTACTATTTTTGTCCACAATATTCTCGTATATAAAAAGACGAGAGGAAGGTTGAGCGCCAGTAATTACCCCTCAGAGAAGGCCGTGCCCCCGCACACAGCTGATAGAAAATATGATATGACCTTTCCCCTTCATTGCATTGGACTACTCTAGACTGTTCAAATATCAAATCAAAATGGTGCGTGGTTATGTGCTGGAGCACAAAGTAAAACTTAAATATAACTCAGAAACGAGTAAGTACCTTTTCTAGCAAAACTGTTTATCGTTATACAGGGAACGCCAAATAGATTCGACATGTGAATAGAAACACAATAGTTAAAACCTTCAAACGGAATAAGAGATAGTGTTTTAACCACAAACGCAGCAGTAAACTTACATGTTTGAATATTAGCACCCGATATTTTTCCAGTTTCACTGAAGTGAATCTCAATAAGTTTCCCCTGTCACAAATTCGGTTAAACTATGAGAACTTTCCGCATCAAAAGAATAGACTATCAAAGCTAAACATGAAGAGAATCACTGCTCCATACGCTCAAGAGTACACTAAGAACCAATGCGATGAATAGGGAATCTTACAAAACGACTTGAGTTGTCATTTCTCAATGTTTTTGCATTGCCAAAGGCTTCTAGTATTGGATTAGTCTTTAATATCTCATACTCTATTCCACTTCCACCTCCAAGGGCAGCCAAGTACTGCATTGCTATCTTTGCTGTCTCGGTCTTTCCTGCTCCACTTTCACCACTGAATAGTAAACAGTAAAATTTATTACTGCTCCCGGATTAAATTGCACAGACAATTAAATGATCACAAATGGAAAGGTTAACAACGTTAATAAACCAAGAGAACTCCAAATTAATGACAAGAAACTCCTGACAGCATGAGGAAGCCTTCATATTCATTTAAAGATCGAGGTCAGCCCAATAAATAGAAAAAGAAGTAAAAAAAAGTTCAGTAATATACTAACCTTATAATTATAGATTGATTCACTTCATCTGGAAAACAAAGCAGAGATCGAGTAAGTATTTCATGCTTAAGAAAATTGGCAGAGCTCTTAATAATTACAGCCTATATTTATGCACATATATGGAAAGGTGAAACAGAAAAGAACCTCTTATCATTTCCCGGATGGCTGTGTCTGTAATGGCATATACATGAGGGCTTTCCATAGCTTTATTCTTGTATGCTTTAATATAATCATTTCCATACAGAGGGACTTTCTTAAACGGGTTTATCGCAACCAAAACGGGCCCTGCTTTTGTCTGAATTGCAGACAGTTATACAAATAAAGGTGTTAAATTAGGTGGAGGACACAAATTGAAAATGATACTTCAAAGAGAAGAACAGGCTTACATAAATCATATTTCGGTTGTATCTGTATTGCAGATTGTATAAAACTGATGGTTCATTCAAATAACTAAGCTGCATGAGGTCATCCACTCCATCAAGAATATCAGGGTTTGCCGGCATCAAACTTTCAGCCTTAACCTTTAAAACCTACAATTAAGGGAGGAAAGGAGTATAACCAATCAGACGTTGTGGATGAACAATAAAGAACACCACTCTTTTGAATTTTTAAAGCTTTTCTTACTTTCCCATCAGGCAATGTGATAACTGATTCGGTCCCAGAGGTGGATATTATCTTCCCCAGCTCCCAATTCCCATTTGGAAGTTGATGCCAAGAATGAATCTTCTGAAACATTGAATTTCAGAACTAAGGAAGATGAGTAATGAATGTTTAATTATCAATTAATAATGACATGCATAAAGCACAATAATTTTTTTCTGGCTAACAGACAAATAATTAACATTAGAAAAAACATATAAAGCATTGAAGAGCACATCCTTCCCCGAGTAAAGAACATTTACACACATCCAAAAATGTCAGAAACTAAGGATCTAAAGGAAAAAAAAGTACATATGCTTTTCTTTGACGCCCAAATGCGGACAAGAAATATAAGATATGAACATCTAATTTTGCATGAATTACTCTTTTCCAAGAAATTTCAGCAGACAAGACAAAAATAGTTTAAGTCAACAAAAAGCAGAGATTTTTCGAAACTGGGAATTTCCACTGATTTCTGTTGATAATGCTAAAGGTAATACACCTAAAACATATGTTACTCTTCCATCAGCTGTTTCTAAATTTCAACATCCTACAAAGCACCAGTCCAATTGAAAATTTAGAAGGATAAAGCTACATCATATATCAGTGAATAGCAGCCCTCAAAAAGTTGTCAAATAGTCGCCAAACAATTGTTTCCTACATGTCACCACAACATTCATGAGTACTATACTTTTTACTCTCTAGTTGGTTCAATAATGGTTAAGCATGAGTTGCCTTAATCTAACACGTATCTTCATTCTTCAATAAACAACTTATTCTGATCATGTTTCCAAATCTGAAACAAAACTTGAAACTTCATCAAAAGATCATAAATCAATATGAATCTGACGGTTCACCAACATTATTCCTGCATCTTAGACACTTTCAGGTATAAAAAGAATTGACTCGGTTCTAAGCATCCACTTTGTTGTACAGATGTTCCAAAACCTACAAAGCTCAACCACTTATAAGTCCTATGACGTTGGAAGCGCGAACAACAACTGTTTTAACCCATCTATTTTATAGGACAGATAACAGTAGTTTGAATTAAAGATTACTGAAAGGCTCCTAAACACAAACAGCACAGTTGTGTGAGATCTTATAAACAATATAAATAACCCACGACTTCTTTAAGTGTATACTTTTCTTAAACAAGGAGAAAACTTGACAGAAACATACATAAATACATGAACAAGTAACTTAATATTTGTTTATTATATGAAATAAGTATTAATCACCGATAATACAGAATAATCGCAGAAAGAAGTTTACACGCAAATAAAAACATAAGTAGAGTTAATTCCGTAATGCTTGAGACATTATCCCAGAATAATGAAGTTATTCATCAAACTTAGGTGCTGAACGTTATAGCACAAGTGTGATTAACTGATTTCAAAACAAGGAGAGTGAAATTGGAATCAGGAGCCAAAAGTACCTTCTTTGAAGCATAAGGTGTTTTATCACTCCACCTGTGGTCACTGGACGATGGGGAGATTGAGGGGAGTGGCTGAGGAGCAGATTCTGTGCCATCATCACCAGCTGAAGGCCTGCTTTCTAATGATGCAGTTCTTTCACCATATGGCGAATCCTCGTCAAAAAGATCCATATCACCAGCAAGGTCTTGAACTTCCTCAGATGCCTCCCTTCCTAGTGCACCGTTTTCATGTTTTTCCACAAAAACAAGTGTTGGATCAGCTGTGAACTTGACTTTAGGTTGCAATGGTTCGAGAGACTGAAAAGCAGAGAGTAGCCCAGATGTCTGAGACATTTCCCCTTAAAGAGTCCTGCCACCATAAATAATAGTTACCCTCGACAATTGCAAATGAGATAAAGATTATTATTTAAAAAGGGGTTCACTTTTTGAAGCAAAAAGGCCGTTCCCCACTTTTAACAAGGTCCCATTCAAGATGCAGACTCCACTCTTTAGTGCTCCTGAATTGTCATAGCCACGTTTCTAACCTCATACTAAGATGTACATTATCAATCTGCCACAGCCAAATCCCACCGGACCCAGTATAAGGACCTTGCAGATCACGTAATCTAAACTTCACGATCTAAAACTTGACTCGTTCAAAAGTCGAAAATGTCTTCAAGATGCAAACTCTTTTGAAAATGGTGGAAAAATTGCTCCAGCTGATCTTTGTTTTCCAAGAACTGAGCATGCCAAAGACAGAAGTCCAAAACTCTAATCCAAGTTTTTTTCCCGGGGAACAATAAAAGCAAAAAACTTCACTTGAATTCCAATGCACCAAGTTGAAACCAAAAAAAGAAGACAAAGGAGGCAAAAAAACGGTACTCCAGTTACCAAGTCTCAACCCCGATTTTTCCTAGATCATTCCTCTCAGCAACAAGAAGACACTGGAATAAAAAATGAAAAAGCAACAGTGCAAAAGCAAGCTGAAAGACACACATAAACGCACCTAATTTATCCGATTATGCTTGAGCCGATCTACCAGCCTTGGAAAGAGCAGATGAAGCAGTGAACAATCTGTGAAGACGATTGCAAAAGCAATTTAGACCGCATAGCCAAGCAGATCAAATGACAGCAAGAACTTGAAGTGCAAGATCTTGAAGGATGGAGAATTGTACGAGGTGAAGTTGAGGAAGTAAGAGTCTGACAGGAGGTGTTTGGTTGATGAGAAAGTTGAGAGAAGAAAAATTAAAAAATAATAAATAATATGCAAACGATCGCAGGCGGGGGAAGGAGCAGCAGCTTTTTTGTCTTTGCCTTTTCTCTTCTTCTCAGAGCTGAAAACAGTTAACGAAAAAAAAAAGTTTTGAATAAATAAAATAGAGAAATGAATAAATAAAATCAAAGGGAAGATGGGCATTCAAACTTCAAAGCACGGCACGCCAATACCCTTGGAAGCTTTGAATGATTGTAATGACGGAACTACCCCTGCTGGTGACTTTAAATTCAACGTATACTAGTTATGTTACGCCCACAAATATGTTGACTCGTGTTCTTCCGTGTATGTATAAGTTGTAACAAAGTCGATGAATATTTCTTAAAAAACAGTTAAATTTAAAAAAGAAAAAATCTTAAAACAATACTACTTAAATTTTAAAATTATAAATCAATTTGTTTACTATATTTTATAAATTATTGATTAGTCTTGTGAAACAAATAATAACATATTTTTATAATAATTTTTTGTTTAAGATTTTAAAATTTAAATAGTATTTTTTTTTATTTTTTTCTTAAAAAATAATAATTGTAATATAAAGTAAAATCTTATAATGTAAAAGAAGTACCAGTCTCTACACCATGGAGAGTGGAAAATCCCCAGTGATTGCATGATCTGGGAGATGGAAATTTTGAAACGGCGAAATTTATTGGATAGTTTGGTTTTTGGGTGAAGATAGATAATTTATGTGAGTCCTTATTCTTTCTATTTTTTGCCGACAAAATTATGTGAATTTTTTTGTCATGAGAGTTGCGAATAAATAAAGTAAACTTGGGCGATAGCATGGGACTCTGCGCGTCAATGTATTGATAAGATATTTGTGCGGTTGTGAGATTAAGTCTTGGCGACTTAGAAATTACAAATATCGTTGGTTGACAGACTGTTCCAAGGAGACAATTATCTTAATCCTATGACGTAAGCACGTCCTTATTTTCAGCTTGTTAATTCCATAATTTCATCTAAATTAAATTATATATGTGCATGCGACGCTAGGCGCAATGTTTTATTAGTCCCTTCAAGAACTCTCAAACTATATAAGCTTAGAAGTACTCTATTTAAAATTTAAATTAAAGCATATTGGCTAAAACATCGTGTTACAAAATACAAGGCATTCTTAGTATTTCCGGATATAATTAAAAAGATATTTTCAGATTAGTGCTATAAATTCAAATTAAATCATGTGTGTTAAAAAATATTTCATTGAAAAAAATAAAACACGTTTAAGTGATCTTTAAATATATATCAAATAAGAGTACACATGGGAATGGTCTGTAATTTTAATGGCCAGTAACTAATCTATTCATAGTATAAAATTATTTAAAAATATCTTATTTTTTTTATACATATTTAGAACAAGTTAGCTATCAAATCAATGAATGAGTACTTATGATTAATAAGTCTACAATATAAGTATTTTCCTCCCAACTTAACCTAGTCTTAAATATAAATTAATCTTGCTAATATATAAAGCGTTTAATATTTTTGATATTTTTTTATATGAACAATTAAATTTTATAAGCGACAAGAGTATACATTTGGAAAGTAGTTTTACCATTTTTTCACACGTTTGATAATATAAATTATCTTTAACTGGTATTCATGATGGCGATTAAATCAAACTTATACCGGGAATCAGGAAAGAAAATTACATTTTCATGTCAGTTCTTGGATCTAGCTGGGAGGTTTTCTTTGAATAAACTATTGATTATTTTCTTTTCTTTTTTTTCAATCACTAAAAAATAACACAAATTTGTTCATTACTAATTGAACTATGAGGATATCTAAATAAAAAAAATGGTAAAATGACATGTTGAAATCAATTAAAACAGGAATACATAATAAGGGGCGTGACCTGTTAATTGGATGCTAATTAATTTTACAAAATATGGGAGTTTGACAAAATAATAATTGCAATTCTCCAATAATAATAATAATGAAAGTTAAAAGAAGTCGCTGGGTGGTCCATTGGCGATAAGCTAATCATGTGGGACTAATAATTGAGTTTTAAAGCTGGCCGCAAAAAATAAAAAAGGAGTTTTAAAGAAGGTTCTTAGTCACCATCCCCTCCCAATCAACGATATTCCATTATTCCTCAACTAGCAAATTAGTTGTATTTGTTTACCCTCTTATTATAATTATGATGTTATTTCGTATGAACTACGGGCATATTGTTGTTTATATTTAATCTACAGTCTTCCTCACACACGTACCCTTTTCCTTAAAAAAAATAAATATTACACTGGAAAATTATATTTCAGTTTTTTTTTAGATTATGATCGGCTATTTTCCTTGGAAGCATATTTATTTTAGTTTTCTAACGATAACTTGCTAAGCAGTTGCTTAATCTTATTTCCCCCGAATTTATCCATGTAAGATTCCAAACATTGATCAGCAGCGTTAAGAGAGCTCAGAAGAAAACCAAATAATTCTTTTAGAAATTGTCTTCTGGAAAATATAATTAAGCTTGTAAATTATTGAATGCACGTATTCTGAAATTTGTAGCCAGGAAGTAACAACCGAAACGAAACATCATGCGTACGTATATAGGGATGTTTGTTTTAATTGGATATTAAAAGAGAGATAATATCCAATACGCATATAAGCTTTATTTTTATAATTTAATTAATTATTTTTAAATGTGAATACTAATTTCCCCTCTAAATGTAAACGAAAAAAAGGGTCGCCGAGGCTTTAATAATGTAAAAGAAAAGGGAGAGAGAGCAAAATGGTAAGGTGTTACTTGAAACTTGAAAGGGTGGGGAACAAAAATATTACCATGACTTGGCCATCCCAACAATGCACCAACCAATGGCGAGGGACAGCGGTGCCGAGTCAAACTCAGAGCAGTATGTAGGCGATTATTTCCCACCCACCCAAGATTCTTTTTGTGGTATACACTTGAAACAAAATCCTACCCAAGATTTTTATTGTGGAGCTAATTACAGAGGATCTCAATATGGGCGAGGAAGCAGGTGATTATATCTCCCGATGCCCCGTCTGGAAAGGCCGGCAAATATTCGCTGCTTTAGTGGCTAATGCACAGGAATTGTCTCCTTCGTATCGTCGTTTTGAGATCTGTGCACCAGATTAACTGGGCCCCACTGTCCCCTGAGTTCTTCCTTTCCCAGTTCATTCCTATCATCTTACGGATGGAGCTTGGAGGCCGGGTTTACTTCAAGTGATGAAATGATAGTAATGGAAATGAGAATAAAATAAAAAAAGAGTGATGTTTTATACGTGAAATCTTTAAAAATATATTAGCTACTTAAAATTTGGGTAATTTATAATCTGCTCTTTCTACTTAATTATTCTACCTAACCTTATATTTTCTTTTTATGTCCTCATTCCTTCATAATCAACAGATCTTTCATGTGAAGGTTTCAAAGAGTTTTGCCTTTGCTGATCATCAGAGAAAGAGATCTATCCATGTCATCTTCAACATCAAGCCCACAGATTGGTTGATCCACTACAAAATATCGTAGAGTTCGCTCTCATGTCATTTTATACAATATATTTTTTTTTATAAAATTTTTTAGAAAGGGGTTAAACTCACCCACGATTTAAGGTTAGGATGAAATTTTTATTCTTCCTAGACGATACTAATATTAGGCAGGGCGAGCCGTCTATTACCCTTAGGTATAAACTTAGGCACTTAGGAATTAAGATGACTCCCCAAACGCCATGACTAGAATCAGGATAAAATAGTACTCCTCAAAGATCGAACAAGTTCTAAATGATTATATGTTTTACCCCTTCGCCAGTTTAAAGCGTATTAATTGATTTATAGTTTCCTTTGTTTATTTGGGCCCTCATTTAAAAAAAAAATATATAATTTCTCTTCTAGTTTTGATTTTCTAAATAAGAAATTATGTTCAATAAGTAGCTCAATATGATAAGAGGTGAAGATTGTAAACCCCTCACAAGAGATTTTTAAATTTAAATATATGATTTATCATGCATATATTTAATGGGAATTTAGGACTTTGTCTTGTTTTGGCCAACAAGAGGAGATTCATGTTTCATAGATATATACCCATATAAAACTTATTTGGATAAGAGTTTGAAATTTTTTTATAAAAATAATTTATTTTTAAAAAACTTTTAGAAAAGAGCTTTTGAAAAAAATGGTTATGAATAAATGAGTATTTGAATAGTTATTACTAGAAAGACTCTTGTAATTAAAAAATTACTAGAAAGGATATAATTTTATTAAAAATAGGAGAGATGATAGAGAAAAGAGAGGAGAGAGGGTGGAAAAGAGGAAAGAGAGAAGAGATTATGTGGAGAGGAGAGATGAGAGAGAGTGTAAAAAATAAAGATAAAATAGTAATTGAACAGTGCATAAATTTTTTTACTGTTCTAGAAACTAGTTTTAATAACTTATCTAAAATCTTAATTTTAAATTATACTTTAATCTAATTTTTTTTTATAAATATAGCTGATTACTTTCAAATTTCTCTAAATTAAGATTTAAGCTAAAAGTGTTTTTAAAAGGATTTCCCACACAGGCAAATAATGTGTGTATATAGTCATTATACAAAAGACAAGCCAATTACAATATTCCCACGTCCAATCAGAATGGATCCATACATATGCAAAAGGATCAAAATGAATTGTGAATCTTCCTAGATATTATATTTTATATTAATAAGGATGATTATCATATTTGTTTCATCAAATACGGATAATAATTACTAAAAGGAGGACAAAGATGGATCATTGAACCAAGACCCATCATTGTCATGAGTAGCGGATATCTTGCATTTTAAGCACACAACCAGACCAAAGGGACCTAATTGAATGAATGCTAAGCTGGACATCATTTGATTAGACATGTCTACGCTGAATCTCATCAGAACATCTGCCACAGGAAAAAAGTAATCATGCTGCTACATTACACGCAATGATTTTGGGACAAGTTTGGACGAAACCAACAAGGTTGCCCCCAACCCTGTTCAGACTCCATCATCCCTCTGGAACCACCATGGTTCTTTTTATAAATACCTCCAGCCATGTGTAGCGGAGTCAATCTCAGAATGCGTTGAGGTAAGCTGATCATACAGTTCAGCTCACAACATTGGTTGACCTCCACTTTACAAATGGTATCCCAGACACAACTCGCCGAGAATATTCCTCGTACTGTGTTCCAAAAAACTGTCTCAGAAAGAACTCCTCATATGGTATTCTCTTGGCAAAGAAGTGCCAAACAACAGCTGCAAATGCTATAGTTGATACGGGATTGCAGAGCATTATTTGTGTGCCAACAGACCAAATGAGGAAACCGCCGTACCCTGGATGACGTATAAACTTATATATCCCATGAGTGATCAATTGGTGGCGCTCTTCATAATAAACTCTTATAACATGAGTAAAGGCTCGCCCAGCTGTTATAATTGCCATCTTCCTTATAATTTCCCCAATCACAACCATCGCGAGTCCCAAATTACTGATCGCCCATTGTTCCTTTAGCTCGGGAAATAAAGTAATCTCAATAACGTATTCCACCAGCGAAAAGAACATTGCCAGAAGATAGCTTTTGCTAATCAAAAGAGAATTAAGAGATACATTCGATCTCCCATGAACAAAAAGGGCCAAGACATATTCAGAGCTGTGAAAGAAGATGATGGCAAAGGTCATCTGAGATAACTGTCTGCAAGCTGTGGGGCTAAAGATTTCAGTCATTTTTGGTCCAATAAAGTGAATCAGCCTCTCCAGAGCAGCAACGTGATCCGTTCTAAAGTAATCCACGGTACCTCAGAAGGACTTGGATGACAAAGCTTTCTGATTAAGAGACCTGAAAAAGATGGGTAGAGTTGTAAAACTAGAATAGGAAGGTTGGTTTTGTCACCAAGAAAATTCTTCAAGAGGGTCATCTCTTAAAACATGAAAAGGGATAGATAAAAATGCAAAAGCCTAGGACACAATAAATATAACTCCGGAGTAATTTGATATAGCACAGTATAATACGATTATCCATAAGCTTAACTTCCAAGACTGATAACATATCTTCCACAATTCACATCGTTATAGTTGCTTTCATGAGTGCTCTAAGCTTCTAATCAATTCTCTTTAACTGTTTAAGTTCTTTGGTGATATGGTCACAGATAGTGTGGTGTAATATTTGAACCATCAATAAGGCTTATTATAAGTTTTGTTCTGATACAACAAAAGAAAATAACCAAAATCTTGTTGATATGGGATTCATCTAACACTTTAGAGTTTAAACACGATAGCAAAGACTAACTGAAGTCTGTAAATTCAACTTGTAAGTTGCAATTACTAACAAGCTTACAACAAATTTAAGAAAATAGCTAATAAAAATTATAAATAGACCCATAGCAGAAATAACCACATATCTCACCCTATAACAGGAAACGACCAAATGTAATTGATAGAAATTTCTCCATCACGAGGACCAAGAAATATCAAATATTTCCCCTCTCCGAGAGGCAGTAATACTATTATCTCTATATATCAAATATTCCTACAATATAAAGATATATAAAAACATAGATGTATTTTCTGTTATAGCCTCCTAATAACAGTACCAAATACAAGACATGCAAGAAACGCACATGAGAAAAAGCGGCAAATTTACTTTAAAAGCTTCAGTCTCTAGACATATTTACTACACTAATCCAGTAAACAAATAGAAAAGGACTTCACTTGCACCAATCGTATACCATCTTGACTTCTCCCAGAGAAAAGGAAATGAAATGGAGCATTGGTTCGACATATTACCAGGTCATGGCAGCAGTGGCATAAGCCGGGGGGAGGGAAGAACAAAAAATTAAGAGAAGCCATGAAAAAATTTGAAATGAAGCGATAAAATCAATTTCATCAGCAGCTACCAAAGCATTAAACACGAGAATATTACATATCAGGGACGCACCAGAAGGAAAAGAAAACCAGGAACAAGCCCGAAAAGCCCTGCAGACACCGAAAGCGGAATAAGAAGAGGAAGATCGGAGTTCCGCAGCGGCAGGGAGGAAGGAAGCGACAAGCAACGAGAATGGATGAACTGGCGCGAACTGCTCTGATCGGAAATGGATCCAGATAAGTGCAGGGGCGGGGAAAATTCATTCAGAATAAAGAAAAGAAATATAAAAACAAAATAAATTTTTTACAGTATTAGGGATCCGGATCCATGTCCATATGATGGGCCCGTGCTTGAATAGAATTTTAATAAGATCCGGTTGAGCCCCCCATAAAAAGATCTGGTTTACTTGGGCTTCATGATAGAGCCCACTTTTGGGTTGTCAATTATTCGCGATGCTGTATCATCGAGATACTTTTTCACCCATAAAAAAAATCCGTCGAACGAGGGCCGGCCTGCAAGATTTGATAATCCAAGGAGAAGGGCAATATTTCTAGGAAGACGACGTCGTAACAGCAGCAAAGGAGGCCTTCCTTCAAGAACCAATCTCGCGGGTGTGCAGCAGTCCTCCGCCCAGCCGACGGCTCCATCGTCCTCGAAAGCCTGCCAGTCGAACCACCGTATTGTACTTTGTCAACTGCGCACCCAGTCATCACTGTCCTGAGCTTCTACCTGGTGCTCTGTGCTGCTTGAAACTGAGTTCACTGTACTTATGTTCCCTTTATAAGAAACGGGAACTGGACTATAACCTCAAGCTATCGATGACGAATGATAACTTCTCTATCCTGCTCAGCTTCTAAGCCTTTTGGGACTTTCTTTTCTGGATACTGCGTTTAAGTTACGCTGAACCGGAGATACTTGTACTTTCTCTATACTCATGGCTGCCTCGTTTTCGAGAAAGCTATTGAAAGATGTTTTGCTTAAAAGGATAGCTTCGCGTCCTCTCCAGGGCTCCCGATGTTACTCTTCTGTAGCAGAGAATGTTTCTAAGATTACTCACTCTTCGAAGAAAGTAAGCTTTTTAACCTCTTTTTGGCATAAATCTATTCAAGTTCGCAACTTTTGCATATTGAGGATATTTTTTTCCTTTTCGGTCGAAGGAAGTCTTATTCATCTCGACATGCATATGTGGACATGTAGTCATCGTAGCGGTGACGTTCGCATTTTATTGTACCTATGTTTGATAAATATTTTTTTTTAAAAAAACAATCCTGGAAACCAATGTCAGAAGTGGACTTCTCCCGTCGCTTATTCCTTGTTACCCTTAGATCTTGGATCACGTTAGCGGGATCATTTGCTAAATCTGCATTTTTTTTTTCGTTTTGTAATCTAGGTTCCTATGCTGATATATATCCTTCAATAGAGTTTGTAGTTTTCATGAACGTGTAAAGTTTAGTTTGTCTGGATTTGTTTCTCTATCAGTAATTGATTGTCCATTCAACTAGATGGACCTATTCTCAAGATGTTCACTGCGGTTTTTTGTTGTGTCTTGGTTATCTTTGTGCATGATCATTGTAGCTAATTGTGTCATTTGCTTTCTCTGTTATATATTGATTTCATTAAGCCAAGTGATAGCATCAAGGATATAAGGGCAGAATAACTAAATTGATACTCAGATGCTTACTGATTTCTGAAAGTTCTTGCAATTCTGAGTATAAGCAATGCAATATAGATTTGGGGTTCTTTTTAGGCATTGTTTGTGATTAATGCTCAAGCTGCATCCTTGGATTTAAATTTCCTTTTAGGTATGGAGATTAGATTTTAATCTTTTTCTCCTTTTCCTCTTTCTTACTTCTTTAACAATTTTCCGGTCAGATCAAATGGAAGCCTTGATCAGGTGAGAAAGATTCACTTTACAAATCAGAAACGATAATGATTCCATTTCCCTTCCTAGTAATATTTTAAAATTCCAAAAATGAACTGAAGTTTGTCAAGTTGAGGTACCATTGCATGATGTGGTTGCTAAAGACTATGGCTGCTCTCTCTCTCTCTCTCTCTCTCTCTCTCTCTTCTTTTGAGGTTTTCTTGTCTTTCCTCATGTAAGGATTTCTTCTTTTTACTGGGGAAGTCTATCTAAGCTATAGATTAGTCGTATTGTACATATTACAAATTTGTGCTGGGTGTTTTTCTTTGATCAGGGAAGTTGACGGTCCTTTGTAGTTTCTTCTATATTTTTATTTTCTCTTTACAAGTTGATGGCATTTTTCTGATTCTGAAGTATTCGCTCTGATCCTTTTAAATTGTAGGGAAGGTTAGTGACAGGAACAACCCTAGGCCTTGTTATAGCCAGTGGAGCTTATGTGAGTACTGTGGATGAAGCTACTTTCTGGTACTTCATTTTGGAGTTTGAGTTAAACTTTGCATTTTATTTTACTTATCTGATTGTGCCTTTAATATGGTAGATTTCCTTTTCCTTTGGAAGAAATAAATTATTTGGCTACTCAAATACTTATTTTTTGCCAGCTGCCAACGTATTCTTCTAAACCTTTACTTTTATGGAATTCAATAAGTTATTTACTTTGCAAGAAAAAAGTGATTGATGATGATGCTTTCCCTTTTTTCTTGTTTTTTCAATCCTAGACTGAAGTTGTTCTGTCGATGGAACACAAATTTCTGATGGTCAACATACTCTATTGGGATACTTACTTAAGTCATATATATTATTTCCTTTACCTGTGCTTAAATGTCTTCCCCATGTTAAAAGGAGTTGTGTTTGGTGGAAATGTTGAGTAGATAGGGTTAGCAAGATTGTAAAAAGTATACAAAAATTTGCTCTTGTATAGAATATATTCTTACTTTTGACATGGGGAGAAAGAGATAGATAAAAGTACAAGTTTCCTTTCATTGGGCTTTGCTTTTTCTGATAATAAAATACTTAAATGAGTGATCTTAGTTTCATGTTATCTTCTTGGCAGCGGATGGCTATTCTCTGCAACAAAACTTGTGAATCCTTTTTTTGCACTATTGGACCCAGAGTTTGCACACAGGCTTGGTGTCTCAGCTGCAGCTCGTGGTTGGGTGCCTAGGGAGAAGAGGCCTGATCCATCAATCTTAGGGCTGGAAGTTTGGGGAAGAAAGTTCTCTAATCCAGTTGGTCTTGCTGCAGGCTTTGATAAAAATGCCGAGGCTGTTGAAGGTTTACTTGGTTTGGGTTTTGGCTTTGTAGAAGTTGGCTCTGTTACCCCTGTTCCTCAAGATGGAAACCCCAAGCCTCGCATCTTCAGGTTGCGAACAGAAGGGTATGAACTTGTATATTGTTTTGTACTTCAATTGCTGCTGTTAAGGCCCTGCACCTGTCATATCTTGTTAACTTTTATGATCACTTTTTGAAGTTGTAGAAAGTATTTTGGAATGAGAAAGCTTTACTTCAAATAGCCTAGACTTCTTGAAGGTTGTTTATGTATTTACCTTACCGCTTAATCAATTTATTTAATATGCAGTGCTATCATAAATAGATGTGGCTTTAATAGTGAAGGAATTGTTGCTGTTGCAAAGCGGTTGGGTGCACAGCATGGTAAGAGGAAGTTGGATGAAACTTCAAGCGCTTCAAATTCTTCCAATGATGAAGTTAAACATGGTGGAAAAGCTGGCCCTGGAATTCTTGGTGTCAATCTTGGAAAAAACAAGACAAGTGAAGATGCTGGAGCAGATTATGTTCAAGGTGTTCATACACTCTCCCAGTATGCTGATTATTTGGTGAGTGTCTTTTTCTTACATGCCTTTTACAAACAAATGAAGCTTGTTTTCCATAACTCTTATTCTTGCATGGTGAGGTCCCGTTTAGGTGATTAATGTTTCATCACCCAATACCCCGGGCTTGCGCATGCTTCAAGGAAGGAAGCAATTAAAGGATCTTGTGAAGAAGGTAGATTTAATGATGTGAAGCTTTCTCCATAGTTTCTTTATTGCATTCTTGAGATTGACTCTTGCCAAATTTGCTTCCTCCTGAAGGTGCAAGCTGCTCGTGATGAAATGCAATGGGGTGAGGAAGGTCCACCTCCATTGCTTGTTAAGATTGCCCCTGACTTGTCAAAAGAAGACCTAGAAGATATTGCAGCGGTGAGCATGTGCATGTTAATAAATTTTCTTCTTATCTCTATCATCTCAGATGGTGTATGACATTTTATGCTCTGATTATAGGTTGCCTTGGCTCTTCGCCTGGATGGACTGGTATCTTTCTTCCTTGTGACTAGTTTCAGCTCAGTGCTTGTTTTGCATATGCTTTTGCTGTCTATTTCTCAGCTTTTTCAAAAGTTTTGTAATCATTTTATAACACAGCTCACAGTTGCTTCAATATTAAAGCACATTGTGGTACTTGAGCCTGCTCACCGCACAATATTAGAGCACATTGTGTGTCATATAAGAAATATTTAATCTGATTATTAAATGGTTCTTTAAATAAAAGAATCAACGTTGAAAGAAGAAAAATACACGAGATGAGTACCAGAGTATCCATCTAAGATGAAGTGCTAGAAACCAAGTAGAAACAGGAAAGAATAAAAGAAACTTAAACATGCTGCAAAGCTCTCAATCCCTCTGCATATCTTCTAAGGGGATTCGCTTGAAAAGAACCATGAGCTGAACATCTAAGAGGGGTCAAAAGTTATTCTCTCTCGTAAGGCTTCTAATATAAACAGTAACGTGGCGGAAGATATCAATATAAATGATTTTGGACTAAGCCGCAGGGAGTAAACTGTAATCGACCCTTTTAAAAACTGATTATTCAATAGAACAGAGTACTTCTAGTGTTTCCCTTCAACAACCGTGGTAGCAGAAAGTGTCAGTTGCCCCATTTATACTAAGAGGAGAAAGTGTCAACTGCCTCAATACGTTCTGTATTTAGTTGCATGAGTAAGATAGCTGGATTCTTTTGAGTGTACCATTTCCCATTAAGGTGCTTGAATACATTTTCCACGTCTAAATTTTTCTTCTTTACTTTACAAGTATTTTCCTCTGTATAACTTCTTGTATGTGGATGTTATGATCCCTTCTCTACCCACAATTAGTTGTAAGTAAATAAAATGAGTTGCGAAAGTAAAAGAAGTTGTATTTCTCATTTTACTTGTAATGCCTAAGTGTTTGATAAGTTCATTATCCCATTCCCACTACTTCATTTTGCCTAGCAACTCATTTGTGCAATAGAGACCAGAGCAGAATACTGTGCAATTCTCACGTCATTTGCTTATGACGCATTAATTGTATCTAGATTATATCAAATACAACCATTTCAAGGCCAGAAGCTGTCAGTGCAAATCCAGTGGCTGCAGAAACTGGTGGTTTGAGTGGGAGGCCTCTCTTTGATCTCTCTACCAATATCTTGAAGGAGATGTATATCTTGACAAGGGTATGCTCATTGTTCTTGTAGTGGACATTTGCTTAAAACAACAGTGTTGAATTACAAGTGCTTTTCGTGCATGCAATCCTATTTCTGTTTAAGGCATTCTACGACCACAACTTAGGATTGTAGACAGCTGTAACAAGCAGTATGCTGTATTCAGTTGGGTATCTCTCTGGTTTTCTTGAGTTCAACATATTTCTTGGTTTAATAATCTTACTATTGTCCATTCGAGTAATTTGAACTCTAATTTTCTGTTATGTAATGAATTTTTGTTCTACTATTTACCTTTTGTGGTTAGCCTATTTATGAGTAGCCAATACCATGCTTGAAAACTTGACTCTGTTAATTCATGTTTACCAGGGCAAGATTCCTTTAATTGGCTGCGGAGGCATTGCCAGGTAAACTACCAAGCCTTAATTGTATAAAAAAGGAAATTAATTGTAGATTTCCTTCTATGAGCCTTGTATAATTATTATACTGATAAATTTTTTGTCTTACCTATAATTTAGTGGTGAGGACGCATACAAGAAAGTTCGAGCTGGAGCAACACTTGTTCAGCTATATACAGGTTTTGCTTATGGAGGGCCTGCACTTATCCCTCAAATAAAGGTATTAACCTTGGACATCTCGGATTTTATCCTCTGTGAAAGTTATTGTTTCTCATATCATCATTACTAATCTTTAATTTGAAAGTTTCTGAGCACGTAGGTGGGTATTAGAGTTAATTTAACTCGTTCATATTTTGTTGGTCCTAGGCTGAATTAGCTGAGTGCTTGGAGAGAGAGGGTTTCAAATCCGTTCTGGATGCAGTCGGGGCGGATTGTGGACGACTTTGATCCATATTAAAAGCCAGCGGTGAGGAACAAAAAATAAGTGCGGCAGTGTTACTTTCCTCTAATAATTCTTGAAGTTGCAAGGTTAATTTAAAGTTTTGGTATCATTTATTCCTGATTGAAGTTAATTACTGTTCTGTTCATGAGCTGGGCAATTGATGGACATATTCTGACTTGTAAGTTGGGTTTTAAGAATAACTCAGTCCAAATTTTCTGTAAGAAATACAATAGAGACAAATGATTCATGTTAGGGAAGCACTTCTTTGAGACTGAGGGGTGATTGAGTTTTCTGTTGGCTGTTGAGGAATACATGTTGATCAATGAAATATAAATTATTGTGTTAACTCATTTTACATTACAAGTATAAATTAGATCATATATGGTTTATCCATGAAAGATGACACTATTTTTTGTAAGAATAAGTTTTTACGTCTGAATAATCGTTATGTGAGTAAGTCGTGATTTGTGATGGGTGATAGTGGGATAGCAAGATTGTAGCAATGAATGGAAGCGAAGAGCACAAATGACTTAATTTTGACTTTTTAAGATACAGGAAAATTTCACTGAAAAAGGGAGCTTAGCTCGAATACTTTCTTGGATTGTTAGTTAATGAATTTTAAAGCTTCTTGTCAAGTAATTGATCATGAGATTTAGTTTGAAACGAGATCTTTTTTAAAATTTCCACATTCATATAATATTTTAAATTTTTCTTCCAATCCTCTCATATTGTAGCCGAGCCTACACCTCCATTCCAATAAAGGAGAATTATCGGAACTGATTGTCATTAACTGCAAATGTATTGCGAATCTGCTATGTAAGCACAATATTAACTGATAAAACCCTTCTGGAGGCTTACGAGTTACGAAAGACACAAGGGATTCTAAAATGAGTACTTTTTTAATCCAAAAGATTAAGCAAAACGAATTCAACAATCCAATAATGAATTAGCTTAAACGCTGCTGGAGTAGGAGACTACTGATACATGACAGATCTAAGGGATCCTTCAAGCAGCTTTGTTTCCTCCGCAGAAAGTGGGAACTATCATTGGCATATTTAAGCTCTCTTCCCACAACTGATTTGCTCATCTATGGTACGTTGTCTTGGCGGAAAGCACTTGTATTCTGTACCAACTGGCTATGGAGTAGAAGCTAATTGCTTCAGTTTTGCCTGTAAAACAACCCCTGCTTCATCTGCTACACTTTTCTTTTTCGTCGCAACCTGCAGTTATTTTATTTTGCATCTTTAGTTTAATATAAACAACTAGAATAGAGCGTGAACATGTCAGTTCTGTTCTGTTAATTGTTACTTTATAATCAATTGAGAACATAATGAGGATAAGATAAAGCTTCAGTCTTGTGAAAATTCCATTCATGAATACATATAAGTCAAATCATGCTGAGCAAAACGAGGGAGGTCTCCAACAAAAACCAACCTGGAAAGTTCCTAATCCTACTAGAGTAAACATTAAAGAACAAAATATTCAGATCAGAATCGTCTAACATGCTCTAAATAATGTTTTCCTGAAAGGATGTCAAAGAAACTACAAGCGCATATCATCATAATTAAAATAAAGATTTGCTACAGGAAACTTACATCAACAAGTTGATCGTAGTTGGACTTCAGCAGGTTGATTTTGCGCTCACAATAGTCTTTTCCTTCAGTCATTGTTTTCTTTTGAGAGCATGAGCATAACAAGTTAATTGGTACATAGGAAAGAAGAATAGACTACCCTTGTCTCTTATAAGCTTTAGTATAATGGGGAGAGATAAAGGATAGACAGCAAGAATACTTCTTGGCTCTATTAGTTTCAAGGGTAAATTAAATTCATTCAGCATAACAGTTTTGAAGAAAAAAACACATTATAAACGAATTTTGTTATTTCAACCAAAATAGATGAATAGTGGCCAACGATACGCAAAGAAAACTGATCATTTTTGCCAGCAATACATAATAAAAACAGCGATTCCTATCCCTTAACAGTTTTATTCTTTCCTAAGTCAGCCTCAAGCTGCCTAGACCCCTTTCAAAGTGTCCTTATATGGAACCTCATCTTATTGATCATTCTGTTTTTGTGTTTCGACAAGGTCCCTATTTCTTGTCAATGCTGATTCTCCTTTTATTTTCACTTCCCTTTGCCTGTTTTATTTGTGTACTTAAAACGATATGCATCAACTCGTTGTGCTAAAAATGTAAACAGAGCAAAGCCACAAGTTTTAGCATGCAAAGAAAAAGTGACTAACTAACCTCAATAAAGTACCCTGTTCCAACATCACCCAAAACTCTATCTGCATCATCAAGAGTGCCAGGTACATATAGTGATGCAGTAAGAGGTACCAACATCTTCTTTCCTAAGATTAGAAAAAGATAATAAAATAAAAGATCCACGATAAGTAGGCAGATGGAAAGATATGCATGGACGCATATTTAGCATTATGCAATCATGCGCAATTATGTAGATTCCTATAACTTAATATTATATATTAATAAACTTATATTGATATTATTCTAGTTGTAAACATCTCTGTAAAAAAAACCCTCTTCAACGTTTCCACAGATAGGCTCACAATCTATCACGGTCTTGCCCAAAATGAAAAAGCTCGTATTATACTATTATTCACTATTCATCTAAGCTCTCCAAAGCCCTAGATTATCCTGACACATGAACAGAAATTCCAAAAATTTCGATTTTTCTAATGGCACCCAATCAAGCTTAAGGACGAAAAGTTTCCGAGCAAACCTACTCAACGGCTTCTCCCCCCCCCCCCCCTCCTCTAATTACTCAGTAGATACTTCAGTAATTCCATGCTCACAAACCAAATAAAGCGACGACGATAAATGATTTGCAAAATCGCAGAATGCTATGAGTTATAGGCATGGCTAGATAGTGAGGATACGCATCAAAAGAGAAGAAAGTAGAGAGACCTTGAGGGCGGCGAGAGAGATCCTGGAGGGCGGAAGAGGCAATATCGAGACGGGCAGTGGCAGTGCGAATATTGTTGATGCTATCCTGAAGAAGATTCACCTCTAGATCAGCTTGTTCTTTCAGAGCCTTCAGCTGCTCTATGCTCATCTTCTCTATACCAGAACCCATTCTCTCTCTCTCTCCCTCCCTCCCCCACAATCGCAGGTTAAGCACAATACCGTCGCACACAAACCCTCGATCAATCCATGACAACGACGAGAACCACGACGCGAGTGTGACCAACACAGAGGACTGTGTAAGTCAAATAATTCTTGTTGTTTTTTTATCAAATAAGTTAAATAATTCTTCGGAAAGGCTTTATTATTATTATTATTATTATTTTACTATTTTATATTTTTTTATTTAATATCTTCAAGCCTTGAAACTAATCAAGAGCACAAAAGGTTTTCGACCGGATATTTTCTAACTCCTCTCATTTTTAATATATAAATTATTTAATTAATTTAATTAAATTAAAAAATTAATTAGATTAATTAATATAATATTTTTATCTAAAATATCCTAATTATATTCTTTAAATTTACTCTATTCCTCTATCTTTTATTATTATTGAGAGGATATCAATAAAAATAATTTAAAAAAATTAATAAATATAAAATATATCTTATATTTAAAATTAAGGATTAACTTCTTAATTATATTATTTATATTAATATTGATGATATACTATTTCGATCTTTAATATAACAGTTACATAATTATTTTAGATAGATTAAATATATTAATTATTTATAATATAGTTTAATTTTTTTAAAATATCATCTATGATTATCTTTAGATATATAAACCTGTACAATATTGATGTTTTGAAAAAAAAATTATAAATTTAAAAAATAAAATAAGATTAAAATATTTTATATGTTAGGGCAACATGCTATTAGGGTTAGGGTTTTACCATCGATACAGTGGAACATACATCATTTTTACTGTCTCCCATCTCCTCTCTGCGTTCAAATGGATCATAAGAGGCTATTAGTGTTAGGGTTTTGTCACTCCTTCAGAATAATTAAAGGCGTCTTCTACTGAGTGTTAATTTGTCTAAGAGAAGTAGGAATGGTCATTATTTATACCAGCCAAATTGTAGTCAAGAAGGGAAAGAAAAACGGGATCAGGAAACCACTAGCGGTTTCACGACAAGAAACGATCTGAGTTTTCTTCTAGGAACCACTTAGTGATTCCAAACAATATTCCTGACTTGTCCAAACAATTTTGCTGGTCCGCTGTGATATGACATATTTCAAAAACACAGTTCAAAACTCAGTAAACCACAAATATCCAGAAAGTAGGCATTTATATATTTCAATGGGGGGTGTTTATTTTGCTTTTGTGCATTTATTGCTGGGGATTTTGTGGCTATAATTTTCTTAACAGAGCTAAACACTAACGGTAATTTAAGAAATACCTAAATTTAACCAGCAAATTTCCCCAACATCTAATAGAGTGGTTTGGCAAAAATTGTAAAAAAAAAAAAGGGTCAACATACAACACCAATAATCAACAAGTTTAAAACAAGAAACCAGAGAACCAAATAAGCCGTGTTTTAATAGGGAGGAAAACTTGGGGGACAGGGAAAATAAAGAACAAAAATAGGAGAGAGTTCGAATACCCAAAACGCTGCAAACTGAAAAGTTGATGACTTCGTGGGGCTGTTTGTTTTTCAACACAACCATAATTTTAAAAAGTATTTTTAACCTAAATCTTAATTTAATTTTTTTTTTAAATAAATAGTTATATTTAAGATTGGGATCAAACTATAATTTAAAATTATAATTTTAGATAAACTTGTCAGAGTAATTTTTAAAATAGTAAAATAACTTATGAACTACTCAATTACTATTTTATCCTTATTTTTTCTTACACCCTCTCTCCTCTATCTTTTCTACTGTCTCTCATCTCTCTTCTATCTTCTTTATTCTCTCTTCTCTATCTTTTTTACTCTCTCTCTTCTCTCATATATACCTTTTAGTAATTTTTCAATTACAAAATCTCTTTTGGTAATAACTATCCAAAACTACTTTTTTTCCATAAACTATTCTCTAAAAGCCCTTTTTCATAAGTTGTCTAAAATTATTTTTTTTATAACTTTTTTTTTAATTTTATCCAAATACATACAGTAGTGTTTTAGACTTTCTAGCAAATATTGTCAAAACACTAACATTTTAAAATTTATTTTTGGTACAATGACCAATTTAGATTTTTGTAAATTGGAAATTTTTCTATTTTTTTTATTTGACCAATCTCTTTTGACACTTAAAACGCTTTTTATAACTACAACTAACATGTTGTTAGTATATTTTTTTTTAATTTTAAAATTCAAAAGCATTTTATTGAGATTTTTCCAAATTCCTTCCAAATGTAAAAGGAAAAATCCTAATAAAATATTACATAAATTCTAAAATTTTAAAAAGGCTATACGAATATATAAGAGAATAGATTAGTCATAAATATCAATTTAGAATTTTAATATTTGTGAGAAAAGACAAAAATATCCCTAAGTTGTGGACATTAATTACTCTCTAGTAATTAAATTGACAACATGTGCAATAATTTTAATAATTTCGATAATAATATTGACAACTCTTTTTAATAAGTTAGTGGTTTAAATAATTGTATTAGGTTACGGAGCATTAACTACTTTAATAATAAAATTGACAATATATGTAATGATTTTAACTATGTTACTAATAAGGTTGACTACTCCGTTTGATAACTTAATGATGCATAAGTATTAATTATATTAATAACAAAATTAATAATACATAATAATTTTAACTATTTTAATAATAAGATTAACAATTCTCTTTAAGTTTAGGAGTAATTTTGTCTTTCTTATAAATATTAAATCTCAAATTAATACTTATGATCATTATATCCTTTGATATTCGCATGCCTATTTAGAGTTTCATGATTTAAATAGTGTTTTTTGTTGTTGAGATTTTTCCAACGTAGAATTACTTCTCCACATTTAAACGCATTAAATGAAGAGGGAGAATAGGAAGAAACTTAGAAAAGAAACACATAGGTGCGACTTACCACTACTACTTTGTCTGTCAGAATATCACGATTTTGTTGATTAGAAATATTGCTTAAGTGGTAAATTTAATAGTAGTAATCAGGGTCTGCAAATGTATAAGTACATAGTGTTAAACAATATTTACCTTCATATTTATCTAATACATATATAAGTTATTTTGGTTCTACCCTTTAAGGTATTCGGATAGATTTAATCTTCAATATCTAATTACAAACAGTACTAATTGCTACTTCACCGCTTTTGTGCAGGGAGTGGAGTTGCAACTCCATTGATCATTCTTTTGGCTGCTTGAGATAAGATGGAACCCCTTCTTCAAACACGTAGGAGAGAGAGTGTTGGAGATAATAGACACACGAGTCTGTTGGAGACATCACAAGTTGTCGTGTTTGTGAGAGTGAGACAGAGACATGTAGGAGAGAGAGAGTGTGAATGCCACCCAAAATGGCACAACCATATTCAAGCTCTGACTTGCATTTGCCTTCTCCTTCTGACTCACAAACCTCAACACAATTTTGATTCCCAGAATGAGCATGCTGTTGTAGATGCCTCTTGCCATTTTCACTCCTGAAACCAATTTCAAACTCATCATATCTTTGAAGACATCAATAAAATAAGATTCAAATAAGTTGAACTCACCCCAGAAACTGCATTCATTCTGTGACATGAAATGCATGCCAGAGATCAACATCGAAGCTGCTAAAAGCCCCACAAGGGCATGAACACAAGAAGCTTTTTCCATCTTCAGTTTTTCAAACCGAGGAGTTGCACAAATGTTCCCAGTTTTGGGAAGGACTTACGAATGGCCATGTTTATATAAGGTCCTCAAAGCCTGTAGAACACGGTCAACAATGATGGCTCGTTGACATCTCCAATTATATTAGGCCAAACGTTTTTAACATAACAGCAAACAGAATCTTGTTTATTTATTTTTAGTCAACTTAGTAGCGTCATTATATAGTTGTCCTTGAAGGGCACGGTTTTAACAACCATATTGTTGTGTCTTGCTGAGTACGCTGTCAACTCTCTTGTTCTTGGGTTGACTGAAGCTGTTTAATAGAGTTATTTGTTTTACTTGTTGAGTTTTAATGGTATTAATCACTGCAGAAAAGTGCATTTGTGTTATAAACTATTGAACACATTACTGATAAAAGTCATACAGTAACCTTTATACACCCCAAAAAAATATGTTAATGTAACTGAATCTCAATCTTGTTTGGCCAAACAAGAGAGAAAGAGAGAATGCCAGCAGCGGTGACAACTAAAAAGTTAAATGATAAATGTTTTAACTCAGCTTATGAGCTGTTGGGTAAATCTTGTCTTGTTCATACAATATCCCAACCTACAACTTCACACTTTGTATATTCGATCTATTTCTGGACTATGTTGCACCGTCAGAACAGAAATGTAAATTAACCATTCATCAACCTTAGAGCACAATATACAAATGAATCCGTCCTAAGATAAATGTCATGCGAATAAGATGAATGAACACAGAAATACTAGCAAATTTTACAAGTGATTATATGGGTAACCGAATACTCACCTGACAACATTTCTGATAAAAGTTGTTCAAGGAAATTTGTTGGGCTTCATACAATTTCACAATTGTTCCCAAAAGCAAAAAGCTGCTCGCTAGTTTCAACTTTTTAAACACCTCAAAATAAACCAGCAACTTTACCAACATTTACCGAAAGCCTGCAATTCTCAGGACATATGGATGATAAAGATTGTTGGACAAAATGTTTGCGCTCACGGTCTAAATCACGATCAGTCTGAATGGCAACATACCTCAAAACTCCTGCATGCTTCAATATAAATCCTACCATTTCACACTCTGTCTGAGCAACGTAAGCTGTGAAATTCCAACACCTTCAGGTGTGATGAAATACAAGGAGGAACGCCAGTTGCTTCCATCCGCACAGCATCGTCATCCTCGTCGTCATCATCGTCATCATCTATATCAAGCTGGCCAGACACACGTATGCGTATATAATTTACAAAACTGACAGAAGAAAAGCATATATGCAACACAACACCAAATTTAACTTTCAAACCTGTAAAATTATAAGAGTTTCAAGTTTGGGGAAGTTTCGGAGACAGTTTACAAAAGTAGGCCAATTTTTATATTTTAAATAAGCAATTTGCATGTGGTTTAAATTTTTAAATGTCGGAACATCATCTCTGAGGAACCAATCATCCTGCATGAAGAAAAGAGTAAGTCAAACCAAAAGAATTTGGATATAAAATCTGGTCAGGAAAAGAAACAATATAAAAATGCTCATCATAGGTCATTCATACCCCACATAAGCTCAGAAATGCAACATTAGAAAACATTCCTATTGGGAATAGAAATGGTACTGGATCAAATGAAACTGTAGCAACATCTGCAGAAACCAAATGATCAAGCCTTCCAATGTAGAGCTTCGGCTTTGGATCCTCATCAGGCATATGCAAAGACTCTAGGAGCAATTCTTCAAGACGAACACAATTCGAGAGAAGAATTGCTAAACATTTAGATTTCGAAAATTCAACATGCAGCAGATGCAAGGCTCTAAGCGAAGGCAAATTAACAGAAGAAAGATTACTCAGGATCACCCCAAACAACTTGATGACCCTGATGATTTCGCGGGAATTTTAGGCTCCTCTACAAAAACCAGATCAAGATAATCAGGTTTGCTCCTGATCAGTGCATTAATCCAGACGTTAACCTTAACAGATGGCACAGTAAGACGCTCAGAAACTGGAGGAAGAATTCAAGACTATGAAAGTCAGAGTCGTTAAAGTGAAGCTTGACAGAGAGCCATAGTGATCTCCACCTCCTCGACAAGAGGCTCGTGGCAACGACATCTTTAGTGTGAAGAGATTCAGACGAGAGAATGAGCAGAAGCAACGAGTCAGGTAACCCACTGATTATATCGCTCATTATTACGAGTCAGGTAACCTGAGGTTGAAATCAACTTCACTGATTAATACATAGTAAACAGCGTATCAAAAGGATGCCGCGCAAAAACATTAAATAATCATAGCTCTTGAAAATATCAGAGCGAAAACGAAAATTTGCAGAAAGAGAGAAACAGAGAACTATAATCATCATTTCACCGGAAGGGATAATATATTGAAATGATAACGAAGGTTACAGATTTCATAGGATGATAATCGAACATGTTATAAGGTTGAATTAATTAGGTGATTAGTGTTAATCACTAGTGTCTAGATAACCCTAAAATTCTATATAAAGGGCTCTAATATATAGGTTTGTGTGTGGGATAGTAAGATCCTCGCCATAGTGAGAGAGAGGATAATTTGGGTCTCTCTCCACAAAATCTTATAGGTTATGGGATTAGTTCATCTCCCTCAAGTGAGGGTAGATTAGTGTGTAAACCCAAGTGGGTTACCATGATTGTATGAGCATGTAGCTCATGAATAATGCATATGATTTTTTATCTTTCTTCTCATTATTTTTCTCTAATAAAAGTTAACATGGTATCAGAGTAGGTTTATTGAGCCCAAATAATTTAATTCTTGAATTCTTGCCGAGTTGGTGAAGCCCAGTGCATAATCTTGTTCTAACGCTGCCGTTTTAACAAAGTTTCTTGATTCACCACCGTCGTCTCTCCGATCTTGGCGGTGAAAATTGTAAGCATGATAACCCACGGGTCCTAGGTTTTCGGCCGTCGTCGCAGTGGCTCCTACCAATCGTGGAAATCGATCTTCGCCATCGTCACAGAGTTAAAAAAAAAAAAAGATCTACTGTCATTCGACGGACTTCAACCAGATATTCAAGCACACATTCAAAAGACAGTCGGATGCCTGGTTTTCTTTCTTTCCCCCTTTGGGCCACCAGTTTAAATTTTCTCGCAGTTTCCGATTGAGTATGTGGCGATCGAGCATGGCGAGCCTCCCTCAGGATCTGATCGACACTATCCTCTCTAGATTGCCAGTCAAATGTCTGCTGCGTTTCAAATCTGTATGTAAGAGGCTTCGTGCTTGTAGATCCTGATTATGAATTAGCTGTGTGGAATCCATCAACTGGTTTGTACAAGCGAGTGTCTGGGCCGTCAGAATATTTCCCTTACTTTAAAAGCATAGGCTATGACGCCTCCGATGATGACTACTTGGTAGTTGTCGGAGCGTGTGATCCAACCGTTGCTGACTACGAATACGATTTCCAGTTTTTCCCCATGAAAGCCTATTCGTGGAAAAGAATTGAGGGTACCCATAATTTTCCCTATAAGAATCCCACGTCTGACCCTAGAGCAGGGTTGTTCTTGAATCAAGCTATTCATTGGCTGGCCCTTCTCAAAGATACCAAGGTTTAATTGATTCTTGCCTTTAGTGTAACACAGAAGAAGTTAATTGAAATTCCTCTGCCTGATGATTTCTTTGAAGCCCTGAAATTTGTTTATCTGGGGAAACTGGGAGGATGTCTCAGTCTATCTATTCTTGGGGACCACGAAGTTGAACATGAAATATGGTTGATGAAGGAATATGGAATGAAGTCATCTTGGACTAAATTCATTGTTGTATCAGTTGAGATTCCTGGTGACTACAGCTTCTTCCCAATATGCTTGACCAAAAGTGGTAGAATTGTTGGATCACATTATTCAGATGGTGGCAAAGCGTTGGTGAAATGCAACGACGAAGGCAAAGTACTAGAGTACTGTGAATACAATGATTGAATGCATCAGAATAACGCCATTGTATACACAGAGAGTTTATTTTTAACTCCCTAGTGACAGTGAAGAATTGTCAGAAGACGAGCAACAAGAATGAACAAGGAGTGAATAACAAGTAAACATTGAGGAGAATGGTATTAATTCAAGGCCACGTGTTGTGCATTTTCCTCATATGTCAAATTCAATGCAAGATGCTGGTGGCATGGTGGGAACTTGTCTGAAGCATGGAAGCAGGTCTGAAGCAATTGGTGGGCCATGATTCATGCTTACAATATTCATGATGCGTGGGAATATGATGAAGAGAGACAACTTTATGTTGAAGAAGCACTTTCAAGTTCTGAGAGAAGAAATTAGTCTGCACAAAATATCTGTGAGGATAGAAAGTTTTGAAGAAATTTTCATATTGTATTTTGTAAAATGAAAGTGGTTTGGTTTAATTCACCTTACTCCCTTGTGTGTTGTGTTGGCAAGTTGAACACCTAAAGTTAAGGGGTGTCAACTTGAGCGGGGTGTTAGAAGGTTGAATTAATTAGGTGATTAGTGTTAATCACTAGTGTCTAGATAACCCTAAAATTCTATATAAAGGGCTCTAGTATATAGGTTTGTGTGTGGGATAGTAAGATCCTCACCATAGTGAGAGAGAGGATGACTTGGGTCTCTCTCCACAAAATCTTATAGGTTATGGGATTAGTTCATCTCCCTCAAGTGAGGGTAGATTAGTGTGTAAACCCAAGTGGGTTACCATGATTGTATGAGCATGTAGCTCATAAATAATGCATATGATTCTTTATCTTTCTTCTCATTATTTTTCTCTAATAAAAGTTAACAGAACACTAACCCACTGAAAGTACAGAACACCCAACACCGGCGAGGTCCGATCAGCTTTAGACGGCACGAACTCCTGAACTTCAAATAGCAAGAAATTCCTTCAGTGAGAAACAGCTTCAAATAACTCCAATGAGCGAGAGGAAAACTGAGCAAAGAAGCCAGAGTTATTTTTTTCCCTCAGAGTAAAACAGCAAGGTAACATAACTATTTCAAACTCAGAAATCAACAACCATTGCCATACATATCGTGACCGAGAGAGCAAGACCTGTGGCTTTTTCTTCCCAGATTGTTAAAGGCCGTGGTTAACCCTTGTTCGAATAGGATGAAAAGTGGGGGAGAAGGATACTTAAAAAACAGATTTTTGTTTTTAAAAATAAAAAACTTGTTGAGCAATTTATTTTCATTTAATTGTTTTCCAAAACAAAAAATTGAAAGCTATTTTTAAATATAAATGATTAAGAACAAGTTTTAAATATTTTGTAAAACTATTTTTTTTTTATATTTAATATTTTAGATTTTAAAAAATGACTTAATATTAAAAAATTTCTTACCACAATATGTTGTAGCTATTGACAACCAATATTATAGACCACCGGTAACGATTGCCTTGATAGCAATGACAGATGACTCCCGTCATCATCAATTGCCATAGTTGACATCAGTAACCACTATTATTGTTCATCATCACCTGACGACGGCTTACTATAACCACTACCATTGACGTTGACCCTGTCTGTCGTCACCATTGACTGCCACCACCGTTTGTCGTCACTTGATGATGGCCAACAATGATCACATTGTTGCCGTCATCGTCATCACTATAGGTGACCCCCACTCGACAACCACAGCCGTCGTTTGTTGTCACCTGCAGTCACCTAACAATTTTTTTTAATTCTCAAAATTAGTTTTAAGAACAATTATTTTAAATAAATTTTTATATTTTTTATTTTTAAATACATTTTTTAAAAATAATTATCCAAACATATTTTTTTATTTTTTTTGTTTCTAGAATTTGTTTTTAAATATAGTTTTATAAAACTATTTTAAGAACAAAAAATAGAGAATAGAAATAAACAGGCTCATGCGATTGTGTCGGCCATCGACGAGGGTGGTTGCCATTGATCGGCAACTAATGTGGTGGCCCTCATTTTCAGACAACGACATTGATCGGTCATCATCAATTGATTATAGTGGTCGTCACCTTTGTCGAGTGACAACGAATTGTCGTTGGCTGTTATCAGGTGACGATGAATGGCGATGGTGATCGACGGTGTTGGCTAAAGATGGTGGTAGTAGTCGTCATTGGCCAGGGTCAGGTGAAGACGAAAAATAGTGGTGGTTGACGACAGCAACAATGGTGATAGACATCAGCCGACTGTTAGGGCGATCGTTGCTAGGGGTCAATGATGTTGAATTTTAGAGCTGATAACATGTAGTGATAAGAATTTTTTTAATATTGGGGTACTTTTCTAAAATTAAAATAAAAAATATAAAAAACAAAATAAAGTTTTACAAAATATTTAAAATTTATTGTTAGTTTTCTATTTTTAAATACAATCTTCAATTTTTTGTTTTGAAATTTTTTTAAATGAAAACAAGTTGCGAAATAAGTTTTCTTTAATTTTTTTTTGTTTTTTAAAACAAGAAAACTGTTTTTAAAAACAAAAAACAGGCCATAAGTTTTTCTCTGCTTCGTTTGAATCAACTTAAAATAAGTATTTTTATTTCACATGTAAAATTACTTCTCCACATGGAGAATAGAGAAAGAGGAAAACTTGGAGGGGATAAGAGGTGCGACTTAACTTACGCACGACTTACCAGTTACCATACCCGCACTACTTTGTCAGAATATTCTGAGATTCATTGCCGTTTCGAACTCGGGCTTGAGGAATATTCTGACTTTGGTGAATAGAAATAGTGCCTTAATTTGCTTCTTCTTTTTTTCTTGAGGGGTAAATTTAATTTGTTTTTAATTATTGATTTTAATTTCTTAAGATATTATATTCTATTACGATTTTTAATTGTGAATATGTAAATTTCATTCATTATAAAAATAGAAAATTATCTAGTTTGATTTTTAAAAAGAAAATATATTTTTGCCGAATTACTTAACTTTCAAATATAAAAATATATATTTTAAATAATCTAATTTTAAAATATTTTTATAGTAGTAATTTTAATATAATATTTTCCTTGAATTTTAATAGAAATAATGATGTAAAATACTTAAGAATATTGCTGTCATATTAACATTAATCCATTTCCTTTTTCTTTACATTTTTTTTCTACCTAAAAGAAAAAGGAGTAATAAGTTGATAACATTATTTTTCAATCTTCTCTTTTCTTCGTTATTTCCTCCTCTACTTTTTACCAACATCCAAACATATTATTTCTGTAACATTGAGTGTTAGTATTATTTTTGCAGACTGCACTCTCGAATCGAATTCGTCACATAGTAAGAAATCATGAACCCAGAAATTGGGTTGGATGTAAGAAAATTGAGTTGGTTGTAAGAATTGGTCTCAAATTGTTTGGGGTCAGATTTAGAAGATATGAAATAAACTTCAGCCTAGAAAGCTTATATAACAGATCTAAGAGCTAAGTCTAGGCGTGCGCGCATGGTCGAAGTACCATTCATTATCTTCAACCATTGCAACATAGCCACACATGTTGACTCCATTTATTAAAAACATACAATTACTGTGCCACTTAATTTATAGGGATTATTTAATGAAGATACAAGAATACTACTAACGCTGTTTCTTTATCTCGGTGAATTGCTTCTAAGATCATCTAATTCATAACCCGCCCACGTGGGGACAAGTTCATTCAAATATGATGAGAAGTTAGAAAGCATACAAAGAGAAGTGATGTCAATCAACAAATGAAGATTATCTGTACAGTAAAGATGGGGGGCAAATTGTCCTAAACACTCAACAACGCCTAAAATCTCCTTGTCCTGCCAAGCAATCCCATTCCATTTCCTGACAATGCACAAGACAAAATGACCTTTGATTTCTACAAGGTTCCCGGTCATAGATAATACCTCCCTCCCAATCCCCACTAAAGACTTGTGTAACACAGCAATGCCCGATGATTGGCGGAAACTTTACGCTGCACAAGAACGTTTCCGATCTTTCAGGCATCAATCAGGGTCTGCAAATGTGATCAGGCCAAACAATCTATTCGTACATAACATCATACAATATTTACCTTCATATTATCTAATATATGCTGAACGCATACGGACTAATAAAAAACAACATATAAAAGTTACATTATTATCTTAGTGTCCATATAAACACTAGAAATCCATGAATAAAATTATCGAACTGAGACACATTAACTCAGCCGCTTTTCTTCAATGTTTAATTCCAAACAGAACTAAACGCAAACTCACTGGTTTTTCTATTGAACTAGCGGATCCAATCCTATTTTCCCAACATTGTCCATATACTCTTCTTCTATTATTTCTTCTTCTTCTAATCATACTATATACAATCATCTTAGTTCACATATTATTTCAAACATAATAGAAGCCGATATCATCACTTCTCCTCATACCACCTTCAAAGTAAGTTCAGTATTCGGTATGTATCATCACCTTTAAACAGCTTAACCAAAATTCTTGATGCCCTAAAGTGAACATTAATTCTAGTTGCAAGTTTAAAGTACCAAATCAGAAGATATGTACATCAATCAGCACGAGGAAAGCCTTACCAGTATCGGAAAAATAACAACTTACATTGAGTGAATTTGGAACATTTAACAAATTGACAATTCAATCGAGCTGAAAATTTTCATTACTTTATTTCCACTTCACTGTAACCATCAATATATCAATATACATTTACAGAGAGCTGCACTATTCATAGGCCATTAATAGTGTAAATCCTATTGGAGTCCGTGCAATTTTTTATTCTTCCAACATTTCTTCATTAATTTCATTGAGCTTTGTGTAATGAATATCGAAACTGCAAAGATAAATATCTAGCAAAAAAGAAAAGAGAATAAAAAGAAAAGAAAGGTGCCACAAAATCTTAGAAGTCTCTCATCATTCAAATAGTTCCTCCCCTTTCCATCATTTGCTACCTTATATTTGCATCTCAGATTCAAGTTGGATATGGGTCATGCAAAATAATTTAACGTCGATAGTCCAAAACATATCAGTATGTCTCATAATAAGCAATCAGAAAATGAAACTCTTCCCTCTGTAAATCTTGACCAATATTAACCACCAAAATAATATTTGCCTGACGCCGATAATTGAACAGTATAGTAAGTCAATAGCAGAAGAGAAGTACGAGGGATAGGGAAAGAGAGTTTCATACTTTGTATATGCGATCTATTTCTGGACTATGTTGCCCCGTTAGAACAGAAATGTAAATTAACCGTTCATCAACCTTAGTGCACGATTTACAAATGAATCAGTCCTAAGATAAATGTCATGCGACAAGAATAGAACATATTAGTGGAGGGAAACTACTTACAGCTTCAATCCAAATCTTCTTGCATATTTCCCCACCCTCGTTCGCTACTCTCCTGAGTAGACTCACGTGAGCCAAATGGATATCGCAATGATATCCTAAAAGTCCTCTGAACCGGTCTGTTACCCCCTCCGCTACTGCTGGCACTGCCAATAGATCTCCTCCCCGCATTAGCATTCCCATGGGACCTGTGGGCTGGGTTCTCATGATCGGGGTCATCGGTGGGCAACTCATATCGACATACCGGGCAAGAGTTGTGCAGTTCTAGCCAAGGAAGCAGGCACTCGTAATGATACACATGCTTGCAAGGCATTTGCTTTACCTGGGTACCCTTCTCGAACTCATCCTGACATACCGCACACTGGTTCATTTCCGAGTTCAACAATTCATCAGTGACAGTAACAGTTGGAAGATTCTGTACAGCAGTTTTGGAGGCAGGTGGGGAGCCATAACGGTTTGGGTCGTTCTCCGCGAGCTGCTGTATCAATTGCTCCAGGCCAGGACCAAGAAAGTAATCGCCAATGTTTGTGGGTAGCCGAAACGCTTGTTCATGAGGATGATTGATCTCGAATTGGACGTTCGCACCATCAGCCTGAAGATCTCGAAGGTGGTTCTGGAGGAAATGAAAAGGGTCGAATATATCAGCATCAACGGAATCTGGTCGAATCCTGGAGCGAGAAGCAGTGGACAATAGAAGGGGAAGGAAGGATAGAGGATCAAAGCCAAAAGAGGGCTCTGTGTCTGCAAAAGGGTTAGGGTTTTCGACTTCTTCAAGAAAGCCTTGCAAGCAGAATGGACAGAAAGGGTCGAAAGAATCGGATGCGGGAACATTGACTCTGCGATCGCATTTGTAGCAGAAAAAAGGTTTTGTTCCGCCGTCATGATTGATTCCACCGGAGGAAGACATGTTTGCCAGTGAGAGAGATGGGGCGAGAGAAGGGTGAATTACTTCGGCGAAGTTCCTCGGAACTTCCGCTAAAAAAACCCAAACGCCTTTGTTTGGCAAAAAGAAACAGGAGAGAGAGAAAATCTTCCCTTATAAATAGTGAATATCTAGATTTATAGATTATGGATCATAAATATAGATTATATTATTATTTCTCTCCCCATGTTAAAGAAGTATGTGATTTAAATATTACTAAAAAAATGCATTTCTTTGGTAGAATCTGGAGTCATTGATTAATTACCAGTTGTGCAATATGACTCATAATCTCAGCAAAGGGACCGTGTATTATTCAAATATTTCTTGTCTGATTTTATTGTTTAGATTATGTATCAATAATTGTTCATTCTGTCATATAAAGAAATATTCACAACATAATGTTCAATACTATAATTTATAACTATTGATATACATCATTTTACATCTCATTATCTCTAATTCACAATATTTTGTGATATTAAAATAGATAATTAATTTTTTTTACCTTAAATAGATAATTATATATGGACTTAGCTCATTAACTGGTAAAAAAGATATAGACTTAAAACATAAATGGAAATATTTTGATGCATTTTCTGTTGATTATTAATTAAAAACAATTAGTTTTTTATGTAATAGTAGGATATTGAGCATTACTTGGTCAAATTAACCTCTCCCAATATATACACTCTCACAATTATTAAGAAAAATTGAATCGTTTTTACCCAATCAATTTTATTACTTTTTTTTATTATACTCCCCTTTCCTTTTTATAATATATAAGTAATTAAATTTGTTCAAAAAATTAGTTAAAATTTGTTAAAGATAATAAATATATAAAAATTATAATTTTTTTAAAGTATTTTCATTTATGTAAAAGTTAGAAAAATATATCTTATAAAAAAATAATATGTACATTTTAAAAATTGCATCTTAGAAAGAGCAACAGGAGAGTATACTGAAAGGAATTCTCTCCAACTAGTGAACAACGCAATTCTTCCTGGAGAAAGATGTATCGAGTGATTATTTTCGATTGTTTGATATATATTCATATATATATTTGTCGACAATTGTTTAATTATATTATAAAAAAAATAAAAATGTGACTTATTTTAAGTTGACGCAATTGGAGAGAGGAACAAAAGATTATGTTTACGATGTGCTCCAATGAAGAATTCAAGATAGTGGTGTGGTGTGGGTGGAGCCACAGATCTGCTAATAAAATTCTGGGGGATGAAAATGATACCTTGGGTTGGGTCCCGATCGGAGAAGGCTCATTTTCCTCCTCTCAATCTCTTCTCTTCTCTCGTCCCTCTAATTTATTTCTCAGGAATCTCATCCACATAATATACACACACACAGAGCATGCAGTCTTCTTTCTCGTTTTCCTCTGCGTTTCACTTTTCTTTCTCAATCCACACATGGCCTATTCACCTTCGATATGCAACAGGCCACCCCTCTTTACACTTCATACGGTTACCTCCACTTCCGTTTTTTTCCCTCCCTCCTCCGTTAAGATCTCCTTTGCCTCTTATCCGTGCCTGAGAACAAGACTGAGGCTTCCAAATTCTTATACAGTTCCTCAGTTTAGGGTTACTTGCGCTGCCGGTATTGCCGAGATCAATGAGACCCAGTTCTCCGACACTGTCTTAAAGGCAGACCGTCCGGTTCTCGTTGAGTTCGTCGCTAATTGGTGCGGTCCCTGTCGTCTAATCTCTCCCATTATGGAATGGGCTGCTCAGGTCTCTCTCTCTCTCTCTCTCTCTCTCTCTATGTATATATATATATCGCTAATTTGGATTCGGACGTAGCATTTTTGGCATTCGCAGTCCCGAACATCTAAGATGAGAGCATGAGATTGGATCATCTCTTTTAAATTCATGTACAGAGAGCAATTTAGCTAGATATACCCACTTACTTACTCATGATTTTTGTGCTTCTGGTCAACCGCCATCTTGGATAGGAGATGGAGCTTGCTGAGGAGTGTGCTTTTTGAGCTCTTCTGTTGTTTTTTGTTTTGCCCTTTGTTAATTATTGTTTGTATCTGTTAAGAATGGTAAGATGGTACAGCGACCAAATTCTAATGGGGCAAATGTGGTTTTTTGTTTGGGGTTGGGGTGACGTTAGTTATGCTACACTGTCAGAATTTAGCTTTTGTTGTGTGGGCAAGGCTTCCATTCCTCTGCATAAGGGAGATCGCAACCGAAAATGCTGAATTGCCTCCATGGCCCCATTGCCGCAGTCAATATCTTCTGATGTGATCACTTGATCCCTCAATGAGTCTGAAATGAGTAGTCTTGGTTGGAAAATCAAGGAACAGAATTTTGCTAGTTCTTACAAATGATAATTTCTAGAAGCCTTCTTCTTATCAAGTGTTTGTGTGGATCTTGATTATTCTTAACTGGATTAAGTTATAACTTGCAGGAATATGGAGACAGATTGACAGTTGTAAAGATTGATCATGATGCAAACCCAAAATTGATAGAAGAGTTTAAAGTTTATGGACTACCAACTCTAATGCTCTTCCAGAATGGGCAGGAAGTTCCAGAAAGCAGGAGGGAAGGTGCTATTACAAAAGTAAAACTTAAAGAGCATCTTGATGCTTTGTTGAATTCCATATCTGTTACATAGTCATTTTTGTGGTTGTAAGTATTATAAACTTTGTTCATTCTGAAGTCCGACCCACTCAGAGAAGTTTGCAGCGCATGAGCAGATATCTTCTTCTGTTCTTATGAGGGTATGAAACAATGTTATAGGCCCTTGACATTTCTGGTCACTTGTATAACCTAAAGGTTCCATTGATTTCCCTTTCGTTTGTTCCATTAGAAAAATCTTGATACTGTGCCAAGCACCAGGGTAAGAAAAGTTTTTGATCAAGTTGGATGGGTTGCCAAAATTGCCAAGGTTCAAGTGTTTTGTTTTGCTATATGCGTACATGGAAGTTGGAAATGAATCACTAATAAAGCTTGTATTATCTGTTATCTTCCCTAGGTCATTACTAAATGTGATGTCATGAATGCTTGATGCAGTTTCAAATTATCAATTATGCTATTCCAAATGTTACTGAATTACCCAACAATTTAATCAATTTCAATTGTTAATTTTGGTTTAACGGAAAAACTTGGTTTCAACTTCACGAGGTTCCAGCCAAAAACAAAGAAATCCACAACCACATGGCTGAGGCCCGCTTGAGTTCCATTGTCAACTAACACATTTTGCTTTGTTTATCTGACTTCGTTATTTATTGGCCAAATTGTATCTGCCTTCCTTAACAATTCCAATTTTCCATGATTGATCACAATGGCTCATTTTAGTTTTACACAACGCTTTTTCATATTTGCTACCAAATGCATGACATCGAAAAAAGGCATAAAAGTAATAGGAACCTGTCTCAACTTATCCGTGTGTGCGCGCTCCGAGGTTTAATGGATGTTTTGATGGGCTAGAAAATTAGGAGTCAAATGAACAATGAGATGGATAATCTATTATTATTAAACTAACAGCAAATAGAGAGGGGGGGAGGGAGAATCAAATTGAAAAACCTCAATTTTTTGAGAACCAAATTGAGAGAAGAAATCCCTTTAGAGCTAAAGCATTAAACTTAAAATTAAACTTAAATACTGATCCCCTCAGCTCTCGACAAAATAAAAGAAATGAAGGAAAAAGAATTGGCTTTCATGCCAATCATTCCATTACCAATGGCATATACAATCCAGTAATCTAATTCCAAAGTTTCGATATTACATTTAAAACCGAAACAGCTTGGATCGAATGAAGCATACACTACTTCCCCCACAAGGCATGCTAGCTACCAAGAAAAGGGAAAGTAGCTTCCCAGCTTGTATAAATTTGCTCCATAATGCAGCATCGAACAATCAATAAACACTACAAGTTGCTCCCAGAAGCTGAAACCTCAGCACAGCAAACAGGGCAAACCTGCACCACAAGGAGTCATGTATTACACCATAGCTATTACACTACGGGAACTTCTAGGTAAAATCATTGATATAATCTCCCAAAGGTATTATACTTGCCACAACTGCAAAAGCTTTGGTCTAGTCCATCCAAAATCTTAAAACGTATTCAGTAACTGTCATCTTCAACATATAATTATGTCCTTTATTGCTTAATTAAATCTTTAAATATTATCCATCATTTGACATGCATATTTGGGAAAGTGAGTCTCATTTAGCACCAGAAATTTAGACCCAGTCACTCAGGTTTTAGTACGAAGGATGTTTTACTATCCAAGTTCAACTCTAAGTTATTTTAGGAAACCCTACGTAGGCCAAGGCTAACCATCACAGCAATATGTATACCCGTTAACCCTCTTAAAAGAGTGACAATAAGAACGATCCAAAACCCAAATATTAGAAGATGCATGTGGAAATTAGAAACTACTGAAGCTGGATTTCTAACAGCAAAACAACAAGCCATTCTCAAAGTAATACAAATAATGTGACAGCATCTATACAATACCACATTTAATGTACAGAACCAAAAATGCATCATGTAGGCAAAGGACAGAACCATACCTTGTTTATTTTCAACCAATTGTTAATGCACTCAGGATGGTACAAATGTTTGCATGAAAGTGCAGTCAAGGATTCACCATCCTCATAATCCACCCGGCAAATGACACACCTAAAAAAGGACCAAAACAATCAGGTAAAGTGGTATATTGTAAATAACAGCTAAGGTTAGAAGTAAAAGAATTTTACACATACGAATCATTACTTCCATGCTGATCACTTCCCATCTTGTACTTGACTGAAGGCAAAGAAGCAATAGTATCAGTAGAAAGACCTCTGCTCTCAGTTCCAACAACTTCACCCAATGCCAGGAGTTCCTGATATAATTGAAGATTTGAAGGATGCTCTTAATATGGAAGTACATTATAGAAACACTTTAAGGATGCTCTTAACTTCATACAAAAATGCAGTGCAAGCCTGAAAATTTACCTCATATGAAAGTTCATCAGGATCAACATCCTCCCATGCATCCTGCAGAGCCATATGGTTGATGAGAAACTTCTATAGAATACATCTCATTAGCAACAATATATTAGCATACACTAGAGTCAGAGAAAAAGCTTTGGATGACCATCGTGAAAGAGGTTTAAAAGGTCATCATTAATGGCCGCAATGATGAAATGTAGCTCTTGAGAGAATCCTAGAGACCTGGGAAAAAGCGGACAGTGGCTGGAAAGATAATTGATCACCAAAAATAAATAAATAAAAAAAGGTTGCAGGACTTAAATAAAAATAATCCAGTGAGACCATACAAATTCTGAGTTTCTATAATGTACCTATTTTCTTCCTCAATAAAATTTCTTTTTAATCCAAAAAAAAACAGCTAAATATGAAAAATAGATAACCGAACATTTATGACTGAACAACCAGTCAATCATCCGCATTGCTCACATTAAAATTAAACAATGAAAGTCCAACCAGAGATTCCTGGTCTTGAAAAATTCGAAAACACTAGTCTCCATCAGCATCAAGTCTAGAATGGTATTCAATTTAATGATTGGGTTACCTTAGATTCAAAAACCTTTGATCCTTAGATTCAAAAACCTTTGACTTTAAAGCAAATTCAAGAGATTCAAGAGTAATGCAAACCAGATCCAATTATTATGTATTTTGAATTTGGACCAAAAAACACAGTGCCTCAACCCATACCAACCAAACCATGTACACCTGACTACCCTGTGAAGTGATAAACCTACTTTGATTCAGCTATTACAGACCAAGACTTCCACAATCTTCATCCCCACAACCATAGTACCATTTTTTTAAAAAACAATCAAGAGGAAAGTTCTTCCTAGTTAAGGAAATGGGGAGGAATGGTGAAGAATGGGATCAACATGGGAAATCAGGCTTGCTCTGCGTTAATTGAAGATTTAATGAGGATTCCTTAAACTTTTTTAGTTAAAGATTATATCCTCTGTTGGAAAGCATATTATTTCTTCCAGTTTATTGCCTGTCAGACTGCTACATTATTTCTTAGGAATGACTGTGTAAAAGGCTATAAATACCCTTCTAGCCACAATCTGAGAACTTTTTGAGTTAAAGTCCATGTTTTATCCCATTATTGATCGTTCCGTTTTCTATTACAACAAGGGACTATGCGCTGTATGCTGAAGCGAAAGAGGTGAAAGGGAATTCTGTTTCTTTTAGACTTATATAAACATGGCAATATCTTTCCAGCCTCAAGAGGAGGAAAAATTGAAAGAAAGTTATTTATAATCATATAGGATGGAATAACAATTTATTCATTGGCATCTACAATCTACAACATTAATAAAGTGCATAAATCATTTTTTAAGTTAATGCTACATAAACTTTGTCTAATCCAAAACAAGTTCAACACAGATTCCAGCGAAACTCATCTAACTAACATTCAATGAGCTCCAATAAAACAGTATAAATGCTAATTTATGTCACAATGTTTCTCCACTAGGTTTGCAAAAGTAAATACAACCATAATTCCTAATAACCGTGAAATATTCCCCAAATCATATGGAAAAGACAGTTTGTATTGAGATGAAGAAAATTTACCAAATAAAGTACATTCCTAGATATGCTTTTAAATGCTTGTACGTCCATAAGTACGTGGGATAGCAGAAAGACTCAACCCATGACTAAATTTGAATGCAAATGTACACGAAAAAAAATATTCTACCCGAGAATGAGCATCATGGTCTTCTGTGTCCTCAGCTTCCCCTGCAAAGTAAGAGTGATTAGCAGCTATAAATACCAGATAATTTCGGGGGGAAAAGACCACTGATTATATATTCATGGCCAAGAAAACTAACGATCGTTTATCCCAGCCATAGCGAATAGCCTAGCCGCCATTTCCCTCTCTTCAGCCTCTTGCAATGCTCTTGCATAGGCTTCATCACTTGAGAATACATCAGGGTCAAATTCAATGCTGGTATTATCAATTTCACCAGAACTACCATGAGCGTGGGCATCAAATGCATCTTCTTCTTCTTCATCGTCATCATCAAGGCCATTGTCTTCATCATCATCTGTACCATCATGTAGATCTTCAAAATCATCCCCATCATAATGCAAATAGCTGCCAGCTTCCCAACTTCCATAATCACTTCCTTCGTTGTTCATTCTCAGCATCATGTATGCCCTTTCCTATTCAAGCATTAACAAATGAATGTTATATATAATTCAGAAGCATAAGAAAACAAGAGAGAAAATCAATAATTGTAGCAGGTTACTGAAAAATCAAACAAGATAATTAGTGAAAGAAATATGAATCAATGCCAAAGCTCATAATTCAAAAAAAAAAAGAAAAGAAAAGAAAAGAAAAAAAGAGCTACAAAAGCTAGCGGAAAGTAACTTGAGGAGTTGAGGTCAAGTCGAATTGTTTTATCGGGCACAAATTTTTCAGTTCACCCCAAACCTCAGCAAAAAGGAAAGAGTGTCAACGCTTATAATCCCATCTCTAAACCCTTCTTTTCTTCCTTAAATTTTCTCACCTACCAAAACGAGCATGAAACTCAAATAAATACAAAATCTTCAACAACATAGAGCACCAAAAAAGAAAAATCCAAAAGAGAAATAACAACATCGAAGTAAGAAGAAGATTCAGAGGTGAACCTGCTCCTGAATGGTCCGAGCAAGGGCGAGGTCAGCATCGACCTGACTGAGATTAGTGAAAGGGGTTCTGGAAGGGGGGCGATGAGGAGACTGGATGGAGCCAGATCCAGTTCTTTCTCCTTCTTCTTCATCCCCACCTCCATTCTCATCTACATCCACTTGTTCGGTGTGCTCCTGTTCATTCAAATTGGAACGCTCTTCGTTGTCATTGATGGGTTTGGCTCCTCCTGAAACTGCCTTGGTGTTGTTGGCGGCGTGATTCTCCATGGAAACCAAAGAACACGAGACAGAAATTCGAAGGAGAAGAAAGAATGAAGTGGGGAAGATCGAATGAGAAAATAAGGAAGTCGTGTCGAAAAAGAAAAGGGGGGACGAAGAGAGACGGCGTTGGGACTCCACAAGTTTGGACGCTCCGGTTTAATTCGGCCGTCGATAGGGAAATCCCCAGTGAATCTGGACCGTTAGGGGTATGCGTCTGTTCTCGATAACAACAACGATACGGGCACCTTTTTCTTTGAAAAAAAGATACCCAGATCTTTTACTTTTAAAATGAACTACATAATATTGCCGTGTAATTTATGTACTTGCTATGGGTAATATAAATATATTAATATTAATTAGAGTGTTAATATGAATGCTGATTTTTTGACCGGATCGCCATTGAGTTGGTCACACAATTAATTAGCATCAATTTTAAGGTATATATAATTTATATATGCCCAACTATTTGCATAAAAGGCATGCCCACATTAGGATGAGGGTTGCACGTTAGCGTAAAAATAAGGTAAAATGTTGTGATATAGTGTGACTCTTCTTAATTTTATATTGTATATTAATTTTTTTGAGTGAGAATAATATGTTATATTAGTATAAAATATTATACAGTTATAAATATAATACCTTTGTTGATTCTATATCCTCCCATAATCTCCATTATCCCACAACCATCTCTAATTATTAAGGAATCCTAGAATCTAATAGAATTAATAAAAAAAATCCTCTTATTTCTTCTCACTAATTCTCCTCCTTTCTTTTCTGCACTTCCTTTATTTTATGACAGTAAAATTTGTCTGAGACATGCAAAATCCATTACAATCAGAACTTTGGTTCTCATTGTGGGCCGGAAAGCGGGCCACACAAATGGGCCTAATGTAGTAACAGATCAGCCCATTTTATGAAACGCGTTGGTTCACTGTCCCTCCCTAACAGGCTGTATTCAATGAAATTCACTTTCATGGATCGCCTTGACTTCATACGCCCACCTGAAACTGAAGTCCCGGGAGAGGATCCAATTCATTTGTCAAACGCAGTAACGTTATCAACGTGTCTTCATTTATCTGAATTTCTGAACCCTGCAACAAGTCTCTCTGCTTTGTGGTGTGGCGAGGATTATTGGTTCCTCCAACTTGTTCTACTCTTGTTTGAAAGGAATATAGCAAGTTCATTCACATATGCTTGGAGTGTCATCAGTCTCATGTATAAATGTAAATATAAGCCAAACTCTACTGCTCAGTCTCCTTACCAAATGCAAGTCAATGCATGAATTGAAGCAACTTCATGCCATTTTGATCTCTTTTGGCTTATCTCAAGATGACACATTCACCTCCCATCTCCTTTCTTTCTCGGCTCTTTCCAATTCGGGTGACATCGGTTATTCCTACAGGGTTTTCTCCCATCTCTCCAACCCAACAATTTTCAGCTGGAATACAATCATTAGAGGCTATTCAATCAGCAAAAAGCCAAACCGTTCATTTACAATTTTTTTGAGAATGCTGCGACTTGGGGTTTCGCCAGATTACTTAACATACCCCTTTCTTGTGAAGGCATCGGCACGCCTTTTGAATCAACAAAACGGTGTATCTGTGCACGCCCACATTGTAAAAACAGGGCATGCGTCTGATAGATTTATCCGGAATTCTTTGATTCATATGTATGCTTCTTGTGGGAAAATCGTATGTGCTCAAAAGGTGTTTGATGGAATGCAGGAGAAGAACTTGGTTTCATGGAATTCCATGTTGGATGGCTACGCAAAGTGTGGAGAAATGATTATGGCACAGAAAGTGTTTGAATCAATGCCTAAGAAGGACGTCGTGTCCTGGAGCTCTTTGATTGATGGTTATGTTAAAGCGGGGGAATATGGGGAAGCCATGGCTGTCTTTGAAAAGATGAGAGTTTCAGGGACAAAGGCTAATGAAGTGACAATGGTGAGCGTTCTATGCGCGTGTGCGCACTTAGGTGCTCTTGAGAAGGGAAAAATAACCCACAAGTATATAGTTGAGAATAAATTACCATTGACACTGGTTCTGCAGACTTCTCTAGTGGACATGTATGCCAAATGTGGGGCAATACAGGAGGCTTTGCTTGTATTTCATGGTGTGTCAAAGAGCCAAACTGATGTCTTGATTTGGAATGCAATGATTGGAGGTCTCGCAACACATGGGTTAGTTGAAGAATCTCTCAAACTGTTCAAGGAAATGCAAGTAGTTGGTATTAGACCTGATGAGATCACATACTTGTGCTTGTTGACTGCTTGTGCTCATGGGGGTTTAGTAAAAGAAGCATGGTACTTCTTTGAGAGCCTTAGAAAATTTGGCATGACACCCACAAGTGAGCACTATGCTTGCATGGTGGATGTGTTGGCACGTGCAGGTCAATTAGCCACAGCATACCAATTTATATGTGAAATGCCTATAGAGCCAACGGCTTCCATGTTAGGTGCTCTTTTTAATGGGTGTATTAACCATAGAAACTTTGGTCTTGCAGAAGCAGTTGGTAAGAAACTTATTGAGCTAGAACCATATCATGATGGAAGGTATGTTGGGTTATCGAATGTGTATGCAGTGGCGAAACGATGGGATGATGCAAGAAGCATGAGAGAAGCCATGGAGAGAAGAGGGGTGAAAAAATTCCCAGGGTTCAGTTTTGTGGAGTTATTTGGGGTTTGTCATAGATTTATTGCCCATGATAAATCACATCCCAATTCAGAAGAAACTTACTCAATGTTAAATTTGGTTGTGTATCAAATGAAACTTGGCCTTGATCAAGGAAGCCAAGAAGGTTTTTGTTCATTTGATATTGAAATGGAAGATGAGTGAGTAGCTTACTTTCTATTTCAGTCAGGTGCAAGACAATTTTTCAATCGATTATGCCCTTATGAACAAGTCAGATTAGAAAAGTTTCAATTTTTAGTATTTAAATTTGGCTCAATAATTTTGAGATCCATATCTTGTGCATAATTTTTAATAAAATAAAATTTGTATTCTTAATTCACAAGTGTTGCAAGCCCATCTTAAATACAATCAAATTAAAATGTACCTCCATGAAGAAGATTTTAATCAATTGATATTTTGGAATTAAAATTGAGAAAAGAATAAAGACAAAATCCTCATGTACGTTTCGCTGCAATCTACAACAAGAGAAAATTTTTTATTGTTTCGTCGTTGGTATACCAACTTCTATTGATACAAAGCTAATAGAGTCAGTTTGGCAGGCTATCATACTATCAATCAGTGGCTATCACTCACCAAACATCCCTTTACAAAACTTGCGTCCATTCAACTTCTCTTTTTGCTTCAGATAGACCCAATGTGTCTCTCTGAAAGCCATCCCAAACGCCATTTGCTTGGCAAATTACAAACACAGAGTCAATAAAATAGAGCCACGACGTTTCACTCCCACGATAAAAAAATGTTTTTCTTTCAAGTGAGAAAAATTAAGATTAATTAGTTGGTCTTTCTTCTTCCATTGCAGCTTCAAGTTGAACATCTCAACCTACTTCTACAAGAACTCTATTCTCTTCTTAAATATTTTCATACTTATGAAATGGAATCAAAACTCAGTTTACTACCTGCAAAAGATCAAAGATTCTAAAACATGAACAGGCTTCTCTGGCTCCCAGAATCTTCAACATTCCAACCTGAATGGAATCTATATGATATCCAAAACACATTCTTCAAATGCATCAGCTGGCAAGTGGAAGAAACCTTGGATGCCACGTACTGTCCTTATCACTACGTCTGCGACAGAACCTACCCTGCAAATTTCCCACTTTCTGTTGATGTCCTGGTCCTCCTCTTCACATCAGCTTCTTATCTTGTGACCCTTTCCATTGTGATAATGGATTTGAGCTCAGGAAGAAGAGGAATAAGATACCCAAACAGATACTTACTACCTTCTGGTCCAATTCTCCTCCCTATGATAATCTTAGCCTTTGCAAAAGGCTCCCAGATAAACACAATATTCCCTCTCTCCTACATGGGTCCTCCAATTCTTCAACTGGTTCTAATCTCTGCACTGTCCTTTGACTATGGAGCTGATAAGGACATAAAGTACACTTTTTTCGCAGCATCCACAGTTTGTGGGATTCTTCATGCGAGCCTGTACTTGGATTCAATAGTGCTGCCTTATTATACAGGTTTTTATGCTCTGTTGTCTTCAACATTTTCAGGTGCGTGTGAGACTTGCGTGTGCAGAACAGAGGCTTTGGTTGTGGGAGGGAAGATAGTGAGGTATAGTGGTTGGTCTGTGACCACATTTTTGGTGGTGGGTGTTCTGTGTTTGAGGATATTCTGCAGAATAATAGTGAGTGAGAGTGAAAATGGGAAACTTTTTTTGTTGCTCAAAGGCTTGATGGAGAGGTTGAGTTGGATATCAATAGCCATTGATTGTGTTTATCTAACGGTGAAATCACCACCAGAGAGAGGGTTGTTGAGAATTGCAGCTTTTGGAGGAATTTTGGTTTTGATTTGCCTTCATGTCCTCAAAGAGGCATGCGCCTACGTTTATGCTTTGGCCAATGTATCAACTCAATCGCTAACAAAATAATCAAAACATAAAAATGATGAAGAGCACGGCTTGAGTTTTTGGATATCTGAAGCTTACTCTCATTGTAATTGCAGCCACTTTTATTGCATTGTAATTTCTTAGATCGAGATCGAGACAATTAAGTACGATCGCATGAAGGGTCCCATAGGCGTTTTGTATTTGTTTATATTAAAATGTTCATAATTGAATAATCCAAAGAAAATAGGAAAAATACCCACTGAGCTTAGATTTGATATGTACATTTCATTGACGCCAACGAGATATAATTTAGCGTTGCTGTATATATTTTCAAAGTTAACTCCGCCTACGCATGTAGCCGGTCCCAAGCCCGTGTAAAGGAGGAGGGTTGTGTTAGGCCCCGACAGCCAACGTAAAACCTGTCGAATCTTATGAACATGGACATACGAAGAAATTGCGCTATTACTAGGTCGTTGCCCGTAAGTAACGCGCTGTATGGCTCGAGTACAGTGAGAAGTGAGCAAGGGTCGCTGCATCGTCGCCCGGATGTAGTGTTAAATGAGCAAGGGCTACCGCTCTCTTACGGACGGAGGCGGCTAAAGAAGCTAGTTCAGGAGAGAAAGATCAGATTTGGCACTTGGAATATTGGAACTATGAACGGAAAAGCGTGGGAGGTAGTGGGCGTAATGGTAAAGCGAAAGATTAACATCTTGTGCCTTCAGGAAACTAAATGGGTAGGAGAAAAATCTCGGAAAATCAATGAGTTCAAATTTTGGTACACAGGTAAAACAGGTACGAGGAATGGGGTTGGTATCATTGTGGATAAAGAGTGGAAGAAGAATGTGGTGGATGTTAGAAGGATTGAGGACAGAATTATATCTTTAAGAATACTTGTGGGAAGGGATACAATCAACGTTATTAGTGCCTATGCACCTCAAGTGGGAACAGAAGCACATCTTAAGGAAAAATTTTGGGAAGATTTGGAGAGGTTGATTCAAAGCATACCACATACTGAGAAGATTTTTATTGGTGGGGACCTTAATGGTCATGTTGGTAAGGAGACGGGAGAATATGCGGGGCCTCATGGTGGTTTTGGTTTTGGAGAGATTAATAATGAAGGACGATCTATTCTAGAGTTTTCCTTAGCTTACAATCTTAAGATTGTCAACACGTGTTTTAAAAAGCGGGAGGAACACTTGATTACTTACAAGAGTGGGGTCTACAGGTCACAGATTGATTTCTTTTTGGTAAGGAGTCATGACAGAGGACTTTGTACAAATTGTAAAGTGATTCCAGGGGACGGAGTGACAACCCAGACCAGGTTAATGGCCCTTGACGTGCGTATTAAGTGCAGTAAGGAAAAGAGCCAACGTGTTTTAAATACAAGAGTCAAGTGGTGGCAGTTAAAGGGGGAGAAGAGGGAAACTTTTAAAAGAACTATGTTAAATGAAGGGGTTTGGGAGGCGCAGGAAAATGCTAATATCATGTGGAAGGAAATGGCTGACAAGGTACAAACGGTTGCTAAAGTAATTTTGGGAGAAGCTAAAGGTTTTGGTCGACGAGATAAGGAGACTTGGTGGTGGAACGAAGACGTACAAGAGAAAGTTAAGAACAAGAGAGACTGTTTCAAGGCTATACACTTATGTGATAATACTGAAAATTGGAAAAAATATCGTTTAGCTAAGAAGGAAACGAAGAAGGCGGTGAGTGTAGCTCGTTCTAAAGCTTTTGAGGAATTTTATAAGGAGTTCGGGACAAAGTCGGGAGAACGAAAGATTTATAAGATTGCAAGAGACAGGGAAAGGAAATCGAGGGATTTGGATCAAGTACGATGTATTAAAGATGAAGAAGGCAAGGTTTTGGTTGCAGATGGTGATATTAAAGAACGGTGGGAGACTTATTTTTACAAATTGTTTAATGACGAGGGAGGAGGGTCGAGTTATGAGTTAGGAGATTTAACACGAGAAGTTGAACCAAATTTGGCATTTTACCGTAGGATCCGTGTTGGCGAGGTTAAAGAGGCACTTAAGAAAATGGAAAATAATAAAGCGGTTGGACCTGACGGGATTCCTATTGAAGTTTGGAAGTGTTTAGGCGAAACGGGGGTGGTGTGGCTTGCTAAACTTTTTAATGTGATTTTAAGTTCTAAGAAAATGCTTGATGATTGGAGGAAAAGTACTTTAGTTCCTATCTATAAAAATAAAGGGGATATTCAAAATTGTGCAAATTATAGAGGGATAAAGCTTATGAGTCACACTATGAAGTTATGGGAAAAGGTAATTGAACACAAGTTGAGATTAGAGACTGATATTACGGAGAATCAGTGTGGTTTCATGCCAGGTAGGTCTACAATGGAGGAGATTTATTTATTAAGGGGGTTAATGGAAAAGTATCGGACCAAAAGAAGAGACTTGCATTTGGTCTTCATTGATTTAGAAAAAGCGTATGATCGAGTGCCAAAGGAGGTGCTTTGGAAAGCTTTGGAAAAGAAAGGTGTACGGATAGCATATATCGAAGCAATAAAAGATATGTATGAAGGGGTAACTACTACTGTAAGAACGTCTGGGGGAGAAACAAAGGATTTTCCCATAAAGATTGGTCTACATCAGGGATCATCTTTGAGTCCTTATTTATTTAATCTGGTAGTGGATGTTCTAACCAAGCCTATTCAAGACGAAATCCCTAAGTGCATGCTTTTTGCGGACGATATAGTTCTTATGGCGGAGTCAAGAGAAGAGATCAATTTTAAACTTGAGTTATGGAGAAGTACTTTAGAGTCGAAGGGTTTTCGTCTGAGTAGAAGTAAGACTGAATACATGCATTATAATTTTTCTAAGAGGCAAGTTAGAAGTAATTTGGAGGTCATATTAGGAGATCAAGTTATTCCACAAATAGATAAGTTCAAATATTTGGGATCAATTATACAGAAAGATGGTGAAATTTTGGAGGATGTTAATCATAGAATCCAGGCTGGGTGGTTTAAATGGAGAAAGGCTACTGGGGTTATATGTGATCGGAAAGTACCAGATAAATTAAAAGGAAAGTTTTATCGTACTGCTATAAGACCAGCAATGCTTTATGGAAGTGAATGTTGGGCTTTAAAAGGACAACAAGAGCATAAAGTTGGGGTAACCGAAATGAGGATGTTGAGATGGATGTGTGGGCATACAAGAAAAGATAAGATTCGTAATGAACAAATACGGGGAAGAGTTGGAGTGGCACCTATTGCGGAGAAAATAGTGGAGAACCGTCTTAGGTGGTTTGGACACGTACAAAGAAGGCCAAGGGATGCGCCGGTGAGGAGAGTGGATCAAATAGTATGGAGTTCGGTTAAAAGGAGTAGAGGAAGGCTAAAGAGAACGCTCAACGAGGTCATTGAGCGGGATCTCCTGGTCAATAACCTATCCAAGAATTTAGTTTTTGACAGAGCACAATGGCGTCGTATGATCCATGTAGCCGACCCCATTTAATGGGAAAAGGCTTTGTTGTTGTTGTTGTATATATTTTCAAAGTTACCATTCCTATCATCATAATGCCATGAGCATATCTAGAACGCTAGAGAGAAAAGTCAGAACATGTGCCTGCCTTATCTAAAGACGATGACACCCCCTTAAATATTACACAATCTCTTAAACATTTGATTATGCATAGATAATCTTTTATCTTTAAAGCTTAACAATAAATTTCTCTAAACTTACAGATTAACACAAATAATTTCTGAAGTTGCTTCATCGTTTCACTAATTATAAAACACAACACATCAATAATAAAATGATTCATGCAATGAAAGCAAGATTGTTTTCTTATCAAAGGTAAGGTGAAAGAGAGATTATATTTATCTGAACTACTTACAAAGATCTATCTTACATATTATCAAATGATCACAAGTATGTGAAGTTAGGAATTATTTAAATTCTGAAAAAGCTCAGGAAGATGAGCATTGGTGAGCTTGGTCCTCTTGCTGATTTCATTCTTCTTCTTCTTAGGCTTGGGCTTTGAAGAAATGCCTTGAATCTGCGCTGCGCTCCTCCTCTTTGCAGTGTTGGTAGCAGGTTTCATCCCATTCTTTTGGAGATCCTTCTCTATGTCAATCATGTCACGGGGCAATTCGATCCCCCGGAATAGCTGTTTTATGTCGTCATCTACCTTAATGGGCACTCTGGGGTCATTAGGGTATGCAATATCTTCTTGTGAATCGAAGTTGGACAGCAGCCAAATCTGCCCCGCAGCTTTCAGAGCCTGGTAAGAGATATCCAAGAAACCAATAACTTGGCTAGATTTTGACTCTTCTTCCCCTACTAAAAATGCCACCTACCACCTCCTAAACTAAATATCATCTGATTATAAAAGAAAAAAAGAAAATGAAGAATGTTCAACCTGCAAGTCCTCCATCACAGACGGGTAGGCATCCTTCAGGTCAATAACAGCAATGCCCTCAGGAAATTTGCGAATCAGGTACAGAAGTTGATTTTTGTCCTTAAGGTCATGTTTTGACTATAGACCAAAGAGAAAAGGCAGAATGTCATATTCCTTATTATTGGCACGACAGGGAAGGTTTTTTTTATCAAGAGCAACATTTGGAATAAAAAAAAGTCCAAATAAATGCTTAGAAAATGTAACCTTGTAAGAGAACCGTTCTCCATCATAGTGAACTTTTGGATTTTTCCTCAGACTGTCAAAAACGTCCTTGTTAGACTTCATGTCAACATAGCACGCCTCATTTATTTGTTCAGGTGTAAAAGCCTGTCTGGTCTGCAAATAAGGAAGAGTGTATTAACCACCTTTTCATTTTTATCATCAACAACAATATAACTCACAGATGGCTGAAATTATAATGGGAACTTTCCAAACCAGTGCTCTATTCATGAGGATCAGAAATTTCAAGCAACAAGTCATAAGCTTTGCTATGTCTCCCATATGAACTTAATATAATATAGAAACCTTTATATTGTCATTAACAGAGGAAAAAAATATGAAGGGAGTAAATAGAACAAATACCTCTAGCAGCAGATCAATAACACGCTTCATCTGAGCTCCTACAGGGGCCTTCCTAATACTGTTAATATGTTGAAGCCTCTCTGTATCATTTGAAAATTTGACGGCAGGAGCTGGAGTTTTGCCATTGGCCAATGCAAATACAACTGCGGGAGTAGATTTTTTGCTTGTTGCAGCCTTACTAGCTGCAATGCTCGTGAGTGTTGACTGACACTTCTGCTGCTGTTTTTTGAATCGGTCTAACTGTTCTTGCAGTGCCATCTGAGACTAAAATTTCTCAATTAGGAGATGCAGTTCATACAAGACTTGAAAGAAATAAAAATGTCCTTACGGTTAAGAAAAGAAAGGAGACATCCAGTGAGTAAGAATAAAACTAACTTGTCAATTTACCGTTCACGTTATTTGCATACATAAATATCCCAAATCAAAAAAGACCAAACCAGCATCAAATAGATGGTAATGGCATAAAAGAACGGAGCTACTAAAATGTCAAGTAAGAAGTGAATTTTAAATTATCCAAACCATATCAAATTCCTTTTATTGAGGCTCTTTTGCCCGTGTACTTTGTTTCCCAAAACAAGAATAAAATAAAAGAATAAATTCCACACACCATATAAACATCTTCAATTTAGGAATATTTATTTCACAAAAGGAAGCTGATAACGGTTGTTGAGAAAGGATGAAGGGATACGCCATTTTAGGCACAAGACGCTTATCTAATATAGAAGCGTTGATATACAAGTATGTACAAAAAAATGGTTTTTTCCCCAGTTGAGTGCATTCTGAAACATTTCAAAACGTTGTATAGTAGTCCAGTTCCACTGTCTTTTAATCGTAATCAAAGATGTTTTCTTGAGTGTGACACATGAGGAAATGGTGCCAAAACAGCACTGCAATGCCACTGTGCTTGGAAGTGGATGATACTTCTCATGTGAGAGAGTATACTGATGTAGAATTGGAGGGGCATCAGAATTCAGACAACAAAACAGAAGAGTAATTTAGGACTCGGGAGGACTAGGGAGAGGGAAAGAGAAAGACTGACAACCCAGCTGGAAAACGGAGGCCTACTGTGCTGTGCAAGTGATTGTGAGGAAAGCTTGTTGCTGCTGGTTCAAAGAAGAGGCCGGAGGGATTGAAGATGACCCCCACCAAGAGTGACCAAGGGGCTTTTGTTTAGAGACGGTACTGATGAGAGGAAATACAACTTTTCGTCTTAAAGAGATTGAATTAAGAATACTTATGGAGTGCATTTAGTCAGATGGGAAAGCATTCCTTTTCCAACCAAACAAAGAGGCGTACTGCCTACAGGCGGCAACAAGGCTAAAGATAGAATATTTCCCATTTCATCTTTTAGCTCAGTTCAGAAAATATGGACTCCTCCCTAGGGTTTCGAGTCACCACCCAAACAGAGCGACATAAAATTTGTATCATTTTTGGTCTTACAAGAAAAAAATTTCAATCAAATAAGTAGCTTCAAGAAGAGCATAATCCCACTGGTATTAACGGATACCACCCAAGGCTTATCCCAAAATCCGCAGGATGATATCAATATGAAAAGTATTCACAAACAACTAGTTACCCTGATTTTGCGACTCCTGACTTCTAAAACACGTTATCGCCAGAGCTCCAACCGGAGAAACAATGGAAAAACGACCAACGGCGAAGGAATTGCAGGATGAGATGAGACCACGACAGTCCAGGCACAGCAATTCGGACTTGGAGAGACTTTCAAAGGATCCCCGGAGTCCGGATGGATGAGGGCCAAAGTAGTCAGAGCGGGGAGTACTTATGAGGAAGATCCGACGGCGGCAAACATTTGAGGAGATCCCAGGGCACAAATGCACATAAAACGCAGCGTTTGAAGCATCTAAACATGTCTTATCCTGGAGTGGCTCTCGCATGCCCTTCGGGTTACATCATCCCACGCGAGCAAGTCGTCATATCTGAACATTTTAAAATCGGGCCAGGTTTGGGCTTGGTGTAAACAAATTAGCATATAAAATAAAATTAACCTAAAATTTTAAAAAAAATTACATTCATATATAATATATATTCTTATAAAATAATTTCATGATGAATAATAATATTTTTAAAATTAAGAATACTTACTACTCATCAACTATACATTTAAAATTTTATAATATCCATTAATCCGACTTAATATTTTTAATTTATTTATCTATAAACTGTAATTAATAATCTCAATCAGTATTCCACTTTAATCTTTAAAATATTTTAAACCCAATAGTAATAATTAGTCAGTAATTTTATTAATTGATTATATGATATTTTAAATTTTTAACTATAATGATGATTATTCATAATAATTCTAAATTATTTTAATATTTAAAATATTTTAAGCCACATGATAATAATTAATCAATAATCTCACTATCTAATTCTATAATATTTTAAACTTCTAACTATAATAATAATAATTTATAATGATTATAAATAATTAACTAATTTAGATTAACTCTTGCATAATCTTAAAATTTGGAATGAAATGCCAAAGGAATCTCCAAACACCCTCCCCTATCATGTACCGTATATTTTTAACACAAACATAAGAAAATAGATTTATAATGAAAAAATCTAAATTTATACAAGATAGAAATAACTCTTGTTAAATGCCAATAGGTGGATTAGTTAGAAGTTAGAACCTTTGTTTTTATTCGTTTGCCTTGTTTGGTATTTCAATTTCTAAATCCCGTTAAGCAAACAATAATACCAAGAAAGTGCGGAGACAAAATGCATTTTGAAAAAGAACCCTGGCTTGTACATATCATCATTTACAGAGTTTGCATTCTGGTGTTACACAGAGCACATCCAAAAGATGGCTGCAACTACAAAACAAGAGATAGTTAAGCTGCATCCACACTTTCAGTCACAGGCTTCCATTTAAAAAGATCCCTAGCTTCCTCTTTCTTCCTGAAAATTAATTAAATGAACGACAGTCAGTTTTGTAAAAGATCCATTAATCGCATACTGAAAGAATGTTCTTCACCTATCCTACAAAAACAATTGATGCAGGTGCTCCACCTTTTGAAGACCCCTCAAAAACAATTGTTATGATGCCTTCTAATCCACAACAAACGGAAAATCTTCCTTGATCCAATGAGACGCCTCGAAAAGATAGAAGATCTTCAAACCCAGACTTTTTTCTCAACAAACGAAGGACGCACTTGAAGGAGTTCTCGCTGCATTTAAAAAATAACAACCAACACCACACAACAAATGAGAACCACACAATGAATCAACACACACAAGGTCAAAAGAGTACCAATCATCAACTATAGTGAAACAGAACTCCTCAACGCCCGACGGCAACAATGATCCCGAACACATCTTCAAGCAGTAAACAAACCATAATGAAGATGATGAAAGCGAAATGAAGGAATATAGATAAACCGAAAAGCCCATAAATGTAAAGCATACTCATGAGCCTGGGATCCTGGTAAGAGGAGCAGCCGAAACAAAGAGTGGCTAAAAGAGCAAAGAGGGAGACTTGATCAAGTCAGGAAGCTGAGTACTCCCTCAGAACAACACCTTCCCAAGATTGGAGTGGGAGCAACACCTTTACATCAGTCACAATAGCATTGAAAGTGATAGTAGGGCCATTTTGAAACGCCATAAGTGGAGGGACTCACACAGTACGGAGAAGAATAAAAGCCGTGGGAAGGGAAACCACACCAACCAATATATAGATGGTTGACTATGGGACGCACGAGGATCCCACGAATGCACGGTACACTGAAAAGTTTCATAGTTGCAAATTCGGAAAGAGGACCAATAAATGGACTAATAAAAATGCAGCAGACGATTCCTTCTATTAATGAAGTATTAAAAGATAATTGAAAAACCATTATCCAACGTGGACCAAAAAGTGTCTGTCACCTGATGCAGCCAAAAAGTACAAAGGGAAAATATCTGGAACAAAATATCTCGCAGTAGCCTTGTATTGTAGTAAGTACATATAAAACTAAAAAGAGCTCCCTAACACATTATCTTTATCTGCAAAATGTATTGTGCTGCATCTGCACGTCTTCTTCTTCCGCTTTACTCTCCTCTCTCTTTCTGTGTCACCAGAACAGAGTTGAGAACCCCAAAGTCCTATTCCAGAGGTTCAACTCTGACGTGCAGGGCGGCTTCCTCGATCACAGAGTTCGACCTCTATGATCTCCTCGGCATCGATAGCTGCTCCGATCAATCCCAGATAAAGCTCGCATACCGCTCTTTTCAGAACCGGTGCCACCCGGACATTGCTGGCCCCGCCGGCCATCAGATGGCCATCATTCTCAACGAAGCTTACGCACTACTTTCGGACCCCAATTCGCGTTTGGCCTATGACAAGGTTTGTCTCATTCACGTACACACAAGAATGACGTTTTAGAAAATTGAGACGAGATGAAAAATATTTGAACTTGAAGCGCATCTACTATCACACTTATATAGTAAAATCAATCAACTCTCTCAAGTTGTTCTGGTTCTTACATGGCGCAGGAGCAGAATAAGATTGCAGAGTTCAAGGGTTTCACAGGAAGGCCCGTGTACTCAGTCTGGTTCGGGTCAGAAAGCGAGCAGCGAGCAATATTCGTGGATGAAATAAAATGTGTTGGCTGCTTAAAATGTGCTCTGTTAGCTGACAAGACATTCGCTATTGAATCAGTTTATGGTAGAGCCAGGGTCGTGGGACAGTGGGCTGATCCTGAAGACAAAATCCAAGAGGCAATAGATTCCTGTCCTGTCAATTGCATTTCGTAAGTTATGTTGAGATTTAATTGTCATCAATTTCTCGTGTCACTTTATTTTCCTGACTTGGCTCCTAAACCAGCTGTTTCAGTTTGTTTGTTTTTTTTTGACACAAAAGCTTTTGGGTGATTGTGTAAATATAGAGTTGTTGAAAGGTCCAACCTTGCAGCTCTGGAGTTCTTGATGTCGAAGCAGCCACGAGGCAATGTAAGAGTTGGTACAGGTAATACAGTGGGCGCTCGTGTCTCTAACATATTTACAGATGTACAGAAATTCCAAACCAGATTCCAGGAAGCAATGGAAAAGGCTTCTATCAAGTCTTCTAAGGTTAGTGTGTGTTGACAAGAAGTAAAGAATTGGGTTCTCAGGGATTAACCAGAAACGTCTTTATTATCATCAGGTAATAGACCCTCAGAGAGAGGCAAGGATGTCAGCAATTCAGGCAATAAGATCAATCTCTAACTGGCTATACTGGCGATCACCTGTTGCAAGTGGACCTGACAAAAGCCTCACACGCATTGCATATAGTCATAGATTACCTGAACCAAAAATCAATAAGCTTCGAGAAGCTGCTGCAACAAGGAAACAAGTCAGTGAGAGCAAGAGGACCAAACGCGAGAGTTCTGAGGAGTATTGGGCCCCATCAGCTTATTCTCTTCCGTCTTCTTCTACTCCAAGGTCAGATGCAAAGCCTTCATCGTCCACTGAGGAACAGATAGAAGGAAATGAGAGGGAGTCTGAAATATATGAGAATCAAAATAATCCAATCAGATGGGCATTCCCAATGGTCACAGCCATGATTGCTGTAGCCACAGTTCGATTACATGGTGGAGGGCCGGTTCATGAATTGAATCAACATGCTGGAGGCACTCTGGCTCTGGATATTGTTAACAGCCCTTGGTCACAGGGTATACTTGCTTCAGCTACATGGTATATGATTGGATTGGCAATAGTAGATTTTGTGGCTATCATCGGAAGGAAAAAATAGACAGCGTCTCCGCTAGATGCTTTATATTTAACGGCCAAGGTAGGCAAGGGGCCCATAGATACTTTGGAACGTATAAAGTAACATGAAACACAGATGGAGATGGGGATGTATAAAATTAAGTTTTTCATTAATATATAATAATACACAGCTTCTGCCTTCTGCATTGTCAAATGTTAAAATGAGATTTATGGTATTTTAAAATACAACCTTTTATCGTTTATCTCTGCTAAGAAGAACATATTGAGATTGAGTAAATAGTAATTATTCCTTATAAAAACTAGTTAACTTTTTTAAAAAATTAATTATAACTAATATAAAAATTAGTTGACTAATTTAGATAAATTAATAAATATATAATATAAATTTATTTTAAAAAATTAATTTTAACCATAATTAACTAACTTTAATCTATCCAAAAGAGCTTGATGCAGTGGTATGAACCATATGCTAGCCATGCTTTTATTATAGATGCAAAGATAAAAACTTTATTCCAGTGTTTTCTCTCCCTTTCTAAAATACAACATTATATGCTTCTGTGAAAAGAAGACTCATCGAATAGAGCACAATCTAGTCTAGAAGTTTCATCTTCAATATAATACAATATTGTCGCCCATACAAAGTCGGTGGAAGACATCCAAATAGGAATTGTTCTTGTTGCATTAACATTTGGAAGATATAGTCATACAACAAGCACGAAAACAGCACTTTGATCAATAGGCGCTTAGTAACGGTATTTGGTGGAATAATCTTTGGGAGCAATCACCAAACCACGTCCCTTTCTTGCACCTCGGTAGACTGTCTCAATAATGTCGATGAACTCCTGCTTGTCCTTGAGAGCCCAGTTAATCTTGTTGTTGTTACCAGTGCCAAGATCTATCATAATGTGTTTGTTCCTAAAGAAAAACATAACCGTGGAGGGATCATACAGCTCATACATGGTGTTAAAATCAGGAACCTCGGTTATGTCCACGAGGTAAATTACTGCAAAATTCTTTATTGTCTCCGCGACTGATGCCAGCACTTCATCCATCTAAATTCGAAAGAAAAATAATACAACACCACGTTATAACTTAGATAGCAGCTTATGTTCATAAAAAAGCAATAGAAATCCATTGAGCAATTAAATAATCGGCATAAATCAAATAGGCAAGGATTGCATTTGAAAGAAGACATCAGATCGTTTAGAGGTTTCATCAATGAGATTATGACTTCACCAGAAGTCTATTTAATCAAGAAGGAAGGGCTCAAAAGCAAAGCCAATAGTTTGAGTCAGAGTTAACCCCTATGAATAGTGGGACATGGTCGATCTGCTATCTGTTATTTTGAGATACTTCACACTTATGTAGTTGGTGAGTCAGCTCTTCAGCTGGCAGTTAGTTAATACAGTTACAGACTTGAGTCTGATAAGTAAGGAACACAATGAAGGTTTCATACATAATAAAAGTACAGGTAAGATAAAAGAGTCATTCTTTTCAATTAAGAATCCTGAAATTAGCGAATCTAGTCTCTCTTTTTCAAGGAAGCATTAATCCTGGTTTCTCTGTTGTTATATTCTACAGAACTAAATAACATAATGTGTCAGGTTAGTTTGCATAAACTCTGGAACAAGGTCTACAACCACCAAAATACTCTCCTCTCTTTTTTTTCTTTGAAGAAGTATCAGAGTTGTAACGCAATTGTAGGGTACGTCTGCAGCCCAAAAAAAAAAAAAAGAGACTCGTGCGGGTATTAGAGCTCGAAGATTAGGATTAATATAAAATCTATTAACTATAGGCACCATGAAATTTCAATTAACCATAAATACCTCTAACAAAAAGTTGACAAATTGCACAAATCAATCCTATTTGGGGGCGGGGGGTAATTTGCACGAATGATACATCCCAATACTCAATTTCAAGAAATTAGCAGCTAAAAGCAATCAAATATACAGATTCCTTGGAGAGGTTTAAACACACACAAGAAGGGCATGCCAAGGATTAATAAAAGGTTTTAATGATACATGTTGAAATCTAGTTTAGTTTAGGGTTCCAATAGACCGAAAATAAAGCAAGGGAGAATCAAGGGTTTAAACAGTAACTTAAGGAAGAAGAATCGGGCAAGGAAATACCTGCATGCAGGTCTCGTCCCAATCGTGGCCAAATCGGATGACGACGAGACGCTCCTCCTCAGCAAGGATGGCCTGATCTACAGCCCATCCTGAGTGAAGGTGAGGCAGCAAGTACGACATGTCTCTCTGTGAATGAAACTGAGAGAATTGCCGGAAATCTAATTGGGGCTAATTCAAAATCTGCAATCGGATTTCAATACAAGTTTCATTCTTATATAACTCCCCGAGCGAGCCTGACCAAAGGGTTGCGTGATGCGTCAATGGGTGTCCTTTTCTCACCCTTTTTCCCTCCCCTACGAGAAAAATAATCCTTATCACCAAAAGTAAAAAAGAAAAATAATCCAAAAGATAGACAATTAAGCATAAATAAACTATAGTTGAATATTAAAATATTTTTTTTTGGAAAAATATATTTATTTAATAATCAATAATAAAAATTGGCACTTAGAATATCTAGTTATATAATTTTGCTTAAAATAGTTACAGTTGAGTATTAAAAGATTAATATTAGCACAAACAATAATAATATACTACCAAGATATGGAACCGTTAAGGAAAATACAAAAAAAATTACAAATAAGCTACTTTGAAACTATAATTTGATAGTTAGATCTTGATTTTCATTAGGATGGAGATGTGCAAATTGAAACCGTAATACCTTTTTTCACAATCATTCTGATGCAAGTGATTGAGATGAGCAGATAAGAAGTTTGAGTCTTTAAGTCTTACATTAAATATAGCTTATCACAGTCATTCATTTTGCTAACACTCTTTTTTTGTTCTCCCAGCATTTTTCTAACACTCAAAAAAACAAAATCTGGTACAAAGAATCTATATACCCACAACTACTAATAGTTATTGGTTGCACGTCACAGTTGACTGAAGGCGCCCATAAGCTGCGCAGATTCCTAGCATAAAAACTCCTCTTCGAGAAATAGTCAAGATCTAAATAATTTTATCCAAATAATGGCCTCCACACACAAACACGTGAATTTTGAATCTTCTATTAAAAACAGAGCACATGAACAGTTTATTTAAACAACCACAACCGTCATCCAAGATTACAGGGTCTAGAGTTGTAACATCGCATATGTTCAGGAAAACGGCCAAAAAAGAAATCTCTTTTACATAAGACTTATTGGAGGAATAGAACAAAGTGAACATTTGTCTTAGATATGCCCAACGCCAGATCCTTCAGCTTGGCTCGTGCATGATCTACATGTTAACGCCTGCTGAGAAATCAATAGATTCATGTTATTCATCATTTTATACATTTTTCTGAACACAGATCTCTCACAAGAGTTTCATCAAGAAATTGAATTAATACTCAATCGTTTAATGCATATGAATTTAAATGTCCAGTGTGTCCTTCAAGGTACTTCATGAAACGAACAAGAAAAAAACGAATCATTTCTATTCCATATCAAATTCACAAATAAACTAAGCTAGTGGCATTTAGAATTAGAAGTCATCATTATGGTAGATAAATTTGCAGTTGCAAAACATTGTTAACATATACATGTGCCTTTACATCCAAATTTTCATATCAAATTAGCATTATATAGTTGGCTATTACATTATTTGTCAGATATACGGTAGCAAATTTTTCATCAAATCAAGTTATAACACAATAAATGACAATCAAACCTTGACATGATAAAAACTAAAACTAATATAGGAAACAGTTGAGAGAAGATAAACTTCATCGGCTTTTTTTCCTTTAACCTTGGCTTGCGAAGGGATGCTTAAGAACCACATAACTAAATTAAGAGAGCTTTTTGCCAAGACAATGTCCCTAATTTATTCAATAGAAGCGATGCAAAGCAATGCTTGACAACTAATTGTTCTCATTGTAAATTTGCTGAGATCAGAAACATCAAGTGAATGTACCTAATTTTAATGTCCATGGCCATGATCATCATGATCCTCCCAAGGATGTCTCCAGCCCTGTAAGGCACCACAAAGAACAGAAGAATATATCAGAAAAAGTAAAACTTAACCAATGGATAACTCGGCTGAATAAGTAAACAAAAATTATCTTTCAGAGTTTTACCAATACTACAGGACCATCTTGCTTTGCCCTGTACAGTACCCAGAACCTGAAAAATAAATTTTGAAACCCGCGGTAAGTTCCTAAGCAGTCAGAATCGACAATAACAAATCTGAAGTTTACTGCACTCTTCAGAATCGACATTACTGCACTCTCAAGAATAATCTGAAAAAAATTAAAACAGTCTAATGAAGTTTAACTTCAACAGCGATTAACCGTGTAACTTGACACCAATCCTCCCTAACTCCTCGCCATAAACAAGTGAAACAAGCTCTTCTAGTTGACAATAACAAATTCCATGAATTAAACCGGAACAGAAAATATTAAAAAATTATTCATTTCCTCCATAATTACGAAGGTAATCCGCCAGAAATTAAGATCCCTTATCAACAAGAGAGCCACACTCTAGCCAAAAATCAAATGCACCGAACATTCAATTTCGCTGAATGGAGTAGATCTGGTGAATGAAAACAGCCCGCGAGATGAGATAGATAGATGAGGGTTATCGCATACCACATAACAGAGCAAAGCCCCTTGCCAGTGACGGTATGCCAGCGCTTTGGAGCATGCAGTGTCATGCTTTTGTAGGTTGTGCCATCACCATGGCCTCCCCCCATGTCTCTCACAACGTGCTGCGAGCTTCGAACACGGCAAGACTTAAAGGGAATAACGATTTGGAATGTGATCGCTGCCAAAGACATGCGAGTTCAGGGGTGTATGGAAAAAAATTAATAATAATAATAATAATAATAATAATAATAATAATAATATAGGGAAAAGGACAATAAAGTAACCTAGAAATAGTCAAAACCCAATCAATCCCTTGAAATCAGAAAATGACATAACAGTCCTTAGACTAAAATGAGATTTCAGAATTTAGATGAAAAAAACTTTACTGTCCCTCACTTTTTTTTTTTCAAAAAGAAAGTCCCATGTACATAGTTGGTCAAGGTGGGATCTAAACCCACCAGTATGTAGTTTAAAAAAAAAAAATACAATCATTAAAGTTATTAAATTTTTTTAGCACAAATATTCTTCTTACATTTTTAACATAAAATTTATTTAATTAATTTAATTATATTAAAAAAATTAATTAAATTAATTAATATAATATATATTTTTTAAAATATTTTAGTCACTTTTTTTAATTTTCCCGATCTCTTATTTAATTATCGAGTAAATATTAATAGAGATAATTTAAAAAAATAATAAATATAAAAAATAATTATTATAGTTATAACTAATACTAATTTATTAATTATATCATATATTAAGAATAAGAATAATATAATATAATTATCATACTTTAGCCATACCAACAATAAATTAACCATTCAGAACAGTATTATACTTGTTAACCATAATAAATTAATAATTAGCCACCCATTTCATTACGTTTATATAGTCCCATTACAAGTTGAAGAGAATTCTGGCATAAAAAAAAACTCACTAGCAACTACAACAGAATAGCTATTGACCACAAATTAATGACGGGGGACTCTCTTCACCAACAAGTTTACCGTTCTTACGACACAAGTTTTAACAAAATTCCGTTGTAAGGGTCATTAAGTGTGATCTAATGGCTACTGGCAACAATAAATTAACTATTAGTGGATTCATTTGCTGACAAATTTATAACTTTGTCACAAGTTTAACAAGGTTCTAGTATAAGAGACTGTCTAGAAATATTAGTCATTAATTATAGTATAATAGTTATTAACCCCATTAGTGATTTCTCACTCTTTTTGCCATCAAGTTTAGCAGAATTCCAGGGTAAGGGACTTACTACACCACATTTGTCGCTAACTACAAACTGATAACTACTTATCATAACAGATGAGGGATTAGCCGTTATTTTTCACCAATATATTCTATTATAATCTTAACAAAATTATAACACAAGTCACTGATTATGAGAGATTAGTTATTAACTACAACATAATCATTAACCATCACAGCAGAACTCGTGTCGTGTTTGAACTTTGAATATTAGCGATGGATGTATTGTTTGGTATGGGTAATTTGAGGGGAAGGAGGAAGGAGGGAAAGGATTTTGCTCCCATCTCTTTATTTGACTAATTAAAATATTTAGGAGATGAGGAAATTTTTTTTAAAATTTTTCCTCCCCCTCCAACTTTACTTCCCCTCCCAAAGTGGGAGAATTTAGAGGGAAAATATAATATTATTATTTTATAATATTAATATACTTATAATTTTTTTAATATTTTAATATTACTCCTATATTATATTTTATTAAAATATTTTATAAAATAATATAAAATAAATTTATCTATATAAAAGTATTTTTTCTCCCCTCTTTTTTTGAATCAAACAAGGTAATATAAAAATTTTTCCCCTCCTTTAATATTAATCCAAATAACGTAATAATAAATTTTTTTTTTTCTCTATTAAAATTTTTCCCTTTGCTTCCATCGTTGAGCCAAACACACCGGAAAAGTGTCACGTGGGCCATGGAGAAAGTTTCTCCCTATTAATTTTGATGGGGATGGAATTTAAATTAATTCGTAATACTGGGTCACTAAAAAAAAAAAAAAAAGTCTTGGCGAAATACGATCCCTCGTTCCCTCCAGTTTTTCCCGCCAAAGGGAGGGGTAAAACATCATCGGAGAAGGAGAACTCAGAGGGTACAATACAACGAAGAAAAAATCGAAAAGGAAGAGAGCGAAATGGAGGCGGCTCCAACAGGATGCTACAAGTGTGGCCGACCAGGCCACTGGTCTCGTGATTGCCCCGTTTCTCCTTCAAACCCTGATCCCTCTTCTCTCAAGTCTACTCCTGCCGGCGACGGAGCCCCTTCCGCTCGCAAGCCGGCCGATAAGCCCAAGAAGCTCCCTAGATCCAGGCCTAAACTCACCCCCGACCTTCTTCTCTCCGATGATGGCCTTGGTTACGTTCTTCGTTACTTCCCTCGCGCTTTCAAGTACCGTGGCCGCGGGAATGAGGTATTCGCTGGATTCCTTTTTTTTGTTTCTGCTTTTTACCTGGTAACCAAATTCTGTAATTACAACAAATTTATCTTGACTGTCCTCTACTGGAAGAGCACTGTTGAATGAAGTAAGGCCGATCTTTATTTCAGTAAGGTAGTCATGTTGAGATAAATTATGTAGGCTATCAAACTTGATGCTCCGAGGTGATGTTAACCTGATTTTTTGCCCCTGAATGTGGTTTATAAAACCATCCATTAAAAAGAAATTCATAAAGCTGTCTTTGATGAACCATACTTATAGCTTATCAAGCTTGATGTTTTGAAGCGAGTCTACGTCAACCACTTTCTTTACCAGTAAATGTTATCCATCGAACGATAAATCCGCACTGATATATATTTTTGTTCTTATAGGCTCTCTACGTTATGATATTATTGCACTCTCATTAAGTTTAAGCTATTTAAATTTAAACTTTAAATTCTAGACCCGCATTATTTTGCTGGGCCATTTCAATTTCTTTCTTATACATCTTCTGTGCTGCTTTATTTAGGTTCGTGATTTGGGTAACCTTCTTGAGTTATACTGTGAATGGCACTCTCGCTTGCTCCCCTATTACTCATTCAATCAATTTATCCACAAAGTGGAGCAAGTTGCTGCTACAAAGCGTGTCAAGGTACGGGGGATACATCTGTATATTGAAATTTGATAATCATGTAAATTCTACCTTCATATCTTCAAAAAAATTAGTGAACTATCTACGTACGTGTATGTGCATATAGGTACAAGGCCTCCTTGCATTCTGATACCCCATGGTTCCGTTTGTCACTTTTTATCACATGCTATTTCACACCATCATTTAACTTTTCATGATATTTTTGGTTTGCAAAGTGACCCAAATCAAACGAGAGCAAGCATAGAGAAAATTAGATTGCGTCAGTATAAATGTACCCTCATCTTTGGTTAAGCACATGATAGTTTTGTCATTGTTACTGCAATCTAGCAGATCATAGCAATGTATGTGTTGTGTGGTTTCATGCATGTTAAAATTCTACGGGTTCTCACTTTGACTCACTCCTCCCGGGTGAAACTAGACTTGCCTCAGAGAATTGAGAGAAAGAGTTGCTAATGGTGGGGATCCAACAAAGCTGCGTGAACAGCCAGTTGAGCATGATTTTCCTGCTGACAACGATGGTATGATGTTTGCTTTACAGTTTGCTATTAAGCATTAAATGTATCCATTTTGTCTTATTAATTTACTACGTATGGGTATTTCTTAGATATTTTTTTTTCCGACATGATTATTGATTTCAATGATATTTTTGTAATTTTGATTAGTTTTATTAGTGTATTTATATTTCGAGTATTAACTTGTATAAGTGAGAGGATCTTATTATCCTTTGATTTGATCTTGGGAGGCCTTTAACTGATTCTGGGTAAGATCCTTACCGCGACCAACTTGCTAGCTTTTATACCCTGTTGGCTTGATGCGATCATTCAATGTAGCTCCTATAATCGTTTCTTTGCTGATTGACGAGAGCACCGGTCATTCTTTTATGTTGTCAAGCATTTCTGCCAAATCTTTATATTCTGACTATATTTGCAGAAGCTGGGGAAGCCAGTCATCAACAAGGAGACGTGTTTCCAGAATCCCAAAATGCTGAGAATATTGAAGAAGATATTCTTAATGAAGTTTTCGATGAGGCCACGGCAGTAAGTTTAATTTCTTCTAAATCAATTTTCTTCCCCTGTCCTGAAAAATGATCTATCTATTACTCTCGCTCCTAAATATAAGATTTTGTTTGTAGTATTAGGACTAGAGGAGTATTAGGGAAATGATTGAAGGTTTTGCTCTGCGTTGCTGCCTAGCTAAATAAGAATTTCCGAGGACTTCAGTATGATATGACTGGTTAGAAGCTTTGTGTATGTTTTGACTTTCAAATTCTTCAAAATCAGGATGATCGTATGCTGTGTTTTTTAACTGATATTTTTTTTACGGGAAAAATATTTATTCTGGCTTAGATATAAATGATACTAATGAATAATAAATTCTTGATTGGGATTTCCATGAAAATATTCGGAGAATCTGTCCCCTACGAATGTTGCTGAGGCTTTCCGTTTTCGAAAAGCAATTTTTAATTAAACAAGAGAATGAACAGAAGCTATTGATGAGGCAGTAGCTGAGGAAATTCCATGCCTTTGTTGTTACAGGAACCTTCTCAGTTCACAGATTCCATCGAGGAAACATCAAACGGAATTTCAAATAGTGGAAAGAACACTTCTGGAAAAGACGAAATAACAGAAGAGCAAAGGGCACGTATGGAAGCAAATAGGTTAAAGGCAATAAAAAGGCGTGCCGCTCGAGCCCTCTCATCGCAGGCCACCTGACTCTGATAACAGTGACATCCATTGTAAATGGAGACTTTTTCCCCCTTTATTTTTAAAATCCTATTACATGGTGTGCAAACCTGCTTATTACATTTCTGCCTCAGGGGTTATGTGCTTATAACGACAAGTCTCAACGAAGATATGGCTGTATTTTCATTTGCAATCTAACACAACCAAAACCTCTGGAAATATTACCTTTTTTTTTAATAATAATAGTGCATGTTTGGAAGACAAGCTTAAAGAGCTTTCCTCAAACGCAACAAATTGTTGGGAATTCGGGGAAAACGCATTTTCCCTTGTTGCTACTTTTATCCCAATTAATGTCGGGTCAGAGTTCTCATTAAAAAAATAAGTCGGGTCAGATTTAAATTGAAAGAAAGCTTTTTTAATGTGCGCGCGTTTTCATCCCACTTGAACTTAAGGTGCTCAGGAAACGCTAAATCTTTTTACACTCAATTCCACAAGTTTTGCTGAAATTTTAACTAACAATTATCAAATGATGGCGCAATTTGTTTATCCTCCTGTCCTTTAAGAGAACTGGAAAAAATTGAAGGAGCTATGAGTTAATATATATCTTGAGAAACTATAAATCATGATTAAATTAAAGGATTAAAAGACAAATAAATTACTATAATTAACTGATAAAAAATCATCTATTTTTTTTTCTTTTTATCGTTTTTATTTTCTTCCAACAACGATCAACTGACCCTTTTAAGATGCTTCTTTGTTTCTCTCTTCCATTGTTTACACTGATCCTTCAACTTCCATACACGTGAACTAAGGTTCTTACAATGGGCATGATTGCGATTGTTTCCTCCGCCGTGGTTGGAGGAGCACATAAATGAATAAGGAGCGACCTCTGCTTTGGACTAGACTAGCCATAAGCAAACTGTTTTAAGCTTCAATAAGCATGCCCAATTTAAATTTAACTTGTTTATAACTCGAGATGTCAATAAATGACTGGGATTTTGACGTCTATTAGAGTGAATAAAATAAAATAATTCAGCAAAACTTCATCATCCCTAGCTACCTGAAAAAAAAAAAAGGAAAGGAAGGAAAATCTCACTTTATTATATCATAAGAGATTAATATGCAAGGACGAAAATCGCAGCTTCCGAGACAACAGTTAAAACAGTGTCTTCATAAAGCCGGCAGGAGAATAGAAGAGGCGCGTGTAAGCTTAACTCCATCTTCTCCTGTCCTCTTCTTCATCCACTGGAGCATACCATTCTGGCCTTCGCTTAGAGTTACTCAGTCTGTAGTTCAAGAGCAGCTCTTCATATTGAAGAGCCCTAGTAGCTACCAAAACCAGGGTTTTGAGAGTAGGAACATTTGAATCACTACTCCTTGACATTCCAGATTTAAACCAAAAGCTGCCAAATCTCCTCATATTTACCTCTGCATTTCCAAATAATATATTTGGAATATATGCTCTCATGCTATTTTCGGTCAATGGGAAGTCATAAGGGCATATCATCACATTTGGTAGCATCCCTTTAGCTGGGTGGTTAGCAAAATGAGCAAAAGCTAATGGGTTTCTACGCTCTAGTACATCACCAGGATTGCCTCCTACGTTGCCTTCCAAAGGCTTACTCAGTAGTTTCCAGAACCGGTCTGAACCTTTCTCATCTCCTTTCTTGTCGGGGTTGATCTCCACAATTTTTGTGCCATTCCATACTTCTCGCTTGTCACCTCCAGAACCCCAAGGTTGGGCATTGATGAGAGCCCCATCATATCTTGAAATTAAATATGAGTTCTCTGCATCAACCCTCGGGTATCCTGGAATATACCGGTAATAAGCTGGATAGTAAACTACACCAGGATAAAAGGCTACAACTGTGCCGACATCAGCTTCCCCATCTAAAAATAAACCTTGGCCAGCCTCTTTGTGGGATATTTTTGAAGGTTTAACATTAAGGGTGTAGCCAAGTTGATCCTTTAACTTCTGAGAAACTTCAGCTTGGCTTAATGGTCTTGTCTGAGGGATAGCTGCATTCAAAACACATTGTTGACAAGTGCTCCAGTAGACAGAGAGCAAGTAGAATATCTCAAAAACATTGAAATTATAATGGTAAAGAAATCATTGTTACTAAAATTAGCCTTTTCCTTTACATAATAGATCTAAACGTCAGTACAAGATGACCAAACTTCAAACAACATAGATAACTTGCAACATTAGCATGTCATACACAAAAGGGCATTCCTCATCCATAATAATCCCATACACTCATTTATAAAAGACAAACTCATAAGTAGCCAAGGTCAGTATCGTTTACTAGGTCTTTTGATCCTATAGGCAATTAGGCCATGTGTCAACCACATATATAAGATGCACTAATTGAGCTAATGTTCCATCATTGTTAAATTACTTAATGACAAATAAGTTCCTAAGGCCTAATGAAATGATGAATTTCTTCTCCATTAATTGTACAAGTTAAAAGGAATCCTCTCTCGAGTAAGTTAGTATGACTAGTAACCCCTCCAACCATACAGTTCTAACTCTTCTGTAGTGGCAGCTTGTTAGAAAAATCTTGGACATCAATAAAGAAGTAATTTCACAAAAGCACCACATCCTGTAGTTATATTCCTGCGTGAATTGGATGCTACCTTGAAATCCTAAATGTCACATTGTCATCAATTTCCCAAGATTCTCAGAGCCATGCATGATATATTTAAATTAATGGGATACTACTACTAAGTTACTTTGTTAAAAATGAATTTTTTGGAAGCAAGTATTTGTAATTATGAATTATAAAAACAAATTTACAATGTAAGGTAATTATCATATTAGTGATAAGAAATTATCATATTAGTGATAAGAAGAGTGATACAAATTAATGTTATAATAGCTTGAATGGATTGATATGAAATTATGAATGTATGGTAACACTTAAACAGGGGGTGGATCTGTTGAAGAGGTAATGATGACAGAATGGAGCAGTATTATTTAAAGAGATGAAATCAGTATCAAAATTATCATCATTTCAGTTGGCATTACAGGCGCGATTAATTGCGCCAATTAAGATGAAAAGAAGACAGAAATAAATCTACTTGTGAGGGTAATTAGTTTTACTTTCAGAATAATTTTTGCATGCAAAAATCAAGGGTGACACAGAAAAAGCGATGAAGAAAAATGTAGGCGTGTATGTTATGAGGTGCCAAATATATGTCACAGTCTTTCAGCTGCTGATAATTCCTAAGGCTTCTTATACTTGTGTTTTGTGTAAATTAGAAACCCCAGATGAAAGTATTAAATGATTACCAGAAAATTTAAATCATAAAAATGCAAAAGGAGGGTTATGAGAAGAAAAGAAAATTGGGGGGTGGGACTCACCAGGATGATTGGGAGGTGGGGCACTCCTACCCACAGCCAAACTAAGCCCACTTCGGCGGGGTAAATCGCTTACTTGTTGAGATGGCTCGAGGGTGTCACTCATTATCTTATCATTAGGAAGAAGAATTTCATCCATGAACTTGCAGAAAGCTTTAATTTGAGAATGAACATTTTCTTGCACTTGCACTTGTTGATCAGCAACAGAAGCTTTGCTCGCCATTTCAATAATTTCATCTGCATCAGCCTCAACAGCGTTCTTCCCCAAACGATTGTAGCTGGATATTCAAGTCTTTGCATGAGCAAAAAATGTTAAGACATTAAAAATGGAGAAGAATCACGCTTGCAAAAGAGAAGCCAGAGACATTATAATATGCGAACCCACAGAAGCATCAAACTACTTATTGATGACAGTGAATATGTTGCTTGAGTGCAGATATTATATCTAATCCAACGAAGTGCCAAAATGTTCGAAATAGAAAAAAGGGTGTGACAGACTGATAAAAGTATAGTATTGAACAAATGCAGATGTTCATTATTAAAATCTGTAATGAGTGTTCATTTTTAGAACTGGTGCAAATTGAGAAATTGTAGACAGTGGAATATTTATCAAACAGGGAGGGAAGAAAAGAGGAAAAGAGGGGAAAATTGAGTCTGTCAACAAAGTAAAGAGATTGAGATGCACGGGGAAAACTCCACGTTTCTGCCTCGGGCATACAAGTGCCATTTGTAACTTGGTTAAGGTAACATAAAAGTACTTACCTTGTGTAAAGGAACAAGCGATTCATGTCAGCTTCAAATTGTAAATGTCTAGGATCCCTAGCAAAAGTAGGACTTTTTGCAAGGGTTTTTACAGCCTTAAAAAGATCAGACAAAATGATGTGGTCAGTTTCACAGGAAGCACAAGCATAAAATGATAAAGTACAGCTAATAATTTTAGATGATCATAAGCTCGGGAGAAACCTCTTGAAATTTCTGAAAGAGGAAAGCCATCAGCGATAAGATGGTAGAGAAGTGCTATTCTGAGCTGAATATAAGTCGAAAGCAATAACGAAGTTCAGATGCTGGAAATGAACAGCAAAAGAAAAGGCAGGAGCAACATTAGTTAGCACAAAGAAGCGAGTTGAAAATTTGTTTCTGCATCGAAGAGACTTGTATGGCCCGCCCAATCCAGTCGACTAAATCGAAGCATGATCGTTGGAAAGAAAACTGCTAGATGGCCGGAATTAGTGAAGCAGTAAGAGTGATAGAGAAATGAAGAAAGTAAAAGAGGTAGATGATGAACGAGACTTCACTTTCCCGCCAATTCAACGGCATTGATTCTGTCTTACCGGATTGCGTTCGCCGGCTGCAATGAGAAGATGCCGAGGTCGCTTCAGCAGTAACCTAGCCTCCTCCTTCTCCAAATCGCGCCGACGTGCCCCGCCACGAGCCCCCTTCTGCCGCGCGCTGGCGTGTATCTGGTCAGCAGCCACCTCTTATGGCCCTCCCGAATGCAGCTTCAATTTTTTTTTTTGCCCACCCGATTCACCGGAGTTTTGCCCCGACTACATCCGGATCCGACCCGCATCGCGCACCTGGCTATAGTGGATGAGTCTCCCAACGGGGATTTTCTGCGTACGCCAAGGCTCGAACTCGAGACCTCGCTTAAGCGATACCGAGCCGCTTACCACTCGGACCAACCCCGTTGGTAGCTTCAATTTTTTGTTTGGACTGAAGAAATCTCCGTCGAATTGGGCCCTCATATTGACTTATGCCTCTAAAATTCTATATTAAGCCCAGCCCATGATTTTAAGTGTTGAGAAAAGCCGTATTTATTTTTTGAAATAATTTCAATACTTATTATAAGGAAATTGACGTAATTTTACATTGAGTTATGAATGAATGATCTTCTTGACCTTTAAATCTAAACCAGGACTAAATCTTCTTTTCGTAATCAAGTACGAATGGAAAACTCTCGTACCTAAATAGTAAAAACAATTCATTAGAACCTTATTAATTAATTGGGAAAGGTGACACGATTTCTTAACGAATTTGTATTGTTAATTTGTGATATTAGGTGAGCAGCAAACTTGGCCGCCTCTACTGTATTCATTCCTTTCTCTGTTCATTTTTTTTCCTTTTATTCTAAATCTGTGCATTGGAATACGCATCAGCAGGATGAAATCTGAGACACACATCCATATGTGTACGGTTCAAACCGTTTTTTAACCAACGTCCAACCGATCTAACCTATTGCAATTACAACTCATACAAATACAAAAATTTGATTGTTACCTTGGAAGCCCACGCTTTCCAATTTATGTGAGGCAATTAATTCAATACTTTCCTTTTTTAAGTAAGGCAATAAGTTTGAATAGTATTATGGATAAAAAAAAAATATATTGAAAGAAAAGCCACCTCCATTTAAATTGGACGATACTTAATGATACTGGATATGATGTTTCTCACATTTTGCCTTTTCAGTTTGCTGGTCTTTTAAGCAATTCCTAATGCAACCCATTTAAGAAACCTCTTGACTTTAAACTATACGGTAATTCGTATGTCATAACAATTATCGGATTGATTAATGATTAGACCATTTTTAATGTACTTAACTATTTTTTTAAAAAAACAACTTAACATATTGTCGGCCTATCTGTCCATAGAAATTCTCTTCCCTACTAAGATATTGTTTCTGTACAAAGACTCCCATCAACCTAGCAAACACATATATATTCATTTTTAAGCAACGGAAACAAAAATGCCAGTCAGACTTCAAGAAATTTCATATAAAAATATATAAAATTTATTTTAAAAAAAGCTAAAAAATTATGGATCACCAGATCACAGCTCAATTTTCATAAATCAAATTATGCACAGGGGACATGCATACTCTGTGACCAAAAACAGAGACAATAGAATGGAGTAAGCGTGAGTGATATGGCAACAGTAGGAGTCGCATGAAGCATGAAGAGAATTATGTTGTTTTTGGTTAATTCTATGTGCTGATTCTGAACATTAGACGAAGGAATTTAATGAAAGGAGGAAAGACTAAAAACAGAACAAAAAGTTGGTACTTAGGTAACCATCCCACACCCACTTCTCATCCTCCTGTTTACCACAAACAAATGTGCCAACACATTTAATAAATTCCCATTTTACACTCAACCCGATTGCACTCTCACATTCTTGTTTTCACCCTTCAAGTGCACAAAACCTTAGTCCAAGTAAATATGAGTACAATCAATTCAAAATAGTTCAAGTAAATATGAGTACAATCAATTCAAAAGCTAAAGTAGCAAGCAATTGACAGGTCACTGCCTTGAAAAAGACTCTGTTTTGATTCCTTGGATTTCAGCTTACCAAACCAAAAACCGTTTAAGCAAGCCAACAAAGACAAGCCACTCCCACCCCCCACATATAACCCTCATGACCACCCCACCACCATTATTAGACTTGTTCAAACACATATTACATAGTAGCATGCTCATGCAATATTCCCACAATCATCCCACCACCATGACACCCCCTAAACCTCTCAACTCTACCTTCTCTTCTAACCGCCTCTCCCTCGCCGGAGACTCCTTCTCCGGCCGCCTCTTTCTCCTCCGAGATGTCCAAGTCTTGGAGATTCTCCTTGCCGCTATGGTCTTCATAGCCATCCATTCCATGAGGCAAAAGAAACGCTATGGCTTGCCTGTTTGGCCTGTGTTTGGAATGTTACCTTCCTTGGTGTTCACAGGGCTCAGAACCAACTTGTATGAATGGGTCACCGATGTGCTGAGTCGGCAAAACTGGACGTTCAGGTTCAAAGGGCCTTGGTTCAGCAGTCTCAACTGCGTCGTCACGTCTGATCCTCGCAACCTGGAGCATCTTCTCAAGACCAAGTTCCCTTTTTTTCCTAAAGGAAGTTACTTTAGGGACAATCTGAGGGACCTTCTTGGAGAAGGGATTTTCAACGCAGATGATGAGACATGGCAGAGACAGAGGAAAACAGCGAGCATTGAGTTTCATTCTGCAAAATTCAGGAACATGACCACAGAGTCATTGTTTGAGCTTGTCCATTTGAGGCTGTTACCTGTGCTGCAAGCATCGGTTGAGAAATCTACATCCATTGACTTACAAGACATCCTATTAAGGCTTACGTTTGACGACGTGTGTATGATAGCTTTCGGTGTTGATCCAGGATGCTTGAGCCTGAACTTGCCGGAAATCCCATTCGCTAAAGCGTTTGAAGATGCAACAGAAGCGACGATGCTTCGCTTCGTCACACCAACATGGCTGTGGAAAACCATGAGGTGTCTCAACCTGGGGATGGAGAGAAAGCTGAAGAATTCGATGAAGAAGGTGGATGAATTCGCAGAGAATGTGATCAAGACAAGGAAAAAGGAGCTGTCTTTGCAGCGTGAGGAGGAGAATAAGATGTCAGACTTGTTGACTATATTCATGGGGCTCAAGGATGAGAAAGGAGAGCCATATTCAGACAAGTTCTTGAGAGATATATGTGTGAACTTCATATTAGCAGGGAGGGACACATCTTCAGTGGCTCTGAGCTGGTTTTTCTGGTTGCTTAATGAGAATCCTGAAGTGGAGGAGAAGATACTGCGAGAGATTTGCAAGTTAGTGAATGAGAGGGAAGAAGATGAGGAAGTGAAGAAGGAGGAGGGACAAGAGTTGAGCTTTAGAGCAGATGAGATTAAGAAGATGGATTATTTGCAGGCTGCTCTTTCTGAGTCTCTCAGACTATACCCTTCCGTCCCTGTGGATCACAAGGAGGTAACTTTTCTGATTCTTTAATTTTTACCATTCATTCATTCATATGTGATTTTTTTTTTCTGAGGATCATGATACTTAGAAGCTTCATAACTCATATTAATGATACTTAAAGTTACGGTTTGGATGTAAATATTTGAAAGATTAACTTTCTCCTTTTGTTGATTATACTAGTATATTCTTATGCTTAGGGCCTGTTTGGATAGGATTTTAAAAAAGGGCTTATGAAAAAAAAGGGCTTATGGACAACTTATGGAAAAGGACTTTTGGAGAAGAGTTTATGGAAAAAAAGTGGTTTTGAATAAATAGGTGTTTTGATAGTTATTTTTAGAATGACTTTTTATAGTGGTAAATTACCAAAAAGGGTATGATTTGATTTAAAGTAAGAGAGAGGAGGGAGTTAGAGAAAAGAGAAGAGAGAGGAGAGAGGGAAGAAAGGAGAAAGGAGAGAGGGTGTAAGAAAAAGTAAGAGAGAGGAGAGAGGGTGTAAGAAAAAGTAGGGGTAAGATAGTAATTGGATAGTCCATAAGTGCTTTTACTGTTGAAAAAGCTATTTTAAATAGCTTATTCAAAACCATGGTTTTAAACCATGGTTTTGTCCAAAAGCACTTATGGACAAATAAGCCTGTTTGTTTTGAAATTTCCCCAAACCGAGGTTTGGGCAAAAAACCTTTTTAAAATCACGGTTTGCAGGCCAACCAAACAAGCCCTTAGTCTCTCAAGATGAACAACTTTTTATGGTTGCATGCATCTCAAGATCCTGACTCTACTTTCTAGAATCAACGAGTCTTTGTCTTGATTGATTTATTAATTGCCTTTTGAAAACAATTAAATGATCGGTTAGTTCTCCTTCCCCTAACCAATCGATACAGGTGTTCCTTAAAGTTTTCAGACTGACGTTGCTACTTTATTATATTACTATGGTCAACTATTTTGGTTACCAAACATACGTCTTCTCCTTTTGGGAAAAAAAATCGGGGACAACAACAGTGAAGTAATATAATAAATGAAGTTAGGCCTTGAAAACAGTTATAAGACATTTTATTTATTTGTCTTTGACTTCATCATTTTGAATTCTTTCAATTTAAAATATTTTGTAATGAAGACATAATAAAACAACAAATAACCTTATCCACTAAATGAGGTCGACTATTGAGATATTCTATAGAATTTTGTGTTGATGGTTAAAATCCTAATACAACCCTCCTGATGCTTTTCAAAATCCAAGCATCAAAATCCCAAATAGATTGGCGATTTATAAATTACTCGATCAAAATCCTTTTGGGTGCAGAAGAGAAATCAGCCATGCGGCCTTATTTAATTTAATTTGCCATATCTCACAGTCCAATGTGACATTTAAGTCATGTATCTAGGGTATTGAGTTGGAGGCAACCGATGATAACGTTCAATAATGACTTTCTGTTTTCAGGTAGTTGAAGACAACACATTCCCAGATGGAACAGAACTGAAGAAAGGCACCAAAGTCATATACGCAATTTATGCAATGGGGAGAATGGAAGGCATATGGGGAAAAGATTGCAGAGAGTTCAGGCCAGAGAGATGGCTCAGAGATGGCCGTTTCATGAGTGAATCTGCTTACAGGTTCACTGCCTTCAATGGCGGTCCTCGCTTGTGCCTGGGCAAAGATTTTGCTTATTACCAGATGAAATATGTTGCTGCTAGCATCATATATCGCTACCATGTTAGAGTGGATCAGAATAACCCTGTGGTTCCCAAGCTTGCATTGACTATGTACATGAAGCATGGCTTGAAAGTTCATCTTGAAAAGAGGGATGCCACAGAGATTCGGAAACATTTCTCAGATCAGTAAAACACTTGGATTTGAAGTTGAACTGATGATGGGATTGGCTTGCTAGGGTTTATAAAGTATTTATACGTCCCTTTATTATTATTTTTTTTCTTTCTTCTTGTTTCTGATTCTTAGGTATTATTATTTTTTCTTTCTTATTGTTTCAGATTCTTAGGTACTTGAAGGGAGCGTTGTGCAGAGTGACAAAGAAAAATGATTGTATTTACTATCGTGTTCTAGAGAGATGAAGTTAAATAATGTTCATGTTGAATGTGATGCTGAAAAACTTGGCTTGTTAATAATATATTTTCTGTTCTTGTCAGTACTAGGGGTGTCCATTTTGTCCTGTCCCGGGGTGTCCCGACCCGGTCCCGATGATTTCGGGACGGGTCCATCCCGTCCCGAAAGGGACCGGTCCGGGACGGGACAAAAGGAGGTCCAGGACGAGACGGGTCTCGGCCCGTCCCTCGGGAATCTCGTCCCGTCCCGAAGTATTTTTTTTTTAAAATATTACATTATCCTATCTTTCTCACTCTTATATAGATATTTTTATTCTTATACAGATATTTTTATATTGATATTTTTATTCTTTCTTACTATTATTTTTTTTTCTTATATGTGTAAGTTATTATTTTCTATTAGGGAAGAATGTTGGTATTTAGAGGAAGTTGCTATGGCATTTTATATGGAATAATTTATTGAGATAATTTTATTATAATATTTTTTTTTTAAAAAATAAATCGGGAATTCCCGTCCCGAACTCGTCCCGGTCCCATCGGGACCGGGACAAATTCGGGACGGGACACGGGACGGGATTGTCCCGATCCCGACCCGTGAGCACCAGTCAGTACACCAATTTTACGTTAGTCCATTATAATATTGATGACTGTGCAGGTAAAAGTAAAAGTAAAATATTGGATTGCACATAATGGGTTTGTCAGAAAACTAGAAATAACTTATACCAAAAGACAAGATAACTCCAAAGAAAACTGGTTGTATTTACTAGTTAGTTTGAAATGCAGTAATGCCCATCTTATTAGTAACTAGTTTTGTTGGTGTTAGTGCCCGTAAAATGCAAATCTTTTACATTATCAGAACTTCAGCTTTATATTTCTTGAACCAATGAAGTCGGCAGAGAAGCAACAGATAGCAAGTTCAATTTCTCTTACACATATTTATAGGCCATAGCATCCTCACAAGGTTTCAGAAAAGACTCGGTGCATTGCAAAACGAAGCATAAATGGTTAATCGATAACCGTTCAGTTCTTTCCAAAGTACCAATGCCACAGGCCTATATGGAGAACAAGTTCCTCGTATTAAGCTACACCGTTCCATTCCTCATAAAACTCTTTAAGGAACTCCTCCATAAATTTATGCCTTCTCTCGGCCCTCCTCTTCCCTGCCTGAAATTTATAGCTCACACTCAAACTCCTTGAAGACTATTTCAAATCAACTTGAATAGAAGATGGAAAACACAGTTGTACCTCGGTTTTCATCATATCTTTAAGCTTCAAAAGCTTCTCATGAAAATGATTGATGGTCGTTTGCTCATCTTTGTTCACATATTGCTCCTTGGATAATTCAGACCGTGGCATAATAGCAGGATCATGCAGCTTTGTCTTCCTACTTCCACCAAAGGTAAAGCAACGAGCAACTCCTAAAATTCATATTTCCCTCAAAACCTTTGCTTTTATCATAATATATTAAGACAAGGTTCAACAAAATGTACAAGGAAAATCAACCTATATAATAAATTACAATGGCATCAATTGATACTTCACGAATTACCTATGGCACCAATTGCATCAAGTCGATCCGCATCTTGCACAACCCCGAATTCAGGAAACCATTCATTATTTGCATGTCCTGCCAGTTCCTCTTTGAAACCTGGATTTGGCAATGAGCATATAGAATGAAAATTTTTTAAACTGAAATGAATAATCAAATATAGAGAAAATAATTAAAACAACACCATAAATCCTATCTTACCCATTCCCTTTATTATCTTCAAAATGACCGATTTCTTGTCCTCCTCAACTCCCTCTTCCTCAAGGAAATTCTCCACAATTTTCCCCTCAGATGGATCCCTGTATAACAATGTGGTAGCTTGTGTGAGAGGAAAGGCAATGAAAGAGGAACAGCAATGCGAAGATGGGATATACAAAATTACAATAATTAAAAGAATGGATGGGATGGAAACATAAAAGAAATAGAGCAGCCACATAGTGGAACATAAGGATGTTTAAAGAAAATTAAACCTGAAAGTATCCACATGTTGCAATTAGGCACAGATAACTGACTTTTATAACATATTATAAGCATGTTTTACATATTGAAAATATGACAGAAACGCCCCATCCTTCATCCTTTATCACGTCGTTCAAAGGTGGTGATATTTCCTGTTCCACTACAAAGTTTGAAGGATGCCAACCAGCACACAAGAAATGAGGAGGTTAGCAGTCCCCTATATATATATATATATGCAATATAAGCATGAAAATATCATCTATGGATATACAAAAGAACAAATTACATCGAGCAAACAGGGGCAAGAAAAGTCTGAATACATATGATATATTACTTATTTGGTATTCCTCTCCCACTAGTGAAACGGTATAACTGAAAATAAGGAAACCATGCTATAGCTAACAACATCATAAGAGACCTTTTGCAAGATTTAGCCAAGATTTCTTAACATTAACCTAATACAATAATGTTGCGAGGACATACAGAAAACCAATTAGGAGTCTTATTCCACAAATAAGAGATGAAGGAAATTACAAGCGTAACAAACCTCAGGTATTTGTAGTCACCTGAAATAATCAACCAGAAAGTAACATTATTAATATTGCGTCCCTTAAATAAGATTGGAAAAGTAAATAGGTATTACTCAGAAAGTAACTCAAGGAAACACTTGCTGCAACATACACTCACTGGCATTCAAGAAGCCAGTCTCTCCTCACTCGCTGGCGTTCACAGTAAGAATATGAAATGTCATTCTATAAATGTAAGTTTGTTTCTATGGAGAAAGGAGACAGATCATTACCTATATCATGGAGCAAGGCAGCAAGCTCTACCTGCAAGGAAATATTTTAAGATTTATAATGATGTGAGGATGGTAAGCGAAGAAAATGTTGGCACAAGTGTTAAATGCTTTCTCAGAGTCTTCTTAAATTATAAATAAATACAATGGTGTAAAGAGAACAACAGCTCAAAATAAAATGGCACAGCATGCTAATAAGAGACGAGATTAATAAAAGAATTTACTCTTAACGGAATTTTTTTTGTCTAATATGATTAAAATGGTAGATGAACAATTGTACTGCATTGAGTAATTCCCCCAAATGTCTCAAAGTCAGCTGGCGAGCAGTCTATGCTCCCCTAATCTTAAATAGTGTTATATATATACACACACACATATATAAGTTTCTACTTCAAAACTTCCAAAAATGTTTGAAACTGAAGCGTAACAGTTACAAGGAAATCCAGCAAGTCATTGGCAGCTATTTCTTCCAAATTTGAATAGCATTGTGACAGTAGTAACGCAAGGGGTGGTCAAAATTCAACTTCTGTCAACTCACAGCAGATTCTTATGCTAATTTGTTGAGAAACCTGATCCTGAACAAAGTATTTCATTTGATTTGCGCATAATTGTCAAACACAGGCAACCAGGTTCTGTATCCGCTGATAAGCATAATATCAATGATTCAGCAATACAGCATCCTTTGAAGTGGAATGTGTCATTGCCTGTTTCACATTTTCAATGTCCCAACAATGGCTGCAAGGGACTAAAGGCGAAAAAAGAAGGCGCTTACAATTTCCATGGAGGTGGGGCTAAAAGAGAGGCCTTCCTCGCGAGCAAGGGATAGAGCAAGGTCACGGACCCTCCAAACGTGAGCTGCGTCATGGGAAGCATCGTTCCCTTTCATGGTTTTCTCCACGAGCAGCTCGGCGTTCCTCACCGTCTCCTTCCTCGCCATATCTTCCGTGTAGTATGAGAATAGCAGTCTGCTTTTTTATCTTAGGGAGAGAAGGCGTCCGGATTCAGGGTCCTATGAATGACAGTCTTATACAAGTGGAGATTAAATATTGACTTTTGCGTGTCAAAAGAAAGAAATAATGACTTCTATTTAGGAAATTAATAAATTCGTCCCCATAATGTACTCCTTTTTCAACTAGGTCCCGACATTATAACATCGCATAAATCAATCCCTGGAATTTTTGTTCATACAGAATCGTTGTAATCTGTAAATAATCGTATTCAAATCCCCCATGATGCTTGACAGAGTGAAGAAGAGTTGAGGTGGCAAACCGAACTTTGACATGGAAGATGGAGAGCGTTAGTTGAAAACATTGTTAATCCTTAATTTTTTTAATTATCAATTTAATCTCCACATTTTGACTAATTACAATTTGATTTTTTGTAGTTTATTGAATTATTTAATTATAGGGATTAAATTGTTTCAAATCATGAAAAATTGAGCTGTTTCAAGTTAAAAAATTACAAGATATAAGTAGTTTTGAGTCAAAAAATATAAAAATTAGGCTATCTATATTAGAATTTAGAAATTAAATCAATAATTAAGAGAACATTTAAGGATCAAAAGTTATATTTTTTTTTCTGAAATAGGAAGAATGACAATTAAGGAAATTAATAAAAAATGAAGATATAACTAAAATTTCAAAATTTATAACTTAAACTTCAACATTTAGGTTCTGTTAATTTTTCAGGGTCCTTAATTGTCATTCTTCAAAAAATATACACATACACCTCTCAAAGCCCAAGAGCTAGGAAGCCTCGGCCCAAGACGCTCCATTTCGAGAGATGGATTAGCGCGCTTGTCGTTCATCGCCGAGACTGAAACCCTTACCCTACCTGCTCTTCTGAAATCTGATAATCATCCTGAACTGCCCGCCATGAGAGGCCTTTTCTCCGGCGGCAAGCTGTTTGGCAGCGCAAGGGTATTGTTTGGAAGGAGCAACCAAAGTGCACAATCGGGTCGTTCATACAGCCTGATCCCAATGGTTATCGAACACTCGTCCAGAGGAGAGAGAGCATACGACATCTTCTCGCGTCTTCTCAAAGAGCGGATTGTCTGCATTAACGGACCCATTTCCGACGACACTGCCCACGTCGTCATTGCTCAGCTTCTGTTCCTTGAGTCTGAAAACCCTTCCAAGCCCATCCACATGTACCTCAATTCCCCCGGCGGCGCGGTCACTGCAGGCACGTCCTCTTTAAACATGTTTTTCTTTTCTTTTTATATAAAAAATGCCCTTCTTTTCTGTCGTCAATGCCATTAAATGGCAATGGGCGAGTGAAAATTGTGATTGTTCTTTCGAACTCCTGGTTCTCTGCTTGCCGTCAAATATTTTTCAGTGGATGTAACGGTGTTTTCTACAGACGGGGATTATTTAAAATTATCAAATTTATTATGCATTCGCTTGTTTGAATTTCTCAAATGTAACGTACAAAGCTTTAAGAGGTTTACAGTATAGTTGGCGATTAAGAGTATAACAGTATAGTTATATCAGTCTAACAGTATAGTTGGTGATTAAGAGGTTTACAGTAGTCTTAAATCTAGGTGTGATCCATCCATGCCTAAAAGCTTTCATTCTTGAGGATCCTTCTATGATAAACCCCTAAAAAACTCAAGAAATAATTCCAGAAATCTGGCCTACCCCACACAGTACAAAGCACATATTTGTGAAATATTTTGAAACCTTGTTGATTTGTAGAAGTTAAGAAGGCCTGCATATGGAAAATTTGATGATTCTTATTGTTTTTTGTGTGTTTGTGTTCCTAATCCTATGCAATGTGCAGGCCTTGCCATATACGATACTATGCAGTACATTCGTTCTCCGATCAACACAATCTGCTTGGGCCAAGCTGCATCTATGGCTTCTCTCCTATTAGCTGCAGGTGCCAAGGGTGAGAGGCGGTCTCTTCCAAATGCGACAATCATGATTCATCAACCTTCAGGTGGTTATAGTGGGCAGGCAAAGGATATTACAATCCATACAAAGCAAATTGTTCGGGTTTGGGATTCATTGAATGCATTGTACACAAAACATACAGGACAACCATTAGAGATTATTCAAAAAAATATGGATAGAGATTGTTTCATGATTCCAGAAGAGGCAAAGGAGTTCGGGCTTATTGATGAGGTTATTGATCAAAGACCAATGGCTTTGGTTACTGATGCTGTTGGTAATGAGAACAAAGACAAAAGTTCGAATTAGAACTGGTAGGTTAAAATTTCTCCGAATAATCATTGTTCTTTTTTAAATGCCTCTTTGCCGCCTAAGTTATCCATGGCTGTTGATAGAACATTATCATTATCAATTGGATATAATCTATGCCGGTATGTAATTTAATTTATTTAGGTTTCTTTTACTGCTTTACGTTCTGACTTTTCATGTTTAATTTCTTTGGGTTAGACACCTTTCCTCGTATGAATGATTATTTTCTCCTCATGTTCTTCATCTAACATTTACTTTCATTGCTAAGAACTTGTGAATGCTGGTGAAGAAACTTTTGAAGTGTACTGCATGTAGATAAATCTTGTACAGCTTTTTAGGGAGCATGATTGGAGTTCTAATTTCCCAGTCACTATAATTGTAACTCTGTTATTTATCTGATGCACTCTGAGATTTTGTTTGTTTCTCATGTTACGTCTCTGTCTGTCTATATGTCCGTTTGATTGTCTTTATGCTAGTTTCTGGATCGTTAAAATGTTGACTTCGTAGCCACACAAAATTTGATATTGAATCTAAATATAGATTTTGTTAGTAGATTGTTAAATGTGACGGTATAATAGAGCTAGACATTATTATCACATGGAGAATAATAATAATCAAAGTAATTTTTCTTTGGTGAGAAAAGGGAATGAATTTTCATTATTGGTAGATTTTGAGGATGAGGTGTTAGATTATAGGATAATGACTGTTTAAGAACTTGAGAATCGAATCGAATCAAATTTTATCTTTTAGAAGAAGAGATGAGTAACCCTTTTGAACAAAGAAGTCATGAATCATAAGAGGGTCAAATTGCATCTCAAAGATTTAAATCGTAATGGGGAACACTGTTGCTTCCCACAAACAATTAACAAACGCCTTGTGTGCTTTAATGTCATTATTCCCTAATAAGTTTATTGAATTAGGCCCGATATGAATCAATTAACTAACTAATTAAGTTTCTAAAATGGTGGATAAGTTCTTAAAATTAATTATGATCAAGCGCAACTAATCTCACTTAAAAGACCCGAGGAAGCTTAATTAGTAAATTGTTTTTGAAGATTAAAAATATTAATAAAAGCAATAATTAGAGAAATGTGATGAAATTTGTTACAGATATTAACAGGCCCTGATTTGTATTTCTTAAAAATATTTAATTGTCCTCGGTAATGATGTGATTTGTATGCAATTTAATTAAAATTATATGATATATGATTATATCATTATATTCATCACATTATTACTATTGAAATTTTATATTTTATTAATAATGAACAATACAAATTTGGATGATATCTGTTATCTTTCAAGCATTAGTAGGTGTAGATGTTAGACCCTAAAGGAAAAGATGATTATCCAATAATAATTTGTTATGCATGCAATTTAACGAGGATTATATGATTATCTATACTTCAATTTTAATTTTAATTTGAGTATTGGAGCAAAGTGACAAATGAAAAATTGAAAATCAATAATAATCGAGTTGTTGGGTCCCGGTTCTATTTTACGGAAAGTGCAAAAATTCAGAGGAAAAAAAAATAAGAATAAAAGAAGTAAAATTTGGGAGAACGAAGGAAAAACATAAGAAAATTCCATTAGGTCCCGTAATCGGTAATCCCCCTCTCATCAGCATCAGGCCGAAGCCACCATCTCACAAAATCTACTTTCTCTCTCTCGCTTCGTTCCACCGCCCCAATCTCCTCCCCATCTCTCTGCAATCTTCTTGCTCAGATTCTCTTGCTGCCGTGTCCTCAATGCTGGGGCCTCCGTCGCTCTCCCTTCCTCCGATGCTTTAGCCAACTGCTGTGACGGTGCTCCGCCGCCGGATACGCCCCCGCCGTGGATCCCCTGCGGTGGTTCTGCGGGATTTTTCTAGGGTTTTACGGCTTGTTGCGTTCGCTCAAGTTTTACTCACGATACTCCTGGTTATTTGATTTTACTCATTCTCTATCAGCATCCGCCCCTCATCATGGCTCCGCCGCGTCGACGCGGAGCGAACAAGGCCAAGGCCAATGGGCACTTGAGTCTCGGGGATCTTGTTCTTGCCAAGGTCAAGGGCTTCCCAGCTTGGCCTGCCAAGGTGTAAATTTATTCCTTGAATTTATGTTAATTTTTTTTTAATTTTGTTGGTATCTCAACTGTGATTATGTGAGTTGCCGGGCAACGTCTTTGTTAAGTTATTCATACTTGAAATTTGAATACTTAAGTATTGCCGTCCAATTTCTGCTAGCTAAGTTTGTATTATTGCGCCGATGAATGATTTGCATTCTTGATGTGTGATATACTGTATCTTACTTTTAGTGCGTTCGGAGACTCCTTTCCTCAATCATTGTTAAGCTTTTACGTAAATTCGATTGGATTCTCAGTATCATTACTTTTGTGTCCACTTTCCTTCTTATTTTTTCCTTGGATTTTATTCATTGCTACATTTCTGAGTTGGTAGCTGTAGAAGATAAATTTTAGTTATTAATAACGGGAACACTGGTTTTTTTGCCTATTTTTCCCTCCAGATAAGCAGGCCGGAAGATTGGGAGAAAGCCCCTGATCCAAAGAAATATTTTGTTCAATTCTTTGGTACAAAAGAAATGTAAGTCTCTCTCACCTGTCTTGACTGTAACGTTTAGCCTAACGTTCTCTAGGAATGCCTCTAATTAAGGATCGTTGTATGACTAAGGCAAAAGGAACAGACTTAAACAACATATCTAGAAGCATAAGTTAGAGGTGGAAAAATGTTAATAATGACGTAACTGCAATTTTGGCTATAAATAATATCTAGCAGATAGTGTCTTACTGTCTATGAAGTGTGCTCTTCATTCTGAGCCTTTGACTGCTGCTGCTAAAAAATTACATTTAACTTAAGGTTCTATGTGTTGGCTTGTATCATTTATCCTAGTGTAAGGAGTTCAGTGTTGTTGGAACAGAAATGGCAGGATTTTGTTGCCTGCCTAGGCTGTGAAGAGCTTGTGTCTGATTTTTGGCAAGGTCCTACTGCTTATGATCCAAAAAATATAGAATAAGATACTCCCCCTGACCGAATTGTAGTAGCTAGTTGGGGTTTGTTTTGGTTCTAAATGTAAGACCTCAATCAACTTTATTTTTCATTTTTATTATTTTTTCCCTATTGTTAGATGTTAGATTCCTGTTTGATGTATAAGCTATGTTAATAATACTCCAATGTAAATGATTAAAAGGAGGGGCATTTCAGGAAACTAGCACATACGGACTTACCTTATTTTCTTAGTCTGCTTGAGTTAGTTAATTAGCTGCTACATTTGAGATTGGAGGGAGTACATAGATCATACTTTAATAAAACAAGTAGTGAATTGCAAGTTTCACAAAGTCTCACACATAAACACGACCTAAAAGTCACCGAACTGTCAATCTTCTTTCACATATAAGTTTTCAGTATGTAAATGCAACAGATTTCAGACACCTAGAAGTAGCGAATATCAAACTCAATAAATCTCAAGCACTAACAAACAACAATAACAAGCCTTCTCCTATTAAGTGATGTCGGCTACATCGCATGACATCATTGTGCTCTATCAACAACCAAATCTTTGGATTAAGAGAGAAAAACTAAAACCAATTATTGGATACTGTATACCAAGAAGAAGAAAGGATACTGGAGCAAATTTTGGACGGATGTCCAAAAGTAACAAATGCAGCAGAACGAAGAGAGGAAGGAGAACAATTTGTGGGAGATGAAACAATGCTTCTGCTACTTGGGAGGGTTTTGAAACATTTAACCAAAAGACACAGTTTTGGGAGGCCATGATGGGTAGTTCCGTTCTCCAAAACAGTGCATTTTGCTTCTGCTACTGGGGAGAGTTTTGAAACATTTAACCAAAAGACACAGTTTTGGGAGGCCAAGATGTGCAGTTTCGTCCTCCAAAACACTGCATTTTGAACAGTTTTAATGAATAAAACTGCAAGCAATCATAGTATGATCTTGCCATTTTCAGTCTTGCTTGTTTCAAGGTGCAAGAGCGTGAGATCGTTATCTGATTATGTTGCAAGTGATCTTGACAACACTGGTCCTTAACAAAGTATGCTTTTTTTATTGGTACTTATAGACAGCATCTTCCCTCTTCTATGCATTTTCAGAATAAAGTAGAGTATCGTGTTATTATTCTTGCTTTCACTTTCTGATGGATCGGAGGATCTCATTATGTCTCTTGGGGAGGCTTTGCAGATGGTAAGGCTGTTGAAGTACTGGCATAAACAATATTATAGCTTATAGATTAATTTCAGTTTAAATTTGTTTAGAGGCTTTGGAGATGGTAGGGCTGTAGGAGTGCTGGCATAAAGAGTATTATACGTTGTAGATGAATTTCAGATTAAATTAATTTAATATCTTGTCATGGTGTTTAACGTTTAGCATTAAATTTTACTTTTTCCTTGGGTTTGAATGTTGAGACCAAGAAGTTGGCTACCTGTGGCCTACCTGTGGCGAATTATATGTCGGAGTTGGGAATGGAGTAAGTATCATGAAATGATATGGAATCTTAATTGCAAGATTCGGTCGGGATGCTATTGTGGAGTGACGCTACTTGAAAATAATTGTTTTAGGAGAGGAGGTTGACCTTGTAGTTATTGCTTATTGCTTTCTTGTTTCTCCATTTTCATTTGATTTATAATAGGGACATGGTTGATGGAGGACAAGTAATCTGGGAGAGTTGCGGTGTTAATTAAATGTTCTGAGATTACATCTTTCTGCCGGTTGCAAATAGGATTTTATAGTGACAGTGGAAACTATCCTTTTCGTTGACATGCGTACTAATGACATATATCAGCAATGATTTCATGTTATATACATCATGCATTTATGGGGTGACGCCTATACTTACTATTTATCCACATAATTCAAATATTTTTCTGAAGATCTTAGAAATATATAGCTTATCCTAGACTAGAACTTGCTGTAGAAGAGAGTTTATTTTGGGGCACTTGGGTTAGTCAAGTTCAAGAGGGCATTGGAATGATTTGAATCTGTTGTTAAACTGTAATTCAATCAAAGCTAAGCAGTAATAACTGCAACTGATGTATTTCTATTAGGTCGTTGAAAATAATCTCCTATCTACTGATGCAACATAAGTTGATAAAAAGAGATTTGCTGCTTTATTCAAATACCTTTGTTATCTGATTTTGTGATGACTCTGATGCTATACTCTATATACCCTTCTTGTGTGCTCCTGTTCATTAGATTGATTGTCTTTCCTTTATCTTCTTACATTGCATCCATTTTGGTCATCTTTCAGTGCTTTTGTTGCCCCAACGGATATTCAGGCATTCACCATTGAGGCAAAAAATAAGTTCTCTGCTCGTTGTCAAGGCAAGGCAAAGTACTTTGCCCAAGCTGTGAAGGAAATCTGTGTGGCATTTGATGAGTTACAGAAACAAAAAGCCAGTAGTTTGCGAGATGACACTGATGATTCACTCGTTGGCTCAGAGGTTCCTTCTGTTGATGGGATTACAGGTGACATAAAGGATGCTACTGATAATGTGTTGTCAAATGAAGAAAAGGCTAATGATTGTGTGGATAATGTGGTCTCTAAGTTAGAGCGCTGCACCCAGAGATGTGGAGAAGGTAGTGATCAAGATGAAAGGCCCTCTGGCTATTCAAATGACAGTTCATCTCCTGTTCTGCCAAATGTGATCAAAAGTAAGCCATCTAATGGTGCTGAGCTAAAGAAGGATTCTAGCGCATCTAGTCTAAATGATTTACCATGCCTGAAGGGGGAAACTTTTGATTCTAAGGATGTAAGCAAAGTTAATGACATCAAGCAAGATGACAATGGACAGAAGGCATTGACAAATGGGAACAAAACAAAAAAACATGTTACTGTGACAAAGAGAAGTGATGGTGCAGATTGTAGAAATAAATGTGGTGGCTCTAATGCCGTAACACCTTTGAAGGCTGAAAAATCTGAAGGTTTTGCTAGTCTTTCCAGGTCCGGGGAGTCATCAAGAGGTGGAAATAAGGGGAAGAATGTATTTGGTGTGAAATCAGATTCTCCAGATGCTCTTAAATCAGGCTCTGACATTAATGGTGGAAAAAAAGATAAGAACCTACAAAAAGTTAAAACAAGTCTTAAGATGAAGAACGAGTTACAAGAGATGGTTGATTTGGGGGAGGCTGATGGTGGAATTTCTTATAAGCCAAAGAAGACCCAACTTGTTCGTGCAAAGCGTAATGTGGGGACAAATGAAACTTTACACACTACCAAGAAATTGAAGCATTTAGATTCTAAGGATGAGTCAACTTTAGGTTCTCCTCCTGAAAAGGGAAAGAGAGCTTCACCTACTGTTATTGAAGACAAAGAATTTAAAAAATCGGAGTTGAGGAGGTCAACGTCACGTTTGAAAACAGAGAAGAGTTTGTCTTCAAGTGTTCAAACTGGTGTTGTTGGTTCTGATGATACTATCCATGAAGTGCAGCCAGGAACAAAACATCGTAGCCAAGTCCGACAGGTCAAGTCTGATTCTACTAGCCCTGCTTCAGATGGAAAAACGGACAGGAGTTCTTTTAGATTGGAAAGTGATGGAAATAATGTTACAGAAAAGCCAGTAAAGAGGAAACGTAGAGCTGTTTGCCTATATGATGATGATGATGATGAACCTAAGACTCCGGTCCATGGAGGAGCTGCTAAAAATATTAAATCACCTGTGTTCCTTAGAGAGTCAAAGGGAAACAATGCACATTCAGGGAATTCTGATGATGCTCAGCTGGCTAACAGAAGTTCTAGTGGACTTGAGGATAGCCGATTGAAAGAATCATCTTCCCAAGTAGAAAATGACTCATTGTTGTCTTGGCAGGTTAAAAAGGAGAAGACTGAAGAAGGAATTCCTGTCCAGATCCCTCGAAGCCCTGAACATTCAGATTTAAAGCAGCATCCAACCAAAGTGGCTAAAAAAGTAAGCTCCTCCTCTCCCATGAAATCGCCTCATTTGGTTCCTCCTTCAAATGTGAATGCTGAGCGGAACAAATCTTCCAAATCTGTGCTGAAAGTTTCCACTAACGTTGCTCAAAAGAAGGCTGATCTTGGGTCTTCAAAGGGTTTGAATAGTACCAACTCTTCTCAGAATCAATTGACAACTCATAAAAAGAAGCCTTTATCTTCGATGGAAGCATCTAAAACTACTCCTAGCTTGAGAGCTGGTGAAGTTCCTGCTGCAACGGAAAACTTGAAGGAGCATGATGGATTTCATGTTGATAGGTACTTATGCTTTTGATTCTGATTTGTTCAAAATTATTTAGTTATGTTTCTTTCCTCCTACTTTGTTTAAATTAATTTTATGGCTTATTACAGATTAGAAGGGGGCATGGATGAGAAAAATAGTCAGCACAGTGGTTCAAGGACTCCTGAAGCTGCAAAAACTATGAAACACCTTATTGCAGCTGCCCAGGCAAAGAGGAGGCAATCTCATTCTCAATTGATTCCTCTTGGAATTCATAATGTTCAGGGAGAGACTCCCAGCCCATCTGTTCAGCCATTTCTTTCTGTCTCAAGCAATTTTCCACTGGTGGATGTACAGGGAGTATATGAGCACTTGACATTGGCTTCTCCATCAGCACATTACTCTGCTTCTCTGAATCAAACTGAAGCTGAAGAAGCTGAGGAAAGAATAGTTGGTTCAGTGCAAAGGGGGCTAGCTGGCTCACTTAGTGGTGGTACTGAAGCTGCTGTTGCTCGTGATGCCTTTGAAGGGATGATAGAGACTTTATCAAGGACTAAGGAAAGTATTGGACGTGCCACCCGTCTTGCCATTGACTGTGCCAAGTATGGCATTGCAAATGAGGTATACTCCTTTCTATTATCAATTATGCTTTTTCTTAAATCAAGGAATTAATTAATGAAGCTTGGCCTGTTTTCTCTTACCTATATCTTTGTCAAAGCGTTCATAATTTTGTCTTCCATGCGATTCGTATAATTTTCAGGATAATGGCCAGCTACAGTCACTTCACACTTCACTTGCTTTATGCATCAGTAGGTGTGAAATATATATATGCAAAAGGAAATAAGAGGTTGCTATATAACCCCTAAAACATAGGAGAGAATATTGCAATAATCTTACAGCCTAACGAGTAGATCCTAATCTGGTGGAATAAAGATAAAAAATAGGAAAAAAAAAAAAGCATAATTATCAAATTCCTTATATCACGTGGCAACTAGCAACATATTGTTTTGAGAATATCTGACAATTAGTCTTGGAAGTGTGCCTAAGGAATTGGTTAGTGTCATCCGAACCAACCTCCTTGCAACGTCAAAGGGAAGCACAACCTAAGGAAAAAGCTCATCCTTAAGTGATAAAAGGGTTTGGAATAATTTTGTGTTGCAAACATGGTGTGGGTTGTAGTTTAATTTAAACTAATATTGGTTTGATCATATACATTTTGTTTATTTATTTTGCCTGCGTGGAGATTTAAAGATTTTAGACTTTCATATAGAATATTCTGGAGTAGGAACATTATGGATCAGCAAAACTTACTTGGTATTTATGGTACTCTTGTTTTTACTATGCTTATAGTGAACTTATGCGAAGTCCTTATGTACAGGTTGTTGAACTTCTTATCCGAAAGCTGGAAAGTGAAACTAGTTTTCATCGTAAAGTGGATTTGTTCTTTCTCGTTGACTCTATCACTCAGTGCTCCCACAATCAAAAAGGTGGATGTTCATGTGCCTGTTTTCTACTTCTACCCTGCATTGCCCTAACCTGAAAGCATGTGTTTTAGGTAGTGTTCTCTTAATGGAATTGTTAATTCTAATTGTAGAGAAAATTTCAGGCATTGCAGGATCTTCCTACATCCCTACAGTTCAAGCTGCTCTGCCTCGCCTACTTGGTGCTGCTGCTCCCCCTGGAGCTGGTGCCCGTGAAAATCGTCGTCAGTGTCTCAAGGTTGGCTCTTCTTCTTGTAGGATATTTCAATTACCTGATCGCAATCTTATAAAGTTGAAATTTTTTTTGTTTGATGAAGCAGATTGTGCCATTTTACTTTTTATTGATGTTATGTATATGGGACATTTATTTGTTTTATTTTGTTTGATTGCAGGTTTTAAGGCTGTGGCTTGAGAGGAAAATCTTGCCAGAGTCTGTGCTTCGACGTTACATGGATGACATTGGAGTGTCTAATGATGAAATGGTTGTCAGCTTTTCTTTCAGACGTCCATCTCGGGCAGAGCGAGCCGTGGATGATCCGATTAGAGAAATGGAAGACATGCTTGTGGATGAGTATGGAAGGTATGGTAGTCACTTTTGTTTTGTGAATCTTGGTGAATCATCTTTGAAAATTACATAAGATAGTGAGATGGGGGTGGGTTTGAGGAAAATAAGGCATAATATTTATTAAAGAGCAAATGTGCGTCCAATACTTATAAGAAAGTTTGTATTGATTTGTTAGTGCAAGTTAGCTATGAAATTGTTTGAGGTGCTAATTTGCATTTGCCTATTTTACTTGTTTGGACTTGTAATCAACAACATAAGCTTTTATTATTCATATTATATATTTAAGAAGAAAAATTTTATTTGTTGATTATTATTTTCTTTTATATTCATTTTTGCTAAATAATTCCTATTTCTGATTTTACCATATTTCTGCATGTTTACTATCAGCAATGCTACCTTTCAGCTGCCCGGCTTGTTATCGTCTCATATGTTTGAGGAAGAAGAGGAGGATGATCTTCCTAATGGTTTATTTAAAGATCTACATGATGTATCTCCAGCAGATCCCACTCCTACCATTGGAGAATCAGAAACTTCTACTGTTACCCCTAATGATAAGCGCCATTGTGTCTTGGAGGATGTGGATGGTGAGCTTGAAATGGAAGATGTTTCAGGTCATCCAAAGGATGAAAGGCCTGTAATATTAAATAATTCATCAGAAATGGATTTTCAACTTGAGGGTTCAGATAGGAAATTAGATTCCACTTCAAACATTTCTGCAGATATACCTGTTCCTGATGGTTCTCCACCATTGCCATTTGATTCGCCCCCTCCTCTCCCTCCTCTGCCTTCTTCACCTCCACCACCACCACCACCACCATTATCTCCATCCCCTCCACCTCCACCTCCTCCACCACCAGTGTTGCAACCCGCACCTCCTTCCTTGCCACCTGCAGGTCCTCCACCATCACTGGTTCCTCAATCATCTGGAGTAGGCTGGCTTTCAATGCTTGCACAACCTATAATGCCACCTCAACCATCACACCAGTCATCCCCGCCATTGGGTTTTCAGCAGAGCGTATCTCATGACTATAATAGTGGTAACACAAGTGTAAGTCTTTTGAAGTTTAGATCTCACTTGTTTGATTAACGTCTTTGTAGTAGTGATGTTGACTGGTGCAATTTTTTATACAGAGTAATCAAATAGTTCAAATGGCTGGAAATTCTTTTCCTGGAGGTCACAATAATGCAGTTGTGAAGGGTGAAATATTCCCACAGCCTGCTCCAACAGCAGGCTGCAGTTCGCAGGAGCCTACTGGCTTTAGGCAACTAGAGTATGGGCAGAATGATATGTACCTAAATGGTCAAGTTCCTCAACTTAATCAGCAATTTCAGCAGGGTAACCCCCAATTTGCTCAGAGACATGTGCATTCTGCTCCACCCCAAAATCCATCGAATCAGTTCTCATATCCAAAGCCCACAGTTCAACAACAACTTCCTCATTCATTCCATCCTCCCTACTCTATGTCATCCCTTCCTGATAGCCGGAGGCAATTTCCTGCTGATGAACAGTGGAGGATGCCATCAAGTGATTTTAAAGCAACTAACCAACTTGGGGCATGGAGAGGGAGAAACCCTCCATGTCCAGGTCCACCCTTTGGCCAGGAAGGTATGTGAATATTCGTAGATTACAATCTGTAAGGTTTATTCGAATTTTGTCGTTTTTTTTCTTTTTGCTTTTTTTTTTGGCTGTTCTAGACTGTATCACAAAAAAATATAGTTCTCATGCTGTTTCTTCTCATGAAGGTTCTTGGTTCTCCACCATGTCCTTGGTTTTTATTATGCAATTTGCCTTTTCTGTTGTTATTCAATTGTGTAGTATTGTCATTAGATCAACCAGGATGTATTTAAGACTTTCTCTCTCTTGACAATGGCAGGGTATTTTCGACCTCCAATTGAAAGGCCACCAAACAACATGGGTTTTCAGTGTTCTACCCCAAGCAACATACCTGCTCCTCCTCCAATATCAGGTGATTTTTGTCCGTTGATCAATCTTTTTTTTAAATCCTTTTCTGTGATGCTCTTTTGATCTTCCTCCTTTATGAGACGTGAATCAAGGTCTTTTTTTTTCATTCAGGACACAATGTTCCTCAGATGTTGCCCTGTAGGCCAGACATGCCCACTCTTAGTTGTTGGAGACCCACTTGATGCTAAATTGGATATTTCATTAGTTCTAAAGTAAGTTTTGTCATGTTTTGGAGGTTTGCTTCCTGGCATAATGAGGGGTCTACTGTTTGGTTGAAACACACCAGTTCTCAGTGGCATGCTCTTTTTTCCTTTGTTTTTTTTTCCTTTTACTATCAATAACTCAGTGACTAGAGATAATTTACAAAACTTAAAATGAGATTTTGACTTGTATGATTGACCTAAGGTTTTTGGGAATAATTTAAGTGGAAAATATACAAAACACCCTGAACTTTAGGTTTGTTGCATATAACTCTTGGCATTTTAAAATTTAAATTTAACCTCCTTAAAGTTTTAATTTTTAACACTGAACCCCCTGCCATTACTTTTTCCCCCTATCTAATACCCTATCAAAGCAAGCTCCATGATCAGATGATCCTATCGTCTTCTTCATATATTATGTTATAAATATTTTTTTTTTGTTTTCTCCTTGTATAAAAAATAACATTCTTTAAGTTTTAAAATGAAATGAGTTTATTTACTAATTCCTTTTCTTTTACAATTTTGCTTCGCCTCAGCACCATAGTCACACTTTTTCTGTTCCTTTGACTATGCTTCTTCAGGGAGATCTCCTCAGTTCTAACTTGTGTGGATGCAATTTCTTACCAGTGTATAAAATAGATACTGGAACCATTTCTACCTGTTGTATGAGATGAAATTTTCTTTTGAAACAAAAGATTTTGGTTTGTTAGTATGTGTTAATTTTTACTTGAAAGACAAATATTGTTCACTTGTCTGTATTGACTTATGACTACTTATCATCTTTCAGTGATGTGGCCAGTTAATAAACAAGGTTACTTTTTGTGCCTCTGTTAGACTTTCCCGTGTAGCACCTACAACTACCACTCAGAAAATTTTGAAGAATTGTGGAGGCTTTTGGCAGGACTGTGTATATTGTAATTTTTCCTGACAATGTATCCCAGGAACATTTGCTTCCAAGTTATAGGCACATATTTCTGACTTGGTTAGTTTATCTGTTTCCCATCTCTTGTAAATTGTAATTGTAATTATTACATATATTTAGATATAGAAATTAGTTGTAAGAACTCATTTTCTTCTAACTTGATTAAATTCTGATTTATCATAGAACAAAAAGCTAATCATTGCAAACAATGAAATATAGACATTTTTATCTGTCAGTCTTTTCTATCGACAAACTTTGAAAGCTGCTTTTGCAGTGTGCAACACTACCAAGCAGAACCTGTATACTATAGTATGAAGATATTAATACTACTAGTACTATTATTACTATTGTATATAATGTTTAGCAGATTTATTTGAGCCTCTGTCGTTTCCATGTTTTATAGTAATATTTGATCTTTATTCTTGGCTTTATTGTTTACTTGAGAGAGAACTATGTTGCAAGTTTGGGTTATGATGAACTAGCTTTTATTTATTTATTTTTTGTTGGGAAGTTAACATTGCTAGCAAGATTTTTAAAATTTTCAATGCATGCTGACAAATGAAAATGGGAGAGTAAGGGCTTACCTCATGATGAATTATTAAATATTAGTGTCTATTCTATTATGAACTTTCTGTTTATTTATATAGAGGTCCTTGTTTATAATTCTTTTCAAGAAAAGGTTTTGTTTTGATGTGATGGGTACACAAGTAGGATGGGAAACCTCTCCCAAAGGTTAGCTATCAACATAGAGCATTACATTGCGTCCTCAATGTGTGGCTATAACATCTTATATCTTAGTCCCCATCAATTGTACCTTCCTCCCTTGGAGAGCATTCATCTTGGCAGCTAGACTTTATTACACTTAACCGGTATACCCTTCAATCAACTTACTCATTGGTCAGAATTCTCCACTAGTCAAAATTCTCTGTATTACTGATCACCTCCTTTGATAGTAATTGATGGGCACCCAAATGGGTTGGGGAACCGTCATCCAAGAGCTAGCTATTAAGTTTCAAGAACTAACTCACATAAATGCCCCGTAGAACATCTTATATTGCTCAATGCGGGACTTGAGCATTTCATGTTATCTTGGTTTCCGGCACAATGTCTTTTTCTATCAAAGACTTTTTTTTCATATTCCAGTAGCTAATGTTTTTCTCTCTAAATTTAGTGGCCTTTGAAGTTCCGATAGTAGGTCTTGGTTGGCATAATTTTGTAAAACAGCCAAAAATCAAAATAACTGAATAACACAAACTTTCGAGATAAACAAATAAATAACAAAAATAATCAATCCGCATTGCCCTTAATACTTATGGTCACTTCTATTTTATTTTTGCATTTTTCACGCCTTAGCTTTACATTACAGGAAAATGCTTAAAAATTGGTGCATTCAAGTGTTGGGATCTATGCCTCACTCAGCCTTAAAATGACCCTAATAGGTGCAAAAATCTAACCTGTCAATCTCTTTATGAATCCGGAGCAGTAAAGTAAATTTATAGACTCTGACCTGTGAGTTTGAAGGGGGCCAAGTTTTCGTACAAGTCAACCAACAAGCTTTTTTATAGTATATTGACCAAATTTGCATCAATGACGTGCATGCCAGTTTATGATTATTTATTATTCATGGAATATGTGGGCGTTGTTAATTTTAGAATTTCATTTCCAGCATGTGTTGCGTGAATTATGTGCCTCTAACTTATCTTTTGCCTTTCTGCAAAGAATTGCTTGTGGATAGAATAGGCATCCTTGCCATTGGATTGGTGCATGGTTTTGAAACATTTCATTGTTGATGGCATGTGATAGTTTATGGGAATGAGCTCATGTGAAAAAGATTTATTGTCCGTTAATCTTTTCATAATGCTGAGGAGGAATCTGGTCTATGAATAAGTTGATTGCTTCAGGTTTTTGCAAAACAAACACAGAGATGGTCGTTCCTCAGGTTTTAAATGTGATCATCTACCCTAGGAATAAGGTCAAAGTTCATCACATACAAACACTGCAGACCATTGAGGTAAATATCCGATACGGAATCAAGCCCAGATGTCACCTTAATTATGTAGTTTACTGACTCCAAGTTATATGCCAGGGCATCTTTCATTGTAAAGCTAGTTCCGATTGATGCTTCAGAACTTTGGTAAACATATTTTGTGAATGGTTTACTTTGCTGTACAATACAAATCTAAGTTATTATTTCATTGTATTCTGTAATACATGCGTCTCTTCATGCGGTTAGTGTTCTTATAAAAAAGTACAAATAGGAAAGCTGTTATTAGCCGCTTAAATCATCCTTGGTTCACTGCCCTGTCTGTCTAGCTGGTGTGCTAATATGCTGCTGACTTGCTACAATAGTAGCTAGCAACTGATTTATCGTAGTACGCATAGATTTCATATACTTAATTTTCATGCTTTGTCAATATTTTCTTTTCTCACTCTCATGTTGAGTTTGGAGGAGGTTATAATTATCTCTTATTAATAATTGAAAGATAAATAGGCATGAGATTAGCAGTTGTAAATGAAATGGTCTGCCCGTGATGGAGATAGAGGAAAGTAATGGGCTGAGACAAAGCGTTGAGAACGGTTGTATAAGAACGTGTATTTACCTAGTCAAATAAAATAGATAAAGGCTCCAGTCCTAAATATAGACCTAGTTTGTAGTTCAATCCAATTTATACTATAAAATATGTCCATTCCATTCAAAAATTTTATCAACTGTGAAATTGCTTAGACCCTTGTTTGGATAGTCTAGTTCTTTAGAACCATGTTACGGTATATATATATATATAAAGATTAAATAAGAGAAAATGATTACATATATATATATATATATAAAGATTAAATAAGAGAAAACGATTTTATAGTTATAGTAGAACGTTCTGCTATTGGGGAGCGTCCGTAAATCTAACACTACTACGAATTCAATAATTTTAAATTGTATTGTAACATTTGCGACATTAACATTGAATATGACGCTGATGCATGTTCAAGATTGATGATATTACGTTTACATTCAAAATGTCAACTAGAAATGGTTGATCTGTAACAAATTAAATGTTTACTTTTACTATGTTACGTACTCGCATTTCAATTATGTATACTTTGTGAAGATGATAAAAAAAATTGCACGAAGGAACGTGGCGAAGTTGACAAGTATGATTCCTGTTGACATAACTTGTAAATGACCTTTTATTTTCATCTCTTTTACTTCCAATTGGAAATAAATCAGCCTCTTGAACTGGAGGCCTATTAAACTAGTATTCTGCCATAAACGGTGCGAACCCAAGCTAGCTCACCAGGATTGTGTGCCATACATGCATGTAAGAATGCTACAGTTAGAGAAGCCATTCCTTTCGTCTCTATTCTCTTAACATGGCTAAGGAGCAGAAGGCTATCTGGCAAAGTTTGCCTCCATGGTGAGACTTTGGTAGTTTGATCTTTATGTTCGAGGTTTAAATGCGAAGGAGCAACAAGACTAAGATAAACTGTAGATGAAAAAATAGTGAGCCTGTCTAAAGATTGATATATGATATTTGATTATTGTAAAAGAAGAAAGAAAGAGAAATCTAATTTACCTCCAATGTAAATTGTTGCTTATGATTGGAGAGCCTGATAAAAGGACCAAAATTGTTGTGATAAGCTACTATATATGTTTATCAAATGCAACTTTATTTCTTCGACCAGTCGCGGGTTTGGGCAAGCCATCAACTGGTCTCAATCTCCATTTTGAGGTTGGCCAGATAGATGTGGGGCTACCCTCGTCATGTAAACATGATGTGCTCGATGATTTCTTGACACCAAGGGGTCCTTCAGCTCGGAATATATCCTCAAAACCAATTGGCCCAGAATTTGAGACACTAGCTTCAGAATCTGTGATCAATGCAGCTCGGCTTGCTGATTTCTGTCTGAGAGCCAAGCCTTTTCCTGTTCTTGATGTGAACCCAGGGCTACTGCTATTATCCTCCCCCAAGAGCGTCTCCGGTGTGGCAGGCACAATATCAGGCTGTTCCTCAATCTCACTCAAAATGATATCAACTAGACTTTTAGATTTTCGGTGATGACTCACAGGTTGGTTTTCGTGAGGCGAAGCTGAGTCTTCGGAGAAATTAGCCCCTTTTCTGCTCACTGCCACCTGAAAGTCATCGGATATGGTTTTCTTATCCGTCGGTTTAATTCTATAGAAACCTTGCAAAGAGTTTCCAGCAGGGGAGGCCTTCCGCTGGGGAGAATTCGTTGTCAAAGAATATTGCAAATCAAACAGTTCATCTGGTGTCCTGTGTCTGCAGAGCAGGGAAGCATTTTGGTTATCAGTGTATTATATATGCTAAATGGAACATGACCCATACCCAATAGAAATGCCATAAGATACTGTGTACTGCCATTAATAGTGATAATGATACATCATTCTCGAGTTTTCATGCAAGAGGGAAACTTCATTTCACTTGCATGAATACCCCCAGCTTCAAGTGTCGTTTTTTAATGTTTTCCCAGCTTACGATCTGTCACCTAATTCAGCAAAATATTCAAATTCTTAATTTTTATTTATTTTCCTCCGAGTTCAAATTCTTACCTTCAACGTTTGCTTTCTTTATATATTATTAAGCCTTATATGCGAAAGAAATCAATGGAACTTCATCATCGTGGTTAGCAGATATCTAGAACAGCAAATTCCAATCACGTACTACAGCGGAAGAATTAAACTGTTATATTGGTCTACTAGCCCAGGGATTAGAATTATGGATAGTAAGTAATACAAGCAATATCTCAGTAAAAGGGATTTGGAATAAAGGAATAATTTGAAACGGTAATTGTGTAATAGTTAGGAAGAAGTTCTATTACAAGCAATCTATCAGGATCTTATATGTTGATTGCAAATATGTATGCACATCAACATATGTATGTTAAAGGGATTAAGAATACCTATGCCTTGTCTCCAATTTCAAGTTTAATTGTATCAGACGAGCTACTCAATTCCCTCTCTAAGGAAACAAAATAATCAAAAGACTAAAGTTTACCGTTCCTCAATTCAGCAGACATACATACCCTGTAGTAGGGGAATCATCTGATGGTGGGTGTCTTCCCCGTAGTGGGATGTGAAGAGTTTTAAGAGCAAACATCTGAAGGTCTGTAACGAGGCCATTCATTCTTTTGATGTCTGATACCTACAATTTATCATACAAGAAAGAATGACTTCATCATGAGATTCACATTATAAAGTGAAGGCAACTTTGGAATTTGGCACAATTTTTCTCTTTTCTGGACGGGTGAGTAGTGCATCAAACTCAGGGGGAATGCAAAGTGTTTGCCAAAAAACTACTTATTAACTTGTCAAAAACGGATTTCATATCACGGAAATTGTAGCATCGATTGTTTTTCCAGCCAACTTCCATTGCTTTAGATTTTCATGATTGAACCCAAAACATTTTGCACCACAATAGAAAGATGTTCTACCCTCAGCAACGACAAAACTGCACGTGGTCTGATTGACATTACTCAGCATCAAATCAGATTATAGAATTAAAAAAGGGGCAAAAAATGATCGAAGAAATACCTCAACGCCGTATTTGATTGCGACTCCAGCGAGAGTGTCCATTTTGGAGACAGGATGTTGGATGAAGCCTAGGCTAGGAGGGAATGCACTGGGTGCAAGGGGCGAGCGATGATTTCTATTGGATACGCATCGATCTAAGACGACATCATCATATTCAGACAAAACCTGATGGTTATTTCCGTTGTACTCTTTCCACCTGTGGCTTTCCATTTGAATTTGCCGAATCATCAAATGAGTCCCATATGAAATGTGCTCGTAATTTTGAGCGATAAATTGAAAAGAGTAATTCGATTAGCGAGAAAGAACGGAATGGAGGAATTTCCTTTGTGTTCTTCCCCCTTCCTCAAGTCCGATCACTGTTTCTTCCCCAATCTCCGGGTAGCTCCTTCCCCATTCCTTCCTTTGGAGAAAAAAATAAAATACAAAATTCAGTCAAATGCTTAGCCATAAGCCATTTTACTTATTTCAAATGAAAATTATATTCTTTAATTTTTTTTCTCAGTTAATAACTAAACTGAGTTAATTATAAGTTTGTCCTCGTTGAAAACGCACATAGGAAGATTAGAAACTTGTTCGGCTGGTCACACTATCCCATTATAATAATGGCCGGCCGGTCCAGTGGCCTGTGGGCGGGGGAGGCTTGTCTCCATACAGATAAGATTCCAACAATTACAAAAAATTAAAAAAAAAAAAAAATTGGTAACTCGTTTCCTATAAACTTGACACATAAATCTAGTTTTACTTTTTTTTCACATTTAGAACACATTAAATCTAAAATAGCAATAATTCTTTCAATATGATTTTTTTTTTTCATAAATTTCTAACCTACACTTGTTTAAATCATTTGAAATTAATGTTATCAAGTGACCGTCATTTTTATTCACAGATAAGGAACTAATGTTTGTCATCAACAATGAGATACTAATGCCATTTAAAAAAAAAAACGAAAACACAGAATGTGAGCTACAGCCACCGGAATGTTCGATGAAAAATTTTCTGGTGGCAACAAGTATTATAGTTACGATGCCAAGGGCTTTTTTAAATAAACATCGTTCAGTCAATCCTCCTCATCTTCCATGTGTTCTGAATCTTCATCCTCAATGTCCTCCGAATCTTCATCCTCAATGTCCTCCGAATCTTCTCCATTCCCATTTTCATCTTCACCTTCACTATCCTCTGAATCTTCTCCACTCCCATCTTCATCATCTTCACCTTCACTATCTGCATTCTCCTGCGTCTTGTCATCATTTTTTCCATGGCCACCATCGTTCCCTAACAAGGCAGGAGAATCCAAGTGAAGATTTCAAAAAAATCATGGTCAAGGGAAACGAAGAAAGGAAGACAAAGGAAACTGTCGGAGGAATTATGTATGGTCTTATGTGCAAACCAACCATCTGAGGAAAATGGCAATGTAACAGGTACCATCCCCTCTCTAGCTGTGATTTCTTTCAACATCAATAATAAATGTCCAATGAAAGAATGTTGGTTGGGTTATTAAGATTTGAGAAAATATATTAACAATTTACCATGCCTAGTAACAGAAGGAAAGAGTAAGAGATGCTGTACCGTATTCACTGAAGAGGACTTCACCCGAACACAGCCCTTTCTCAACCTTGACTAGTTTGAGTGTCATCCTGGGCCCGACCTCTTGAAGCTTCACAGCACTTTTTGTAGAAGCACGATTGACTCTACCAAGATCACTAGCCAAAGTCACCGTTGCTGCTTCATCGTCTGCTTCACTCTCTGATCCATAGCCAGCCCTTCCAAAGCACAAATAAACAAAACCTTAGAACAAGAACAAAAAGAAAGAGGAATATTCAATATGATTAGTTCTTTTCCGCTGTTAACACAATTTTTCTCTCTTTTCTCAATTCCTGTTCTTTCTCAGAATGTAAAAGATTCCCATAAAAAATTATGCAAGAGTACAATTCAAGAAATATCTCACTGGAGAAAATCCTCGAAAAACCATTGGGAGAATGATAGTTAGGTCCCCCACAAACTTTTCTGTAAAATTAATTGAAAATAAAACTTCAAAATATTACAAATTCAGGAATCTCAATTGCAAATCAGGCATTTATTGTTGGGATCTTATTTGAATCAATATTTGTACATTATTTCTCACAAAATTTTGTTGGGATCTAATATCATTAAATTAATATTTTGGGACCTAACTGTCATTCTCCCAAAACCATTTGGTTAATTCCTTTGCATAACTATCTCAGATGCCAAATTCAAGTTCTCGGATAAGTAATTCAGAAAATATAACGGGTGCAACAGTTCAGGAAAACCTAACTACAAATACCATGAATAAACTATACTAGCTCTCTCCCCAACCATTATTTAAAGATTAAAAACAAAAAAGCACGATAAGTAAAATAGTAAAGCAAGTATCTTACTTTGTGATAAAATCACTCACATCATGAAGATTCCTTAAATCAGGGACTTGATGGTTTTGCACAAATTTTCTTATTCTGCGAGAAACACCTACAGGTTGTAATCTTATGGAATAATGCCGAAAATCAATGAGCTTCGTCTCTTTGTTGTAATTAAGCAACACAATTCTCTGGCAAGAGGAGAGATTAACCTGAAACAAAACATTAAGCAACAATAAAAGATTAGGGACTTGAGCGTCAACTAATTCATAAAGTGTGCTGCCGGGTTTAAAACTTACAGTTTTAACATCAATTGTTGGGAATATGTTCTGAAACATGTTAGTTGTAAGCTGAAGAGGAAGGTCTACACTCACAAAACCAGAAAGCACAATCTACAAAATAATTAACCAGTACAGTAAATAGTGATTTCTTATGATTCTACTAGCAAACTACAAAATCTGGAAATAGAACACAAAAGCAAGTAGCTTTCAAAGAACAGCTGGGGATAAGATATTTTACCAGAGCTAAATTTTTTAAAAGATCTTTTGGGCATCGAGGACACAACTGAGACTGAGCAATGTCAGCTGCCAAGGATTATTCATTTATTTTAAAAGTAAGAGTAGGTCCTTGAGGGGTTGTTGCAACCCTCAAATAAGGTACAGTTGCAGTTTTTGACAATATCAGGAAATGTGTAACACCCATAGGTCCAGCAACATTCAGAAAATCTTTCAGATTATTTCGTTTCTTTTCCTACAGATAGAAGAAAAAAAAGTATAGTCAACAAAAAAGGATTCCAACTAGTGCTGTATATGCAAATACATGCAGAGTGCAGTCCGCAGATTGTTAATGAATTACATCTTGCTGCAAATCAATAATCTGGCTGAGAAACATCAACATTTGCAAACTTCAAGCAACCAAGAATCAACTTTAACCTCCAATCGTGGCTAGATTCCTACGCAAAAGTCAAGGAGAAATTTTGTTCATAGTTTAAACCCTTCATGGTATGACAGTCATTTTACAATCAAGTAGACACTTCGAAATAGTAAATTCCAAAAATGCACAGTTTATTAGTTGACTTGATGACTTCCATAATGATAGGTATGCACGATATGTTCAAAGAGATCTGCCCATAACGTTAGACTTGCAAGCACACAGATGGTACTTCACAATTAAAAATAAATTTATTCTTATAGTTCGATTAATCTTGTGTAGATAACATATACAGCAGAATATGAATAGAAACTCAATGAAAGTAAAAAAAAAACAAAATAGAAACATCCACCTTGAGGTTGAGAGCAGTATCAGGAAGCATCAACTTTATCAGGTCCATCTGAAGTTGCCTGAGAGGACCAGGCAACTTCCCTCTTGAAAACACAAAACTCTTTGGGATCTTCTTTCCCGTAATAGGATCCACAGACGGCTGCTGTTGCTGCTTCTGATTCTTGACGGCAACAGGCTTTCTAAAGAAGTTTTTCTTTTTCCTCTGTTTCATTCAAAAGGATAACGAGTAACAACAAACGTTGAAGGCAGGGCTAAAGACCATAAAATGGAAGAACCAGAAGAGGGGAGGGATTTTTGGTGGATGGCCCAGAAACTTGGAGAAAATTAACGCCCAATACAGTAATAAGATGAATACCGTACATAGACAAGAAAAGCTTCAAACCAAGAAAGACAGAGCAAGAGGGAATAGCTCATCTTACCATGATTACAGGAAGAATGACAAAGGAATTTAGCTCCTCTTGGTACTGTACTTATGAAGTCTGATAGTGTAAAAAGAGTTGCAGCAACACTGTCAAATAGATAATTCAAACTCAGCATTAAACCTAGCAAAGTTTGGATTGAGCATTTAAGCACAAGTTTCAATTAGTTGCATGATAAATGAAAAAAACAATGAGCAGTCCTCATTTAGACATTTTCGCGGGCGGAGAGGGAAATGAAGTTAGCAGGTAAGGGTTTTGGGGAGGTAAAGAAGAAATTAAAAATAAAGAAGGGAATGAGAGCACGAAAGCACACCTAAGGTGGAAGACGGAGAAGAAGCCGCAGATGGTCAGGCAAGGACGGCGGCGCCAAGCTCCAACTCACGCCACGGACGAGAGGGGCTTTGAGGTCGTTACAACTTTTTTTTTTTCAAAAAAAAAAAAATCAGATTGTGGTTAAATGATGGAGAAAATGATATTTGAATCCTGTGAAAGCAATTAAATGCTAAAATAGTCCCAAAAAATGGCATAAGTAATTTAAAGTCCCATAGGATTTTAGATGAATTTTTTCCAATTGTAAAAAAATATAATTGCCGTTAAGGCTTAAATTTTTCATTTCTTTTTCTGCAATCCCCCTCTCATCTGTATCAAAATCTACTTTCTCTCTCTTCGTTCTACTGCCTTAATCTCCTCCCCATCTCACAGGAAAATTAGCAACTTGTCCCTTTCATGCGCGTATAAAGAAGCAATTTAAGAAGAACCCAACCAATACTCCACAAAATTGAAAGATAAAAAAGAAACAGAATGCGAAAACAAAAGAAGCTGAGTGCCCAAATACAAATACCCGAAGATGAAGATGAACCGGCTACTCCATGGAAATGGGTTTGTCGCATGCTACATTTATAGAGAGAGAAATGCAGATGGCTCAATTGAAGTCTTGATTTGGAATTTTTTGTGAGGAAACCAATTCTGGGAACAGAATTGCCGTTGGAGAAGTTGAATGGGGATTGAAGCGACAAGGCAGTGGAAGTTGCAGTTGCTCCGAGCATTTTGAAAGCTGAAGACACAAGAATGTTTGGGCACAAAAATTATAGCACTTCTATGAGAGATTCTTGTTCCTTTTTCTATTATATTATGGTACAAACATTTTTATGAATGATTATTGTGATTATTACTGTTGTAACTGTGGACCAAAGTGCATACTATATTTGCTGTCGTTTGCTATCATTTGTTAGTTGCAGGTGCTGGGGTTGTTAGTTACATTAGGTCAACTTGAGTTAGGTCAATTTGCTGTACATGATAATATAAAAACCACAACACCTAGGTATTGAACATAGTAACATTCTTTCCCCAACAGTTTACGACTTGACATTTGTTGAAACTGTACAATTACACGTATTATTTGTTCATTTTACAGTCCAAAACACACTTAAATAGTCACTATTTTCTTGCAATGTCTGGACCCTTTGCCACCTAGCCTGGACAATACTTGTTCCCATTGTGAGTTGTTGGGGTGAGTCATCAGCCTAAACAAACAGTCAACCCTCATTTGGTGGAGGTCTTCAATTGAGTAAATTGGCATTGTATAACCTTCCTCATCTAATGTGTTGTCATCCCAAGTCTTTAGCCACGACAACACAATAACCCCGCATGAACACCTGCAAGTTGTCCAGTAATGGAAGAACATGAATTCACTCAGTCAAAAGCAAAAACAAAAAAAAATTAAATTCAACTTTGCCAGTGACAATGACAAGTAATACCTAAGTAAATAACAACATATACATTAAGAAATACGTACACAGCCGATAGTGTCTGAACTACTGAAAGAAAGGTTCATTGAGCCCCCAATTACTAGACGACCTCCGGGGAGGCCAAAGAGAAAAAAAATTGAGTCTCAATTTCAGAACAAAGAGACTCAAAGATTCTAAGACTATGGTAGGGTTACTTTTGACACTCAAACTTGAGAAGCCAAGTGTATCAACCATGTATTATTGCAATGTCTCTTAATGGTTTAAATCATTGGCTAGTGACTATATTGAAAAGGTCAAGTAAAAACCTATACATTTATAATGGTCAGAGATGCAACTTTCTTTGGTTCTAAAGCTGAAACAACAAAGTAGCATCTGCAATTCAAGCAAAAGAATAAATTGAAAAAAATCAGTGTTGAAAGAAAAGAAAATTAGCAACTATAAGATCTACAAATCAAAACATAATCCAACCAAACAAAATATATAGTAATCAGAGGAGCAAGATATAGTAGCAATGATACTATCAGCAATACGTGTATTAAAATATGTTCAAGATATGTCAACTTGTTATATTGTTAATAAAAGAATTTTATCATGACAGCGAAAACAACTTAACCACTGAAAAATAACTTACCCATGACAGCAAAAATAACAACTCCAGTACTTAAAAATAACAACCTTATATTGAAGGAATAACAACTCCAGTAGTAAAAAAAAAACCCCATAGTGAAGGCATAACAACCACTTGTAAATAATAACTACCCAATGACAGCAAAAATAACAACTCTATCAGTAGAAAATAAGAACCCCATAGTGAAGGAACAAGAACTTGACAACTGAAAATAACTTATCTACGACAGCAAAAATAACAACTTTAGCACTTATAAATAATAACCCTATAGTGAAGGAATAACAACTCCAGCAGTAGAAAATAACAACCCCATAGTAAAGGCATAATAACCATCAGTAATGACAACCTGCACCAGACATATAATATTAACAACTCTAGCACTTATATTAACAACTGTCGCGTACTATAATAACAACTCACATTGCCTCGCATATCAGATCATGATCTGTCATTCACACTTTGAAATAACCTTTCTAATGTTCATATTTTCTTACTACACTAAAGTAAACACCCTACAAATTTCTGCAAACCGAATATAACTTTTAAAGGGATAAGTTTTTCCAATGAAAGGGATGTTAGAGCAGAATCCAAAGAAACATGACTTCACATTATGATATAACACATAGAGCATACAAATTTAAACATAAAAAAGACAAAGCTGAATTGATATAATTAATTTCAAGTCCCAAGGGAAGCAATTAAATGGCAAAAAAGGTCCATGACAGCAACCACTATAAATTACAACTATCCATGACAGCAAAAATACAAGTCTAGCACTCAATAATAACAACCCTATTTTGACAATTGTAAGAGATTGGAGGTGATTCCAGATTTCTGCAACACATGAGAAACAGAAGAGACCATCTTTTGTTGTATCCTTTCCAATTTTTCCAATCTCTCCTTTGAGCATCATATTTTAATTTCACTTGCTTGCCATTCTTGTTCATGTCTATTTAACTTTGGACGAAGTTGTTCACTTTCATGTTTCAGCCTCTCTATTTTTCCTTTTAAACTTTGTCTTTCTGGTTCAGCTAATAGAAAACTAACAACTCCAGCACCCGCAACTAACAACCCCAGCACCTGTAACTAACAACCCCAGTACCTGCAACTAACAAATGACAGCAAACATAGTATGCACTTTGATCCACAGTTACAGCAGTAATAACATAATAATCATTTATAAAAATTTGTGTACCATAACAGAATAGAAAAAGGAACAAGAATCTCTCATAGAAGTGCTATAATTTTTGTGCCCAAACATTCTTGTGTCTTCAGCTTTCAAAATGCTCGGAGCGACTGCAACTTCCACTGCCTTGTGGCTTCAATCCCCATTCAACTTCTCCAACGGCAATTCTGTTCCCAGAATTGGTTTCCTCGCAAAAAATTCCAAATCAAGACTTCAATTGAGCCATCTACATTTCTCTCTCTATAAATGTAGCAGACGACAAACCCATTTCCATGGAGTAGCCGGTTCATCTTCATCTTCAGGTATTTGCATTTGGGCACTCAGCTTCTTTTGTTTTCGCATTCTGTTTCTTTTTTATCTTTCAATTTTGTGGAGTATTGGTTGGGTTCTTCTTAAATTGCTTCTTTATACGCGCATGAAAGGGACAAGTTGCTAATTTTCCTGTGAGATGGGAGGAGATTAAGGCAGTGGAACGAAGAGAGAGAGAAAGGAGATTTTGATACAGATGAGAGGGGGATTGCAGAAAAAGAATAAAAATTTTAAGCCTTAAGGGCAATTATGTCTTTTCACAATTGGAAAAAATTCATCTAAAGTCCCATGAGACTTTAAATTACTTATGCCATTTCTTGAAACTTTTTTGGCATTTAATTGTTTCCACGGGACTCAGATGTTATTTTCCCTAAATTATATGCTCCAAGTTTCCTCCCCCTACATAAATTACCAAACGTATCTTTTTGTCAGCTTTCTATTGGGAAAATTATAATTAGTCCCAAATAAAAGACTTATTTATAAAAAGTCTCATAAATTTTTTAAATTACTCAAGTTTTCTATATCTCGTTTATAATTAACTTTCCTTATAAAATGATACATATGTCTTTTGACCCCCCTTTGACATTTGACTTGTTAACTGCAGGCCAGGCCGTTAAATAATAGATTCTTTAAATAGCTTTATTTTTAAAATTTTAAAATAGTCTTTATTTTTATTAAAAGACTAATACTTTTATCTTTATAAGTCAAAAAAGACTAATACTTTTATCTTTATAAGTCAACATTTAAAATTTATAAATTAATCTTCTAAATTTACAAGTCAGCCTATTGAATTAACAAATCTATAAATATTTGTCTTTATAAATTTTGAAGCTCGTAAATTTTAAAAAATGATTTATAAATATAAAAAGTTGATTTATAATTAATTTATAAGATTTAAATAATCAATGCTAAAATGACCGGTAAAATTATGTAGTATTAAAATATTATAGAGTTAAAAATTAATGTCACTTTCTATGAAGAGGTTAGGATCATTACTGCACAACTAGAGTTAAATAATGAGAGAGAATTAATAAATGAGAGAAGGAGAAAAGAGATAAGAGATAAACCATTAAGTATTCGAAGAGCTTGTAGAACAACTCGACCATTCAAGACACTAGGTTATTAATCTCATAAACTAAAAATTAATGTAATTTAATTTTTGACAAAGGAGCATAAAGTGTGGGTATTGGAATGTTGGGGCAGTGGGAATTATTTGTAGGGATGAGTGGAGCAAGTTCAAATGGGGATTTGTTGATAAAGTAAAATTTGTTTCAGCTTTCATGACAAAAGCTCTTCACGGATTTGGATTTGGATTTGGATTTGGGGCATGGTAAAGCTATCTTTGAAACTGACTGCCTGCAACTAAAGAATGCGATCAATTTGAAACAACCTGGTCTTTTTTATTGGAAAAGTCGCAATATTTTGCATGATATCTTAAAACTCCTTGCATCTAAAGTTGGGTTTTCCTTGGTTTTTACTCCTCGCGGGGTAATTCTGCGGCCGATCTTCTTGCCGCCTATGCGGTTAAGAAGGTGTGCCCGTTAGGGTGCGTTTCAGCACCGACACCTTCTTTGTCTTCCATTTTGACTATAGATGTCCAGGAAGGAAGAGATTCTGCTGTTATGAGCGGCACTCCAAGATCTAGGACTGGTGTTGGCTAGTCTATTTGCTTGTTTTATTTATTTGTTTTGTTTTGTTTCTGTTGTCTCTATGTTGTCCTTTCTTTATTTTGTTCTCTATTTACTAGGACTTTTTCCTTGTATTTGCAACGTTTTTCCTTTTAATGGAAGTATTCAGTTGATCAAAAAAAGGTATTGGAATGTTGGGAAGAGAGAAACACTGTTGACTTGCAATAGCCATGTGCACATGAACTAATATTCAAGCAAAAACACGTGCATATATAACACCTGCAAGTTTTTATGCTGACTTGGGATATCCTCCCTCAGTCATTGACTTCGCAACTAATGTATTCTCTCTACAGTACAACACATGTGCATGGAATTGCATTCCAAAATACTAGTAAAGTAACCATTGCAGTGTGAAATTGAACTATCCAAACACCTTACAAAGCAGAAGTTTGTTTTTCTTTAGTGTACTTCAAGTTTCTGGGCAGAATCTGCATCAACTTGATTTCGGTTCAGAACTCTCTCCACAGCAACGGGTGATAAGGGTGGACGTGTATTCTGCCACAAAATTGCAAACACCAAGTTGACAAACTATAAATTCTAAATTATATTCAGATAATTAAACTATCCAGATCGACTTAAACTGGTCTTCCAACTTGTCCTTGCTTTCTGCTATAATTGTTTTGAGTAAGAGGAACCGTGATCCCCTGTTTGAGGGTCTGGGTAACCCTTCCATACATTAGTGGACCCCTAAGATAGATGTTTTAGAAATATCAACATAGAAGACACGAGTATAATTTTCATATACTGTTCCTGACAGCTGAAAATGCTTTCATGCTACTTCCACAGTTGTTCTTGTCCAGGTTTAACCATTCTTCTTCTCAATCTATTCTTTTAATTCACACCTCCTATTTTTGCTTTCTGGTTTATCTTTCTCTTTAGAATGAAATTAATCCATCAAGATAGAAAGATGTTCTGCTGGCATCTTTAAGATGGAACCGTCATAAATCTCAACAGGAGTTAGATGATACGCCTAACACTAACAGTTTAATGTCATAAGTCAACCAAAAACAGAGCATTAATAGTTACCATGTTGAATTGGAACTTTATCCAAGATAGCGAAGCAAGACTCCATCGTTCCCCAATACAAATCCCTTCTTATCATTAATGAACCTGCAGCACATTCAAATAAAGATGTTGTTGATACAAAGTTCTATAAGCTTTAAAAAATTATCTTCTTCCATTCTCATATCTTCTGCACAATAGAAGTTCATGTGCTGAATTTCTTTCCATCCAGTGCTATGATTCAACATAAAGGACCGAAAGATCTAATGTTTGGGGTGTTCAAAGAAAAATGCCCTTAATGACACAGGATGATAATACATAAACTAGGCAGTAATACAAGTAAAAGGACAAGTAACTGTTGAAAGTCTGGAAGATCTAATGGTAACATTAACTCATTGTAATAATTACACATTTGCGTGATAATATAATATAACATTGTTGAAGTGACGTGGTAACGTACGTAAAACTTCAGTAGTATTATATTACTTACATGAATTACAAATTACAATGTGAAATTGTTTCCATTGAAGTTCTAAAAGGTACTTGTCACTTGTGCTTTTTACCAAGCTTTGCATATATTACTTTAATTTAAGTCACTGAGAGCAATTTTTTACCACAAAAAAAGGTAAAGAAATTACAAATTTAAGGTCTTTTAAAAATAATTTAATTTCGTGGTACTTATTAGTAATTTTCCCAAAAATGAAAGTGGAGAATATATATCAGCCACTTGAGAAGGACTATAGAGTTGGGAGAGGAATGCTCTCGCAAGTTAATCAATGTGACCAGCTTTAAATTAAGAAACCCATATGAAAAATGTATATGCTCTAGTAATAGTAAGACTAACTTCACTGAGTATAAATTTGCAGCAATGTTATCAGCTGCTTTGTCACGGATCCATGACTTGCCACCGTTAGTAGTTCTCAACAGAACACCACTTCCTCCTGCTGCCCAAGCCTCCTCCTGCATTCATAATTGATAAAATTATAACTAGAAGCTTCAGCATTATTCTATACTTGGCATTACTGAGGGCGATGCAGTATAAAACCCAAAACGAGAATACAACAACAACAATAAGCTTTATCCTATTAAATGGGGTCGGCTACATGGATCATACGACGCCATTGTGATCTATCAAAAACTAAATCCTTAAATAAGTTATTGACCAGGAGATCTCGCTCAATGACCTCGTTGAGCGTTCTTTTTGGCCTTCCTCTACTCCTTTTAATCGGACTCCATACTGTTTGATCCACCCTTCTCACCGGCGCATCCCTTGGCCTTCTTTACACGTGTCCAAACCACCTAAGACAGTTCTCTACCATTTTCTCCTCAATAGGTGCCACTTCAAGTCTTCCCCGTATTTGTTCATTACGAATCTTATCTTTTCTTGTATGCCCACACATCCATCTCAACATCCTCATCTCAGCTACCCCAACTTTATGCTCTTGCTGTCCTTTTAAAGCCCAACATTCACTTCCATAAGAACTATTTGAACTTATATGTTTGTGGAATAACTTGATCTCCCAATCTGACCTCCAAGTTACTTCTAACTTGCCTCTTATCAAAATTACAATGTATATATTCAGTCTTACTTCTACTCAGACAAAAACCCTTCAACTCTAAAGTACTTATCCATAACTCAAGTTTAAAATTAATCTCTTCTCTTGACTCCGCCACAAGAACTATTTGAACTTATATGTTTGTGGAATAACTTGATCTCCCAATCTGACCTCCAAATTACTTCTAACTTGCCTCTTATCAAAATTACAATGTATATATTCAGTCTTACTTCTACTCAGACGAAAACCCTTCAACTCTAAAGTACTTCTCCATAACTCAAGTTTAAAATTAATCTCTTCTCTTGACTCCGCCACAAGAACTATATCGTCCGCAAAAAGCATGCACTTAGGGATTTCTTCTTGAATTGGCTTAGTTAGAACATCCACTACTAGATTAAATAAAACGAGAATAATCACAATTAATCAAAATATTACTATCTCCAGTCCTTAATATAAAATCTATTTAACTAATTTGGTTCAAATTAAGAAAGTTAGTTAAATTAGTTATTTATAATGATTATGTGTTGGTTTCTCTAAAATACCCCTTTAATCATGTGCATTTGAACTGCCCTTAATAGAAACTCACTTAATATGTATAATCATATAGGGATACTTTGGGGGGGAAATTATAATCTTGGGAGACAAAGTGGATTGGGGTCTTATAATTAGGACCAAAATAGACTCCTCATCTACCTCTTATATTTAGGACAAAAGGGAGTATCACAATTATTAATCAATGAAAAAGGAATGAGAATGTGTACTAACAAGAGGGTTATTTATAAGAAACAGTAAGAACTAATCCTAAAATCTTTAAAATATACTTTCATTAACAATCCCTAACTCTATTGTGTTTAGTGATAACAATTATTAATCCTAAATTTACCTGATAAAATAATAACAATGCCATACTTATCCCGATTACTAATGCAATTCATTTAAATAATCAATAGCTTTTCTATATCATTCTGCATCAGTGGGCATCATTTTACTTCTCAACAAGTCTAGTTATGGGCAAAACAGAAGACAAATACATCCCCATAATATAAATGTAGCAGACATACAATTTAACAACTCTAAGGTATCTTCAGCTCACATTACCATGACCCCTAACAGCTCTCGATATTCATGAACTTGCTTGGATAACTAACTCCACAGATGCTCGGTAACTATTTTAATCACAGAAGTGACGATAATTCAAAACGAAGATGTAAATATTTTACATAACCCTCCAAGGAAATCAATTTTGCATGAGCTGAAGCTTTATTAGTCACAAAGTGAACTTTTGCTTCATGAGAGAAATATGTGATGAGACTGATGTGCAAGAAATGGTTAAACAATAAAGCAATTCTCTGAATGCAGGAATTCATTACCGCTGAGCGATACCCCACATCAAGAATGCCAAAACCTCGGCTTTGAACAGGAACCTCCTCAAATTCTTCGGTTATCTAAAACAAAGAAATATTTCCTCTTCTCAGAAGCATGCAACTAAATTTCAAAAGAAGAGGCAGAAAGCTAAAAGCAACAATTGAACAACTCACCAAAGTTAACAAGGTCAGTTTTATTGTATTAAATTAAAGATATTAATCAAGGGAAAGCTTTACATTACATCCAAGAAGTAGGTGAAACGTGAAAATAATTAATTTTTGTTTAAACATTATTTACCATATTTACTTTAAACGTGAAAATAATTAATTTTTGTTTAAACATTATTTACCATATTTACTTTAGTTATTAGCCAATCCTTCATTATTAACATTCAAATATTTACTGTACTCTCAGAATAACTCCCAGTATACTTTTGATACATTAGAATGACATTATCAGTGTTTCATACCCCAGTGCCCTTGCTAAGGTAAAGGCCCCCTCCACGAACCAGAAGCCAAAGACCACCATCAGCTCTCCATCCCATGTTCTGTATTCTTCTGGCAATTGCTCTATTATGTGGCTGCCAGAAAGCCTGAAAGTTATGGAAAGGTGTTAGGCAACATTTATTCAGATAAACAGTCAAGCAAAATGACATTGATAGAATACAGCAAGCGAGCAATATTTATCTTTAATTTAAATTTATCTTTGCTACAATAAAGAGTATCTTATCTCTTAGAATTATCAAGTTTCACTAGGATTAGGATTTGAGCTCTATAAATAAGCCCTTTACCTTTCATTTGTATTCAATCTTACCTATTGATTGAATTATTGAGTATTGCAGTATTTCTTTCTCCCTCAATTTCTCTCTATTTTCTCCCTCTTTCTCTTCTCTCTCCCCCCTTCCCCTTGTTGTTTTACATCATGGAGTCCTAGGTCTAAGGTGGAGCTAATTTATGTAAACTTTATATTTAGACTCACAGTGATTTCAAAAAGGAAGGACAAATTGCTAAAGTAAATGAAAGCATGTCACAAGCAAAGATGGTCCCTTCAGATTTTCTATATTGGTTTATTTCTTCCAGAGGTCTATCCTATCTACAGCATCAATGGGGTCAAAAAAGTAGAAGAAAAGAAACACTTCCAGTGTGATGGGTATGATACAACACAGTTATCAGACATGCTTCACAAACATCTTAAGATCAGTAACACAAAAGCATCTTCAATTAACCATAGAGCTATATAAGCCATTAACAGAAAGCTACAAATAGTAGTTTTCTTTTGGTTTATAAAACTTCTTGCCATAGTTTACTAAGCTCTTTGGTCCAATGACAAATTAGATGCGGTGTTAATATTCTAAAGAAACTTTCGAAGGCTTAAACCATTATTTTACAATCCATTTAACAGAATTTTGACTTCATGTCAAGCAAAAAATGATGTGTTTTTGTCTTTCTCGGTTAGAGTAGACCAAAAGTATAAATATAGTTGTAAGGTAGCCTTACCAAAAGTATCAATACGATATTGAGCCCAAACAAATTTCAGCAATAAGTAAAAAGCTTCACCTGGCCAGGTTCCCACGTTAAGTAGAAGTTTCCACGACTGGAGACTGCAACATATCTTCCATCTGGTGAGCGATTGACAGTGTTGAAAGTTCCAGTATAATAGCTCGCACCACTAATACCGCTAGAAACTGTTCTGAAGAGGCAACATAGATAAATGTCTCAATACAAATGAGTAAATGATAGCAATTTACTATTTTGAAGAAATACATATTTGTTAAATAGCATCACAAAATGATAGAGGAAAAGAGGGGAAAAAATAAATAAACAAAGGAAGCAAAAGGGTTGGATAAAAAATGAGAACGTCAGAAATGAGGCAATATTTTAAATAGGGTTAAGGGGCATTCTTAAAGGAAATAAAGAAGCTAATAACATCAAGACAGTGAATAGTGATTAAATAGCCGTTTATAAAAAATTCACCTATTAAGAGTAGCTGACACAGTTTCCTGAACTGCAGCTCTCCAGTTATAACCCCTGTTTGATGTAATATATATTGCCCCTTCATCAGTCACCATCTCTGCACTCTTCTCGCCAGTTGCCTTTATGTATACCTGCAGATTTGAAAGCAGAATTGCAATCTTTACCAATAATAACCATATAAAAGAGAATGTGATAATGTCAGACTTTTCTGCAAGGCAATGAACAATAGAGATTTCATGAAGGCCATACACTAGAGAAATAAAACTGGAGAGAAGTATTAAATTAAAACAGCGCAAATTACAAAGAATTAAGAATAAAAAAATTATAACACATACTCAATTTAGTATACAAATATGATATAGTTCTATAATGGTTATAAAGAGTAAAATCCAACTTTACGCTTTTTTTTTAATATATATGTATATATATAATTAAACTATTTGCTTGTCTTTATGTTTTTCTGTTTATTTATTTATTTCTGTCGTCTGTGATCATTGTTATATGACTATATGGCGCAGTCATTTTTTATGAATCACAAACATCACTTCAATATATAAAATTGGAAACCATACTAGAAATTTCAAACTAGCATACCATATCTCCAGGAAGTTGAGCACTAAGTGGTATCCTTTCCCAGCTTTCTCCAGCATCAGAAGTGTACAACAGGATTGCTGGTTTTCCCACTATCCATCCTTCCTTCCCTTTGAAGCTGATTGAATTAAATCTATAATTAAAATCCTCATCTTCTGCTGAGGGTATTGAACGGGGAGTCCAAGCGTTACCACCATCTTTTGTCTCCAAAATGGTTTGCCTGGTCCCCAGAAGAAATCCTACCATGAGAAGCAAGGCTATAGTTTAGCAAGCAGATCAAATTTAAATAAAAATGTAATTCATTGTATTAAGACCGTCATAGTAAGAAAAATTAAACTAAAGAGCCTATTATAGCAGAAATTTAGCAATGTAACATTTGAGGATCCCAAATAGAAACAACTACAAACTTTGAATAAATTTTTGAAGAGGATGGTGGTCGCCTCTAGCTTATTATGAGGACTCTCAAGACCCCATTCATTGCAGTACTGCACAGACCTGGAGCACCCTACCAATTGTAGCCTAAGGCCTTAACTCATTGATTTCCCCCTTGCCATTCCCAAAGTTATATCCTCCTCAGAACTTTGAATCAAATTAATATTTTCTCCCTGAAAGCTCTAAAGTGATCCTATTGCAATCCATATTCCATAAGATGCGCGTAATACAAAAGGCCCTTTGTTCTTGAAGTCAAGCTTAGGTCATCATTGTTTGAGTTAATTAAGAAAGAGGCAGCATTAAGCAAGGTGATGGAAAACAAGAAGGAACAACAATAACTAACTAGAACCTAATCATAGGCAATTCCTTATGATACCAAGTTTCCCAATCTATCTAGGATACTCAGATACAGATTAATCGAACTCTTGGAACAAAAGCCATTATTCAAATCACTTTTAAAATCCTGAATAACCTCAATTGTCCAATTAAAAACTCGAATCTATAAATAACACTCCCTCCCTGTCCTTAATATAAAACCTAGTTAATTTGAGTAGATTAAGCAAGCTAAATAAATTAGTTAATTATAACAAATTTGACATGATCTCCTAAAGTATTCATGTATAACATTAGATGATATATCAATTTATAAGTGAAATAAATTAGTTTGAGAAAAAATAATAAATATTATATATAAAATAAATTAAGGAGTTGTATTTATGACTAAATATAACCTCTAACTAACTTTTAGTAAACTCTCATACTAAGGACCGTAGCGAGTATTACATTGTTACATAATAAAATAAGTAAGAAATTGTATCCTGAAAATGCATTTGATTTTTTAAATTTTTTAGGTGATTGCTACCAAGAAGTGTCTAGGCCAATGAACCGTACTTGTAAATTATATCCGTAGTTAGCAGTTAATTAATCAGAAGCTGATAGATTTTTCTTCAATATGTCCTTAAAAGCGGAATGACCAAAGAACATCATGTTCTAATAAGTCTATTAATTTTCCTAGTACTTCCACAGAAGCCAAACAGCGATGACCCAGAGAAGTAATGTGAAACTACTAAACTGACCGTGGTTCGAGTCATCGGGCACAAAAGCGATGTCAAGAAGTACAACACCGGGGTCTATAGGGAGGTAAACTCTTTCCCACTCCGACAGGGCTTCTTCGGACCTGGCCAATTGTTCATATCCAATTAATGAAGGTAGAGACAGCGAAATCGTAGCAGTGTCAGCAATGAAGCGCCTCCGATTGAGCGAGAATTGCTGCAGGGAAGCTTTCGGAATGAATCGAGCAGGAGCTTGAGCGTTTCGCCAATGGCCATGACGAGAACTGGAGAAGATAGAGGTGAAGGACCTCAACAAGATTACTGGCCTGGAGCAGTCAGTGAATTGCAGAGTCGCCATTTTCGAATGAGCCTTTTGCTTGCTTTCTCTCTCCCCCCCCCCCTCTCTCCCTCTCTCTCTAGCTTTGAGCTTCTTATCCGTCTTTGTTATCCGAAATGTATTTTGTCCAACGGCTTCGCGGGTGATTTGAAGGCGCCTCATTGTACACGTGGATATCATAGGCTGCAAGGCTCTCATAGGGCCAGGGCGGCACCTCTACGACGCCGTTTCCAAATTTTTTTTTTTATATACAAAAATTGCCAATGCGGCAACTCATACGGGTTGATTTGAGCCAGCCCGTTTTCTCACGGGGTTGGGAAAATCAATCCCAAAAGGCAGTCCAATATGCGTGAATTGATGGATTAAACCTAGAGCTGGTAAAACGAGTTTAACCTGCGAGTTAAGCCTGTTTTACAGTAAAACGGGCTAGAAATGGGCTGACATTTTGCCAGCCCGTTTTACCCGCCCCCTCCTGGCCCGTTTTTAAGCTGGCCAGCCCGCTAGCCCGTTTTTTTATTTATTAATAATATTATTTATTTCACTTAAATATTATTTTGAATATTTCTATTATCAATTACTAGTAAAGATGATTTCTTATTTGTTGATATATAATAATTGATTAATATTTTGTTAATGTTTATTTAGATTTATAGTTATAAAATTTGAGATTTTTTATAAAAAATATGAATTTTTAAGAGTATAATATGAACAATTTTTTTATTATACTAATATAACATTAGAAATTTTTTATTAGTATTTTAAAAATTAAAAAATAATTTTTTAAAAATATTAAAATTTAAAAAAAAAAAAGTGGGCGGGCTGTGGGCTAGCCCGCCCCCAAAACGGGGTGGGCTCGGGCTGGCAAAATGCCAGCCCGTTTTGGGGTGGACTGCACAGCCCGCCCCGCCAGCCCGCCCAAAACGGGCCAACCCGTTTTTCCACGTCTAATTAAACCGATTAACCCATTAACTCATAAATTCCAATAAATTTTAATACACCCGTGTAACACACATAATCTACTTTAAACACACATATAACATGAAACAAATCATTTTTTTAATAGGGATGTACATACATAATCTAATCTAAATTATTTCTAAGAGAACATGATACTTTTTGTCCTTAATATAAGAGTTAATTGATTTTTCTAGATAAATTAAGAGAGTTAAATAAATCAGTTAATTATAACTAATATACTTCTTTGATTCTATTTATAAGTCACTTCCAGCATATTCCACATTGATTAAGGAAAATCTTAAACTTCATTAGATTATGTCATAAAATTCAACAACTTTCTAATTTTACCCCTATTTAATATACATTACAACTAACGGAAATAAAGTCACATGAATAAATAAAAAGTAAATTATGCATATGAGAAATTTATCTCTAACTTATAAATAGGATTAGAATAGTAAAATTTAACTGACTAATTTAGGTAAATTAAAAAGTATATAATATAAATTCTTTTTTAAAGGTTTAATTTAATCAAAATTTATTTATTTATTTATTTCTTTGTTTAATCTATCAAAAATGTCAACCAACTTTTATATATAAAATATATTGGAGGGAGTATAATTTATCTCATTTCGATGAATGAAATTAATAACATCATCTATCATGTTTAAAGAACAAAACACTATCGTGTCGTAATTATCATACATTCATAATATACATAATAAGGGTTTTAAACTTGAAGGGTCTGAGTGAGAAGTAATCATTAATTTAAAAAAAAAACAAAGAAAGATGCCCAAGAAGGTCGGGCCTATGCGGATATGAACATTGCTCCAGCCTTATGATCGGGGGTTGGTTAGCTTAATTTGTTTGCTTCATGTTCTGTTTTGTCTGTCCTTATTTTCTTGCTGTTCTTTTTTCATTTCATGAACTTTAATTTGTATCTGAACTCTTTTCGTTAATGGAAGTATTCAGTTGATTAAGAAAATATGGGCACATGGGATCAACAATAGAAATTTTCCGGCCTTGAAATTTTATGCTCGAATTTATTTATTCAAGATTGGATTTGGATCCAAACTGCGCAAAAGGATCTGAATTGACGATTTGGATTTCATACATAATTACATTCCTAATGGCATTAAACGTATATAGTAAAAGGAAGATATACAAAGAGCCAACAAGGGATGGTATGATTGATAAAGGCTAGTCTCATATTCACAAAGACATCTCTTTAAGCCTCACCACAAAGATAAAGAAAAACTTCATTTAATTTATGAGAGATTTGTAAATAAAACTCCAACTAAATATAGTTAGGCTTAGCGACTGAGAGACATTGTTCGGTCTCGTGATCTCGTCTATGAATATCGCCCACCAAAGCGGCAATATACATCGACATAAAATATTCAGTAAGCATGATCAATTGCAGCTCGTGAATAATATGCTGATAACTTTTTACATCACGTGCAATGCATGATGCTCCACAAATTAAAGTCAACTTTATATTGGACTTGGAAAGTTGACGGTACATTTCCTGTAATTAATGATTATCATCTACTACAATAATTAAGTTTCCCAAGGAAATGAATTTAAACTTTAAAGAATGAATTTTATAAATTAATGTTTTTAATTGCAAGTTCAAAGGAATTTAATGCGTAAGCTCAAACAAATCCATGCATGGTGTAGGCGATGAAGCCATAAAACATAGCGCGAGAAATGCAACAAATATTTTTTGTCTACTATATTAAATATTTTTCTCCAGAATACCCCTGCTTATGTAAATGAGTTGAAAATTTTGCAGCAAAGAATAATACTGGCGTAAATGCAACAAATACGTGCAATCGGATTGATTTTAATCAGGAAATATCGAAAGAAATATCTCAAATTGACAAGACATTTATTGTAATTAAGTGCGAGGATATTATTTCAAATAAAGTTGATAAAACAAAATCACATCGATTGAGTGCAGGACAATTAAATTGATGTATTCATACAGCATTTGAAATTTCGAAGTTAATGCTCATGATTCCAGAGGAAAATGAATTAATGCAATTGATTCTGGAGATAAGTATTTGAAAGATAAATTGATAAGTGCATCTTATAAATAGGCCTATGTGATGAGAAAATGGGGCAGATCAAAGCTTTCTCTTGTGTGTGCCAGAAATAAAAAAAAAAGGCCATCGTAGAAAACATGGCATTACTGAGCAGAGGGAAGCTCGTAGCAGTATTGGTTGGTGTGTGTGTGTGTTCAATGTTTGATAACGTTGTCTCTGCAGATTATGGAACGGCGCTAATGAAATCATTGTTGTATTATGAGGGTCAACGATCATGAAAGTAGCCTCACAATCAAAGACTGTAATGGCGAGCAGATTCTGGCCTTAAGGACGGTCACGATGCCAATGTACGTCATTTTCTTCTAATTTGTTTCCCCCTCTGTTTCAATCTTCCTCTCTTTTCTCATATCAAAACGGCAACCGTTCTTCTTCTAATTTAGTTAGAACCTCACATTCTCTACATTTCTTAACTTTGTTTGTTCGTTTTTTTTTACATGATCATTATTGATTTCTAATTAATTAATTAATTAATTAATTAAACGTGTTCTCTGTGCAATATCTTGTACGAAAATTTGAAAATAGAGGACGCTAGCTATAGAGAGAAGTATGAGCGTTTCATTTGTCTTAAAATGAGTCCATATCAGTATCATCACAAGCATTAATCGGTTTAATGTTTAATGGAAGTAATATGGCGTTTTATATGTAAGAGGCCTCTAATGCCCTTTTTCTAATGCTCATTGTAATGCCCAAACTTTTCAAATATTTTTGTTTGTTTGCATTATTAGATTCTGCCTGGGCAAAAAATGACGCAATTTTAAAATTTTATGATTTTTTAAAAGAAAAACTCTAAAATTGGGTAATTTTGATTTATTTTTTAAAAAAATCATAAAAAATTTAAAACTATACTATTTTTTGCCCATAAAATATTAAAATGTCACTTATTTTATATATAATCCAATGATGTAAAAGAAAAAAAATTGAGGAGGTTAGAAAAATTGAAAGGGCATTAGGGCCCTTGCCCATTTTAAACATACAATTCTATTTTTTTTTGTTTGCATGTATAAACATATATGCATAGATATATTGACCTAAACCTCTCTTGATTTATTTGAATAGTTTGACAACGAGTTAATAAATAATTAGATTAACCTTGTGGGAGGATACTACGATGCCGGAGACAATATATGAAACTAGGGTTCCCAATGGCATTTACAATAACTATACTGTCACGGAGCACGCACCATAGAGTTCAGAGACAAACTGGCCTCTAAAAACGAGCTTTCAAACGCGTTGGCTGCCATCAAGTCGGGCCCAGACTACTTCATGAAGGCACACATCCAACAAGACGTGCTGTATTGAGAGGTCGGTGATGCTGATTCCGACCATGCTTGTGGGAAAAGGCCTGAAGACATGACCAACCCTCGGTCTGCTTTCCGAATTGACGCCGACCATCCCGGCTCCGATCTCGCAGCTGAGACCGCGGCCGCCTTCGCCGCCGCCTTCATAGCTTTCCAACCAGTCAACGTCAAATATTAATCCCAACTGCTCACTCATGCAACTATGTACGTACATTTTTTTTTATGAATGTTTATGTCTTAACGGTTTGTTTGGTATAGGTAATTTAGAGGAAAAGAGGAGGAGGGGAGGGATTTTACTCCCCTCCCCTTATTTAGCTAATTACTCTCCTCCCCTTATTTTCCTCCTCCCTCCAACTTTACTTTCCCTAATTCCTAAAAAATTAGGGGAATTTAGAGGGAAGTATAATATTATTATTTTATAATATTAATATACCTATAATTTTTTTAATATCATAATATTACTCTTATATTATATTTTATTAAAATATTCTATAAAATAATGTAAGAGAAATTTATCTATATAAAAATATTTTTCTTCTATTCTTTTTTTAAACCAAACAAAATAACATAAAAATCCCCCTCCCTTAATATTTATCTAAACAAGATAATAATAAAATCCGTCTTATTCTTTTTCTTTTCTTTCTTTCTATTAAAATTTCTCTCTTTTCCTTTCTTTTTCTTTTCTTTCTTTCTATTAAAATTTCTCTCTTTTCCTTCCCTCCGATGAGCCAAACACACCGTAAATGAGTCTTTCATCCATTAGCTTTAAAAATGATTTCGATTTAAAATGTCGATCGTGTTGCAGCTGTTTGAGTTTGCACGAAATAAGCCAGGCCTTTATCAGGACAGGATCCAAGCAGCAAGGAAAGTATATGCCAGCAGCGGATATCAGGTAATGTAGCTATATTTATATAAAAACATGGCATGCACCAAAGAAATTTATCTAAGATATAAAGCCGGGTTATTATTCAGAAAATCTTTGCCTGTACAAAAATGGATAATCAAAATTGAGGACCCAATAACACTACTATATCTTGAATTATTGCATATTAAGAGAAGCTAACGAACATGTGCAATTGGTTTACCAATTTTGGCATCAGGATGAAATGGTGTGGGCGGCTGCATGGCTTCATGGGCGAGTGGATCGAAGAGGTATTTGGATTACATTACCTGTCACAGAATAGTCCCGGCGGCCAAAGATCTTCCTTTTCCTGGGATGACAAGTACGGGGGCGCCCAGATCATTGTTGCCAAGCTGGTGCTGGAGGGGAAAGTGGACGGCAAAGGGATGTGGGCAGATTACAAGACACAGGCAGGAATTCAAATGCTCGTGTGCTCAGAAAGCAGGAGGCGGCAACGTCAAGAAAACCCCCGGCGGTCTCTTCTGGTTTATGCCTTGGGATAACCTTCAATACGTCGCCACCGCCACCTTCTCTCTCTCCGTCTACTCCCAATATCTCGCCGCCCATCACGCCTCCGTCCACTGCGATGCCGGCACCCTTTCCCCCTCCGATCTCACTTCATTTGTCAAGTCACAGGCGGACTACATATTAGGTTCAAACCCCAGGGGAATGAGTTACATGGTTGGATACGGATCCAATTATCCAAAGAAGATCCATCACAGAGGATCCTCCATTGTGTCGGTGAAGAAGGAGCCGTCTCCGGTGACCTACAAAGGCGGCTATGACCAGTGGTTCAACAGAAATGAAGCCAACCCTAATGTGTTGGAGGGAGCAATGGTCAGCCCTGACTCCGCTGATCAATATGATGATTCTAGGTCCGATTACCAACTTGCTGAGCCCGCCCCTGTTAATAATGTCCCTATGGTCGGCGATTTTGCTTTTCTTGCTTAGATAACACTATACAGAACTAATTAGGATTTAATTTTAATTGTAAGATTTATTTATTAAATTTATTAATTTTTTAAAATTATTTATTGATATATTTTATTAATAATAATTAAATAAGAGAAAGAATAATAAATTTTAAAAAGATAAAAAAATAAAAAATTTTAAAAAAATTAAAATATTTTAAAAAGTACTATAATAACTAATTTTATTATATTTATGACTTGATGAGTCAGATTGTTGTGTCTAATTCACGCCTAGGTACCAAAAAGGTTCGGTGACATGATGATATGCATAATTTGACTTTCAAATCTCGAGGCCCTCCATATATATAGTTGAGCAATATAATAACTTTAATTTGCGATAATTATCTAGCCAGTGTTGAAGTTTTTTTCTTTTGCAAATTCTGAGACGAGGTTTTTATTTTATTTTTAAATAAAGCATAAGACCCATCACTAGGAAATTTAATTACCACCTTCTCCCGTGAGTTTCTGTTTTAGCGAGCGCGCAAGAAGGAAAAAAAATAATAATAACGCGCGAGCACACAAGGCCCACAGTACTACAAACAGACAAGGACCCCATCACAGCAAAATGCTACAAGTTAAGCAAATAATGTATTTAAGTGTTGAGATAATATGAACGTGGTTGGTCCGAGTAGTAAGCGGCTCGGTATCGTTTAAACGAGGTCTCGAATTTGAGCTTTAGCGTACACAGAAAATTCTCATTGGGAGACTCACCCACCATAGCTAGGTGCACGACGTGGGTCGGATCCGGATGTAGTCGGGGTAAAACTCCGGTGAACCGGGTGGGTAAAAAAAAAAATGGTGTTGAGATAATAAATACAGAGAAATTGTTGAATTAATTGAGAACGATTCAAAGTAACACCCAAAATATCCAACTTGATTTTAAGTTTTTTAATTTAGCTTATGATAATTTTTAAATTATGTGCGAACCGATACATATTTATTAATTGATTTCCTTCAATGCGACCAAAGCACCAAAGCTCTCTGAATTATTGACAATTCGAGATCTAAAAGCGTCATTTTCCCATCCTTAGTTTGGCTAAGTCGCCTCTGGCCCCAAAAAAGAAAAATTTGGCTACGTCGACCTTACTGTGTAGAAAGGTAATGACGGGGGAAAGGTGGAAAGGAACACAACAACATCGACTGATTCGTTGTGTAACTTGGACAAGAATGGGAACCCAATTTCTTATGATCTAGACCACCAGAATTCCCAATCTACACTGTTGCAGGAGAAGGGTTTATTAAATTCGCCGGTCTATATGGAGTCTCCGGCGCCGGAGTCCATCTTTCTTGAAGACTTTGGCCAGACTGTGGACCTGACCCGTCGTATCCGAGAGGTTCTCCTGAATTATCCGGAGGGAACCACAGTGTTGAAGGAGCTGATACAGAACGCAGACGACGCTGGTGCCACCAGGGTGAGCCTGTGTCTGGACCGCAGGTCCCATGGCTGCCAGTCTCTATTATCGGATTCATTATCACAGTGGCAAGGCCCCGCACTTTTGGCCTATAACAATTCAGTCTTCACCGAGGAGGATTTTATTAGTATCTCCAGGATTGGAGGGAGTAGTAAGCATGGACAGGCGTGGAAGACCGGTCGGTTTGGGTAATTTCCTTCTCTGATCCCTAGTTCATAGGATAATTACATAAGTAGTTGTCTGTAACTGTGTGGCTTTAAACAATCTGTGTTGTAATGACAAAGACTTCACTGCTAGAGAATGAAATCTATGACAGATGTCAAATTATATTTTGACAAGCTTTTGAGTTGTGCAGCTCTCGTCGTTGATGGAAAATGCAGATGATAGGTATTAATATTACAATTATTTTTTTCCCTAGGATAGTGGGGTAATATCGTAGTTCGCATGTTCTCATTTTGTATTATCGTGACTATATTATGTCATTTGTCATTTGCTATTCATCTAGAACTCAGTGGGTGCAGACTGTGGCTGGACTTCCCAACACTGTAATGCCGAAGTTCTTATAATGTCGAAGTGCCATTTGGGAATACTTTAGTGATTTTCTACTCATTATTATACGTTTCATAATTTTTTTTTTTGAAACTTCGTTTATGATAGTGTTATTGCTAGTATTGCTGACAATCAATATCTTTTTCAGTTCTTTTATCTTCATTTATGATAGTGTTATTGCTAGTATTGCTGACAGTCAATATCTTTTTCAGTTCTTTTATCTTTAACATAGCTCGGATTTTAGCATCTCTCTAACTACTTGTGTTATTTTGCTTCTCTTCACGTTTTCAGGGTAGGCTTCAACTCAGTCTACCATTTGACAGATCTTCCCTCCTTTGTAAGTGGCAAGTATGTTGTATTATTTGATCCTCAGGGTGTATATCTTCCAAGAGTTTCTGCAGCAAATCCTGGGAAGCGGATTGACTTCACCAGTTCATCCGCTCTCTCTTTCTACAAGGACCAGTTTTTTCCATATCGTGCTTTTGGTTGTGACATGGAAAGTCCTTTTGCCGGAACTTTATTCCGATTCCCTTTGAGGAATGTGGATCAGGCTGCTGGAAGTAAGCTCTCAAGGCAAGCATATTCACCAGATGACATTTCCTCCATGTTTCGTCAACTTTTTGAAGAAGGAGTTTTGACACTACTCTTTCTCAAGAGTGTACTGTGTATTGAAATGTACGTGTGGGATTCTGGAGAAACTGAGCCAAAGAGACTTTGTTCATGCTCTGTTTGTCCTGCAACGGATGATACAGTTTGGCACCGCCAGGCACTACTTAGATTGTCAAAGTGTATAAATACTACTAGTGAAGTGGATGCATTCTCATTGGACTTCTTAAGTGAGGCAGTACGTGGAATTGACACTGAGAGGAGAACAGAGAAATTTTTTGTGGTGCAAACTATGGCCTCAGCTTCTAGCAGGATTAGGTCTTTTGCTGCTACTGCATCTAAAGAATATGACATCCACTTGCTGCCATGGGCATCAGTTGCGGCATGCATATCTGATAATACACTTTCTCTGGACGTAATTCTCAATATCTTCTACTATGCTCCTCTCATACACAGCCACATAAGATTTAAGTTGTTACTTTATTTCTGTATTTTGCTTCTTATATGATACCTTTAGATTAAGCATGGGTATGTTTGAAGACCATCTTAAAATTAATGCCCTGTTTTCTCGCATTGTCTGTTCATCCAGCAGGGCAATCAATGCAATCACAACTTTTTTATTTGATGCCTCTTTTGAGATTATTATTAAAATATTTATGAGTCTTCACTTAACAGCTTAAGCTTTTGGGTTTAAGTGGTCCTTGACATATTATCCAAGACTCAAAGACGAAGTGGTTGATCCTTGCTTCATGCATATTTCTGATTAAAATTGAGTTTAAACTCAAGATATGATGGGATTGCTCTTTCTTCATGCTTCAAGCCTGAAGGGCTTTCATGTGAGAGTAATTAGATCTTAAGCTTTCCAGTCTGGTCTTAATAATAGAACAAATTCAGATCAGAGTAATTCTAATCCTGAACTTCCTCAATAAATTAATAGATTACAGTAAAGGCCCTAAACAAAAGTGAAATAAATTTGCTAAAGAGATTGAGCCGCTGTAGTGTGAATAGTATTCTAATGCTTTTTGTAAGTTGCATCAGAGAACTAAAATTTGGTGAATATTTGTTCACCCTGGTCACTGCTCTTCTCTTGCATCTGACTTAACAAATAAAAAATGTAAACTACTGTTGGTTTCTTTATTAAAGGATAAATTTTAGTGTAAATGGTGATTTCTTACTTATTATTTTACAAGTTCTTTTGCACTATGTCTAATCACCTCGTGCTGCCCTATATTATTTTTCAGAGTGATGTTCTTCGGAATGGTCGGGCATTCTGTTTCCTTCCATTGCCTGTTCGAACTGGACTAAATGTACAAGTCAATGGATTCTTTGAGGTCTCATCAAATCGTCGTGGAATCTGGTATGGGGCTGACATGGACAGAAGTGGAAAAGTTCGTTCTATCTGGAATAGGCTTCTTTTGGAAGATGTTGTTGCTCCTTCTTTTATGCATATGCTTCTTGGTGCCAAAGACCTGCTAGGGCCAACGGACTCTTACTATTCTTTGTGGCCCATTGGTTCTTTTGAAGAGCCATGGAATATTTTGGTTCAACAAATATACAGAAATATAAGTAATGCTCCAGTTCTATATTCTAATCTTGAAGGAGGAAAATGGTTATCACCAGGCGAAGCCTTTCTACATGATCAGGAATTCGCCAAAACCAAGGACCTTGGTTTGGCTTTGATCCAACTGGGAATGCCAGTCGTTGAGTTGCCTAATCCTTTGTTTGAAATGCTTTTAAAATATGATTCCAGCAAGGTGGTTACTCCAGGTACAGTACGCCAGTTTATAAGAGAATGCAAAACTTGTGTAAATTTGAGCAAACCATTCAAGCTTGTATTGTTGGAATATTGCTTGGAGGATTTGGTTGATGATGATGTTGGTCTGGAGGCATACAATTTGCCTTTACTTCCTTTGGCAAATGGTGAATTTGGCTTATTTTTGGAAGCTTCAAAAGGAATTTCTTATTTCATTTGTGATGAATTAGAATACATGCTGTTGCAGCAAGTTTCTGATCGAGTGATTGATCAAAGCATTCCTTTCAACATATTGAGCAGACTTTCTGCTATTGCCAAGTCTTCTAAGACCAACCTTGCGGTTTTCAACATTCACTATTTTATTGAATTATTTCCTGCATTTATGCCATCTGGCTGGAAATTTAAAAACAAAGTGCACTGGGACCCAGAATCCTCTCAAAAGCCAACATCATCATGGTTTATGCTATTCTGGCAGTATGTAAGAAACCAGAGTGAAACTTTGTCACTATTTAGTGATTGGCCCATTTTGCCTTCTACATCTGGAAATTTATTTAGACCTTCCAGACAATTGAAATTGATCAAAGGAAACAATTTCTCTAATTCACTAAAGGATATTCTTGTGAAAATTGGATGCAATATATTGAACCCCAGCTATATGGTTGAACATCCAGATTTATGTAATTATGTATATGATGGTAATGCAGCAGGTGTTTTGGAATCAATTTTTAATACATTTTCCAGTTCTGGCATTCTGCAAACTTTTCTTGGCAATCTAACAGCTGTGGAACGAAATGTGCTCCGTGAGTTTCTTCTTGATCCTAAATGGTATGTTGGATGCTCTGTGGATGAACTTACCTTAAGTTATTGCAGGAAATTACCTATATATCAAGTCTATGGCAGGGAGTCTACTCAAGTTTCCCAATTCTCTGACTTAGAAAATCCTCGAAAGTACTTGCCACCTTTGGATGTGCCTGAGTTTATTTTTGGCATGGAATTCATTGTTAGATCCTCAAATATTGAAGAGGATATTCTGTCAAGATATTATGGAGTTGAGAGAATGGGGAAAGCACTGTTCTACAAGCTTTACATTTTTAACAGAGTTGGGGAATTGCAGTCTAAGGTTCGTGACAGCATCATGTTATCGGTTCTACAAAATTTGCCACTTTTGTCTCTTGAAGACATAACAATCAGGGACTTATTGAGAAATCTGGAATTTATTCCTACCCTTCATGGTGCTCTTAAGTGCCCTTCAGTTTTATATGATCCCAGTAATGAAGAATTATTTGCATTGTTGGACAATTCAGATTGTTTCCCTTCAGGTCCTTTCGAAGAATCTGAGATTCTTGAAATTTTGCGAGGTCTAGGTCTCAGAACTTCTGTGTCTCATGATACAATCATAGAAAGTGCCCGACATATAGAGTACCTAATGCATGAGGATCAACAAAGGTCATATTCAAGAGGCAAAGTGCTACTCTCTTACTTAGAAGTTAATGCATTGAAGTGGCTTCCCGATCAAGTTGTTGATAATAAACGAACAGTTAACCGAATATTATCTCGAGCAGCAACTGCATTTAGGTCTTGCAACACAAAGTCTGACCTTGAAAAATTTTGGAACAACCTTCGGCTGATTTCTTGGTGCCCTGTTTTAATTTCTGCTCCATTTCAGTCATTACCATGGCCAGCTGTGTCATCAATGGTTGCTCCTCCAAAGCTGGTAAGACCACAAACAGATTTATGGCTAGTCTCTGCTAGCATGCGGATATTGGATGGAGAATGCTCTTCCACAGCTTTATCATATAGCCTGGGCTGGATGTCTCCACCTGGGGGGAGTGTAATTGCTGCTCAATTACTTGAGCTTGGAAAAAATAATGAGATTGTGACTGATCAGGTTCTTCGGCAGGAGTTAGCCCTTGTGATGCCAAGGATATACTCGATACTGACAGGCTTGATTGGTTCAGATGAGATTGACATTGTTAAAGCTGTTCTTGAAGGTTGTCGGTGGATTTGGGTGGGGGATGGATTTGCGACCTCTGATGAGGTTGTCCTTGATGGTCCACTTCATTTGGCTCCGTACATACGTGTCATTCCAATTGATTTGGCAGTTTTTAAAGATCTGTTTCTAGAACTTGGTATCCGTGAATTCTTGAAACCTGCTGATTATGCTGATATTCTTTGTAGAATGGCAGCTCGGAAAGGTTCCTCTGCTCTTGATGCACAGGAAATTAGGGCTGTCACGCTAATAGTACATCATATGGCTGAAGTTAGCCTCTATGAATCAAAAGTTCAGATCTATCTGCCTGATGTCTCAGGTAGAATATTTCTTGCTGGAGACTTGGTTTACAATGACGCCCCTTGGTTACTTGGCCCTGAAGATCCTGATGACTCATTTGGAAATGCATCAACTGCAGCTTGGAATGCTAAGAAAACAGTTCAAAAATTTGTGCATGGTAACATTTCCAATGATGTAGCAGAAAGGCTTGGTGTCTGTTCTCTTCGCAGGACCTTGCTGGCTGAGAGTGCAGATTCAGTGAATTTAGGTCTGTCTGGTGCTGCTGAGGCTTTTGGACAGCATGAGGCTTTGACGACAAGGCTGAAGCATATACTTGAAATGTATGCTGATGGACCTGGTACTCTATTTGAGCTGGTGCAAAATGCGGAAGATGCAGGTGCTTCAGAGGTAATACTTCTATTGGATAAATCTCAATATGGGACTTCCTCGGTTCTTTCTCCTGAAATGGCTGATTGGCAAGGTCCTGCCTTATACTGTTTCAATGACTCAGTTTTCAGTCCTCAAGATCTTTATGCAATTTCACGTATTGGTCAAGAAAGTAAACTTGAGAAGCCTTTTGCTATTGGAAGATTTGGGCTTGGCTTTAATTGTGTCTATCACTTTACAGATGTTCCCATGTTTGTTTCTGGAGAAAATGTTGTAATGTTTGATCCTCATGCTAATAATTTGCCTGGGATATCTCCTTCTCACCCTGGCTTGAGAATTAAGTTTGTGGGAAGACAGATTTTGGAGCAATTCCCTGATCAATTCTCTTCATTACTTCATTTTGGGTGTGACTTGCAAAACCCTTTTCCTGGTACACTATTTCGGTTCCCTCTCAGAACTGCAAGTGTTGCCTCCCGGAGCCAAATCAAGAAAGAAGTATATGCACCGGAAGATATTGTAGCTCTCTTTGCTGCTTTTTCAGAGGTTGTTTCTGAAACACTCCTATTCCTGCACAATGTGAAAAGCATCTCTATTTTTGTGAAAGAAGGAATAGGACATGAAATGCACCTTCTACATCATGTACGCAGAACTTGTATTGGTGAGCCTAATATTGGATCTACTGCATCCCAAGAAATGTTCAACTTATTTGATAAAAATCAACAAGTAGGATTGAATAGAGATCAGTTTCTGAAGAAACTAAACAAGTCTATTGACAGAGATTTGCCTTATAAGTGCCAGAAGATTTTGATAGCAGAGAAAAGAACAACTGGAAGTAATTTACACTGTTGGATAACCACTGAATGTATAGGTGGTGGGAATGCTCAGAAAAGCAGATCTACAGATTCCAATAATAACTCGCAGTATTTTATTCCATGGGCATGTGTTGCTGCATATTTGAATTCTGTTAAGCTTGATAGAAATTCAAGTCACACTTTGGAGATGCAGGATGATCAGTTAGTTTCTCCTGATTTATTTCAAGTTGCCAGTTCTCCTACTCATGCACGGGATGTTTCAGAAGGACATGCATTCTGCTTCTTACCCTTACCAATTAGCACTGGCCTTCCTGTACATGTAAATGCCTACTTTGAATTATCATCAAATCGCAGGGACATCTGGTTTGGTTCAGATATGGCAGGGGGTGGAAGAAAACGTTCAGAGTGGAATATTTACCTCCTCGAGAATGTCGTTGCACCTGCATATGGTCGATTGCTTGAGAAAGTAGCATTGGAGATTGGTCCATGTGATTTGTTCTTCTCATATTGGCCAACAATAATAGGGTTAGAGCCTTGGGCATCAGTAGTACGGAGAGTTTACCAGTTTGTTGCAGAATCTGGTATCCGAGTATTATATACAGAAGCTAGAGGTCAGTGGATTTCAACCAAGTATGCTATATTTCCTGATTTTACATTCCGCGAGGCAGATGAGCTTATAAAAGCATTATCAGGTGCTTATTTACCTGTTGTCACGGTTCCACAGTCACTTGTAGAAAGGTTTACAGAAATATGCCCATCATTGCATTTTCTGTCACCTAAGTTCTTGAGGACATTGTTAATCAGAAGGAAACGGGAATTCAAGGACAAGAATGCAATGATCCTGACTCTTGAATATTGCTTACTTGATTTGCAAATGTCCATGCAGTTTGATACTCTTTTTGGTCTGCCCTTGCTACCACTTGCAGATGGTTCCTTTACAACAATTGATAAGAAGGGGGTTGGAGAAAGAGTGTACATTGCACGGGGTGATGAGTATGGCCTTCTCAAGGATTTTGTACCCCATCAACTCGTTGACTTTGGAATTCCTGAAGAAGTTCACAAAAAACTTTGTTACATTGCCCAAAGTGATAGCACCAATATTTCCTTTTTATCATGCGAATTACTTGAGAAGCTTCTGGTGAAATTACTCCCCATACAGTGGCTGCACGCAAGACAAGTTAGTTGGACTCCTGGTGTTTATGGTCACCCTAGTTTAGAATGGTTGCAACTACTGTGGAACTATCTGAAATCATGTTGTGATGACCTCTCTGTGTTTTGTAAGTGGCCTATATTACCTGTTGGAGATAATCGTCTGATGCAGTTAACTCCAAACTTAAATGTGATAAAAAATGATGGATGGAGTGAGAAGATGTCTTCTTTGTTGTTGAAGGTTGGGTGCTTATTCTTGAGGCTGGACCTGCAATTAGATCACCCGCAGCTGGAGTACTTTGTTCAGCCACCAACAGCAAGAGGTGTGCTAAATGTGTTTTGGTCGATTGCCGGGGAGCCTCATAAAATTGAGGGGATATTTGAAAGTGCATCAGAAGGAGAGCTTCATGAACTTCGGAGTTTTGTTCTCCAGTCTAAGTGGTTCTCAGAGGAGCACATGGATGACACATATATTGAAATCATCAAGCACCTACCAGTATTTGAGTCATACAAAAGCAGAAAACTAGTAAATTTGAGTAATCCTATGAAATGGCTTGGCCCTAGTGGTGTTCGTGAAGACCTTTTGAATGATAGCTTCATAAGAACTGAATCTGAAATGGAAAGAGTCATTATGGGAAAGTTTTTAGAGATAAAAGAACCAACCAAGGTGGAATTCTACAAATATCACATTTTCAACCACATGTCAGAGTTTATTTTGAAGGAAGAAGTTGTGTCGGCCATTCTACATGATGTGCAGAATTTGCTTCAAGAGGATATCTCAATGAAATTTGTAGTTTCATCTTCATCATTTGTTCTTGCAGCCAATGGATCTTGGCAGCAGCCATCCAGGTTAAATTCTACAGTCTATCATTGAGTCTTTTGATAATACTTTTTGTTTGCTCTCCATTATTTTTCAGTAGATCCCATGGAAGTTATTATTATTACTACTACAGCTATCCAGCTAATGTGTCATGTATTATTGTCAATCTCTCCCATCAGATTACGTTCATTTACAATTTTTTATTGATAAAATGTTGTACTTTTTCATAAAAAAGTATTTCTCTTATTGCTGACTAGAATATTATGTCAGGCTTTATGATCCTCGGGTTCCACTGCTACAAAAGATGCTGCATGGAAATTCATTCTTTCCTTCTGAAAAATTCTCAGATCCCACAGTTCTGGATATTTTAGTGAGCATTGGACTTAGGAGAACTCTGGGTTTCACTGGTTTGCTTGATTGTGCTAGATCAATCTCTCTGTTGCATGATTTGGGGGATGCTGAGGCATTCCAGCATGGAAGAGAGTTATTGATTTTTTTAGATTCAATATCACAGAAGCTTTCAAGTAAAGCTGAAAACAATTATGGTCATCCACAAAGTGACATATCTTTGAGAAACAGTGGCATGATGGATGGTCCTGTTGTGTATGATAGCTTTCACAAAACAGATGAGAACTTCCAAACAGATGATAATGATATTGATTCATTTGTAAGAAGCTTGATTGATGATATTTCGGAAGAAGAGTTTTGGTCTGAAATGAAGGCAGTATCTTGGTGTCCAATAATATCTGATTCACCTGTTTCGGGACTTCCATGGTTAAGTTCCGGTAATAAAGTGGCGTCCCCCACAATTGTTAGACTTAAATCACAGATGTGGATGGTATCATCCTCAATGCATATACTAGATGGTGAATGCCACATGCCATATCTACAAACAAAGCTTGGGTGGGTGGACTGCCCAAAAGCGGGTGTTTTGTCGAGACAATTAATTGAACTATCCAAGTCCTATAGGCAGCTTAAGATCAATTCATTACTGGAACCTGATTTTGATGTACAGTTGCAAAAGGAGATACCATTCCTTTATTCAAGGTTGCAAGAATATATAAATACTGACGTCTTTGTTGAACTGAAAGCAGAATTGGATGATGTTTCATGGGTCTGGATTGGAGATGATTTTGTATCACCAAATGCACTTGCATTTGACTCGCCTGTAAAATTCACTCCATATTTATATGTCGTTCCATCTGAACTATCAGAATATAAAGATTTGCTGATAAAGTTGGGTGTTAGACTGAGTTTTGGCATTGGGGACTATCTTCATGTATTACAACGGCTGCAGAATGATGTACAAGGGGTTCCTCTTTCATTAGATCAGTTAAATTTTGTCCAACGTGTCCTGGAAGCCATAGTAGAATGTTGCTCGGAGAAGCCACTTATTGAGCCATTTGACAGTCCATTGTTGATTCCAGATGCTCATGGAGTTCTGATGCCATCAGGGGATCTTGTTTATAATGATGCACCTTGGCTGGAAAATAATTCTCTTGTTGGAAAACATTTTATACATCCCAGTATCAGCAACGATTTGGCTAGCAGTCTGGGCATACTGTCTATTCGGTGCCTTTCTTTAGTCAGTGAAGATATGACTAAAGACATGCCATGCATGGACTATGATAAAGTAAATGAGCTTTTGGCCCTGTACGGAAATGAGGAGTTTTTGTTGTTTGACCTTCTTGAGTTAGCAGATTGTTGCAAAGCCAAGAAATTGCATCTGATTTATGACAAGAGGGAACATCCCTGCCAGTCTTTGCTGCAACACAACTTAGGTAATTTTCATTATTGATGTTTATTGTATCCTTTTTGGTCTTAATACTGGGACAGCTCAAGTAGTTTCTTGTATGAATCTTTCTACAATTTCTAGTATAATAATTGATGAATGAACACCTCCCAACAATTATTGCAGAATTTGTCATATAACATGTGGGTAGTAGTAAGGTGTACATGATTGGTTTTTGGGATCTTTAGGGGCCGGTAATACTATTGCACACTTTTTTTTTGGGTGGGGGTGGGAGAATTCTTGAATAAGAAAACAGACTTGAGTTTCATAATTTTGGATGTGTTGGTTTTGATTTTCTACTTTATGGCACCCTTTTCCAAAAAATATTATTCCTTCTTGGTGGATTCTTTAACTTTCTCTTTCATTAGTTTATCTTTTCCCAAAAAAGATATTTCAAACTGAATTAACAGTTGTTTAATCAAAAAGCCAAATTTAACATTGATGCTTTACAGTGAGTCAAGATTTATACACACTAGAAACATGAATTTAAAGAAAGAATCATGCGATGGGAATAAAATCAGGCGTACAAAATTCCTTAACAATAGCCATGTGATCTCCCAAGATCACTACCTGACCCAATCCTAAATTAATCACATTTGATTAGTACAATTGATATTGATTACCAGATAATCACGACATTCATAGTGTTTGGCAGCTGATGAAACTTTTAATTTATCACCTTTCTAAAGTTCTGTTGCAACCAAGGGCAATAAAATGTCTCTGCAGTTACTCAGATGTCAGTTAATCATGCTGTGTCGTTGTACAATAAGTATTAGGGTTCATGAAACGTTTCATAATATACTGAGCAGCTAATTTGTTCCCTTGTTTAATACGGTGTGATTTATGCAGGTGAATTCCAAGGGCCTGCCCTTGTAGCAATCTTTGAAGGAGCCTGCTTGAGTAGAGATGAAATTAGTAACCTCCAGCTCCGTCCTCCATGGAGATTACGGGGCAACACACTTAATTATGGTTTAGGATTGGTTTGTTGCTATTCCATATGCGTCCTTCTCTCAATCATATCTGGTGGCTACTTTTACATGTTTGATCCTCGTGGTTTGTCACTTGCTGCACCTTCGACATCTCTCCCTTCGGCTAAAATGTTTTCCTTGATAGGTATTCAGCATATTCCTCGTCATACAGATTCATTTGAGCCAGCTTTTATATTCCTTTTCAACCTCCTTTTGAATTTTTACTGCACTATTTCTGCCAATTTTTCTGTTACTCTTAGTTTGTTCATAGTTGTATCTGGATCTTTGCTCATGGATTTCAACACTCTTTGATGTAGGGCCTGATGGTTCTAAGAGTAGTTTAGGCCAACTCACTTTTGTTAAGAGCTAAAATTTTCTTTATGTCCATTTGTTCTTTTGCATAAACAGGGGTAACATTGGGAAGCATGTTTTATAATAATTATAAAAATGTAAAAATGTTTTGTCCTGACTTTTACCTAAAAATGAGTGAAGAGAAGTAACTACTCATTGAGGCATGAAGTCCCTTATTGATCTGAAATTTTTCGTTAGCTTAAGTTGATTATTATTCTTTGCTATGCATATTGAGATTAAGTATTCTAAAATTTCTGATTAACAAAATAAGTATTATAAAAATATGTCTTTAACCCCATACAAAATCAGGCATTAAAAAAACTCAAGTAATCATATCTTCAGAGAAAAATAAGGAAACAAATAATAAGAGAAAGAATTGACTAGAACCAGTAAGGAATCATGGAAATCAACATTTCTCGTTTAATTTTATAGTTATTAATAATTATTAATGAGAGTTTATTTTTGAGCTGCTAATGCCTTACGAACAAAGTTTCCAACTTTTACATTATCTGAGTAGTTAATATTCGGAAGTCTATTCAATTATTTTGCTTCCTTCTGTGCCTCTTCTATCAAAACTTATTCTATCATAAATTCAGTGTTTGCTTTCAGCTACTATGCTCGTTGGTTGGTGTGGGATGTGCATAAAGTTTTTCCTGTAAATTATATATAGCATAGACTTGGTTTTTAGGGTTAGGTTGCTTAGTTAATGGTTGTGCACAAGAGGTGCTTTTGTTAGATATTCTACAAAATTGGATTTTTTTTTTGTATTGATATTTTCCTTTGGAGTTTTGTTTCCTACTGTGTTTCTTGGAGGTTATCTTGTTCATTTTTTTTTAATTTTGTTGCTTTTCTTGATAGTTTGTTTATGAAAGAAAGGGACATTTTTCTAGTTTATTTTGAAAATTTGAAAATATTTGATGTTTTATTAATTTGAAATGCAATATTCACTCTTGTCTAGAATTAGAGTTTTGACATCTTTACTATTGAGCTTCTAGGTACTGACCTCACCCGACGATTTAGTGATCAATTTAGTCCAATGCTCATCAATGAGAATGAATTATGGTCATCATCAGATTCTACCATCATCCGAATGCCTCTATCATCTGAATGCTTAAAGAATGGATCCAGCTTGGAATCAAACAGATTAAGGCAAATCATTGACAAATTTATAGAGCATGGATCTAGAGCACTTCTGCTTTTAAAGTCAGTTTTGCAGGTAATATTAGATTTGCTGTTCTGGATATATTTAGTGCATTTGACCATGCTGGGTTAGAAATATACATCAAAACCATTAAGGGGTCTTCCCATAATAGCTCAAGCTTTTAGGATAAAATGACTGTCAGCATTTTATCAAGTGTTTTTTTTTTTTACCAAATGGTACTGGATTTGATTTTGCTACTCCATTCTCTTAATCAGAATTGCATTCTTACTCAAGGTGGAAACTTGTGCCTTTTCTGTTTCAAGCCCTGATGGCTCTCATATGTGGTACCTTTTAGATTTATACATTGAAATAAAAATATTCATGGGCCTTCTCCTAATAGTTTATACTTCTGGGTTATAGTTTCTCTTGACACAAAGGTTTGTAGTATTATGGAAACCACTTCATCTGAAAGTGCTTTAAAAAGCATTTTCACATTTCCCTATGTTGTTCAAGAGGTGCTTTAGAAAGTAGTAATATTGCAAATGTTTGATAAGTAATAGGAAAATTTCTTAAACACACAATAAACTGGGTGGAAACCATATGATGACCTATGGTCAGTGATAAATCTTGTCCAGTCAGCGTCACAATAGACTTCTAATAATCTTTTAAAATTTTGACATGTCGTCAGGTATCAATACTGACATGGGAAGATGGAAGTTCACGTCCGTGCCAGAATTATTCAGTCTGCATTGACCCATCATCTGCTATTATGAGAAATCCTTTTTCTGAAAATAAATGGAGAAAGTTCCAAATATCAAGATTGTTTAGCAGTTCCAATGCTGCTATTAAGATGCATCTAATAGATGTGACCTCATATTCTGAAGGAGTTACAACCATTGATCGATGGCTTCTTGTACTCTGCCTGGGTTCTGGGCAAACGAGAAATATGGCTCTTGATAGGTATTATTCTTTGCAAAGTATGTTGTGGACATTGTCTTGTTCATGTCTTATCATTTAAACACCCACTTTTTTCTTTTCAGGCGATATCTTGCCTACAACTTGACTCCTGTTGCTGGAATTGCAGCACTTATATCAAGAAATGGTCATCACTCCAATCCTTTCTCCTTGAGCTCCATTATGTCTTCTCTTCCTTTGTCTGGTTGTATAAACATGCCTGTCACTGTCCTAGGATGTTTCCTTGTATGTCACAACAGAGGTCGATTCCTCTTTAAATACCAAGACAGGGAAACATCAGCTGATGTACACTTTGACGCTGGAAATCAGTTGGTTGAATCTTGGAACAGAGAGTTGATGTCTTGTGTTTGTGACTCCTATGTTGAGATGGTTTTAGAAATGCAAAAGTTAAGAAAAGATGTTTCAAGTTCTTTTATTGATTCCAGTGCCTATCCTGCAATCCATCTCTCTATGAAGGCTTATGGAGATCAGATCTATTCCTTCTGGCCATCTTCTAAGGCAGGTGTTCTGAGTGATCAACCTAGTGATTGCAATACAACGCCTGCAAGTTCAGCAGCCGTTCTCAAAGCAGACTGGGAATGCCTTAAAGAACGGGTGATACATCCATTTTATTCTCGTATTGTTGACCTTCCAGTATGGCAACTATATTCAGGAAATTTAGTCAAGGCTGAAGAAGGTATGTTCCTTTCACAACCTGGGAATGGGATGATTGGTAGTTTACTTCCAGCTACAGTTTGTGGCTTTGTAAAAGAGCATTATCCTGTATTTTCTGTACCATGGGAATTGGTAAATGAAATCCAAGCTGTGGGTTTTCCTGTTCGTGAAATTAGACCTAAAATGGTCCGTGATCTCCTGAAAATTACTTCAACGTCAATTGTGTTGCGATCAGTTGACATGTATATAGATGTTCTTGAATACTGCTTGTCAGATTCTCAGCAAACGGATGATGCAACAATCCGTTCCAGACAAACTGATGTCAGAAGCAGTTCTCATCCAGAGTCTAATATGCCTAACTCCTTTGGCTTTGCCACCCAAGGTGCAGGCAGCTCAGGAGATGCACTCGAAATGATGACAAGTTTAGGGAAGGCTTTATTTGATTTTGGTCGGGGTGTTGTTGAAGATATTGGCAGAGCAGGAGGACCCCTGGTTCACAAGAATGCTTTGACAGGAGACAGTCAAAATAGGGACCAGAAGATTATATTCATCGCTACAGAGCTCAAAGGTTTACCATGTCCAACTGCAACTAACCATCTAGTAAAATTGGGGTTTACTGAACTTTGGCTTGGGAATAAGGAGCAGCAATCATTGATGGTTCCCTTGGGAGCAAAGTTTATGCATCCTAAAGTATTAGACAAACCAATATTGGGTGAAGTTTTCTCTAATATTGCGATTCAGGCACTTCTGAAGTTACAGAATTTCTCTCTTCACCTTCTGGCCCATCATATGAAACTAATTTTCCACAAAGATTGGGTGAATCATGTAACAGGATCAAATATGGTTCCATGGCTTTCATGGGAGAAACTAACAAGTTCTGTGGATCAAGGCGGCCCATCTCCTGAATGGATTAGAACATTCTGGAAAACTTTAAGTGGTTCACAAGAAGATTTATCTCTTTTTTCAAGTTGGCCCTTGATTCCTGCCTTTCTTGGTAGGCCAGTTTTATGCCGGGTAAGGGAGCGACATCTGGTCTTCATTCCACCTATTTTGGAGCATCCGCCATTGGCAAGTAGTGTTTTAGAAAGAGAAGCAGCCGTCAGTGATCAGGGTGAAGTATCTGGTGGTAATACAGTTGAAGCTCAGTTAATTGAAGCCTACATTTCTTCTTTTGAAAGATGCAAAACTAGGTATCCTTGGTTATTTCCTTTGCTAAACCAGTGTAATATACCTATATTTGATGTAGCATTCATGGACTGTGCTGCTTCGTGCAATTGTTTTCCTATGCCTGGTCAATCACTTGGCCAAGTTATTGCATCCAAACTTGTGGCAGCTAAGCAAGCTGGATATCTCTCTGAACCTACTAATATTTCCACTTCCAGTTGTGATGATCTTTTTTCCCTTTTTTCTAGTGAGTTCTCAAGTGGCTCCGGCTTTACTCGAGAAGAAATTGAGGTTTTATGCTCGCTGCCTATATATAGAACAGTTGTTGGATCTTATACTAAGCTGCAGGGTCAAGACCAGTGTATAATCCCTTCACATTCTTTTCTTAAACCATATGATGAGCATTGTCTTGCTTATGCCACAGATTCAATTGAAAGTTCATTTCTTCGGGCCCTTGGGGTGCTGGAGTTGCATGACAAACAGATCTTAGTACGCTTTGGCTTGCCTGGCTTTGACTGCAAACCTCAAAATGAGCAGGAGAACATTTTGTTATATCTTTATACCAATTGGCATGATCTTCAAGCTGATCAGTCAGTAGTTGAAACTTTAATGGAAACTAAATTTGTGCGAAATTCTGATGAATTTTCAACAGATCTCTTAAAGCCCAAAGATCTTTTTGATCCTGGTGATGCTCTGTTGATCTCTATTTTCTCTGGTGAGAGAACAAAATTTCCTGGAGAAAGGTTTAGTACAGATGGGTGGCTTCGAATATTGAGGAAACTTGGCCTGCGAACTGCTATTGAAGTAGATGTAATACTTGACTGTGCTCGAAGAGTTGAGTTTCTTGGAAGTGAGTGCATGAAATCAAGTGATGTGGATGATTTTGAATCAGACATGAGCAGTTCGAATAATGAAGTTTCAAGGGAAGTTTGGATGCTGGCAGGATCTGTTATTGAATTTATTTTCTCAAACTTCGCTCTTTATTTTAGCAACAACTTCTGTGACATTCTTGGAAGGATTGCATGTGTACCTGCTGAGTTGGGGTTTCCAAGTGTCCATTGCAAGAGGGTACTTTCTTCATATAGTGAAGCTATTTTGTCTAAGGATTGGCCTCTTGCTTGGAGTTGCGCTCCCATTCTTTCTAGACAGCAGATTGTTCCTCCTGAGTATTCTTGGGGAGCTCTCAATTTAAGGACTCCCCCACCCTTTTCCACGGTTTTAAAGCACCTCAAGGTGAAAAAGTGACACTTCTATTTTACTTATTTAACTGTATTACTTATCAAAATGTTTGTCACGCTAACATGGTTTTGCCCCAGGAAATTGAGAAAAATGGAGGTGAAGATACCCTAGCTCACTGGCCCATTGCATCAAGAATGAACATTGAGGAATGTACTTGTCAGATCTTGAAATATCTAGACAAACTTTGGAGTTCCATTTCTGCGTCAGGTGACTCCCTTGGTTCCCCTTTTGTCATGGTTTCTCATTTTGATTAGGACTCCTTTGGGTTTTTTATCTGCTGGGCCAGGGGTGGTGAAAAAAGCGTTATTGGTTTTAAACTAATTCTGACGTGCATTGGTTTTTGTTTGCTATGTTTTCCCAGATGTAATAGAGCTGCAGAAAGTGGCATTTCTGCCTGTTGCAAATGGAACACGCCTGGTGACTGCTAGCGCACTTTTTGTGCGTTTGATGATCAATTTATCTCCATTTGCTTTTGAGCTTCCTACAGTATATCTACCATTTGTGAAGATTCTAAAAGATTTGGGTCTTCAGGAGACACTGACCCTTTCTTCTGCAATGGATCTTCTCCTAAATCTTCAGAAAGCTTGTGGATATCAGCATTTAAATCCAAATGAGCTACGGGCTGTGATGGAAATTTTGAATTTTATAAGTGATCAGATTGTTGAGGGAAACACACTCGATAGGTCTAACTGGAAATCTGAAGCCATAGTTCCTGATGATGGCTGCAGGCTTGTTCATTCAGCATCATGTGTATATGTTGATTCCTATGGTTCTCGATATGTCAAGTGTATTGATATTTCCAAAATAAGATTTGTCCATCCTGATCTCTCTGAGCAAGTATGTGGTGTGCTGAGCATTAAAAAATTGTCCGAAGTTGTTCTAGAGGTAGGCATGATTTCAGATATTGATTTACTTTTCAGGTTATTTCACTATCTTGCTTTCTTAATTTTATTAAATTTTATTTTGTTGCTAAGTCTGTCAACAGAAAGCTGTTACTTACTGGAAAAGTTTCTGCTTGGGCTTTTAGGAACTTGATGAGAATGACCAGTGTCAGACTTTAGATTCTTTGGGATGCGTTTCACTAGTGACTATCAAACAGAAGTTATCAAGCAGTTCGCTTCAGATTGCTGTATGGACCATTGTTAATAGCATGGGCAGTTACATTCCTGCAGTGAATAACCTAGCTTTGGATGCGATAAAATCCTTACTGAAATCAACTGCAGAAAATCTGCAATTTGTTAAGAATCTTAAAACAAGGTTTTTGCTCTTGCCCAAGTTAGTTGATATTACTCGTGTGGGTAAAGATTTCATCATACCAGAGTGGAAGGGTGAATCTGCACATCAGACTCTTTATTTTGTGAACAAATCAAAATCCTGTATTCTAATTGCAGAACCACCAACTTATGTGTCAATTTTTGATCTCATTGGCATTGTTGTCAGCCAGGTTTTAGGCTCTCCTACTGTATTGCCTCTTGGACCTTTGTTTGTTTGTCCTGAAGGATCTGAGATTTCAGTTGTTAATGTCTTAAATCTGTGCTTTGACAAGAAAGAAGTTGAATCCGCAAGGGGAAGCAGTAATTTGGTGGGGAAAGAAATATTGCCTCAAGATGCTCGTCTTATTCAGCTCCATCCGTTGAGGCCTTTTTATTCAGGTGAAATAGTGGCTTGGCGTTCTCAAAATGGAGAAAAGCTAAAATATGGAAAGGTTCCTGAGGATGTCAGACCATCAGCAGGCCAAGCTTTATACAGATTTAAGATTGAAATTGCACCAGGTGTTACACAAGTTTTACTTTCTTCTCAAGTTTTTTCATTTAAAAGTATAGCAACAAGCAGTCCTCTGTCAGAAACCTTGGTGGGTGATAGCCTTGTAGCAAGCAGTGACAAGCCTAGTGTTGAGGTGTCAGAGAGTTCAGGAAGGGGCAGAAGCAGTTCTCAGGTTCAACTCTCTGGGCCTGCTGGTTATTAAAGTTTTTTCTTATGGATTGCCTACTTACTTCTCCAACCCTTTTTTTCATATATTTTACAAAATCTTATGTCTTTCTTGTGTGTCTTGATATTCTTTAACTGAATACTGCAGCCAACGAGAGAAGTCCCGTATGGCAAAGTTTCAGCTGTAGAACTGGTACAGGCGGTTGATGAGATACTCTCTGCTGCTGGAATCAATATTGATGCGGAGAAGCAGGCTTTGCTTCAGAGAACAATTGCTTTACAAGAAAATCTCAGAGAATCTCAAGCAGCACTCCTACTGGAGCAGGTTGGTCTTTTGTGATTTATAATATTATGATTTATCACTTTTTCTTATTTGTTGAATGTTTGGACTGAAATAATCCATCTACCCTAGTTCGGGAGGATTCAGAGGGAAGTTGTTAGTACTTAGTAGAACTTTTTAATGGAATAAATGCTTTCATTACATGTATTATCAATTATATTTTCTTTTAAAAATTTAAAACCGTATCTCCATTTCTGAGATGACATGTCGTATTATGATAATTGTGCAGGAAAGGGTTGAAGCTGCAACAAAAGAGGCTGATACAGCGAAGGCAGCATGGGTTTGTCGGGTTTGTCTGGCTGCTGAAGTTGACATCACAATAGTGCCTTGCGGTCATGTGCTTTGTCATAGATGCTGTTCTGCAGTATCAAAGTGTCCATTTTGTAGGCTTCAGGTTACTAAAACCATTCGAATTTTCCGACCATAGCATCTCTGCTGCTTATATTCTTTTGCGTAGCTCATGTCTCCCATGGGGTTTACTTGTTTCTGTCATGTAAATTTCTTTGGAGATGGTTCGACAGAAACAAACCCGCAATGTATAGACTATTAATGTACACATAATTTTTTGGAATAAATTTTGATTTATATTTTTCATGGTGATTTAAATAAAATTGATAACCAACTATCGCGTGACAGTGTTAAGTTGAATGATTTTAGATGCGTCAGAAACTCATGACATTAGTTGAATGATTTTCTGTAGTAGTCATTCTTCGTCAAAGGAGCTACAGACAAAACAAGCAAGCAAGGATCGTAATGTGCCTCAAATCTTAATGTTTCCCTTAACTTGCAAAACTAGCGCCTTGGCTTGCCTTACAGCAGCTAACACTTTACTTCTACCCGAAAAAAAAGAAAAAGAAATATACAGATTCAGCCAAAGGGATGGAATCAATGTAGAGATTGTAGTGTTCATAATTATGCACAGCAATCTTGTGGGAGAAAAATACCAAAAGAGCCTACAAAAAGAGCAAATACTCATGGGCAAAGGGGAGAGTAACAACATTTGGGGTTGGGAAAAAAGAAAGGGAGAGCCTAATGTTGGTCCTTGGGAATGTCCAAGTCTTTAAAAATTGGACTGTCAACTCCTACGCCCATAGCATTGAGGCCATTGTCCACATATATAACAGCCCCAGTGATGGCAGATGCCAAAGGGGATGCTAGAAAGGCAGCTGTGTTGCCTACCTCCTCTGTCATATGAAATTTTCACTCAGTCGTCACAGAAAAAAAGACATTTATGAAGAATATTGAAGGGAAATGAAAATATTACCTGCTGATAGTTCTTTCCGTAGGGGCGGATTTGCTATCGAGTAATCGATCATCATGTCAATGAATCCAATTGCTTTTGCAGCACGACTTCTCAAAGGACCTAAACGCAGTTCTACATTAGCAGGGAAGAAGACATGCAATAGTATGAAAGGAAATAAATGTGCAACAGTTTCTCCATCCTACTTCATGAGGGCTTAATTCATGCTTTTCTGTAAGAATTTTCAGTTTTATATAACAGAACAAAAACACATTCTCACTCGACATGAATTCATGGAAGCAAAAAATACATCTGTGATAAATGTGGCCAGTAAGGTAGATGCTTGTATCTTAATGCAGATTGATTCCAAAATATTTGTCTGAACTCACCAAAAAGTTATTCTATCTAGAAGGTACCACCACTTGATTAACATATATGGGAGATTTTGAACACATAATCTGGCATGTCCATGCCATATAAGATCAAATCCTTTAACATAGACCCCTTCATGAAATAAGCTCATGTAGAAAGCAAGACGCCCACTGCTATTTAATCTTGACTCACTTGAGGCTGACAAGTTATAGCAATCTTAAGACACATTAAATATAGAAAAGGAAAAACTATATACGCTAAAAAAAATTGTTCCAAATACCAGCAGATATAGTATTGACTCTGATTTTGTGCTTTCTACCCGCCTCAAAAGCAAGCACCTGAAAGAACATACAATTATGCAAAATTTCAAACATCCAGAGGTAAGGAGAAGATAAACAAACAAAAAAATAAAGTAATTCTTTGCAAATCATGTGCAATAGTGGAATCCTGAAAATAGATTAGACACTTACTCGTGTATCACTTTCCAATGCAGCTTTTGCAGAACTCATACCGCCACCATATCTGCATATTACTATTAATTAGTTCAAGAATGATAAAGAGTCACGCCAAAATCAGGACAATAATAAGAATTACAGTCACTTCAAGGCATAATTAACACACCCAGGAATAATCCTCTCTGAAGCAATGTATGTAAGAGAGATTGAAGATCCACCTACAACCAAATCAGAAAAGTGAGAAAAAGATATACCAAAGCAAGAAGCAATACAATGGCAGTCATATTAAATAAGATACATGCCTGGGTTAATAATAGGAAGGAAATGCTTAAGTAAAGAGACGTAAGAGTAGCTAGACGCAGATAATGCAGCAAGATATCCTTTTCGAGAAGTCTCCAGTAATGGTTTGGTCACCTATAACAAAGTTGACAGCTTGCTAAAAACAGAGATAAAAGGCATAAAGAAACTTTGTTAATGCATCTACCCTACCTCAGGTCCATTGGCAAGTGAGTGCACAAGGACATCTATACTGCCAAAGTCTTTTTTAACAGATTCAGCAACTTCCTGCAAATAAGAATGACGTACAGAATACATAATAAAGCCATGTAGGAAAATAAAACAGTTCAAAAATCACTATTTGGCTTAATGCTTTATTAGAGATAAAGTTCTCAGCTCCCAGAAATATTCTCAAGTATGAAAGTATACAGTAAAATCTGTACAAAAAATGTAATATGATGAATTAAATCATATATTTAAATTTGAAAAGAAAAATAACTTAAAAAATGAAGTTAGAAAGAAAGGCTTCAAGCTTGACCAAACAAAAAAGTAAAGGAGAAAGAAAACATAGCAGATGATTTAAAAATTCACAATTTATGGAGTAGAGTATCTGAAAAGATTAATATAAGAGTGACTGAAAAATACTGAAACTTTTCTATTATCTCATAACATGCAATACAATTATTCAAGTCCAACACAGTAAATTTTAGCAATGACATCCAATTCCCAAAAGAAAGTCACCTATGATACGTAGGCAAGGAAAAGATGAAAGATGAAATAAAATGCAAGACAAAAATGATACTAGCAAGTTGGGGCCTCCATTCCCTTTACCGCAGTTTCAAGATGTTCAAATATATCAGGTGAGATAAAGGCCATGAAACGTCTTGAAAATTATTTTGCAAGGCAAAATTACAATGCTCAACCTCAAACTTATAGTAAGTTTTACTTTTGAATAACTAAGGCCAGAGACCAAGTTGGCAGTCAAAAGATTATTTTGACCACACAAAAGTGTATACCTGAACAGTCCAATTTAGAGGATCCAGCATACCGCTTGTTTGATTTTATCTATACAAGTTTTCAAAAACCAAAAAAGAAGAAATAAGCATGAGCATGTCAGAATATTCAGTTGTTTAAAAAATATCATCATATAAAAGTCTGTGTCTGGAACTTTGAAAAAGAACTATGTATTTCTCCCTCACATCTTCTGGTACATCCTCAGGGTTGTCAAAAACTGCATCTAAGGGATAAACTTTAGTGATCTCCATTAACGAACCATCTGGTAATCTGAAAAATTGAGTTTTACTATGAGCAGAGCACACCAACTTCAGACAACCAACAAACTAATTCAATAACAGTTGGCATCATACAAGCGTGAGTCATCAAATTTCCCACGTCGCAAGCTAGACTTGAAAATGTTCAGAGCCTATAGAACATTTTTATGGTCAGTAACTGCATCATTAAACCAGGACTGAATACAGAAAAAAAATGTCAAAAAGAAAAAAACAGAGAGACAAAGCCCTCATATTTGCATATGCACTTACAGGTACCCATGTGCCTACAAGAATTTCAGCTCCAGCTGCAGCAAGGGATTTTGCAATTGCCCAACCATATCCATTATCATCAGCCACACCAGCAATAAAAGCCCTTTTACCTATAATTGTAACTCCTATCAGCAGAAAATTACTTATGACATCTAGAAGAACAAAAATGGGGTCCTAATTGAGTTGTGTGAGAGAGAAACTATGACAAAAATAAACAAAAGCCGTTTATAGGCAATAAATATGGAAGAAAACAAAGTGATTCATACCGCAGTTACCAAGAAAATAAGATATTATAAGGTGTTAGCTTGTTATTTGTATATCGTTCTCCCATTACACCAGCCTTAGAGGCAAAGGGCATCTTTCAATAGTTTACACATCAGCAAGAACAATTTGTTACATGGATGAGAGGTTCCTTGTTTTGTCCTCTGAGCAACTTGCAGATCAATTTTCAACATTCTTAGGAATACATGAAATAGTTAATAGAGGAAAGGACAGTTTATGCTGTCACAATTAAACTTAGACTTCAAGGAGACATGTATGTAGAAACAAAACACTCAAGAGAAGGATTTTTTCAGCAAAAAGAAGAATAACCTTTCAAATCAATTGGCAATCCTGACACTGGCTTGTTTTCACTAGACTCAGCCATTGCCCTTGTAACTATTTTCTCAAATTTTATGGAAGATGATGTGAAGCTCTGCTGGAAAGGTTGCAATGATGCAATACGATGTGCACTTGCAAGTTTATTCCATGATCCCACCTTGAACTTGCCACCAAGAACCACAGGACCTGCATCTGCAAATCTTTGTGATGAACAAAAACAGGTTGTAGACATTGCAATTTGCGAGCCAGAAAATGCTGTTGCCGCCATCTTCAAAGAATGTAGTATGGAAGAAGAAAAACTAAAACTACATTAAAAAAAAATTACTAGTATCAATAATAGTTAATTAGCACCAGTTTGAATAGAATAGTTAGACAATCTATAGAGAAAACAATAACAGTAAATACCAGTTTTACAAACAGCTTAAGAGGTTGGGCAGTTAAGGATGAGCAAGTACCCAAGAATTCAAGACAATCAATAAATCAGCAAGGATCATTTCACCAGACATGTCAGCAATCAATTCCACTCATCTGGTTAAAGTTTTCAAATTTACTCCGTAAATCTGCTTACTGAACAATATACTCAATCACAAGCGCAATACCACATTGCAAGCAAGCATCAACCTCACATTGTTTACATAGCCCCACGAACTAACATGAAACAAGGAAAAAGAACCCGTAGGGGTGATTATACAATCCCATATTTAGATTTAGGCAACAGTTTGCCAAATCATTCGGCACTGCAAATCTTCACTACCTGGCGACAGACTGGTATCAAAGACTTGGTCCGGTACACCACAAATGCTGCAGATAATATACCGAATAGCCATGAAAGTACAGAAAGGTAGCTCACATTCCATCGATCAAGACAAAGGCAACAAAAGTCTTATGCATACTTACAAAATGCCCATTCCTTAAAGCCACGATAAAATCCAGAAATTCAACGGCTAGAAAGCATAACGCTGGAAGAGAAGGTTGGTTGTTACCTTTTGGCAACGATAAGAGCCAATGTGGAAAGAAAAGTGAGAGTTGGGCCTTGCGTGTAGAGAGTAATGGATTATCCAAGTTGGCTATCCTCGTTCCTGTCAAGAATTTGTTGAACAGAAGAAGATCCAGAGCATGGAGAGGTTTTGAGGGAGAAAGAGCAGAGCGTGAGGGTTGTGGGATCGATGAGAACGATGCAGAGCCAAGGTGAGTGAAATAGCGGCTGGCTAGAGTAGCAGCAGTTTGGTTGCTTTTTCGGCAGTGTCGAAATCGAAATGCGGAGAAGACACATTTCAACAGCACGTGCATTGCACGTTGAATCTTCCCCCGTCAACTATTTCTTTTTTTTGTTTACCTTTCTTCCATGGAAGATCACAAAATTTGAAAGTAATAATTTATGGTAATATAAAATCTAATTAATTTTTTTAAGAGATTAAAAAAATTAAATAAATAATTTAATTATAAATTAATTTAATTTCTTAAAATAAATTTATATCATGTATTTTTTAATTTATTAAAATTAGTTAAATAATTTTTATATTAATTATAATTAATTAATTTTTTAAAAAAAGTTAAATAATTTTTATATTTAAGACTGTAAAAATACCATTTAAATATGTTTTTCCGTACATAGTAGATAATATAATAGCTTATGAGATTTTAATATATCGTTCATGCAATTACATTTTTTATCATCAACGCATTTGATTTTTATTTTAATTTTTTTTAAAAAAAAAAGGTTAATGTCCTTCAACGTTAACGAAGTTAAACTAAAAAGTCAAAAGACTTTAATCCTTCTCATGTAACAAACGACAAAAGTTTAAATCCACCTGGTGCTGCTTTGCAAAATCTATGAAGCAATTGCTTTTCATGGGGAGGGAGATAGTTATTTCTGTTTGGCTTTACTTCAAATCCAAAACAATAGTAATTTATCTAAACACACGATCTTCCATAAATTTTAACAAGTAAAATATTTGTAACTAATTTTTTAAAATGTTCTTATTTATTTATGATTTTTCTACCTTCTTCCCCAACCAAGTATACTTATCAAAGTTATAAATAACCTTAATATTTAACTAACATGCTTCCTGTTAGACACTGTAGCTCACATCTCAAGTTACTTTTTATTTTATATTGATAAATTTATATAAATTTGATACTAATTTTTTACTAAAACTAAAATATATTTTTAAGATTTATAAAATATTTATGAGAGATTTATAAAGTCGTTTATCAAAAAAATTATCTGTAACAAAAATTGAATTTATATTATTATAAAATATAAATATATTATTTATTATTTATATTATCTCTCATTCTCAATCAGATCTCTATGAATTGAACTCTAGGTAAAAAGTACAATGGCCAATGGGTGAGTGAGTTATAAAACCTAAACCTAAAAAAGTTAAAAAAAAAAATCTAACATGCTCCCCCCAAATAAGCCACAGTATCCAAATATTCATAGGACCCTGCCCTATGATGATGTCTTGGAAGTTGGAACTCACATTTCCAATGTATTCTATGGTGGTAGACAGGCATGGGCTCCTGTCGTCCTATGATTAAGATCTTGTTTTGTTTTGTTGTTATTTCTTTTCCTTTTTTGGTTTTTTGGCCTGGCGAAGTTGGAGCATAAGCAGCTCTGGCAATCAGTTATCGCAATTTACACGTGCTAAAAACCCTTAAACCCCTATTTTTTATCACTCCCCTCGTCTCTTGTGCGGTTTAGGGTTTAGCAAGAAATCAGCTCCCAATGTATGAAATTCGGCGAGGTGCGTCATTGTTATTGCTTTTTCCCCCATTGCACGGCTTGTTTACAGAAATGTCAATTATGAACTTGTCTGCTAATTGTGGAATTCAACGTCTTAAAGTTTGACGCTGCTGTTGCTGGAGTCTCGCCATCGGAGTCTGCCATGATTGGTATTGAGAATTCATCTACTCTCCTCTTGTGCTTCGATGCACTTTTGATCATATTTTGTATTTCGACATTTATTTCTGTGGAAATTTATTTTCTTGATATTCTTTTCTGCACAAGAAGTTCTTTTGTCATTTTTTTTTTGGCCAGATTTTTCCCCAGTTGGTTACGTGGGCACATTTTTATTTTCTCAAGTCTCAATGGTTCAATTGTTTTTAAGATATTTTGGTTTCAAATGGTGTAAGTTTAGCTTATTTTGATAGAAACTTTCGTGTGGTTATCTCCGTACTTTGATCTTGGTATAGGAAAGAGAGAGGCTGAAGATGAACCTGAAAAGCAAGTGAGTGCAAAGAAACAGAAGAGTGACTGGGTTGCTGAAAATCAGAAGAAGGAAAGCAGTGCAGATGATTCCTTTCCAGATTCTGGTTTGGATGATGTGAGTGACTGTTTTCATAATAGTAAGGAGATATTCTAATGTTGATTGGATTCCCTTGAATGGCTCCTTTCAAACTTCTGATACTTTTTGGGCATTGATATTATGCTCCATAGTCCAGGGTAGCCCCTACTGAAGGTAAGAGTGGACCCAGTGCTATAAAGAAGGAAGGCGAGTCGAGGTCAGCTACAGGGAGCAGCTCCATTGACAAAGATGTAAATAATGAGATCCTCTGGGATACTCGTTTTTAGGATTTTTTCAAATACTTTATTATAATGATATTTGGCTTATGGTTTTTAGGATATAAAAACAGAGTCAACCATCTTGCCTGAGAAATTACCTGATGCTGTTGATTCAAGTAAAGCATCAGGCTTAGATTCTGACAGCAGAACTGATGGGGATATGGACAATGTAAATTCAGGGCTATCGAGTTCTGTTTAATAGTTGGATGTTTTGGCTGCAATTTAGGGATTTACTAATTAGTTGTTAAAATCCCAGGTAACCGCTTCATCGAAGAAGTTGCTTGCTACTTCTGCTGCAGGTGATAATATATCTACTGAGAAGGTTGAGTCTGGCAATGACTCATCCCTGGATAGTGGCTTAGATGAGGATGATGTAAGTCTTATGCTGGGCTTTTCTCGGATTGATCTTGTCCCTTTGATTGACTTGTCGTATAATCTTTGCTCGTACTGTCTTTTCAGGTCCAGAAAACAGATGTAACATCACCATCAAGAGAAGGATTTGATGAATGCAATGTAAATTTGGGTTTTGTTGAGAAACTTATCTAAATTGAATTCCTATTGGGCCTGTTGTTATCAAAGTCGTGAATTTACTATTGTTTAGGTTTGCTATAGTTATTGAAGAATCAGCTGAGGAAATTGCATCTCAGTGATAATCTTTTCTCTGAATTAGGTTTACATAAATAATCTATATGGAAGATCACAGGTCTTCCTTATTTGACTGAAAAGACAGGGAAGATAAAGACATATCTATAAAACAGGAAAACAGGTTAGATTTACATGTCAACGCTGATAAGGAAAAATACATCTAACAAAGGAATAAAATAAATAAATATTCCAGTGGCTAAACTCCCAACACTCCCCCTCAAGTTTTGCGTTCTAGATATTGATCCTCCCAACTTGGATTGCAATTTTTCAAACTGAACTCTGGTCAATGCCTTGGTCAAACATTAGCAGCCTTCAATTGTGTAGGAGTATGAATAAGTTAATAACACCTGCATTTAATGGGGGGATCCAGGAGATACCTTCTACAACTCCTCAGAAAGGTGTATGTGTATCATTGTATTTGTCTGTGACTGCTAAAAGCTAATTTTATTTAATCTTCATGATCACTTGTAGCATATAATGGATGCTGGTATGAATCAGGTGAAAGATGATGAAATGGTTGATGCTACCTCAACAGGAGCAACTAGAGAGGAAGTTGTAATTGACTGACTTCTTTTCTTATTTCCCTTTATATATCAAAATGTTCAACCAGTGATATGATATGTCATTCCTTGAAATTTTGCAGCCTAAAACAGTGTTTACTCCAGAAAAACAGAATGCCACATCAAAAAAAGTATTTGTTGGGAACTTATCGTATGAGGTGAAAAGGGCCAATTTGTATGTATAATTTCCTGTGCAAGTGCTTTACATATATTTTCTGTATTTCTTTTTCTGATTCAAACATTTTTCAGGGAAAATTTATTTAAGAGTTGTGGAGAAATTGTTGAGGTCTCTTTTGGTTTATATCGTGATGGGACATTTAGAGGCTTTGCTCATGTTGAGTTTTCCACTGAAGAAGCTGCACAAAATGTAAGCATTTTTCATGTTGGCATCTGTCAAAGAGTGAAGAAATCCTAGTTACATCGTTACATGTGAGGGAGAGGATCAAAGACAAACTTTGAAATAAGTCCCACGTCTAAAAATGATAAGAAAAATGAATGGTATATAAGTTTGTAGCTATCCTAACTAAATAGCTTAAGCTATTTTGGTGAAATGGACAAGCCTATACAAAAATTAATAATAAATGATAAATGTTTGAGTTGATTTTTCTTTCTTGCTCTATGCTGTCTGTTTTCGTTTATAATCTTTACTAAGCTTCCATACCTTTTAGCTTGGTCTGTTCCTATTTTTGTTGAGCCCTTGTATTAGTGTGCAAATATGACAAGCTTCTTTTATTTGTTTGTATCTAAACCTTATTGAGTTAAAGAACCTTTACATAATGCTAGGCCCTTATGTTGAATGGGAGAGAGCTATTAAGACGTTTTGTCAGAATTGAGATAGCCCGTGACAAGTTTGCATATACCCCTAGTAGCAGGTATTTAGGATTTTTTTTTTGTCATCTATAAATTAATTTTTTATCCTCTTGCTTGCACATCTTACCTTTTTACTTCACTTTTTAATTTTTAATAGTTGTATGAACAGCAACAACTCGTTGAAGGGCTTTCGCGCATCCTTTGGAGAAGATGAGGTAATGTTTGCTCTTGCATATTTGGGTGTTGCTTTATTTCCAGCATTCAAGTTTGCATGCATATCTCATTCACAATGGTATTGGTATGTTTCTATGGCATAATCTGTGTTCCTAATTCCTTTATTGATGAGAGGAAAAAATAATACAAAAAATGGTACTAAGACAGAGGATATAAATCCTATGCAAGCAAATGCTATCATCACTTCGAGATTTATTGGTTATAGATTGAAAATAATTTTAGGATGCTAGATGGTCAGTTTTGGCGTTTCAATAGTTTTGTAGTATATAAAGACCAAAATTTGAAATTGGTAACATGGATGATATCTTATTCATTATATTGAGGGGTGCAATAATTATGACTTGTGTTTCATCAATGAAAATTTTAACTCATTGATAAGATGTGTCATTCCATGAACTTTTGCAGCCTACAATGTCAGCTACCTCAAAAGAACAAAATGCCACATCGAAGATGCTATTTGTTGGAAACTTGTCATATAGTGTGGAAAGGGCTGATTTGTATGTATTATTTCCTGTGCAAATGCTTCACATATATTTTCTGTGTGTATATATACATACTTTCTGATCTTGACACTTGTTCAGGGAAAATTTATTTAATGATTGTGGAGAAATTGTTGATATTCGATTTGCAATAGATCGTGAAGGGAGGTTTAAAGGCTTTGCACATGTCTTGTTTGCCACAGAAGAAGCAGCACAAATTGTAAGCATGCACTTAGGGTTTTCGTCTTGTATAAGCTTAGTTAGAATGTCTAAAATCAGGTCAAACAAGTAAGGGTTCAAAGATGATCCTTGGTGTAGGCCAATTCTCATAGGAAAGTCCTTTTAAGTATATCATGCTGAAGAATTTTATTATGTAATGCTAGGCCCTTATGTTGAGCGGGAAAGAACTGTTGAGACGTCCTCTTAGGCTTGATCTAGCTCGTGAAAGGGGTGCATATTCCCACAGTAGCAAGTATTTGTGAAACGCTATTTTGATTACCTGAATTTTTCCCCTTATCCACGATTTCCTTATTTTGTTTATTTGTTAACAATTGTGGCAACAGGAATGAATCATTCCAGGAGGATATATCATTAGGAGGAAATGAGGTAATTTTATCTGTAGCATATTTGGTTGTTACTTTATTTCCCATGCACATGATTGTACGTCTTATTCGGTTGCATGTTTTCTGATGGGATATTATTCATGTAGAAAAATTAATAATGTTATTAGCTTTTTTGTGATTCATAAAGTGCTAGATGGTTGGTGGCATCTAGTTCAATTGGTTTATGTTGTTTTTCCCCCTAATAATTTAGACTGAACTAACCTTGCTTCTTCAAGACCTATAGCTTGAAGCTCAAATGTTTTGCCACATATATAAGCGCGAATTTTTTTAGCATAGATGTTAATTTATTCATCTTATGTTGAGGGCATGAAATAATTGTGACTCGTGTTTCAATCAATGATCTCATGCTTGATTCTATGAAATGTTACAGGCTAAAATACCAGCTGCTCCAAAAGAACAAAATGCCACGTCAAAGACAGTGTTTGTTGGAAACTTGTCATATAGCGTGGAAAGGGCTGATTTGTATGTACTAATATTTCATATGCAAGTTCTTGACAGTTATTTCATATAGCGTCATACAATCCATGTAGTCGACCCCACCTAGTAGGATAAGGCTTGTTGTTATTGTTTGTTTGTTTGTTTGTTTGTTTGTTATTTACTTATTATTTCGTCATTGTTTCAGGGAAAATTTATTTAAAGATTGTGGAGAAATTATTGATATCCGTTTAGCTACAGATCGTGAAGGGAGGTTTAAAGGATTTGGACATGTTGAGTTTGCCACTCCAGAAGCAGCACAAAATGTAAGCTCTTGTCTCATAATGTCTGGTTTGCTCATCATTCAGAACCCCTTAAAAATTATATGATGGAGGTTTAGGCTATTATTATTACCTGTCCCTTTGTCCTGTGCTTTTATTACTGTATATTTTGGTGAAAGAGCTTGATCTATTGCAGGACTTAAGCTTCTATTTTATTCAGAGCCGTGTGAAAATCAGGGAATCATCTTGGCTAACCACCCAGATAGGATCTGAATAGTGAGCAACTTATACTTAAAGCACTAAGGTTAGACCCAGTGGTGTTTTTGAACACCTTGAGATTGGTACATCCAATAGCTCAGAGTAGGTAAATTTAGTTTCACTCGGTCTAGTTCAACATGATAGAACCAAGCATGTTGAGGTGGATAGACATTTCATTAGGAAAACAGGTTGAAGAAGTGATAATTTGCTCAACATGCATCCTGACAAAAAAGCAGACATCAAACATTCTTACTAATGGGCTTTCAAGAAGAATTTTGAAGACCGTATAAGCAAGTTGGACATGATTAACATTTATGTTCCAACCTCATTGATATCATATTCCATCAGAGTCTGTCCTATGGAAATAGTTGTCATAGGATTTAATATGGTTACAAAACTATGTTCTTTAAGTAAGGGTGAACCATTACGAATATAGATGGTTCAAGTTGATACTTCTCTCAATGTTCAAGGATGGTGTGCTTCATTGATTTGGTAATATCTAGACTATATTGAGCTGAAGAATTCTTTTTATGTAATGATAGGCTCTTAAGTTGAATGGAAACGAACTGTTGAGACAAAATATAAGGCTTGATCTGGCTGGAGAAAAGATTGTGCATTCTTCCAATAGCAGGTATTTACCAATACCTTCCTTTGTCATCTTAATGATTCATTTCATTCTCTGCCTTATAGCCACATCTTCCCTTTTCTGTTTACTTGTTAGTATTCGTGGGAACAGTGACGACCCCAGAAGTGTTGAGTCTCAAACAGTGTTTATAAGGGGTTTTGATACATATTTAAGAGAAGACGAGGTAATTCTATCTTGATCATATTTCTTGTGGACAAGATTGCATGCACGTCTCACTATCCAAGGCATAATTTGGATTCTTATTTCTTAGCTGCTAATGGCTCCAATTCTGTTCTTTCAGATAAGGACTAGCCTGAAAGAGCATTTCAGTTCTTGTGGAATAATTTTGAAGATATCAATTGCAAGAGATTATGGCTCCGGTTCTACTAAGGGGTATGTTCCTTTTATTGTTTATTGTCTATAATGGCCAATTTCTTAGTTGTGTTGGTGAAGAATTGCAATGAAAAATGATAAATAAAAGTGACAATATAAAAAACATAACAGCAATATAATGATATAAAATTTGGTATTTATCGCCCACCTTGATTGTAAATGCGTGCTCATTACAGGTATGCTTGGTTAGACTTCATGGATGTTGATGGCTTCAATAAAGCACTAGAACTTGATGGAACTGAGGTTGGAGGTTATGTATTGTCAGTGGAGAAAAGAAGACCTCGGCGTAATATTCAAGATGGTAGAGGTGGTGGCGATCAGTTTGGTGGATGGCATGGAGGGGGCCAGTGGGACCGTGGAAAAGGTTACGGCAAGAGGTGGCATTCCATACAATGAATTAAGCCTTGTAGCAGAAGGCCCGGGGTATAGTTTATGTACCCTGAATTACTAGTTGATCGATTTCTCTTGGATATGAACTGAAACTCCCCTGATTTGTCCTACAAACCAATCATGAGATGATTGGTTTAACATGCATTGTACTAAGATTTATTAAAAAGAAATTATTATATTTTGTGCAATAAAAATCGATATATAACTGCCCCAAGAATATTATTCTTAATAGCATCTCTTGATTGTAGGTACCATTGAGGTGAAATGATGTTTCCCTCACAATGATTCAACAAGCAAGAGTCACGCCATCCCTCCTATCTTCAGGTATAAATGGGTCTAAATCAAAACTTGAAGAATTAAAAATGCAAATTTGCCTTTATCCTCAAAAGACTCTATTTCATACAAAAAGGTTAATGATTTCATGTATGTATTTGTTGTCTGCACCTCCTTATACCAACGTGCCTTTTCATTCTCAGATGATTTCTTCTTTTGGATGATGACGAGCAGTGCAGGATGATACTTTTGCTCAAAGTTCCGTTGCTTCTCATGAATGGGGCTTCATAAGTTACAGCTGGGTTTGGGAAGTTTTGTAGTTGTATAAACCTTGTAGTTTTGTTGAAGGAAAAAAACTTATATGTTGTAGCCCCATAATTATTGTGCATGATGTTGAAATCATAACTTATGAATGGGGCTACATTGTTTGTCTCATGAATAATGCATCATGATTTGCTAGAATTCGAACTCAAATTTAAGCTAACATAAGAAAGAGGAAAATGAGGTCGACACCATTTTTTCAGGTAGTTATAAAAAAATTGTTTAGAATTATAATAATTATACATATTTACGTACGTTTAACAATAATATATCTATTTTGTTAATTAGAGGTTGGAGAGGCAAATACAAATAACTTAGGGTTTTTTATGTCAATTAAAAATTGAGACAAGATGATTTAGTTTGACAAGGGTTTAATACTCAATATTGAGTAATCATTTCCAGTCTCCCACACTAACTTAAGAAGACAAATCAGCAAGTGTGGGCCCTCGTTCATGCATCACAAGACAATATACATACCAAATGTGAAGAGAATTTGCTTACTGTACTGAATCTATAACAGAGGGGACAACTCATGCATAAAATATAAAATACGGGATGACATCGACAGCAACGGATTAATGTTTTTTTTAGCTGAAATTGAAAATAACATGAACTCCACGATGAGCGTGCATAGAATATACCGTTAAGAAACATGGCTGGAATCCCCGTCTGCATGTAAACAATAATATTAGCAGCGAAGCGACCTAAGACAATGTAGGACGACAATTGGAGAAAGCTTGCATGATGGGAACAGCAAGGCGTGAGGATCAAAAGCCGAGTCCTTCATATAAAACCCCATCTCTCATGAACCATTCTAGTTAATCACATTCTTTTGTAGCAGACACTAGTCTTAAATAATAAAAATGGCATCATTTCCGTCAAACCTTGCATCCTCCCCGGCAAGCCCCGACTGGATGAACAAAGCAGACAATGCATGGCAGCTAACTGCGGCAACACTGGTCGGGATTCAGAGCGTGCCTGACCTCATAATCTTATACGGAGGAGCAGTGAAGAAGAAATGGGCAGTGAACTCAGCCTTCATGTCGCTCTATGCTTTTGCCTGTGTTTTCGTGTGTTGGGTGACGTGGGGTTACAGATTGTCCTTTGGGGACAAGCTTGCTCCATTCTGGGGAAAGCCTGCTCTCTCACTGGACGAGGGTTACCTGTTCAAGCCTGCTTTTCTTGGCCTGTTCCCAAACGCCACGATGATGTATTTCTAGGGCGTATTTGCCTGCATCACATTGATTTTGATCGCTGGGGCCGTGTTGGGTCGCATGAGCTTCTACGCGTGGATGCTGTTTGTGCCTCTTTGGCTCACATTCTCCTACACATTCACAGCTTTCAGCATCTGGTGTCCTGACGCGGTTCTCTCCAAGATGGGCTTAATAGATTACTCTGGAGGATACGTCATTCATCTCTCTTCTGGGGTCGCTGGATTCACCGCAGCATATTGGGTAAGCCCCGAAAATGAAGGTGAAGGTGAAGAATAATGAACGAATGTTAACAAAGTGGCTTGCTTGCAGGTTGGTCCGAGGCTGAACAAGGACAGAGAAAGGTTCCCTCCAAACAACATACTGCTGATGTTGGCGGGAGCGGGATTATTGTGGATGGGATGGACGGGCTTCAACGGAGGAGACCCTTACTCGGTGAGCATGGACGCCTCCTTGGCCGTGTTGAACACACATGCATGCACCGCCACCAGCTTGCTCACCGGGGTCGTCCTCGACGTCATCTTCTTCCGTAAGCCCTCTGTGATCGGCGCAGTTCAGGGCATGATCACTGGCTTGGTCTGCATCACTCCTGCTGCAGGTGTTGTGCAGGGATGGGCCGCCATATTCATGGGGTTGTGCTCTGGCTCCATTCCTTGGGTGACAATGATGGTCGTCCACAAGAGATACAAGCTGCTTCAGAAGGTTGACGACACCATGGCTGTGTTTCACACCCACGCCGTCGCCGGATCTCTGGGAGGGATCCTCTCCGGCCTCTTCGCAGAGCCCAAGCTCAACTTTCTGTTCTATGGCGCCTACAACAAATATGTGGGCCTCTTCTACGGTCTCCAAATGAAAGACGCCAGAACTGGGTTGCGACAGATCGGGGTCCAACTCCTGGGGATATTGTTTGTGACGCTGCTCAATGTGATTGTCACGAGTTTGATATGTCTGTTTATTCGACTGTTGATGCCTTTAAGGATGTCTGAAGATGATATGGAGGTAGGGGACGAGGCTGCTCACGGGGAAGAAGCATATGCTATTGGTGGACAAGGTGATAAGCTTGACACTTTGGTTTCCAAATATGGGAGTTCCCTGTATGACGATCTTGAGGCTGCAGAGGCGCGGAAGAAGCGGGCGGGACAAGTTGAGATGACAGAGAAATAGAACATCCACTCTACGTACTTTCAGAATAACATCGAGCTTTAGCTTCGTCGTCATTAAGCGCATACATTTGCACTCTGCCAGTTATATAATTCGTTATTCAAAATAAGCACTATTAACATCTCTATGTAATGGGAAAGAAACATGTCATCTTAGCATTTCCTAAGCTTTATTGTGTAACTATGCTTTTGATTCCATAATTTTGACCCTCATTGTGGATAATGATTCCTGAAGGCCAAAAGGGAATTAGTTTTGGATACCCAACTCTAAGATAAGAAAGGGAAAATCCTCTAAAAAATCTAAGATTTGCAAACGAGGACTTAGGATGTGTTTGGATTAGCTTTTGTGAATAGATTCTGAGAAGAATATATTCTGGAGAATAGATTTTGGGTAGAATAGATTTTAGGAAGAATAGATTTTGGGAATAAAGATATTTAGATGATTAGTAGTAGAATCACTTTTTATATTAGTAAATTACTAAAAAGGGTATGATATGATTAAAAGTAAGAGAGATGAAAGATGATAGAGAAGAAAGAGGGGAGATAAGAGAGTGTAGAGAGGAGAGAGGAGAGAGAAAAGAGAGATAAAAGAGGAAAGAGGAAAGAGAAAAAGAGAGATAAGAGAAGAGAGACGAGAGATAATAGAAAAAAGAGAGGAGAGAGGGTGTAAAAAAAAGTAAGGGTATAATAGTAATTGGATAATCCAAAACTTAGGTTTCAAAGAAAAAGCTATTTTCAGTAGCTTATTCAAAATCTAGGTTTCAAAGTTTTGTCCAAAATTAATTCTCAACAAAAATTACTGTTTGTGTAAAAATTTTTCAAACTGCGATTTTGGCCTAAAATTAATTCTGCACCACTCACCCAAACACACACTTGATATAGAATTTTGAAGTTACCGAAATGACAAAAATGCCCTTCCCTATTCTTTTCTTCGTTCTTTCCCCAGAAATCTGCAACCAGCAGCAAATCAAATCATGCATTTCTTAAAGATAAACATAAATCAACCCCAGAACTGAATAAAGCTCATCTGTACTCTCTGGCTGAGCCTTCAGCAACAACACTCTCCCGCCGTAGGATCAGCGATGGAGCATATGGTGTCGACTGTGGAGAATCCGTCGGGGTCGGCGGAGGCAATAAGGAGGTCACCGGCAGTGACAGGAGGCGTGGTCATGTCGAGGACAAAGTGATTGGAGAGGCCGAGATGGGCGAGGCGCTTGCAGAGGGCTTTGAGCATGAGGCCCTTGCGGCCGACGCGGCGACACCGTAGAGGAAAACGGTGCCGTTTCGAGCAGTGGTGGCGGTGAACTCGGTGACCAGGAGGTCCAAGGGTGGTGAGTAGGGTTTCCAGTTTTGTGGGCTTGGAGAATATGGAGGCAATGTGGTTGCAGATTTGTGAGGCCAAGGAGGGCTCCTTCTTCAGATTGAGAAGCCATTTTCGCTCTCTCTGTCTCGGATTTTGAATTGTGAGTCTAAAATTGTTTATTCATTAGTCAGTTCTCAGACCACTAAACAAGGGGATTCTCTGAATTTATTAAGATAACAAAGCTCTCACACGCAAATTCTCAACCCCCCGTAATTTTCATAACGTCGATAATGCAGCTTCTATCAAAATAAGTTCTGGGGTTGATTCATGTTTATCTTTAAGCTATTAATTAACAATGAGCTTTGCAAATTGTAGAAGAAATGCATGATTTGATTTGTTGCTGGTTGCAGATTTCTGAGAAAGAGAACGAAGAAGAGGAAAAGGCATTTTTGGATCTGAACTTTAATATTTCCATGCTCACACTTCTTCCTATCTGTTTGGTCCTATCTGTTTGGTTGGGGGAAATGGAAGGGAAGGGGAGAGATTTTGCCTTGGCTCCCGTCGGCAACGTAAAAATTGAGGGGAGGGCCTCCCATCTCTTTCTAACCCTCCCTTCTAAATTGGGGGAATTTGGAAGGGAAGGGTAATATTTTGCCATGTCCTTAAAATTATACTCACGTTGATTTTGGAAGGAAAGGGTAATATTTTGCCATGTCCTTCAAATTATACTCACGTTGATTTTTAATATTTCCTAGACTACCCTCGTCTTCTCTTCTTTACATACGGTTCTCCCCTTCCAGTTCTACTCACACTCCACCACGTCGAGCTGGCCATCACTGTCACTGTCGCATCCACCATCCACAGCTCGTCGTCACCCCTATGAACAAAGCAAACAGAGAATCACTCACTCTCATTGAGAGAAAAGAAAAGAAAAAATGTAAAAGTGAGAATGCAGCATATAAAAGATTCAAACTTGGTATACAGTACTCTAAGCTTTGAAGTTGGTCCATTGTTGCAATACTCTTTTTCCTTACCTCCAAATCCTACCGTTTATGACGCATAAGAAACACAAAACAACTCGGAAGAAAGAGGGAAGAAGATATGAGCTGATTCAACGGCAGTGAAAGGAAGAAAGAAGGTGAACCATAAAACCTGACTGTGAAAGGAAGAAAGAAGGCGCACAGTTACGTTGAAAAAAAAGCAAAAAATAAAGAAAAGGTAAGCAGAGAGAGAGAACAGAGTTGAGAAGAAAAATCTTCACTTAAAACCCACTAGTGAGCAGTGAGAGATTTTGGCATGTGTTTGTAGCTAGTTCATCTAAATCAATCTCTTAAAAAATAAGGTTAAAATTGTCTACACAAAAATATTACCAGAGTCAAATAAAATAATATTAAAATATTTTCATTCCCCTCCTTCTCCCTTTTCATTAATAATATTAGTTTTTTTATTTTTTTATTTTTTTTCTCTCTATTAAAATACCTTTTCTCCCTTCCCTCTGGCGATTTTTCTTCTCTATTTTCTGTTAAAATACCTCTCCTCTCTTTCCGTCTGTCGAATTTGTACATGTTAGAATTAAAAAAACAGGTTTTACCATTTTTCAGAATATTTTTATAAAGGATTTTCCCGATAAAAAATTAGTGTGGTTAAAAGGAAGTAAAATTTATCCTAACTGAGATATGTCTTACTATTTAAAAGGAAGTAAAATTTATCCTAATTTCTATTTAAAAATATTCTCTTTATCATATTAAGATAGGATGAGATATGTCTTACTACAGTGTTGAGGTGCGTTAAGCGCCCTAGAGTATTTTTTTTAAATATTTCTAATATCTTAAAATAATTTATAATATACTTAGTATTTTAAAATATTTTTTATATATATTTAGTATCCTAAAATAATTTATAATGTGCCTAGTATTTTGAAATATTTTCTCACGTGCGCCTAATATCTTAAAGTATTTTCTCAAGTGCTCTCAATATCCTAAAATAATTTATAGTGCACCCAGTGTCCTAAAATATTTTCTCATGTGCGTCAAGTGCCCTAAAATAATTTATAATAAAATTTTATTCTCAAAATATTTAAAATAATATAATTTCATCAACATTAATAGAATCATTAATTTTGATCTTTAAACGATGATTCAACTTTATTTTGACCTTAAAATAATTGGCTTAGTAAGATAACTAAGTTCTCCTTAATTCATTTACTATCATGCTTTCTTCTTTTTCATTCTTTCTCCTTTACCCCTTCATTCTATCTCATACTCTCTCCTTTCTTCCCTTCAACTCTTCATTTTCTTATTAGATTCCGATGAACAATATGAAAAGAAGAGAAATGCTAATTTTCGTTCCAAAATTTAAAACAATATGAAAAGAATGACATTAATTATTTTACTTGCTGATTGAAAATATGTAAAGAAGGAAAAAAAATTTGAACAAAATGAAAAGAATGCCGCGAATTGTTTTACCCAATCCATAAATATTGAAGAACTAGGAAAATAAATAAGGAATAATGTATTATATATTTTAGGACATTGGGTGTATATAAAAAATACTTTAAGTCACTAGTCGCACCATAAATTATTTTAGGATCCTAAGAGTACCTAAAAAAATATTTTAGGATACTGGACGCACATGAGAAAATATTTCAGGATATTAGGGGAACCATAAATTACTTTAACACACTGCACACGCCTGAGAAAATACTTTAGAATATTAGGCGCACTATAAATTATTTTAGAATATTAAATATAGTTAAAAAAATATTTTAGGATACTAGGAGCAATTTAACCTAAAAAATTATATATAACGTTTCGAACAGAAGGTTTATTTTATTTGTTTATTAATAAAAAATGGGCCTAGTTTGGGCCGTAGGTAGACCAGTCATTTGAGGGGCCTAAGTGATGAAACTAGAAACCACAGGTACGGTAAACCTACGGAGCATGAAAATTGAGAAGCACGAGCCGAGGTCCGGGGACAGATACGAGTTCCGGAGGTGTCCATTGTCCAATGTTCCTGTTGTCCTGCACCATCTGAGTTGATAACCTCACCTCCACCACTCACAGCACCCGCATCCTTCTCCCCTTCCGAACGCTCCTTCCACACATTCTTTTATGGCCACTGGCTAACGCCTAAGATTGCACAGAGGCAATTTACTCCCCAACGGTGTGCTTTCTCCCTCTATCATCATTTGATTCTATATATCGCATTAGAGCCAATGATTCTACATGTGATTGGATCAAACCGGCCAAGCAAAAGCATGACAACCCGAACTTTTATGATTCTACAAATAATTGATTTGAATGAACAAAAAAGGAATCTTTTTTCAATCTGTTGTGGTCTTATGCTATCTGTAGTTTTCTGTTTATCGTCTTGTGGACTAGCGTTCAGCTGGATCTTTTTTTCTGTCTCGCAAATTTCAAGACGCAAACTTTCGATACACATGTTACAGTAGTTGCACATGATGAATGACTGAATGTATATAATTTTATATGAAACGTAAATAAATGAGCATGCTTGCTGGCAATTCTAGATAAAGATAAACCTCAATTTCATTAGGAGTTCCACAGAGATATGATTTCTCATGAGTTCCATATTTTTTGGTCCAATATCATAAACTTTCTTAACTTAATCTATTTGAATGAAATTCATGTTGCTATCCTCACTTTTGGTTGCAGTCTGAACCTTAAAGTTATTGAGTAATGTAGTTACTATAACTATTAGGATTTGCATTCATATAATCTGATGAAAGGGTTCTCTCGTTGCAGCATTGGAAGAGTAGGAGAAAAATTGCAATTTCAATGTACTTTAGGAGAATACAATGTCGAGATTGGAGGTGGGGCGTTTCGTTTCAGCCATCCAAATACTTTATTAGGCCAAGATGCTATGGTGATGCATGCTTTCAATCTCAGTGCCCTAAGACAACCGTGGAAGAATGTGTTTCGCATGATAGCATAATAAGGAGACGCCTATTGGAATCTTTTTTATATAGGGTCGCATCATCTAATAATAGTTGTACTGATCTGAACAGAAGGCCTAGTTTATATTTGAGAAGTACTCAGTTACGCTTCTACAGTTCAGAAAGTGATGGAAGGAATGCAAGTGAGGATAAACATGTAAATGCAAATGATGGAGCTCACTGTGATAAGGGAAAAAGGTGGCAAGATAAGTTTGGGGAAGATGCCAAACTCTGTAATGCTCATGCTCGACTTGGGGAACAGGATCAAGAGGAGTGGCTCAAGAATGAGAAGATTTCCATTGAAAATAAAAAAAGAGAATCACCCTTTTTAACCAGAAAGGATAAGTTCAAAAATGAGTTTCTGAGGAGGGTTGTTCCTTGGGAGAAAATAAACATTTCATGGGACACATTTCCTTACTATATTCAGTAATTACTTACTATTCCTTTTTCATTCTCGTGCGTTTTAATGTCTACTCTTATTTTATTTTCAAATGTAGATTTATGATTTAACTTTCCATTCATAGTGAGAATACCAAAAATCTTCTGGTGGAATGTGCTGCTTCCCATTTGAGACATAATAAGGTTGCTTCTTCTTATGGTGCTGGCCTCTCATCTTCAGGTGGGAGAATATTGCTTCAGAGCGTTCCTGGTATGCCATCTTTTTCATTCAGTTTTAGTCATTATTATTTTATTTACATATATCACATTACATTTCATCACTTACCTGTCAGATTCAAAAATTTTCTTTTGAATGTTCACGCTGTCTTGCTCTCTTCAGGTACTGAGCTCTATCGAGAAAGATTAGTTAGAGCACTTGCACAAGATCTAAAAGTTCCTTTGCTGGTGCTTGATAGCAATATCCTTGCTCCTTATGTAAGTTCTGGATGAAGTTAAATGACAATTTAATTGTTGGTTTAATGCTTTTGGCGTTAGAAGGACAAGGTTACTAATACTTATATTTTTTTTTCCTATTGTCATGCAGTATATTGATGATGACTTATCATCATCAGAATGCGAGTCTGATGATGAGAATCCAGAATCTGGGGAGGAGGCTTCTATGGAGTCAGAGGATGATGATAACAATGCAAGCAATGAAGAAGAGTGGACTAGCAGTACTGAGGCAAAGTCAGATGCTAGTGATAACGAAGAACATGATGCGATAGCAACTGCTGAAGCAGCCCTAAAGAAGGTGAAAGCTGCTGTTCAGAAACTTGTTCCCTACAACATTGAAGACTTTGAAAAGGTTTCTATATGGTTTTCTTTTTGAGGGTAACATAATAGAATTATTCAGATATATGGCTAAGATGAAATGAATCAATGAACTCCAGTAACTGTGAAAGCCTTATCTTGGACCTTAGAATGTAACTCTTCTGATGCTAGTGTTCATTTCTTAAAGGTGTCTGAATAGTTAACTTCTTAAAGGTAGCAGTATATAATTATTCAGACATTTCATGATGATAAAATTAATTAATGAAGTATCTGGTAATTGTAAGAGCTTTATCTTAGGCCCCCAGGAATGCAGCTATTCTGATGCTAGTGTTGAAATATCTTTCATTTAGGTTTACTTTGATTTGATCAGATATATGATACTTTATAATAGAAGGGATTCATAATCAGTGTTGTTAAATGCGATCGTCTTTGCGCCTTAGACGCTGAGGTGTAGGGCAGAACACCCTCATCGCTTCTTGTGTGAATAGAGGCGATGGGTTCACTCAGGCGCTTGCTTTTGTGTGCCTTGCTTGATCAAAAGTCCAGTGCCTTTTGGCAAAGCTTTTCTTGCTTTGGAGGTCGACGTTAACAATGTTTTGTGGTGTGGATTTGACCGATGAAGCTTCTGTCTACATTTCAATGTTCCTCTGAACTCCTGTGAACGTGTCGAAGTGTTTGGGTCGTGTAGGTTTGTTGGCCAAAATCGAAGAAGAGGAATGTTTATGCTTCTTCTCTTTTGATAATAGAGAACCTATTTAAGGTTGAACTATTTTTATAAAATATGGTATAAGAGATGAAAATTTGTTGCAAAAAGATGTGATCTAGAGTTTTTTTGAATTGAAAATGTAGCTTCTTTTTAGATTTTAGGACTGTTCAGTGTGAAGGTTGCTGTTTAGGCGGAAAGCCATAGCTATAGAGTAGCGAGTCTGTCTGCAATATTATGCTTATGCTTTCATAGATATGAATAGTAAGGATTAAAGATGATTTATTATTTATGGAAACTAATTGATGATAGGCTTAGCTGAATTTGAGTCAAGTGTTATGCTATAATATGCCTTATGGGAATTATCATGAGTTAAACTCTTGTATAAATCTTCTCTGAAGAATTTTAAAAGTACATGAATATTTAAGTGTAACCTTAGTCAACTTTTGAACTCATTTTGTTACTACAGATCTTTTCATGTTTGTTTCCTATGTTTTGACCAGAGGTCATCTGAAGATTCAGAAAATTCTGAGTCAACCAAATCTGAGGTTGTGAAGCCTTCTGACCAATCTGGATGCCAATTAAAGAAAGGTTAACTATTTCTTTTGCTGGAAATTTTCTTATATGGAACTATACTTTATGTGCATATAAGTAGAGTAAGATATCAATTATTCTCAATTCTCATTACCCTTAGCATGGAAGAGTTTGCCTTTGCATTTACTATGGTCCTTAGTGGACATGCATTACAGTTCTCTATTGGTTTCTGTATTGTAAAATAATGAAATTGCTGTTGGCTATGTATGTGATTGTTTATTAAGTTATGTGACATGATGCTAAATTTTGATAATTCATCTCTTCCCACTCTTTCTGTCTGTCTGTCTATCTGTATTACTTTTTTATTATATTGCTTACTTATTTATTAATGACCAATTAGCATTAAATTTTTTGTCAATATACAAGTTAATATGTTGTTAAAATTCTTAGGTGACCGTGTGAAATACATTGGGCCATCTGTTCAAATGAAAGCCAACAATAGGTAACAATGTGTTTATCTGTTCTCTATTTTTTCCGTAAAGTATGGTCATCACACTTGTTACTTTGATCTTTGATGCATTGAATCTAAGCTTCATACTACTCTTGTTATCCGCTTGCCATTGTGCCTACAATGGTTGCATGTTGTATGTGGTGATTCATCCTGAATCATATGATTTTTCTTCTTTCATTGTTGTCAAGTTTCATGATACATCATGTTGTATTATACAGCTTGAAAGATATTGGTTGTGCTTTGTTCTTATACGTTACAAAGCTTAACATTAGACTTGGATATGATGATGCTCAACGTATGAAGTTCCTATAATGTTAGTGTACGATAACGTTCTGACCTGTTCTACAAAAGATGGGTTAAGATGACCCTTTTTGTGAAACATGTGAAGGTTATTGTTCACATCATATGATTCCTAAATTTACGCCACTGGTTTTAAATATTATGATATGAAGGGAAACTTAACCGATCTGACAGGAAAAAAGTGTATTGTTCATCTAATTTTTTGCATGATTAGAGAACAAGTTATCTGAGGAAATAGGAATGAAACGGCTAAAAAAGTTCATGATTATTCTAAACAAAAAGAGAATCAAAATAATGAGAGGTAAGGAAGCTTAAAATGCAACAAAGCTGCCAAATTTCTTGTCATTTCTGAAGTAGAAGTTCATTCAGAACAGTCTTGAACAGAAAGCAGCATAGAGGCCAAAACTGATTCTTATCTGATGGTATGTGACACTGGTTATAAATATGATGATATGAAGGGAAACTTAACCGATCTGACAAAAAAAGGCGTATTGTTTATCTAATTTTTTTGCATGATTAGAGAAGAAGTTATCTGTGGAAATAGGAGTGAAACAGCTAATGAAGTTCATGATTATTCTAAACAAAAAGAGAATCCAAATAATGAGAGCTAAGGAAGCTTAAAATGCAACAAAGCTGTCAAATTTCTTGGCATTTCTGTAGTAGAAGTTCATTCAGAACGGTCTTGAACAGAAAGCAGCATAGAGAGGCCAAAAGCTGATTCTTATCAGATGGGATGTGAGTTACATAGGCATGTGAGATATGAATAAAGTGGGACCATGGGATGCAGGGAACAGATGAAGAGATGGGGACCGACTGGGTAATGACCAAAGATACATGTGGCTGTTTGGGTTTTTATTTCGGGAGGGAGTTCATTACAGTTGTTAGGAGGGAGGTTAAGGTATTGATCATGTGATCTTAAATGTATTTCATTTGCATGATGTGGAGTTTGGACCTCATTATAATTCTTTGTATCTTGAATTAGAATGTAAGTGATGCTGAAGGGTGGTCTCTGGCTAGAAAAGTGAAAATGATTCTAGACCTTTTATTTTGAAAATAAAGAAAGTTCATTAATTGGAAGAAAGTGGTGCTCAGATATTCTATCCAGCTGATTCTCATGTATTTTGAGGATACAGGAGTGATTCTAGGGCAGCCACCTTGCTCTTTCTTGTAAACCCTTTTTATGATTATCCCACTGGACTGAGCACTCACCTGACATTGGCAATATAATTTATAACAGGATCATACTGGGGAAGATACTGACATCTGATGGTCCAACTAATGCCTACACTAATATCCATGGCAGGTGGGTTGGTAAGTCATCCCTATGTGTAGAAAACAATTGGATAAATGCCTCTCACCTTGGGCCGTTATCTTGAAACTGCTTTTTTGACTTTTGCTACCTACAAATTGAAGTCAACTTCTTTTCTAACCCGTGTGCGACCCATGATCCATAGGTAGGTTCTTATGTCTTTGCATCTAAGTCAATTACGAAAAATTACTTTGGCCCATCTATGTTGATATGGAATGGAACGGGGATGTCTCTGTCATCTACAATTTTGTTTGTAGATTTCCCCCCCTTTTTGGTAGCCAATAGCCATGTGAGAATAATTTTCAATTATCTTAGTTTTAATCAAGTATAAGAAAAAATGCCATTTAATTGTTGTTACAAAGTTGTGGAAAAATATATTACTCAGTTACATGAAAAAAGAAAATTAGTTTATATAGAAGGACTTGTGGCTGTCATTTTAATAAAAAAATCTTCTGGGGGAAAATTGTGAAGCCTTTTTATCAAGTTTGGGGATGATTCTTTGATATTGTGGCTTGGTTTTAAACTACTGTATGCATAGTTGGTAACAAGCCATTGATAATTCTTTGAATGAAAGATTTTGGAGGATGTTAAGCATTGCTTCACTTTTAGGCAGTAAAGTATCAATGCATCATGAACAGATCGGTTTACTTAATGGTTGGGGCAGATGGCTCTGGCGATTTCCTTTGAAACCTAGTTTATGGTGCCATAGAGTGATTCTCAACAAGTAGCAACTATGTTGTTCATGAAAAAGGATGTGGTTCTTAACATTGGAGGCATTGCTATTCATGCTAGCTTTTTGAAGTGCTTTTCTATGATGTATCTCTCCTTTAGTCCTTTGATTACTTCTCAAGTATGATTCTAGGCTTAGGTTTTGGGAGGATCGTTAGATTGGACCTTAAGCACTTCTTGCTTTACTTGGAAAATTAATGACTAAGCATGGCCCAAATGAAATGTTGCATACCGATTTATATTTTTCCTCATGATATTTGTGTAATGTGTAATGGATCCGGTATTTTGCATGGGCAGTTACCTGATATATCTTTTTTGCATGTATTTTATATTATACTGTACTGGCATTAATGTACTTGCTGGAGCTTAGGTACAATGATAGTTGTTACTTTGTCTCAAATTGTATTGTATTAACTTAGTGTTATCCTATAAAATATTTTATGTGGATATGCGCAATGGAGTTTGTAGTTTTATACCACTGGAACATGTCTTAGGAGTACTAATAGTTCACATATAAAGATTTTGAAATTTATTTTAACAAATTGTGAAGCTTTTGTAGATCTTTGTCCAATGGTCAACGTGGAGAGGTATATGAGGTGGAAGGGGATCAAGTTGCTGTCATCATGGACATTACCGAAGATAATACAAAGGAGGGTGAGGTGGAGAAATCTAATGAACATACAGAATCACGACTTTGTTGGATACATGGTACAGTTTTCTTACTCAAATTATGAAAATAGAATTACTCAAACTCAAGTCTTTAGAATTTCTATGGTTAGTTGATTTTGCTTGAACATTTTGTTTTAAACTTTAGTTTATCAGCTTGAACCTATATTTCCAGAAACATGCTGTATGTGGTGCTCTCCTATTGTTTTCCCCCTCATAAATAATCTCTTTATTAATCAATTGCTGCCTTCAAAAGAAAAGAAAATTATACTGTGTTGTGACGGACAGATATTGAAATAATATTTTCCTCTAGGTAATTTTTTTCTGGTAGGACTTGAAACAAAAAGGTCCTGATATAATTATAATGTTGTTGAAGTGTAAGATTCTATGCATATATGTGAATAGGAGTATGCCTTTTTGTTCTTCACATGATATGAATTTTTTTTTTTTAATTTGCTTGCAGTTAATGACATTGAGCATGACCCTGATGCTCAAGTACAGGATTGCTACATAGCTATGGAAGCTCTATGCGAGGTATAATGCTGAAATGCCTTTTTTTCCTTTCATCGGATCTCAAAGTAAGATACATCATAGCTAGAATGATGAATCACGACTTCTGCAGGTTTTGGATTCCAAACAACCTCTTATTGTCTATTTTCCAGACAGTACACAGTGGTTTCATAAATCAGTCGTGAAGTCAAACAGAAGAGAGTTCTTTCTCAAGGTTCAAGAAATGTTTGACAAGTTGTCTGGTCCTGTTGTGTTGATTTGTGGACAAAACAAAATTCTATCAGGGTCAAAAGAGAAAAAGCAATTTGTAAGCATCAACGGCTATTTTGGTTACATTTTATTGTCATCTGCGTGATTGTGATTTGCATTCCGTTACAATATAGCAAGTAGAAACCATATTTTGTCTGTTCTCTGACCACACACAATGCTTGACAGACAATGATACTTCCAAACTTCGGACGCGTTGGTAAGCTGGTAATGCTCACCATCACTCTATATGATTCATTTCATAATGAAACTATTTTTTTCTTTTTTGCCTTAATTTGAAGTCCTTCAAATCAGATTTTAGTCATTCCTTTTAAGTCGCCATTTTTATGTCTATTTTCTGTTTTATTGATCTCTGGCTTTTCTTGTCTCATTCTTGTAGTTGAGTAGAGTTTTTCAGTTAGATATAGTAAAATGGTCTTTTCTTGATGGCCATAAATTGCAATTTCAAATGTTATGATTCGTCTTTTTTCTTTTCAATTTAAATTACTTGGCCAATTTATGGCACCCCACAGCACCTTTACCCTACCTGTTGGCAGTTATAAATTGAATCCAGATTTTGTCTCCTTTTATAAAGAAATTGAATCGAGATTCTGGATACATAACTCAATGGTCAATAAACTTGCAACAGTGCAGGGTTTGGTGCACTTGTATCACTTTAATTTCACCTCTATATTGAATTTTTTAAATTTTGATACAGCCTCTTTCTCTGAAACACTTGACTGAGGGACTTGGAGCAACAAAGAGATCGGATGATGATGAAATCCAGAAGCTTTTCACTAATGTTTTGTGCATACATCCACCTAAGGTAAGTTTTCTTATTAATTATGACAAAATTTATGATTGTGTTTTATTATTACATTTGCTTCTTGATCATTTAAAAAAAAAACTGTCTTTGACAAATGACATGCTCACCATTGTATTGAGTCCTTTCTTATTTCTATGTTGTTTCTTTGGATGCTAGTTCTTTTTTAAAATCTTTATTTTTCTTTTCTTCTTTCTCAATACTGCGTTTTCTTTACCTTTTCATTCTATCCATCTTTTGATTATTTTTAATTTTTTTGGGAAATGTTTTCTCCAGTGATTGGTCTTTCAGTCCTGATAATTTATGTTGTGGTTACGTGTGACATTCTATGACACTTTGCAGGAGGAGGATCAACTTGGAACTTTTAAAAAACAACTTGAGGAAGACAGGAAAATTGTGATTTCACGTAGTAGTTTGAATGAACTGCATAAGGTAAAAATTTTATTTTAGCGGCACTTTTCAGTAATTCTGTAATGAATGATGATATGCTCTCTTTGCATTATGTATTTTGGCTTTCAGTAATTGTTCCACTTAATGCACTTTGCATCATTAATATCAGACAATAACAGTTGGATTTTCATGTTGCAGGTTCTTGAAGAACATGAGCTATCATGCTTGGACCTCTTGCGAGTAAATACTGACAATGTCATTCTGACAAAGCCAAGTAAGAATGCAGTCAGATTTTATTAAGTTATTACACTTGTCTTCTATGCCGTAATCCTTTCTTCCTTTATCCTTGTATATGTACCTTCTATTTATTTCCTTGCAGAGGGACATAATTTTAACATACTGAATGAGGTGGATGTCTTGGTGAGGCAGAATGCAAAATAAAATTATTAAGGACCAAATTATTGAACACCATCGCGCCCCCCCCCCCCAAAAAAAATAAAATAAATGAATGAATGGTGTTTCTTTGGCTCAAACTCCAGGAAGAATATATATATATATATATAGGTTATTTACTAAGTCAATGTGTGTAAAACTGCAAGGCTTGTTTTCACTTGACATATTTCATATGGAGCCTTCTAAGTCTTGTGCAGATGGGCTACAATGGTCCGCTGCCTATGCCATCTAAAATCTGCCAGAAAATGGCGCGAGTCAAAAATAAACTAATGGGGATATTAAGTAAACTCACAAGAGACAGTTACCATGAAGTAACAATAACATGAGTCTGACTGCATATCTCAATTTTCATGCCATGGAAAGGAATGCCATTCCAGAGTTCATACCAAATGAGACTTAAGATATTTTTTAGGAGAGTATGTGTATTGTACAAAAGCTTCCGTTAAGCCTAAAAAGGATGGAGGCCTAGGTCCTGGTAACTTGGTGCTCGAGAGCATTGAGCTATTGACCAAGTTGTAATGGCAGATCGCTCTGGAACCTGATTCCCTTTGGGATACTGTGATCAAGAGTATAATATGGTGTAGAGTGTAACGTTTGGGATGTCAATATCTTATATAGTTGGAGTAGAAGTCTACTCCTCTTTTATTATCTGTACATGTAACATCACTTCTATTAAATAAAATAAGTTCAGAGAAAAAATAAATCTTGAGTTTGTACTGGTTTTACTAGAAAAATGTCAGGATAGCAATTCTTTATAGTGCAATGCTTTCACGTATCATGGTTTTGATAATTATTTACTTTTGCTTTCAGAAGCTGAAAAGGTGGTGGGCTGGGCAAAAAACAATTACTTGGCATCTTGCCCACTTCCTTATGTTAAAGGAGAACGATTGTGCCTGCCTCGTGAAAGGTAAACTATAAACCCCCTTATTTCTCATGTTTGGCAAAATTTTGGAGCTGATCTGTTTTGTTCTTTTTCCATGTTTGAAGTCTTGAAATTGCAATCTCAAGATTGAGGGATCAAGAAACTATGTCACGGAAGCCCTCTCAGGGTCTGAAGGCATGTGATTTATGCTACTTGTTGAAATTTCTCTATTAATTCATTGTCCATTTTATATGTTCTTATATTGTACAAAAAATGCAACAGAACCTCGCAAAGGATGAGTATGAGAGCAACTTCATTTCAGCTGTAGTACCTCCTGGTGAAATTGGGGTGAAGTTTGATGACGTAGGTGCTCTTGAAGATGTGAAGAAGGCACTTAATGAACTTGTCATCCTTCCAATGAGAAGGCCAGAGCTTTTCTCTCGTGGAAACTTGTTACGGGTGTGATTCTTGTTTCCTGTATGCAATTTCAACTAAAACAAACGATTTGCTCTTTTCCTTATCTGATATTGAAGATGCTTCTATCAGCCTTGCAAAGGAATATTACTTTTTGGTCCTCCTGGCACTGGGAAAACTCTTCTGGCCAAGGCACTTGCAACAGAAGCAGGCGCAAATTTTATCAGCATAACGGGCTCAACTCTAACATCAAAGGTGATATAAGTCCTGGAACTTTTGCCATCTTAGTCAATGTCATGGAAACTCAGGCGATTGTAAATTTGATGGTTGTTTTATGAAAGGATTATGTTGTTTAGCATTCTTGGATTATTTTTGTTCATAGTAGTGTGTCCAGAATGCAATGTCTGACATATTTGGTTCCTTGTTGATGCAGTGGTTTGGAGATGCTGAGAAACTCACCAAAGCCCTGTTCTCCTTTGCTAGCAAGCTTGCTCCTGTCATTATATTTGTTGATGAAGTGAGTGCTTGAGTGTATATCATTAACTTAAATATTACTATTGAAAGAAGCATTAAATGGAAGTAAGAAGTGTAATGATGTATCTTCTCTGCAGTGACTTTGGCTTTGCATTTTAATTGGTTAATCAATATGAGAAGTTAAGAAAAATGGCAGTTGCATTTAGTAGTTTTGACCATGTTTACGATCTTAAGAGTTTGTCATTGTGTTGTGAGAGCATCAAGCGATCCTCCAAATGCTCTATAAATTGTTTCTGACTTGAATCTGTGTTCTAGGTTGATAGTTTGCTTGGTGCTCGAGGGGGTGCTTTTGAGCATGAAGCCACTAGAAGAATGAGGAATGAGTTCATGGCAGCTTGGGATGGATTGAGGACAAAAGAGAGTCAAAGAATCCTCATTCTTGGTGCAACAAACAGGCCTTTTGATCTTGATGATGCTGTTATACGCCGCCTACCAAGAAGGTAAATGACTAGATTTCTTTCAGAGTTATAATTATTTGCTGGATCCAATTATTCCGGGCTTCTCGTGAACCAATCTATAGTTATCCGGTCATTGCATGAAAGTTTGATGTTCTAATAGACCTAATGAGAAGCTTACTCTACTTTTCTCATTAATTAATCACGCTTCAATATTTTTGGCTAAGCTTTAGTGTGCTATTGCATTGTCCAGGATATATGTGGATTTGCCAGATGTTGAGAATCGGATGAAGATTTTAAGAATCTTTCTTGCACAAGAAAATCTCGATCTTGATTTTCAGTGTGACAAACTTGCTAACTTGACTGAGGGATACTCTGGCAGTGATTTGAAGGTGAATGAATAGTGTCTCTTGTTTAGCTTTTATATATATATATATGTAAAGCAATTTTGAGGATAATATCTCACCCTCCTTCATGACTTTGTTTGGAAGAACCTCTGCATTGCTGCGGCATATAGGCCTGTTCAAGAGCTACTAGAGAATGAAAAGAAGGTATAGAGCTTGTAAACCATCTTGCTGCTCTTTCTTGTTATGTTGATCTCCGGTTGGTTACATAATGTATCTTTTCGGTTCACACAGGCAAGCTACAGAGATCCAACACCGGCATTAAGACCTCTAAAATTGGATGATTTTATTCAGGCAAAATCTAAGGTAGTATATAAGACATTTTGATTCCCTTTTCCTTTTGGGACACTTTTTTGGTGAAGCATATTGAATCTAAACTGGTATGATGAAACGTGTAGGTTGGGCCATCAGTCGCCTATGATGCAGCGAGCATGAATGAGTTGAGGAAGTGGAATGAAATGTACGGAGAAGGTGGAAATAGGACAAAATCTCCATTCGGATTTGGAAGCTGATAGTGATAATAAAGCTTCTTTTTCAAACTTATTTTATGAGTAAGGTTTCACTGCAAAGCAACATACCAGAAAAATGGGAAATAACATTGCTCAAGAAAATTGGCGAAAAGTTCAGAGACCGGGATAAGACTTTGCCCATTCGCTTTCAATCTCTGAACTTCACCTCTACAAGTATTGCTGGTTATTTGCCACGTCATCCAGCCCCCAATTTGTTACTCTGTACAAGGCTAGTGGTCTTTAGTTTTACTAATTCATAGTTGATATTGAACGATCCCTCCTTTGGAGGGTTGGGTATTTTCTAGGTGGTTCTTTCTTCTGCGTGTTGAGGTCAGAGTAATATAATGTAGTAATTTTTCATGCGATAGGTTGATAAATTTCATGTATAACAATTACAGACCAAAAAAATTCCTCGTATCGCAGGTGACCGAAAGAACCGAAAGAATAATTTAGTTATTCACTTGTGTTGCTCGCATACGGCAATATCCTAGATATAGGAAAGACTTTATTGAGAGAAAAGCGTACCATTTTGCTTGATCAAATGGAATCCAAAGTCGAGTTTGTGACTTTGTGGAGGGTAAATTAATAATCAGTTATATTTAAGCGGCATACTACTTAGATTCAAACTGTGATAAAATAAGTAAATATTTGGTAAAACGTCTTATGATGGAAAATTATTTTCCCGAAATTATATATTTATAACTTCACAATCTTGTATCTTATGCTATAAAGCTAAAACAAATCTAATTTTTTTGATTAAAAGTTCGAGTGAATTTTTGAAGGAACAGCAGAAATCGGAACCCTCGTTTCTTTCACGATTGTTATTGAGCTCGAAACTACAACATATACGTTTTGCCTTTGAAGAAGGATTGAATAGCAATACAAGTATTTACTCAACTTTCACTGGGTCTAAACAGAAGCCTAAAAAAATTCAAACATAGCCAAGGAGACATCCCCTGGGTCACGGCTTTATTTATGTATTTATCTTTTTAACATCTTACATAAAATGCGTTGCTGAATAAGCTCACGTTTTTAAGATAAAGGTGAAGAAACACAATATGATCGCCGAAACATGTTCCTGAGTAATACACAGGACGGTCCATGTTTTTATTATGCATCAATTACCTGTAACCCAAAATACATCCAACACGTTCTTGATATGAATTGATGTTTCATTATCTCTGCTGTGCCCTTTTCCAAATGAAGAAAATCAGAGATGCATTAATACTTTCCCCTACAGCCCCTGCTCAATCAAATAATCTATCTCCCAACCCACACGCCCTCATGCTCTGTAAAGGGCAGAAAATCGTTCTCCAGAGATTCTTAGTAGATGCCATCATCTGCAATAAATGAGGGGAGGTTGAGCCAAAGCCAAATATTCAAATAGAAGATGATAAAAAAATGGCACATGCATTTATCCACTAAAGTGATGTTCAAGCCGACAATACCTTCCCCAACATCTACATCGTTGTAATCATCTTCATCGTCGTCAAAATATTCATTCTGCAAGCATTCAACACAAAATCATAAATCACAGATTTTGCCATTTTACAATTTGACACAACAGGAAAAAGAAAAGAATGAGTGACTTGACTCGTCAATCTTCTATTATAAACCCCAAACTACTGGAAGTTGTTAAGCCTCTTGTATATCATATTAGGAGAATTGTAAAACACAAGGTATAAGCACCAAGCACTCTCATATAATTGTTCAAAACTTGAAGCTTATCCTGCCCCGTGATTTAATGGAAAGGAAAAAGAAGTGCCCCCAAGGGTCAATATAAAAGAGAATGGCAGGTTTGAGGTGCCTGCTGGAGAATGATGGGATTTGCAACAAGAAAGAAGACTACTTTTGAATGGGTCAGTAACATAACATGTAAGAAAATTATGACATCACAGTTGAGGATATTGTGGAACCTGATTATAGTCATCATCGCTAAGCTCTTCCTCAACCTCCTCATTTTCTGCATTTTCATCTTCATCTTCATTTTCCCCTTCTTTCTTTTCCTTTTCACCTTTATCTTCCTGGCCCTGCAGGGAAAAGAATCGTTGACTATGTAAAAGAATTCAGAAAACTAGAAAGCTAGAAAACCACCTCCCAGTAGTATAGAGTGAACTGACGCCAAATTAAATAAGGAATCCAGGAAAGTTGGACTGGAACAGTGACCACTGTAATGTTACCATGGGAAAATGTTGGCATGATATTTTTAAGCAGTGGTATTTTACCTGGGCCCTTTTCTCAAGTTGTTCAAACAAATCTAGTGTCTTCAAACCTGTCACACAAACATCTTAAATAAGTCTTGTGCAACATCATAAGTCTATATGTCGTAAAATTCTATCTTAAGCTAAGAAGGATATGCCTAAAAGCTAAAGTTCACACCAAATGCAAGTCCTGCACAATAAGACAAAATCCATTCAGTAGAAACCAATTTTGGCAGCAGGCCAAGCTCTCCAACATTTAGGTAATCTTGTTATATTTTTAGTGGAAAAATTGCCGTGGAAATATACTGTTTATTTACCAAAATAAATAAACGATCTATATGTCATACAACCAGTAACAGAAGTTTCAAAAAGAATTTTTAATAGGGAGAGATCTATTTGCACCATAATGGTGAACCTCTGTGCCAAACATTAAACTGAATACCTGGCTCAAATTAGCACACAACTGACGAGTTTAACAAATTAATACACATAAAAGGCACGTGAAATCATCAAACCTGACTCCGGGTTCCACCGGACACCTTTTCGCTTTCTTATACGCCTTGTTGTACCTGAAAATACCATTTGGAGATTTGGAGAATCTTTATCAAAATGAACCTATAAGATTAAAAGCACCATCTATTTGTGGAATTTATAACATGACTACTGTCTCTGTATTCCATTGTCACCTTCAATCAACTCCTTCGGAAAATCTTTGAGCTCTAAAACTTGTGAAAGAGAATCGCGAGTAAACACAGCCTTTTGCTTGTCAGAAAATCTTTCCACGTCTAACCTTTGCCTCTCTGACATTTGGACAGATATTAAAATACTGTAAATGAAGCTTAGCACAACAAAAGCTGGTACACAGTTGAGTGAAGGAAATTTTTCATATACTTGGAGCCAAATATGAAGCAAATATGCAATAGACAATAAATGAAAGTTAACTCTCTCTCATTCAATTTTTAACATAACAAATTGCCACGGTTATGGTGCAACAGAAGTGCAAAGTTCGGGCAAGAGAACTCTGGAAGACGTCCATAACTTGAAATCTTGTGCTTTAGTTACCTACTACCCCTCACTTCAATTATGTTACGTTGTCAAATATTTCGGAAGTGACACGGCTTTTACATATCTAATAGATAATTGACTTCCTATGATACATAGATTGTGTAAGAAGAATTTTAATACTTACTCTTTGAGTTAGTGTCCTCTAGAAAGTAAGGAGAAGCTTTCCAGTAATTCTTCAACTTGTTATTCCAGTTAAGCAACCTTTTCACACTGGCATCGATACCATCCACTTTAGCATCAGGCAAGACAACATCCTGCAGTTTCATGAGGACAGTGATGAACGGTCATGCAAGTTATTAGTTGTAACAATTGATCACGGTATATATAAATATTCCCACAACTTTTAACAGAATTACTCCATAACATATCCAATCCATAATAAAACACAGGACTAGCAGAAGAGACTAGAGTTCTACGTTATAATTTTTGGTTTTTGTCTACTGCCATTGGAACAACTTGTTAGGCATAAACTGAGTTCATTATAATTATCAAGATTTCCATCAACAAGTCAAAAAGATTTTATATATTCATTACATAAATCATTCAATCATGCAACAAAAGCACATCCCGTCAAATTACTGGACACAATTGCTTTGTTTGGTTACAATATCCATCCATCCCCAGCCAGCCAGCCCCAGCTAAAGTTAACTGTCATATGCACTAATATGTTTGTCTAGTCAAAGACACACACCAAAATCCAGATTTAATGAAGTCCACCTTATTTGTTAAGTTCAATTTCCGAACAAAATCCTAGGCCTTTGATAATGAAGGAAAAATTGAATAGTCAATGTCTCAAAGATAGGTCAAATTACCTCAGGAAAAAGCACAAACTTCTCTTGTTTGGCAAATAAAGGGGCGCCAAAACCTCCATAACCCCGTCCTCGTCCTCGTCCTCTGTAAGCCATTTCTATACAAATGCATTACCAAACTATTCATATGGTGCGTATCCATGGATGAAAAAGAAGGTACGCCCTGACCAAAAAAGGGTATACATGTTTTTGAGTTCAAGTCTTAATTATCAGAATGTCAAAGGGAGGCAAATGCTGACCCTCAAGAAAATCTAGAATTGCAGGAGCATCATATGTAAATATGAAACCAGAACTAACATTAGGAGATATATAATATGCAAGGTGAACAACCAAAGTTATAAATAAGAGGCCCAGATTATTTTTAGAGTCAAGTCGAGTTAAGACATTAAGGGAATGTGATGGCAGAACAAAAAGGAGAATCATCAAGACATATAAGTGTCCAATCTCAAAAACAATAGCAGTTCCAAATTAAACGTACCAATCGGAGCACCTTCCACCAATAAATTTACAGATGACTGAGATAAACTACTCCGGCTATTTGCTAAGGCGTGCTTAAACAGTACATGGGAGTTTCAGTAAAGATAAGGACATAAAAGCACGTCAGTTATTTCAAGTTTTCAACTTTTCGAAGAATAAGGCACCTAATACTGGTCCTCATAAATTCAAGAAATTACCAAGGGGGCTCAATCTTAAAGCATCAAAGTCACAAAATTGCTCCACAAAATGAGTTTATTTTTTACATTGAAATTTTCAATCTTTCATCAATTTTTACTCCAACATACTAGTAGTTATCAGATATATGAGGACCGAATCCTCGTGCGACAGAGTGAAAAATGCATATTTACATCAGGGTTGGTGGAGAAGGGAGATAGTACCTGAAGAAGTAATCCGCCATAGGAAGGAAATGTGGGTAAAGAGTGCGAAGAGCTGAACTGGAAGCAAAACCGAGAAAAAAGACGGAGATAATCAGACGAGAGCTCAGGGAAAGTAACGTACGAATGAAACGAACCCTACCCTAGAAGCCCCCTTTCGTTCGTTCTATGTGAAATACGACCATTGTGAAGCGCAATTCAATATCTAATTTTTTTCTATGTAAAATTTGCGTGGAACCAATAAAGCTACGTAAACAATTTTTAATAGTATTATTAACACATTTTTATTACATGAGATGACTCGTGCTAGCTCATGATTACTATAGATAATAATCGAATTTCACACAAGAAAAAATATTTAGGGATTAAGTTATAAATAAATTAAAATTTTAAATATTAAAAAAATAATTTTTCCTAAATTTAAAAAACATCATTTTAATTTTTTTTTACAATTTATATGTAAATACTAAATACTTATGAGTTTCACGTAACGTGAAAAATGAGTATGATTAATAAATAATAATTGATGATTTATCCGAGTATTTTATTTTTAAATATTCATTATATTAATGAATAATGATGGATGATTTATATTTGATTTTTTTTCTTCAAATATTCGCTCGCGGGCAACTTTGCGCGGGTGTTTTCTATTGTTCTATATTCTATTGTTCTTCGGAGCAGAAGCCCCCTACTTCACTTCATCACCAACACAGCCTTTGCCTTCAGACACTCTACCCTTCGCCAGAGACACAGTAGCGCCACACGCCACCGTAGCCAGCAGCAGATTCATTTTTCTTCGTCGACGAACAAGCATTCCCCACTTGGTCGAGCTCGCCGTCGGACGCCTTCCACCGTTATCAGCCCTGCGTGGTTATCCTCCGGCAAGTATTAATTATTGAAGAAGGTACGAACCCTTGTGCTCTATCTTCTACCAAAATCCGGTGAGATTGATTTGTTCAATCCGGCTTTGAATCTATATTTGAATTTGTTCCCCGCGTTATCTGTTCCCTTTTTGGCTGTTAACCCTGCGCCGGACGCCGGGGCTTTTTTGCTTTGTTTTAAATTTTAATTAATTGGAAGATCATAAATCGCAAGTGTCATCATTGTCATTCTTCAGTAGGCTCGGAGGAGTTGCATGAATCAGTTGGCTTACTAAGGCATCTTCGTGAAAGCATCTGGAACAAAAACTAAAGGCATGATGTTAACTATGCGTATTTCAAAGGTTTCAGTGAGTGTAATATAGGTCCGCCTATGGTTACTTCTCACTTTTCCTCTGTTTTCCAGATCTCTACGATTTGCATATGGAAATGAAGGATTTGCAATTTAGCCACAGAGCTTCAACCATTCCAACACCATCGCATATTACACAATTCGGTATATGTGTTTCTTTTTAATAGAGGAAAAATTGTTATCCACGTATTTTCTGACCCCAAAGATTGAAAGAGTCAAAAAGCTGTTTGCTCTTCATCTTTTTTTGATTTTTGATTATTCTGAACCTGGTGCTTTTAAACTCTCTTTTGCTAAACTAAGTTCATGACTATGTGTGTTTGGATTGGGTTAATTCCAGAGTGACATGCACTCTGTTATGTTCAATGACAGAATTTATAACACTTACCTGAGATTATATGTGTGTGTGTGTGTGTTATACCTCTCCTTCTTAGGGTGTAATATGAAACTACCTCTCCTTCTCCTTTTTTTTCACCCTGATGCTTTTGACGCATATCACACATGGTCCGATCCTTACCCAAGTTGTCTTCATCACCGTGTCATCTACAGTGGCAGTTTGATGACATTGATTACATTTTTTAATTTTTAACTCTACAAAATGCTTCAGAGTTCAGAGTCCAAACGTTGATTGGAGCATTTTTTTGCTCATGCCCCTCGTTAATGTCACTGCAGGTAGCAGTGGAGTCTGTTTGATGAGAAACGCTTGGAAAGAGGAACAACACTCATCTTTCATCAATTTTATCTCCACTTTCCTCAGCACAAATTCTTTTCGCCTTAATTTTGTCCCAATTGCGCCGGTAACCGCCGATTCTTTGTTCGCAGTTTCTCCCTCTTGTTTCAACACTGGTTCATCACTGAAATTTGAGGAGCTTTGCTGTAGGACTTTATTTTCAATTGTGGCGGTTTGTCTGTTGCCTTCGTTTTTGTGACAAATTGGGATCACAACAATGTGTCTCCAATCTTCAGCAGGTGATGAGGCTGCAACACTTGGAGTTTTTACTTTGGGTTTCTTCAAGAGTTTAGAGCTACATGTATTATTCCTCATGCAGAATTCACAAAATGAAGATGCAATTCGCACGTTTTTATGTTGTCGTCATCCTCCCAGCGAAGGAGCAAATTGAATCATTTTTCCGAGCATACTTCGAGTGAGTCAGTAAATATATTGCTACAATTGACTATGGTTTTGCTATGGCTTTAGTGTCCATTTGAGTAAACGTGATTCTTAAAACGTCTGGCTAATTTTTGGCGATTTTTTTTCCCAAATAAGTGATTTTCACACAATTAATTTTGTCTGGATACTGTTTATTTTAACCATTTTTGGATGTGCAATTACATAAAGCATATGATATGATAGTTACATTTTTAAGGATTGTTAGAGAGATTTGGTTAGATTTTACATGTTAATATTAATTAAATTTTTTAATTCTAAATTAAACAAATATATCTATATTAAATAATAACATAATTAATTTATAACTTTTTAAAAATAAAAATTTAAACTATTATTAATTAATTTTTTAATACTTAAATATTTAAAACTTAAGGGCAAAATAAAGTACACTGTTACCAAATCCTCACGTGGTTTTAGAGGGTAAATGTGGCTTTATAGAGGGGGAAAGAAAACAAGAAGGTAAAATCAAACAGTATTTTTTATTTCTTTGGGGAAATCAGGCAGTGTTGAACCAAACAAGTTCTGATCATGAAATAACTATCATGGGCTGGTTGATGGGAATGTGAAGATTCGATATGGGGATTGGCAAGCCAACTTTTGTGCCTGTTCAAGACTTGGAGATGGGATTTGAAAAGATGGTCAAAATAGCTCATTCTTCAGGAGGTATGATCTTATTACCGAAACTAATTACAATGTGTTGTTCCAAATCATAATTGTATTTCTTCATAATTCTTATTTCATGGCAAACTGAGTGCAGTATGCAAGCAGCAGAAAATTAGAGAAAAATTGAAGGCTGAGGTCAGTTGTCCCATTCACTTAAACGGAAGTACGTAAATCTTTTAAAAGTGAAACTAACATCAATGTATGACTCTTGTTCACGAAGAGGAAACAATTAGTGCAAGGAATGGACCAGTACCTTAAAGTGATAACATCCATTCCTGGCATTGACAATCATGATGCAAATGCGGTAAATATCTAACTCATCCCACTTCGCTAAATCTCAAGATTCTTGGTTACTTAGATTTACTGAACTTGCAAAAATCACAGTTTTTTTGGCGCTCTCTTTTTTAAACCGATATTCGCAGCCAGGAGACAAGGTTATTTTATCACAAGTTTAAATCGTACTTAAGTCATAGCTTAGACCTTCAGTTGTTTTCTTATTTCTTATTCTGGTCGCTCGATTCAGCTTTGTCAAGCCATTGGTTCTGTCCAAGCAATTGCCTGGGCATCAAAAGAGCAAGTTCTGGAGAACACGGATCTTTCAACTGACAAGGCCGAGATTATTTCCAGGTTTTTTAGGGACACAGCATTTTACTCCAGTCCCAAAATTAACTGATGTCGCAATAACTACGGACTTAAAGTTAGTATTTTTGTTTTTGGGTGATAAGTCAGTGTTTTTTACCTTATATATTGGAAGAATCACATGGTCGTCAGTCAACTCAAATATCTATACTTCTGCAGATCATAATTCAAGCCTTCTCCCACTTGCAGGCTGACAACATTCATAAGTAACGTTTTGCCTCTATTGACTATGCAGCACTATGTTGTTCTTAAATCTTAATTTGAAATTTGATGGTCGGATGAAATTTTGCTTTAGCTTGTCTCTTCACAGTGTTTAGTTTGATGGGTAGGTTGGAGGATACTAGAGAGATTTCGATGATTCTTCCAAATGGCCCACTTTTTTTTGTAATAAAATGACAATTTTTTTTGTTAATCATAGCTATCCTGTTATTGAGGACAATCTCGTTAAAAAGAACATGCGATTTATAGAGGAGATATTTATGTTGGGATATCTATAAACCAACATATAATAGCATCCTATTAATATTATAAAAAAAATATGAAAAATACAAACTAATGCCATGAACAAAAGAAACAAGAAGAGCAAATTTATAAAGTATTTGGTTCAATGAAAAAGAGGAAAAGGAAAGTGAGAAATTTTGTAGAGAGAAATTAAGAGGGAAAGGGAAGAATTTTAATATTATTAATTTTTTCCCCTATTTATGGTAGGGGAATTCAAAGAGATTATTAAAATTCTTATAATAGAGTGTATTATGGGGTTGTAGGACTAGTATTAAAGTTTTTTGAGAAAATCTATCGTGTAAGTGTATTAGTCAATATTTCTAGTGATAGATACTTTAAAAATATTTTAAAAAAAATCCTATACTTTCGTTCTCTTTTTTCCTGTGAAATTTCTTATATCCCTTTTCATTCCCCCTTTTTTAAACTAAACATGTTTTTTTAGAGAAAAACAACTATGAACTATCATTAAAATAAAAAACACTTTTGTATGGTAATAAATCCCCCACGTTTATTGCCCATTAATTAGCTTTTATCAATTTTGCCCATAAACACTAAATTAATGGTTCATAAGTGCTTTTAGAGAGTTTCGGAAAATGTTTTCATCCAACATAACTGTTTTTTTTTTTTTGCCTTTTTCAATTTTTGACCACTGTTTTTTTTTTATTTATAATATGACCCGTATGTGTTTTGTGTGTGAAATTTCCTCGTTCGAACTCAGATTTAAGAAGCGAAAAAGCAAAGCACTCTCTCCATCAAGCCATGAGTTCGATGGGCTGATGTATGTGTTTTATTCTATTGTACACGCTGCTCAGGGAAAAAATATTTTAATTGGAAAACGTTTGTATACGGTGTGCCTTATTGATATTTAGGGTGTGTTTGGATTAATTTTTGGAGAATAGATTCTGAGAAGAATAAATTTTAGGAATAGAGATGTTTTGATGATTAGTAGCAGAATCACTTTTTATATTGGTAAATTACCAAAAAATGTATGTTTTGATTAAAAGTAAGAGAGAGGAAAGATGATAGAGAAGAAATGTGAGAGAGAAGAGAGTGTAGAGAGGAGAGAGAAAAAGAGAGATAAGAGAAGAGAGAGGAAAGAGAAAAAGAGAGAGGGTGTAAGAAAAAGTAGGGGTAGAATAGTAATTGGATAATCCATAACCTAAGTTTCAAACCGAAAGCTATTTTCAGTGGTTTATTCAAAACTTAGGTTTCAAACCGAGGTTTTACCCAAAATCAATTCTAAAAAAAAATGGCTGTTTGTGTAAAAAAATTTCAAACCGCGTTTTTGGCCAAAATTAATTCTTAGAATTGATATCCAAATACACATTTAGGGTGTGTTTGGATTAGCTTTTGGAGAATAGATTTTGGGAAGAATAGATTCTGGAGAATAGATTTTGGGTAGAATAGATTTTGGGAAGAATACATTTTGGGAATAAAGATGTTTGGATGATTAGTAGTATAATCACTTTTTATATTGGTAAATTACTAAAAAGGGTATGATATGATTAAAAGTAAGAGAGATGAAAGATGATAGAGAAAAAAGAGGAGAGAGAAGAGAGTGGAGAGAGGAGAGAGGAGAGAGGAGAGAGAAAAAGAGAGATAAGAGAGGAGAGAGGAAAGAGAAAAATAGAGATAAGAGAAGATAGAGGAGAGATAATAGAGAAAAGAGAGGAGAGAGGAAAGAGGGTGTAAAAAAAAGTAAGGGTATAATAGTAATTGGATAATCCAAAACCTAGGTTTAAAAAAAAAGCAATTTTCAGTAGCTTATTCAAAACCTAGGTTTCAAACCGAGGTTTTATCCAAAATCAATTCTCAACAAAAATTACTGTTTGTGTAAAAAAATTTTAAACCTCAGTTTTAGCCAGAATCCATTCTCCACCGCTGTTGCCAAACACGCACTTAAAGAGTTAATAAAATTTTCACCGATAGAAGAGTTTATAAATAAGTATAATCACATTATAATATAGTAATTATTAGAATATGATAATTATCAAACATCGTGGCAGACAAAAAGATAATTATCAAACATCATTAAAAATTAAACTGATTAAGCATAAATTTAAATACTATTGGTAGATAACAAAGAAACAAATTGATGATAAGATATAAACAATGGCCCACCAAAAATATCAATAATTACGACTTACCACGTTGTCTTTATACTTATCTTCAATTGCCATTAATTATTTGATTGGTTCTGAGGTATTTTTATTTATAATTAGACAGATAGATCAGATTAAATTAGAAGATTAGATTATTGGCAAAACAAGAAAAAAGGATTAGAAGATTAGATTAACTTAGATAATTAAATTTGATTACATTGGCATTAAATGAACGGAGCATGGGAATGCATAATGCCAATTAGATTTAATCCCGCTTCCGCATTGGCTGTTCAACAATAAAAAAGATTACCATAACGTTAAATTTCATATTTTAATTTTACGAGTTATTTTTTTATAATTATGTGACTATATATCTAGAGAGAGAATTAACATAAGTAAAGTTAGAAATCATTGGCAAAAAAAAAAAAAAAAGTAAAGTTGTAGGAATCGGCTTGTTTATAGAACAGTAATAGATAAGATTTTATTTCTTATATTTATTCTATTTATCTATCTTCAATTATTTTATATACAACTATTTCTATTATCGGTCTAGATTAATTTTATTTTCCCAGAGCCCTTCCGTTTTAGATTATTCCGGTTCCGCATCGACTCACAAACGCTTTCTACAAATAAAAGCCTCTTCCGTTTAGAGAAAAATAAACTAATGAAGCAAAATGGTAACCTTGATAAATACTGTTTCATCATAAGTCAAAACTTTTATTTGCATTGATTACTGTATCAAAATAATTTAATTGAGTTCAAAATTAAGATATGAAAATCTTATTTACTTTCGATAAAAATGGTTAACATTTTCAATATATAGCCATTGATCTATATATTTAATCGCAGGATATATGTATATATATCCTCAAATCGTGAAACCCACGTATTTTTATCCTATTTGATCAAAAAACAGATTTTTATCCTAGCATAGTATGCCTATTCGGAGCGAGGCAGGTTTGCAGTATATAGGTAATAGGTGTTTCGTTTCACCCGACCCTTGCTTGTCGATTCCTTTTTCCTTTTGAGACACTTTTTTAGTCGCCTATGGGGCAGCTAGCATGAATGAGTTGAGGAAGTGGAATGAAATGTACTGGAAGCTGATAGCGATACTAAAGCTTCTTTTTCTAACTTACTTTATGAGTAAGGTTTCACTGCAAAGCAACATACCAGAAAAGTGGGAGGGTTGGGTATTTTCTAGGTGGTTCTTTCTTCTGCATGTTGAGCTCAGAGTAATATAATGTAGTAATTTTTCATGCGATAGGTTGATAAATTTCATGCATAACAATTATAGACCAAAAAACTTCCTCGTATCGCACGTGACCGAAAGAATAATTTAGTTATTCACTTGTGTTGCTCGCATACGGCAATATCCTAGATATAGGAAAGACTTTATTGAGAAAAAAGCGTACCATTTTGCTTGACCAAATGGAATCCAAAGTCGAGTTTGTGACTTTGTGGAGGGTAAATTAATAATCAGTTATATTTAAGCGGCATACTACTTAGATTCAAACTGTGATAAAATAAGTAAATATTTGGTAAAACGTCTTATTATGGAAAATTATTTTCCCGAAATTATATATTTATAACTTCACAATCTTGTATCTTATGCTATAAAGCTAAAACAAATCTAATTTTTTTGATTAAAAGTTCGAGTGAATTTTTGAAGGAACAGCAGAAATCGGAACCCTCGTTTCTTTCACGATTGTTATTGAGCTCGAAACTACAACATCCACGTTTGGCCTTTGAAGAAGGATTGAATAGCAATACAAGTATTTACTCAACTTTCATTGGGTCTAAACAGACGCCTAAAAAAATTCAAACATAGCCAAGGAGACATCCCCTGGGTCACGGCTTTATTTATGTATTTATCTTTTTAACATCTTACATAAAATGCGTTGCTGAATAAGCTCACGTTTTTAAGATAAACAAGGTGAAGAAACACAATATGATCGCCGAAACAAGTTCCTGAGTAATACACAGGACGGTCCATGTTTTTATTATGCATCAATTACCTGTAACCCAAAATACATCCAACATGTTCTTGATATGAATTGATGTTTCATTATCTCTGCTGTGCCCTTTTCCAAATGAAGAAAATCAGAGATGCGTTAATACTTTCCCCTACAGCCCCTGCTCAATCAAATAATCTATCTCCCAACCCACACGCCCTCATGCTCTGTAAAGGGCAGAAAATCGTTCTCCAGAGATTCTTAGTAGATGCCATCATCTGCAATAAATGAGGGGAGGTTGAGCCAAAGCCAAATATTCAAATAGAAGATGATAAAAAAATGGCACATGCATTTATCCACTAAAGTGATGTTCAAGCCGACAATACCTTCCCCAACATCTACATCGTTGTAATCATCTTCATCGTCGTCAAAATATTCATTCTGCAAGCATTCAACACAAAATCATAAATCACAGATTTTGCCATTTTACAATTTGACACAACAGGAAAAAGAAAAGAAAGAATGAGTGACTTGACTCATCAATCTTCTATTATAAACCCCAAACTACTGGAAGTTGTTAAGCCTCTTGTATATCATATTAGGAGAATTGTAAAACACAAGGTATAAGCACCAAGCACTCTCATATAATTGTTCAAAACTTGAAGCTTATCCTGCCCCGTGATTTAATGGAAAGGAAAAAGAAGTGCCCCCAAGGGTCAATATAAAAGAGAATGGCAGGTTTGAGGTGCCTGCTGGAGAATGATGGGATTTGCAACAAGAAAGAAGACTACTTTTGAATGGGTCAGTAACATAACATGTAAGAAAATTATGACATCACAGTTGAGGATATTGTGGAACCTGATTATAGTCATCATCGCTAAGCTCTTCCTCAACCTCCTCATTTTCTGCATTTTCATCTTCATCTTCATTTTCCCCTTCTTTCTTTTCCTTTTCACCTTTATCTTCCTGGCCCTGCAGGGAAAAGAATCGTTGACTATGTAAAAGAATTCAGAAAACTAGAAAGCTAGAAAACCGCCTCCCAGTAGTATAGAGTGAACTGACGCCAAATTAAATAAGGAATCCAGGAAAGTTGGACTGGAACAGTGACCACTGTAATGTTACCATGGGAAAATGATGGCATGATATTTTTAAGCAGTGGTATTTTACCTGGGCCCTTTTCTCAAGTTGTTCAAACAAATCTAGTGTCTTCAAACCTGTCACACAAACATCTTAAATAAGTCTTGTGCAACATCATAAGTCTATATGTCGTAAAATTCTATCTTAAGCTAAGAAGGATATGCCTAAAAGCTAAAGTTCACACCAAATGCAAGTCCTGCACAATAAGACAAAATCCATTCAGTAGAAACCAATTTTGGCAGCAGGCCAAGCTCTCCAACATTTAGGTAATCTTGTTATATTTTTAGTGGAAAAAATGCCGTGGAAATATACTGTTTATTTACCAAAATAAATAAACGATCTATATGTCATACAACCAGTAACAGAAGTTTCAAAAAGAATTTTTAATAGGGAGAGATCTATTTGCACCATAATGGTGAACCTCTGTGCCAAACATTAAACTGAATACCTGGCTCAAATTAGCACACAACTGACGAGTTTAACAAATTAATACACATAAAAGGCATGTGAAATCATCAAACCTGACTCCGGGTTCCACCGGACACCTTTTCGCTTTCTTATACGCCTTGTTGTACCTGAAAATACCATTTGGATATTTGGAGAATCTTTATCAAAATGAACCTATAAGATTAAAAGCACCATCTATTTGTGGAATTTATAACATGACTACTGTCTCTATGTATTCCATTGTCACCTTCAATCAACTCCTTCGGAAAATCTTTGAGCTCTAAAACTTGTGAAAGAGAATCGCGAGTAAACACAGCCTTTTGCTTGTCAGAAAATCTTTCCACGTCTAACCTTTGCCTCTCTGACATTTGGACAGATATTAAAATACTGTAAATGAAGCTTAGCACAACAAAAGCTGGTACACAGTTGAGTGAAGGAAATTTTTCATATACTTGGAGCCAAATATGAAGCAAATATGCAATAGACAATAAATGAAAGTTAACTCTCTCTCATTCAATTTTTAACATAACAAATTGCCACGGTTATGGTGCAACAGAAGTGCAAAGTTCGGGCAAGAGAACTCTGGAAGACGTCCATAACTTGAAATCTTGTGCTTTAGTTACCTACTACCCCTCACTTCAATTATGTTACGTTGTCAAATATTTCGGAAGTGACACGGCTTTTACATATCTAATAGATAATTGACTTCCTATGATACATAGATTGTGTAAGAAGAATTTTAATACTTACTCTTTGAGTTAGTGTCCTCTAGAAAGTAAGGAGAAGCTTTCCAGTAATTCTTCAACTTGTTATTCCAGTTAAGCAACCTTTTCACACTGGCATCGATACCATCCACTTTAGCATCAGGCAAGACAACATCCTGCAGTTTCATGAGGACAGTGATGAACGGTCATGCAAGTTATTAGTTGTAACAATTGATCACGGTATATATAAATATTCCCACAACTTTTAACAGAATTACTCCATAACATATCCAATCCATAATAAAACACAGGACTAGCAGAAGAGACTAGAGTTCTACGTTATAATTTTTGGTTTTTGTCTACTGCCATTGGAACAACTTGTTAGGCATAAACTGAGTTCATTATAATTATCAAGATTTCCATCAACAAGTCAAAAAGATTTTATATATTCATTACATAAATCATTCAATCATGCAACAAAAGCACATCCCGTCAAATTACTGGACACAATTGCTTTGTTTGGTTACAATATCCATCCATCCCCAGCCAGCCAGCCCCAGCTAAAGTTAACTGTCATATGCACTAATATGTTTGTCTAGTCAAAGACACACACCAAAATCCAGATTTAATGAAGTCCACCTTATTTGTTAAGTTCAATTTCCGAACAAAATCCTAGGCCTTTGATAATGAAGGAAAAATTGAATAGTCAATGTCTCAAAGATAGGTCAAATTACCTCAGGAAAAAGCACAAACTTCTCTTGTTTGGCAAATAAAGGGGCGCCAAAACCTCCATAACCCCGTCCTCGTCCTCGTCCTCTGTAAGCCATTTCTATACAAATGCATTACCAAACTATTCATATGGTGCGTATCCATGGATGAAAAAGAAGGTACGCCCTGACCAAAAAAGGGTATACATGTATTTGTGATAGAGCAGCAATCGGTTAATCACGTGTTACAAAATATTTACACCCACGGCTTAGTTTCCTCTTAATCCTACTTTATTAAAGAAAAGATGAAAGATATATAAAGAAACAAGTAAATAAGTGTCAAGTAGCACATATTATGAGACCGGAAATAGTTAGAAGAGAAAAAATAAGATAGCCCTCGGGCAGCATGATAGTGAAATAGAAAGATGACCAATAAGAGGTTTTTTTTTTTTTAAAAAAGGACGTATAATAGAAACAAAATAAAATCCTGAAAGTAGAAGCATACGGGGGATAATGATATATAGAAGAACAAGATCATCCCATTAGCTAGCATAAACATCTCAGAATAGTAATAAACTTTAAGGTCCACACAGCAAAAACAAAAACATGATACATTCTATTGTTTAAGGTGTTATTTGAGTACAGCATAACCCATAAAAGAGAGAGAATAGGAGCACGGGTACCTAAAGTGCTTCTTTCACGAGTCTGTCGGTTCTATGTAACTTCAGGCTTCAGTATGGGTGGAGTGCTGAAGCAAAACGGAGCACGGTATGCTGGTTTAAGACTAAGGAAAAAAGACGCAGAAGAAAGAGAGAGGACCAGGGAAAAATACGCAGAGAGGTATGAGGAATATTGTTTTATTGCTCTGGATATTTCTGAAGAATTGCTTGAATGAAAATCTGATCACAACAGATTTAAATAAGAATAATGCAACAACTAACTCCTAAAATAAAGGACTGAACAACAATCAGAAATTAATAAATAACTTAATGCTATTTTTTTGCTACTCATTATCTAGGTTCCTAGAATTCAGCCGCAAGTAATCTGAAGTTGAAGACTTTTCAAATGTTTGTTTAAGATTCTCCCGAAATCACCTCCAACACGTTTTGAATCAAATCTCCAACACTGCCCCTTGATTCAAAATCACTCACTCCAAGTAAGCTTCTAAGATACACGTGCCTCTGAGATGGTAGTGCTTTGGTGAGGATATCTGAAAATTGAATTTCAGTATTGCAGAACTTCATAATTAATTCTCCTTTTGCAACTAACTCACGGATATAATGAAACCTCAGATCTATGTGCTTGGTTCTTCCATGGAACACTGGATTCTTTGTCATTGCAATAGTTGATTTGTTGTCACAAAACAACTCAGTTCCTCCTTCTTGCTTTTGCTGCAAATCATCTAACATTCTTCTAAGCCAAACACACTGACTTGCTGTTGTACTAGCTGAGATATACTCTGCCTCTGCTGTTGAAAGTGCTACAGTAGCTTGCTTTTTTGACATCCAAGTGATTGCTCCTGAACCCAAATTAAAGATATTTCCAGATGTGCTTTTTCTGTCATCTAATGAGCTTCCCCAATCACTGTCACTAAACCCAAACAACTTAAATTGAGTCACGTGAGTGTACCAAATTCCATAGCCTATTGTTCCAGCAATATATCTCAGAATTCTTTTTGCCGCACCATAATGCTCCTTAGATGGACTGCACATAAACCTTGACACAACACCTACTGAAAAGGATATATCCGGTCTAGTGTGTGTTAGGTACATTAAGCCACCAACAAGACTTCTGTACAGCTTCTGATTTACTTTTTCAGCTCCATCATCTTGTTGTAATTTTAGCTTCAGATTCATTGGATTAGGCTTTATTTTGCAATTTAGCATATTGAACTTTCTCAACAGCTCCGTTGCATATTTCTTTTGACAAACAAAAATTCCAGCTTTATCTTGAACTATCTCTAAGCCCAAGAAATAATGTAACAAGCCTAAATCTGTCATTTCAAACTTGCTCATCATGCAGCCTTTAAATTCTTCTAATAAAGAGAGATTTGAGCCCATATAAATTATATCATCTACATATAGGCAAACAATCATAAAGTAAGTACCTTGCTTATTTATGTAGAGAGTGGGCTCATTTTCACTTTTTGCAAATCCATTATGCTGGAAGTAAGCATCAATCTTGCTGTACCAAGCTCGAGGAGCTTGTTTTAAGCCATAGAGTGCCTTTTTTAGCTTATAAACCTTCTCCTCTTTTCCTTGGACTTCAAAACCTTCAGGTTGGGCAACATAAACTTCTTCTTCAAGGTCTCCATTAAAAAATGCAGATTTGACATCAAGTTGGTACACATTCCATTTATGTTGGGCTGCAAGAGCTAAGAGCAATCTCACCGTTTCAAACCTTGCCACAGGTGAGAAAGTCTCTTCGAAATCAATTCCTTGTTGTTGAGAATATCCCTTTGCCACCAGACGAACTTTGTGCTTTTGGATGCTTCCATCTGCATAAAGTTTTGTTTTAAAGACCCATTTCAGCCCAATCATGTTCTTTCCTTCTGGCAAATCTGTTAGCTCCCAAGTTATTTTCTTTTCTATGGCTGCAAGCTCCTCTTTTATTGCATTCATCCATACTTCTTCTCTTGCTGCCTCTTGATAAGCTATAGGATCAGAAGCTAACATAGCATATTCATCATTTTCATAGATCTCTCTCAAAGATCTGAACTTCCTTGGTGGCGTTTCATCTGATGAGTCGCTTGCTGAGTTTGAACTGCCTTTTGATGGTGTATTTGTTGAACTGCTGTCAGTTGAAGTGACTGGATTGACTGCATTAATTGAGGCTGGAATGTCTTCCTCAATTAAAGGTACTTGTAATGCGTCTTTCTCGCTATTTGCAATGTTGTCACTCCAGTTCCAGCCTGCATCTTCATTAAACACTACATTTCTACTGACAAGTATCTTTTGATCAACAGGATCATACATCTTATATGCCTTAGACTCAGAACAATAGCCAATAAAAATACATTTAAGAGACTTTTCATCAAGTTTTTGGCGATTTTGTAAGTTGACTAGAACATAACAAATACACCAAAATACATTTAAGAGACTTACAGTAGGTTTCCTCCCTTTCCAAGCTTCATATGGAGTGCGATCTTGCACAGCTTTTGTAGGGGAGAGATTCAACAAGTATACAGCTGTTGCTATAGCTTCTGTCCAATAGGAATTTGGCATACCTTTCCCTTTCAGCAAACTTCTCGCCATCTCTACAACCGTTCTGTTCTTACGTTCTGCTACACCATTCTGTTCTGGAGTGTATGGTGCTGTCAATTCATGCCTTATGCCATTCTCTTCACAAAAGTGGTTGAATTCATTTGAGAGAAATTCACCACCTCTGTCTGTGCGTAGAACTTTAATATTTGCTCCACTTTGCTTTTCCACCATGGCTTTGAATTTCCTAAAATTTCCAAATGTTTCTGATTTGGATTTTAGGAAATAAACCCAACTCATCCTGCTGAAATCGTCAGTAAAAAGAAGAAAATAATAGCTACCACCTAACGATTCAGTTTGCATAGTACCGCATAGATCAGAATGAACAAGCTCAAGACATTCATTTGCTCTCTATGACTTTCCAGTGGGAAAAGACTTTCTACTTTGCTTGCCATATACACATCCTTCACATATTTCAAGTTCAATAATTTTTGGTAAGCCAAAGACCATACCTTTTCTCTCCAGCAACTGCAACCCATTAATGTTTAAGTGTCCATAACGCAAATGCCATAGCTTGGACTCATCTTTCTGACCAGCCACTAAGACATGCTCTTGCAAGGCTTTGACATCAAATGGGAACAATCTGTTATGGGCCATCGGTATCCTTGCAAATACTTGATTTGACACCTTATGTGTGATAACACATTCTCGATTGTCAAATAAAATAGAGTATCCACTCTCCATTATCTGGCCTACGCTCAACAGATTATGTGTCAAGTTAGTAGCAAGCTGAACATTATCTAAGCATTTAGTTTTACCTGGAGCAACATCAATTGCTACCGTTCCTCTTCCTTCAACCTTCATTACTGTATCATCTCCAAGTCTTACTGTCTTCTTTTGAGTCTCATCAAGATGAGTGAAAATGGCTCTACTGCTTGTCATATGATTCGAGCACCCGCTGTCTACAAACCAAACTTCGCCTTTTTCTACAATGGGGTTAGTATATGTCATAAATAATTTTGATTTATCATCAGTTACCTCAACAAAACTTGCTTGCTTGTCTTTGAACCAACAATCAGCTTTCATATGCCCATATTTTTTGCAGTTGTGACACTGGATATTTCTTTTATCGTTGTTCCCAAACCTGCTACCACCTCTACCATGTCTGCCTGAATTTCTGCCTCTACCTCCTCTACCTCTTCCACTTCCAGCACCTCTTTCATGCTCCTTTGGACTTCACCTTTTGCTTGGAATGCTTTTTCCTCATTCTTTACCTCCTTTTTGTTGATTCTTGCCTCATGGGATTGTAGAGATCCTATCAACTCATCAAACGAATAAGTTGACAGATCTTTAGACTCCTCAATGGCTGCAACGACATGGTCAAACTTACAAGGTAGAGATCTTAATACCTGAGTCACCACCAACTTTTCTGAAATTTCATCTCCAAAAGATCTTATTTGATTGACTATTGCTGCCACTTTGGTCATATACTCCTGTACTGATTCTGTATTGTTCATTTGTAGAGTCTGGAATTCAAGGTGCAAGGTCTGCAACTTGACCCGAACCACTGTTGACAAGCCATGGAAGGATGTTCGCAGAATTGCCCAAGCCTCCTTTGCTGTTGAGGCTGCAGCAATTTTTGAAAAAAGTGAGTCATCCACTACTTGTTGGTGAAGAACAGAGCCTTTGAATCTCTTTTCTTATTCTCCTTCAATTTGGCCTCCTCATCAGTCTCACTGTAACCATTCTCTACCAAGTCCCATAGCTCTTGAGACTTGAAGAGAGTCTTCATTTTGATGCTCCAGAACTCATAGTTTTCTCCTTTGAAGATGGGAATGGAAGGCTGGGAAACATTCATTGAATTGTTGTTGTTAGCTGCCATCTCGCCCAAGTCTGACCGGAACCTGCTCGGATACCAATTTGCTGGTTTAAGACTAAGGAAAAAAGACGCAGAAGAAAGAGAGAGGACCAGGGAAAAATACGCAGAGAGGTATGAGGAATATTGTTTTATTGCTCTGGATATTTCTGAAGAATTGCTTGAATGAAAATCTGATCACAACAGATTTAAATAAGAATAATGCAACAACTAACTCCTAAAATAAAGGACTGAACAACAATCAGAAATTAATAAATAACTTAATGCTATTTTTTTGCTACTCATTATCTAGGTTCCTAGAATTCAGCCGCAAGTAATCTGAAGTTGAAGACTTTTCAAATGTTTGTTTAAGATTCTCCCGAAATCACCTCCAACACGTTTTGAATCAAATCTCCAACAGGTAGAGAAGGAAACGAAGAGAATCGGTGTTTTCTCGAGTTCTATCCGTGAGATTATCTCTTCGCCGTATTTCCTCTCCGTCCTCTGTCCCTGGTACTGCGACTTTCACTGCCCTGCGTTCCTTGTTGATGAAAGATTGGAAATTTCAATGTAAAAAACAAAAATCTAACCTATTTAAACAAGAGTGTCAATTAATTGAAGTAGGAGCTTGTGGTAATTGCTTTACATGGAAAGGTCCGGTGATTTCAGGGTATGAAAGAATTTTCGAAAGGTTGGATAGAGCCTTATGCAATGGAGAATGGAGAAATAAATTTCAGAAAGCAATTGTGAAGATTTTGGCCCGATTAAAGTGTTCAGATCACTGCCCTATGCTTTTATGTCTTGAGATAATCTATAGAGACGGGGGGGGGAACCCTTCAGGTTTGAAGCTGCGTGGCTTTTGCATGAGGATTTTAATAACTTGATGGCCCGAAGTTGGAGGGGTAGGGGCAATATGAATGAAAAACTATAAGAGCTAAGGCTGTAGTTAAGAGAGTGGAACGTAGAAGTATTCCAGAATATACAGAGAAGGAAGAGGAGGCTGGTTGCATGGATTGATGGAGTACAACGTAAGATAAGTGCTATGGGTAGGTCCCTTCGGTACCTATGGGAATTGGAGGGGAGATTTCAGGGTGAATTGGAGGAGGTGTTAAGGCAGGAGGAAGTTCTCTGGTATAGGGATATTTGGATATAGGCTTGGAAACAGCCAGGCAGGCCTTGGCTTTAACAGGCTAGGCTTATTAAATAATAATTTAGCCTGAGCCTAGTCTGTAGTTTGTTATGGCCTGTATAAATATCTAACCTGGCCTGAAGCCTGTTAAAAAAGCCTGTTAATACTTACTACAACATAGCAATAAAATATAAGCTATAATATATAGAGCAATAATAAAAATAACAATAAAATGAGTTAGTTCAGCGGTTTAATTATTACATTGTGTTCAATAGGTAGTGGGTTCAACAACCACTTATTACATATCTATATTAAATATATTTTGGTAACAGGCTCAAGCTACCTAACAGGCCTAACAGGCTTTTCAAGAAATTTGAGCTTGGCCTATTAAAGAAAACAAGTTTTAATACAGGCCTGAGCCTGTATATTTTTTTAAACAGGCCAGGCCATAGGCCCCTGACAGGCCGCCTGACCTGTTTCTATCCCTATTTGGATAAATGATAGGGACAGGAACACCAAGTACTACCACTTAAAGACAATTACTAGAAGAAGAAGAAATAGGTGACGATGCTGCGTGATAAGGAAGGAAGTTGGGTGGAGGATAAAGGGAGGCTTAAAGACATGACCAGAAGTTTCTATATGAACTTGTTTAAATAGGAAGGGCACTCAGGGTGTTGGAGAGGAACTAACACTACTTTCCAGTAGTGTAAGAAGAGAAGTTGTCCCAGTTAAGCAAACCTTTGACGGAGGAAGAAGTTAAGAGGGCTATGTTCTCGATTGGTGCTTTTAAGGAGAGGATGGGTTTCCTTCCCTTTTTTCCAGAAATAATGGGAAGTGGCGGGAAATGAGGTTTATCAGTGTGTGAAGGCGATTTGGGAAGGTAGGGAGGTGATGGAAGATGTTAATGGAACATTAGTTGTTCTAATACCGAAAGTGGAAGGACCAGAAAGTCTTAAACAGTTAAGACCGATTGCCCTCTGCAATGTAGTGTACAAATACATACCTAAGATTCTGGTTAATCGAATGAAAGGGATTCTGAAAGAGGTGGTGGCTCCTAATCAGGCTAGTTTTGTCCCATGAAGACATATTCAAGATAACATTATGGTTGCACAGGAGGTCATACATTCTATGAGTTAGATAAGAGGAAAAAGGGGGTTCTTTGAAATCAAAATCGACCTAGAAAAGGCTTATGATAGAGTGAGATGGACTTTCCTTTAGAAGATTTTGAAAGAAGTAGGTATAAGCGGAGAGATACAAAAGCTTATCATGAAATGTGTTAACACGGTCTCAACCCAGGTGCTTTGAAATGGGGAAAAGACTAAAATTCCAACCTTCTAGGGGACTTAGGCAAGGGGACCTTATTTCCCCTACCTATTCGTCCTAGCAATGGAAAAATTGACACATATTATACAGGAGGCAAGGAGTAAAGGGGAATGGAAGGCTATTAGAGTGGGCAGAAATGGACCGGAGATAACCCATTTGATGTTTGCAGATGATTTATTAGTGTTTAGGGAAGCGTCAAAATCTCAAATGAAGAAGCCTTTATCCTGTCTTTAAGAGTTTTGTGAGATTTCTGGTCAGAGGGTGAATAAAGGGAAGTCATCCATTTTTTCCCCAAAGAATGTGGCGGATGAAAGGGAAGCTGAAGGAGATGCCCTGATTTTCAATAACTGAGGATCTGGGGACATATTAGTGTATGAAGGAGGTAAGGGGAGGAACTTTGGTTATCTTTTGGAGAAAGTTAAGAAAAGGTTAGATGGGTGGAAAACAAATTGCTTGAGCCTAGCAGGAAGGACTACGCTGGTGAAGTCAATACTTGGAGCTATCCTAATTTATCCCATGATGATTACGCTACTACCGAAAGGGTTGTTAGAAGATATAGACAAGTGCCAAAGATGTTTTATTTGGGGACATGAGACGGATATGAGGAAGATATACCTCATGAACTGTGAACAAATTAAAAAACCAAAAGAGAATGGGGGTTTGGGGGTGCTAAGTTTGAAAGAAATGAATCAGGGCTGTTTATTAAAATTGGCTTGGAAGCTAAAGAGTAGGTAAGCTGGACTTTGGGGAAAGGTATTGAAGCACAATGATTATAAAGGGGAAGAGCCCTCTTTAATCCTAAAAGCGACTGCATGCTCATCTCTGCTATGGAAAGATATTGTATCCTTATGGGATTTGACAAGAAAATCTTTCTGTAAAGTTATAGTGAATGGAGATTCGACTCTCTTCAGGGATGATGAGTGGGTTCGAGAAGATGTGATTTTGAAGGATTTTTGTAAAAGAGAGTTATCTGAGGAGGAACAAGGATGGAGGGTTTGTGGTGTGATGGGAGGAGATGGAGAGTGGGCATGTAATAAGGGGAGGAAGGTTTTGAAGGAGGAAGCATGTGTGATGGTTAATGCTATTATACTAGTCAGAGAACAAGGGAGGGATATGTTTCTCTGGAAAAGGATGGAAAGAAGCGCAATATACAGTGAAGAGTGGTTACAAGGTGGTAAGAGGAATGAAGTTGTAGGAGAAAGGGGAAGATTAGGGAACGATCTAGAAGTGGAAGGGGCTTTAAAGAATTAAAGTTTTCCTCTGGCTAGCAATGTAAGACAGACTGCATACAAATGCTTTGAGATGTGATTGATAGGGTGCAAGAGGTACATGTGATGGGTTTGGTAGGAGGGAGAATACAATCCATGTCCTTAGGGATTGTATGTACGCAAGAGAAGCTTGGAAAATTTTAAACAGCAAATCTCAGCCCGCATTTTTTACAGAAACACTCCAAAGATGGCTCAGTGTTAATCTTACAGATCAGAGGAAAGTGAGAGGCGTACATTGATTGATCTTATTTGGTACCATCTGTTGGAATCTGTGGAAGCAGCCCAATAATCAAATCTTTAATTCTAAAGAAAGGGACCCAAGGGGTGTTGTAGAAAGAAGTTGCAGACTTGCGATGGATTGTGTTGAGGCAAAAGGGCTAAGCTTGCTAAAGAAACAGCCTAAGGAAAGCAAGAGTGCAAAATGGTGTAGGTCTGAAGATGGATGGGTAAAACTCAACTCGGATGGAGCGTGCCGTGGAGATCCTGGTGAAGCTGGCTGTGGAGGGTTAATTCGAAATAGTGAAGGATGGGGACTTTCTTAAAACAGATTGGAACTTGCTGCGTGTTAGAGGCTAAAACTTGGGGTGCAAGGGAAGGTTTAGAGTTGGTATGGCATCTGGGTCTAAGGAAGGTGGAGGTCGGAGATCCTTGCACGATGGCTCAAAGGGAAGGAAACAGATTCAGAAGGCTATCAGAATGGTTTGAAAAGAAGTTCGTGGAGGTAGAGGAATGAGCAAGTGCAATTCCGATATCAACAAATGAATGTGTGGATCTATTAGCAAAGTTAGGACTTGAACTCAATGAAGGGGAGCAGGTGTGGATGACAATACATCCTGATCTGAAATCAAAAGTACAAGGGTTGTCGGCTGATGTTAGAGAGGGTTTGATCAGGTGTGGGGAAGGCTAGGTTTAATACGGTTTGGATAGATTTTTAAAAAACAGCTTACCAAAAAAATAAGTTTTAGATAATTTTAAAATAAAAGTTCTTGATAAGAATTTAAATTTTTTTTTAAATGAATAATTATTTAAATAGTTATTACTATAATAATTTTTATAATTAATAAATTATAAAAAATATATGGGATAAAAAAAATTACCTACTGACTTCATTCAGCGTCACGTCTTATCACTTTTAGACTTCTGTTCATTTTCTTCCCTCTTCTTCTTTTAGGATAGTCGGTGACGATAACAGTGATTCCAAAAGTGAAGCTACATACGGCTAAAGCATCTATGATAACGATAGCGACCAAAGCTTCCACGATGATGGTGGAAGCCACGCATGATGACCACTTCCATGATACCCACGACAACAGTTACAAAAGTCCTCTCTAGTAGTGATGAATAAAAAATTGACGGACAATGAGAAAGAAGAAAGACAGTGAAGGTGAACTAGCATACGAGAAAGAAGGAAGACAATTAAAGGAAAAGAGGGGAAAGAGTAGAAAAAATATGGGCAAAATAATTTTTAAAAGCTTATAAACTATTTTACTGTTTTATAAACTATTTCTAAAAGCTTATCTAAATTATGGTTTGGTCCATAAACCCTTTTGAATAAATATGTCTGTTTGTTTTAAATTTTTTTAAACTAAAATTTAAGCAAAAAATCCTTTTAAAATTAAGGTTTTGTGCAAATCCAAACATGGCATTTAGTAATATTGGGCTTGGGCCACATATCAACAAACAAAAAAAGATGTTGTATTACCGCCGAAATAGTAAACTCTGTTTAGATAGGAGTTTAGAAAATAGTTTATGAAAAAAAAAATTTTGGACAACTTTTAGAAAATGATTTTATGGGAAAAAGTTATTTTAAATAAATGAGTGTTTGACTAGTTATTACCAGAAATTTTATAATTAAAAAGTTACGAGAAATAATATGATTTTATAAAAAATATGAGAGATGATAGAGGGTGGAGAAGAGAGATGAGAGATAGTGTAAAAAAATATAAGGGTACAATAGTAATTAGATAATCTATAAACTCTTTTACTATTCTAAAAGTTAATTTCAGTAATTTATCCAAAATTTTATTCAAAAATCCTTTTAGACAAATATAAATATTTATTTTAAAATATTTCTAAATTAAAGTTTAGACTAATTTTTTTAAAACTTTAAAATCTTAATTTTATGTTTTTTTAAACAAACACTAAAATAGTAAAAATGGATGTGGTCATTGGCTCACATCATCTTATGCCAACAAATTTATATTAATGCGGCGGTGACTTGAGTACTCGTCTAATATTTTTACACCCGCCATCTTAGCTAATTACGGTGATTAACGCGGGAACATCTAAAAAACTAGGCATGCATGGAGAAATCACAACTTTCCTTTGGAAAAAGAAAAATTACTTTTATTTCTATATAAACAAGGGAGAAAAACTAATGGACATAGAGAAATATAATGGTGTAACAAATTATGCAAGTTGTAGTGTACTGAAATTGATAGGATATTTACAAGTATGATCACGGCGCAGTCGCAGCCTTTCAAAGATTGGAAGGAGAGAGCGAGAGCGAGACCGTATTAACAGCTGTATATAGTTCATGGCAAAGGAAGAACATTCCATTTTGACCATTTTGACCATTTTGACAAGAAAGTATCCTCATGCGCTGAGTTGGAGCCCTCTTTGGTGGGCTTATTATCATTTGTCTTCAATTTTCAAATTCAATTTTAATATTCCTCCTCCAAAGCTCCCACATAATTCCTACCAATCGGAGCCTCCATCTCTGGCTGGTGGCTCCCGCTTTCTCTCCTTGCCGGAATCCAGCTCTCTTGCTCTCTCCTCATCCCACGCACTATTTCTAGGGTTTCACGGAGCTGCTCCACTTTCACAGTCATGTCACGTCAGACTCCCACCTCCGCCTTTCTTAAATCCAAGACCCTCGACAATAAATATGTAAGCGCCACCAATTTGTCTCAAACATCTATGTTTATTTGTTTTTTTGCTTTTCATTCTCCATATCTGCGCTTGGATTCCACCGATCTCAATTGATTTAGTCTCTGTTTGCTTCTTGATTAAATGTGGCTTTAAAAAGCACCGTAAAAATTTTCTGCTGTAGTTCAATAAACTTCGAGGCCTAAATAGTATTGTTTGATGAGTGTTTTAAGCTGCATTCTGATTTTCACTCTGCTTCAGTCTAGGGGCTGCCTCACGTAATCTATGTTTTTGTTTCTGCACTCTAATTCTAGTGTCATTCTGCTGAAAATCTCACACCCCCGGCGTGGCACCCGCGTTCTCTCAGCGGCTCCCCCCATATATTTTATGTATTTATATTTCTCTTCTGCTCTCTTTCTCTTTCGCGGGAAACTGGTAACTAAAACCAAGAGTGAATTTAGTGAATTGATCATGCAAGAACTTTTGAGGGGACGATGCTTCTTTGTCCGAGCCCAGAATGCAGAATCGGCTAGGATTTATGTGCTGTTTGGTACTACAGGTTTGAAATTCTGACGACTATCGTATAAGAATGAAAATCTGATAGTGGAATCATGGCAGTGTGAGCATATGGCGTTATTGTGGAAAGCTGGTAGGCAATTGGCCGGCAGTGATTAGAAATGGAGTTGGTGGCCGGAGAGGGGTAAAAACAGGTGGTTCGAAGTTTTTATGAACTTGGGGGTTAGAATATTGATAGTGTGATTAAGGTGGTCTAGTGGAATAATGAGGTGGCATCTGCAGCGGTGATAATTTTCGTGGCACTAGGTTATGCTATTTGGTTGGTAATATAGATAGTTTTGTCAGTACTCAAAGGTGAAAGAGGATATTGCCTGTTTTGACAGTGGCAGTTCTGAGATGCTTTCTTTAAGGGACATACTGTTAAATATTTTCAGTTGTTTTGACCAGTGCTGAGCCTTTTTGTGTTGGCAAATATTGTTTAAAGTTTTAGTCTCAGTCATGCAAGTAGTATGGAATTGTGCAATGCGATTAGAAGGATCATAGACTGTAAAATTTTCTTTTCATCTTGAAACAAGTGATGCAAGTAGTAAAGTTTTAATTATATGGTCGAATGCAAAGTTAATTGATAAAGATGTATTTTTCTGAAACCAATACAATCTAAGGAAGTCTTGTACATTGGTTCTTCAATCTGAAAATGTTGATGGTTGACATTGCATATTTGTTTTCAATTGACTATTTCAAAAAGAGGAAGGTTTATTTCAATATATCATGTATATGGGTAAATACCTATGTCTTATATCGTTCAATTGGCTGGTTCTTTCTGCTGTGCCTCTTTTTGCCAGTTTAGTTTGCCACAATCAAGGCTTGGCTTATTGCAGTTCTTAATTTTCTTGCAATTGATCTTTGATTTTCATGTGAAAATTGGAGCAGATGCTTGGAGATGAGATAGGGAAGGGAGCATATGGTCGAGTTTACAAAGGTTTGGACCTAGAAAATGGAGACTTTGTTGCAATTAAGCAAGTTTCTTTGGAGAATATTGCTCAGGAGGATCTCAACATCATCATGGTACAGCAAGTGACTTCTGAACATTTCAAATGTTTTTCTCTCCTTTTCTCCCATTGTGTGTGTGTGTATTGGAACTAATAATTAAAAAAAAAGAAAGTTTATAGAATTGTCTGATGGTTGTAACAAAAAGAAGATGTTAGCCATCAGTATTGGGTCTCAGCTCTCAAATAATTGATTCTAATTTCCTGTGTGCTTCTTTTCTTTATTTTTTCATAATTATTGTTTAATTATTAATGTTAGAAAATCTCAAGTATAGCTCCTTCCTTTCCTAAGATTATTCCTTTGTCATCAGGAGTAATACCTGTAATGCTTGAGGTTTTTGAATTCTTTATGTTAAGTTTTCACCGAGGTGTTTCAAATATAAATCTGGCTGGAGTGCAGTTATATGAGTTCCATGCTCCGAGATCAACACCATTTGTTTAAATTCTGAATGTCATATTGTTGCTTTTATGACATTTTGATTTTCACTGATTGGCTGTTCTTTTGCCTTTGGTTACTCTATCATTGGGTGGATGCATTAATGTTTCAGCAAGAGATCGATCTATTAAAGGTATTTTCTTTTTCTTTTTCTTTTTCTGATTCTTATATTTGCTCATCATTATCATTATCCTTATTATTTTTGATTAGATGGTCTTCATTATTTATTATATATTTTATTTGCTTGCTGGCATGTTTTGCTTATAAATGGCAACACTTCATGTCATGTGTGGTTTATGAGATTCTTTGGTTTGTCTGTGTTGGCGGAATATTAGTATTATTATTCTTCAAATATTATTCCTGTTTTTATCTTGTATTTATGGCAGATATTCTGACCATATCATCCTCGATGTCTTGGGATCCCTATTAGCATTATTTGTCATACATATTCTTGCTGATTTACGGGGATTGAGTGGCAGGAATGTTGCCCATCTTCCCCTATATATGTACTTGTTCTTTTCTGGTAATAGACACACAATTCATTCTCAAGATTGTTCAGTCTGGCTGGAGGGGAATGTGTGTCTCTTCAGGGACCTATCTTTGCCTCTAAATATGTCATGGGATAAAATTGTGGCAAATAATGACAGCTGATAAAGCATTGGACTGGCTACCGCATTTTAAATTTTGTGAATGAGAGAATAAAACTGATGTCGACCTCACCTTTCCATATTTGGTGATGCATTCTTGGTGGATAGCATCTATGGAATGCTTATTGTATAATGCCATTTTGGAAATTATTATTGTTTTGCAGAATTTGAACCATAAAAACATTGTAAAATATCTTGGATCCTTAAAGACAAAGACTCATCTTCACATTATTCTTGAGTAAGTTAGCTCAACTCTATTTTCAAAGCTATAACCGTTGCATCTTTTGATGGTCACATTACTAATGGATTTGATATGTTTACAACTGCATAGGTATGTGGAAAATGGTTCACTTGCTAATATTATCAAGCCAAATAAATTTGGACCCTTTCCAGAATCATTGGTTGCTGTTTATATTGCTCAGGTCTGTGCAGATATTATTATTTTCTGCTATTTGTCTAGGATTTAACAATTTAGGGAATATATGATGAATTAATTGTACGACGAGACAGGTACTGGAAGGCTTGGTTTACCTACACGAACAGGGTGTTATCCATCGGGATATCAAGGGTGCAAACATATTGACAACCAAAGAGGTGGAATTACCCTTCCTGCTTTTGTCTTCATGTTTAAATGCTGTCCTTTGGTGATGCTTTTTGTTGCTTCGTGATTTGATCAATATGCTTTATTCCACAATACATATAAAGGATTGATTCAGCAAAAAATCCTTCTTTGAATTTAATTGCCCCATTTAAGATTTCCCTGAGCTATTGGGTTTATAGTTAGGTGTTCTTGGTTACGAAATTCAAACTCTCCATTTTATCGTGATTGCAAAAGTGCATATTGCATATTATTGCATTTCTTTATCCTTTTTTACATTCATTTTGCTTTTCTCTGTGACTTCTGTCATTTTTTCTCTCTGATCCTTTGTAGCCTTGAGACTTAAAATAAGGTTCAGTCAACTATCCAATCTTAACTGCTGGTTCCATTACAGAAAAGCTGCCAAGTGATTCAATTTCTATGAATGACTTAACGTTTTGCTTCATGTCGTTACTTATAACACAAGTCTGTGAAAAATAGAAGTGAAGTTGAGGAAGTTTATTTCTCGTATTTTAGTTAATCCGTTATTGAACATTATGCATAACATGGTTCTTAGCTACCTGCATTTAGTATGCAAGTATTCATGGCGTCAGTGAGCATATCATGGCTATTAGCTATTGGCATATAATTTCGGTACTTGATGTAAATTTGTACTTTGCCACTGTTGGTTTCCTTGTACTTCACCCTTATTCTTGGTACACTTGCATGGTCTACTTTTTGGCTTATCAATATAAATATCAAAGCTAAAACAGAGAGTCACTGTAAATTTACCGTGTATATAGTGATGCCGTTTTCTCCAACTGCATGCATTTCCCTTCAATTTCTACTTCTACCAAAGGCATCAAACTTCTGCTTGCAGGGTCTAGTCAAACTAGCTGATTTTGGTGTTGCAACAAAGTTGACTGAGGCTGATGTTAATACTCATTCAGTTGTGGGAACTCCATATTGGATGGCTCCAGAGGTATTAATTGCATGATGTTCTGTTCTTTCACTGCTTGTTTAGTATGCCTTGTTACTTTGATGCTTTTCAAATTATCTGTAGTAGAGTGCCAGAATTTTAATGGTTTACCCTACACATTTATGCATTTGTTTCTTATATGCTTAATTGATCATTTTGTTCTTATACCTAAAATAGATATATTTTGCCAGTGTTGTTATTTCTTCCATTTGGTATTATTCAAAACTTGGTTTTGGTTTTAGGAGGACCATTAGACTGAGAATTCTTCTTTTCTGGACCCTTCTTCTTATTGTTATTGATTATCTGCTTTGCATAATGCATCTGTTTCTGGTTTTCTAACCAGTCAAAGTAATGAAGTTTCTGGAAACTTTCACTTCTCTAAAAGCCTAAATGAAATTCATTGGTTTTTCAGGTTATAGAAATGTCTGGGGTTTGTGCTGCTTCTGACATTTGGAGTGTTGGCTGTACTGTTATTGAACTTCTTACATGTGTGCCACCATATTATGATCTACAGCCTATGCCAGCTCTCTTTCGTATTGTTCAGGTGTGCCTCCACTAACCTTGCTTTCTTGTATTGATTTGGTCAATAAAATCTTTGATACTTGATCATCTAATTTGTGAAATCGATCATTTGCGCTTTTCTTGTATTCTTGAAATACTCCATTTTTTAATGGAAAAATAATTGATTGATGAAATGAGATAGAAGGACCCAATGGAGGACAAGTAATCCTCCCAGGCAATGAAGAAAACTGAATGAACATTAGATCAAAAGATACTAAAATTGTAATACATGGTTCAAAATATATTCTATGAAGAAATCAAACTTGTTCTTACCCTTCCACTGTTCCCTCAGGATGAGCATCCTCCAATTCCTGATAGCCTGTCTCCTGATATCACTGATTTTCTGCGTCAATGCTTTAAGAAGGTAAGTGTTTTTTATCTTATAGGTTTGTTGGTGTTTCTTTATGTGCGCGCTGCACGGGATTGGTGCTGGTTGCATATTACTTTTCCTGTTTTTTTCCTTCTTTTGTTTCCATATCCCATTGCCAAATCCAAACCCTTCTAGTATTTAGTTGTTAATGTTTGTTTTAGGAATTTCTTGAATATTCCATGTTTAGTGTAAAATGGAAAAAGTGTGAAATTCTTCAAGTGTCAAAATTTGTGAGCAGAGAACTAACAATACAATATGCCTGTTTGCTGTTTCCTATTGGAATTAGGATTTGTTAGTCAAGCTATTTGGTCACGTACTCACGGATAATTTGGGACAGCCCCCCTTTCTTAAATCATATGTGCTTGGAGGGACATAAAAAGTTTCTGTTGAGTGTCAATCAATAAAATGCAGAAAATGGGTTCAAGAATAACTTTAATTACTTTGTGCTGCTAATTTTCAAGCTATTGATATTACTACCATTTTTTGCCTTCGCTTTTTCTTTAATGGCTAAGTTACAATTTAGTACCCTCTGTTTGTTCTGTTTATGCTCAGGTATCTTGTGCTTGGAAAATCTGCATTATAGTACCTTGTGATTTAAAGCGTCAACATCTTAGTACATTGTGGTTTCAACATCTTAAAGTCCATCATCACCTTAGAGAATCAAAGGCTCTTTCTCAATGCAATGTCATCCCTTTCATAAAACATAGAGGGCAATCGACTCTCTTAAATCTTACCACCTTTGCCTTGCTTTCAGCACTCAAATGGCTTTAGTTTCAAACTTTATTGTGTTGAATCAAAGGCTTCATGCCATCGTTACACATTTGATTTCATTGAATCAAATGCCTTTATTTTGTTGACCATAGAAGTTTAGGGCTTCCATTTTCTCAAATCAACAAGAAAGTGTAGTGCATTGATTGGTGATGTTTTGTTGACTTCACAAAGTTTTTGGAAACTAGTTGTGTCAGAAAAGTTTTGGAATTATGTTTCCTGAAGATAATTTTTGGCCATATTGGGCAATTTACCAGTCACTTGCATGTGTCATATGTGATTCATAAGGTATGGAATGAAACACAGGCTTCCAATGTGTAAACGGTTTAAACTACATGGTACCAGAATGCATACTTTCAAACAACTGGGTACTTGGGTACAAAATGCCAAACCACAAGGCACTAAATTGTGACTTACCCTTATTACTGCCAATTGGGTGGTGACAAATGGATTTTTACATAACTTATGCTGGCCTTGTATGTGGCCATATTCTGGCGTGCATGTGTTTGTTTCCTATTTACCAGTTGCATTCACAAACAATTGTATAAAAGTCTTAAAAATTAAAAATTACATTATAAAGATAAATGTATGTAACAAATGAAAGTATAGTTGATTTCTGGTTGTTATCTTAAATTTTATTTTATGTTTTAATTTATTTATAAATATTTCAATATATAAGATGGTTATTATAGAGATATTATAAGATATGTAAAAATCCTGTAATTAGTATATAGGATTAGATATGATATTATTTCATTTATATCTAGGATTCTCTATTGTGTATATATACCCATTCAGAATATCAATAAAGTACAAGTATTTTTCTTCTCTAAAGCAATAGTTATAAAAACTGAACTGGACTGGCTGGTTCAACTGAAAAATGGGTGAAACAGAAAATGAACTAGGATAAAAAGAAAATCAGTCAAAAAAAGTAAAACTGGTGGTTATTTAAATCCATGTTATGTCAAAAATAAACAGTCAAAACCATTTTATATATTCAAGCTTATCAACAGGCAGCCTCTCAGCCCAAGTGTGTCTGTGGCTCTTACCTTCTGCTAACATTTTGCTCTTCTCTAAATAAATGTGGGACATAAACTTACCCAAAAATCTCGACCTTTTGCACAGTTCTCTTATTGACTTCTATGAACGTCATTGGTTTAATCCAACAAGAAGAACCTTAAAACTCTATTTGCAGCTTCATGCCCTCCTTGTAAATCAGTAGAAACATCCTTGAGAAGGCATAATTACTGTTGAGCCTGAATGTGAAGCCCTGAATTGCCATGGAAAGAGAAATGGGAATTTGAGATATAGTACATAGGAGCAATTGAAAGCGGGAGTTGGGCTATGGGTGAGAGGTGGCAGGAGGTAGGTTTAAGAAGAAATGGTAGCCAATAGGAGAAGCTGTGCTGAACTAGAGGTTGGCATGCATGGAATTGTATGGTCCTTCACTTTGTATTGAGTTGCAGGGTGAATTGGAAGCTTAGGCTTTGATATAGGAGAACTTGAAGCTGTTTTATAAATTTATGAAAACCCATCACACTGCAGAGTTGTCTTGGAGGAAGATATATAGCATAGGCAATCATAATGATGTAACATATCACTAATGGTCTAAAACTCACCATTTTATTTAAAAACTAGAGGTTGAGCTTATTGGGAATTGCATTTGAAATTCAAGTTACAATTAGATGTTTTCTTTTCTTTTTTATATAACATATGAATATGAATGTCAATATCAATAATACTATACATATATATAATTAAATTTTTTTAATCTAATTATGTTCAGTTTGACCTCACTTCTGGGATAAGGCTTGTATTGTGTATGATCCGTTTGACCACAATTTAACTATAGTTCAATTGGTGAATTTTGAATCGGTGCCTACTGGTTCAATGTGATGTTCATAACATTGATGTATAGAATTTATAGAAAGCCACACTATTTATAAGTTATGAATAGTGCAACTTATTTCTTAGACTCCATTCGTGGATGGGGGGCTTACATCTAGGTGGTAACTAAATCTTGAATTCATATAAAGCTCTGTTGCTTATTTCAGGATGCTAGACAAAGGCCTGATGCTAAGACACTGTTATCTCACCCATGGATACAAAATTGTAGGCGAGCGCTGCAGTCATCTCTTCGACACAGTGGAACGTTAAGGTAGATAGTTTGAGACCTTATCATGCTATTACTGTAGGATTTCTTTTGGTGCAAGCTACATCTTCTTTATTCCAAGTTTTTAATCCATAAAATCACTTTGGTTGCTAATTTTATCTGTATTTTGAAAGTAATTTATGACTGACATTTTGGTTGTATTGGAATTTAAAGTTTGTCTGGAAAGATGCCTATGCATGGACTTTTTATGTAGACTTTCATGGTCTCAAGCGTCAGACTTTCAGCTCAATGAATCAGTTTTAACAAATTATTATTTCCTCTCTAGATAAGCTTTTTCTATTTTCCCGTTTTAATTTTTATCTTTCATTGCCGAAAATGGTACTTTTCTTAGTTGTGTATTGCTAGTGGGAGATTTGGAGTACACTGTAGCTTGAGATATGTGTCAATTTATTTTTTGGAATTTTTTATAAGGACAAAATCTTCCATTTGCCACGGGCGAGGCTTTATGCCCTTGGCAAATTTGGAACAATCATAGCTACAATTTAGAGGGAAACCTAGAAGGACACTTAAAGAAGTCATTAACCAAGATCTCTTTCTTGATTAATGGCTTATTGGAAGAAATGGTCTCTGAAGAGAATTTTTACTAGAACTGGGATTTTTCTAAGTTTACGTGTTACTGTGTATGCACTTATACATCTTTGAATAATGAGAAAATGTTTTTCACTTCCAGTTCATATAATTGTTGTAGTTTTGTGAGTTGTACAAAAAAGTTAGTAAGTTACCTCATGCAGAAATATAGAGGAAGATGATTCCACAGATGTAGCGGCTTCTGGTGATGATCAGAAGGGTGCTGGTGAAGGTTCATCTGTGGACAAAGTGGTTAGTGCCTTTACCTCAGTGATTGAAGCAGTTTGGTTATATTTGCTTATGTTACTGGTTTCAATTTTGTTGTTCTAGAACCCATTGAAAGAGTTGTCAATTGAGGTTGCTGGTGGCAGCAAACACCATGAGGACGTAGGTTCAGATTCTGATTTTCTGAATGAGAAATCAGAGAAGCAGGATGATTTGTTTTCAGATCAAGTTCTCACTTTGGCCATTCATGAGAAGTTGTCTCTACAAACTGGATCTAGTAAGCCCTGTTCTAATGGAGAAGTTTCTATCACTGAGATGAGTGCAGATCATGACATTCCCAATACTAAAGACCATAATGAAGTCATGTTGCATGGAGAAATTGGATCTCCAGAATCAAGAGGAACAGATAGAAAGCCTGGGGGGAAAGGTAGTTCTGTCACCAGTGGCAGTATATCATTCTGTTTTGGACCGAGAGGTCAGGACAATGGTTCCCTAAAGGTAAAGTGGGTTAGCTTAAGCAGCTAGTTGATTTAAAATCTTGCCAGGAGTCAGCTATAAAGCTTAATAGCCCCCTCCTATTTTTATGTTTCTAGTCTAGTTATGGTAAGAGATATGTTGGTAGCTCTGAATTATTATAGCCACACATTTGTAGGTCTATTGTAGTCTCTAGATTGGAGCTCAAGTCCACTGAAGAGCTTACAACATTCAATATGCCTCAATTATTTGCTATAATTCTGCAAGAAAATGTATTTTGGTTTTGGTTTTTTTATGAATGATAAAATCTCATACTTGCCTGATTTCTGTTTGAAGATGAAGGTGCTTCCCTCTTTGGAAGGGAATGAGCTGAGCAGATTTAGCGATCCTCCTGGAGATGCCTCTTTAGATGATTTATTTCATCCATTAGATAAACACCCTAGAGACTCTGCAGCTGAGGCTTCCACATCTGCTTCCACATCACACATGGCAAATGATAATGCATCGATGAACAATGGTGGAAAAAGTGACCTGGCAAAAGAGCTGAGGGAAACTATTGCTCGGAAGCAGTGGGAGAAGGAGATTGAAAATGGGAAGGAAAATAGTGGTGGGAATCTTTTACGCTTAATGATGGGAGTCATCAAAGATGATGTAATCGATATAGATGGTCTGGTATGATATTCAGTGTAGACTGTCAAGTTCCTTCTTTATAGTTCATTTTTTTTCCATTCCTTTGACTCTTGCACTTACAATATGCTTTCAATCAGGTTTTTGATGAAAAATTGCCTGGAGAAAACCTTTTCCCTTTGCAGGTACTGAGCAAAGTTATGTTTTGAGCCATGTTTTTGTGATAATATCATGTCAATATGTCTTCTGACGATGGTATACCTTTTCAGCATGAAATGCTCTGTTATGCCTAGTCTGTGTCTGCCAATATATTTCTCTTCAGTTAAATTTTGGTTTTGGATATTCTTGAATGTTATCATAAGTTGTTTTTTTGCCGTGAGTATAGTTCGAGTTATTAGTAATATTATTTTTGGGCCTTCTTCCTCCTAACACAGCGTAAGATTTTGAGATGAGATGTTCCTTAACATGATACTAAATCCTTTATGATGGACCAAGTAGAAGATGCCCCACTTTCCATAAAATATGTTAAGCTTCCACACAAGTGTGTTGGACTTGTGCTTCATCCATAGGTCATGCCCATAGGGCTTTAACTTGAGGAGGTATACTGATTGTTGGCAAGCATAAATTGTTCAAATTAGGATATTTATGAAACATCTTTGCTTCAAAATTGGTGACATGGCATTTGTTCATGATTGTAGTGGTTGTCTTGTACTCAACCTCCCTGAGAGTAGTTAAAAAGAAAAAAAAAGAAAAGATAGGAAGTTTATTGATGCCTGATACATGAGAAAGTAGGAAGGGCACTTACGTCAAGCCTCCTTATTGCATAGGATTCCCTTTTCTCAACTAACCAACTACTTATCTCTCAACTGTTTAACTGCTTCTGTTAGAACTGTTCACTCATATAATTTAGAGGTCATATTGTTGATTCTCCTTTAAAATAAACTGACTATCTTGGACCGAATCTTAACAAATTTATCGCATGAATTGTTTTTAACTTTTTTGTGATAATCTCTGATCACAATTGGAGGTTTTACACTTAAAAATATTTGATCAGCTGTCATGTTTTTCGATGTTAAATCTTTCTTCCTTCTCTGTCATGCTTTGTGTATGTTTGGTAAATACATACATAGCAGAAGATAATATGCAATATCACAAGGAGCATGATCATCTGCAAGTTTTAATGATCGGAGAAATCCTTGAGTTTATCATCTTTAACCTTTGACTAGCATCTTATCCAATAAAATTCTGTGAACTTTACCTACAGGATCTCCGATAGTGTTTAACAAAGTGTCTCATGCTTTTAGTCTTCAGTATTTAAGTTTTTTTTTTATTTCAGGTAATTATCTATCTATTTCTGTTCATTTGAGCCTACAATCTTTAACAATTGTCCTGTGAACAATGCTTCAATATCGGCAAAATTTGAAATGGTTCCCCAGTGCTTCATAATTTTTGACTCAGAATTTGGTGTATTTATCATTCTTGTAGGCTGTTGAGTTCAGCAAATTGGTTGGGTCATTGCGACCAGAGGAATCTGAAGATGTAATTGTCACTTCATGTCAGAAACTTATCACTATCTTTCACCAACGTCCAGAGCAGAAGATTGTTTTTGTTACCCAGCATGGTTTCCTTCCACTTACGGACTTGCTAGAAGTTCCTAAAACTCGTGTATGTTTCTCATGTTACCTCATTTGACTTTTATTACTGTATGTATGACACTTGTGTTACTGATGCGCACTGCACAGACATATTAAATGTGACATTGTTGCAGGTCATATGTTCTGTACTCCAGCTTATAAATCAAATCATTAAGGATAATACCGATTTTCAAGAAAATGCTTGTCTTGTTGGATTGGTTAGTGCCATTCATGTTCTTTCATCCCCTCTTTCTCTATGTTTTTGTTTTATGCTCTTGCTTATTAGTTTAAAATCTTTATTAGGGTTCGTTGAATTTTATGCCTTCTTGCCCCCCCTTCAAAGTAATGTGTTGAAATGTTGAAGAATCCTATAATTCTGTGCTATAACTGTAGTTTGATGGATGGAAAATTGCCATTTAAGTGCTGACCAGCAATGTTCCAGTTGGTGACCATTGAATTAAGGGAATAATTTTGTGGAGATTTGAAGTATTGAAAGTAGAGAGAAAAAACCTCAAAATATTATTAATCCTTTGAATGAATGAGAATATAAATAAGCCTTTATATAGGCAAATATATAAGCTAATAAGTTAAACCTAGAATCTATCATAATCTTAACATCTCAGATTTATTCTTCTAAGATATGATAATTTAATATTCAAATCTAATCCTAAATAATATCCAAACTTAATTTTTAGATAATTAATTAAATAACTAACAAAATATAATATTAATTAATAATTAATTCTAAACTAGTGCATCTCCACACTCCCCCTCAAGCTAGATCTACAGCTTGAATACTTGTGCTTCTCAACAAATTTAAATTGTAAAGCCTTAGTTTTTGTCTCTGACATGCTGATACAGAGATAACGTGTAGTGATGCATGGAAGCAAGGCTTAGAACTTACTTGGTCAAGCTTGAGATTGTACTGGACGGTTTAAGTGCAGAAAAATTGTAGATTGTAGTTTTGTTGGGGCTATGTGAGAGCATGAGCAGTTCCCTTGGCACATCATAAGTTTTAAACAGGTTTAATTTTGTTGACTGTTTGATTGTGATAAACCAACTGCGCTGCAATATTTGGGTTTGGTGGGTTCTAAGGTAGCTTCAGTCATGAAATTTGGTGTTGTTTTTAAATAAGGAAATATCTAGTAAGGGAATGAGATCTGAGGAGGTTGGAAATTTTGAGAAAAATATAACCTGAGAAGGAGATATTATAGCATCAAACCTTGGTTTTGATTGTACAGCACTAGAAGATTATTCTTTGAAGCAATAATTCATAAATCTGAACATTTCTTCTTGTAAGAAAGTATTAAATTCATCCAAGTAAACTTCCTAAAGCTTAAAACATTATTTTCCCAGACTTCTTGTAAGTAATCCTTGATGATTCTAAATAGAATCATAATCCCATCAGGGTTTATAATCACTACTGTAAACTAATGAAGTTCTGTTGAAAAATAGATGATGCTGATAGAAACTCATGCTCCGATTAATTCAATTAATAGTGCAAGGTCTTCACATACAACGAATGAATCATGGCAGCAGTATACAAGCAAAATAATGAAATGATAGACGGACAGCAGTGATGATGGGTCAATGTTTTAATTCAATATATCCTGTGATTTCCTTCATGCTGGTTAATGTGTTTCACGTGGGTATCTCCAACAATTACTACTAAATTAGTAAGGAAAAATTATATATTGTGGAATCCCTGTTTTTTCTTCTAAGGTTTATTTAGGATTTATTTCTTTGTAAATAGTCAGATCTGTAGCTATTGTAGTGTTGCAAATCGAGCGATTCTATTATGTGGTTTCTCTTAGATTAGTTTTTTTTTGTTTTTTGTTTTGGAATATCTCCTCCTTGATTCTTCATGGTATCATGGCCGACTCTAGCCTGACTTGCACCTAGAAAAATATACCTCTCAGATTGGAGAGTGCAAGAATGGCATTCGTAAACATTCAAAGCCACCTTGCTGTGTTTCAACATTTCCTATTGGTTGAACCCTGAGTTTTGCTGCCATCCTGGGGGGCATTTTGGAAGTTATCTGGGCTGGGGCCTGGGGCAACATTATCTTGCCTGTTTTTCATCCCCAGTGCTGTTTTGGAAGTCATCTGGTCTGAGGGGGCGTTAGCTTGGCTCTTTAACTGAGGCGGGGCATTCTGATTTTTCATCAGCATAGGCATAGTTTATCATAAGGCTTGTTTGGCCCTGATATCATGAGGAAACGCTAAATAGTTGTGTCTTTGAAGCTGTGATCTATTGATGCTAGCTGCAATACGTATAGGAAGGATTAAACAGTCAGTTGGGGAGTTTTAACCCTTAAGAGATAAGCAGACAAACTTTTGAACTGAAACCAATCTGACAGAAAATACAAAGCTCTATGGATTAAATATTATTCTGTTTTTGTAATGAAACAATCAACATAAAATGAAGTTCCTCTTCCTTCAATAAGCCATACTAACTACTATCAAAAAAGGTGCCCAACAGAACATCGTAATGAGCATGCGTGGTTTCCAACGTAGTTAACAAAAATACTGAAACAGATTTTCCTTGATATCTGGTCTCTCTTGACACTTCTGTATCCTTCACCAGTGCTATCTTCAAATATCTAAATGGCATATCTAAGTTTTATTGCAAAACTCTGGTAGATTCCCATGGTGATGGGCTTTGCTGTACCTGATCGTCCACGAGAAATTCGCATGGAAGCAGCTTTTTTTTCGCAGCAGCTTTGTCAGTCAAGGTATGATTTTTTTGTTATGACAATCTTGATTTCTTAATATATTGAAATTCATGTGCTGTATTGATTGTTGACACTTCGTTGCAGCTCTTTGACATTGCAAATGTTTATAGCTTGTCGTGGAATCCCAGTTTTAGTAGGATTTCTGGAGGCTGATTATGCCAAGTACAGGTTTGATTTTGTTCTGCTTCTAAGGAAATAATTTTTATATAACTTTTGAGCAAATCTGATACATGTGTTTTAATAAATAAATGGAAGGTATTTTGCTTTGGAAATATAAAGAGATTTTGTTAGAGTCTTAGTATTCAAGTAAGTCTTTAATAAATAAATGTGTTTCATTCTTAGTATAAGAAATCAATCCTATCCTTGTGGGTTTTTCAGTCAAATGAATGTACTTGTAATAGATATTTTGGTTTCTCGGAAAATCCGTGTATATTGTTAACTTTTCTGAGATAAAATTACAAATACATGTTTAATTTTCATTATCAACATTCCTAGCTTCCTAAATCGGCATATTTCATCTCAACTTATACTACAATAAGCATTTTGCATACTCTTCTTTTGCAGCATGATAGTACTTTCTAGTTTCCATAGATGGCCATGTCTCGTGTTTGACTGCAAAACCTTTAGCGTTACATGATATCTTAGAACTTTCAACTATTCTTTTGGTAACACATGCACCAATGTCTGAATGAACTTTCTTCACCACTATCTTAGGGAAATGGTACATCTGGCTATTGACGGCATGTGGCAAGTCTTTAAGCTTCAGCGATCAACCCCTAGAAATGACTTTTGTCGAATAGCTGCAAAGAATGGAATACTCCTGAGGCTCATAAACACCCTTTATAGCTTAAATGAGGCAACACGACTAGCTTCTATATCTGTTGGGGTTGGTTTTCCAGTTGATGGTTTGGCTCAACGTTCACGATCTGGTCCCTTGGATTCAAAACATCCTATTAGCATCCATAATGATGCACTGCTGTCTTCAGCAGACCAGTTGGATCTCCCTAAAGTGAGGCATGGGATACTTGATCATCACTTGGAACCTTTACATGCCTCAACCTCACATCCTCAAAGATCAGATGGTAATTACTCTGTAGACGTTGATAGGCTTCAATCTAGCAATGCAGCGGCTGAATTTACATCAGAAAAGAGTACAAATGCAGCATCCAGGGAATCTTCAAAGGAGAGGGACAATGTGGATCGATGGAGAACTGATTCTTCTCGAGCAGATGTTGAACTTAGACAGCAGCGTATTAGTAATTCTGCTAGCAGGGCATCAACAGATAGGGCTTCGAAATTGACAGAACCTGCATCAAATGGATTATCACTGGCAGGAGCTACACAGCAAGAGCAAGTTAGACCTCTTCTTAGCTTGTTAGAGAAAGAGCCTCCATCTAGACAAATTTCTGGTCAGCTTGAATATGTACGCCAGTTGTCAGGATTAGAAAGGCATGAAAGCGTACTCCCTTTACTACATGCCTCTGAGAAGAAGACAAATGGTGAGCTGGACTTTTTGATGGCAGAATTTGCAGGTAATGAGGATCAATTTATGTGCCATATTCTATGCTTCCTATTGATGACATTTTGTTAACAAAATAAACTATAAAAAAATGGAGAGTTTTATTAAAAAATAATTTCTTCAATATTAATAGAATAATCTCGCTTATAAACCTGATTGATTAAGTGTGTAGGTAATATGAAGAATCAATCAGGAGAAATTAGAGGAGCTATATCAGGCACGATATGATTTGGTTATAATAGGGAAGATTATAGGCAATATGATATGATTCCAATGTTTAATGTTTTTAATGTCTTCCTTGATTTCATCCGGATATCATGCTCCCCTGATCATGTATTACAGTGTATATATATGTGTACAGTCATAGAGTAATATGAAGAAGTGAATATACCACTCATTCCAACGTCTCTCTTCCTCCAAGTCTCATTTTCTCCTATATGGTATCAGAGCTTGGTGCGGATTCTGTGATGTCTTCCTCCGCCGAAGTCGACTCCACCATATCAGACGGTGGGCTGCGTCTCCCAGCCAAAGCTGCCGGCGTTGAAGGTTCCTCCATTATCATAGTTCCCGAGCGTCTCACCGGAGAGAATTATTTGGAGTGGGCTCAGTCCATGTACTTGGCACTCGACGGTCGCGACAAGCTCGAGTTCATCCTCGACGAGCCACCTCATGCTGATGACACTGTCTCTTGCCGTCGCTGGAAAACCGAGAACTCCCTAGTAGCATCGTGGCTTCTGAATGCCATGGTCTCAACAGTACGTCGCAGCTTTATGTTCCTTCCGACAGCAAAGGAGATTTGGCGGGCAGTGAAAACAGCCTACGGGAGGCGACCGACGGCCTCATTGGTATTTGATTTGCGCTCAAAACTGTGGACGGTCTGTCAGGGAAATCGTCCCCTGAACACGTATTATCTGGAAAAGACGAATCTATGGCAGGAACTGGATCAACTGAAGCAAAGGACATGGCGGAATGCCGAAGACGCTGCGGCTTATCGACAGGAGTTAGAAGAAGAAAGGCTCTTTGAATTTTTGGTTGGATTGAGCCCCACCTACGATGACATCCGTGGACGGCTCCTTGGGCGAGTGCCCCTCCCGTCGGTACCAGAAGCCTTTGCCCTCCTCCGCGATGAAGAAGCTCGGCGACAGGTCATGCTCTCAGCTCCTATCACTCCTCGGCCCATAACCACAGAAGCCTCCGCCTTGGCTGCTCGAGGACCAGACCAGAGAAGGGACAGACCCATCTGCGAGCATTGCCGGAAAACTGGACACACCAAAGACAAATGCTGGGACCTCCATGGAAAACCAGCGGATTGGAGGCCCAGGCAGCGGAAACCGAAAGGGAACATGGCAGAATTGAATCCAGAAGAGGCCCAATTTACTACAACACAGGCCCAATACGCTGTTGATAAAAACACAGCCCATGGAGCAATTTCTGGTATGCAGCACACGCAGGCCCAATTCACTTCTGGTATACAGGCCCAATTTCCTGCAGGTTCTACACAAGCCCATTTTCCAGCTGGACCAACGCATACTCCAGGCCCAGATCCCCTGTCAATTATTCTAGAACGTTTGACAGCACTTGAAAACCAGTCTCGTAAACAGTCTGTTGCTACTGTGGTACAACGAGGTAATTTCCCTCAGGCCCTTACTAGCGGTCATGGTAAGTATGTAGGCCATCATTGGATAATTGACTCAGGTGCCACCGATCACATGACCAATGATGCTTCACTTTTCTCTGAATATATTCCTGTCACATCATATCTTACTGTTAAGATTGCTGATGCCTCAGATTCTCAGGTTGCTGGTAGTGGTACTATTAATGTTTCTAGTACTCTCACATTGCACAATGTTTTGCATGTTCCAAAATTAAAATGTAACCTATTATCTGTGAGTCAACTGACCAAGGATGAACGATGTCGAGCTAACTTCTTTGCTACCCACTGTGTCTTTCAGGATCTGCTCACGGGGACGACGATTGGTGTTGCTAAGAAGCTAGATGGACTCTATTACCTGGATGACTGTTCCAAACAAGCCTCTCATTTATGTAATAAAGTGTCTCTCCCTAAGACTAGTGAATTGGAGTTATGGCACAAGCGATTGGGACATCCAAATTTTCAATATATGTGTAAGATGTTTCCTTCAATCTGTTCTAATAAAAATCCAAATTTTTCTTGTGAATCTTGTGAACTTGCCAAACATCATCGAGCTCACTTCCCAAGTGTTCCATATCGCCCATCTAAACCTTTTGCCATTATCCATAGTGACCTATGGGGTCCATCCCGTGTCCCTAATCGTACCCAGTCGAAGTGGTTCATGACACTTATTGATGACCATACCCGTGTTAGTTGGGTCTTTCTCTTAAAAGACAAAACCGAAGTATACCAAACTTTTGTTGACTTTTATAATATGGTTCTTACACAATTTAACACAAAAATCCAGACACTTCACACTGACAATGGAACAGAATACTTTAACCATCCTTTATCCCATTTTCTTAAAACACATGGCATTACCCACAAAAGCTCATGTCCTTACAGTCCCCAACAAAATGGCATTGCTGAACGGAAAAATCGGCATATCCTAGAAACTGCTAGAGCACTTCTATTTAGTAGCCATGTCCCCAGCTTCTATTGGACAGATGCTATCCTTATGGCCACATTCCTAATTAACCGCATGCCATGCAAAACCTTGACATTCCAAACTCCACTCCAAGTTCTCCAACATCACTTTCAATTGCCTTACCTAGAAAATACTCTTCCTCTCAGAGTCTTTGGTTGCACTACATTTGTCCATCTACATCACACCTCCAAACTTGATCCTAAAGCTGTCAAATGCATTTTCCTTGGGCCTGCGAGTACCCAAAAAGGTTATAAATGCTTTGATCCCATGGCCAAGCGGCTGTATATCACATGTGATGTTACTTTCCATGAGACCATATCCTTTTACCCCTTAGCTACGGTCCAGGGGGAGCCTTGGAGTGATCCTCAGCCAATCCATACACAACCCCTATGCCTTCATCATGAAAATGATCACATATATACCCAGGCCACACCTGTGCACGAGCCATCTAAGGAAACTGAAGGACAAACTAGTTCAGGGGGAGACACCAACAAATGGGGACAAGTATATACCCGTAGAAGCACGACAGGTAATGATCCTCCAGTGGATGATGCACACCAAGAGTCTACTCCGAGTGCAGGTCCAGAACAAACCCCAGACAAGAATGATGATCTTGAACTCCCAATAGCACTCAGAAAACCACAAAGAACCTGTACCCGGCACCCGATAGAAAGGTTTGTTTCTTACCAGGCCTTATCATCTGAACATCATGCTTTTGTCTCTCACCTTGATCAACTCAGAATACCTGAAAACATACATGAAGCTCTAGCTAGACCTGAGTGGAGACAAGCAGTGATGGAAGAAATGGAGGCATTAGAAAGAAACGACACGTGGGCAGTCGTTGAATTACCTAAAGGAAAGAAAGCAGTTGGTTGCAAATGGGTTTTCACCCCAAAATATCTTGCAGATGGGAGCCTTGACAAGTATAAAGCGCGGTTAGTAGCTAAGGGTTTTACCCAAGTTTACGGTATGGATTACACCGAAACATTTGCACCTGTAGCAAAGTTGAATACTATCAGAATTCTACTGTCGCTTGCTGCAAATCTAGACTGGCCACTACATCAGATGGACGTCAAAAATGCCTTTTTGAATGGGGAATTGAAAGAAGAAGTGTACATGAAGATGCCTCCAGGATTTCCTGGAAAAAGGAAAGACCAGGTATGCAAGCTGAAGAAATCTCTGTATGGATTAAAACAATCACCTCGGGCATGGTTTGAGAGATTTACCAGAGTGTTAAAGAAACAGGGGTATACACAGGGACAAAGCGATCACACTCTATTCTTTCGACGTACAAATGGAAGGCTTGCTGTATTAGCAGTGTATGTAGATGACATCATTCTCACGGGTGACAATTCAACGGAAATTGATCGAGTTAAAAAGGCTCTTAACCAGGAATTCCAAGTGAAAGATCTGGGCAAGATGAAATACTTCTTGGGCATGGAAGTGGCCCGATCTGAGAAAGGAATCAGTATCTCACAGAAAAAGTACATATTGGATCTCCTGACAGAAACTGGGATGCTAGGTTGCAGACCGAGTGATACTCCTATTCGAGTTGACAAAATTCGAGAAGATGAAGACTTGGGAAAGGAGGTAGATATGGGAAGATATCAACGTATGGTGGGTAAGCTAATTTACCTATCACACACAAGGCCAGATATTGCTTATGCTGTCAGTATGGTGAGTCAACACTCTCATAACCCGAAACAGAAGCACCTGAATGAAGTCTATAGAATCCTCAGATATTTGAAAGGCTCCCCTGGCCTAGGTCTCCTATTCAAAAAATCTAATCAGAGAAATGTGGAAATACTTACTGATGCTGATTGGGCAGGAGATCAAGACGATAGACGATCCACCTCGGGCTATGTTACTTACGTATGGGGAAACCTAGTCACATGGCGCAGTAAAAAACAAAGTGTGGTCGCGCGAAGCAGTGCTGAAGCCGAATTCAGAGCTATAGCTCTAGGAATATGTGAGAGTCTATGGGTGAAACGAGTTTTAGAAGAATTGGGCGTACTTCTATACTTACCTGTCACCCTTTCCTCAGACAATATGGCAGCTATCAATATGTCTCACAATCCAGTCCAGCATGATAGAACAAAGCATGTGGAGATAGACCGACACTTCATACGAGAAAAAATTGACGCTCAGCTGATAAAATTGAAGTACGTTCCCTCCAATGAACAAACCGCAGATATGCTTACAAAGGGATTACCTCGAGACAAATTCCACTATCTGATTGGCAAGTTGGACATGATCAATATCTATGCTCCAACTTGAGGGGGAGTGTAGGTAATATGAAGAATCAATCAGGAGAAATTAGAGGAGCTATATCAGGCACGATATGATTTGGTTATAATAGGGAAGATTATAGGCAATATGATATGATTCCAATGTTTAATGTTTTTAATGTCTTCCTTGATTTCATCCGGATATCATGCTCCCCTGATCATGTATTACAGTGTATATATATGTGTACAGTCATAGAGTAATATGAAGAAGTGAATATACCACTCATTCCAACGTCCATAGAGTAATATGAAGAAGTGAATATACCACTCATTCCAACGTCTCTCTTCCTCCAAGTCTCATTTTCTCCTATAAAGTGCCGTAATATGTCTCTGTTAGATGCAAGGACAGAAGTTTCTAATGAGGATTTTTGTACTCTTCTTTTTTCTAAAGTCCCAAACATTGGACTACCGAAAGTTGTTATCATTCCTTTTCTTTAGAAACCCCAAAACCAATTATTGAAATCTTCTTCAATCTTGCTGGAACCCGTTTGTCTTTATGAAATACATTGTCTAAATAGTCATAATTGCTGAAATCTAAACATTGAGCTAAAATATTGCTTAATCACTTTTACTTCTGAATATTATACTTGGATGAAGAGTAATTATTTATTAGAGCCTGTGTACATTGAATGTTTATCCATAGAAGCAAATTATAATATTTTACTTCATCAGGATCTAACTTCTGGAAAAAGTCTCTCTAGTTGTGAGGGTAAGGTTGCGGATATCTGTCCCTCCCCATACCCCACATGGTGGGAGCCTTGTGCACAGGGCTGCCATAAATAGAAAATTAGGATTTAAGTTAACCTAATTATAATTATTCACTTATTAGGCTTCTAATTAACCTTGAAACTTAAAAAACTTGTCATTAAATTATCTCATAGCCAGCAAAAATGTAACATGATTCTTAACAACACATCAAGCCTTTATGTAATTTCATATAACAATAACAAATCTTATCCCACTAGGTAGAGTTAGCTACATAGATCACACGATGCCATTGTACTCTATCAATAACCAAATCTTTGGATAAATTGTTAACTAAGAGATTCCGCTCAATAACTTCATTAAGTGTTACTTCTATGGTAATGCAGATGTTTCCCAACGTGGAAGAGAAAATGGAAATCTTGACACTGGTGCTAGAGTGTCTTATAAAGCTGCTTCAAAAAAACCAGGGGCTTTGGGGTCTAATGATGGTGCTGCTTCCACATCTGGGATTGTATCTCAGACAGCTTCAGGTGTGCTGTCTGGTTCAGGCGTCTTAAATGCCAGACCAGGCAGTGCAACTTCATCTGGGCTCCTTTCCCACATGGTTTCATCATTGAATGCCGATGTTGCCAGGGAGTACCTTGAAAAAGTAGCAGATCTTCTGCTTGAGTTTGCTCAAGCTGACACAACAGTGAAGTCTTATATGTGTAGCCAAAGCTTGCTCAGTCGTCTTTTCCAGATGTTTAATAGGGTGGAGCCTCAAATTCTGTTAAAGGTGGGGTGCAAAATTTTTCTTTTTATGTTCTCCCTTGTTTACTACATTTATAACTTCTGACAATTTTAGGTCACTTCCATGTTCCTAGATACTGAAGTGCATTAATCATCTGTCAACTGATCCAAACTGCTTGGAGAATCTCCAACGTGCTGAAGCAATAAAATACTTGATACCAAACCTGCAACTCAACGAAGGGCCTCTAATATCACAAATACATCATGAGGTCAGTCTTGCTGACTAATTGACTATTATTATTATCTGTGAATTACCACGAACATGTATGATTGACAGGTTGCCCATCATCTGTGTTCACGTATGGTATTTCTTCTATTCTTTTTAAGTCTTGATATATAAAAATGAATTAGCTATAGTCGTGTATTGAAGGAAAATGCCAGTGCACACTGGAAGATAGAAGTATAAGTCTCGCATGTCTTGTAATTTAGACTTGCTTATTTTAGTGTAATAATTGTTTGTTCCTTTCTTTTTTCTTTTTACCTTTGTTGCCTTCTCTCTTGGGAGGTTTCTTATCCCCCTTTCATGTAATTCTGATTTTCTCTCTGATAAAGTCTTTTGTATTTTAAGAAGAAAAAAAGAAAATTGTGGTCGTGTGCTCCTCTCTGTATCACAAAAATATCTGGCATACAAGACACATCACTAATAAGTAATAACTTTACTTTTTTGACGGAGAGTTGACTATAATTTTATTTTTGTTTTCCCCCTTTAGGTCTTGAATGCACTGTTCAATTTATGCAAGATAAACAAGAGGAGACAAGAACAGGCTGCTGAAAATGGGATTATTCCCCATTTGATGCAATTCATCACTTCGAATTCTCCCTTGAAACAACATGCATTGCCTCTATTGTGTGACATGGCCCATGCATCTCGAAATTCAAGGGAGCAGTTGAGGGCCCATGGTGGTTTGGATGTCTATTTGAACCTTCTTGAGGATGAGATTTGGTCAGTGACGGCATTAGATTCTATTGCTGTTTGCTTGGCTCATGATAATGACAATAGGAAGGTTGAACAAGCATTACTGAAAAAGGATGCAGTACAGAGGCTGGTCAAGTTCTTCCAGACTTGTCCAGAGCAGTATTTTGTGCACATATTGGATCCATTCTTGAAAATTATCACGTATGTACAGAATTTTAGATCCTTTCTGTTTAATCTTCCCATGATTTGATTGTCCTTAAAATGTTCACTTTGTGAAATGTTAATCGTGCACGGACAGTTTATAAAGAAAGAGCAGCTTTTCACTAACCCAAAAAAGAAAGAGAATTAAGTGCTGCATCAAGGTCCCTACCTCTATTGAAGTTGGATGAGTCCAGGAGAAGATGAACTAGTATTAATTATTTAATAGACAACAGCCCCCAAAAAAAAAAGACACGAAGAATGAAGAAGCTAGGGTTTTTTTAAGTTGGGTTTTTGGATTATACCAGGTATCTGATTCTAGATAGTAGAACAAAATTAATAAAGGGAAGGGAAACAATCTCACTTACGCGTTTAATTGAGGGTCTCTTACTAAGACGTTAATCTCTGTGGAACTTAATATTGGAAATGCATTTACATATGCCAATAGAACAAAGCTTCAGAGCTTAGTGAATTTTGCACATTTCATTTCTGTTTATTTTATGTAATGAATGAAATATTTGGTTCTTGCTGACTTTAAATCAACTAAAAATACAATTTTCATTCTTTACATGCCATCAAATTATTGCAGAAAATCTGTACGGATCAATACCACATTAGCTGTTAATGGATTAACGCCCTTACTGATTGCAAGGCTTGATCATCGAGATGCTATAGCTCGTCTTAATTTACTCAAGCTGATTAAGGTACAAATTATCCTATTGTTTTACCTGGAATGGATATATATGATTCTTGTCATACATACTAAAAGTTGTAGTAGATGCAGGCTTACTGATAGACAGTGGAACATGATCTTACGTTTGAAATTACAAAAATTCCACATAGATGTAGCTTCACAATCACATGATTCAGTTTTTATCTAGATTTCTTTTGCTGGCAACCAAACTTGATGTTTCTGTCAAGTCTCAATTTAGTTGACAAGCTTTTACTGGACAATTACTTATACACCATTTATATATCTAATAAATGTAAAGGAAGCCGCACTGTTTATAAGTCATGAACATTGCGTCTTGCTATATAGGTTTCTGTGCACAGTAAACCACAGTCTCCATTCTTGAAAGAAATGTATCAATGTTTTAAGATGAGCAAAGTTACTACTTCGGTCCTAAATATAAGATCTATTTAACTAATTTGATTGGATTAAAGAAGTTAGTTAAGTTAGTTATTATATCATATTTTTCCTAAAGCACCCTAATCATCTTTATTAACTCCCTTATTCTCTTATTTGATTATTGTTGAGAGAATATCAATAGGGGTAATTTAGGAAAGAGTTCGTAAATTTAGGAAATAGGTCTTATATTTAGGACCAAGATCAATTCCCTAATTAGGTCTTATATTTAGGACTGGAGGAGTATTATATATTTTTTTTCTTTAATACGTTCTTTTACCAAATAATATTCAAATACAGATTTTTCATTGGTTGTGCTTTCTATATAAATGATTTTGTAGAAAAATTTGTCTGGACGGTTTGATAATGGTGTATAAGAATGAATGATTCTTCTCCTACAGGTTGAATATAATACAAACCTTTGTAATTTCAAATGGATGCTATTTATCTTTTTATACAATATCTGTTATATAGTACTATTACAATGCCTAGTTTTAGCTCTCTGCTCCACTTTACATTGTTTAACTTTCTTAATAGCTGAGCTAAATTAGTGTTACAATGCATTTCAGAGTGTGTACAAAGCTTTCGAAACAAATTTAGTCCATCAAAATCATCTTGACTAGATGTTTTGGCATTTGTGAAACCAAGCTTCAAGTTGACTCATACAATGGTGCAGTAAATTTGAGAAAGAATTAAATCATTAGATTTTTTCCTTTGGTGTTACAACTTGGTATCTGGTACTCTGTATTCAAGTATTGTTGAATCTGGATAGGTAGTACCAGAGTAGAATCTGGATTGAAAATACCAGATATCAGGTTTTTGCATGAGTCAACTCAATTGAGTCAGTCTGATCCTTATTTTCTCATATATCTTTCCAATATGATATTTTCAAATGTGCATTTCCTATGATCTATTTGAATGTTTTGTCTGGAATCGGCACATTTGGATTGATAAATAATTGAAGGGTGGTTTAAAAGAAAGTATTTTATGGTGTCCATGCAAAGTCTCTGTTTGAAATGTTGTACCCAGCAGAGTCTCTAATTAAATTGGTGTGGCAGGCTGTTTATGAGCACCACCCCCAGCCCAAGAAGCTGATCGTGGAGAATGATTTGCCTCAGAAGCTACAGAGCTTAATAGAGGAAAGAAGAGGTGGACAAAGCTCGGGAGGCCAAGTGTTGGTCAAACAGATGGCTACTTCTCTACTTAAAGCTCTACACATAAACACCGTTTTGTAAATTTGTGTCGTTGAAATGTATTTTTTTTTTTACTGCTCTCCCCCTTCCATTTCCTCTCCACCTCTCGTCTTAATCATTTGAGTAAATTTGGATGATTCAGTTTAATATTTTATAAAATTGTATTTAAAATATCAAATGATAAAAAAGCAAAGTTCTCCACGGTGATTTAATATTTTAAGAACTTAAGCATTTAAATCTAGTCAAGTGGTTGAGATAAAAGGGGAAGGAATATGGAATTAGAGAGGATCTTTCATGGTCAGTGTTGTAACTTGCATATAAAATTTCCTCTGGACCCCTCCGCCCTCCAAAAAATTTGGTTCGGAAGAGGTTTATTTTTGTTGTTTGCAGTCAAAGGTTAAACCGTCGTCTGATTTCCTGGCTTCGGTGACGTTTTGGCATCGAATTATAGGGTCCAAGTGTGCTATCGTCAGCACCAGATGTTCAGTCCTTTGGATATACGTTTCCTATTTCCTTATGGACTTGGATCTGGTCGACCATTTTCATGCAACTTTGGATGTTAACATGAATCTTACAATAATAAAAATTAGCTTTCAACGTATTTATAAGTCGCTTATCTTTCATGTTAAGCTTCTTCTTTACCTTAGTTATCAGAAGCGGTATTATTGCTAGTGGGCAACACGAGAAATCTAATTTAGCTTAATTTGGAGTGAAAAAGCTAATATAGTTTATTGATAGTGGCAAAAGGCTGTAATACAATGATCAAAGACAAACATCTGCTTTAACACAGGACAATATTGATCATCACTAGTACTTCCCATTAATAACAGCGCAGCCACCCAGGCTCCAGTGATCTTATGTATTATCTTCAAAGCCATCTTGTGCGACAAAACAGCCATCATTTGTCATAGCCATAATGAATTCACAGGAAAAATTCCACAAATACATTAACTGCGGGCAATCTTTTCTTCAAGTTATTACGTCACCATGTCCAAAAGATAAGGAAGCACTTCAGTCATCTTTTTATAATCGGCGGTTTTGGCCATAGCTTCAACCAGTTGATGGGAGAAAAACCCTTGTGAGCTCTTTCTCAGTGACCTGTTTCCTACAGGTAGGGTATTGCAGCCTTAATGCGACTCTTGCAAAAAAATATGACCACACCTTGTTGACATTTCTTCTACCAAAGGACCCATACATATTGGGCAGTTGAAAACAGGCTCTTTGGGAGGTTCAGGAGACTCCCTAACATCATCTTTCTGCAAAATGAGTATTCAATTCAGAACTTTGAACTCCAGTACACTTCCAGAGTCAGCTATCAATAATTTCTTTATTTGCTTGAGCCAGTGGCAAGATTCCAAAGACTAAGAGGAATTTACATTTCATTCCATTGGGTTAAAATACAGATCCCCTGATGCTAGTGCAGCATGACGCCAATGATAAAGATGTTTTTTCAAGCAGCATGCTTGAAGAGATGATGAAAATTCTGTGTGAGAAAAAGGGGGGTGGGTGGTGGTCAACATAAATTTTAAAAGGATGAAGAAATTCCAGTGATGTAATCTTTTAACAACTAAACAGTGATATGAATAGCACTGTTGATAGTTAATACCACCTTACTGCGATCTAACGATCTCAAACTGCATTGTTTGCATTAGTTCCACTTGATAACTTTCACTTTCAAATAACCAGCCAAAGGATATTATATACATAAATGATTCATTTTAAAAAAAAAGGTACAATTTGGTCCCACCACAAGCAAATAACCGGACATAGGTCACAGCAATGACAATTAAAACTCCGATGTGGCAATTTCAACAATAAATAACTGAATGCCGAAAAATAAAAAAGATACAGGTAATGCAAATTCTAACAGACTAATCAAACAAAGTCACATAATCAAATATTATATATCAGACAGCTAGCTTTTGCAGATCAAAGAAACAAGAAGCATAACGCACAAAGCAATGTAACATGTAGCAAGAGAATTTATTACCATAGAGCCACTACTTCCTTCCAAGTTTATATAAAGATTATAGTTAATAAATGTCTGGCTTCGAGAATCTCTTCTGTGTTTGTTGTGATTATTATTAGTTACCCTAGTCCGATCTTCTGCAATAATCATTAATTAGATGTAGATGCTAGCAACTATCAACAAGGATAAAAGGCACAGCTAACTTTGCATCAGACAAGTGAAAAAAATAAAATAAAGCGCCTGTAATTAGAAAAGTTGAGCAACATGGGGAAATCTTTTTTAACAGTTGACCCATTTTGATAGCTAAGCAAGGAGCAGACCAGATTTGATTAAGGGGGAGAACTCTGAATGAACATTATAATTAGATTCTTCATAGACTCACAATAAAAGTGTTAGTTCTAAAAAAATTCTAAAGAGAGTGGTCCTGCAATGAAAACAAGAAGAAAAGGAACTAAATCCACATCAAGTATAGCCCTTCTGCGATTTCATAGCAAAGAAAGAAACTAAATATTTCGTGATGGTTCTAAACTAGGCAACAAGATGGCAAAAAGGGATAATGGTACCTAAATCCACATCAACTATAGCCCTGCAGCGATTTCTCCTTGAATTGTTTTTAGCCTTAAGACCAAAGAGAAATGAACAGATAAAATAAGTTCCCATCGGTCATTTTTAATTAAGACTGAAAGTATAAAAGCAATGAAGTGCATGAAAGGAGTCAGGCATACCTCAGCAAAAGCCCGGGGAGTAGATTCAACAACATCATCATCGATGGCCTCAACATCAATCATTGCAGGTTGTACAACCTGCGGTTGAAGACTAGCTTGAACTACTTGGGGCCCCAGCTGACTTGAAGGCCCCTTCAGCTCCCGATTTTCACCAGGCGGGCCCCAGTTAAGGTCCAAGTCCAGAGTTGTCTTCCTCCACCGGTAACTTCTGACAGCAGCACCCCTGAGTGCCCGCGTACTCATTATATACCAGATTTCCTTATCCAAGTTCAAACCTAAAAAAAAAAAAACAAAGGCATAAGACAATAATAATACTGCACACATTGGTGAGTTGATAATGGTTAGTCAGTCAACACTTCTGAAAAGGGAAAATTTTTCTAAACAGAAGATTAGTATAAAACGAAAAAAGCAAGAATTTCAAGCAGATAATAAAAGCAAACAATGGAATCCATTTAAAATGTGTACAGAAGCACACAGTAATTCAGTTAAACTGACTGCCACTCTTCTTACTGGTTTTTCATTCCCTGTACCAACAAAGCCAACAGTTCTACACGAACAAACATTTTAATCACCATGGATTATAGAAATTTTTACCTTAGTAAAAACTAAAAAGCTTGTGTGGGCTCAGACCTATCCTCAAGTTGAGATTGCAACTTTAAAAGTTACATTGACAATTTCAAAGCAAATTGGACCATCATTCTTAGTCTGCCTCCATTCTTACATTCAAATTTTAACTAGCCTCCAAGCATCTGCTATTGATTAATTTGTCCCAATAACTGAAAGAGTCCCAGCATTTTCTTATGATAACCATTAACTGCTTCGAAATCATAATATTAGGCAAGCCCAGGAGTTTATATTGAAACTAAGTTCAATTTCATGGGAGCTGGTCAATTTAGTTATAAGCTACCCAGAGAATTTTAGAACCCAAAAAAGGCAAAAAATCAACTTTGAATTGCGACTTACATAACCAAATAAAAGATTCTCAACATCTACAGAATCTACCAAAAAGGTACCGATCAGAGAAATCCTTGGGCGCAGAGCCCACAAACAGGCACACAGCAGAATCTAGATACGTGAGACGATGGAGAAATTGAGCCCAAAAGGATAGGGAGACGAGTGTAGAGTCTGACAGCCCAGGAAGATAGAGGATAGGCAGGAATGAGATCTTTGTTTACGGCTCGGAGCAGGGAAGGCTAAGGAAGAGGGTGAATAGAAGAGAATGAGAAGACTGCTGTGGACTCCGCACTTCTGCGACACGCGTAACGAGACAGGTGTCCGCGAGGGGAAGCCTGTGAGATTCAGATGCCTCAAGCGCCTGCGCCACTATTATTTTCGAACTTTTGATTTTTCCCACACGCAAAGTTATTATTCAACTGTAGCCTTAGAAAAAAAATAATAAAAGACTATATAAATTTAAAAAAAATAAAAAATTTGAATTTTAAAAATAACAATTTGGACATAAGTCCTAATCTGTCCTTAGGCAAACGACGAAATTATCCTTTAGTTATTTATGATTCTAATAATAGGATTTACAATTTGAGCAATAATTTTAACCACTTTAGACAAGACATTTATTACTTCATGTAACAATTGAGTTGTAAGTAATTGCTTTGATTATTTACTACTTCTGCAACGGAATTTATCACTTGAGCAATTATTTTTATCAACATCAGACCCTCCTCCTCATTGTTTATATCATTCCTCACTATTCATCAGCCATCAAACATTACGCATCGGATCATTTATCTTGCTACCATCTTGCTCACCCCCGCCCTTTTCCGGTCATCTTCTTTGGTGACCTTAGTGCTTTGCTTCCCTCCTTCTCTCTCTTCGCACAGTCTCTCTCTCTCTATTTTGAAGATGAGGAAGAAGATCTACAATAACGACAACAAAAACTCTGACGTGCATGTCGAAGGTGAGGGAGAGCAATATGGTGGCGAGAGGAGGGAGAGGGATGAGCAGTGAGAGGAGCAAGATGAACAGTGTATAAGAAGATGAACAGTGAGGAGGAAGGTCTGATGGTGGTCAAAATTATTGCTCAAATGGTAAATCCTATTGCAGGAGTAATAAATGACCAAAACAATTACTTGTAACTCAATTGTTACTAATAGTAGTAAATATCTTAGTAAAAGTGGTTAAAATCATTGCTCAAGTCATAAATACAATTGCAGGAATAGTAAATGATCAAAATAATTACTTGCAATTCAGTTGTTATTGAGAGTAGTAAATGTCTTAGCGAAAGTTGTCAAAATCATTACTCAAGTAGTAAATCCCATTATAAGAGTAGTAAATGACCAAATCAATTACTTGTAACTCAATTGTTATATGTAGTAGTAAATGTCTAAGCGGAAGTAGTCAAAATTATTGTTCAAGTCATAAATTATATTGCAGGAGTAGTAAATGATCAAAGGGCAATTTTGTCCTTTGCCTCCAAATTTTCTCATTTTTAAAATCCAGATGCTCTTTTTGTCATTTTGAAATTCATATTATCTTCTCTTTTTTTTCCAAAAAAAAAAAATCAATTAGAGTCGATCCTATTTGAAACACTACATGTACTAAACATAGACGTGTTACAAGAGAGATTCAAATTTTGGTTTGACACATCATGATGGACTAGTCCCTCCAACTATGCTCAATTTCAAGAAACTTTTGATTTTCTTTTCAACTATTTATGAATATAAATAAACAGGGCTACCTCTGATAATGTTATCAGCTTCCCTTCCCTCCTCCCTTTTTACTATACAATTTAAGCAACTTTAATTCCAATCGTAGTGCTTGAGGAGACATCATAATTTTTAGGTGCTTAAATTTATGTTTGAGGATAATTAACGGCTTGCCCTGCTCAACATTAGTATCGCCTAGGAGAAAAGGAGACTTCACCTTACTCTTATATTGTAAGTAAGTCCAACCCCTTTTAAAAAATTTTGTACTTGACAACAAATTTAAACAACCTTGGTGGCAAAAATGACTTATAAATAGTGAACATTAAAGCGTACAAGACTACAAAGATATATAGATTTATCAAAGATGAATATTTCACTCAAATCACTTGCCAAGTTCATTTTAATATAAATTTATTGATACTGCATGATCATGGATGAAAGATTTAGCATGCCCTCCAATGATTACAAATAAGGAAGAGCTCGGGTGAGAAGAGTTGAAAAGCGTTATGGTAAAAACGGTATCATCATCATATCCTAGGTAAATGTACACTCATTACTTCGAGCTATCTTATTTATAGAGATATAATTAAGATCTTAAAATATTTAAAAGTATAATAGCACTCTAAAATATTTTTTAATTGCAATTGCCACCCCCACTTACGAATTGAAACTTTCGGTTAACCCCATCACATAATCTCTGTCCTCCATTGGTTCTCTCATTTTTCGATGCATCCCTCTCTCTCCTTATTCTCCACCCAATCCGTCCACTCCTTCACTTTTCCTCTCACTCTCCTTCCTTCCTCATCCTTCTTCCATTAATGAACACAAAAGCTGAAGCTTTATCAGTGTAAACTCATATGAAAACAATAAATATTGTCTCAGAAAAAGAACTAAATTTTCTTCACCCCTTTCTAAATTTTATTCATTCTATCCCTACTTCCTCATCTCACTCTACGATTCTCATTGCATCTTGATTTCCCAAATTTCCTTTCTTCTTCAATCTCTATCATCACAGGATCTCAACATCCATCTTCGTTATTTTCAAAGCAGAAAAAATGAATGCCCCGTGTTTAAGTAATGGAATGAAAAGGGAGAACTCTCCTTGCACTGCTTTGATAAACCATGCTACTCTAAATATTCCCAATAGTTAATGGAAGGATGAGGAAGGAAGGAGAGTGAGAGGAAAAGTGAAGGAGAGGACGGAGTTGGTGATGAATAAGGAGAGAGAGAATGATGCACCGAGGAATGAGACCACTGATGGAGGAGAGAGATTATGGGTTAAGGTTAGACAGAAGTTTCAAGTGCCAATTGTACCCAAAAAATATTTTAAAATACTAATTATACCCTTAAATATTTTAAAATACTAATTATACTATTAGATACACCTTTACCCTATTCATAAATAAAACCCACATAGCAATGTAAATAAAATAAGACACCATCCCTGGAGTTAAAGTTCTAACAGTGTCATCAAACATTTGATTATGCGGTAGATCGAACATCCACTGAAGTTTGAGTATAAAGCTGGCCAGCTAAATACAAACACAGAAAAAGAATGACCAAGAACTCATTTATGGGGAAAAATAATATAATTCATGATCCAATTCCATATTTTATAGATACGTACAATTTACATGCCATCTAAACCAGCTTTGCCTTCTCTTTACAGCAAGTCAAGACGTCAACAATGCTAGCGTGGGCATCCGCACAAATCACCTCTTCTGATACACTATAGTTACATGCTTGTTAACAGAAATCGGACAAATAAACCAATTATATATACTATCAGGTAACACGACTACAAAGTCTTGTTTTCTTGCTGTGGAGAAAAATGAAGACGGAACACAGTAGACGAGGTGAAAGATATTTTAAGAGCTGCTATTTTGAACTGGCTGTGACCGGTCCTCCATCGCTGGTGAGTTCAATAGCTTCCTAAGAGAACGGTATTGCAAGCGCACATTCTCCCCAGTTCCAATAATCTTAAGCAAGTACCTACATGAATGACACTTTATGTCAACATACCTTTCTAATAGGGCATACACCGCAACATTCAAAAGCATGTTTGAAAGAATAATGATAAATTTCCCAGATTTAACATGTAGAATGCACTTTTTTTTGACCTCAATAGAATGCACTTGTTGAAAAGTCATTATAAATCATCTACCCCCGCTTAGCGACAGAGATGTTTGTGGGCCAAGCCTGTCTGAGTAAATATTTGGCACAACCTTATGAAGGCAATCAGTACGACTAAAGATGACAATAGCAGTAATAGACGAACATTAAGTTTATCTGAGTTCCACCTTCACTCTAGATCTCTCCAGATCTCCTCCCAATCCCACGTACCATAGTCTTGGAAGCTTGGAAAGTGCTGTATTTGCTTTGACAAGAATCTTAAGAACTTCAATCATCCCAGAGGAAATCAAGTAAATTCAATTAATCTGAAAGTTCTGAACCATCAATGTGCTTCTTTTAAATGATTTTTTCATTCTCCCACTCTGCTGTGCCCTCATTCACATCCCCACCCAAAATACACACGCACACAAACAAATAAACAAAGAAAGTATCTTTATCTTGGGATACCAAACCATGAAAGGTTCTTTTGACTGATTTTCACCCTCTGCTTTTACACTGACTTCCGCAAGTGGCATAACCATATTTCCATCTCATTAATTGAATATATCATAATGGAAGTTACCCAAGCACAAGAAATGCTGCCAATTTATGTGCATGAAAATTGTCTCCCGATAATTCATTTTTAACGAAAAAAGGTGACTCACCAGCCATTAAGACACTGAGATGTAATGACAGCTTCTTTGCCAACGAATTTTTCTGGCGTTCTCCTATTACCCTGCAGAAGGTGGAAATTTATCCACAATGTCTCAGATCAACTAACACAGTGGATAGCCCAAAATTGCCATCATATAAAAATAAATAAATAGACACCTCACCTTAATTATCACCTTCTCCTTTACAGAAAAAGGATACTGCACTCCCTGGTGTGGTCCATCATCACCAGTAACATCACCATTTTCCTGAACAATCAAGGTAAACATGCATTTCAGGAAAAGTAAACGTGCGTGAGTTTCTCGGCTGGAAAAATCTATAAATTATTGAGAATTGGATTTTCCAGAAGACATGCCAAATTGTCAATGAATGCTCATACTACATGCAGTACCACCACTCAAATACCATGCAAGCAAGTGAAAATAAAAGTAGCAGTTTTAAAAAAGATTTCAGAAGTCCATGGCAATTCTAGGGAGACTGTATCCAGCAGAAAGCTTACTTTTTAAAATGCTTATACTCGTCAAAAGAAAATCCACCATCTTGCTTCCATAGAAGCAATATTTAACTTGAAGAGAAAATGAGATTTGTTACATATTCCATCATAGACAATATGACAAGATTCATTTGATATACCCTATTTGGTGATATAACAATAGTTGCAAGCTACTTATGTGATATACCCTGTTTGTTCTTCTCACTGAATCCATTTGATCACCCATTTCTTTCCTTCGCTTTCGGAGAACAGCATTATGAAATAACCTTCTATCATCCTCATGCTTGACTGCTGTGGCTGCTGCTCTTAGAGCTGTGGAAGAAATCAGTCTATCTCAAGAATAATTTAAAATTAACGAAAACAAAGTTACATGACAACAAGAAAGAAATTGCATCAGAAAAGATGTAGCATGATCAAGCAGACTAAGGAATCTATAGCATTGTGTGATTGTAAAAACGAAGGATAACGATGATAAGGAAATAAGTAAATGGGAGGTACCAAAATTGGGGATCAGAGAACTGGTCTCAATATTTGTATTGCAGAGAGTACATCTTGACTGTGACGGAAACAATAACTGTAATTATGATTCTTGTCTCCCCCATCTAAAAGTTATAATTCCATAGCAGAAAGGTAACACAAATGAGACAAAACAAGTACAACTAAAATAAGGAGACAGATACATGGGTTTAAAAAAACAAAAAGTATGAAAGTTAACTAAAAATTTACTGTATGCATGGAATTCCAACAGTTCAAGTTGAGAAAACAAGGCCTGGATCTAGGGAGCTGAATGAACTCAGCTAATATTTATGGGGCCCAAAAGAATATTATGCTGGTCTCTGCCTAATGAATTCTTGGAATTGATCTAGTATCAGATTAAATAGCAAAACACAGTGTATGGTTTCAAGGCCAGGAAGTTTGCTTTTCAAGACATGTAAGGAATCTCGCCCCTCAGATTCCTCCAATAAATATGCTCCAAGGAGTACCAATGATTATGATTGCAATTTAAGAAGAGAAAATATACTTACCTAGGTCCTCTTACTAAAATTTTGCATCCATCCAAATAGCTTGTCATTAATTTGCTTTCCTTTGCGCCAATGTATTAGTTTAGAGGTCAACAAGAAGTTAGGCAATGTGATCCTTCAACTCCTTTTATGTATACCCTTGTTGTGCATGCTTTCAGCTATATATTTGATAGAAACGTAAGCACCAAGTTGTGCAAAAGCCAGTTGATGTGTTAGAGTAGAGCAGAAGTGCAGAAGTCTTGCACTTGTCATTTGTTGATGACCTTACTCTAGTTCTACCATTTCACAAGACTAGGGTCATGTTTGGTATCTGTGAAAGGAAAGGATGGAGTCAGGAATGGCCCACAACGTTGCGTTTGGTTTGATGGCCATTCCAACAGAATCAGTTTGGGTGCCAGTGGATTCCATTAATAAAGAGATGGAATCTCATTCATCCTGGAATGTAAAGGCAAAAGCCAGAATTTCTCTTTGATAAATGCTTTAACTACTCCGACTTTGCTATATTCTCCATTGAAATCCTTCAGTTAACTCTTCAATTTGACTCTTAATTTTTTTGCTATTTTTAGCTTCATTGGGAATGGTTTGACCAGTTAATGAGAGGGATAGAAGAAAAATTGAGGCTTGGGTTAAATGAATGTGGTTTTTCAATATTTTAGATTTTAGACTCTACTAATCTCAATTCTATTCTTATTTCTATCCTACCAAACATAACTTGAAAAAATTATCCTTTGCTCCATGATGCATACCCAACACAATTTTTCAATTCCGATCTCCATTCCATTCCATTAAAATTCTTTCTTTTAAACCAAACTTTGCATAACCTCTTGCATGCATAGTCCTTGCTTCAAGTCTATGATGTGGTTTCAGGCTCTAAACTAACAATTAATCTGTGAGTGTGGGTTGGTATGAGTCAACAATGAAATTACGTTGCTTGCCATATAGTTAAGATGGCCAGTTGCGCTGTTTCACAACAACCCCCCCCCTCTTTTTTTCACAAAAAAGAAAAAGAAGGCCTATACTTATTTCGTTGTTCATTTTTCTTTATGGGCGAAGCACGTTTAACTCATTTCTCCTTTTTGGGATCCTATGATTCTGATACTTGGCATTATTTTCTCGACTTCTTATCAAAAGAAGAATCTAAATATCAGTTCTTCAATAAGCGTTCAAATACATCAAATTTATAATCTGCTCATTGTTTTGTACACATCCCAACATGAAGTCTAATGTTAAGCCAATAATCCATTATCCACATTAACCCTCCATCTTTCTTTGATGCAATAAACACGCCATCAATATCTAGAGTTTCATAATCCCCCAAGCCTCGGGATAATTCTAAAACTACATGTCAAAATAATAACTTTCATGAAACTACCAGATTTTCTGGAACAAAAAATTCTAACATTACACATTGGCCTGTATAGGTTGTCTTGCTCCAGACACAACATAACTGTCACTTTCATCAGCTGTGAGCCTTCATTTCTTAATGCATATATTCAATCTATATCCATAACAAGACTCGAGGGTTTTGATGAAATGGATATACTACTTACATTTTCAATGACTCTCCTTAGCATGAGTCCACCAAATGAATGCCCACACGAGATAAGCATGGCGTCTTCAAGGAATGCGCCACTAGTTAAGAAATTGAAAGAGGAAAGTAGTAGATACATCAGAACACAGAAGAATCTTAGTATATGCTGAAATATGCATTTTCTATTGTAATCTTGGGGAAAGAAAAGCCTCTTTTACATATAACAGGGTCCTTTTTCATAGAAAGACAAACAGCTATATCAATATTTGAAATTAAACTTACGACAAAGGATCTGAAAGAACACTTCTCAATGACTGTTCCTTATTCACATTGTTTCCAGTACCCTGTGAGTTAAAAGCGCAAAAGTTCAACCCTTAAATGACAGAAAAGTTTGACTGAAAGGAAGGTATATGCAAATTTTAAAGCCACTAGATACATGAAAGCTTAGCAGATAAGCATGAGAAATGTTGGGAAAAAAAATATCTGAATCTGACAAGCTTAAAAAGAAACTACATAATATATTTACAATAAGTCACAAATCCAACAATACAAGTAATGGTTGATTCAAAAGAAACCCAGCAGCAGAATTGCATAAATTTTTGCAAGGCAATTCTGCAGTTCAGGAAAGTTGTCCAAGCTGCAAAGCCGGGTGGATTGCAATCCAGCTGTTTGGAAAAGAGTTTCTCGTGTTTTTTCTAAATCTTTTCAACAGAAACCTAAACTTGAACATGAGAAATTGTACAGCCACTTAGGTTTTGATGGATATCCAGGTAGGGCAATGAGCCCTTCCCAAAAGACACAATCTGGATATTATTAGGAAAGAGAATCTAAATTGGCACATGAGAAGTTGTCAAGTCATTTAGGTTTTGATGGATATCCAAGTAGGCCAAGGAGCCCTCCCCAAAAGACACAATCAGGATATTAGGAAAGAGATCTTACATAAGTATGATAAGATCGGCTGCCTATCACTTCTTCAGCAGAAAGGTCATCCATAAACTGGCTTACTGATATTGGAACACAGCTTTGGGGAATAACATGTCCAGCTGCGGCAATTGGAGAACAATCCAATATAGCGTTGCCCTGTGGCATGAGTCTAAATGCAAAAGATGTCCTACAATCACAAAGCTCAATCTAAATTGCTTGGAATTTGATTTCATAACAATCATATTTTTATTCAAAATTTAATATATCAAAACAAGAAGAAAAGGATAAAAAAGATATATTCTGCACCTTCCTCCACTGTTAGCAACTAGAAAATAATCAGGAGAAGCTCTATATGATGCCGCAGGATGAAGACCTGCAGTAGCTTGGCTAAGTGCCTTGCCTGTGAGCAACAAAAGATCCCCAGGACCAGACCCACTATCTGCCAGATACCAGCGGCCATTGGGGTCACAAACCTAAAGAAAAACAGAATATTCATCAATTATTCAACTAATAGTGATAAAGGTAAAAAGCAGAGAGAGATAAAAAGGGTAAAAATATGTATGCACTTCAACACCCAATACATTCCGGTGTCCCTATTTATAGACCTATTATACTAATTACCCAAACTACCCCCTTTTCCCCAACTCACATGTATCAATATACTCCCCCCAACAAGAGATCCTTGTCCTCAAGGATAAGTACAAAATCAGAAAAAAAATAAATTGAAAGTAAAAGTAATGGACGTCAAAACCCCAGTTTGCTGCAATGTTCCTTCAGTGTGGAGACCCATTGTCACACTCCATGTAAGTCCATATAACACCCATTGCTGAAGATTCAAGAATGGAAGCTTGAGAAGCCCAAAGACCATCCAAATAGAAAAACACAAAAACGCTATTGGGAAGCCCATTCTTGATAGGAGGGACCTGCTTGCTGTTACGTGAAGCAAATACAGGTGGAAAAGATTCAGGAAATCCCAACAAAAAGCCAAAACCCATGACTACTTGCAAAGCTCCAACAAACTTCGCCTTTAGTTCCTCGTTCACAGAAAAAACAAGTACAAGACAAAAGCAATGGGGCAACAAAATCCCAAGCACACTGCAGTAATCTTTCATATTTATATGGCTTCTTTCTTTAGCTTTGTTTCCCTTATGCAAGTACAGGGATATAATACTCAGCAAAGAAGGACTACATGAAGTCATAGAGGGCATTGCCAACTCCCACTTCATTATACCCAGTGTCCAGGTCATTAGCAGTGTTATAACTAAAACCATTCCCATTAAGTTGGTCCCCATACAGAAGATTAGAAACCTGATACCACCCATAGTCAATCCACAAAAGGAACATGTTAGCAATTTTGAAAGGATCATTTTCATAAGACATTGCCAACTCGCTACTACACCCAGGTCCTCCCGTCTCCCAAAGCACAAAAAGGTTCTGGTTGCTGTTGCGAGATTCAAAGAAGTAGAACATCCTAGCAGCATAAGAATGCTCAATCATGTAATAACCAGCAATATAACCCAAATCCTCAACAAAAACTCCCCAACTCATAAGCCACTAAATAGGAAAATCCGAGTGGCCTCTCAACTATCTTCTTGTGTTCATCCCAAGAACTCTCATAGCACACGATATTGACATCCACGACATCCACAACAGGGGCAAAATTGAACTGTCAGATGAGTTTCTTGGGCTTAATCGACATAAAATCTGACCACACCTAGTGAAGATCTTTGAGCATACTAACGCATACGGCCAAAGAAGGTGTGATAAGCATCCATGGTAAAGACCCAAAACATGAGCCAAGTCCTTCAACATCTCTCTCCGATATCTCCATTCCTACCCAAAAAACCTTAGCAATCGTCATGGAATTTGTGTTGATCAAATTAGACAAGACAATAATGCAGCAATCTAGACTCAAGGTTTCTATCTCGGTACCAAAGGAAAATTGCCAAAAATAAACCCAGGTAAAGTACCTAGAGAAGATGTGCTCATGAAGAACATTAGAAATGGAGTCGAAGTAGTAGGTGTTAAGAGACGCACCTAACGGGGCAAGAAACGTAGGAGACGGCAAAGACGCAGCGAACATAGAAAACACAAACAGAGAAGTGTTCGCACCGAACGTTGAAGGAGGGTCACTGGCTTGCGACTTGAACAGAGTATGGTTTTACAGACTAGGTTTCTCCCCAAGTGACTCTAGGAGTGAGTTAAACTTAGGGCCCAAGATCAAAGAAACCCTAGACGCTCCAGAATTATGAGTCCGATCAGCAACAAACGGAGGGAGGATCTGCAAAGTCGTTAACGCCGTAGACGTCTGCGAAGACTTACGAACGGAGAAGAGGCTTGGGATGGTGACGAGATTCCGTGTTAAGTAGCGTGGAAACATCGATTGCTCTCGAAATTCCGAGTCAGTGAGCATAATCGGCTTCGAGGATGGTTTCATCTCCTCCACGCAATGTCCACGAGTTCTTTCTTTAGCTACAGCCTCAACGACTCTAATCGCATCCGCAGTTACCTCATCATTGTTAGATGACTCCTTGTTTGAATCATTTTCATTCACCTTCAAATCAGCCACATCTTCTACTTCTACAAGTGCAATCCTCGCCTCTTTAGCAACACCGATGGCGGATTTCAAAATCCCACCTTCAGCAACAACAATGGTGGGATTTGAAATCTCAACCCAGTCTTCCTTGGTTAGCAAAGATAGCTTGGCATCCATTTCCCATAAGCAATCCTCAAGGCAAGAGAAAGTACACTTGAGGTCCTTGAGATCCCGATTGTTGTGTTCCAAACGAGCTCAGAGATCCCGATTGGTCTAGTCTATACGATTTTCCAAATCAATTAAACGATTACTGGATCGAGTATCCGGTGGATCCAATAGTGCTACTGGCCGGATAGGAGGCTCTGATACCTTTGATAAAGGTAAAAAGTAGAGAAGAGATAAAAAGGGTAAAAATATGTATTCATTGCAACTTATTTGATAAATAGGTATCCCTATTTATAGACCTATTATACTAATTACCCAAACTACCCCTTTTTCCCCAACTCCCATGTATCAAATAGCATACGACTCAAAGAACTAGAAGAGATAAGCAGATTATTTTTTTTAAGGTGAGACAAACACACTTGAACTCTCATCTTTTACACTAAATATATTTAAAAAAACACTAAAAGATACCTGAAGACCAGGAGCATCTGAAGATATCAATGTCAACAAACCCTTCTCAATTTCACCATTCACGGTTGGCTTACCACCTCCAATAGCACCTTTTCCATTTGGCAAAGAAGTGTGTGAGTAGGTTGCAACAAGAATTGATGAGGACACCTCATTAGCAGGCAATGGGGTATCATCAAGCAAATGGTTAAAAACACTGCACCAAGTAAATTTTTGTGAACACATGATCAAAATATATTATACTCAGATATGTGATCCATGTAAACTAGAATAAAGATCCATAATCACAATCCTTACTCGCTTCGAAGACGAAGATGCCTTGCTATGGCGCACAATGTAGAACGAGCTGCCTTTCCCATGCACCTAAAAATATCAGCCATACATGGGGGAGATGAATGCCAATCTTCCAAAGCCCTAAAACAGATCAGGCAGAAATATTATAGGCGTGACAATAGCAATGACAGCAAAAATCATCCAGCACAAATTGAAGATTTGGAAGCCTTCAAATAAAGTTCAAACAATCAGAAAATTGCTGGAATCTGCCTCTCCCTTCCCTACTCTGCCATGAAAATAAACAAGAAGAAAGAAAAAATAGTTTCAAAAAAAACAAAGGTGTCACCTGTTTCAGATAAAGATGCGTGTAAAAATAAACATATTTAAAACATAGGCATAACTCCCTGACAGTAAAACACTAATGACCAAGCGAGCAATAAAAAAGTTTACAAGTGGGATAAGTTTCAATTGAAATAAAGAGATGTAGTTCTGCTTTTAGCTATATAAGGAAAATTATAGGAATGCGCAAAGATAAGTCCAACGGATTGAATACAACTCTCGAGAAATGCGCCAAGGCTCCGGGTTCCATAAACCGAGTGCACTATAACTATAACCAAAATAAGGAAGAAAAGCATGACGAATTTCGTACACATATTAACAGAGAATTATGTGAGCCCATAGTACCCATACCCTCCGGCCCTGTACATGTGAACCCCACGGCTACCCTTCCCCCCATCCAGATGGTCCCTGCTCCGAAAAAACAATCTGGAACCTTCTAATCCGCACCTCATCAGAGCAGTATCCTCGATGCCCAATTCGATCCAGGCTGCATTATGCCTCATCAAAGACCCTGACAGTGTTTCCACTGCTCTGACATAGGACCCAGCTGGAGCTCCGTCATATTGGGCAATATCCGAGAGTCGGACTCTTGGCAACGGGAAGACAGGTGGCGTGGTCAAAGCGAGCTCGCCGGAAGGGTGTGTGGCGGCGATGGGCACCACTGGCCCAATTACATGATCGGGTGGAAGTGATGGCAGATGAGTTTGACGGAGTGGAGCGGAGAGAGGAGCAAAAAAAGGGAGTGAGGAAGATAACTGGGACTGTGGTGGTGGTGTGGCAGAAGGCGGCGACCTAAGGGCGGAGGTGGTGGTGGCAGAGGAGGACTGAGGATTGTTGTTGAGCTGTGGCACCAGTGCAGAGGGATTCTGCTGCTGCTGCATGATCACCACCATCTATCATTCTGAACAGTCTTTGAGAATTAGGAGTTGGTTCACCTACTTGGTTTGGTTAGGGTTTTGCGTGGATCACTTCTGGGGAGCTTTGCTGTTTGGTGTTTGCGGTTTCTGTGACAAAGTGTTTATCGCTTTCCCCGTCAGGCTACCATCGTCTCATATTGGAATAATGATTTTTTTTAAGAAAGGAATAATGAATCATATTGGTGATTCTAACTAATCTCATCCAAATTTAACTTCATATTAAAACAAATTATACCAATGGATTCTAACGAGAGGGTTTGGAACACCTAAATATAAAATTTTAAACTTAAACTGGTCTAAATACAAAAGAAATTTTAATTTTTTTTAATTAGATTCAATAATATTTAAATATAATCTAATTATATCAAACAAAATTAAATGTTAGACTGTGTATTTTAGAGTATATAACTTTTAGTTATAATTATTTTTTAATTATCAACATAGTATATAAATGTTATAACTTAATGCATATAATTTATAGAATTAAAAATTTATAGAAATTTATTTCAAATTAAAAAGGTACAAGATTTGAGTTATAAAAACTATAAGACTGAGCTATTCTAAATCTAAAAAAAAAATTAAACTTTGTTATTTGAAATTAAAATTTAGAGACTCAATGGTGCCTTTTGTCTTTCCCCTTATAAAAATTTAAAAAAAAAAGGATCCATAACTAAGAAAAAAGTCTAGACCTAAAAGTTATATTTTTTATTTTTAGGGAAAAATTATTTAAAATCTGGGGCATGGTTACCTGACAAATTGATAAATAAATTGGTATCTATGTTCAAGTTTAAAAAATACTAGCCATTTATTGTGTTTGATCAGGGAATTTCCGGCACGAAGCGGGAATTTTTTGCCAGAAAAGAGAGGGAAATTAAAAAAAGAAATTGATTGACAAAAAATATTGATAAAGTGGAAAAGAAAAAAGAAAAATCTTATAAAAAAGAAAAAGAAAATCGAAAGACGGTAAAGGAAAAACGAGAATTACAAACCCAACTGGGTGGTTCCTAGCCCTGCTGCTGGTATCTTCGATCTCTCCTCCTCTTCCAAGTAAGTACTTCGATTTCATTTCCTCCCTTTCCTAATGGATATTCAGTTCTATCTTTGCATCTTTGCTTCATCTTACTCTATGCAATTTGTTGTTGACTTATGGCCCTTTTCTCATTTCATGTTGATGTTTCTGCTCTCCCGTCTCCTGTTTTCTTAGTTTGTGCGGGGAGACAGATATTGATTGGCCTTCGACGTTATTCCTGATGTTTTACTATTGGCTATGTGTTTATTCTTTTTCAATGTTCGGTGGATCAAAAGTCTTGATTCCATTCAACTGTATCCGATGTTATCCTTTTATCTATTTTATGTAATCCTTTGTGCCCATTTGCCTGTTGAGGGGCTAACTACTTGAGGTTGGCCCAAAAAACAAACCGCTTAAAGAATGTGGCTTGGGTCTGCGATACCCAACCTTACTGCCCCCTATCTTTTAGCATTGTTGGTGCTCGAGTTTAATTTGTTCATATGATGCTTTTTACTTGAAGAACTTAAGATTGCCAGCCTATGAATCTTACTTTTAGTTGTTTGTTTTTTCTAATATGATCTAGTAAATGAATCTACTTGGTAATATTTTGGGGTTTTTCCCTTTGAATTGAAAAGGTTTATAAACAATGTCTCAAGCTGTAAGCTCGAATTGCAAGGTCTTGGTAAAAAGATGAGTGAAATGCATTGTTATGTCTTTATAATGCTATTGATTTACTAAAGCATGTGAAGTTGAGTGATATATACAAAACTTTAGGGGATTATTGGAAACTGATTGTAGCGTTGTACTAAAACATCCGATATTTTAACTTTTAAGGATTACTTCAACAAAATTTTTAATTTTTGACCTGCTTTTAATACAATATGTCTAGTTAGTTTGCCAGAGAAGAATTGAGTGAGGGATGAGTATTTGGTCTATTTTCCAATATGGAAGATTGGTTTGTTTTATCTCCAGTTTCTTGTGTCCATGTGCATGCTTGCCGATGACCCTGCTTAACTAGTCCTCGTACTTCATTGAACAATTTCCTGTTTGAATGTTTTCTCAGAGCTCTTTGGTGGCTGTTAACTCTTCGATTTCATGAAATTTGGAGCCCATGGCAAGCCATCCTGGAAAAGCTACTCCTCCTAATGGGTCTGTGTATTTGTGCAACTTGCCTTATGGAACAGATGAAAATATGTTGGCTGAATATTTTGGCACCATTGGATTACTGAAGGTATGGAGTTACCAAGTTAGTGCGAGTATCATCCCAGTTAATCTTCTGTCCTTGCAGTTGTTAGGAATAGGATATCTCAAACTCTTACAAGATTTGAGTTTTGAGACTGATGGAAGAAACTAAAATATTCACACAAGAGACTTAAATTGTATTTGTTCTTTCTTCAAATCAAAATATACTGTTGCTAAGGCAAATATAGTCATATATCTCAGTGCAAGTTGTCCATGGCCTTTTTTAGTGGCGAATGGTGTCAAGCCCCAATTTACTGTGGTGGAGCTATATTGAGTCTTCTTTTCGTTTTGGGAAAAAAACCAAAAATTATATAAATACCATTTGGAGAGATCAAGAATCAAACTATAAGATTTACAAGAAATTAAGATTATTGCTTAGCTAAAAAATGTACAACATTCCTCCAAACTTGATGTAAGCACAGATGAACCACAACTGCAGCACAGTATTGTGGTGCTTCATCAACCTATGAAGTAGAGACAGTTCATGTCTGACACAGATTGGACTTTTGTATTATACACGACACAACACTACACCATGCTTTAAATTGTATTTAATTAGACACTTCTAATTTTGTTGTGTTGATTTCTTTAGTATCATATCTCATGTTTGTGTCAATATCCATGCTTTCTATCCAATAACTGTTGGTAGTTGGTTACTTTATAAAATTCAGGTTTCATGAGAAGAGATCCTTTGCTAAAGCACATGGAGAAGTTTGGATTTTTTACCCTTCTAGTTACAACTAATGAAGAATAAGATAGTATGAGTAGTATGGACTACTTTATCGGGGTACTTAGGTGAGATGGTTCTCACACGTCTAGGTAGTTTTATGATGGAGGGTTCCAATCCTACTTAGGTGCTTACCAATTGGTGTCAAAATTAGCTGGTAGCTTTAGAAAGGACTACTTGCAGAGGGTTTTAACCAGCATGGAAGTCAAGTAAAGAGTCATTGAGTGTAATTGTGAAATGTTGGCTCTCCGAGGACTGTTGATTGATGAGGAGCTAGGTAGTATGGGACTATGGGTTGTCTAGTTCCACATGGGATCCTAAGTGGATTGATTCTCCCACCTCAATAAGTGGCTTTTGGAGAAAGGTTTCTCACCCGACTTAGGCACCCCTCAATAACTCATTCTTCTCGTTAGGGGAGAATGGGTAGTATTGTGATAGCAATGTATACAGGTATTGTAAGGAACTTTGGTTTTGGTTTCTTAAGTAATGGTTGGGGGTTGAAAGAGATAAAGAAAGATATTAATTATTTGACAAATTAGGAATTACAGGTAAATGTAAAAGGATTTTTTTTTTTTAAAAATGGAAGTATTTTGAAGCATATAGTAGGATAAAAGTTATTAGAAGTTATTGAGTGTGCGTGCGTGTGCAGTCCTTATTAGTAGAATAGAAGTTGAATTCAATTTTATTATTTTATCAGACTTAAGAGAATATCAATCAGATATGATCTCTGAAATCTTCCTCCATCTTCATTCTTTCCCCCTGCTACTTGCCCTTTCCTTTCCTTTTTTCCCTTGTTCTCTCCATTCTCTCACTCTTTGCATCTGTTCTACATCAGTAACTGATTTAATATTTGTTATCATCATCTCATTTTTCTTCTCTTTTCCATATTTCTCCTTTTTCATATTTTTTTCCTTCTCATTCTCACTCTAATTCTATCTGATGGTCATATTTTGTTTTCCATTTTCTGCAGAAAGATAAACGTACAGGGAGACCAAAGATATGGTTATATCGAGACAAAGAGACTAATGAACCTAAGGGAGATGCTACTGTGACATATGAAGATCCACATGCTGCTGTAGCTGCAGTTGAATGGTTTAACAACAAAGATTTCCATGGTAGTATTATTGAAGTTTATATAGCAGAGTCAAAGAGCAAGGATGATCAAGCATATAATGCAGCTGTTGAACCAAATGTTGGTGGCATCAGTGGCGAACAGGAGGAAACTACCATGGATGTGAATGGAGGTGATGGAAGAGGTAGAGGTCGAAGTGATTCTTCAGGCAAAGCGTGGCAACAAGAAGGCGATTGGTTGTGTCCGAATACAAGGTCTGTGATATGAGATTGGTGAGCAGCCCTTTCTTGCTCTTCTATGCACTTTTTCTGTAGTTATATATGATTGGATGTAGAAAGATTTATGTTGTATTTTCAAAGCAGTTGCTCCAATGTGAATTTTGCATTTCGTGGTGCTTGCAATCGTTGTGGAAGTGCCCGTCCTGCTGGTGCTGCTGGCGTTGCAGGGGCTGGTGGTCGTGGTAGGGGACGTACTGGGCAAGATTCTGGGGGCATTGGCCGTCCAGTTGGTGGAGGACTCTTTGGTCCTAACGATTGGCCTTGTCCTATGTATGACTATGTACACCATTTCTTTTTATTTTTTTAATTTTCTGGTATGATTTCTGTTTAATCTGTTTTATTTGAAACTGACATTAACCTGTGCATTTGCCATGGATTTCAAATTTTTTTCCCATAATAATAGTTTGAAAAAGTAAATAACAGTCATGTCAATAGACAGTAAAATAAAAATGTTCTCCCATTTCACTTTTATACGATATATATATGTATTTGTGGTTTACTTTCAAGCTTTGTTGTTTTGGTGGTAGCATGTGGATATGTTACATAATGGAATTATCCACATTGGTGTTATTCCACTTAGGAGAAATTTAATCAGGCAATTCGAAGATGGGTAAATCAGTGTGGGATGAAGAGAGATATGTTTATGTGTATATGAGACACCTATGACCCATGTTTGCAATGAAGGCTAAAGCAAGTGTGATAATTTCTGGCACCATTGATTCCCACTCATTAGAACTCCTGCCTTTTTGTGCTTTGTAAGATTGGTGCATGGGTTGTTCATTTTTTTCCTTTTCCAATAATTGATTTTTAGCTCAGGGAAATTCTGATAATGACAATCAGGGTAAGCATCATCAGTAATCCCTTTGTTTCTTCTGCGTTCCTTTGCTAGGCTTAGATTTTTGGGCCAGCTATTGAAATTCCGTTCTTTATCACTCCTGTCCTTAAGGCATTTCGTCATGCATTGCCAATTTTTTTTTTTAATTCCAACAAAGCGTGTTTTCATATATGCATCACACAGAGGAATGAGTTATTTTGTTTCTGACTTGTAAATAATGTTTGTTCTTTTAAATTTTATTAGACATATTGATATATTGATTGTTATAATAATTTTTACCTTTAACTAATATTGCTTATTCTTATGAGTTTTTTGTTTGGCCAAACAAATTGTTGGAAGTTTAGTAAAACTTGGCATGCTTTAAGGTCCGTTCTCTCATCATGCTCTGATTATGTACCTGTTAAGTGGGTTTCTGCCTTTTACACATATGATAATTATACTCTTCTTAAACTTGAATATTGACTTAAAGGAGTTACATTTGCATATACTTCATCTGTATTCTTTGTTTTCTTAGGTGTGGCAATATCAACTGGGCAAAGCGAACTAAATGCAATATTTGCAATACAAATAAGCCTGGTCATAATGAGGGTGGTGTAAGGTATTATCTATAATTCTTTTGGTATTTCAGTACTGCTAGCTAAGATCATATAGGTGTCACTGTCATGTTATAGTTTTTAAATCATGTGATATCATTTCAATAGGCCATTCCACATGTTGTTTCATGGTATTATACTTAATATATTGGAAAAGGGATTTAATAACAACATAACGTGTTGGTTCTGAATCTTCTGGAAATGTGCACTTCTCTAGAAATTTTTATGTTAGATGTGCCTGTTTGGAAAGAAAGAGAACTAGGGTTTTAAAAGGGCTTTTGGCCTAAACCTTGGTTTGGAGAAATTTTAAAACAAACAGCTATATTTGTCCAAAAGGGTTTTTGGACCAAACTATAGTTTAAAACCAAGGTTTTGGATAAGCTACTGAGACTAGTTTCTGAAACAGTAAAAAAGCTTATGGACTACCCAATTACTATTTTAACCTTACTTTTTCTTACACTTTCTCTCCTCTCTCCTCTTCACCCTCTCTCCTCTTCACCCTCTCTTCTCTACCCTCTTTCCTATTTTAATAAAATTATACCCTTTCTGGTAATTTTCCAATTACAAAAGTCCTATCCAAATATTCATTTATTCAGAACCACTTTTTTCCATAAACTCTTCTCCAAAAGCCTTTTTCTAAAAGCTGTCCAAAATGCTTTTTTTTTTTTCATAAGCCATTTTCCAAACTCTTATCCAAACAGGCCCATTTGCTGATCTTTCTTTGCTGTTGAAATTCCTTGACCTGCTCATGTTTCTTCTTTGCTGGATAGAAGGAGTTGGAGTTTGGATCTTTAGGTTCTTATTCATTTAAATTTTTGGTTTCAAGTCCAACTGTACATTTTCTTCCTTTATCAAAGTGTTTCTGTGAAGGCTCCTCCTAAGTTAAAGGTTTTTGTTTGGTCAGTGATAATAATAGAATTAATAAAAATGATTCGAGCAAAGTCAATGGTTCAATATGGCTTTACCATCTTATGTTTGTGTGATTTGTATTAGAAGTTCAGAGATAAATTATTAGCCTTTTCTAGTTCGTGAAGTTGTTTGGTAGGGTTGTAACGGACTGTTTGTTTTTCTTTTTTTAGTGAGAACTGGGTTTCCCTAGTTGATTAATGGGTATTTTAACTATTGAGTTGACATTTTTCAGGTAATAGAAGGAACGTGATATCATTTAATTGTTGAAAACTTACCATTCAAATTCATGATGTCAATGTTGGGAGAAAATTGAATTGTCATTATGTGGAGTTACATGATTCTGGAATAAACAACCATGGCTAGAGCCAACTTGTTCTACCAGTGATTCACGGGCAAGGAGTGATTATGGCCCTTCACTCATTAACTTTGTCTTGCCACCAATATGTTATTTGAGAACTGTTTAATTCAGGAATATGTTAATACTTTTTTCACCAAGCCATTAACAAAGTACACAGCTGAAATAACTGATCTTTCCAGGTTACTTTTAATATCAGGAACTCAGTCACCCTGTTTGAAAAAATTTGATGTCCCTGCGGTGCAAGGCCAGGAGCTTAGGTGCTAGAGTGACATTCTCTTGTTGACATGGAAAATTTATCGGAAAGTAGCTAGCTTTGCACTAATGACTTTTAACTATTACTCGTGTTTTTGTTTCCTGGGCAATATTGGTAGTTATTTCTTGCTTTACAAATTATATTTACTGTCCACATTGCTACTTAATTCATTCTGATTCATTTCTATCTGTTGAAATGACGTTGCTGACTTAGCTTGTACTTCCTGACCATACAGAGGAGGGCGAGCTGGAGGGTACAAAGAGCTTGATGAAGAAGAAATAGAGGAAACTAAACGACGCAGGCGGGAGGCTGAAGTAAGATCATGTGAAAATGGGAACAGACACTCATATATGTCATCCTTGTGTTATAATGTGATCTTTTTTAACTTTGTCAGGATGATGGTGAGTTGTATGATGAATTTGGTAATCTTAAGAAGAAATTTCGTGCCAAAACACAGCAAGCTGAAGCTGCAAGGGTGCTTCCTGGTTCTGGGCGTGCTGGATGGGAGGTTGAGGAACTAGGTATTTTTTTTATTAAAAAAAATTAGAATGGTTTATTCACCATAAAGTTTTGCTCCACTGCCTTGTAAGGCTAATGGGGGAATGAGTTGAGATACTCCAGAGTTGGGACATCACTAAAAAGTCCACCGGATGACACTTGCTGAGCATGTTCACCAATGCTCTCGTTTTTGAATTAGCTGGACCTGAAATGACCAAGCACCTTCCAATATTCATGACAGGGATTGACAGGGATGGGCGAGAGAGGAGCAGAGACAGGGGAAGGGAACGTTATGAGGGGGAGAACCGGATCAGAGATCGACATGACCGAGAAAGGCAAGGCATTCGAAATGTAGAGAGGGACAGGGGGAGAGATCGAGATTGGGATTATGATGGCCGAAATAGAGATTATGGGAGAGAGAGGGAACGAAGTAGACACCGTTATTAAAGATGGCCGCAGCGACTACCTTGACTAGGACTGTTTATGTTGCCTTTTTTGTAAGGAGGATTCAATTGAATCCTTGAATTTGGATATTGCCGAGTTCTTGACTGGAAACGGCGTCTTTTCATGGACAAGCTAGTGACTATATTTCAGGGGCTTTTTGTTGGCAATGATATCTTTCCAATGTATCAAAAGATTACATTGAAAAATCTTATTAGCCGATATGCAAAAAATATTTTTTTTAAAAATTACAAAAATGACCTCTTATCAAAAAATCTTATGAGTCAATGTGAATTAAAAAATATCTTTAAAAGAATTATCCAGCTTAACTAAGCTTGAATTCAAATTAGTTAGGGTTCACTGTGGTTATGGTTGGGAGGTTTGTTATAAAAAAAACGGAATGAAATCTGACTCTTGAACTTTGATGTTGTGGAATGAATTTTAGTCACATGACAAGAAACTGTATGTCATGACCAAATTAAATTTTTCTAATGATTGAGTTAGTTGGCATAGATTTTCTTGCATCGCATCACTCATGATTTTAGTTAAACTTTGATGTATTATCTTGTCAGAGATTATGTTTATTAGGCCTATTCATAAAACCCACGACCCGGAATGTCTACACGAGTCCGCAGAAAAAAAATCCTGCCCAACCCGATAAATATAGGGTAAGACTGGGCATCGGGCTGTAAAATGTAGCTCATACTTTTTTTGGACTGGGCACCGGGCAGGGGGTTACTGAAACATCCTCCCTTAGACTCCTCAGATTACACTTGCGGAAGCAATATTAGCTTGATTATATCTTAACTTAAGCCCAGAAATTCAAAATTTTACTCTTAAGTTCCTTATTCTGTATCTTTAATTTGAGAACTGATTAATCTCATTCTACACATCCAAACAAGTCTTATTACCTATCCACGGAATGCCCCAGATGTGTACCACTGGCTCACCAAATTTCATAGCCAAACTCCTTCGTTTACTAGGTCAAACTAAGGTCAGAACACTGCTACCTCAGGACCTGCGAATTTCTCTTTTAATTCGTCATCCACAAATTAAACATGCCAAACAATATTTATTATTGAATAACAAAGTGTCATACAACAAAGCATATACAAAATTCTCATATTTCTATTACATCTTTCCCTGCCTAAAATCCGGCAGCACAACCGCTACATTCCTTCTGTAGAGAGTAACCGATCTTGTACCGATTCGGTAATTTCCGTAGGAACTACCATTCTACGTAAGTACCCAGGAAAGACTGGATGAACCGGCTAGGTCCACTCACTTCCAGCCTCCTTAGACAGCACCTACGTACACAGTACGTATCAGTTCCTCTCTTTGTTCCTTCTTCGTTGCCAGAATTTTGGCAGCCTAACGGCGTCTCTTAAAATTTTCAGATTTTAATTTGACAGAACCTCCCCTGTAATGTTATATATGGGAATGAGATTCGGGGGAATCTCAGTAGTAATAATCATAACAATATATGTAATGCAGAATGACGGTGCTTGCTTGTGATTGTGTACAGATAAGTATGCTGCGTGCTTCCATATTCAATAACATATGATCATAGCATTGTAATAGAGCTTCAAGCATAACATATAAGACAACAATCCAACCAAACAATAGCACAACAAATCACAAAGACATTACATAAGAGCTAGGATTAGTTACTACCTCAAAAGCAGAGCTCCAGAACTTCTATACTGCTTCCAACTCCACCAGAACTTCCTTTCTTTCTTTCTTTCTTTCTCCTTCTCTCTCTTCTCTCTCTTCTTTCTCTTTCTTTTCTTGCCAAAAACGTGGGATGCATAAAATGGGAGGGGAAGGGGGTATTTATAGCTTTAATGGATGGCATTTCTGTAATTTTGAAGCCATCTGAACATGTGGTCCTGATTTTTCCTAGATTTTCCTATTTTTCTTTATTCCTTTTTACTGCATCATGCATGACATCATCCAGGACACCTCACCGGGACACCTCATCAGCTGACTCAGCAGTTCAGTCCAATCCAGTACCTGTCCAGAGTCTTGCACCGTAATACGTGTCCTCAACTTTTCTTCTGCCTCTAAGATTGCGCCATGTGGCACCTGGAAGGGACCTTTCACGCCTTCCAATGCTATCCAGATAAATTCCAGACTTTATCTGATCGCCTCCTCGGTTACCGTGCCGACCGAGTAACTTTACTTTATTGAAACAGCATTAAAATAGTATTTTAATGCCACTTTTTCCCACATATCACTGGGCCTACGTTTTTGGGCTCTGGGTATGTTATCTTGGATCCTGATCAAGCTCAAGTACTCTGATGGCTCGATTCCCAAGAAACATCCCTCGGCAAATTACCAAAATACCCTTGGGTGCCTTTTCTTGCACTATTTTAACCCTAATGGTAAAATCATCATTTTACACCCTTCCGTACTCTGTCAGGGCATATACTGACTCTCAGTAACTTTATCTGTATGTGTCTTGGCTCCTGGGCCTGTCCAGAATGACCAAAATGCCCTGCATTCATCTGTTACACTTTTGTACAACACAGGGGCATTTTCGTAATTTCGCACTTTTCCGGGGTTCCGCCGGACACTGGCCCACCTATCAGTCCAAGTATCTTACTGGGCCTCTGTTGGCGCCATTATTGGGCCTTTCTGGGTCCAATACCTTCATGGCACGCATTACGAGGAATCTTCCCCTTTTAATAATTATTGAATATTTTATCTATTATTCACCGTTTATACACATATCCGGACACCGGCTCCTTCTGTCCGAAACACTAGCCTGCGGTGTTCAGGCATCCCTGTGAGTCATATCAGTCATCTGACTGAGGTCATCCGAACTCATTCAGTCCCTTTTCAAATACCGATAAATCTCCCTATCGGATCCCCGGAGGCCTCACACTCCGTCTGGATTTTCTAATTTACGAATAACTTTTTCTGAATAGTTACTGGTGACTAAAGGGTCATTTTGAAAATATAAGTAGTTAAGTATGTAAATTACGTCTTTTAATATTTATAACTATATTGATTTTTTTTAACTTTACTAATCATAATATGATTACATTACAAATTATAATTATTTATTTTATTATTTTTAATACTTCATCCTTATCAACATTTGAAAAATTTATGTAAAATTGTAATTACAAACTACTTAGACTTGAAGGCTTTTTTTATATGCAATGAATTTTAAAACTTTAATTATTATCTTTTTGTTACCTTATTTTTAGTGGATTATAGATATTATTTAACTCTTGAAGACATACGAATATGGTATTATTTTATAAGTTTATAATTACAGATTTTTTTTCACAACTTGAGCATGGCATCACAATTTGGGCATGCCCAGCCCACCCACGTCCAACCCGTCGATGCCCAGACCAAAATAGTTATGACTTTTATCGGTAGGACCGGACATCGGGCTGTAAAATGCAGCCCATGCTTTTTTTGGGCAGGGCACCGGGCAAGGGAGTTGTCCTGCATAGCCCTACCCATAAACACCCCTAATGTTTATTCACTCAATATTTACTTTTAATTGTAATGTCTTTTTTCATTTTCTTTTTAGAAAAGAAATTGTAATCAAAACATTAATGTCTATTTTTTTTTTCTCTAATTGTTTCAAACTAGTTTTTTTTTTCATGTTGACCAAAATTAGCCTTTGGATCCAAAATCATTCATAACCTAAATTTTGTACTTTTTGTAATTTGTCACGTTTGATTTTTTTACAATGGAGTTTACATATTACTAGCCGTAATTTGGACTAATCCCTAACTTTTTTTTATGAAAAAAAAACTCAATCACTAACTTTTTTATGTTTAATAATTTTGTTCTTGTGGCCGAAAAAGCACTATTAAAATATGCTTAGTACTTCGTCAACGCCTGGATTTGACTCATCGGCTTCTCCCTTCTCCACCTCGGTATTTGTCCACTTTTGCAAAAAGCAACCGCCAGTGTACTTCCATGTCGGCATGAGAGGAGGAACTAGATTAGAGAAACCTAGAATCAACAAGTTTTTACCATAGTCACTGAACTCATCATCAATTTGGCGTTTCTGAAGGGAAAGCATAGAACCCAAAAATCCTACATTTGCCGTTAGAAAGAAATAGGAAGACCGAATTTCTTTCCCACATCAACCATGGATATATAGGCATACGTGGATAATTGTAAAACTAAGATTTTAAAAAAATTAATCTAATTTTACTTTAATTTTTTTTTAAAATAAATAATTATATTTATCTAAAAAAATTTATAGATTAAACTATAATTTTAACTAAACTCTTAATAATAATTTTTAAAATAATAAAAAATTATATAGATCATTTAATTATTATTTTATTTCTATTTTTTCTCTTTCTTTTCTCTCCTCCCTTCATTCTCACCATTCTCCACACTCTTTATTGTTCATCGACACTGGTAGGACTGGGTTGTTATCTGGCTGTCGTCAGGAATAGCTCTATCATTATCGCTAATTTCATCTTTTTCTTCTATCGTTGCTCATTAGCAATGTAGATCTCTTATTGTAGTCTCCCTATTGCTCTCTTGTCTCTCTTCTTCGGCACCATGTCACTCATCGCTTGCCAGTACTCATCGTCATCTTTCTTACCCCTTTGAGAGAGATGAGCAAGTGATGATAATTTTTCTTTTTATCTCATATATCTTTTAATAATTTATTAATAAAAAAAATTAATAATAATTATTTAAATATTTATTTATATAAAAATTATTTAAAATTATTTTTTTTTATAAAGTCTTCTTAAAAAAAATGTATCGTATATAGAAGAAATCAAGGATCAATCCAACAACAACGTTTGAATCAACCACATGCAAGATGTTCTGTAAAGTGGATTTATCGTGGGTATAAGGCTTTCCATGAAGACAAAGATGAAGTATTCAGGAGATTTCAAAAGCTCTGTGGAAGGTGGGTCTACTTCAGGAGGATCAATGAGTCGGATTCGAAATTGGGAGGCCAAGACTGATTTCATGTATGAATCTGAAAAAGGAGTGAATGGGAACTTGGTGCAGAGGACTGTGAAGAAAATGTCAGAATCGTGATCGATTATGCGCTTTGCGAACTCGAGAGCCGAAACCAAGTGATCAATTCCCGACGAGTGAGTGAAGATGAGCTCTGAGTTCTTCATGCCAGGCATTTTCTTTCGGCTTGCTGGGCTTGTGAATTATGAACGAAAGAAGAAGAGGAGAGGAGGAGAGCGAGGGAGTAACGTCACCGACGGTCACTTTTGGCAAACGACCTGGAGAAGGAAGAAGCAGAGAAGTACAAATCCAACTGGCGTGGACATAGAAGTACAAATCCAACGGTCGCTTTTTTAATGGGGTTTTTTTGGTTACCAGGAGAAAATTATTAAAGATTAAAAAAGAAATTATGAACTAAGTTTTAAAACTTTAGCTGTAATTGACTGAGTTATACTAAATTATAATACGAGGGACTAAATTTGAAGTGAGTTAAAATTTTAGAAATTTAAAAATTAATTTTCTTTTTTAACATTGACGTTACTTTTTATCCCTATCCCAAAATTATTTGGAAATGAAGACAAAATTACTCTATAATCTATATATATATATATAAATAAAAGACCATTAATATTTGTCCTTGAAAAGATTCACATATTGTTTTGTTTCATATTTCTTTTGTATAATGCCAGGTTCTAAAATTTCTTTTATCTTCTTTGATGGTCTTCTATTTTGCATTTATTTTCGATCTTTCCCTACCGGTGCAAAAATAATTCCTAGATATTATGAATTGTACATACTTATGATTGCAAGGTATGGCTGACCTTTATAGTCCAAATGTTTCAAATGTTTTATGATAAAAAATGCATTTTGAATTGGAGACACTCACTTTGACTTATTGAAAAAATTACCGAAACTATTTTTCTTCTATGTTCAATATTCCATCAATTGAAGTTGTATAACCTTTTTCTCTTTTTGTCTCTGTCAAAATTTTTGTACACCATAAATAACGAGTAGAGATTAAGGAAAAATTTTATTAATCGTTATTAAAAAAATCAATTTAAATTGATCTAAACCAAATTGTCCAGGAAAAAAAAACTAATACAAACCCATAAAGTTCCAATTCGGTTTGAACTTTTTTTTTCCAAAACTGAACCAAACAAAAGCAAACCAAACCTTTGGACACTCTTAATGCTGTGCTAGCTGAACTGCTGGTAGCAGATTATTGATCTCATTCTCATTCCTCGGAAAAGCAAGACCATTTCTATATCCTCTTAAGTACAAGGGATGTAATGTTCATTATATTAACACATCCATTCTCTAAATCCATACCATACCATATGCGGAACTTGTGAACAAACAAATTTTAAAGAAAAACCAAGCAACTATATATATAGCATATACATCTACGATAGCCTTACCCTGATGCAAGAGAAAGATCTGGAGACTTTGTTAACAAAGATTCACAAGTGGTGCTTCTGCTTCACATCGTCGTCAGTTCAATTTATTTGTAAATCCACTCATTCGCACGAGCACCAGACTCGTCCATGTCTATGAAAATGCTTACCGCCTACTCCAAATCACATCAACAAATGATTATACCCTAAATTCAAATCCATCACTTTGATATTCAATCATAAGACCAAAACTTTACCTTTCCTATGCGAGGCCGTTCTTTTGACTTTGCTAGGCTGTTCCGTATATGTGACACAGCCCCCCAACACTTTAATGTGTTTGCTACGTCATCAAGCCTCAATATATACTCTTCTTCACTCAGTGGGAATGATCTCTACAACCAAAATATTATGGCTTTAAATGAGACAAGAAGAGTGAATTCCTCTGAAGATCTATGTGGTTTAGAAAGTGAATGATGTTAAACTTGAAACCAGGGGGAAAAGGTACCAATACCTGCTCCATGTACTTCCACATGACATTCAAGGCAAGCAGATTTCTTCCCATGAATTCCTAGCACACATCATGTAACCCATAAAATATGAAAAGCCACTCCAGCTCAGTTATAACCTCACAGTGTTATAAGGGGGAAAGCTATGAGAACAATATATTCACTGGTAATTTGATCACCATTTGAACGAATTAGAGCATCAAAGTTTCTTTCAGTATTTCAATCTATTTGAATGATCAGCCACTGAAATCTGGATAATCCTCTTATTTCCCAGTACACATAATTTGGCAGACAAATGCTAGAAATCATAGGTCAAACTGAACTCAATCTTACATCAAGTCTCAGTTGTAAAATACCTTTTTTATCAGTTGAACATCATAAGACCTTCCATATTTGTTCCTAATAAGAGTTGCAAGGTCAATCCCACTAAATTTAGAATCATCCATACCAACTATTTTCTCCAGATTTTCTCTTAGGAATTCACTATTCACCTGAACCATAATCAAGAGAAACAGAATAAAATGTATGTACACCAAAGGAAACGTGATATCCAGCATTTAAAACGCTAATGAGAAATTATGAATACAATTGTTTATATTACTCTAATTGCTTGGACCTGGACTGATTTGAAAATAATCTCAACTATTAATAAAGATATAAAAGTGATCAGTATATACAGCAGCTAGAGGCTAATAAACTTTTTAATAAGATACCAGAGTAATAAAAAAATGAATCGGAGAACATATATATATTCATTGAACTCAACTCCCAACATTAGTTAGTGGAAATATTTTCTATTCAGCTTTAGATTGAAAAGAAGCCACATCATAGCGGCGAATAAGCTGAAGGGATAATGATCAAAAGAAATAAAGAATATTAAAGATTCTAATATGTAAAAGAAAAAACACATGCTCCAACTGTCCAAATGTTAACTTGTTGAAATGTCCCATGTATATATATGGAAAGATATTTCATAATGCAAAGAGGTAGGAACATAAGGAAGTTGAGAAGTGAACAAACCCCTCCCATTTCACTATTGTGAGATTTGTTGTTATCAGTTTCATCTGAATCATCAGGATTCATACTGTCATTCACTCCAATGGAAAAGACGGGCCCCCATTTCCTTGAACTTTTATGGTATCCAACATTAAGTAAACCAACTCCTCTGCAAAGTGAATCTGAACAAGGATATCCTGAAAATGGAACCTTACTAATGCTTCCTTTATGAAGATTTTCCTGAAATCTGAGGGGCCAACTACACTGGTAGTGGTGGGTCGATATACTCATGGTGTCGTACCTGCAATCTCTTGTGATTTTAAAGACTAACATAGCACTGAAAAAAATAAGTCAGAGAAATGTTCATTGATGAATATTTCTGATCCTTTATTTTACATATTGATTAAGATCCGATACATTAGTGAGAAGTAAACTAACCACCCTACATGGTTATATCACAAAGCTACATCTGATACCCTTTCCTTTATGCCACTTGAAACTAAGGAAAACAGTGAGAATAGTTGAATGCCATATTCCCTGCATGGCCAGGGAATTTCAATGAAACAATTAGCGCTCAGGCTCAACAATTAACTTCTTCCTTTTGCTATGTAATCTGAACTCCTCCCACGCAACTCAAATCCATAATTTAGAATTATCCCTCTAAGAACTTAAATCTCTACCTTAATTTCCATATTTTATCTGCAAATATTAGCTTATATACATGAATAGTTTGATAGCTTAATATACATCCACTTTCCTTCAACTGCATGTAAAGCAAGCGTTAATTATCCGCCAAACCACATGAATGAACCCCGCAAGCTGCCCCGAACGTATTGTTTTAACAAAGATTAGCATATATAAAGATTAAATATTCAACATATGCATGGAAACATTGATAGATTCATTCTCCTGTAATTCATTTCCAGCCCAATTTAGAGAAACGGAGAAGCTTCTAAGGAGATGGGCTTCTCAAGCGGAAGGGAAATTACTACCGTACAGAAATCCATAAGCTCAGAACGAAAGTAATATTCATATAAATAGAAAAAAAATAAATTAAAGAAGAATTCAATCAGGAAGAGAGCGAGCCTGACCTGATAATGATACTACGCGAGATTTTGATTTTAATTTTGTAGTGTTCGGGAGGTTTTAATTCTAGAGAGCGAATTAGTGAGGCATCAAGTAGAATTTTCTTCTTGTGACCTGAGAAAAAAAGGATAATAAGAACTGGGACCGCCAATTGTGGACATTACAGCTTCTCGTGAAATTTAAGGCAAACAAGAGCCTCGTGCAGTCAAGTTTTTTCTGGCAAGAAACGCCAACCACTTAGATGCCTACAAACAAAACAACCCGGGACAAATATTTACATACTCCACAACTCCAACATCATATCATATATCCAATTAAAATATAATAACTAGATAAAATTTATTTATACAGAATGTGGTGAGTGTTTTTATGAAATAATATAATAAATTAGTGCCTTATATTTTATAATTATTTCTGGTCTTAATATAAAATCTATTTTCACTTACCCATTAAATCATAGTTTCAAAACCGCAAAAACTAACAACTTAAATTTTCATATAAATTTCAATTGAACAAAAAATGTATTTTAGAATTTTTAATGGCGTTCAAAATTTGATTAATTAGTAGGTTCTGAAAATAAAAAAAAAATGTCGACAGACTATTTTAATAAAATTGAAAGTGGGTCAATTTATTTTATACTGATTGATATCCACTAACTAAAAGTTATTTAATAATGATGACAGACTATTTATTTTCCTTTATTATAATTTTAAGATAAATATCAAAAGATTGTGTAGATATTAAAATTAAAATAAATATTAAATAGAAGAAATCTTTATATTTATTACCTAATAAAATTTTAAATATGATTACTTTAAATAGAAATAGAAAGACATATATACTTTATTAAAAAAAACTATTAAAAACATTCACTAGATACAATCTGCTATTTAGCTTTACAAAATTATGGTACGAAATTAACTTAGATATGCTTAGATATATATATAGCTTAGGATTCGACCAAAAAAAAAAAATAAAGCTTCGGTAAAGTTGAGAAAGGACATGAATTCCTCTACCGGCAATTCTGCATCACATCCTAGGATGCATGCGTCAATCAACAAATATTCCTGCCTATAAGTCCAAACACAGTAAAATTAAGTCCAGTCCGATGAGAAGTCCTCAAAAGACAAAACTACGGTCAGTACATTGCGTTCTTACATCTTTCACGACAAGTCTCTCCGAAGAACTCAATCTCGGCAACAACCATTCCAATGCATAGAACGAGCAGTTTTCATGATTGCTCATAACATGATAATCATATGAAAAGCAACAAGCATATGCTGAATTAGTGATTGATGATTAAAGCAATTGCCTACTATCATAATTAGTAGGAATTGACTCTAACCTGAAGCACGAACGAGTATTCGGTGTGTAACAAAGGCCTGCACATCACACAAGGAGGCTCAATTTTAAATTCCTAAACCGAGCCCATGTCCAGGAAATTATAACAGCATAGGGAGCAATTACGAGCTATGACAACGAGCTCAAAATTTTAGGACAATAATTCACTGTTCAAATTAGCTCAACACCGCTTGTTTAGGTATAGAAGTTTCAATCTTTAAACAGTTAGACTATATTACTTCTAGAAACAAGGACCCGTACAACTTCACTTTCTATTTTCATTTCCTCATTTCTGTCCTTACTCCTCTTTCTTTAGTTAATAACAGTCATTTTAATTTTATCTTCATTTCTACTCACAAACACACACGGGCACGCCCAAATGTCAGGTACTCTACACAGCTTTACCTGCCAGACGGAAGGCGTATACTCACGATACTGAATAGGTTGATTATTTCTTGTCACATTATTCCTGGAAACTCTTTCAGCTTGCCGATTATCTTTTATGAAGTTCCTGCCATACAATATTAATGTACAGACAATCATGAATTGAAGATACTGCCAGGTTTGTAAAGGCAAGGAACCCGATAAATCATTATTACATCGTGAAGGATTACTGGGTTTAAAATAAAGCATAATCGGAATTGCAATTAATGGATTCATTGGGAGGGAAACCTATTAATTAATTACTGGTAGTAGTATTATGGAGTTGGTTAATTTTAAAAATTCAAATTAGTGTTTTGGTTTTTTAACTTGGGTTCAAACACGGGTATGTATTCACAACCCATTTTAAGCTTTGTAGGTTTCATGGCCTTTAGAGGTTTCTTTAAATTATTAAAGAAGATTCAATATGATGATAATCTGATGTGGTTTAAGCTAGTCACATGCCAAGAATTGAGGAAAGTAATGTTTGAAATGGGTGCATAAAAGGTTCCTACCAGTGCTAATGGTTTTGTCAGGCATTTTTACCGATAATCTTGGGAGAATATATAAGAGGCGGACTTGGTTAAGGTAGTTAAACAAGTTTTTCAAGACAAGTTTGAATCTATAGACTTTATATAAATTGATATTATGCTTATTTCTAAGATTGATATATAGATATAAACATGAGATGGTAGCTGGTACAATTTGAAACTATTAGTGGGTGTAGTTATCTATAAGATTATTACCACCGTGTTACACTTAATAGACTAATACCGCCCTTGCTCATTTAACTTTATCAATGTACTTTAATTAAGGATAACATATAAATTGCGCAATGTTAGTCACGAAGCATATAGAATTTACCTTAGTCTCAATGTTACCTTTTCTTTTATTATAAATATAAAGTATTCTCTTATTAGAGATAAGCATATAGAATTTTTTTTAACAGAAATTCATACATTAACTCGTCATGTTGTGAATAACTAATTTCTTTCGCTAAACATAACTCTTTGATAAATATAAAAAATATATCTTATAATTAAAATAAAAATTAACTCTTCATATTAAATACCCTTGGAGTAATTTATATCTCAAATCATGTCTTAACACAAAATTGACTTATTCTATTGGCAAGAGACGCCGTGTTGTGGTACTTACACGTTTACCTATTGAACGAAAGTTGCCTGTCTTTAGAGACCCGTGATTTGTTGCAACTTGTTAATTAATTATTTATAAATTCTACTCTTGCAATTGGCATTTATCTATTTCATCAAAGGCCACGCTTTTGTATTTGGTTATTCCCTATGTCGCCAATCATACATCTCTCAATCTCGGAATAAAAACCTGAAAAAATATTTTAAAATGTATCATATAATTTGTAATTAAACTGAATACCTTTTAATACATTGTATAGAGCTTGTACATGAACATCTTTTTTTTTTTATCAACACGTACATCATATATTATAATATTCATTGGTATTGATAATATTCACCATGGCATATCGATTAGTTGTATGGAATATTATAAAATGTTGCCTGGTGATATATGCAGTTGGATAGGGAAAATGCATTTGAATTTGGGTTGCATTAGATGACAAAGATGAAAAGTATATATTCATGTTTTGCCTAACACTTGTTGACTAGCAGAGTTTTGCCCCCTGCAGACAAGTTCTGCTATTCCTTCCAAACTCCATATTTTTAAAACCCATGGACCAATTATATTGCGCTCCTTCCCTATCCAACTTATTTTATTCCATCGCCTTCAATGACTCATTTAATTAATTTGGTAGGATGCACAATCCAATAATTTAGTATAACAAATATATGCTGTTATAAATAGATTCATTAAATTGAGTTCATTGCTCTTTATTTTTTTTTCATTAAATTCGTAATATGTATGATTTTAAAATAACCCAATCATGTAATTTTCAATTTTAATTTGTAAAAATAATGTATTCTATCATGAATAAAATTTACATACTCGTTTTATTTTAGTTAAATTAAATTTTATACAATTTCTAGTCACTTAAGATTAGCTTAAGTGGCCAACGTAGGATAAAGTGTATGGACATAGCTCTAAGGTTCATTATTAAATTTTATCCGTAAATTTTGGTTAAAAAAAACCGTATAAATGATTCTACCTAAACAATTTTGGAGTAATATACTAATATATTTGAACAAAAGATATATTAATATATGATATATATTAGATATGAGTTGATTGACTTGATTCTCTCCCAATCGAAATCCACGGCATATTTTTCCTATAAAATGATTAAATAATAACAAAAGCTTTCAGCTGCTGTACAAGGTCTTGTTTGATAATGTTGGTCTATTCTTCACAGGGGCGTATAACTTGCAACTTGTTTCTCAGACATCTAAACACCAAGTGTGGCTATCTCAAAGGCAAATAAAGGAGATTGAGTGATCCAATGAAAACCTGCTCTCAAGCATTTGAAAACAAAGAGAGTATCTCCTTGTTGCAACTTCTTCCATATAAAATGTTGCAACGGTTGTCCATAAAAACACACCCATAAATATACACAAACTTGATTTCTAGTTTTAATTCAATTAAGAACAATATTCGAGCCTATTGGATTAATCTTAAATTAAGAAGATAGAATATGTAACCGAGATCTCTTGGTAATAATGTTTTGAGTAGGGGTGTTCATGGGCAGGACTGGGCAGGGCGACCCCCCTGCCCGGTGCCCTGCCCAGAAAAAGCATGGGCTGCATTTTGCAGCCCGATGCCCGGCCCTACCTGGTAAAAGCCCTAACTATTTTGGGCTGGGCATGGGCGGGCTGAGCGTGGGCGGGCTGGGCATGCCCAAATTGTGATGCCATGCTCATGTTGTGGAAAAAATCTGCAATTATAAACTTCTAAAATAATATCATATTCATATGTCTTCAAGAGTTAAATAATATCTATAATCCACTAAAAATAAGGTAACAAAAAGATAATAATTAAAGTCTTAAAATTCATTGCCTATAAAAAAATCTTAAAGTCTAAGTAGTTTATAATTACAACTTTACATCAATTTCCCAAATGTTGACAAGGATGAAGTATCTAAAAAAGTAAAATAAATAATTATAATTTGTAATGTAATCATATTATGATTAATAAAGTTAAAAAAATTAATATAATTATAAATATTAAAAGATGTAACTTACGTACTTAACTACTTATATTTCTAAAATGACCCTTTAGTCACTAGTAACTATCATATTCTCCCTTCTAAGTGTAGCATCTACGGAGAAAATAAAAAAAAATAAAACAAAGGGGTGATCATGAGCAGGGCAGGGCAGGGCAACCCCCCTGCCCGGTGCTCAGCCCGAAAAAAGCATGGGCTGCATTTTGCAGCCCGATGCCCAGCCCTGCCCTATATTTATCGGGCTGGGCAGGGCTATTTTTTCGCGGGCTCGGGTGGGCATACCGGGCCGCGGGCTTTATGAACACCCCTAATTTTGAGAACATGTCAATACTAGCTCCTAGCTAGATCACAAAAGAAAAATGATAATTTAATCTGAAGGATTATAAATGAATTTGATTTCTTTCCCTTATATAATGTTAAATTATGTCATCTAAGTGCCTGTTTCGCACAGCGTTTGAAAATGAATTCTGGGGCAAAATCGCGGTTTAGAAATTTTTTACATAAACAGCAATTTTTGTTGAGAATTGATTTTGGACAAAACCTCGGTTTGAAACCTAGATTTTGAATAAGCCACTGAAAATAGCTTTTGGTTTGAAACCTAGGTTATGGATTATCCAATTACTATTCTACCCCTACTTTTTCTTACACTCTCTCTCCTCTCTCCTCTATTTTCTCTATCATCTCTCCTCTCTCTTCTCTTATCTCTCTTTTTCTCTTTCCTCTCTCTTCTCTTATCTCTCTTTTTCTCTCTTCTCTCTCCTCTCTCCTCTTTCTTCTCTATCATCTTTCATTTCTCTTACTTTTAATCATATCATACCTTTTTTGGTAATTTACCAATATAAAAAGTGATTCTACTACTAATCATCTAAACATCTCTATTCCCAAAATCTATTCTCCAAAATCTATTCTTTCCAGAATCTATTCTCCAAAAGCTAATCCAATCACACCCTGAATAAAAGTGGATGACATGTAATTATTACTCTCACTCTTTGACATTCATGCTCTTTTTCTTTTAAAAAAAAATTCCACATTCAACTTAAAATGGGATTTGTCCTTAAAATAGATAAAAATATAAATTAAAACAGGAGTCTCAATGAACCAATTAATTAGAATCACGTCACAAGAACTACTCCTAGTAGTATATATTCATTAAAAACATGAATGACTGTAAATGGAGAGGGTGCTAAGAAGCAATAATAGTTGGACGTGGATTTTTTCTCATCCGGCTAGCCTTGGTGATGGGGTAGGATCACATTCACATACTATCTTATAAATTGGCCACACCTCCGATGATAGCATATTCTCTCTCACAATATATATTTTGTCACTTGCAAGCTGAAACACCATTTCATCTCTCGTCGATCCTTCAATGTCCAATTAGACCGCCATGGCCAAGCTTTGTGATTTGCAAATCCACGTTAACTCTCAGCAGATTTTCTTCCTAAACCAGGTAATCTTCTATTCATTCTTTCTCTAACAACTCCTACATATTGAAGGAAAATAATATATAATGACTTCTGCAGAAGGTCGTATCAAGATACTGCGCGGGGTTGAAGAAAATCTTGGATCAACGAAGGAGACGAAGCGCTCATCAGATCAGTAACTTGGAGATCGAAGTCGATGATCTCCCTGGAGGCCCAGACGGGTTTGAGCTGGTTTCCATATTCTGTTACAACAATGGCAGAATCCCAATCACTGTATCCAATGTGGGTCTCCTCCACTGCTGCGCTCTTCATCTCGGAATGGACAATCTCTTGCGACAAACGGAAGCCTTTCTCGAGGGAATCTATTACTGGAAATGGAATGACTTGCTCGCGAGTCTCCAGAGTTGCGATCTATTTCATGACTATGCAGAATCATGTGCTCTTCTGGACAAGCTCATTTGTGCACTATTAGCAAAGATTGCCCAAAACTCATATATGAACCCCCTGAGTACATCCTCGTCCTCCTCCTCATCTTCTCCAGATTCAACCATCAGGTCAACGCTGCCTACAAAAGCATGGTGGTTTCAGGATTTAGGTCATCTGCCACCACAGATCATTGAGAAACTTGTCCGGTATCTTGCAGCATATAAAACAAATAACACCAACTTGATGCTCACCAGATTCCTTCTTCATTATCTGAGAACATCAACTCAAACCAGAGGGAAAGACCGCAATGGGTTTGCAGGCCTTGCAGAAACAGCAGCCCATGGAGTCATATTAGTTGGTAAGAAGGCCTTCTCTTGCAGGGGACTGTTGCGGGTATTGAGGATTGTGTCTAGGTTTGGGTTGGGAAGGGAATGCAGAATGGAACTGGAAAAATTGATTGGCGGGATGCTTGATCAAGCTACGCTAGACGATTTGCTGGTTTCAGGTCATGGTATGGGAGTTTATTATGATGTTAACTTGGTGATAAGATTGGTTAGAGGGTTTGTGGAGATCAATGGCTCTGAATCTGATGATGGGCTTTCTCTTCTGAAACTGAAGAAGGTTGGCAGATTGATTGACAATTATCTGAGGGAGATATCTCCGGACCAAAACCTCAAGATCTCTAAGTTTCTGGGAGTTGCAGAGTGTTTGCCAAATTGTGCCAGGGATTGCTTCGATGGGGTCTACAGAGCCATTGACACCTATATTGAGGTATATATCGCTTACGACTTGAAATACTCCTTTCTTATGCTCTAGACAATCAATAAGAAAAGATTTTCAAAAACTCATTTCCAGCAAATAAAAGGGAAAAGAGAACTACTAGGGCCCCATTACGTTTTGGCATATGTTGTTATTCTGATCACTTTGACTTGTATGTGGCTGGCTTGTTGAGTGATTAAATTTCAAATATACCAATTGCAGTCACACCCAGGGGTGGGATTTGAGGAGAGATCAACATTGTGTAGATGCCTTGATTACAAGAAACTGAGCTTTGAAGCGAGCAAAGATGTTGCCAAAAACCCCAGAATCCCTCCGCGGATCGCTATGCAGGCTCTCATTGCCCAACAATCAAAGCAGGATAGTAGCGAACAAGACATGGGATTAGACCTTGAGAGAATGCAATGCCGGGTCGTTGAATTGGAGAACTTGTGTAGGGAGATCAATGGCCAGATGTCCACCTTGCTTAATATTCATCCTTCTCGCATCAGAGCCGTCCCCAGATTTTTTTGAATATCTATCATCACTTACTCGTGTTTAAATATGTAATTTTAATTTTGAGCCTGCCAAAGAAAATGTATAAATGGTATGCTTCATTTTTTTAAAAATAAATTGGAGGAATATTGATATTGGCCACCATAAATGAAGTAATGGAGCGCATGACATGGTGTGAATCAATTGGCGCTGTACTAATATCTACCTTGTTCCAATAAACCTACTCAACAAGAAATCAATCCTGTTTTATAGGTTTCTAGAAAATTGAAAAAACCTGTGGATATGTTTGGCGATAGCGGAGAGGCTTTAGAAATTCTTAAACTTGTAGTGGAGCACCGAATGCGCACGCCAAATGCCATCTATGGTGTCCGCCCTCTTACACGGCAAACTTGTTTCTCTATTACAGAAGCGCACAACTTTGGAACAATGCAAGCAAATCCACTCCGTTATGATTGCTTCTGGCTTTTCCAACGACATCTTGTTGCTCTGTAAACTCATTCACTACACTGCATTCTGTCTACCCGCCTCTCTTTCCTATGCTTCCCTTCTTATCAGTACTATCTGCACTCCTATCACTCGCATCTTTAACAAAATGATCGAAGCTTTCTCCTACACTACCTGCCCTCACATGTCGCTTTTCTGCTATGCACGAATGCTTCAAAATGGCATACATCCAGATAAACACACCTTCCCTTTGCTTCTTACGACGTTCTCCAAGTCTAATATTCAAGACCCACTTCTACTCTATGCTCAAATTCTTAAATTCGGGTTACATTTTGATCTTTTTGTCCGGAACGCTTTGATTTCTGCTTTTGCTAATTCTGGGTTTATGGAGTGTGCATGCCGAGTGTTCGATGAAAGTTCGTTGCAGGACGTTGTTGCATGGACTGCGTTGATTGATGGGCATGTCAAAAATGATTGTCCAGGAGAGGCATTGAGGTGTTTCGTGAATATGAGATCAATAGGCGCGGCCAGAATTGATGGGGTAGTCATAGTTAGCATTCTTCGTGCGGCTACTTTGCTGGGTGATGATTATTTTGGAAGATGGATTCACAGGTTTTGTGTTACTGGACGGCGAGTTCAATTGGATGCTTATATCTGCAGCGCTCTTATAGATATGTATATAAAGTGCGGTCATTGTAATGACGCCCGCAAAGTATTCGATGAAATGCCTCACAAAAATGTAGTTTCTTGGACTGTACTAATAAATGGTTATGTGCAATTCAAGAGGTACAAAGATGCGCTTCTTATCTTCCAAGACATGCTGTCGCGTAACATCGTACCTAATCAATTTACGCTTACAGCTGCTCTTCATGCTTGTGCGCACATAGGGGAACTGGAGCAAGGAAGGTTAATTCACCAATATATAGACAGAAATAAGTTATATCTGAATTCAGCTTTGGGCACAGCATTGGTAGACATGTATGCAAAATGTGGGTGCATTGACGAGGCGTTATTGTTATTTGAAAAGTTGCCAGCGAAAGTAAAGGATGTGTACACTTGGACAGCCATAATAAATGGGTTGGCTATTCATGGGAATGCCTTGAGGTCATTGGAGCTATTCTCATGCATGTTAAGGAGCGGGGTTCAACCAAATGAAGTTACCTTTATTGTTGTTCTCAGCGCGTGCTCCCATGGAGGATTAGTAGCTGAGGGGAAAAGGTTATTTAAAATGATAAGACATGATTATGATATGGAGCCTAACATGGATCATTATGGTTGCATGGTTGATCTACTTGGGAGAGCAGGGTACTTAGAAGATGCAAAGCGAATGATTGATGAGATGCCAATGAAGCCAAATGCTGGTGTAGTGGGAGCTTTATTTGGTGCCTGCATGATTCACAAAGACTTTGAGTTGGGTGAACATGTAGAAAATTATTTGATCAAGCTGCATCCAGATCGCGGCGGTGCGTATGCACTTCTGGCAAACTTTTACTCCATGTGTCAAAAATGGGAAGCAGTTGCACAGGTAAGAAAACTCATGAAAGGAAAAGGAGTAGAGAAAACTTCAGGATGTAGTTGGATACAAGTGAATGGTTTAATTCAGGAGTTTAAGGCCTCTGATCATTCACATAAGGAGTCGTCTAGTGTTTGTTCGGTCTTGGAGAATGTATTATTGCAGCTAAAACCAGTTGATCAGGCTTACAAGATTGAAGACTCTCATTTATTTATATCCAGCATTGATGAGGGGTGACAGATCTTGTGTTGCCTCCATAGCTCTGAAGTTGTGGCAGTACATGTCCCCCATCATGATGGTGCAATACAAGTTGCTAATTTTCTCTATTTTTCTTCATTCCTAGCACCATCCGTTCTTGCTACTTGGGAGATCCTTATAAAGATTTTAAGCCTCATCTTCTAGTGCTAATTTTTGCTCCGAGTTAGTTTAATATTCTTCATACATTATGTAAACACATCAGCCTGGTTTGATAGCCAAGTACTATAAAGTCATTATTCTTTCACTTTTGTTCATCAATAAATGCTTGAGATAATCTAAGATGGCTTCAAAGTTAATGGTCTGTTCTCTATACACATGAGAATGTGATGGAATAGAAGAGCTAGAAAGAAGCACGTAACAAGAATGAATCCTTCCCAGTCATACCGCAGTAGTGGAATTAGAAGACTCAAATCTACTACGTATTGACGTATTGTACAGCAAATTATCTTCTTTTTTTTCCTTTTAACGAAAAGGGTCAATGTTGATGAAAAATGATGGTACGTCTAGAGGTCCTGTATTCTAAAACTCTTGACCTAATAAGAAAAGTATTATAAGATTTATTTTATAATAAAATATAAAATTTATTTTATAATAAAATTTATATTATAAAATAAGTTTTATATTTAGGTTGGAGGAGTATCATTCTCTATTTTAAAGAAGAGAGAGATTATGCATTATTTATATTTTATTCCTTCGCATAGTTTGGATCAGTCTTAAATTCCATAATATATACTTTAAAACGCAGCCATGTTTTATTTCATCCAATTCCAAAAATATACTATACATTTGGATCAGTCCCTCGCCGTTCTCGCGTTTGCGTTCGAAGACCATTCTCAGCCTCCAGTCTCGCCGCCTCAACCTCAGCCTCTCGCCGTCTCAGACTCGCGTTCGAAGACCCCTCACGTCCTCTCGTCTCTCTGCAATTTATTTCACCCTTTAGCTCCTCATTTGGTAAGATTCCATTCTAGTTTCCTCCATTTAAGCCCATACCTTCATTCTAGATAATCAAAATGTACCACCGCTGTTTTCTTGGCCTATCGAGAAAAAGTCTAACTTTAAGCATATTTGACCATCAAATTAAGTTATTAGTATATATGTGTGGGAAGGAATAAGCAGAATTCATGGCATTTGAACAGAAAAAAAGGAATTAAACAGCATTGGAGTTTGAATAAGTGGCATTAGTTGATAATTAAGGTAATGTAGACATATATATTATTGCTGCTGCTGTGTTTATTATTAAATGTGGGTCTTTTTACCTACCTAGAAGGAACTGTATGTAAATGCATGATAGGGGAGGGGAAAATGGGTGAATTTGGGGAAAGTGGGGAAGATAGTGTTTAGTGGAGAGCTTTAGTGATGGGAAAAGCAATAAACTTTTGGCAACATACTCCTCCGGTCACCTAATTAATGAGTTAATCTTAGTCCAATATATAAGACCTATTTTCCAAATTTACCAACTCTTTCTCCCAAATTACCCCTATCGATACTCTCTCAACAATACTCAAGTGAGAGAATGAGGGAGGGAGTTAAGGAAGATGATTAGGGTGCTGTAGGAAAACATGTTATAATAACTAACTTCATTAATCTAATCAAATTAGTTAAATAGATCATATATTTAGAACATGAATAGTATATTTTTTCTTTTCTTAAATGAAGGAAACGAAAGAACAAATTAGTGCGCCATTTTAAAGAAGCTGCAATCTGACAAATGTGGGATAATCCTGTACAAGTAAAAGCAAAGTGAAGGAACCAAACAAAAGAAATGATGCAGCAGCAAATGTAACTACTTAGGGGTAACCCATTAATGAGTAAATAGAAAACAGCAGAGTTGAGTCCTGAAAGCAAGTTGTAGGAACTGGAAGTTTTAGACACAGCCTAAGGTATATTTTTTTAATTATATGTTTTTGATAGCCCTGTCCACTTTCTACACTGATCCTCAACCACATTGCAGCTCACACCTTCGTATTCTTCACTTTTGGGTAATGGATTGCATGGTGCCGTTGCATTCTCCAAAGGATAGAACTTTGCGTAGATATCATGGATTTATTTCAATGGCCCATTCGAATGGCAAGAGAAGACTTCCTAAGAACATTCCTTGTCCCCGACGTCCCAAGCAATCACCAGAATTTGGTGTTAACTTATTCCTGAAGAAGAGTAGCAGCATCTCAGAACCTGTTCAGGAGGATTTGAGCTTCAATGAAGGACTAAATATGGCTACTGAAGAGGAAGAAGATACTCGTGTTGTTTGGGAAGCTGATGAGATTGAAGCCATTTGGTCACTTTTTGAGGGTAGAATTCCTCAAAAACCTGGAAAGCTAAACAGAGAAAGGCCTCTTCCTCTCCCACTTCCCCACAAAGTTCGACCTTTAGGACTGCCTACACCTAAAACACAAGTCAGATTGACAGATCCAGCTGCAGTTTCTCATAGTGCATCCATATGTAAGAAATTGTATAAGGACCCAAGTTTCTTAGTTGAGCTAGCCCGAGAGATCAGCGAACTTGATCCAGACAAAGATGTATCCATAGTTCTTTGCAAGAGAGCGCAGTTCCTGTGTAAGGGTTCCCTGTCATTGACAATAAGGGAATTAGGTCATATGGGATGTCCTGGGAGAGCCTTGCAAACATTTTGCTGGGCTCAAAAACAACCTGAACTCTTCCCAGATGATCGAATTCTAGCTTCAACAATCGAGGTCTTGGCTAGGAACCATGAACTTAAAGTTCCTTTCAACCTCAATAAATTTACCCGGATGGCGAGCCGCGCTGTGCTGGAGGCGATGGTTAGGGGTTTTATTAAAGGAGGAAGCCTTAAGCTCTCCTGGAAGCTCCTAGTAGTTGCCAGAAAAGGTAAAAGAATGTTGGATCCTAGCATTTATGCAAAATTAGTACTAGAACTCGGAAAGAACCCTGATAAACACGTGCAAGTGATGCCCTTGTTGGATGAACTTGGTGAACGAGAAGAATTGAATTTGAGCCAGCAAGATTGTACAGCTATCATGAAGGTGTGCTCCAAGATGGGGAAATTTGAGGTAGTGGAAAGCCTGTTCGGTTGGTTCAAACGCTCAGGCCGTGATCCGAGCATAGTGATGTTTACTACTGTGATTCACTGCCTTTACAAAGAGAGGAAATACAGGGAGGCATTGGCATTGGTTTGGGAAATGGAGGCTTCAGATTGTCCTTTTGACCTTCCAGCTTATCGGGTGACAATAAAGCTGTTTGTTGCTTTGAATGATCTATCCAGAGCTGTGAGGTATTTTTCAAAACTTAAAGAAGCGGGATTTTCTCCTACTTATGACATATACAAGGACTTGCTCCAAATTTACTTGGTGGCTGGGAGGAAAGCAAAGTGCAGAGATATTTGCAGGGAGGCCGAGACTGCGGGATTCAAGTTGGATGAACATGTAGTGTTACAGAATTTGCAATTTGATGGCGCAAACAAGCAGCAAGCTGTACGAATCTCATAAGCATTGCAGTCTGTTGTTTTGTATCAATTCTGAATCTCTGCTGCATTGGCAAATATAACGAATTCTTCATGTATCTTCCATAAAGCCCAGAGTCAAATTTAAAGGCCCAGCTTTCGCATGTTTCTTGGTATTCCCTGCTGAAACATGTGCAGTACACTGCAGGTATTACATGGCACAGGGATAATGTCATATCAATATATCATGCCTTGGAGCCAATGAGAGTTGAAACAGATAATAAGGAACGGACTTATATCCTACAAGGACACGGGTTCGATTTCCGCTGCCGTCATGAGGGTTCCTTTGGTAAGCGATCTCGTAAGTCCCCTGTAAGTATTCTCTAAGCTCTGGGGTTGTACCCTAGTTTTGATTGAGAACTAGTGTCGAACTCACATAAAATTTTATTTATAAAAAAATATATATATTTTTGATAAATAAAAGTTTATATATATATATATATATATATATATCATGCCTTGGAGGGTGTTGTGATCTATACATGCATGATTGCTCCATAAGCAGAAGTGTTATGCTATTCAGTTAGCATATCAATGCATGAAAACCGTTTTCAACTCCACCCACTATATACCATGTTCATCTATTAGTGAAAAAGAGAGAGCAAGGCGCTTTTCTATTCATGTCTTTATGTTGATCAGCAGAAAAACTCAGACTTAAAAATGGAGGATGGTGGCCTCCATTCACCCAATGTTTGTATGTGTATATATATGAGGTGTCGGTCAAATGGAAATTCCATTGTTGCGTGATCAAATGGTCAGTTCAAATTTGGTTTTGGTTTAACTATAATCTTTAAAAATAAACTTGTTTGTGTCTTTCGTGACAGTTGCGTATCCTCCACTAAATCTATTAAATGGTATATGTTAATCCCACGTATCAAAATTTTTAGATGTCTTTTAATTTGTTTGTACATTATATAAAACTTTTGTTGCATTATTCATAAACCATGTTTTTATGCCAAATATAAGACCACATTCTACCTCTTTCTAATACAAATATTTAATATCAGATACTATTAAATCAAATTTAAGTCCTGTAATGTCAAATTAGAGATAATTTTTCAATGAGATTTTTTTTTCCTATCCATAATATTTGAATATCGACATTGCATAAGAAAAATTGAGTCATTCCACTTAACCTAATCACAATTACTAGTTGGTTTACTTAATTTTAATAAGGAATATGATCTTTTTGACAAAAAAAAATGATCTTACTATTATGGGAAAATGAAGGAGGTACTTCGTCCATCCCAAAATATAAATAACTTCTTTTTTAACAATTTTACACAAATTAATAAGGTTTTGTTAAAATTAGTTAAGCATCTTAAACTTTTCAAAAATTACCTACGCTTTATAAAATCAATCATATTCTCATATTAATGATACATCTTTTAATATATATCATAAATAGGGTTAAATTTGAGAAAAAGAACATTTAATACTCACTGCATTTTATAAAATAGCTTTCATTTTGAGCACCCCCGATCTTCTAGAATGGGACTTGGATTTTTGTTTTTTAAGTTGCCCACTAGGTTCATCGGAGCTTTGCTCCGACTATATCCGGATTCGACCTGCGTCGCGTACCTGACTATGGTGGGTGAGTCTCCTAACCAGAATTTTTTACATACACCAAGGTTTGAACTCTAGACTTCGTTTAAGTGATACATAATCACTTATCACTCGGACTAACATCTGTTGGTGTGACTTAGATTTTGGGACGGTGAGAGCATATTAACATTTTATATGGCATTATAAGCTATAACCTCATTGTTCATAACGTAAAATATTACCTACATTGGATTTTTATTTATAACCAAAAATGGCAACCTTTCCGTCAAGAAGCATCAATTTTCAATGAGTGGTAACTATTATTCACTTTTCAAATATAGTCACATATCATAACAATCACACTAGACACTTCAAAAATTACATATCGCTTGGAAAACAAATGATTCATTCATTCATATCTGCCAGAAAGTGGACTAATTTTGCATTATATTGTTGCCCGCCTTTTACCTTACAAGAAATCATTGATACAGTGCAACATCGAATTCAAAGGAGGAAAAAATTGCGAATCAAAGAAAGTGAAAACTTTGAAGTTAAAAGTGGTAATGAAATAACCGAGAACGGTTATTCCAACGTTAACCCCCACAATTGGATGCCTATCCAAATTGTGAAAAGCCGGTGAGCAAGGATCCATGAAAAATCTTTGACGCTTCACGAGGAGGTCGGGAGAAACAATGTTCCACAATCTTTGTCAATTATAAATCTTTGCCTCTACAAATTAATGAATTCATCTGCTCACTCAATAAGAAAAAAAGAATGTAAATCAGACAGATACAATTAAATTAAGCAGACGCTGTCTCAACTCAATTCAAATGCTCAGATGCTCTTCGCGAGGCAAGCTTTGCACAGTATCTGACCATCTGCCTGGAGAATGATCGCTACTATTTGATGACACTTGGGCCTCCACTCTTGAATCTCTTATCATCTTTAAAACTTCTCTCATTGTTGGTCTGTTTTCTGGTACCAGCGAAAAACACGCCATTGCAATGTTCAAAAGAGCTTGAAGCTTCTCTTCTGAGGCATCATTCCCTGAAGCAGGGTCATCCCCGGACCCGGACTCTGTCTCTTCTTCCCGCACGGACCGAACCCACCTAGGTATATCCGAACCATGTTCCAGAACAAGGTCTTGGAAGGGTGTTTTCCCGGTTAAAAGCTCCAGCAGAAGTACCCCAAAGCTGTATACATCAGCTTGCTGAGTGGGCGGCCTTCGGATGCTACGGCACTCCGGTGCTCTATAAAATAAAGTGGTGGCACTAGGTTCTTCAAGTGAATCTGGATTAAGCAACACTTGGAGGCCATAATCTGTAAGACACGACTCAAAGTCCAAACCCAACAACACATTGGAAGATTTCAGGTTCCCATGGGTTAAGCCAGGGTTCTGGTGGATGTACACAAGTCCAGTTGCTAAGTCTTCAGCAATCTTGAGGCATGATGTCCAATGAAGAGGCTTCCCCCCACAACTAGTTTTTGATCCTGAAGTATCATACTCATTCATTACAACATAGTAGAGGATGCTAGCTTCCTAGACTAGCATTAATCTTGATTTGAATTATATATGTTTGTAAAAGTTGTACTGCCTAAAGATTTAAGCATTCCATCCTAATACCGCATATGCTTCCCTTTGAATGCCATATGTTAGATTTATATTTCTGATTATTTCAAACCCAACTCAAATGTCAAGTGAATATCAAGAACAACATCAAAATGTCATTTGACAATAAAAAGGGTGACAGCAATGTGTGTTTGTGCCCAAGATATTGATAAACTTAATTATCAACCTAATGCCTCTTAAGTTAATATACTCTCTAATGACATGAGGTCAAAACCTTTAGAACCTAATATAATTCGAAACTCTGCAAGCTGAAAGAATGACAATGGATTCCGCCTCTACTTTCTTTTTTAAGTAGTGATATGGGAGGATCCATTGCTTAACTGTCAATTAGTAGGAAAAACAATTGCGATGATTGGGTTTCTATCATTTCAAACACATCCCTACAGGTTCAAAAAACAATGCAACCGTTCACGTGGCTCAAGTGCCATCTACTATCTCCTATGAAGGGAAGGGGGGAGAAGACCAATGAATTGGGTGGAATATGCGTCCTTGAAGATTTTTTGGTATATTGACGCCTGAAGGTTTGATCAGCTCGGAAAATTTTGACGAATTTGAAGTTCCAAGTTTACCATCCAATGAATGGCAATGAGAATGACTAAATATGAAATAGTACTCTAGCAAGGACCTTTTTTTGTTTTAGGAATATGGTAAAGTGGGGCAACAACAATGACGTGGGTCTCAAACTCATAAATGAGTTGTCAGGGGGGGGATTACGCCTTTAAATAAAGTCTGAAAATCAATCAACATCATACAGTTTGACAGGGAAAGCATCACCATATGTTATTATTATATAACTAAATTTGTATGAGAGGGATAGATTTGCAGCATGGATATAATCTAAAGATTTTAGGTCATTGTTAGCACATCTTTGCATGGTCAATACTAAACAAAATAAATAATAGTTATATGATTTAAGCACCAAATGATCAAGGAAGAATGAATATAGAAAAAGAAGAGTAGAAAATTACTTACCATGGACGAGCGAGAAGAGGCTGCCATTGGGGAAGTAATCATAAACAAGAAGGCGTTCCTCCTTAGCCTGAAAATAAGCCCGAAGTGGGACCAAATTAGGGTGCCTAAGCTTGCCTAGCAGCTCCATGTGTGCTGTGAAATCCTTCATGCCAAGATACCTCGCATCTTTCAACCTCTTCACTGTCACTATAAACCCTGACTCCATCACTGCCTTGTATGTACTTCCCATACTACCCCTCCCTAATGTCTCAGCCGAAGCCTTCAGTAAATCCTCCAATCTATAACTATCCCCTGCTCCACAGAACACCAACTTCCCTAGTCCCTCATCTTCCCATGAAAACCCCCCTTCTTTTCCCCCATTATTACCTCCTCTACCACTTTCCCCTCTCGTTCCTGTTTCTGTCTCTGTTCCTCCCCCTTCTCCTCCTCCTTTCTTCTTGCATCTTGGACCCTTCTCTTCTCTGCCCTTCCTACACATCATACATATTACAACCAAGCATATCACAAGAACCATGAAGCCTCCGATGGTCCCCCCTACTATCTTTATCACTTTCTTCCGATTAAAGGACGATGACGACCTTGGCTCACTCCTCCTTGGCACCAACGAATAGCTTGGACTTACCGACGGAGGCATTTCACATGCCTTGTGGATTTGTTCCCCACATAAGCTCGGGTTCCCCAAAAACGATGACTCATTGAAACGGGTCAATGCTGGGCTCACCGGGATCTCGCCGGAAAGTTGGTTGTTGGAGACGTTTAGGTATCGGAGACTGCTTTGGTCGAGACCTGGGATGGGTCCTGTGAACGAGTTATCCTGCAAGTAAAGCAGGTAAAGATGCTGGAGTTTGAGCAGCGACGATGGGATACTGCCAGAGAGTTGATTGCTAGATAGAACTATGACTTTGACGTGATGGAGATTGGAGATGGAGGCAGGGAAGTCACCGGAGAAGTTGTTGTCATTGAGATATATGGATTTGAGATTGACTAGGGCTGAGAGGTCCGGGATTAGACCAGACAGTGAATTGCTCTTGAAACTAAGTACTCGAATTTGATCCAAGCGGTTCAAGATCTTTGGGTCCAAATTACCTGTTAAGTTCAAGTTCTCCAGCACTAGCTTTCGGACTCTTCCCTTGAAGCAATCTCTTACTCCTTCCCAGTCACAAAGATTTTTGCTTCCTGGTGGCCATGGAAGTGTATTGTGAACATCAACAGAGGATTTGAGCGCTAAAAGTGCTGGGCCATCGTCATCTATTGATCTAACAGGTTGGAGAGAGAGTACAGAGATAACAATTACGAACAAAACACAAAACCTTGTCACCACAAATTTCATCACTAAAAGGCCCAAGAAACCGATAATGCAAAGAGGGAATGGGTGTTTGAAAGCAATATCATTAGCAAAAGCTTTGCCTTGATTTGATTGCCATGAGGAGACAGGGGGAATCCTTCAACGCAAATGCATAGTAAGAATATTGTGAGATCCTTGTTGATCTTCTTCTTCTAACTCAACCGGCCTGCAAAACCCAGATCAGTAATATTGTGATGTATAATTACTTCAACTTACAGAACTGATGGAATTTCATAAAAAATGCTGTATTGATGATTAATTAAGGCTAAGGGTAAGGATTACTTGTCATGTTCAAACTCACATGGAATAAAATGGAGCCCGATTAAGCTGGTAATTAGGGTTAATTAAGGATTACTCACAGCCATTTTCAAACTCAGATACCAATCAACAAAATGAGAATCAAGCATTCGTCGCAATGTCTCGTTTTCTCTCTTGTACTCGTAACAGTGATTCTGACAGGCTGGGTCAAACAGATGAATGGCTCAGATTTCAAAGCAACAAACAAGTTAGACGTAAAGCAACAAACTCAAATCACACACGCTAAAAAGCAATTCCAAGAAACCAAAAACTACGGTGCTACTTCGTCACTGAAGCAACAAGCATATTTCAAAGGGACAAAGAAGACCAATATCAAAGTCTGCACAAATTCACAACTTCTGGGTACCCGTCTAAGATTAGGATAATTTGAATAGTTCCAAGAGGACCCGCCAAGATTTAGAGACGTAAAGCTGACAGAGCGATTCAGGGAATGTTGCTCAGAACAAAAATAGGCCCCATAATTACTAAATAAAACCGATGCATCCTTCTATGAGCAAGGAAATGGAGGGGAATCTAAACAAGTCTGAAGTTAAAACCCACAAAACCCAAATCAGCATCAAGTTAAGAAGAAAAAACTTCCATCTCAAGAGAAATTAAGGGGGAGACCTCCAATCAAAGCCCTAACAACCCCTAATCGGCGAGGGGAGGAGAGAGATAGTTACCTTTCGAATAGCAACCTGTAGAGTAGCCTTGCTTGATGCTGTGGTGGATGTACTGCTTTTCCGGCAGATTTACCAAAATGCTATAGTTGTGAGGAACTCGTTCTTGCTTCTCTCCCCATCTCATCATCTGACCAAGATGGGAAAGGAAGAGAAATGAGAAGATCTGAATGGTGAGGGAAGGTGAGTTCTTTTTTTTAATGCACGGGAAGGTGAGTTAAAAAGCAGAGCTAGAAGAAGGAAGGAGACGGGGCTCACGTGTGTGCAGACTGCAGAGGGCGAAAATTGGTTGGGTTTATTAAATCTATGTCTGTCGTAATTATAAGATTTTGCTTTTTTTTAATAAATTAATAAAATTAAGTAAATAAATTAATTATAATTAATATAAAAAATAGTTAATCAATTTAAATTAATAAAAGGATATATAATATAAATAAATTTAATCATAATTTACTTATTTCTTTAATTTTTAATTTTTAATGTATCTAAAAAATTAATTAATTTTTATATGAAAAATGATAAACATATTTTAATAAGAGAAAATTAGGAAATTTCCCAATAAAATCAATGACAATGACTATCAGTATTTTGTATATATAAAACTTATATGGTACCAACATTTTTTGTATATAAAATTTATTAATTTTTTTTTATTAATAAAACTTTTAATATGAGTCTTTCGCCTAATTTTTCCTTTTATTAACCATTGAACTACCCACATTCTATGCTCTGATTCAAATAGAGTATATATAATTATTATTAAAATAATATAATTAAAATAAAATAATATATATATAACTTTAAAATGAGTAAAATTTAAATAAAATATAAATTACTTCACATTTAAATAAAACAAATATATTATAATAAAACAAAGTTAAAAATATAATGAACTTTATTTTTTCAAGGGCACATGTCCCCGATTCCTTATAGTTTTCTTTAAATTCATTCCGTTAGCTCCGTGAATTCCTAACGTCTAAAACCGTTAAATAAGCACTAATAGTGTTAAAATGAGAAATTCCAGTGTGAATTAGGAGTGCTACATCATTTGTCCAAGGGAGAGGAAGAGAATAAAAAACAACTATTTTCACATGTCGCTTTAATTTTTCTAGCTCCACTAATAGTTTCCTTAACATAGTTAACCTTTAGTTAACGGTTTTAAATATTAGGAACTAACAAAGCTGCATAATAAACTTAAAAAACTTTATGAAAAGGGAAAAATGTAGAGATCTGATTCAAAACTCAATGAAATTATAAGGAATTGAGTTTTTTTTTAACCTAAAACGATGTTCTGTCAAGACCAATCAAAAAGAAAAAAAATAAAATTCAATATGATCAATGGTAAGACTCTTAATTGGCCTGATTGGAGATTAATTTACGGTTAACTTAAGTTGGATTTTAACATCACATATTAATTGGTAATTTTAGATTTTATATTGATTTTAGTTGGAAATAGAAAACTGAGGACAACGATACGCATGAGACTATTGCTTACTCACGTCATCAAGAAAGACCCAATGGCCATTTTCCATTCAGATTTCATTCTCATCTAGTCCTTTCCCATATTCAACTCTTCCCTCTCTCACATTTGCCCTTCACTCCCACGGACCAGTGTGGCAAAAATCTAAATACTTCTCCAATATTAATATAAAATCTAATTAAAAAATTAATTTTAATTATAAATATAAAACATATCTTTTATATTTATCTATTTTTTTTAGATTACTCTTATTAATTATCTTTCAATAATAATCAAGTAAAAGATAGATAGAAGAAATTAAGAAAAATAGTTAGAATATTTTAAAAAATATATAACATATTAATTAATTTAACTAATTTTTTTAGTCTAATCAAGTTATTTAAATATATCTTATATTAAAGATAAAAAAAATATAAACTTTGTAAAATGATGTGATGGGGGACAAGTAAGAGATGGGGGAGTTGTTCTCCCAAAATAACAAGTTCCTACAAGTATAGGATTTTGATAAATTCTTTCCACCATATAAGATTTAAATAGAATTTTGATAATTTATTTTACCGCATGAGCATTTTGATAAATCAGCCGTGCTTTTTCTTTCATTAGTGTTGTAGGTGGGGGTTTTCTTAGGGATTCCACCTTATCTATTTATCTCATAATATAATCTCTACCATAAAAAAGTATCATATTCCAGATCCTCTAGCCGCTTTTTTCTCCTCATCTCTCAGTTGCCGTAAGTCCTACCGGTTCAATTTCAATCCATCTGAGCGGCTTTTAAAATCGCATACGAAACGTTCATCTTGTTATAATCCTGATCGTCCATTCAGTTTCATGTTCGGCCAAATCTCTTGCTTTCACGAATACTTTCCCCGTTGAAGTTCTCATCCCATCGGCGACTCAATCACGGAGCTCCGCCGTTACCCTTCCGTTGGGCACTATGAGAAAATCTCCTTACTTTGCTGAAAGCAGCCTTTTCGTTCAGGTATTTACATTAGAACTCTTCCTCCATATCTTCGCCCTTCTTTTCCATCCCTTTCTGCGGATTTCGACCCAGAGTGTAGCTTCACGTGTAGGATGGACTTGATGAAGCTGAAGCTGTAATCTATCTGAACTGTGCTTCTTCTTATTCTTCTTTTCCCCCTTCTGTCTAATTAATTTGAAGTGGCGAGCGATTACGAATACTTTCCCGTCGAATTTGGGTGATGAGCAATTAGAAGGTGGAGATGATTATTCTCATACATGGCATGTTTCTTGGTATTCCCTGCTGAAACATGTGCAGTACACTGCAGGTATTACATGGCACAAGGATAATGTCATATCAATATATCATGCCTGAGCCAACGAGAGTTGAAACAGATAATAAGGAACGAACTTATATCCTACAAGGACACGGGTTCGATTTTCGCTGCCGTCATGAGGGTTCCTTTGGTAAGCGATCTCGTAAGTCCACTGTAAGTATTCTCTAAGCTCTAGGGTTGTGCCCTAGTTTTGATTGAGAACTAGTGTCGAACTCACATAAAATTTTATTTATAAAAAAATATATATATTTTATAAATAAAAGTTTATATATATATATCATGCCTTGGAGGGTATTGTGATCTATACATGCATGATTGCTCCATAAGCAGAAGTGTTATGCTATTCAGTTAGCATATCAATGCATGAAAACCGTTTTCAACTCCACCCACTATATACCATGTTCATCTATTAGTGAAAAAGAGAGAGCAAGGCGCTTTTCTATTCATGTCTTTATGTTGATCAGCAGAAAAACTCAGACTTAAAAATGGAGGATGGGGGCCTCCATTCACCCAATGTTTGTATGTGTATATATATGAGGTGTCGGTCAAATGGAAATTCCATTGTTGCGTGATCAAATGGTCAGTTCAAATTTGGTTTTGGTTTAACTATAATCTTTAAAAATAAACTTGTTTGTGTCTTTCGTGACAGTTGCGTATCCTCCACTAAATCTATTAAATGGTATATGTTAATCCCACGTATCAAAATTTTTAGATGTCTTTTAATTTGTTTGTACATTATATAAAACTTTTGTTGCATTATTCATAAACCATGTTTTTATGCCAAATATAAGACCACATTCTACCTCTTTCTAATACAAATATTTAATATCAGATACTATTAAATCAAATTTAAGTCCTGTAATGTCAAATTAGAGATAATTTTTCAATGAGATTTTTTTTCCTATCCATAATATTTGAATATCGACATTGCATAAGAAAAATTGAGTCATTCCACTTAACCTAATCACAATTACTAGTTGGTTTACTTAATTTTAATAAGGAATATGATCTTTTTGACAAAAAAAATGATCTTACTATTATGGGAAAATGAAGGAGGTACTTCGTCCATTCCAAAATATAAATAACTTCTTTTTTAACAATTTTACACAAATTAATAAGGTTCTGTTAAAATTAGTTAAGCATCTTAAACTTTTCAAAAATTACCTACGCTTTATAAAATTAATAATATTCTCATATTAGTGATAAATCTTTTAATATATATCAAAAATAGGGTTAAATTTGAGAAAAAGAACATTTAATACTCACTGTATTTTATAAAATAGCTTCCATTTTGAGCACCCCGGATCTTCTAGAATGGGACTTGGATTTTGGGACGGTGAGAGCATATTAACATTTTATATGGCATTATAAGCTATAACCTCATTGTTCATAATGTAAAATATTACCTACATTGGATTTTTATTTATAACCAAAAATGGCAACCTTCTTTCCGTCAAGAAGCATCAATTTTCAATGAGTGGTAACTATTATTCACTTTTCAAATATAGTCACATATCATAACAATCACACTAGACACTTTAAAAATTACATATCGCTTGGAAAACAAATGATTCATTCATTCATATCTGCCAGAAAATGGACTAATTTTGCATTATATTGTTGCCCGCCTTTTACCTTACAAGAAATCATTGATACAGTGCAACATCGAATTCAAAGGAGGAAAAAATTGCGAATCAAAGAAAGTGAAAACTTTGAAGTTAAAAGTGGTAATGAAATAACCGAGAACGGTTATTCCAACGTTAACCCCCACAATTGGATGCCTATCCAAATTGTGAAAAGCCGGTGAGCAAGGATCCATGAAAAATCTTTGACGCTTCCCGAGGAGGTCGGGAGAAACAATGTTCCACAATCTTTGTCAATTATAAATCTTTGCCTCTAACCAACGGGGGTTGGTCCGTGTGGTAAGCGGCGCGGTATCGCTTAAGCGAGGTCTCGAGTTCGAGTCTTGGCGAATGCAGAAAATCCCCGTTGGGAGACTCACCCATTATAGCCAGGTGCGCGACGCGGGTCGGATCTGGATGTAGTCGGGGCAAAGCTCCGGTGAACCGGGTGGGCAACCAAAAAAAAAATCTTTGCCTCTACAAATTAATGAATTCATCTGCTCACTCAATAAGAAAAAAAGAATGTAAATCAGACAGATACAATTAAATTAAGCAGATGCTGTCTCAACTCAATTCAAATGCTCAGATGCTCTTCACGAGGCAAGCTTTGCACAGTATCTGACCATCTGCCTGGAGAATGATCGCTACTATTTGATGAACCTTGGGCCTCCACTCTTGAATCTCTTATCATCTTTAAAAAAACTTCTCTCATTGTTGGTCTGTTTTCTGGTACCAGCGAAAAACACGCCATTGCAATGTTCAAAAGAGCTTGAAGCTTCTCTTCTGAGGCATCATCCCCTGAAGCAGGGTCATCCCCGGACCCGGACTCTGTCTCTTCTTCCCGCACGGACCGAACCCACCTAGGTATATCCGAACCATGTTCCAGAACAAGGTCTTGGAAGGGTGTTTTCCCGGTTAAAAGCTCCAGCAGAAGTACCCCAAAGCTGTATACATCAGCTTGCTGAGTGGGCGGCCTCCGGTTATAGTTGTTTCTTTTATTTTTTTAAAATGCTTCATCCTTATTAACTTTGGGTAGATTTGATATAAAATTATAATTACAAACTACTTAGACTTCAAGATTTTTTTATATATATATATGCAATGGAATTCAAGACTTTAATTACTATTTTTTTGTTATATTATTCTTAGTGGATTATAGATATTATTTAACTCTTAAAGACATATGAATATAATATTATTTTAAAAGTTTATAATTGTAGATTTTTTTCTCACAATATGAGCAGGGTATCACCACTTGGGTATAGAAACCCTCATTGTTAGAGCTTTATCGGGTAGGGCCGAGCATCGGGCTATAAAATATAATCTATTCTTTCTTCAGGCTAGGTAGTCTCTTGCTAGCCTTACCCATGTACATCCCTATTGGAGGGTGTTGTGATCTATACATGCATGATTGCTCCATAAGAAGCAATGTTATGCAATACAGGTAGCATATCAATGCAGGAAAACCTTTTTCAACTCCACCCACTATATACCATGTTCATCTATTACGTGGACAAAGAGAGAGCAAGGCGCATTTCTATTCATGTCTTTATGTTGATCAGCAGATAAAACTCAAAGTGAAAATGGAGGATGGGGGCCACCATTCACCCAGTGTTTGTATATATATGAGGTATCGGTCAAACGGAAATTCCATTTTTGCATGAGCAATTGAAAAGGATGATCTCTGGATTGTCTCGGGGTGATTATGAATAAAATTCGTATGTTGTTGTTGTTGCAAGAGGAGCAGGATATTTTTCCCAAGTTGTTATATAATATGAAAAATATAAAATAACAAAAAAAACCTTCTCTAAATTTATTCTCACAAGTTTAATATTAAAAGTAAAGTTATGATCAGTTTCGTTACATTCATTTTATAATAACTCCCAATTAATGGTTATATCAGACCATTCCTTCTCATCAAACTCCCAAACTGTTATAAAACTAGCAATAAGATTAGAAAGAGAGAAAAGATGGAGACAAGAAAATGAGAGTAGTATATATTCTATTCTTTTTTTTTTTTGAGACAAGAAAATGAGAGTAGTATATATTCTATTCTTTTTTCTTCTTTACAACACAAATGGCATGCCCTATTTATAGGCATAGAAGTTGAAGATGAAGAGTCTAGTAATTAATGGAGGAGTAATGAAGAGTTTAGTAATTAATGGAGGAGTAATGAAGAGTCTAGTAATTAATGGAGGAGTAATGAAGAGTCTAGTAATTAATGGAGGAATAATGACCTAAGGAATTTGAAGAGGTAGAGGGAGATAGAGATGGACATCTATATTCTAATATTCATAACACTCCCCCTTAGATGTCAATTCTTTAATAATGTGTCTCATTAAAAAACTTTAACTAGGAAAAACCCTGTGGGATAAAAACCTAGTAAAAGAAAAAGAGTACACAATTAATTGATACACTTACAGAGCTGCCTCATTAAAAACCTTGCTAGGAAAACCCAGTGGGACAAAACCTCAAACAAGGGAAAAAGAGTACAGCGTGTATCGACTCCCCCTTTTTGTAACATCAATTGATATCTCTGAATCTGCGAAGTCCGATATCATGTAGGAGCTTCTCAAATATTGTTGCTGGAAGTGACTTGATGAACAAATCTGCTAGATTTTCTTTAGACCGGATTTGCTGGATATTAATCTCACCATTCTTTTGAAGATCATGTGTGAAAAAGAATTTTGGAGAAATATATTTTGTCCTGTCTCCTTTGATGTACCCTTCTTTTAGTTGGGTAATACATGTAGTATTATCTTCATATAGAACTGTTGGGATCATTTTACTAGATGACAATCCACAAGTAGTACGTATATGATGTATTATCAATCTTAACCATACACATTCTCGACTTGCTTCATGTATCGCTATTATTTCTGCATGATTAGATGATGTGGCTGATATGGTTTGTTTCATTGATCGCCATGAAATAGCTGTACCATTACATGCGAACAAATAGCCTGTTTGCGATCTACCAATGTCACATCCTTAATTTTATACATCTTAGGAACCATTCAGTAGCATTTGGAACCACTTTCAGGGTCATAGAAGTCCAAACTCTCAATCTGGAATTTTACTCTTTTCGGTACTGTTCACTGTAGCAAATTCCAGATGAGTGACTTGACTTTTAAAAATCATAACTAATTCTAGAAAAATTGAAACGAAGTGGTTCAAAGTGCTACATGAAGCTAATTCAATTATCTTTCAGGGAAAAATCATTGGTTGACCATTACTTGAACAATTTAACGTGGGTCAACATTTTAATGTTACTGTTCATCCAGTGATTTTCTCCTGAATCCAGCATTTTGGTTCCATCTTTGGTAATTTATATCCTTTCGTACAGACATCCAAATGGGAAATTATATATATCAAATTAAATCTTAGTATGTCTACTTTTTACCATAAAAATTTCGTACATTAATTCAACCATTTACTATTTTTAATGATTTATCAAACATGCATAGGTCCTCACGAGTTACTGTTCACTGACCCTATTTTCAGCATTCAATCTTCACATGAGCATGCATACAACCATCACATATCAGTCATACATGCCAGATAATAATTGTTATTAGATAATTAACTGTTATATATCAGTGTATGATCAATCCCCTCAAATTTCTATTACATCTTTTTCTGTCTAAAATCCGGCAGCATAACTGCTACAATCTTCCTCTAGAAAGTAACCGATGTTGTACCGATTCGGTAATTCCCTCGTGAGAACTACCATTCTACGTAGTACCCAGGAAAGACTGGATGAACCTGCTGGGTCCACTCACTTCCAGCCTCCTTAGACAGCACTACATACACAGTACGTATCAGCTCCTTTCCCTGTTCCTGCTTTCTTGCCGGAATTTCGGCAGCATAACGGCGTCTCTTAAAATTTCCAAATTTCATTTTGACAGAACCTCCCCTCAAAAGCAGAGCTTCAGAACCTCTCTACTACTTTCAACTCCACCAGAACTTCCTTACTTCTTTCTTTCTCTCACTTTCTCTCTCAAGAACTTCTTTCTTCCTCTCTTTCTTGCTTGCACCGAAATGAAGGAGTAAGGGGGGGTATTTATAGTGTTGAGCAATGGCAATCTTGTAATTAGGAAGACTTATGATCCTGTGGTCCTGGTTTTTCCTGGAATTTCCTATTTTCTTTAATTCTCTTTTACTGCATCACCCTGGACACCTCATGGGACACCTCATAGGACACCTCACCACCCATATGCTTCATGTGACGAAATTTGGAGGTTCTGGAAGCTTTCCGGTCCAATCCGGTACCGGCCCGGTCCATCGCCTCGAAAAATATGCCGTTTTCTGAATCTGATGTTTCTGAAGATCCTTTTTATGTCTACTGACCTCATATTTAGTATCTAGACCCTTTATATCATTAACTTTTTAATACTGGGTCCAGACTCAGTTACAGATCCCCTGCAAAATGACCAAAATGCCCTTGGTGCCCTATCTTGTCCTATTTTAACCCTAAGGACAAAATCGTCATTTCACACCTTTCTGGACCTGGTCAAAGCTTATACTGGCTCTAGTCAATCTTATTTATACATGTCTTGACTTCTGGGCCTGTCCAGAATGACCAGAATGCCCTCCATTCATCTGCTGCCCTTTTTGTACAACACAAGGGCATTTTCGTAATTTCGCACTTTTCCGGAGTTCTGCTGGACACTGGCCCACCTATCAGTCCAAGAGTCTTATTGGGCCTCTAATGGCGCCATTTTTGGGCTTTTCGGGTCCCTTACCTGTATGGCACGCATTACGAGGAATCTTTCTCTGCCACAGTTCACCAAACATTTTAATTATTATTTACCGATTATACACCTTTCCGGACACCGGCTCTTTTTTCCGGATACAGTGGCCTACTGTGTTCAGGCATCCTTGTGGGTTATAACGGTCATCTGACCGAAGTCATCTGATCGCATTTAGCCCCTTTAAAAATACCGATAAATCTCCAACCCGGATCCCCGGAGGCCTCATACTCCGTCTGAATTTGCTATTTTGTGAATAACTCCTTCTACAGACCTCCTATCGGTATTCTGTCAGTTTCCTGACATCCGCCCCATAAGGGCGCATCATCCTGTATTTTCTTACTTATATCTGAAATCTAGGGTATCCGGTATTAATTTTTATAACTTTTGGACGATCAGTCCATTTCTGGCTATCTGGAGTCTTCAAAAATTCTGGTATTAGGCTGGGTTACCGGGCGTCACCTGCCCTACCTTCTGGTAGAATCTGGGACTGAAATGCTGTCGGGCAGTGCGAACCACTTCCGGCCTAACTTTCTTTAATTACACTTTAGCCCGAGGGAACTTTTCTTCTTTATAATTAAATCCCTTTTATTTGGCTAAAATTACACTTAAGGACTCCACCTTTTTGTCTACTTTTCTTTTTGGCCTTGAACTTTTTCATAATTACATCTAAGTCCCTACATTTTCTTTCTTTTGCAATTTTAACCCCTTTCCTTGCATAAATGGCCACTATATTTCTAGGGACTTTCACTATTTACATATAAGTCCTTGATCTTTGACTTATTTGCAGTTTAATCCCTAAAAACCCTCTGTATGTTTCTGGGACTTCTGCTCAAAGGAGTCTGATAGTCTATCTATTTCAGGCTCACTTTCTGAGTCTCTGGGCCTGAAAATTGGGGTGTTACAACCAACATGTGGATCAGACTGAAATCCAGCATCAGCATATCCAACAAAGTCAGTCTTATGTTTATTTGAATAAAATAATCACATATCCATAGTACCATTCAAGTAACGAAGAATGTGCTTAACCCCATTCCAATGTCTTCGTGTTGGTGAAGAACTATATCTTGCTAATAAGTTAACAGCAAATGATATATCTGGTCGTGCGTGACTAGCAAGATACATAAGCGCACCAATTACACTAAGATAAGGCACTTATGGGCCAAGTAGTTCTTCATCACCTTCTTGAGATCTAAAGGGATCTTTATCTTTCTCCAGAGATCTTACAATCATTGGAGTGCATAATGGATGTGATTTATCCATATAAAAACGTTTTAAGACTTTTCTCGTGTAAGTTTCTTGACACACGAAGATCCCATTTTTCAGATGTTCAATTTGTAGTCCAAGGCAAAATTTTGTTCTTCCCAGGTCCTTCATTTCAAACTCTTTCTTTAAGCAATTCACCGCTTTGGAAAACTCTTCAGGAGTTCCAATGATATTTATGTCATCGACATAAATAGCAATTATAGCAAATTCATTTCCAGATCTTTTTATAAAAATGCATGGACATATCTGATCATTCTTATATCATTCTTTCAATAGATATTCACTAAGTCGATTATACCATATGCGCCCTGATTGCTTCAATCCATATAAAGACTTATTTAACTTAATTGAGTACCGTTCTCGAGAACTTGAATTATATACTTTTGGTAACTCAAATCTATCAGGGAGACTCATATAAATGTCATTGTCAAGTGAGCCACACAAATAGGCTGTAATAACATCCATTAGACGCAAATCGAGGCCTTCTTTTACTGCCAGACTAATTAGATATCGAAAAGTAGTTGCATCCACCACTGGTGAGTATGTTTCTATAAAATCAATACCAGGTCTTTGTGTAAATCCTTGAGCAACAAGTCGTGCTTTATATCTTACTACTTCACCATTTTCATTTCGTTTTCTCACAAAAACCCATTTATATCCAACTGGTTTTACATCTTCAGGTGTAAGAACCACAGGGCCAAAAACTTTTCATTTTTCTAATGATTTTAATTCAGCCTCAATTGATTCAGCCTCAATTGCGTCTTTCCATTTTGACCAATCATCTCTTTGTTTGCATTCGCTAATAGATCTTGGTTCATGATCCTCATCATCATTTATTACATCAAGCGCTACATTATATGCAAAAATATCGTCAACGTTGACTTTATCTCGATCCCATCATATTCTATTGACAACATAATTTATTGAGATCTCATTATTTTCATATATTTCAGGTACCTGAATGTCTCTCGAAATTGAGACATTAGTGTTGTCAAAGGACTCTTCTGGAGTCACAAAATTTTGTTGAATATCCTCGACCTGGCCATCTATATTTATAGCTCCTTTTCTTTTTCGAGGATTTTTATCTTTGGAACCGATGGGCCTGCCACGCTTCAAGCGTGCTTTTGATCCATTAGATTGTCCAATAGGGACATCAATTCTGATAGGAGCATTCGCAGCTGGAACATGTGATTTAGTCACTTTCTTGGGGTCAGTGAATGTGTCTGGCAATTGATTGGCTAAACTCTGTAAATGAATTATCTTTTGAACTTCTAGCTCATATTGTTTTGTACGAGGATCAAGATGAGATAATGATAATTCATTCCAACTAACTTTATTTTCCAGCTGTTTGTTTTCTCCCCCTAATGTTGGAAAATTTGATTCGTCAAAATGACAATCAGCAAATCGAGCCGTAAATAAATCTCCTGTTGTTGGCTCTAAATATTTTATTATAGAAGGAGATTCATATCCAACATATATTCCCATCCTTCTTTGATGACCCATTTTAGTACGTTGTGGTGGAGCAATCAGAACATATACCGCACATCCAAAAGTCCTTAGATGGGAAATATTTGGTTCCTGACCAAAAACCATTTGTAAAGGGGAGACCTTAAGATAACTAGTTGGCCTGATACGAATTAACATTGCTGCATATAAAATTGCATGTCCCCAAGTAGATATTGGGAGATTTGATTTCATAAGCAATGATCTTGCAATCAACTGCAAACGTTTAATTAATGATTCTGCAAGACCATTTTGTGTATGAACATGTGCTACAAGATGTTCAACATCGATTCCCAGAGACATACAATACTCATTGAAAGCTTATGAAGTAAATTCACCAGCATTATCTAGACGTATTTTCTTAATAGGATAATCTGAAAAATGTACTCTCAATCTAATTAGTTGAGCAAGTAATCTCGTAAACGCCAGGTTATGAGAAGATAATAAGCAAACATGTGACCATTTTGTTGATGCATCAATTAGAACCATAAAATATCTAAATGGTCCACATGGTGGGTGTATCGGCCCACAAATATCTCCCTGTATACGTTCTAGAAAAGTGAGAGACTCACTTTCTATTTTTTATCGATGATGGTCTAATAATTAGTTTCCCTTCAGAACATGCAGCACATGAGAAAATATGGGATTGTGGAATTGATTCTCTTCTCAACAAATGTCCACATAAATTCTCAATTATTCTTCGCATCATTATTATCCCACGATGGCCTAACCGGTCATGCCAACTATTAAATTTATTCTCACTTGCAAACTTCTGGTTTGCAATAGCATGTGTTTCAATTGTACTAATAAATGTGTAGTACATTTCAGAAGAAAGAGCAGGGAACTTTTCCCGTGTGCATTTTTTACCAGAAATCATATCTGTGATAACGAGATATTTCTGATTTTCTCTATTTGTTGTTTCAATATGGTATCCATTTATGCGGATATCCTTGAAACTCAACAAATTCCTGTTAGATTTGGAGGAATAAAATGCACTATCAATGTATAATTGTGTTCCTCCAGATAACAATATATAAGCTCTTCCAAACCCCTCAATCATCTTTATACTTCCAAAACAATATATAAGAAAATAACACATATGACTATAATAAAAATATATTAGCAAATATAATCATAAAAGAAAATAACTTCATTATAGCAAAAAGAAAACACACATAATCATAAAAGTTTAGCTTATTTTTTGGACACTCCCATCACCAATTAGGTGATCAATTCTTTCGTTAGGATCGGCAAAGAAATCAGCAATATCTAAATGAGTCACATCCATGTTACCATAATCAGAATCGCTTTCTTCCCCAACAAAATTTGTTTCTATCTTTGGCTCTTTGCCTTTATTTTTATTTTTCCTTTGAGCGATTCTTGGTATAATTCAACCAAATGTCTTGGTGTACGACAAGTACGAGCCCAATGACCTTTTCCACCATAAGGATGACATAAATTTTCAATATAATTATCATTTCCACTAGTTTTCTTTTTGTGGTTATCATCATTGTTTGCCCACCTTGAGTGGGAATCACGACCACGACCACATTGACCACGGCCTCGTATATAGCCACGGCCGCGTCCACGTCCACGTCCATATCCCCGACCACGGGATGATTCATTTGTTACTACATTCACTTCTGGGAATGCAGTAGAGCCAGTTGGACGGGATTCATGATTTTTCATTAAAAGCTCATTATTTTGTTCAACCACCAAAACGCAAGAAATCAGTTCAGAATACTTTTTGAAACCTTTTTCACGATATTATTATTGCAAGAGCACATTGGATGCATGAAATGTGGAGAATGTTCTTTCTAACATGTCATCATCAGTAATTTTCTCTCCACATAGTTTCAGTTGAGAACTAATTCTGAATAGTGCAAAATTATAAAATAATCGAGATAATTCTTTCCAGTAATGTCAAGAGCCACAAACTCAAATTTTGTAAGATTCGACATGATGATACTATCATAAAATGTAACAAAAGTTGAATGGAGATTTAGATTAAGAAGGTTGAGTAATTAGAAAATAATCAAATATGAAACTACAATTTAACATGAAAGTAATATAGAAACTCACCTTCCAATGATAGATCTTACAAGCATATCAGTTGGCTAGAGCAGTCGTGCTGATAACGTGTTATAAAACTAGCAATAAGATTAGAAAGAGAGAAAAGATGGAGACAAGAAAATGAGAGTAGTATATATTCTATTCTTTTTTCTTCTTTACAACACAAATGGCATGCCCTATTTATAGGCATAGAAGTTGAAGATGAAGAGTCTAGTAATTAATGGAGGAGTAATGAAGAGTCTAGTAATTAATGGAGGAGTAATGAAGAGTCTAGTAATTAATGGAGGAATAATGACCTAAGGAATTTGAAGAGGTAGAGGGAGATAGAGATGGACATCTATATTCTAATATTCATAACACAAACAATGAAATATTTCATTTTGCTCTATTCCATTCCACTTCATTTTATCAATGACCGTTCAGTTCCATTCCATTATTTCATATGAATCATTTTTTTTTTGTCAAAAACCTTCAAATGAATCCTAATGGTGATAAACTTGTCTTCCAGACTTTATAGAGAATGTTGTTGAGGTTGAAGTCCTCTTTCCCCTTTTCATTCCCTAGAGATTAAATTTTAAGTGTAAAGATAAAAAAATTGCAATTGTGAAGATAAATTTTAATTGAGAGAGAAATTATACCTTAAAAATTTTAATTATATTGCGTGATTAAAATTTGTATCCTCATAATTATAAATTTTAGCATCATAATTGAACTCAAAAAATCTGCATGGGATGTGGGTTCCGCAATGGCCTGAGAGAACAATCAGGGCTGGGGCTAAGGATTGTAATAGGGAATTTCATTTCTCTTTTGGGCTAGGTCTATAATTCTACAGGGCTAGAAGGAGGAGGTTTCCATGGTCCGTTAGGGAAATTTTATTATTTGTTGGATTAGAACTTTCTTTTTGGTTGTTCAAATGTATTTTTTGAGAACAGTAGCATATTAAAGATAACCATCGTCAGTCGTCACCAACTTAGGACTTTTTTTTTTTTGTTACAAAATTTAGGACATTTTGCTTGGTTGCCGACAGAAGAAATTTGTGTCCTCCTTGCCTTGCCTTGGGCTTGGTTCCATTAATTATTCTTGATAAGGCGATCCGTGTGTTCATCTCTCAGCCACTTTGTTTACGGGAAAGATGTCAAAACACCGGTAAATTTAAACTGCTAATTTAAGATTGATTTTATTTTCAACGAGTAAATGTCAAAATGAATCTACTCTAATTATATAATAACTCTAAATTTCTTAATGACCTCTTAGCCACCAAATTATTTGTTGAATCTCACATTGAGAGCCTCACAAGTAAAATAAAATTTACAAGTTCAATAGGTTTTTCTTTCTAATAAGCTGGTCTCTTATAATTGAGCTTATACTCATCATATTGATACTTTCATTGAGAACTCAACAACAACAACAACAACAACAAAGCCTTTTCCCATTAAATGGGGTCGGCTACATGGATCATACGACGCCATTGTGCTCTGTCAAAAACTAAATCCTTGGATAGGTTATTGACCAGGAGATCCCGCTCAATGACCTCGTTGAGCATTCTCTTTGGCCTTCCTCTACTCCTTTTAACCGGACTCCATACTATTTGATCCACCCTCCTCACCGGCGCATCCCTTGGCCTTCTTTGTACGTGTCCAATCCACCTAAGACGGTTCTCCACTATTTTCTCCGCAATAGGTGCCACTCCAACTCTTCCCCGTATTTGTTCATTACGAATCTTATCTTTTCTTGTATGCCCACACATCCATCTCAACATCCTCATTTCGGCTACCCCAACTTTATGCTCTTGTTGTCCTTTTAAAGCCCAACATTCACTTCCATAAAGCATTGCTGGTCTTATAGCAGTACGATAAAACTTTCCTTTTAATTTATCTGGTACTTTCCGATCACATATAACCCCAGTAGCCTTTCTCCATTTAAACCACCCAGCCTGGATTCTATGATTAACATCCTCCAAAATTTCACCATCTTTCTGTATAATTGATCCCAAATATTTGAACTTATCTATTTGTGGAATAACTTGATCTCCTAATCTGACCTCCAAATTACTTCTAACTTGCCTCTTAGAAAAATTACAATGCATGTATTCCGTCTTACTTCTACTCAGACGAAAACCCTTCGACTCTAAAGTACTTCTCCATAACTCAAGTTTAAAATTGATCTCTTCTCTTGACTCCGCCATAAGAACTATATCGTCTGCAAAAAGCATGCACTTAGGGATTTCGTCTTGAATAGGCTTAGTTAGAACATCCACTACCAGATTAAATAAATAAGGACTCAAAGATTATCCCTGATGTAGACCAATCTTTATGGAAAAATCCTTTGTTTCTCCCCCAGACGTTCTTACAGTAGTAGTTACCCCTTCATACATATCTTTTATTGCTTTGATATATGCTATCCGTACACCTTTCTTTTCCAAAGCTTTCCAAAGCACCTCCCTTGGCACTCGATCATACGCTTTTTTTAAATCAATGAAGACCAAATGCAAGTCTCTTCTTTTGGTCCGATACTTTTCCATTAACCCCCTTAATAAATAAATCTCCTCCATTGTAGACCTACCTGGCATGAAACCACACTGATTCTCCGTAATATCAGTCTCTAATCTCAACCTGTGTTCAATTACCTTTTCCCATAACTTCATAGTGTGACTCATAAGCTTTATCCCTCTATAATTTGCACAATTTTGAATATCCCCTTTATTTTTATAGATAGGAACTAAAGTACTTTTCCTCCAATCATCAGGCATTTTCTTAGAACTTAAAATCACATTAAAAAGTTTAGCAAGCCACACCACCCCCGTTTCGCCTAAACACTTCCAAACTTCAATAGGAATCCCGTCAGGTCCAACCGCTTTATTATTTTCCATTTTCTTAAGCGCCTCTTTAACCTCGCCAACACGGATCCTACGGTAAAATGCCAAATTTGGTTCAACTTCTCGTGTTAAATCTCCTAACTCATAACTCGACCCTCCTCCCTCGTCATTAAACAATTTGTAAAAATAAGTCTCCCACCGTTCTTTAATATCACCATCTGCAACCAAAACCTTGCCTTCTTCATCTTTAATACATCGTACTTGATCCAAATCCCTTCTAATAAACTAGTCTTTTAAAATAGTCTCTCCCTTTAGCTTATACTCATCACATTATTTTAACATTTTATTGATTTACTATAGGACCATATTGTAAACATCTGTTGTATGAGTTGCCTTTTAAAGAGAGTATTAAGAATTTAAGACAAACAAAATACAAAAGAATTTAAGACAAAACAAGAATGAATCTCCGGTAAGTTCCATGGTTGCAAGGTGTTTGTACGCCCTCATTTGATCCGATTGAAAACGTAGAGTAGACAGATAAGGCAATCTAGATCAAACATCCCCTCACGAACAAGTGACAAATAATGTGAATAACAAACTGCTTTCTGCAAAACAGCTATTTACCATTAAACTCAAATCATTGTGCAAGTTAAAGAAATCCTGTGAAGAAAAACATGACACATCTACAGTTCCTACGTCATCACTCAAATGCCAATACTTTGAAACCAATGAAGGTGCATTCAGCTCAGAGCATTGTTACAATAATGGCTTTCCTACTTTAATTGAAAGAAAATATTTTTATTTATACAAACGGAGTACAAGTTTCCCTTTAGACAATAAATAGAACCAGGAAGCAGTTAGATCAAAGATTAAAAACCCTGGCAAAACCATGAAGTTGTGCAGATATCAGTTATGCCCAAGGTTCCTTAACCCGCATGCACGCAGCCAGCACCAAAAAATCTGCAGATTAGACTTCCACATGAGAATGAACTTCTAAACCGATGGTGCGCTTCGGGGTTGCTATCTTGCAAATTGCAATCTTGATGAAGTCGGCAACTTACCCTCTTAAATTGGTAACACAAACAAATCAATTTTTCAAGTGTGATTTTATGTACTTTCATTTACAAGTATAGCCGTAAAGAACATGGCTTTCATATAATCAAAATAACGAGCACAATGCTGGTAGCCAAAAATGCATTTATCTCAATTGTTATAGAAGTCATTTTAAGAACGAGTCAAAAAATTTGACGGCCTGAATAGATGCTCTGTGTGACACTTTTCCCCCCAATCCAAGATTATATGGTAGAAACAAGAGGATGAACAACATTCCCGTATTGCTCAATCTCAATAATCCCATTGATCAACAACTGAGTAATTGACAGCATTTTGAGAAAATACCAGAAAATGATCTTTTTTTCAAAAAAAAAAAAAATCAGAGATGAGGATGCAAATTAGGATTAACAAAACATTATGGGATAAAATAATTTTTTACACATCAAGGCACCAATTTTTTGTTTAAAAATGAATTAGCTACACTACAGGTCCAGGAGACAGAGAAAAGGGTGAACCTAATAACAATTATCAGCAATTATTGGTATCTTTTACTACACTGTCTACATCATGCACATTGACAATTTATCAAAAATAAGCACACACAATTTATCAAAAATAAGCACACACCGTGACAGAAGATCATTGCCTTTTCTTAACAAATTTTCTTCGTCATGAACACCCAAGTTTAAACCAAAATTAACTTAGATCCCAAAATTTCAGTGCAAGTTAGCAGAGAATGAGAATATCAGGTGAAGTATAAGAAATTGAACTATATTATGATGATTGATCAGCAAGAAGAATGTCATAAGTGAACTGTATTTTCTTTTCTTTTTCATTGTCTTCTTTATATATTAGCCCATTCTATTTGCTCATGGGCAATGAGTTTAATTAGGAGCATGTGCTTGCACACAACACACGTGGAGACAGAGCACAATGTACGCCCACAGAAAAAGAGGACCAAATATGTGATAAAATGAACAGGAACTCACCTAAGTTTTATTAGATAATATACGACTCACAAGATCCTCATTGATGGAAACAGGCAATGGGGGCATTTGGCTCATTATGCCAGGCATCTCTCTCATGCTGCACAAAAATTGTTAATGAACTTCACAAAGCAATAGACTTCAAATCCAAGTCCGAATGAGAATGAACTTGCATGATATTAACGGTATATTGGATGAGAATCACATACTCATTAAGGATGGTACTAATGTTGTGCCTTGTTCGGCAAAAGAGGTCGATGTTATCCTTAAACTGCACCATATCACATTATAACTATTAACTAGGGTGGCTTGAAGAACAAGACTGTTCTATATTAATGAAAAAAACATGAGAATGCACAAAAAGAGTTCACGAAAGGAGTAAATTTATAACATAAATGTCACGAAATAAGGAAATAAGTACAAACCCAGTCTTACAAGTTGATGCAAAGTTAAGATTATCAAATATTTCGTACGAGTACTAAAAAAGTCACATACAAGTGCCTGATATGAACTGGAAATAAATACTGGCAGATAAATGCATAAGCATAAGATGCTCAATTTAGGCAGAGCGTAGATGCATAATTTTCTTATTGTCATTTACTCTTAGGGCATGTTTGGTAGCATGGAAGTGGAAGTGGAATCAAGCATTTCCCTTATTTGGTACGATGGAAGCTACTTCCACTTCTAATATTTTGGGCTATTTCAGTTCCATCAAAAAAGTTGAAAAATTATATGGGAGAAGTGGAAGTGAAATATTTTGGACTATTTTACCCCAAGTTATAAAATTCCTAAACAACTTTAACCCTTCCCAAGTTAGAAAAAAAATATTTTGGACCATTTTATCCAAAGTTATAAAAAAAATATACATTAATTCTATATTCATTTCTAATCTACCAAAAAAACTTTTAAAACCCATTTCCAGCTTAATTCCATTTCTACTTTCACTTCCATAAAAAACTCTTTCATCCTACCAAACGTAACGTTAAGCTGAATGTATAATACAACCAGAATGTGACATGGATGAGATATGCATTTTGCACAAGCCATGAGGATGAGAAGATTGGAAAGTTATTTTAAGCTAATGTTATTATCTTGGGAGAATTTCTAGTCCTCTTTGTATTTGGTACTGAGTTTTCTAAAATACTCTTATATTTTCATATGGAACGAATACAGATGTCCAAGTCCCTTTACATAGCATCAGGGCCCACCCCTAGCAGCTAGTAACAGACATATTGGACTTCTCTAGGGAACAATCACAACTACCTTACTAATTAATATCAGAACAATACTCCCATCCTTGTCAGTTGTAGTACATAAGATGCGTCAAAATCAGGAAATAGCTATTGAATGTAAGAAAGTAGTTTACTGGCAGAGCATTTGGTAACGATAGCAATTAGAGATTGGCTCATTGGTTGAATCCATTGGATTAATGTCTTTGGGCCCTTCCCTTTATTACTAATCAAAAGATACTTTGCCATTATTCTTCTCTTTCTTATTTTTTTAAGGAGCTGGTACCACTTCTGGAGAATGAAAAACAAGTGTGCTGACTTTTCCACTCGTGCATTAATTGAAACACCAAGCCAAGTAAGGAACTCTTGTGCATGCTATACAGACCATTCGCTTCGCTTCTTGGACGCAGGTCCATTGGTGCACTTAGAATAGGCAAAGTAAAGAACACTGGAATTTGATTTCGCAAGACACCATTACAACATTTCAATATCCTATTTATAGAGATATTAACATAAATACCCAAACTACCCTTTCACCCATAATTACCCTAATTACCCTGAACTTCCTAATTCCCATGTATCATCCATCCTCACCAACTTGCAATACCCAAAGCCCAAAGGAAAAAGGAAGTCCAGGTGACTCAATTATTTGGCCTCACACTCACCTCAAACAGCCCACTAGGCTGAAGCTACGCCAGCTTCAAAACGTTCTAGGTCCTTACACAAAGCAGCAATGGAGGGAATTGAAAGCATGAGCCACGAACATGACTTGGGTTCCTTGTCTGTAGAAGCCAGCACATGCATAGAGCCAGACTGCTAGAGTTGGTGCCTCTGCTTGTCAGGAGAATGCATCTAAGACACAGAATCTCTCCCAGAATTGAAACAAGTGATCATGTTGGGGTGGGCTCAAAACTACAGTGAAATCTTGAATCTCTCCTTTTGGCTTATTTGTCATCATCTTCTGAAGCTTCTTGCACTGCAGTACTCTTCTTGGATTGATGATAGATAATCAATTCTTTCCTTCTTCTTGCAATTTAATGACCATACACTCTTCAAGAACTATGGCATGTGTCTCACCTTCCAACAACTCCTTCACACTCTCCATCTTCAACTCATGGACCTTTGCGGCTACCTTCTCCATGGTATCCCGCATTTCTTTCACAAGTCCAAGCATTTCTCTCATTGCACCATGCATAATTTCCCTCATGCCTGCGCATAATTCTTCCCTCAATCTTGTGCACATTTCTTGCATAGTTACTTTCAACTTCTCGAGTTCCGTCCTTTCAACTTGAGCCTGCCACACTTCCATTTCCCTCCAATTGGAATGGAACTGCTCCGATACACTTGGTACAAAGTTTTCCAAAATACAGATGTCCAAGTCCCTATATATCGCGTCGGGACCACTCTTAACGGGCCTAACAGACTCCTCTAGGAACTACCACAACTACCTCACTAATAGTCTATTTAATATCATAACAATAATACTTTTCTCTTCTCTTGAAGAACTTTTCTATTGAAAAGAAATACTTCCACACACCATATTCTAAAGTAAGGTGATACTTATTAAGACAACCAAGCATTGAGCTAAGGCAAGCATTCTACAAGCCATGAATAAGGCTCGAATGGGGGAAATGGTTGAAAGTTGCAACATATCCAAATGAAGATTATCACTTTTTTATTCTAATTATTTGGCAACAAAAGGAAACTTTTGGTTTAAGGCTTTGGCTATTCGACCACTCAACCCAGGTTACACTGATAATGGGAATTCAATATAACACTCACAATCATCAAAAAGGAGAAAAAGCATCAATAAAATTGTACTTGCTACTGGTTAGGTAAACTAAACAAGAAAAGAAAACTTAAAAAAAGCATTCCAGAAATAAACTTAAACTGCATTCAAACACAAGTCCAGGAACACAAATCACATATAACCAACATCATGTGAACAAAATACTTCTTTCTATTTATAACAAGTAGTTTATAATCCATCATTAGCACCAGTATTTAAAGACCTGCAAACGAGCCCCAATGAAAATTGAAGTTAAAATACCTTGTAAGTAGATAAATTGGCAGTGATTTGACAAAAAGCTTGAGCATTCTGCTCCAAGAGTTGCTTCATAGGACCACAAATTCCTGACAGCACACAAGTACACAAGTTCAGTGAGAACTCGGTTACTTGAGACTTTTATCTTATATAAATGTGATATTGCTTCCATCTAAAAAAAATAATAAGTTCAATGAGAATTACACGCTGAATTCCTATAGTTATGATCTCTAAATCTCCTTCCCATAAAGTACTGTTGGGCTTGAAGTGAAAACACAGCACATGCCCACTATACCTTATGCTTAAACTTGATTTTAATAAAGAGATTGAGCACAAAGGACCAAACTCATATCATAGGTCTCATTCCATATCAATAGGCATTTCCACCAAAAACCTTAAGCTATTAAATGAATTCCTATGAATGTTTCATTAACAATCTAACAATAAGAACAGTATCAATTATAAACCAAAGAACAAGATTTGAATCTTCACATGCACATGCACATGCACATGCACATGGATACGAATGAAATGAGAAACTCTTCCAAAGACAAGCTATTGAGGAGAGAGAACTGATCCATTAAATATCTTATAAAGTGTATCATGCTACTCAATTTGGAATTAGACATCTCATATTGCATTGGTCTTCATCCATTGGCCAACATCTTTGGAGAGTTGACATCCTAATGGCTACACTCAAAACCCTTCACTCGACTATCTAAATGATCTAATTGATGGGCACATAAGTGTATGGGAAACCCTACCTGAAAGACTTGCTATTACTACCGAAGAGGAGGTTAGAGAGGCCATGAGGGATAGGGGCTAATGGGAACCAAAGAGAGCATATCAATCAATTGGTGCTTGCAAATAGGCCTGTTTTTTCTGAGGCAAAGCTGAAAGTTTATCTCTAGAAGTATCTCAACATGAGATCAAAGAGGCCTTAATGAGCACAGAAGAGTATAAACCCCTCAAGTAGCTTTAGTGGGTTCTTTAAGAAATGTTGGAGAATGAAGAATTTGACGCCAGAAATCATTGTTTTATTCATCATGGAGGATGATATATATAGATACAAATAGGATCCCTAAGATTATGGCAAGATTGCTCCTAGGATCCCTATGATTTTGGACCATTAAAACAGAATAATAGTCCCATGATTTCAGGGATTATAATCAGATACAGAAATCAAAACAAATATTAGAATAAAGGCAATAAATGCAAATCTTCTATATTTGAAAATTTCCTTATTTTAACGTCAACACTCCCCCTCAAGTTGACGAATAGATGTCTTTCATTCCTAGCTTGCCTCTAAGTTCTTCAAACTACAGTATCACTAAGGCTTTAGAGAAGAGGTCCCCTACTTGATGTTGGGATGGAACGTGCGTTAATTCAAGGATTCCTTCATCCTCCTTTTCTTTGATGAAATGTTTATCTATATCCAGATGTTTTGTCCTTTCATGGTGAATAGGATTTCCGACCATAGCTATAGCTAACATGCTATCATTTCTAAGTTGAATCGAAGTGTTTAATGTAAGGCCCAATTCTTTCAGGATTCTGACAATCCATAATCCTTCATATACACAATGACCTTTGCTTCTTGCTCCTCCATGTCACTACATTCCCCCACAACATGGTGCAGTATCCAGAGGTGGATCTTCTGTCTGGTAGAAATCCTGCATGATCTGCATCTGTGTATACGATCAATTCTCGTGACTTCCCTTTTTCGAAATATATACCCTTTCCTGGTGTCATTTTGAGATAGTGTAGGATTCTATAGACTGCTTCCATGTGTTCCTCTATTAGTTCATTTGTAAACCGACTCACCACACCAATTATGTAGCTTATATCAGGGCGAGTGTGAGACAGATACAAAAGTTTTCCCACAAGCCTTTTATATATGTCTGCATCCACGAGCATTGTTTCTTTTCCTTCTCATCTTTGGCCATATTTTCTTCTCCTTTGTCATTCTAATTGTCGAGTTTACAAGAAGGTTCCATTGGTATTTTTGCCGGCTTAGCTCCCAACATCCCTGTTTCCTTTAGCAGGTCTAGAGTGTACTTCCTCTAAGATACAACAATTCCGTTCTTAGACCTTGCGACTTCCATTCCTAAGAAATATCTAAGACTTCCCAAGTCTTTCACTTCAAATTCCTTTTCTAGTGACTTCTTAAGTCTCATTAGTTTGTTGATGCCGTCCCCTGTTAGGATAATATCATCAATATACACAATAAGGATGGCTATCTTATCCTTGTTGCGTTTCACAAACAATGTGTGATCCGCTTGACACTGAGTGAAACCAACTCTCTTTACAGCATTTGCAAATCTTTCAAAACATGCTCTTAGGGACTATTTTAGTCCATATAATGACTTGTAGAGTCTACATGCCAGCCCCGGAGTATTATATTCAACGAGTCCTTCTAGGATGTCCATATACACTTCCTCCTCTAGGTCTCCATTGAGAAAGGCGTTTTCTACATCTAGTTAATGTAGAGGCCAATCCAAATTAGTTGCTAGGGACAAAAGTATTCGGATAGTGTTTAATTTGGCCATTGGTGCAAAAGTCTCTTGATAGTCAATGCCATAGGTTTGAGAGTATCCCTTTGCTACAAGCCGAGCCTTGTATTTGTTTGTAGAACCATCAGGGTTGTACTTCTTAGTGAATACCTATTTGCACCCCACAGTCTTCTTTCTTGGTGATAGCTTCATGAGTTCCCAAGTTTGGTTTTTAATGAGGGCTTTCAATTCTTCTAGAGTGGCCCCTTTCCAGTTTGAGTCTTTGAAGGCCGATTCAAAGGTGGTAGGCAGTTTTTCATCTGCTAAGTGGGCAACAAAATTGCGCATAGATATTGACAATCTATCATAAGAAACAAAGTTGTCGATAGGATGTTTGTACATGATCTTACCCTTTTTCTCAAGGCAATTAGCCACCCAAGATCTCCAGAACTAGGAACTGAGGTTGACTCCTGGGACAGTTCAATACTATAGGGTTCTACATGATCCAGATTTTTCTCCTCCGCCATTGTGTCCTAGGCTGTTTCAGTGTCTGCTGCCTCTGCATCTGTCTCTAGGTCATCACGTGGTGCTGTCTCAGTCAGGTTAGGACCAATGTCAGGGCTAGTTTCAAGGTCGTCTAGAATGGGAAAGGTTGCAGTTTGATGAGTAGTTGTTGGTATGGGTGCTGCTGGTGTATCAATAAGAAACTCTCATTCTTCCATGCTCTCCCCCCGAATAGATGTTTTGGAGTAAAAGGGTAGGTGTTCAGCAAAGGTGAAATTTATGGTGGTGTAGAATCTCTTTTGGGTAGGAGAGTAACATTTATATCCCTTTTGTGTAGGTGAGTACCCAAGGAAAATACATTTTATGGCATAGGGATCCAGTTTTCCACCACTGTCATTATGAACATAAGCAATACACCTGAAGACCTTTTCAGAGAGGTGCTTTAGGAGATGGGAAGTTAGGTAGGCTTTCGAGAGGAGGTTAAAAAGGGTAGAATAGGTGGGGGGTTTTAGGGTAACCTATTGATTAAGCAGCGGTGAGAATAACTTTCCCCCAATAATATTTTGGAACATTATCTGTCAACATGATGGCAACGGGTAACATCAAGGAGATGGCGGTTTTTCTGTTCTGCGGTGCCATTCTGTTGTGGTGTGTTAATACAGTTGGTTTGGTGTATAATACCATTTTGTTGAAGGTAGGTTTGGAGCTGCACATTTGTATATTCCCTCACATTATCGCTTCTAAGGATTTTTATAGAGGTGTTATACTGCGTTTGTGTCATTTTGTGAAAATTGATAAAGATTTGTGTGAAGTCAGATTTTTCTTTCATGAGGGTAACCCAAGTGAACCGTGTGTGATCATCAATGATGATGACAAACCATTTTGCATGTGAGAGGGTTGATACATAGGCAGGTCCCCAAATATCACTGTGTACAAGAGAGAAGGGATGAGAGAATTCATGGGAATGGGGTTTGTCGCTATGTTTAGTATGTTTAGATAGTTGGCAGATTTCACGAGTTAAAAGATGAAGTTTTATTTATAGACTTTGGGAAAATTCTGGATATGCATTTGAAATTTAGGTGGCTTAACCTATAGTGCCAAAATAAAATTTCTTCATCTGACGACTGAACATGTGTGTCGACTGCACAGCTGGTCACTTATCTTGAGTTCTATTTTGAAAAATTTTTGTCCACACAGTAGAACCCCTCTAGTAGCTTAGCCGTTCCAATCGTCTTCCCCAACTCCAAGTCCTGAAATAAACAAAGAGTGGTTGAGAAGTCCATATGGCATTGCCTGGATAGGGTAGCTTTACTAACAGAAAGTAGATTGCACTTCAAGTCAGGCGTATATAAGATATTAGTAAGTATAATAATACCAAACAAGCAAACTTCTCCTATTCCTTGAACTTTATTTTATTTCCCATCTGCTACTTTTATAAACATTAGAGTATCACAAGATTTAACATTTTGATTTAGATTAAGGTTACCAGACATATGATCAGTAGCTCCAGAATCAACAATCCACATTTGATCATTATGAACCTTGGTCTGAAATGCTAAAATAGTATTATCTGTATATGCTATATTACCTGCTATAGTCTGGTTTTTTGCCTCATATTGCAATATTTTTCTGAGAACTTCGAGTTCCTCTCTGCTCAATTTCTCATCATGTACAATATTTGAGTCAGAGACAGCAGCATGAGCATTTGCCTCATTTCGGCCTTTAACCTTTAGATGAGGTGGTTTACCGTGTAGCTTCCAGCATTTGTCTCTAGTGTGTCCTGATTTCTGATAATGATCACACCACTTTCCAATTCTCTTGCCCTTAGAGCCGTTAGTTATTACGAGGAAAGCCTCTAAATTGTTCTCATTAGCTGGCTGTTGTAGTGGGGTTGGAAGATTCGGTCTTCTTTCTTCCTGCTTAGCCATAAAGAACACCTCTCTTAGAGAGTTTCTCGGTTCATAATCCTTCCTCTAATCTCATCAAATGACAGTTGCAGACCGAGCAAGAATTTGTTAATTCTTCTTTCTTCCTTAAGTTTCTCATACAGCTGAGCATCCGCGGCACATGACCACTCGGGTGTGTCATATTCGTCCAGCTGGTGCCACAACGGAACTAGTTTGGACCAATATTATGTGATGGTGAAGTTACCCTGTCGAACTTTCTCTAAGTTGGCTTCAATATCGAGGATTACAACACAATTTTTAAATGCTGCAAACATATCTCGCTCTGCTTCCCAGACTGCTCGAGAGAATTTATACAATGTGAAGGTTGCACTGATCTCTGTAATCATCGAGTTCACGAGCCACGATTGAATCATCGAGTCATCTGCCTGCCACATGCTGTATCTTGGATTTGTTATTGGTGGTTTCACAGTAGTATCATCCAAATGCCCAATTTTGCCTTTTCCGGTGACAAAAAGGCGAACACCCGAGGCCCACTGTAAGTAATTGTGGCCATTCAAGCGGAGGATAGTTATCTGAGATGAATTGGCATCATGTGGCGCTTGGAGGCTTGCACTCAACACCAGCGACACTGTGGTATTGTGTGCCGATGGGTACAAGCCGCCCTGGCTGTCGTTCAGCCCAAAGCCAAATTGGATCATCTCTACTCTAATACCATGAAGAATTTAATGCCAGAAATCATTGTTTTATTCATCATGAAGGATGATATATATAGATACAAGTTCAGGAATAAGATCCCTATGATTATGGCAAGATTGCTCCTAGGATCCCTACAATTTTGGAACACTAAAACAGAATAATAATCCATGATTTCAGGGATTATAATCAGATACAGGAATCAAAACAGATATTAGAATAAAGGCAATAAATGCAAATCTTCTATATCTGGAAATTCCCTTATTTTAGCGTCAACAGAGAATCATATGACTTCCAATCATTCAGCCAATAAGATTCTTTGTGAGGGGAAATTGTTAAAGCAAGTCAACTATTATGCTCTCACTATATTTCCAAGTGCCCCTCCCCTTCTAGCCTTGGGGACTATAAACCAATTGCATGCTGTACAGTTTTATACAAAATTATCCTTAAGATTATTAAGAACAGGTTATGCAAAATTATTGGGAGAACCATCAAGCCTACACAATCAGCCTATGCACCTTGGAGCAACGGAGGATAGCAGATCGAAAGAATATCAATAAGTAAAAATAGGATTTAGCAGCCAATAGATCAACTACTTTCTGTGCTAATCACTCAATGAGACTCTTGCTGCCATAAACTTCAGAGTCTTAAACGGCTATACCAATTTTTTTAAGTTTCAAGAAGACAAACTAGCAAAATGCATTGAGCATTGTATTCCTCAGTAGAGAAGTAAGTTTAGAAATACTGCTGGTCAAAAGCTTGGAATTCCAGTAGACACAGAAGAAGAAAATGATTGGAGCATATATCATGACTTAAAAACTAATTCAATAATCAACAAACTAACCATCATATGGTATCCTTTTGCTTTGATCCACATGGTTTGACATATGAGAATAGGTGACCATGCTTTGGGGCAGAGCCAAATGCAAATTTGTCTCAGAGCTTGGCATCGCAGGCTTATCCTGAAGAAGCATGACTTTAGAATACTGGTTCTTCAAGCAACATAATATCCTAAAGACATTAATTGATTCAATTCAAGATATCAAAAAAAAAAACACAAACCCATCTAAGGATTTCAAGTTTCAACATCTTTACCATGAATACATCTTTTGAGTTGCAATCAATATTCACAAAAATATAGATACACTAATTAAGTTGAGGGGAGGCAAATGATTTGAATTCAAATTACAGTTTCTATTTGACCAAATAAAATAATATTAGTGAAAAGGAAGAAGAAAACCACCAAACGCATTGCAAGACTATGTTAATACCTATTACATTGGGTCAATAGTAATGCCCCCCTTCCATAGCTCTCCAATTTTTAAATCTGAGAGCAACCCTAACTACAGCGCTGGATGTTAATTGCATTTAGATGTATAGGAATTTAAGTTAAAAGAAAATCTATACTTATATTTATTCAAAAACGGTAAACAAATTTGAAGATCAAGTGGGGTATAAATTGAGGCATTGCTATCAAACTTAGCCATATAGACTGATGAGGAATCAAGAAAACAGAAGACAACATAAGGAGGGAACAAGTGAAATAACTAAGAGGAAAGAGAGGGATGCTTCAAGAATCAATAATTTCAAATAAAAAGAATACAGGCATGATTGCTTCCTAAATTTCCCATACCTTTCTGTTGTTGACCTTTTTTCCCACATTATGTTCTTCTGGCTTCCTTCGCTTCCTCTGCAAAAGGTGATATTTTAAGCTCCAATAAACATGTGTTATGCTTCTTCCTTGGGAACCAGTTGGTGATCATAGAGGAATTGATTAATGCAGTTTTGTTTTTTACTTGTGCTTCTGGTTTATCCAATTCTTCTGTTAATATGTTTGTTTACTGGTTTGACTAATTTCTTAATTGGCCAAAAAAAAGGCTCATATAAATTATGAGAAGGTACAATTTAAAAATTCTTCAAGTCCAACACTAAATGCATTATTCTCATACAACGGGGAAAATTCAAGGAAAGTTTTTTTTGGGGGGTGGAGGGCGGATGAGTTGTACGGGTTTTACATATATGGAGCTTAAGTTCCACAGAGAGATTTTTATATTAGGATCAGCTTATATCTGAGGATATTAGTCGAAAAGAAAGGATCTTTAAGAAAAATTAATTATTTAGATAGGTTGACAAAGGAGAGGGTTATTTCCTCAGTGCAATGGGATTAGAGACAAAGGTAAAGTAACAAGTTCAAAGAGGCTTTGCTAAGATAGGAGATGCAAACGCAAGGCTGTTCCATAGAGTCACTACCTGTAGAAGTAGTGACTCTCCAGCAGTGAGTTGCCTTTGCAATAAATCTTTGGTACTCTTGGAGAAAGTTGGGTATGTGCTACTACTTTGGATCAGTTTCTCCAAATTCACTTTAATTTTGGAGCAGTGAACTGTTTAAGGGATGCTATGGTTTTTTGGCTCATGAGAAATCCCCATGCATTCAAGGGTTTACCTTTGCCTTTAAACATGTAATATAACTGTTTATATGGCTACTCTTTTGAAAAATGAAATAGAAATATTTATTAATATTTAGAAAATTAGAAATATTTCTAAATAGAAAATTTTAAATATTTATAAATTAATATTCTTTAAAATTTGTTAATAATATTTTTGAAATTTAAATGGAATTACAATATTTGAATAAAATGGAATATGAATATAATGAATATAATATTACTTATTTAAATTTAATTTAATATATTTAAAATATAAAATATTTAATTTCTATATTTATATATATTTATATATTAGAATTCGAATTTCTAATTTTTTATAATTATACTATTTTTAATTTAAAAAAATTAATATATTAATTTAGAATATGAGATTTTATGAAAAAAGTTCTTCAGATTCATAGGAGAGAACAACTATTTGGTTTTTTGATGTGAATTTGACACAACAGGGGGCAAAGAGGTTGAACAGCTATTCAACATAAATCAGCTTCTTAGGATTCGGTTACATTTCCCCTTATGTGTTCTTTAGTTTTTTTTATTTTATTTTAAATATTTCTATCCTAAAAAATTGCACTTTATCCTCTATCTAATACAATTTCATTCTATATAAAAATTTGTTACAATGCTGGAGCATGAGGATGGAAGGTAGGTTGCGAAGAGAAGTTATATACCATATTTTTATAGATTTGGAAGATCACCATAGGCTGCTTAATCATGGTTTGGATTGATGTCCTATCAGTCTGCTAAGGGTTGGGATGATTCAATCTATAATCCATTGATCCTTTACATAGATCCAAATAATACAAGATAATAACTTCATGCAGAAAGATTTTTTGTTGACATGTGATTACCTATGCAAGCATGCAACTGTCTAGAAGATGTTACTGTTCATAAAGGACTGTATCCAAAAGCTAACAGAGAATTAGTGGGAATAAAGGCAAAAGGTTGAAGCTAGAACAGGTAAAAGAAGACATTTTGAAAGGAAAAACACGAGGAAATGGGAAAAGTTAAATCAGAAAAAAGAAACCTAAATATTGAATATCATGTGACACAGTGACATGAATTAGAACTATGGCAGAATGGTAAATGAAAGAAGGGTGAGAAGAACCTATTTTGTTATGTAAAAGAAGGCAAATCTAATGTTAACCAATGTCTCTGTCTCCCCATTCAAAAGGAAAACAAATGAGCCTCTAATGAATGATTTAACAAAACCTAAGCTTGCTATTGACTAAGAAAATAAGGCTACCAACATTATATGCTCCATAATAGATTTAAAAACATGAGAAATATTATATAAACTGAAAGTAAGCTAACACTTGTAGAAGTTATTATTTAAATACAAATAAAATGATAGCCACTCAAGTAATATATATGTACCATTAATAGACAATATCAAACTATGACAGCATTTAAGAGTAAGAGATCTTACTGTCATCCACCTACACCTCAAAGCAACATCACGAACAGTTTTATCAGGTAACGTGGCAGCAATCTTGATATACCTCATGATACTTGGCTCGTCAGCATATCTATATATGAAACAGAAAAATTTAGACAAAAAGGTTTACATAAAGAAAAAAAAAACAGAATATCAGTGCAAGAATGTAGGAATACACTTTAAAATCAAATGTTGCACGGCCACTCTATTCTTAATCATTTCTGAAAATAAGAAAAGCATATGACCAATCAAATGTTAACAAGGGAGATGGCGCTTTATAGAATTTTAAGGAGGACTTGGAACTTTGAAAGATGAAAGTTCATAGGTTCAAAGATAAGAAATTCTCATATCAGAAATACAGGCAAAATATCAAAAACAAAATAAAGAAACCAAAATCCTATAAAACTGATCAATGTAGAAAAGATGTTCAATCTCTTAGAATTTGGAGAACGCCTTGACAAAAGTAAAAGAAAGCATTAGGTCCTTAAATACAAACACAACCAGAATGCCCAGGAAAACAATTGTTTTAATCCCTAATAAGATTTTAAGCTTTGACTACCTAAGTTCTCAAATTTCAATGTCAAATCCCTCATCAAATGTCACCTTATGTCACATGATCGATGAGCAATGAATCCAAGAATCTATCAACAGTTATCATACTGAAACAGTAAATAGATGATGCATTAAAAATAGAAGACTTTACACTGCATTCCCAGGCTCATAAATTTATAACTATTGGAGAAGAACAATGAAACAATACTTGTGGCCAGAAATCCTACAGGTGTAAAATATAAATGAATCATACACTATTGATCTTCTATTCTATTGCTCTTCAATTTCCTAAATATTACAGCAAAAAAATATGTGAATCAAGATTAACAGAACTATAAATGAGTATTTAGAAAAAGTGCACGCAGGCGTGAGTGAGAGAGAGAGAGATGACACGATGAAGTGAAAATTTTAAAGAAATTTTGTCTGTTTCTTTCATAATTTTATGATCATTCATAAATAGACCTAGATTTAATAATTACTGATATTGTAGGTAGGTAACAATGGAAAAATAAGAAAAACATGACCAAGCTAGTCAAAAATTAATTTCATCAAGCAGTAGTAAGCTGCAAACAGGTTACTATACAGGAGATACACATACGGGGACAAAAAAAAAGAGCCAAAACAGAAACTTTTACCCAGACAAACTGCTCACCTAGATAGATTCTCCTCCAATCTGTACTGTTCTTCAACAGACCATTCAACAGCTAAAACTGTATCATGCTTCAGGCCTGGGACCGAATCAAGAAGAAGTGAAGAACCTGATGAATTATTGGCTTGACTGATGACAGAGGTACTGTTAATCATGCTTGAGTTTCCAGAATATATCAAACCAGACGAATTGTTCAACCCAAAGTAAGTACCCATAGCAACCATCTCGGACAAATTGTTCATAGAACCAGACTGAAACGATATCGCATGCTGGTTCAAGGCAGAACCTATATCCTCACCTCGAAACCCTGAGTTGGACTCTGCTGCCATCCTTTTCTTTCTTGTATCTAACAAATTACTCAAATCAAATATGCTAAAAAGCAATTCCAAGAAACCAAAAATTATGGTGTTACTTCGTCACTGAAGCAACAAGCATATTTCAAAGGGACAAAGAAGACCAATAGCAAAGTCTGCACAAATTCACAACTTCTGGGAACCCTTCCGAGAATTAGAGACGTAAAGCTACCAGAGCGATTCAGGGAATATTGCTCAGAACAAAAATAGACCCCAGAATTACTAAATAAAACCGCAGGATCCTTCTGTGAGCAAGGAAATGGAGGGGAATCAAAACAAGTCTGAAGTTAAAACCCACAAAACCCAAATCAGTGTCAAGTTAAGAAGATTGAGAGAAATTAAGGAGGAGAGCTCCAATCAAAGCCCTAACAACTGCAAATCGGAGAGGGGAGGAGAGAGAGTTACCTTTCGAATAGCAACCTATAGAGTAGTCTTGCTTGATGTTGTGGTGGATGTACTGCTTTCCCTTTCACTAGAGTGCTATCGCTACAACCATGTGGCATTTGCTACTTTCTGGGTTGCGGGGTTCTCTGATTTGTTGGTCACACACACTCTCTCTAGAGAGACAAGACATGGCTTAGAGCTCTGCCAATAGCAAAGCAGAGAAAGGCGAAAAAGGTTACAGGCACCTTATTTTCTAAAATGATAATGGATGGTCGTGGATCTTGGAATTCAGCAACAGTGCAAATCCCATTAAGCATTTGATGCTAATCATTGTGGACTCCAGCCACTCCACCTCTGCCTTTTTTTCCTTCCCTCTAATTTACTTTTTAGTCTCTTTCTTTGGTTAATTTGAGTTATTAATTTATGATTTAGGGTGTGTTTTAGATTAATTTTTCGAGAATAGATTCTGGGAAAAATAAATTTTGGAAAGAATAGATTTTGGGAATATAGATGTTTGGATGATTAGTAGTAGAATCACTTTTTATATTGGTAAATTATCAAAAAAGATATGATATGATTAAAAATAAGAGAGATGAAAGATGATAGAAAAGAAAGAGGAGAGAGAAGAAAGTGTATAGAGGAGAGAGAAAAAGAGAGATAAGAGAAGAGAGATGAAAAATGAAAGATGATAGAGAAAAGAGATGAGAGAGGGTATAAGAAAAAGTAGGGGTAAAATAGTAATTGGATAATCCATAATTTAGGTTTGAAACCAAAAGCTATTTTCAGTGGCTTATTCAAAACCTAAGTTTTAAATCGAGGTTTTGCCCAAAATCAATTCTCAACAAAAATTGATGTTTGTGTAAAAAAATTTTAAACCGCGATTTAGGTCCAGAATCCATTTTTGAACGCTATTGCAAACACAAACTTAGTTGGAACCATTAAGCATTTGATGTTTGCTTCGCTAGAGTCATTTTAACGAAAATGAAAATAAAAAAAAATTGGGTTTAAAAATATGATTGAAAAAATGGGTGAAATTTTTTTTAGACATATTAATTTTAAAACACTAAAAGACAATATTATCCCTGCCAACTTTCATACCATTATTGCCCCTCTACTCATTGTTGATCTGCGACATAGACGAAAGAATTAACAAGAATCAGAACACAGCCAATAAATTAGAATCAACAAGAATCAGAATCATGTAACCAATGTTTTAAATTTCTTAGTTGACACATATTATACACACGGAGCATATAGGTAAGTTGATTTTATTTTAAAAAATAAATAAATTGACAAGCACAAAGGTTTTTAGTAAGTTCTGAACAAAAAGAAGCCTTTCAAAACTTAGCCAATAAACCACCACATACCACTACCAGCATCTTTCTGTGGCGTAGACAATTTTTAAGAGCATTTGAAATAAAGGAACAAATATAGACGATATATGCGTGCGCGTGTGTCTTCGTAGCTATAATTGACTCTGTAAATGAAGATCTTGGTGCTTAGAGATCAGCCAACACAAGATCAGTGCTATCTCTCGTTCCAAGTCTTGGCCAAGTTTAGGCTCATAGCTTTCCCAAATTGTATAATATAAATATATGCTCTCTGCACACTATTGGCTAAGGTTTAGCTGGCTACAATCTCAGTCAAATTTCAAGGCCCAGCTTTCGTACTTCTGCGTATTCATTGCTGAAACATGTGCAGTATAATCCAGGTATTACATAGCACAACAATAAATCATGCCTTAGAGGGTGTTGCTATCCTCAAGTTAAATTAGAGATAATTTTTTTTAAAATATTTTTTATATTCATATAAACTAGAACTTAATATTTTATATTTAAATAGTTAATAATTCTTTTTACTTAAACCAAGTACATGCATGATACTCTATATAAGGCAATGTTACGCAATTCAGTGTTCATATCATCAATGCAGGAAAACCTGTTCAACTCCATGTTCATCTATTACGTAGACAGACAAAGAGAGAACAAGGCACTTTTATATTCATGTCTTTATGTTGATCAGCATAAGAACTCCCAAGTGAAAATGGATGTGGGGCTCCGTTCACCCACTGTTTGTAGATATTGAGGGGTCAGTGCAAATTCCATTTTTGCATGGTCGAATGGTCACTTCAAATTTGGTTTAATTATGACCTTTAAAAATAAACAAATTGTTCGTGCCTTTTGTGACACTTGCTTATCCTCCACTAAATCTATAAAACGGTATATATTAATCTCATGTGTATCAAAGTTTTTAGACGTCTTTAATTTGTTTCTACATGATATAAAACCTTTGTTGCATTATTCATAAAGACATAAACCATGTGAGGTATAAATTGCCTTTAGTTTCATGCAATGCAAAGTATATGATTCACATTCTACTTTTTTTTTCTAATACAAATATCTAATATTATATATTACTAAAAAGGTGTGTGGATTAACTTCTTAAAAATAATTCTAAGTAAATATGTGAAAAGAATTTAACGTGAAAGTACTTCTAAAATTATAATTTAAATTTTTTTAAATGAGCTTTAAATCAAATTTAAGTATTATCCTATCTAATTAAAAATAATTATTTTAATATAATTTTTTTATCCATAATGTTTGAACATCACATTACCTATGAAAAATTGAGTCATTTCACTCAATCTAATCACAATTATCAGTTGCTTTACTTAATTTTAATAAGGAATTTGATCCATAGAAGTTTCTTTCATATTAAATTGTTACTTACTATTATGGGAAAAGAAAAGTACTTCATCCATCCATAGATCACTTTTTCAATAATTTCACACAAATTAATAAAGTTTGTGAAAATTAGTTATGCATCTTAGACTTTTCAAAATTCACATAAAATTCTCAAGATTAATCATATTCTCATATTAATGATATATCTCTATATTTGGCAAGATAGAAGAGTTTTTTTATAGAATTAAAAATATAATAAATCTGGAAATAAATTTTAAAAGTTTGTTTAATAGGTTAGAAATAAATATAGAATTAATGTATATTTTTTTATAACTTGAGGTAAAATAATCTAAAATATTTTTTATAATTTGAGAAAGGTTAAAGTTGTCCATAAATTTTATAACTTAGGGTAAAATAGGCTAAAATATTTCACTTCCATTTCTCCCATCTCATTTTCCATATTTTTTTATAGAACTGAAATAGCCCAAAATATTTAAAATAAAAATAGAAGTGACTTCTATTTTATTAAACAAGAGAAATACTTGATTCTACTTTCATTTTTACTTCCCTACTGAACATACCCTTATATCTTAATATATCTCATAAATAGGGTTAAATTTGAGAAAAATAACATTGAATGCTCCCTGCATTTTGTAAAATAGAGCTTACATCTTGAACACCCCGGATCTTCTAGAATGTGACTTGGATTTTGGGACAACGGGAGTATATTAACATTTACAAGTTAATAATGTAAAATGTTACCTACATTAGATAGATTTTTATTTAAAACTAAAGTCAACCTTCCTCCCGCCAAGAGAAGCATCAATTTTTAAAGTTGTTTTATTGATTAGCAAATTGCATCTCAATGAGTGTTAAGTATTATTCATTTTTTATGATATACTCATTATAAATATAAAAAATATTTAACTAATTTAATTAGATTAAATAAATTAATTATTATAATTTTTTTAAAAATATTATAATTATATTCTTTAATTTTTTCTCTTTTTCTCTTACTTGATTATTAGTAAGGAAATATCAATAGAGATAATTTAAAAAATAATTGATAAATTTAAAAAATATTTCTTATATTTAAAATTAAGATCAACTCACTAATTAAATTCTATAATTCCTAACAATCACACAAGACACTTCTTAAAAATTACATATTGCTTGAAAAACAATTCATTCATTCATATATGCCCGAAAGTGGAGTAAGTCAACGTTATATTGTTGCCCCGCCTTACATAATTAGAAAGCATGATACAGTGTTAACATCAAGTTCAGAGGAAAAAAATTGAGAATGAAAAGAATGAAAGAAAGCGAAAACTTTGAAGTTAAAAGTGGTAATGAAATAACCGAGAATGGTTATTATTCCAACGTTAACCCCCACAATTGGATGCCTGATACAATTGTGAAAAGCCGGCGAGCAACAATCCATAAATCTCTGACGCCTCACTAGGAGGACTCTACAAATTAATGAATTCATCTGCTCGCTCAACTAGGAAAAAAAAAAAAGAATGGAAATCGGACAGATACAATTAAATTAAGCAAACTCAAATGCTTAGATCCTCTTCTCGAAGCAACCTTTGGACAGTATCTGACCATATGCCAGGAGCATGATCACCACTGTTTGAAGAAACTTGGGCCTCCGCTCTTGCATCTCTTATCATTGACTAACAAAAGTTGATCCGAATAGTAAGCAGTTCGGTATCATTTAAGCGAGGTCTTAAATTTGAGCCTTAGCCTATACAAAAAATCTCCGTTAAGAGACTCATCTACTATAACCAGGTCCCGACGCATATAGTCGGGGTAAAGCTCCGATAAATTGGGTGGACAAAAAAAAAAACTTATCTCATTGTTGTTTTGTTTTCTGGTACCAGCGAAAAACACGCCATTGCAATGTTCAAAAGAGCCTGAAGCTTCTCTTCTAAGGCGTCATCCCCGGCCGCGGACTCTCTCTTCTTCCCGCACGGACCGAACCTACCTAGGTATATCCCAATCATGTTCCAGAACAAGGTCTTGGAAGGGTGTTTTCCCGGTTAAAAGCTCCAGCAGAAGTACCCCAAAGCTGTACACATAGGCTTGCTGAGTGGGCGGCCTTCGGATGCTACGGCACTCTGGTGCTCTGTAGAATAAAGTGGGGGCATTGGGTTCTTCAAGTGAATCTGGACTAAGCAACACTTAGAGGCCATAATCCGTAAGACACGACTCAAAGTTCGAACCCAACAACACATTAGAAGATTTCAGGTTCCCATGGGCTAGGCCAGAGTTCAGGTGGATGTACACAAGTCCAGTTGCCAGGTCTTCGGCAATTTTGAGGCCCGGTGTCCAGTGAAGAGGCTTCCACCCCCCCCAGTTTTTTATTCTGAATTATCGTACTCATTCATTACAACATAGTTGAGGATGCCTGCTTCCTAGGCTAGAATTAACCTTGATTTGAGTTATATATGTTTGTAAAGGTTGTACTGCATATATTTAGAATTAATCCTAGGAATGCCATACGTCATATTTATATTTTTTTGTTAGTTTAAACCCAACTCAAATGTCAAGTTAATATATAACTAAAAAAAAAGTTAATATCAAGGACGACATGCAAATGTCATTTGACAACAAAAAGGGTGACAACAGTATGCGTGTTGGTGTTTGTGCCTTAATAAACTTATTTAATGGGTGTTTAGATTTTCTTAAAATCATAATTTAAAAAAAAAATTGACCCAAACTATAGTTTAAAAAAAAAAATTAAATAAACAGCAGATAAAACTCTACAAGTGTTTATACATCAAAAGCTAGTTTAAATTTAGGTTTTAGATAAGCTGATATGAATAATTTTTAAGTAAAAAAAACTTATGAACTATTCAATTATCATTTTATCTCTATTTTTTTTTCACCCTCTCTCTTCCCTTTGTCGACACCCCTTTTCTCTCACCATCGCAGATTTATAGATGAAGATGATAAACATTAGGCTTTGTTTAGTTTAACTTAGGGGATGATAGGTTAAGTTAATATAAAAGAGGGTAGGGAAGGGTAGGGGAGGTTATAGGTGTGAAGGTAGGAGAGGAGAGATGATATTTATTGTCTAGTTTAGAAGGGGAGAGGAAGGAAGTTAATTAAAAGTTGACAAATATACCCTTATCTCTTTATTTAAATTTATTTGCTCTTTATTTACAATATTCATATCAAAATTATTATTTTTTTAATTTATAAATCTAAATTTTTTATCTCATTTATATATATAATAAAATTAAAAAAAATATGATAAAATTTTAACATTGTCTCTCAATAATTTTATAATTATTATATATATTAATATAATATATAAATAATTTATCATGTTTATTAGGCTTAATCCATCAAAGCAAAAATCATAAGTGAAGCGAATAAAAAAAAAGGTTTTAGCTCATGAGGTATAATTAAAATATTAAAAAAATATAAGAGATAATTTTGTTAAGAATTGGTGACAATTTTCTCGCCCCTTCAAGAACTCCCACTTTTGGAGGGGAGGTGGAGGAGGAGAGGTGAGCACATAAAGACAAAAATTGCTACTTTCCCTCCCCTCCATTTTTTTTAACCAAACACACTTATACCTCCCCTCCCCTCTCCCAACCAAACAATACCTTAATGAATAATATTTTTTCATTTCATACCCTTTTTAATAATTTAATAATTATAAAAGTTATTATAATAATAACTATATAAATACTCATTTGTTTATAATATTTTTTCTATAATTTTTTCTTTAGAATAATTTATACAAAAAAAAATTTAAATTATTTTTTTTAAATTAATCCAAACGAGCCTTAGTTATTTATCAACCTAATGCCTAATGGTAATACGAAACCCTGCAGGTGGAAAGAATGGCAATGGGTTCCGCCTCTACTTTCCATTTTAAGTAGTGATATGGGAGGGTTCAATGACCTTGAGCAACTGTTAACTGCCAATTAGGCAGGAAAGACAATTACGATGATTGGTTTTTTTTTTAGTTATCCACCCGGTTCATCGGAGTTTTACCCCGACTACATCCGGATCCGACCCGCGTCGAGCACCTGGCTATGGTGGGTGAGTCTCCCAACGGGGATTTTTTGCGTACGCCAAGGCTCGAACTCGAGACCTCGTTTAAGCGATACCAAGCCGCTTACCACTCGGACCAACTCCCGTTGGTTGATGATTGGGTTTTTGTTAACGGTATCTCAGATGTAAAAATTATCTATTGTTCATAAAACAATCGGATTCATGTTTTTTTTTTTGCCAGTTCAATCGGATTCATCTTGTGCCTCGTATTTCGTATAGATGGCCAAAAGTTAAAAAAAAAAAATCGTTTGCTTATCATGTAAATAAAGTAAAAAAGTACAATTAAAAAACCCCACTAATTAACTTAATGGAAGTGAGTTAGGGTCTAAAAAAAAGAAACATCAGAAATGAACGCCGAAAGCTAGAAAAGAAATTCGCAAGAAGATGAATATCCTCGTGGGTGGTGTTTGAATGAATGGGCCAGTCGAATCAGATCATTGAAGGGAGGCAGCTTTCTGATAGATGGATTATCTTTGCAAGTTCCGTGAGAAATCGCGGGTTTAGTCGAAACTTGAAGGTCTTGATTTCGCGATCATGTTTGTTTTGTTTTTGGACCGTTGATCATGTTTGGTTGAACTTCCCGAATTTATATATATATATATATATATATATATATATATATATATATATATTTGATATAATGAACTTACCGAATATTAATTAATGGCTTTTGTTATGTGTGACTCTGAGTCCATCTAAGCAGCCCATCAAAATCAATCCAGTTTTATTATTATTAAAGAATTGCTGTGGTTATTAAAAGCCAATTTCTGTATAAAAAAAATAAAAGCCAATTTTCTTATTATGAAGTCCTTTTTTTTATCCTATAATGTTTCTAACCAAGTGTCATCGATTGAAATTTCAATATTGTAATATTTAAATAAAAATAATTCTTTTAGTATGATTTTTTATTCATAAAATTTAAACTATTAAATTTTTCAAAGAAAATTGAAACCCTTTAGCTTAAAATAAAATGAAGTCTCTTTAATTTGATATAATTATTATTAGTTGATTAAATACATTCTATAATTTGTCTTAAAAAATAGCTATACCATCTGTATAATAATTTTTTTGATCTTTTGAGTAAAAAATATGAATCGTTAACTTTTTTTTTTGTGCAAAAAATGAATAATTTTTTTTTTGGGATAAGAAGAAAAATGAATAACTTTAATTGAATGGTTGAAAATACAGAGAAGAAGTGAGTTTTTTTTAAGACTAGAGAGATGTAAAAGGCCCCCATTCTTGGGCCGAAAAATGGAAAACCATGGCCAGCCATTATGGAAAATACATACATACGGCTCCAATAGAGAAAAGCGTAGCCTGTGCTTCTGTTTGTGGCCTGGGGACTGCCTAGAGCCATTTTTGTTTGGCCGGAGAAGAAAGAGAAACCTAGACTCAGTTTGAAGAGAGAAATCGGGGAAGGCAGACTATGGAAGTGCCTGGTTCGTCTAAGAAGATGATCGCGACGCAGGAGGAGATGGTGGAAGCTAGGGTTCCGCTGCCCTATAGAGATCAATGTGCCCACTTACTCATCCCTCTCAACAAGTGCAGACAGGCGGAGTTCTACCTCCCATGGAAGTGCGAGACCGAGCGACACGCATATGAGAAGTGCGAGTATGAGCTTGTCATGGAAAGAATGCTCCAGATGCAGAAGATCCGCGAGGAAGAAGCCAAATTGAAACAAGCACAGAAGCAGGGGATTACCCTAATCCCAAAAACTGCTAATGTCTGATTCTACGCAGGTTTAGCATTTTCTCCCTTTGATTTTTTCCATATTTTATTGTCTTTGTTGATTTCCTCTCTAATGGGTATCATATGATCTCCAGTTTTGTGGGAGATTTGGCATCCCCTAGCTGTAGCATTTTCTTTGCTTTGCTATTACTGAATGCTCTAACGCTGAACTGTTATGTTTTCATCCATGACTGATCACTATTAAGGGTGTTGGATTTTTTGAAGAAAAGAAACTGATGTTTTTGACGGTGCATCTCCTTATAAGATAACTAGTCTTGTGCTTCATCTGGCTATGAAATATAAGGCGTTGGGATTGATGAGGTACATTATGAAATAGCATGATTGCTTTTGCTACTTCAAGAAGATGTCCCATTAGAAAGTAGCAAACCACCTAGTTTTGAAAGGGCTCCAATTGTTATGGCCCCTCTATATCATTGTAAAAGCAAATGGAGGGGTAGGTTTGTAATCATGTGAGGCATAGGAATTTTTTTACATGGTTGGATAGTTGGCACACATCATATTGGAAAGAAGAGTCACTATTATTACGATACTCATGAAACTATTTTTTCATATAGCTCAAACTAGGGTAGTCTAATCCATAGTACCATAGTATTACATCATTATTGTTGAGAATTGAATGAAAAACAACTTTAGCATCAGCCTTACTATATTCCTCTTACAATCCTTCAAGATAATGTAACTCTTCCCATTCATTAGCATTGCTAATCATCTTCCTCGACCCCCAATCCTGCAAAGCAGAATCATTTGAAGAGAAATGAACACTAAACATTTAAACAATGTGCTTGCTGACATCAAATTACAATTTAACCCTGGCACACGTAGAACTTCCTTCAATATTACACTATTTGAAATATGTATACTGCCCAGGCCATGAATCTTAGTATGCTTCCCATCGGTAACAATAATATTTTTCTTATGATATGGCCTGTAGCTCTTAAGAAGAGATAAATTAATTGTCATTTGATTAGTCGCTCCTGAGTCCACATGACACAGTTATGCAACTAAATTCCCGCCAAGAATACCCTTCTTAGATTGTGTGATGTATTGATCATGTTTCTTGAGCAATTTCCTTAATAAATCCATTTCTTCTCTATTGAATGGTTGACCATCAGTTAGTTGAGAAGCCTTTTGTTTCTTGTTTTGGCTTTCCCCGTGTTAGAGGGTTTTTCAAGAAACTGCCTACACGTTTCTTGTATGACCAGATTTGTTGCAATGGCCACAGAACTTGGAAGACCTTTTACCTTTTTGTTCAGTTGATTGTCCTTTAGTTGTGAGAGCTGACACTTTAAAGGTAGATGCCCCTTGGACTAGTTGCTTACTACACTCTTCCCACTTGACAAGGTGAATGAGATGCATATTGTTGAAGGAGTAAGGTGAGCAGTGAATTTGGGAGGGCCTATGATAGAACCTGAAAAATAGAATGAAGAACTCTAGAACCTAAATCTGTAATCCTGGAGAGGGAGGGAAGGAAATTTGGAACCAGGATCTGAATTCTAGAAAACTGTAAAATACTTCATTCATTCATTCATTGGCTGATCTGATTATTGATACATAAGCAACTTAAATAGACTGTGATAAGATAGGAGATAATAACTGACAATAACTTCTTACGACTGACAATAACTACCCATAAGAAACTATAAATAACTACCATGAAAAGGAGTTTGGTTCCTAACAATACCCTACCAGGAGACAAGCCTTGTCCTCAAGGCAAAATGATGGAAATTGAGAGGCAATTGAATCAGTTTTCCCATATGGTCTCTTCAAGAGGGTTGTGTTTCCATTGGATAAGCAACTCCAGAACTTGATGTCTTCCACAGTGAGTGTAAATGCAGACATCTAAATTTTTTTAGGTTTAACTAGCGGGAGGAGCACTTGATCACTTACAAGAGTGGGGTTCACAGGTCACAGATTGATTTCTTTTTGGTAAGGAGTCATGACAGAAGACTTTGTACAAATTGTAAAGTGATTCCAGGGGACGGAGTGACAACCCAGCACAGGTTAATGGCCCTTGACGTGCGTATTAAGTGCAGTAAGGAAAAGCGCCAACATGTTTTAAACACAAGAGTCAAGTGGTGGCAGTTAAAGGGAGAGAAGAGGGAAACTTTTAAAAGAATTATGTTAAATGAAGGGGTTTGGGAGGTGCAGGAAAATGCTAATATCATGTGGAAGGAAATGGCTGAAAAAGTCCAAACAGTTGCTAAAGTAATTTTGGGAGAATCTAAAGGTTTTGGTCGACGAGATAAGGAGACTTGGTGGTGGAACGAGGACGTGCAAGAGAAAGTTAAGAACAAGAGAGACTGTTTCAAGGCTATACACTTATGTGATAATACTGAAAATTGGGGAAAATATCGTTTAGCTAAGAAGGAAACGAAGAAGGCGGTGAGTGCAGCTCGTTCTAAAGCTTTTGAGGAATTTTATAAGGAGTTAGGGACAAAGTCGGGAGAACGAAAGATTTATAAGATTGCAAGAGACAGGGAAAGGAAATCGAGGGATTTGGATCAAGTACGATGTATTAAGGATGAAGAAGGCAAGGTGTTGGTTGCAGATGGTGATATTAAAGAACGGTGGGAGACCTATTTTTACAAATTGTTTAATGACAAGGGAGGAGGATCGAGTTATGAGATAGGAGATTTATCACGAGAAGTTGAACCAAATTTGGCATTTTACCGTAGGATCCGTGTTGGCGAGGTTAAAGAGGCACTTAAGAAAATGGAAAATAGTAAAGCGGTTGGACCTGACGGTATTCCTATTGAAGTTTGGAAGTGTTTAGGCGAAACGGGGGTGGTGTGGCTTGCTAAACTATTTAATGTGATCTTAAGTTCTAAGAAAATGCCCGATGATTGGAGGAAAAGTACTTTAGTTCCTATTTATAAAAATAAAGGAGATATTCAAAATTGTGCAAATTATAGAGGGATAAAGCTTATGAGTCACACTATGAAGTTATGGGAAAAGGTAATTGAACACAGGTTGAGATTAGAGGCTGATATTACGGAGAATCAGTGTGGTTTCATGCCAGATAGGTCTACAATGGAGGAGATTTATTTATTAAGGGGGTTAATGGAAAGGTACCGGACCAAAAGAAGAGATTTGCATTTGGTCTTCATTGACTTAGAAAAAGCGTATGATCGAGTGCCAAGGGAGGTGCTTTGGAAAGCTTTAGAAAAGAAAGGTGTGCGCATGGCATATATCAAAGCAATAAAAGATATGTATGAAGGGGTAACTACTACTGTAAGAACGTCTGGGGGCGAAACAAAGGATTTTCCCATAAAGATTGGCCTACATCAGGGATCATCATTGAGTCCTTATTTATTTAATCTGGTAGTGGATGTTCTAACTAAACCTATTCAAGATGAAATCCCTAAGTGCATGCTTTTTGCGGACGATATAGTTCTTATGGCGGGGTCAAGAGAAGAAATTAATTTTAAACTTGAGTTATGGAGAAGTACTTTAGAGTCGAAGGGTTTTCGTCTGAGTAGAAGTAAGACTGAATACATGCATTGTAATTTTTCTAAGAGGCAAGTTAGAAGTAACTTGGAGGTCAGATTAGGAGATCAAGTTATTCCACAAATAGATAAGTTCAAATATTTGGGATCAATTATATAGAAAGATGGTGAAATTTTGGAGGATGTTAATCATAGAATCCAGGCTGGGTGGTTTAAATGGAGAAAGGCTACTGGGGTTATATGTGATCGGAAAGTGCCAGATAAAGTAAAAGGAAAGTTTTATCGTACTGCTATAAGACCAGCAATGCTTTATGGAAGTGAATGTTGGGCTTTAAAAGGACAACAAGAGCATAAAATTGGGGTAGCCGGAATGAGGATGTTGAGATGGATGTGTGGGCATACAAGAAAAGATAAGATTCGCAATGAACAAATACGGGGAAGAGTTGGAGTGGTACCTATTGAGGAGAAAATAGTAGAGAACCGTCTTAGGTGGTTTGGACACGTACAAAGAAGGCCAAGGGATGCGCCGGTGAGGAGGGTGGATCAAACGGTTTGGAGTCCGGTTAAAAGGAGTAGAGGAAGGCCAAAGAAAACGCTCAACGAGGTCATTGAGCGGGATCTCCTGGTCAATAACCTATCCAAGGATTTAGTTTTTGACAGAGCACAATGGCGTCGTATGATCCATGTAGCCGACCCCATTTAATGGGAAAAGGCTTTGTTGTTGTTGTTGTTGGTGTTAACTATCAACTCCCAATCATCTTGAATCAAGATCCTCAAAATCTGATGCTTGTGGTATAATCATGGAGAATGAAAAATGAAGAGGGGAAGGTAAGGAATCCAGAACCAAAATCTGAAATTCTAGATAAGAAGAGAGATGTGAGAAAACTGAATCATATTTTCATTCTGGTAGGAAGAGTTGTGTGTGTTCACCATAGTAACCCAACAACCCAAGGATCTTAAGGCTCTGATACCAAAATGATAAAACCTGAAAAATAGAATGAAGAACTCTAGAACTAGAATCTGTAATCCTAGAGAGGGAGGGAAAGAAATCTAAAACCAGGATCTGAATTCTAGAAAACTATAAAATACTTCATTCATTCTTTGACTGATCTGATTATTAATACATAAGTAATTTAAATAGACTGTGATAAGATAGGAGATAATAACTGACAATAACTTCCTATGAGTGAAAATAACTATCTATAAGAAACTGTAAATAACTAAATAACCACCATGAAAAGGAGTCTGGTTCCTAATAGCCTAACTCTTGGATTGCTTTGAGTCAGTGTGTATGTACGTTTCTTGGTAATTTTCTCTGTAGAATCTTGTTAGACCTATGCTCTTCGGTTTATTTTCAATTTTAATATCGTTGAGTTTGAGGATGAGTTCCATCAGATGGCCTCCTTAATAGAAAGGAGTCAGCTGCCATTTTCTGCAACTCTTTCAGTAGAAGGTGCAGCCTGTGCAGGTTTCAATTTCCCGTTGGTGGCCTTGTATGAGTTCAATTCAATGTTCTCGGTGCCAAATTTTCTTTTTTCTTCAGGTTCTTACAGTTCCTAATGCCTTTTTCATTTATAACACATTTGACACTTCACTTCTGTCAGGAACCTTTGCTTGGGTCAGATGTCGCTTTCATGTTTTTCTCCTCCGTTGGTGCAAGTTATTGGGAATGTTTGTGCAGAGACAGTTGCAGTCTGCTTAGAGTTATGGTGTTTGTTGTCATTTTCTCTGTCGTGGAACTATGTTTCAACAATGTTCTTTTCGACCCAAAATATGTTCCGACACAAATGCATATTGTTTATGATTTTTCTTGCCCTTTTCTCTGTTGTGGGACCTTTCTACAGAAAGGGAAAATAATAGTTCTTGCTTAACGATGTCAGAGAAATACTACTTGCAAGAGTTGCTGACTTTTGTCAACTTGCATATTTAGAGATGTCAAATGGAAGAGCTATTGACTTGGAGTCAAACTCGTTATCATGTTGCTCTAAGCAATCTAAAGAGCTATCTGCACTTATAATCGTCGGTTTTATTGAGAAAGCAATTTCACACTGTTTTTCTTGTCATACACCGCATGCCTTTATTGATTTGAAAATAGGTGTGGTCAAAAATTAGAAAACTAGGGCACAAAAATGAAATACTTTGCTTGTACTTCCTAAATTGCAGCACTTTCTCACTTAGGCACAAGAAAATACAATCGGTTCCTTTGATTTAAATAAATAAAAAAAGAAGCTACAATACTGTTCATGAAGCATGCATTAGAAAGCTGCCCAAGCAAAATTTGCATTAAATGGAAGTGGTAAAACTCTTTCGAAGTGATATATTATCACTATTATTATTATTATTAGTACTAATGCTATTATTATTAATGAAAGTGCTATTACTTTTTATTTATTTTTGAGGAGGAAAAGACAAATGTAATTAATAATAAAAAGTCACTGCATAATCTTAAAAGCTTGCAAAGGAAACAGAAGTAAATGTTACAGAATTAGGATAAAATGCAAGGGAATGGTGCAAATTGAAGAGGATAGGTGATCACTTAAATGTTACACATCTTGAATCACTACATGTCTACTAATTTGGCAAAGTATTAACACACCCAATGCCCTATCAAGATTGTTGGAAGCACCAAAATTCTTGATCCATAGAAAAGAAATCCTGAGACGAAATAATGGTGGATTAGGGATAGTTGTGAGAACCTTCATAGTGATGGATTGTTTTTTTTTTTGCAAAAGATCTGTGAAAGAAGAATTTCTTGAATTGTTTTCAGTGGATAATCTATTTTCCCTTTGTGAAGGGTAACATTACGCTTGTATCAGAGGACATTCATAAGGATGATGAGGCCTTTGACAAGCGATGATTCTCCATCCATCCATAACTGTGATAGAGTATTCTTTATCCATACCTACTATTACTGTTTATTACTATAACAACATCATCATCATTTTTGCTGTTATGAGTTTCAATTCTATGCACCGCTCTGCACCATAGCATTTAGTTAAGGAGTCTCATTTGTTATAAAAAAAAAAAGGGGTGATTCCCCGTGTTCAGGGATCCACAAACTGTTGTATCGTGTCATAGGGTTACTCTCGTGGATTTATAGGATTAATTTGATGCCAATTGTTCAAAAACTCCAATAAAAATATTTGTATATAAATAAATGTTTTCTCAACGCAACATAGTATATGACTTGATTTTTTAAATAATTGTCTCTACATATTAACCTTAAGTAACATTTTTTTTGGGTACAAATAAGTCTATACATTTCAAAACTCTCTTTTAAATTTAGTGGGCTTGGAGTTTGAACAGTCAATAAAGGCATAAATCATAACCCGCCGTTATTCTTCTTTTGAGCAGTGCCAATGTGCCATTTCCACTTTATCACACTGACAATCAGGAGATAAACAGAAATGTGAAGGTGACGAGATATGTACACAGAAATTAAAAGAGTGCCGAGAGGCTAATCAGCATCGCTTTAAAAGTAAAATAATCACTTGTATTGCAATCCATATGTTTACTATAATGATCTCTTTAACAGCAAAAATTAGTCCAATGAGTGAAGAGATATGGGTTCAAATCTCGTATGGGCATGCACTAATTAACTGGTACATTTTAAAGATAAATGATGATAATAACAACAACAGATGCACTGGTAATCATGGAACTCGGAACCAAAGAAAGTCATGACTCATAAACCAGATGTCATCAAAGCTTCCCAACGAATGATTTGTAAATGATTTCCCTTACTACTTACATTTCAATCTGTCAGGGTTGAGTAGGCGGCCAAAAGCATTGAACGCTTTGAGTCACCAACAACTAAATTAGTACAGTTTCAAAATTTACAGAGCACTGAAAATAAATCAAAGGGAAAGGTTTGAAAGAACAGATTCAACAAACTAGCCAAAAAAAAAAAAAATCAATTGTCCCCTCCTACTTAATTATCATCAATTTATGACAACAAAGAAACTACCTAGAATTTTTATCTGTTCTACTTTTCATAATAGAGGGAAAATGAGATGCAGAGTTGAGGGATTGAGGCAAAAATAAACTAGAAGACACCTTACTGGTCTGATAAACTTGTGCAAAGCACAACAAAATCCGCCAGGTTAACACTTACTCTTTTTTGAATAGACATATCATATCCTTTATACTGCCTAATTCACTTTGCCTGGAATGATAATTCCTTAGACGGGTATAAACAGCTTATTTTCCCTTCAAACGCATATCTGACAAACCTATCTTCAGCCTGCCAACATTCAGACAGTAGGAGCGCTGGTCAAGCATATACCTTTCCTACTTGAGTGTTTCAATATCCACATTGATGTATGAGAGATGAGATAAAGAACTAATATTCTACTCTTCTTGAACACTTTTTTCTGGTGAACCATGATAATGGAAAGAATCAAGGCTGCAAAGGAATTTAACACCAACAAGAACCATTAAAGCAAAATAAAAGAAAATAAAATAGAGTCAGGAGAATGTTAAAGAAAGAAAATAAAGAGCTCAATTATATCTCCAACCTGCACTTATGTGGAACCCTCCACGAGATAACTGACAATCTCTTCAAACTTGGAGGCAGGGACAAATAATGTTTCCAATCCTGAAGCATAATTCGAAGATCATGAAGCTTGCTAACCATACCAAAGCAGCAATTGGCATGCATTGTACAAACTTCATTTAAATCTTTGCTTGGTTCACAAAGTCCACCAAAATTGGTTGTATCCAAGTATCTAATCTTCAGTCCTATATCAGTAATGAAAGGATGAACCTTGATAAAATTTAGGACATCCTGATCATGGTATCCAGGATAGGTTTCCCGCGAAGAGTACCAGAATTTGTAAAACTCTATCGACCTATTATTGGATTTTACAAAGTTGAACCCTCCATTGGGTCTATTATTTACATCATCAGAGCTACCTGTGTAATGGTCACATGCTATCTGAAAATCTGCATCTAGATGGAAACGTGGAAATGGGTCTCTGAACCACATGATATCAGCATCCTGAAGGAGAAACACAACTAAGTATTTAATTGAAGATGCCTTCTGTTATGTAATTGTAGAACGAAAAGGGAAATCGAGAACAACAGAAGGAAAATAGAAGAGAAACTGGAATTATACTGAATACTCAAGGGTTCACATCATAATCAAAGCATATCCTCATAAGACTCATGATCACCCTTATTTATAAGTGATGGGTAATCCTAATCCTAATTAAATATCTAATACTAATATATCATAATATCTAATCATGATATATATTATAGTATCTAATCCTAATATATCATAATATATATATTATGATATCTAATCCTAATATCGCAGAATATCTAATACTAATTCTAATAAAATAATAAAACTATTTAAATTGCTTATTTATATTTTACATATCACCTTCTATATGTGTCTACCTTCATATATAAGTTTGTTTAAGTCTCCCATATCGTATTCATAACTTTTATCTTTGTTCCAGGTAAATAGGCATATAAATATAGAAAGATACAATCCTAACAATAGAAATAAAACACTAATGGAACCTCAAATAATTCTTGCATTGTTTATAAAATACATGTAGAAGTCTCTCCCTTACCGTGAAGATGCGAGTTACAAAACTAAGAGAATTACATGGTTGCATGATGAAACAAAATAGCAGAAATGAAAAGAAAAGTCCTCATGCTTCCAGGAGGCCTGAGTATCATCCACCGACAAGACACATTCCTTCCTTACCCCCCTCTTTCCTCGCAAAATGTCCCCCTTTAAACTCTGTGTGTGTGTGTGTGTGGATTCTCCCCTTAGGTGCTTCATAGTTAGGTCTATGCTTCCCTTTCTTGGATCTTCAAGAACGAGTTCCAAACTCTGCTAATAGTTCACCCTCCTCTGGACCAAATCTCTTCTTTTCCACTTTCTTGCTTCTGTTATGTGTCTAGTGTACAACAGTCGCTCATCAAACAAAGCAAAGATTTTGGCTGAAATAGGAGCACGTGCAACTAATGTCAATGGTTTGATTCTATTAGTTGGAGAAAAATAAATTTGGTTTACAAGCATTCGTGAAAAGTTCTATTATTATTATTGGTGAAATGGAGCCAAAGGCCTAAGAAGCAGAAAATACGAACATAAAGAACTATTCAGGGCACAGGAGCCCGTGAAAATTGGAAAACAAGTTCAGACAGATGGTTGGAGAAGTTGTCACCGAGGTGATGAGCTTTGTCCACTTTATCCATGGCATAATTTGCATAACAATAAGCAACATGATTCCTGTATGCATGCACAATTCTCACATTACGATTTTGTGAGAGAAGCAGAATTCCCTTGAGATTGAATAACCTTTGACAATAACAGCTCTATGACCTTGATGCCAAGCTAGATTTAAGTCATCAAATAAACCCATAGTTCTGTCAAAAAGAAGTGTCAAGGATGCCTGCTAAAACCTAAACAGCAGTTCCTGAATAGTCTCTAGCACCACCACCACACCCAGCATACCCAAGGTTACCCTTTGAAGCCCCATCACAATTGAGTTACACCCATCCTTCGTCAGGATAATTTAGAAGTGGAAGTTAGAGCTAGATCTTCAGATCAAGCAAACAGTCAATTTTACAGCTTATGTGAATTTAATATCTACAAGATTGCCATTTATAAAAAGCTGCTACGTTGTTCACCTTCATCACAATCTAATTTTACATTTCCTCATCCAACTAAATAGAAACCACAATTGCAGCATGCTGCGAATCTCAGTTTAAACGTTTCACTTAACAAGAACATTCTTTTTATTTGTTGTTATTCCTAATAAGATGTTCCACCCTTGAAAGCTTAATTGATAACTCATTGATAGAACAGAGTTAAAACATAAGCAGCTTATTCCCTCACTCACATAGCAGACAAATTCATGGTTAAGTAGCACATCAAGAAATTCAGGCCAAAAATCAGTAAAAGATGCGCTAGTTTAGAATTAATTACTAATTAACTAATATTATATTTTGTTAGTTATTTAATTAATTATCTAAAATTAAGTTTAAATATTATTTAGGATCAGATTTAATATTAAATTATCATATTTTAGAAGAATAAATTTGAGATATTAGGATTATGATAGATTTTAGGTTTAGCCTATTAGTTTATATTTTTGCCTATATAAAGGCCTATTTGTATTCTAATTCATTCAAGGATTAATAATATTTTGAGGCTTTTCCCCTCTACTTTCAATCCTTCAAATCTCTACATGGTACCAGAGCAGGAATATTAAATGAAAGGTCAAGCTTGAAGAGAGAGCACGCTTTCAAGTGAAAATTAGTTACATATGATGGAAAAGGGTAACTTGGGTCTCTTTCCATAAAATCTCATAGGTTATAAGATTAGTTCATCTCCCTCAAGTGAGGTTAAATTAGTGTATAAACCCAAGTGGGTTACCATGATTGTATGAGCATGTTGCTCTTGAATAATACATATGATTCTTCATCAAGTTCCTCTCTTGCAAATGTTCTTGCCAGGCATCTAACAATAATGTTGTTAATCAAATTCGCAATTTTGTCTTAAGATCCAGATTCAAGATTCAATCAACTTCAGTTCAATGGTCACTACTGGTTTAAGGATTCAAAGTTTTAGTTCTTCTATAACGATGCTGCTCACATCCAAGCTGCCTCTCAGCTTGAGGGGGAGTGTTGAAATGCGCTAGTTTATAATTAATTATTAACTAATATTATATTTTATTAGTTATTTAATTAATTATCTAAAATTAAGTTTAGATATTATTTAGGATCAGATTTAATATTAAATTATCATATCTTAGAAGAATAAATCTAAGATATTAGGATTATGATATATTCTAGGTTTAGCCTATTAGTTTATATTTTTGCCTATATAAAGGCCTATTTGTATTCTAATTCATTCAAGGATTAATAATATTTTGAGGCTTTTTCCCTCTACTTTCAATCCTTCAAATCTCCACAAAACTTCACCAGACTTTCAAATCTGTCTCTCAGTGTCATAAAATGAAAGACAACTGTAAGACATACAAAATCTGCTCATTGAGAACTTGAAGAGGGAGGTAATGAAGAACTTACAGTGAACACAAAACTGTATCCCATCTCAAGAACAGAATGTAGGAAATCAATCCTTCTCCACATCATGTCCAAGTACCCAGGAGTCATAAAGTATGCCTCTTCATGAAAATCAGATCCTTCACTAACAAGCGAGTAGCAATAGGTATGTATAGCCTGACAGCGTACAAATGCCTTGTGATCCAATGCAATAATCACTAAATGGTTCAAAAGCCATCGGGTGTGATCACCAATTCTAAAGCTCTCAAGGAAAAGATCAATGACTGAATTTTGTGCTGCCCATGCTTCATTTAAAGTGGTCAAGATGACAGTTTTGTCGTCCATAGCAGCCTCATTCAAAATATTTTCAAGTGGACATTCATTGCTAGCCTGAAGAATATGACAATTAAGAAGAAAATAAATAGTCCTTCTTTAGAGAAATTACACGAATGAAGCACGAGATAAAATCAATAATCCTTCAACGTGGTAGATAAATGAAGAAACCATGTCAATGGTAGCAGTAGCACTGTTGCAGCGAACAAACTACTAAGTATTTGCATACAGGCTAACCATTCCATATTTGCAGATACCAAAAATAACCTTCAAAAGCCGAGTAATTAGTATACACGTATCTTAGAACAACTAGGAGGGGAAAACAAGACGCCCAGACTTCTTCAAAGTTTTCTGATAAACAGAGAATTACTTTCCAAAACTGCAGTCTGCATTTGTTTTTCCATAGAAAGACAGTATATATGCAAAAGTATGGGCAATAAATTACAATCAATACTGATATGGGTTAGATTAGAAAATGTAGCTGATCTCACTACGTAGTAAAAACCTAGAGCACATCCATAGCTATTTTAAATATTGCTATAGAGCTTCCTTCCTCGTTTGACTACTCAACAAGCAAGCAACACAAAGAAATACCACAATAACAACAAGAAGCCTCCCTCTAATTCTCATCAACCCTTTTGATTTGAAAATACTGAGAGAGGATGGGAGGGGACCATGGGCGCATAGTATATTGCAGACTTTATATTTCATTGAGAACCTGATTTTAATGAAACATCGCATAACACTCAAATGCTATTAAATCATGTTACCAAAAAAAAAAAGCTATTAAATCATGAACGTCCGTTGATCTTGTTTCACTGTAAGGAATCCTTACTCTCAATCATTGTCATTGGAATATTGAAGCTGCTATGTCATTTCGAAACTGAATGTTAGCTGGTGTGTTTGAGAAAAACAGTAAACAGCATTGACTGCCCCGTAATTATTAACTTCTGTTAGAGTTCCAAAAAATAAACTTCTTGTTTGGGAACTTAGGCAAACGAAAATAACAGGCCCGCAAAGCTGATAATGCGAAGTTTAGCAAAAAGGTTTATTTTTCACGGCTTTAAAGTGGGTTAGAAAGAGTTTAACCACTATAAGTTTAGCTAAACTTTCAAGCCTCTCAATCTGAAACCGAAACAGAACAGCTCAATACAGCTTCTAAATCGCAATCTTCAGAATAAACCGAAATGCCCAAAGAAATTAGAGTAAACATAGCAATCAAACGGGATTAAAAAACCAGCTGGCGCAGCTACATTCATGGTAACAAAAACAAAAAATAAAATCCACAGTAATTCAAAAGAAGAAGAGCATGAAGCAATAGAACTCACAGCATATGAATCATAAGCCGACGGTATAATGTTCGGAAAGGCAGAAAGAGAATAAGAGGAGGGGAAGCGAGAAAGGAATCGGGATGAATCAACATCCCTGAAGAGGACCAAACAAGAGAGAGAAACAGTGG